>CM077345.1:63741383-65076383 GCA_039655645.1 Ammopiptanthus mongolicus
ATTGTATGGCTAACCCAATAACGAAAGTTTTGTAAGGGAACTGGAGCAGGCTACCATGAAACAAAAGATCTTCTTTCTAAAGAGATTCGATTCGGAACTATGATATGTCCAAGGTCCAATATTGAAATAATTTCAGAGGTTTTCCTTGACTTTGTCCATGTCAACAAACAATTCGAAATGCTTCGGCTTTTTTAGAATAGGTCCGAGTCAAATAGCAATGATTCGAAGCACTTTACACTATTTCGGAAACCCAAGGACTCAATCGTATGGAGTAAAGGATCATCAACAAGCACTTTACATTGTTCGAGGAACCCTAGATGTTGTTGGAGTAAAGGATCATCAACAAGGGCGTTCTAGTGCGTTGTAGTTTATTATCCAAGACTTGTATCATTTGATAATGCCATGTGAATCGCTAGAAACATGTGAATTGTATGGCTAACCCAATAACGAAAGTTTTGTAAGGGAACTGGAGCAGGCTACCATGAAACAAAAGATCTTCTTTCTAAAGAGATTCGATTCGGAACTATGATATGTCCAAGGTCCAATATTGAAATAATTTCAGAGGTTTTCCTTGACTTTGTCCATGTCAACAAACAATTCGAAATGCTTCGGCTTTTTTAGAATAGGTCCGAGTCAAATAGCAATGATTCGAAGCACTTTACACTATTTCGGAAACCCAAGGACTCAATCGTATGGAGTAAAGGATCATCAACAAGCACTTTACATTGTTCGAGGAACCCTAGATGTTGTTGGAGTAAAGGATCATCAACAAGGGCGTTCTAGTGCGTTGTAGTTTATTATCCAAGACTTGTATCATTTGATAATGCCATGTGAATCGCTAGAAACATGTGAATTGTATGGCTAACCCAATAACGAAAGTTTTGTAAGGGAACTGGAGCAGGCTACCATGAAACAAAAGATCTTCTTTCTAAAGAGATTCGATTCGGAACTATGATATGTCCAAGGTCCAATATTGAAATAATTTCAGAGGTTTTCCTTGACTTTGTCCATGTCAACAAACAATTCGAAATGCTTCGGCTTTTTTAGAATAGGTCCGAGTCAAATAGCAATGATTCGAAGCACTTTACACTATTTCGGAAACCCAAGGACTCAATCGTATGGATATGTAAAATACAGGATTTCCAATCCTATCAGGAAAAGGGGGGAAACGGATACTCAATTTCAAGTGAGTAAACAGAATTCCATATTCGATCTCATAGATACATAGATACATATAGAATTCTATGGAAAGCCGTATTCGATGAAAGCCGTATTTACGGCTTGGAGGGAGATCTTTCATATCTTTCGAGATCTGCCCCACAATATGGGGCCAAAAAGCCAAAATAAATGATTTTAGCCCTTATAAGTTATAAAAAAAAAAAAAAAACGGATTCCCCCTTTCATGCTCATGTCACGGCGAGGTACTGCAGAAGAAAAAATTGCAAAATCCGATCCAATTTATCGTAATCGATTAGTTAAAAAGGTACTGGCAAGTATGTAGATGAGCGCTCTAGGGGCACTGAGGTAATGCCTCATTTATTAATAGTTTTCAAATGTATGTTTTTATTATATATAGTCTTCATTAATTTGTTTGATTATGCATAACAGGAGGAGTTCGAGGAGAGGATGTCTCAGGCAACAACATCTTCCTCCACCCCACTTGAGCCAGAGGAGCAGCAGCGGTTTGCACTGCGTGTTTGGGCTGAGGTTGTTGGCGGCAAGAAGAAAGGTTGTCTTTAGGGTGCAGGAGACCTTTCCGGTAACTATCGGAAAGGATCTTCAAGCGTGGATATCAGCGCCACAGCATCCATCGGAGCCAGTCACCACACTGATCGGGAGATTGCTGAGCTGAGACGGAGACTGGCTGAGTCCGAGCATCGTGCCAAGGAGCGTGATCGGGGTGCCGAGAAGCGTGAGCGGGTTGCCGAGGAGCGTAAGCGTCGGATGGAGCATATGCTACTGAGCATACAACAAATGCACCAACAGCCCCCTTGGCAGCAGCCCCCCATCCAGATCAGCCGACCAGTCACACCTAGGCCGACAATGATGTGGACTCTTTCGATGATCTTATCCAGTCTCCTCATCATTATGATAGAGATTATTAGATTTTCTTATTAGTTTTTTTATTTATATTTTTATGTATTGTAAGAACATATGTTATTTATTATTTGGATATAATTTTAAATGTTTTAATGTTATTTTTAATTTTATTTTGCATTATTTATTTATTTAATATTTATAAATAATTAACAATAAAGAAAAATATTTAATAAATATAAAATATAATTTATTAATAATTAAATAATCAATTAAAATCTAATTAAAAAAATTATATATACCGACGGCCCAAGCCTTCGGTAAAGTACTCCAGTCATTACCGACGGCATACCGACAAGCCTATTTCCGACGGAAAATGGACCGTCGGAAATGTGGTGTTACCGACGGCTTTTGTTGATTACTGACGGTTTTTGGCCGTCGGTAATCAACTGTTTTCTTATAGCGTTCCCTCCAGTCTCAGACCAATACAACGGAGTCCTGCACTTTCTCCCGCACAAAGCTTCATATAGTGCCATTCCGATACTTGAGTGGTAATTGTTGTTATAAGTAAAACTCAATCAAAGGAAGAAATTTGTCCCAACTGCCCGTGTGTTCCAACACACTCGGTAATCTTCCAACGATTGAATCGTCCGTTCTGACTGACCATCCGTTTGTGGATGATAAGCAAAACTCAAGCTTAACTTAGTTCCCAATGCTCCGTCAAGCTCCTCCAGAACCTAAAAGTAAACCTCGGATCTCGGCCCGAGATAATACTCGAAAGTACACCATGCAGACGCACCACTTCCCTGATGTAAATCTGAGTCAACCTCTCCAGAGAATAGTTCTGCTTGATAGGTAAGAAATGAGCACATTTCGTCAACCTATCTATGATGACCCAAATTTCATCACATCTCTTCCGAGTCCTTGGTAACCCAGAAACAAAGTCCATTGCAATACTGTCCCACTTCCACTCCGGAACATCCAATGATTGCACCAATCCCGCTGGCTTTTGGTGCTCAACCTTCGCCTTCTGACACACCAAGTAGGACAGGACATAAGCTGCTATTTCCTTCTTCATACCTGGCCACCAGAACAACTTCTTCAGATCCTGTTACATCTTAGTTGCCCCTGGATGGAAACTCAACTTGCTCTTATGTGCTTCCTCTACGATCATATTCTTAACTTCGATATTTGCAAGCACACAAATCCGATCCCCATATCTAACCAAACCATCAGCACTTCTTCTGAATTCAAACGTCTCACCTTCTTCGATCAACCGGTTAATCCCCTTAAGGTACTCATCCTCAGCTTGCCTTCTCCACAGTAGGTTCAAGAAATCGCTAGTAACCTCAATCATCCCAAGATTCATCTTATCCCTAATGATTTCCACATCAAGATTCGATCCCTAAACTGCTCTAACAACTCAAGCTCTTGTACCATCATTGGAGATACGTGTAGGGATTTCCTATTGAGCGCTTTCGGTACAACATTCGCCTTGCCTGGATGGTATTGCAGGTCGAATTCATAATCCTTTATGAATTCCATCCACCTTCTCTGCCTCATGTTCAACTCCTTTTATTCGAACAAATACTTCAGGCTCTTATGGTCGCTAAATATGCTGAATTTAGCACGATATAGATAGTGTCTCCATATCTTCAACGCAACACTATCGCAGCTAGCTCTAGATCGTGAGTCAGGTAGTTTTGTTCTTGCACTCTTAACTGCCTGGAGGCATACGCCACCACTCTTCCTTCTTGCATGAGGACACAACCCAAACCTTGATATGACGCATCACAGTATACGTGAAAACGTCCTAACGGATCTGGCAAAACCAACACCGGCGACGTGGTCAACCTCCGCTTCAACTCCAAGAAACTTTGCTCACAAGCTTCCATCCACTCAAACACCTTCCCTTTCCTTGTCAACTGTGTCATTGGCAACGCAATTTTAGAGAATCCCTCGATGAACCTCCTGTAGTAGCCTGCCAAACCAAGAAAACTGCGAACCTCGCTTACAGACTTCGGGCTTTCCCACTTAACCACTACAGCAACCTTCGCAAGATACACCGTGATTCCATCCTTATTGATCAAGTGTTCTAGGAACTGCACTTCTTCCAGCCAGAACTCACATTTAGACAACTTCGCGTATAACTACCTATCCTTCAGCACCTGCTGCACTACTCGAAAATGCTCTTGATGTTCCTCTTTACTCGGAGAGTAAATAAGGATGTCATTGATAAACACAACAACAAACTTATCTAGGAACGGTTGGAATACCCTGTTCATGTAGTCCATGAACATGACCGGAGCATTAGTCACACCGAATGGCATAACCAAATACTCGTAGTTCACATATCGACTTCGAAAAGCAGTCTTCGGTATATCCTCCTTCTTCATCCTGATTTGATGGTAACCAGATCTCAAGTCGATTTTAGAAAACACAGTTGCTTCCCTCAATTGATCCATCAAATCGTCAATCCTTGGTAATGGGTACTTGTTCTTTATCGTCACTTTGTTCAGCTGACGGTAATCCACACATAACCTCGAAATTTTGCCTTTCTTCTTAACGAACAGTACCAGAGCTCCCCAAGGCGACACGCTAGGTCTGATGAACTCCTTGCCTAGCATCTCCTCTAATTGTTTCTTCAACTCCGCCAACTCTACTAGAGACATTCGATAAGGTGCTATCGAAATAGGTCCAGTTCCTAGTACAAGATCTATAGTAAACTCGATCTCTCTCTCCGGTGGCAACCCTGGAACATCATTCGGAAACACCTCCAAGAATTCCCCCACAACAGGCAGCGCTCCTGCCCTTGGAGTTTCCTTTGCTTCCAAGGAGAGCAGCACCACGCACTCTCCAGATCATGCACCCTTCGGGATACTTTCATCAGCAGGCGTCAATCCAGATTGCTTAGAAAAACAAAGGGTTTTGTTTGAATAGTTCAATATCACATGGTTTGTGACACCCACTACCCCGCATATAATAAAACATAAATAAAATCATAACCCAAGGGTAATGTGCACCACATCATCTATAACGTAAACGTAGGAATCTGAAATAATTAAAATCCTTTAAAAACAAACTGCGAAAAACATAAATAATAAACATAACCCAAATCCCGATGTCACATATCAGAGTTGTTATACATATACCGATAATACATCGGAATAAAACAAAACAACTGAACGTAAATCCTAACTACTACTACTAAGAGAGATCTCCATGGGATTACTCCTTGTCGGCATGCTCACCCTCCTCTGCACATACAACATCACATGCACAAGAACAACAAAAGATATGGGTGAGAAATACGATCATAAATATATATATATAAACGGAATGGAATAGTAATTAAGATGGCATACAAAATAATCAATCAACACATGTATAATCAATATATATATAAAAAATGCATGACAATGCGAATGCAACATCACTACTCCGTATGCATGTGGCCAACAACTCTAACTCTGGAAAGACGATTAGGAGTACATGTCCGGTTATCAACGTGGATAATATGCCAGACTATGGGCCATCCCCGAACACTCTCGTTAATCCTGATAACGTATAGTGGCTAGTCAGGGTACTCAAGCTTATTCATTAGGTCACTCCAACAATAGGTAGCTAGCCCATGTCACCTGGAACTTCCATACCCAATGTACCCTCAAGGCCGGGATAACACCAATCGTGGCCTCCACTATCGCGATTCATCGTTTGCTTTCCACCCAACCTATCAACTTCAACGTATGATGCGTGCAATGTTCATCAATATGCAAACACATGCCAACTATCCACCACTATAATCAATCACATTGATTATTAACTATGATCATCCACGACAGTCATCAACAATCATCACTAATAATAACTTCTTGTTACTATTATCAACAGCATCTTCGTTATCATCTCTATTATTTCATGACGTTCTTCTCTAACTCATTCTATTTTAAACCATGGGGTTACATCCTACTGTTAAGTAGGATCAAAGATCAAGTATTCTTAAGCTACTAAGGGTAACATAAAGTCCTTAGATCATAACCAGCCTATATAACACTATCCATCAAGCATAAGGGGTCAAAACTACTTCTGTCACGTGAGAATCGATTTCCAATCTCTGGAATCGATTTCTCAAGTCTTCAAATCGATTTCCATTACATGGAAATCGATTTCAACATGTTCAAATTGATTTCCCCAATCGATTTTGAACACGGAAAATCGATTCTAGGAATTGATTTCTACAAGGCCAAATCGATTTACAAACCTTGGAAATCGATTCATGGGGGATTCAAATCAATTTCCATGTGCTGGAAATCGATTTCTGGGAGTTAGATCATGCAGTAGCGGGTTTTCTCCGCTATCGGACCAGTCTATGTTCTCTAATTGATATATCATTCGAGCCTAAGCTATTTATCACCAATTTGATTAGTCCAACACTCATAAATCATAACCTAAGGGTTCTCAAACTAATCCTTGGTCATCAATCTCACATTGCCTATTTATTTTCTCCCTATAACTATGTTCTGATAGCATAAGGTTAAAAAAACACCATATCATGGCATAAACAACATGTTCATCATCATCAATTCATCAACAATCATATAAATCATGAACTCATAGTTATAAACATGTTATAACATCGAATTATTCATCAATCAATACTCATATAGCCTGAAAACAACATAACATTCGTAAGCATACATAGGCATACATAGGGGTCATGGGTTAACCTCCTTCATCTTAACCTATCCCAAAACCCACAAATTCATGACCAATTTTCTCCCCCCATACCTGGTATGATGATTCACAGCCTAAGGGAAAGAGAACAGCGCCAAGCTCTGCTACGGTTTCTTCTTACGGGTTCAGCACTTGATCACGATCGCAACACTGGAAAGCAGAGCCGATCTTTAAGTTAAGGATTGAAAGGGAAAACAAATCTAGGATTAGAAACTCACCTTGGTTTCTAACTTCGGAGATTAACTCTAGCAGCAGGGATAGACTAGCCAAACAACGGCGTGTTCTTGACGAAGAACACCAAAACAGGATTCGTCCTTTTGGGTTTTCAAGAGCAAGAGATCAGTGAGAGCTCTTACGGATGAGAAGAGGCAACTTGTGAGTGTAAACAGGTTTAGAAACTAGGTTTAGGTCATACGCTATGTATATATAACTGTTAGGGACGTTTTAGGACGAATGGGCCGTACACAGCATAGCCCGATAACCCAAACGCGTACACAAGCTTTGACACGCATGGGAATCGAACCATGTAAATCGATTTTCCATTGGCCAAATCGATTTTCTTATCAAAGAAATCGATTTTTCCCCTTAAGCACTTGATTTCCACTTTCTGGAAATCGATTTCTTCATTTGGAAATCGATTTCCCCCTCAAAAAGCATGATTTTGGCCTCGACACATGAATAAGACTTGTAGAAAATTATCTAAGATTTCCAACGCATCCAAGATCACCCTAATCGGACGTCTAGAAATCAAGATATGCCCAAAACCGTGAAATAGGTTATTTGAGCTCGAATGGATCGATTATCCTAAAGGTTGAACTACTACAACTATGAACTTATGCATCAAAAACAGGCATAAACAACATACTCAAACATCTATAATTAAGTATTAACACATATAGACATAGAAGTGAAAAGCAAGGTGTTACAATTCCACCCCCTTATAAAAATTTCGTCCTCGAAATTTCTACTCACCTTGAGTACACAGATGCGGGTATGACTCCTTCATCTTGCTCTCCAACTCACACTTAGCACTTTCTTTTGTAGCTCCACTCCAAATGACCTTGACCAAGGGAATTTCCTTCCCTTTCAGCTGCTTGACCCTTTGATCCTCAACCCGAAGTGGTAACACCTCAAAGATCAAGTTATCCTTTAGTGGAAAAACATCGGGTACTATCACATGGCTTGGATCATGAACATACACATGAAACACATTATGAAGGTTTGACAAGAACGGGGGTAAGGCTATCTGGTAGGCGACTTCACCGACTCTTTTTAGAATTTGGTAAGGACCAATGAATCTAGGAATAAGTTTCCTCGCTTTCATTACTCTGCCAACCGCAGTTGTTGGAGTAACTCGCAAGAACACATGATCCCCCTCCTGGAATTCGAGAGTTTTTCTTCTCTTATCATGGTAACTCTTTTGCCTACTCTGTGCCACTTTCATCTTATCTCGTATCATCCTCACTTTCTCTGTAGTCTCTTGCACTACCTCAGGTCCTAACACAACATTCTCTCCAGGCTCATTCCAACACAAAGGTGTCCTACACCTCCTCCCATACAAAGCTTCATAAGGTGCCATCCCAATACTGGAATGGAAGCTATTGTTGTAGGTGAACTATATAAGGGGTAAAAACTTACCCCAACTACTAGAATGCTCTAGCACACACGCCCTCAACAAGTCCTCTAAGGATTGGATTGTTCTCTCGGACTGACCATCGGTTTGTGGGTGATAAGCTGAACTCAATCTAAGCTTAGTTCCTAAGGCCTCATGCAAACCGTTCCAAAATCTAGAGGTAAATCTAGGATCTCTGTCTGAAACTATGCTAGAGGGTACACCATGCAATCTAACTATTTCTCTGATATACAACCCAGTCAACTTCTCTAATGGATATTCCATGTTCATAGGAATGAAATGGGCAGATTTGGTTAACCTGTCCACAACAACCCATATGGCATCACAACCAGCTGGAGTCCTAGGGTTTCTAGACACAAAATCGATAGAGATACTATCCCACTTCCACTCAGGAATACTCAAAGGTTGCAACTTACCCGAAGGTTTTTGGTGCTCTATCTTAGCCTTCTGACACACTAGGCAAGCATACACAAACTCAGCCACATCCTTTTTCATCCTAGGCCACCAAAACATCCGTTTCAGATCCTGATACATCTTTGTGGCTCCTGGGTGAACACTCAAACCACTCCTATGTCCTTCCTCAAGGATCAACTTCCTAAGCTCTGGAACATCAAGTATACAAACTCTATCCTGGAACCTCAAAATTCCATTAGTCCCTTCCTTAAAACTGAGATTTCTACCCTGAGCAATCAACTCTCTCTGGTCTAAAAGGTATATATCTATCTTCTGCCCTTCTCTAATCTGATCCATCAAACTGCTAGTGATTTTCAACATTCCTAGCCTAATGCTCTTAGGGTTAACTTCCCAAACTAAACTTAAGTCTCTAAACTCCTCTATCAAATCCATCTCTCTAACCATCAAGGCTGAAATATGTAAGTTTTTTCCTACTCAAAACATCAGCCACTACATTGGCCTTACCTGGGTGGTAACTCAACTCAAACTCATAATCCTTAAGAAATTCCATCCACCTACGCTGTCTCATATTCAGCTCCTTTTGGTCAAACAAGTATTTCAAACTCTTATGATCACTAAAGACTTCAAATCTAGCTCCATAAAGATAATGCCTCCAAATTTTTAAGGCAAACACTACAGCTCCTAACTCCAAGTCATGAGTAGGGTAGTTCTTATCATGGGTCTTAAGCTGCCTAGAAGCATAAGCTACTACCTGACCATTCTGCATCAACACACCACCTAAACCTTGCTTTGAAGCATCACAGTACACTACAAAATGTTCACTAGGATTGGGCAACACTGGCACAGGTGTAGAGGTCAACCTATTCTTCAACTCCTGAAAACTTTCCTCACACTTAGAGTCCCACACAAAGATCTGACCTTTCTTAGTAAGGCGAGTCATAGGCAAAGCTATCTTACAGAATCCTTCTATAAACCTCCTATAGTACCCGGCCAAACCCAAGAAACTTCTAACCTCGGTCACTGACTTAGGTGCTTCCCAATGGAGCACGGTTTCTACCTTAGCTGGGTCCACGGCTATCCCTCCTTTAGAGATGATGTGTCCTAAGAAACTCACCTCTTCTAACCAAAACTCACACTTGGACAACTTGGCATACAATTGTTTTTCCATAAGGGTTTCCAAGACTATCCTCAAGTGTTCCTCATTAGTCTTAGAGTATACTAGGATATTATCTATGAAGACAACTACAAACCTATCCAAGTATGGATGAAAGATCTTGTTCATATAGTCCATGAACATAGCAGGGGCATTACTCACACCAAAAGGCATAACTAGATACTCATAATGGCCATAGCGTGTTCTGAACGCAGTCTTTGGAATGTCCTCAGATTTGACCCAAATTTGGTGATAGCCTGGTCTCAAATCTATCTTAGAAAACACACAAGCTCCAATCAGTTGGTCCATAAGGTCATCTATCCTAGGAAGAGGATACCTATTCTTAATAGTCACCTTGTTGAGCTGTCAGTAATCGACACACAACCTCATGCTTCCATCTTTCTTCGTCACCAACAACATTGGCGCTCCCCACGGAAAAACACTAGGCCTAACAAACTGCTTCTGGAGCAATTCCTCTAACTGTTTCTTCAACTCAGCTAGCTCTAGAGGGGACATCCTGTATGGTGCTATGGATATAGGTCCTGTACCTGGCACTAAGTCTATACTAAACTCAACCTCTCTCTCAGGTGGCAAACTATAAATATCCTCTGGAAAAACTTCTGGGAACTCTCTCACAACTGGCACATCCTTAACCTCAGCCTTTCTCTCTACTTCCAGGGAAGATAAGATCATGTATACTTGGGCTTCTTCTCTAATAGAAGCCTTGACTTGGTTGGCAGTCAGAAAACTCGAATTCTTAGGATTGACAGCAGTTCCAAAAACAACATTTTTATCAAAGCAATTTAAAAGGACATGATTGGCAGATAACCAGTCCATACCAAGAATAACATCAAGTTGTTTAAGGGGTAAGCATAAAAGATCAACTATGAAATTTCTATCACCAATGATAATGGAACAACCTTTACAAATATGTGAGGTAACAACAAGCTTATTGGTAGGGGTAGCAACAACTAGATCATATTCAAGTTGGGCAAAAGGTAATCTAAGGTACTCAACACAGTCATGTGGTATAAAGAATGCGACGCACCCGAATCAAACAACACTATTAAAGGAGTCCCTTTGATGAGGCACTTACCTTGAATCAGGTCTTCGGATTCTGAGGCTTCAGCTCCACTGAGAGTGAAGACTTTTCCACTTGTCCTCGGTCGATCGGCTTGAGAACTCTTGCTGTCACTCTGTGGCTCCATCTTTGCTCCACTACAATCCTTACTGATATGACCAGGCTTCCCATACTTGAAGCAGATGATGTTTGTCTCCTTGCAGTCAAGAGTAAAGTGCTCCTTGCTACACTTGCCACACCTGATTGGCCTAGAAGAGGCAAATCCTCTGCCACTGGCTGGTCCCGATGTATACTGCGGTTTCTTGCCGGCGTACCTGAACCCGCGACCAACTGGTGCCAACTGTTGTTTTCCTTTATCCTGTTGTGTCGTCCTCTTGCTACCTTGGGGACCAGAACTCTTGAACTGAGCAACTCTGGACTTGTAGTCTTCCTCAAAGATTCTGCACTTGTTCACCAAGGTGGGGAAAACACGGATCTCCTGGTAGCTGATGGCTTGCTTAATCTCTGACGCAAACCATTCTCGAACTTCACACACTTGGAGCGATCATCATTACAATACTGGTAGAGTGGATAGTAACATGACAGCTCCTCAAACTTAGCGGCATAATCCCCAACGGACATGTTTCCCTGAGTCAAAGCCAGAAACTCCATCTCCTTCTTGTCGCGTATATCAGCAGGGAAATACTTCGCCAAGAATCTCTCCTTGAAGGCATCCCAAGTAACAACGGTGCCTTCAGCTTCTAAACGTTGGCGGCAATTCTCCCACCAATGTCCAGCTTCTTCTACCAACATGAAGGTAGCGAAGGTAACCTTCTGAGCATTGGTGCATGCCATGGCCCGCAAGATCTTCTCAAGCTCTCGGATCCATGTCTGAGCACCTTCAGGGTCATAAGCTCCCTTGAAGGATGCAGATTATTCCTCCGGAATTTATCCAAACCCTGAAATTTAGCAGGTCCACCTCCGTTGTGATTCTGATTCTGCCCCATGGCATTAGCTAATGCTTCCAGGGCATCAGCAATCGCACGATCGTTTCTACCCGCCATAACTTTTTGCATCATTCAAGCAACTGCTCAATATCGGAAGTTTAAGCAAAACAAAACTAAACACTTAATACTCTATACCATCATCATAGACAATCATATAAGAGTACACAGAAGAGAACACAACAGACACATACCCCGACCTGTAGGATAGACCGGCTCTGATACCACTAAATGTGACACCCACTACCCCGCATATAATAAGACATAAATAAAATCATACATGTCTTTAAAAATAATATAACAATTAAAATAACGACATATCCTCAAGGGTAATGTGCACCACATCATCTATATAACGTAAACGGAGGAATCTGAAATAACCAAAATCCTTTAAAAACAAACTGCGAAAAACATAAATAATAAACATAACCCAAATCCCGATGTCACATATCAGAGTTGGTATACATATACCGATAATACATCGGAATAAAACTAAACAACTGAACGTAAATCCTAACTACTACTACTAAGAGAGATCTCCACGGGATTACTCCTCGTCAGCATGCTCACCCTCCTCTGCACATACAACAGCACATGCACAAGAACAACAAAAGATAGGGGTGAGAAATACGATCATAAATATATATAAACGGAATGGAATAGTAATTAAGATGGCATACAACATACATCAATCAACACATGTATAATCAATATATATATATATATATATATATATATATATATATATATATATCAAAAATGCATGACAATGCGAATGCAACATCACTACTCCGTATGCATGTGGCCAACAACTCTAACTCTGGAAAGATGATTAGGAGTACATGTCCGGTTATCACGTGGATAATATGCCAGACCATGGGCCATCCCCGAACACTCTCACTAATCCTGATAACGTATAGTGGCTAGTCAGGGTACTCAAGCTTATTCATGAGGTCACTCCGACAATAGGTAGCTAGCCCATGTCACCTGGAACTTCCATACTCAATGTACCCTCAAGGTCGGGATAACACCCATCATGGCCTCCACTATCGCGATTCATCGTTTGCTTTCCGCCGAACATATCAACTTCAACGTTTGTGTGTGCAATGTTCATCAATATGCAAACACATGCCAACTAACCACCAGCATAATCAATCACATTGATTATTAACTATGATCATCCACGATGGTCATCAATAATCATCACTAATAATAACTTCTCGTTACTGTTATCAACAGCATCTTCGTTATCAACTTTATTATTTCATGACGTTCTTCTCTAACTCATTCTATTTTAAACCATGGGGTTACATCCTATTGTTAAGTAGGATCAAAGATCAAGTATTCTTAAGCTACTAAGGGTAACATAAAGTCCTTAGATCATAACCAGCCTATATAACACTATCCATCAAGCATAAGGGGTCAAAACTGCTTCTATCACGTGAGAATCGATTTCCATTCTCTGGAATCGATTTCTCAAGTCTTCAAATCGATTTCCATTACATGGAAATCGATTCAACATGTTCAAATCGATTTCCCCAATCGATTTTGAACACGGAAAATCAATTCTAGGAATCGATTTCTACAAGGCGAAATCGATTTCCACACCTTGGAAATCGATTCTTGGAGGATTCAAATCGATTTCCATGTGCTGGAAATCGATTTCTGGGTGTCAGATCATGCAGTAGCGGGTTTTCTCCGCTATCGGACCAGTCTATGTTCTCTAATTGATATATCATTCGAGCCTAAGCTATTTATCACCAATTTGATTAGTCCAACACTCATAAATCATAACCTAAGGGTTCTCAAACTAATCCTTGGTCATTAATCTCACATTGCCTATTTATTTTCTCCCTATAACTATGTTCTGATAGCGTAAGGTTAACAAAACACCATATCATGGCATAAACAACATGTTCATCATCATCAATTCATCAACAATCATATAAATCATGAACTCATAGTTATAAACATGTTATAACATCAAATTATTCATCAATCAATACTCATATAGCCAGAAAAGCAAGCATACATAGGGGTCATGGGTTAACCCCTTCATCTTAACCTATCCCAAAACCCACATATTCATGACCAATTTTCTCCCCCCCATACCTGGTATGACGATTCACAGCCTAAGGGAAAGAGAACAGAGCCAAGCTTTGCTACGGTTCCTTCTTATGGGTTCAGCACTGGATCACGATCGCAACACTGGAAAGCAGAGTCGATCTTTAAGTTAAGGATTGAAAGGGAAAACAAATCTAGGATTAGAAACTCACCTTGGTTTCTAACTTAGGAGATTAACTCTAGCAGCAGGGATAGACTAGCCAAACAACGGCGTGTTCTTGACGAAGAAAACCAAAACAGGATTCATCCTTTTGGGTTTTTTAGAGTAAGAGATCAGTGAGAGCTCTTAGGGATGAGAAGAGGCAACTTGTGAGTGTAATCAGGTTTAGAAACTAGGTTTAGGTCATATGCTATGTATATATAACTGTTAGAGACGTTTTAGGACGAATGGGCCGTACACAGCATAGCCCGATAACCCAAACGCGTACACAAGCTCTGACATGCATGGGAATCAATTCCACAACCATGGAAATCGATTTTCCATGGCCAATTCGATTTTTTTATTAAAGAAATCAATTTTTCGCCTTAAGCAATCGATTTCCACTTTCTGGAAATCGATTTCTTCATTTAGAAATCGATTTCCCAAATCAATTTCCCCTTAAAAAACCGTGATTTTAGCCTCGACACCTGAATAATACTTGTAGACAATTATATAAGCTTTCCAACGCATCTAAGATCGGATGTCTAGAACTCAAGATGTGGCCAAAACCATGAAACAGGTTATTTGAGCTCGAATGGATCGATCATCCTAAAGGCTGAAGTACTACAACTATGAACTTATGCATCAAAAACAGGCATAAAGAACATACGCAAACATCTATAATTAAGTATTAACACATATAGACATAGAAGTGAAAAGCAGGGTGTTACATGGTTAGCCGAAAGCCAATCCATGCCTAAGATAACATCAATCTGCTACATAGGCAAACATACCAGGTCATCAACAAAGAAATGTTTGTTTTCTATTATGATAGGGCATTTCAAGCATAGAAACAAGATAGTCAACGAATCACCCGTGGGTGTGGAAACAGTAAGGTCATATGGTAAAAAAGAAACTGGCAACCCTAAGTGATCCATTCATTTCAAAGAAATAAACGAATGGGTAGCCCCCGAATCAAACAACACAGGTAAGAGCTTGCCTGAAACTAAACATTTACCTTGGATCAGATCGGGGTATCAAGAGGATTCAGCTCCCCTCATGGCAAGCACCCTCCTCGTGGCTTATGGCCTGACAGTTTGTCCAGCCACTCCAGATAGTCTAGCATTCCTTTGCCTGCAGTCCTTAGCCATGTGTCCCGGCTTTCCGCATGCATAACGAGTCATAGTTCTCCCGGGTACTTGGCTTCTGAAGTCTCGAGCCATGTGTAGTCCCCCACACTTGAAACATCCCTGCAACCCCTGAGTTTCACTTGGGCTCTGACCTCCTGCATCCCTCGTCTTCCGATTTGGCCTCTAATAGGGTCCTCGACCACCCTGAAACCTTCCACCTCTACCTCTCGAGTTACTACAAATGGGTCCTCTTCTCCTTGTTGTCATCTCTTTTTTTCTCTCAATGTTTTCAATCGCTGAACACCGGTCCAACATATCAGGGAATCTGATAATCCCCAAAGGTACTATAGCCTTCTGAATCTCGTATCTTAAACCATCTTCATGGTAGAATCAGCAACTATCTTCTGCTTTGAACTCTTCCAGCTCACAACGCCACCATTTAGGAAAAACACAAAACCAGACTGCGATCTAGAATCATCCTTATCGGTTTGGAATCTAGCATCGGTGTAACCCTTTACAACGAGACCTTCCTCACCTCCATAGATCAAGAATGTATCCTTAGTTCTTCTTAAGTACTTGAGGATATTCTTGATAGCAGTCCAGTGACTCTCACCGGGATCAGATTGGTACTTGCTTGTTATGCTTAAAGCATATGTGACGTCTAGTCGAGTACATAACATGGCATACATGATAGATCAGATTTCAGAAACATACGAAATCTTACTCATTCGATCCCTCTCTTCGTGATTGGAAGGGGATTGTGCCTTAAAAAGGCATATACCATGTGACATAGGCAAGAGTCCTTTCTTAGATTCATGCATGTTAAATCGTTTTAACACCTTGTCTATGTATGTACTCTGACTTAGGCCGAGTAGTTTTGAATGATCTATCTCTATAGATTCTGATACCTAACACATAGGTAGCCTCACCTAAGTCTTTCATAAAGAAGCAATTCCCTAACCATGTCTTTACATTTTGTAGGGTAAGGATGTCATTTCCAATAAGTAGTATGTCATCCACATACAGTACTAGAAAGACAACAATGCTCCCACTAACCTTCTTATAGACATAAGGTTCATCTTCATTTTTTATGAATCCAAACTGTCTTACAGCATCATCAAAACGAAGATTCCAGCTTCCGGAAGCTTGCTTCAATCCATAAATGGATTGTTGTAATTTGCACACCTTTCCAGCATTCTCTAGAGTGTCAAAACCCTCAAGTTGTGTCATGTACACATTCTCGAGAAGATTTCCATTAAGGAAAGCAGTCTTGACATCCATTTGCCAGATTTCATCCAGTGAAAAGGTTTCATCATAGTCTATGTCATGAATTTTTTTGAAACCCTTAGCAACCAATCATGCTTTGTAGGTATGTACATTACCATCCATGTCGGTTTTCTTTTTGAAAACCCACTTGCACACTATGGGTTTTACCCCTTCTGGTGGTTCATTCAAGTTCCAAACTTGATTAGTGAACATGGAATCCATTTCACATCTCATGGCCTCTAGCCATTTCTCAGATTCTGAGCTAGTGATGGCTTCCTGATAAGTCACAAGCTCATCTTGATCCATGAGTAAAACATCACCTTGTTGAGTCATGAGAAATCCATATCTCTCAGGTTGGTGACGTATCTTGTTAGACCTACGCGAGTCTTATGCTACTAGAGCAGATTGTTGTTCCACAACATCTTGCAGAGCTTGCTCCTGTTCCATCATAGGTTCATTGCTATTTTGTGATTCTTGAACTTCTTCAAGTTCTATTTTCCTCCCACTGGTTCCTTTGGAGATAAACTCCTTTTCTAGGAATATACCAGTCCTTGCAACAAACACTTTGCCTTCAGAAGGATTGTAGAAATAGTATCCCTTGGTTTCCTTGGGATACCCCATAAATAAGCACTTATCAGATTTGGGTTCAAGTTTACTAGAAATTTGCCGTTTCACATAAACCTCGCAACCCCAAATCTTCATAAAAGACATACTGGGTCGTCTGCCAGTCCATATCTCATATGGTGTCTTTTCAACCATCGTAGATGGAACACAGTTAAGTGTAAAAGCTGCTGTTAATAAAACATGTCCCCAGAAGGAGTTAGGAATGTCTGCAAGATTCATCATGGATTGAACCATATCTAATAAGGTCTGATTCCTCCTTTCAGATACACCATTCCATTGTGGTGTTCCAGGAGGAGTGACTTGAGCTAATATCCCACAATCTTTCAGATGGTCATCAAACTCTAGGCTTAAATATTCATCACCTCGATCTGATCGAAGTGCTTTAATATTCTTGCCCAGTTGGTTTTGTACTTCATTCTTGAATTCCTTGAACTTTTCAAAGGATTCAGATTTATGTTTCATTAGATACACAAACCCATATCTATTGAAGTCATCAGTAAAAGTGATAAAGTATTGAAAACCATCTCTAGCCAATGTGTTTAGGGGTCCACATACATCACTATGTATAAGGCCCAAAGGATCACTTGCCCTTTCACTATTACCAGTGAATGGGGTTTTAGTCATCTTTGCCAATAAACAAAATTCGCATATCTCATATGATTCATAATCAAAAAAGTCCAATAGTCCATCTTTATGGAGTTTGGAAATGTGCTTCTCATTTATGTGGCCCAAGCAACAATGCCAAAGGTAAGATAGATTCAACTCGTTCGGTTTGACCCTTTTGGTATTAATGTTATAGATAGGCATATCAAGATCAAGGACATAAAGTCCATTATACATTTGTGCACTAGCATAGAAAATTTCATTTAAATAAATAGAACAACATTTGTCCTTTATTATAAAATGAAAACCACTCTTGTCCAAACAAGAAATAGAAATAATATTCCTGCTAATAGCAGGCACAAAATAACAGTCCTCCGACTGAATAATAAGCCAGTAGGTAAAGTCAGTACATAGGTTCTATAGCTAAGGCAGCAACTTTTGCTCCATTGCCAACTCGTAGGTCAACTTCGCCTTTTGCCAATGGTCTACTCCCTTTTAGATCCTGCATATTTGTACAAATATGAGATCCACATCCAGTATCTAATATCCATACTGCAGAAGTAGATAAATTGACTTCTATAACATATATAACTGAGGTGGAAGTCGCACTTCCTTTTTTCTTGCTCTCTTCCATGTATTTGGGGCAGTTCCTCTTCCAATGTCTGTTCTGACCGCAATGGAAGCAAGTGCCCTCCTTAGCAACTCCACTCGTAGGCTTTAAGCCAGAAGTGCTGGGTTTGGATTTATGGAAGCCCTTACCTTTGCCCTTCTACTTATCCATGGGTTTCTTGGGCTGCTTCTGGCCCTTTCCAGCTTGGACCATAATGATGGTCTTCCCCTTTCCTTTATTAATATTTTGTTCAGAAGTTCTCAACATGCTCAACAATTCTGGCAACTGTTTGTCAAGATCATGCATATTGTAGTTCATGACAAACTGACTATAGCTCTCAGGCAACGATTACAGAACTACGTTAGTGGCCAACTCTTGGCCCAGTGGAAAACCCAACCTTTCAAGATTCTCAATGTACCCAATCAATTGAAGTACATGAGGACTCACAGGACTTCCCTCTGCCAGTTTAGAATTGAAAAGGGTTCTGGAAACGTTGAACCGCTCATGCCTTGCTTGCCCTTGATAGAACATTTTGAGGTGCACGATCATATCATTCGCTTCCATGGTCTCATGTCGCTTCTGAAGCTCAGAGGTCATGGTAGCAAGCATGAGGCAGCTGACATCTAAGGCATTATCCTGATGCTTCTTATAAGCATCTTTCTTAGCCTTAGAAGCATTCGCAGCCGGTGGTTCCTCAGGGATTTGTTCTTCAAGAACATACAGCTTCTTTTCATGCCTGAGGACAATCCTCAGGTTTCTATACCAGTCCAGGAAATTCATTCCAGACAACTTGTCCTTCTCAAGGACAGATCGCAGTGATAGGTTATTTGACGTGTGGTTTGCAGACATGGTTATCTATAATAGAAGTATACAGAACATAAGTATCATGCATAAACATATTTAATAAG
Source organism: Ammopiptanthus mongolicus (assembly GCA_039655645.1). Lineage (NCBI taxonomy): Eukaryota > Viridiplantae > Streptophyta > Magnoliopsida > Fabales > Fabaceae > Ammopiptanthus > Ammopiptanthus mongolicus. Next base: position 63,760,823 of record CM077345.1, read on the forward strand.
GTCTTTTATTAAATACGCCTCACTATTTTTGTAACACCCCAGTTTTCACTTGCTTAATTGTTATTATATAGTGTTGTTATATATGTTATCCTTGTTGTTATACACATGTTATATGTTGTATGCATACGTTAGATGTTTAGGGACGTGTTTTAGGGTAGTTAACCTTAGAATGAGTTAGATAAGTGATCCTGATAGGACAACATGCCCGTGCTCCCGTGCAGCACGCCCGTGCCAGTTGTTCAGCATGCCCGTGCTCTACGCGTTTACCAGAAACGCGTTTTGGTCTCTTTTGGTCAGCCCATTTTGCCCCAATCCTTTTTATACCTCTTTTGCTCGACCTAAAAATCATAGCCGTCTATCCTAAAGTTAGAAACGGCCGTCATCAACCTTTCTCTTGGGTTCCCATTGAATCCTTAAGCGTTCCTCAATCCTTGTTGGGTGTTCTTCGTCAAGAACACATCCCTGTGGTGTTTGATGTTGCGTTTGGGGTTAAGCTGCTAGCTTAGTGTTACTCTGAGGTAAGGTAACCAACCCTGTTCATCCTTTTTCTTTGAATCCCTTGAGTTAGTGTTGAACCGTTTTCTCGCTGTCAAACCAGACTTCGTTGTTTGTGCGCCAGTGTTATGAACGACAACAAGCAGATTAGTTCCCTAGGGATCTAATCGAGCTCGCTAAAACTGTTGAACCCGTTCAAGTAGTCAAGTGTCGACTTCGCTTTTGTTGGCTTATAGGCTGGAATCGTCACGCCAGGAATGGGGAGAAGGGATTAGTATAACATATAAGTTCTACGGTAGCGTAAGATGAGGGTTAACCCATTACCCTATTTGTGTGCTATATGCCTTAATTGTTGTATGGAGTTATATGGTTGTTTATACATGATGTGTATTGTCCAATTGATTATACGATCTTGGCATGACATTTATGATGTTGTTCATGATGCTATTTATGATGTTGCTTATGATGCGGTTGATATGCCATGATTGTACGAGTTAGTATGTTGGAACTGCTGTTAAATCTATGTTAATAAAAGACATAGGGATGTTAGCGCTAAGCCTAAAATTAGGATTAGTCTAATTGATGTACATAAAACAAAAAAGTTGTTGATGAGGGGTGAGATTATTGCCAACGGAATAGTCAAGAACCTTAGGATTGATTGGAGTGTTAGAAATCTAGAAAAGCTGCTAAGTTCCCAGAACTGAGACGCTGTAACAGCGTTGAGTACGCCCGTGCTCATTACCGGCACACCTGTGCTCTTTGCCCAGTAAAGCCAGCACGAACGTGCTCTCAGTAGCACGCCCGTGTCAGAAAAACAAGAAAAGTGACGCTGCTTAGCACACCCGTGCCAGTTGGCCAGCACGCCCCTGCTCAGGCCGCCACTGTTAGAATTAAGAAAACATCATTGTTTTAAATAAAGAGAAATTTAAAACCTTTTTAGGAATAAAAGTATGATATAAGAGATTATAAAATACGACCTTGAGGATATTTAATGAACTAAGACAATAATATGGTAAGTGTAATACTTAATAAAGAGATTAATTAATGAAAAGATGATGTTATCGGTAACGACGTACTGTTACCGATGTTGTCAGCTTAATGGTTAAGATTGATGTTGATAAATCACTTTAATGCTTATGGGTCAAGGTTGATAGCCTGTGTTAGTGGTGTTGATGGAGGTGGTTGTCATGTTGTTTGTATGTTAGCATTGCATGCATCATGACATGGAGTTGTTAGATGGACGGAAGAAAACAAGGAGACACGAAAGTTCACCCGAGAGTTTGGTGGACAAACAACTCGTGGGGATTCATCCGAGAGTAAGGTGAATCATTACTCATGGGGTTTCAACCGAGAGTAAGGTGAACAGCCAGTGTTGAGAGTACACCCGAGAGTTTGGTGGACATGCAACTCATGGGGATTCATCCGAGAATAAGATGAATCGTTACTTATGGGGGTTCATCCGAGAGTAAGGTGAACAGCCAGTGTTGAGAGTACACCCGAGAGTTTGGTGGACCGGCAACTCATGGGGATTCATCCGAGAGTAAGGTGAATCGTTACTTATGGGGGTTCATCCGAGAGTAAGGTGAATAGCCAGTGTTGAGAGTTCACCCGGGAGTTTGGTGGACATGCAACTCGTGGGGATTCATCCGAGAGTAAGGTGAATCGTTACTCATGGGGGTTCATCCGAGAGTAAGGTGAACAGCCAGTGTTGAGAGTTCACCCGAGGGTTTGGTGGACAGGTAACTCGTGGGGATTCATCCGAGAGTAAGGTGAATCGTTACTCATAGGGGTTCATCCGAGAGTAAGGTGAACAGCTAGTGTTGAGAGTACACCCGAGAGTCTGGTGGATAGGCAACTCGTGGGGATTCATCCGAGAGTAAGGTGAACAGCCAATGTTGAGAGTTCACCCGGGAGTTTGGTGGACAGGCAACTCGTGGGGATTCATCTGAGAGTAAGGTGAATCGTTACTCATGGGGGTTCATCCGAGAGTAAGGTGAACAGCCACTGTTAAGAGTTCACCCGAGAGTTTGGTGGACAGGCAACTCGTGGGGATTCATCCGAGAGTAAGGTGAATCGTTACTCATAGGGGTTCATCCGAGAGTAAGGTGAACAACCAGTGTTGATGCATGATGGTCAACAAGTTGATGTACTCCAAATCATCTTCCTGAGTTAGTTATTGGATCCACATAGCATATGGAGTAGTGGAGTAGTTATACATCACATAGCATGTTATTAATGTGATATGATGGTATGCGTTATAAGATGTATGTTATATTATGATGTTTTATGTGTTGCATGATCATCTTGCTAACTGCTCTATTACCACTTATGTTTATACGTACAATTCCTTACTCCTTATCTGTTGTTGTTGCATGTACCTTTGGTTATGCAGAAGATGTGAACAGCCTGCTGAGGAGTGATCCCGAGGAGATCGTTTGCTCATAGTATTAGTCTAGTTTATGTTTATTTGTTTTCCGACGCAATATCGGTAGTGGTTACCAGCCTTGATTATATGACATCGGGATTTGGGTTTTGTTTTAAGTTATGTTTTTACGCAGTTGTTATTTATGTTTTAAACATTTTTGGATCATGTGGTACTTGCTACCTTTTATTTTAAAGTTTTTATTTTAACTTGCATGTTTTACTTTATATTATCGTATGCGGAGTAGCGGGTGTCACAATTTTACTCAAATCAATGACCCTCACCATTGACTCGGAAAATCCCATTGGAAGATTTTCTAGTGGGACCAAGATCCATATTGCACTTCATTCTGAGTCAGCTTTGGCTGATTGCCCAGAACTTGGCTATTTAGGTAGGAAACTCTTTCCAATTACATCTCATCTAAATCTTGGATCAGTTGGGTGAATAACTCTTATTTTAATCCATCTTATGGATTAATGCCCAATTCCATGCCTCTAAGCCCTTTTCAATCCTATTGAAGTTGGCTTAGTTAAGTCAGACCCAATGGTCGACAATTGGATATTACATTTATCTAATCGCGTCTTACTAGTATAAACAAAGGTACTCTGCTTTGGCAAACCTACGCTCAATAGATATTAGTCTTGACGAGTGTCATGCATTGGAACGCACATGCAAACGTGACTTAATATTTCCTTTTGAGGGATATATTTATAAATTTGATCTCAGCATATGTTAAACTGTTTAACCTACTATATACTAACATGCATCTCATACATATATAGCATCTCATACATACATGATCCCTCATAATCGATTATTGTTCCACCATAATCGATTATGGCGCATCTGGACGTAAGGTGCGCATGACAGCAAAACTTGCTGTCATCGCAAATCAAAACAAGGATTTCAGAAAAACGTTTTTCGCAAAACACTTTTACGATTTTCAAATATAACATGTTAAAGATCATATCTTTTCAAAACTAAACATGCTATAACATATAAACACACAAGAGAATCATGGTTTCGCAAGCGGCTCTGATACCACTGTTGGGAATTTGCGTATTTAAAAACAATAACGCAGCGGAAAAATTCCCACCAAAAGATCCATGCGAATGGTCATGACTCATGATTGTAGTGTTTACCTCTTGTAGCGAAGCTTTACCGCGATCACTGTGAGGGGAAGAAGAGTTCTTCGCACTTGATCACGAGCACTATGAACACTTCTCTGAAGAGGAAGATGAACGCTATCACCAGTACCGCAATGCAGCAGCACCTCTACATAGTCCAAGCGAACAAATCACCGTCAGAGAAAATGTCGTGCTAGCTAACGGCAGGGGATGGGGGGCGTGCCGACCAAGGAGGTGGTGTGATGGCCGCTAGGTTATGTGCAGTAAACTTCTTACGCTTAAGTGACGTGCATAGCCTTATAAGGTGTCACCCACTTACCCTTACCCCAATAGGCTTGTACGCTACTGGCCCAATCTATAATTAATATTATTAAATCATATTTAATAAATTAATTCATTCTCCGACTATTTGCTCTATGCATGTGACCCTATAGGTTCTCAATAAATTGGCAATAATATTAAATCACATTTAATTTCATAAACAGTGAGCGGCATCTAGCAATACATCATTGTTACCCAATTAGTGAGAATATCGGTGATACGATATATACCTTAAAGTAACCAGAATAACAGTGTAGTAAATGTCCCTCCGTCCATATGTCTTAATTGAACCCAAGGCATAAATGTGTCATCCTTGTTAAGTTCAATTATTTATTTCTTAATTCCCGAGTAGATGTGTAATCACAAATGGGCCCAATATCTCATACTGGCCCAATGTAGCATGGCCATGCACTTTAACGTCTCACTCTATCGAGAGGCCCCTGACATTACTCCTGTTATGTAGGTGGGACGAATCCTATCTACATCACTCACATCCCCTAACATGATTCATTGTAGGCCCAACAACTATCTTTATGATCATCCTGTTATGGATTATGTTTGGTAGCATTAAAGCCTACAACCCCTCATGTAGGAATCGTAGTGACTTCTTTAGTCACCATAAGAAGCGCTCATGATACTTAGATAACTATTATGCAGCGTTCTCATAGTGGGTCAATCCGGTATAAATATTACTCTAACATTTATACCTATGTGAAGACTTGATATCTCATATCCATGACCCATGAGATGTGGTCATCAGTCTACCCACATAATAGTCTCGATGTATTATTGTCTTCCTAATTAACAATAATACTTGACTTCGGATACTTTAAGAACAGTATTTTAATGTTCAATAGGTTCTCATGATCAAGTCATGCACTTATTGAACTGAAATAACTATTCTAAGGACTTTATTTCGTTTGAACAATTAATATTATAAACTGAATTGCCTCATATATATATAAATATATGTAAATAAAGTCATGATACAAATGTAAATCTTAAAGAGAACTACTGGCCTCTAGGGCTTACACCAACACTTCAAACCTGTGGCACATCCATTCCTCACCAGGTTACCACTGGTACAACTCTGAAAACTTAAGCAGCACCTCAAACCTCGCTGCGTACTCCCCGATCGTCATGTTGCCTTGTTTCAAACTCTGAAACTCTTTGTCCTTTTCCCTTTGAAACATTCTGGGAAAATATTTCTCAAGGAAGCATTCGCTGAACAATTCCCAAGTCATGGCTCTTCCTTCAGTTTCGAATAGCCTCTGTTTTCCTTTCCACCACATCTCTGCTCCTCCCACCAGCATGAAAGAAGCATGGGAAAACTTCTGAGCTTCACCACAATGTGTAGCTGCGAAAATCTTCTGCAACTTTTGAATCCACAGCTTTGCTCCCTCGGGATCATAGTCCCCGGGAATTGAGGAGGTTATCGCCTCATAAAGGCATCCAAACCAGCATCCTCATTCCTGACATTCCTCTTTTGTTGCTGTTGCTATTGCTGTTGCTGTTGGTCTTCACGGGTCAACTGGATGAGTTGGGCATTCTGATGAGTTTGATGTAACATCACAGTAGCCATGTCCCTCATAGTTTTGAGGGTTTCCAGCGATTCAGCTCCATTCCCAGTATGTGAAGCTGCGACCTCTTGACCTCCAATGGGTCCAGTTTCACCCCTGCCTCTACCACTACAAGAAATCTCACTATTTCCCACGGGCTTTTACCCATGGCCAAAAAATCGTGTTTAATTTTGACATTTCCCACAACCTAAGCCGTGGGAACTTTGGTGGTTTGTTTCTGTGACATTTTCCCTTGACCTAGACCCTCGGAACAGAAACCAGGAAAGTTTCCCATGGACAAGACACGGGTAATGGATTTCGCAAAGTGGCGCGAAATTGTCCGGCTACTTTTCCATCCGTTTTCCCACGGGTAAGCCGTGGGTAACGGTAATTTGTTTTCCCATGGCCAAACCGTATGTAGATGACAGTCACGTTTCCCACGGCCATAACCGTGGATAATTTTTTATGTGTTTTCCCACAGCCAAAGCCGTGTGTAGGTGCCAATTTGAAATCCACGTGTCCACATTTCCCACGGCCTTACCCGTGGGTAATGGTTTATGTATTTCCCACGGCTTATACCGTGTGTATCTGCCACGTTTCCCATGAGTTTTGCCACAGCCTAGCCCGTGGGAAAGACTTATATAACAAAAAATTTCATGTCAAACCCTCTCTGACACTCATCTCTGAAAACGCAACCCCTCTTCTTCTCCGAAAACGACCGCACCGTCGCTCCTTCCCTCATTCCCTCTGGCCGCACCACCGCTCTGCTCCTCAGCTTCCCACTGCCACCCCCGTCACCACTCTCTCTGCCTCTGAAAATCGTTTCACGCTGCGCCACCGCCACTGATCCTCAGCTTCCCACCGCCGCCACTGTCACCGATGTCCGTCCGGTAACCATTGTCACTCCCCTCTTCACTCTAGCGCACCTCAAGTAAATCTTCTCTTTCTCTCTTTCAATCTTCACTCCATGCTTTCAAACTTCATTTTACTGTGCTTTTACTGATAGTTAATGTAATGTATAATGGATGCTTCATTTTACTGATGCTTCATTCGGGATATAATTTAAACTTACTATAAGACTTACATTTGTATTTGCGATTTTGGGTTCATTTTACTAATGCTTCTTGTTGGATTGGGCAGTGCTTATCTGATGCTAAATTTAGCAATTTAGCCTATTTGACTGTGATACTCTGTTCAAGTATCTTAATGGATGCTTCATTTTACCCATTTGTAATTAACATTTCATTTTACTGTGATGCTAAGTACATTCATTTTTTTTTTTTAAAAAGACTTGTTGGCTGAATTGGGGTTTTAGTAAATGTGGTGTTTTTAATAAATCTTGTTGGCTGAATTGGGTTTTTAATAAATGAGGCTGAACATATAGTGTTGAAAGCATGATATGTTGTTAAGGAAAATATGTTACTGTTGATACTATTGAATAGAAGTTAGGAGGTTTGAAGATTCTAAGATAAATAATTTAAGTGGTAGTCTTAAAAGTATATATGAATATCAACTTGAAACTCATAAGAACACCTACACTAAAATAGTAAACCCCTGGAGTTTGATTCATAAGGTTGTACCCAAATTAGTTTTTAGGTGTTAGTAAGTTAAAATTAAAATTTTACACAATAAAAAATCACCACAAAATCGTTGTTGATAAAAATCAGCGCAAAATAAATTATCAATAAAAATCATTGTTGATATGCTTGTTGACACCAGAGAAAAATGTGTTTGTTTGAACACAGAAGTTTTGTACGACAGCAATTTGGTGGGACGCGACGTGACTAGCTTAAACAAAAATAACTAAATACTAATACTTAACAAGTTAAATAATTAAATAATTATTTATATAACTAAATAATGATACTTAATAACTAATATTTAAATAAATAAATAGTCAAAAATGACAGTTGAAATACATAAATATTTAAATAATAACAAAATAAAACAATAATAAATTACAATAATTTCTCTTAACACTTATAACAGGTGTTAAGCCTCATAATACGTAAAAAATGTAAATAAATTTTTAAAATTTAATAAGACTTGAATAAAGTATGAAATTGTTTTTAGATGCATAGTTTTTTTTTAAAATAGTTAATTATGACTTTGTTTGCCAATTTTATGAGTCTATTATGTACTTTATCTATGTTGATAAAGTAATGTAATTTGAGCAATTATTGCTTTTACCCTAAGAACTTGAATTTCAAGTACAAAGGGTGTCTTGTACGATTAAATTTTATTTTATATAATACTTGAGCAAAACCTTAGCTTCCCGTTTGAGGTTAAATATCATTAAGCACATGTACTCTTTTAAGGTACGTACCGCTCTTTGTTTATTGAACCTTGAATTGTCCAAGGTGGACAGTTAGAAAAAAATTTCTTCACTCTTATAACAGTTATTGTGTACTTCTTATGCCTTATATTTGATGAAATTGCGATCTGATACATTTCCTTTTGTTCTCTGGATGCATACTTGACCGTGGTCAAGTCGTGCACCAGGAGACCAATGGGAAATGCTACTGAAATTTTGTCAAATATAAGGTATGTGAATTAAGCAATAACTATTAATACTAGGATCGAGTGTTGAAAAAGTTTCATCTCGAATGGGATAGGGCCATACCAATTAATGAAAGGGAGTGTGATTTTGGATTGTGAAGCATTTGGTGGAAAAATCTCTAAGTTTGGCATGCTGTCGAAATTTAATGTTTAAATTTATCTGGATTTGTTATGAACATGCAGAAGATTGATTGTTATCCTTCGAATCGTAGTTGGATGTATCATAGGTTATATCCGAAAAGAGGGGGTCTGAAATAATCTTTTATAGAAGGGTTTGAAGAGTTTGTTACCCAAGCAAAGTAGCAGAAGTGTTTCATCGATGATGGATATCGAATTAGATGTCTGTGTGCTTAATACCAATGTTGAAGGATTAAGAGCGATGACCTTGTGAAGACAGACTTGCATAAAAATAGGTTCCAGAACAATTACTAGATTTGGACCGATCATGGTGAAGAAGTTCCGCATATTGATTTAGGGTTTGACGAGAATTGCACAGGTGCTTCAAGCAGTTGCACAGATATGGGATATGGTGAACAACAGTTTGTGTCAATGCAGGAGATGGTGTGTGACGCTCTCGGGGTGAATGAGGCACACGATTACGATAATACGGAACAACTTCCGAATGAGGAATCACAAAGATTTTATAATCTTTTGGTTGAGACAAATAAGTCGTTGTATGAAGGGGCCTCTAACTCTAAATTATCAATGTGTGTGAGACTGTTAGCTTGCAAATCCAATTTTAACGCTTCTGACTCGTGTTTGGATAATTTTTCCAAAATGCTTTTGGATGTGATACCTACAAAAGGGGTTTTACCAGAGAATTATTATAGTGCGAAGAGGTTAGTGTCGAAGCTGGGATTGAAAGCCAAGAGAATTGATTGTTGAATGAATAGGTGTATGTTGTATTACAACAATGAATTCGACATAAATGATGGCGCGTTGGTCGAATGGAGAATTTGTCAAGCGCCAAGGCATTGTCATCGCAAGACTAGGACAAGTAAGAACAAACCTGTTCCAGTAAAGGCAATGTTCTATTTGCCAATAATTCCAAGGCTACAAAAAATGTTTGCATCAATGCAAACTGAAGGAAAATAATGTTGCACTATGAGAACAGAAGAAGTTCAGGCGTGTTACGTTATCCATCTGATGGCGAAGCATGGAAGCATTTTGATTAAGATGAAGGAACCTGTTTGAAACACAAGAAGGGGGTTGAATTGTGTTTCTGAAGATTTTAAATTCTTTTCATAAGCAGATAATAGTTTTCGCAAGGTTGGACACTAAAACGATTAAAAGCAAAGAGAGCTCTTCCAAACACCAAGTTGGACGCTAACTTAGTTTGAATAAGATAAGAAAGCAACGTAGGAAAAGGCAATTCAATCCCAGTTAGTTAGATAGATAATAAACTAAAGTAAGGGTAAGGGAGAGAAAAGAACACAGAGATATTATCCTGGTTCACTCTTCACCAAAGAGCTACGTCCAGTCCTCTCTACTTGAGAGCTTTATTCACTATAACAAAAACCCTCTGTTACAAAGTATTCAACACCTCTTCAGGTAGTATTCTCAACCTCTTCAGGTTCTCTAAGTATTCTTTTACAGACAAGCCTCTTCAGGCTCAACCAAACTAAGGTTTTGAAAAGAGTTTGTTATACTAACTCACTAAATGTGAGAATTCGAAACTAAAGCTTAGATTCTTAAAAACTCTACACAGAGAGTAATATGAAAATGAGGATCAGAGTAGCTTTGCTAGCTTTGCAAGCTTGAGATTTTCTCTTTAATTTCTTGAGCAGATGTTTGCTTGTATTGCTAAGTATTGCTTCACTTGTATTTTTGCTCAAGTTCGGTAATCATACATCTTCATGAGATGGAGGTATATATAGCCTCTTGACTTTGAGCAGACTTCTGTCTTCAACAGATGGAAAAGGATCCATTCTGATGAGCATTGAATGCATTTGATCCGTTGAGTCTGATAGCTTCTGAAGTTTCTGATCAGCAGGATAGACTATCAGGATGATAGGTAAAAGTGGTGCTGACATATCCTCTGTGTAGAACGAAAGTTCCCTTTTGTTTTTCCAAAAGAAGAAGGTCAACTTCTTTAAGTGACAGAGACATTCTGGCTTACGCTTTACATTTGTACGAATATTACAAAGAATGTTTTGTCCCAAGGATATAAGCCTTTTACATGGAATAATAAATTCAAATACTTTTACAAGGTATTCGCGCTTAAAAGCACTATTGGACTAGCTATTACATAAGTAACCGAAAGAGTCTTTGGACTCATGGTTCTATTTATTACCGTCCAGTCGAAAACCAAGATCACATGTTGGACGAGATAAAGTCTTTGGACTTTGGATAGTCTTTGGACTCAATTAAGTTTTATCCTGCACACTTAATATAAAACGTTAGTCCATAAGAAATCTTTGTTCATCTTAAATTAACTCTTTGTTAACATCAAAACTTAAGGGATTATTTGGACCATAACCACCTTGGTTCCAACAATCTCCCCCTTTTTGATGATGACAAAACATACTAATTTGATTGAACAAAGAGTCCTAGAGAACTGAAAGGCTCCCCTTAAGACAAACATTCTAATCATTTAAAGCATCTAAATATTTAAAGCATATTAGACAGATATAATCCATTTTAAGCATGGAAAGCCAGACATGTTATAAAAGCAATCAAGATATATATATTCAATCAACCCATTTTCTCCCCCTTTTTGTCATCAGACAAAAGAGTGAGAAACACATCATAGTTAGTATATTTGAAAACAAATAAAACAAATTTTAAGAAGGAGGAGGAGGTTTTGGAATAAAATCTTTAAACATAGCCGCAATTTGCTGAAGGAGCACCGTATTGTTGGATTCTATGGACCGTTGGACGAACTCTTGAAACTCAGGAGGAATAACCGAGGTGGAGCTCTCAGCTGTGGCCCTGGCTGCGTCCACTTCTCTTTGATCAAGAACTATACTGAGAGCCTGAGAAGGAGATGGATCAACATGATGGACCACTGAGAGAGGGATAGGTTGAGACTTGGACGGGGCTGAGTCTGCAACTTGTTCCACTTCCTCAGTATGAGTTTCAGAAGAGGGGTCCTCATAGATGATTTCGGTGTCCCCAGTCTCTTCAGGAATAACCGTCTTAGGAGGAAGAGGAGGAGGAGGAGCATTAGGATCAATGACAGGTTTGGGTGGAGGTGGCAGCACTTCAAGTATTATCTCAGCATCATCATACTTGTTTTCTCTCCATCTGGGAGCAGGTGAAGGCAACACATCTCTAGGATAAAGAGGTATCCCAAAGATATCGTCTATGATCATGAAGTCAGCCTCATAGATTCGATATTGTCTTGGGTAGACGCGAATCTCTTCTTTCTCCTCAATTGATAGTCCAGATGATGATGCTTCTTGAGAGCATCTCCAGATGTGGTTTTCCCAGTAAACCTTAGCATCTGGGTCATATCTAAATCGGGGATCTTTCTTCCAAATGCTTGCTAGAGCCCCAGAGTCATCTCGAGGTCTCTTCCAAAACAAGGGATCAAAAGCATTTTTGTAAGGCAGCATCCATGACTAAAGCCTTTTGCGAAGGTCCTTATTCTTGTTGGGATCTAGAATGGGAATCCTTGGACAAGCTCGAGGAGGAACAACTCCTATTCTTGTGCCGGATGTCCTTGACCAAAACTTCATTGGAAGGTTGTGATGAATCTTAGCTTCCCGAGTCATGTCACACTCCTTGCGCACGGCATAATAAGGAAGAAAGTCACGAACATCAGAGTACTCCTTCCATGTTGTTGGGTAGCTTGGAATGAATGACAGATCAGGATCAAGGATGTAGTTGGTTAAGCCAAACATCCTTGCTCTCCTTTCGTACTCAGTTTTATAGCCTTTCTTGTCTTCATTACGAAGAACTACGTGCCTATTTACATTGTAGTGGCACCATTGGAATGCCTTGTCCTTGATGAGGTTGGGATAGACTTTCCTTGGAGGAAACGTCTTCTTCTCATGGCAGATAACCAAGGGTCCAAGAGCGGTGTACATCTCAGTGGCCAGACGTTCGGTTGATGTGTGTGGGATGGGGTAGTAGCCATGTTCAAGGGGTGGTCCAGAGGTGGGTGGTGTGGGTGGTTGTTCATATTCATATTCAGGTAGTGGAAGAGGGCTTTTGGGGTGAGGTTCAGTACTGGGGGGTGTTTGTTCAAGGAATAGAACAGGAAAGCTGCGTTTGACCCCAGCCCAAATTAAGCATTTGTTACTGTGGTTCATTCCTGGGATGCGTCTATATTTTCTTTTGCGAAAGGTCTATCTTGGGTAGGGAGCACCATAAGGTTGGAAGGGGTGATCTCCCCGGGGTTTGAACCAGTCTTCGGGTTCATTTGGTGAGGTTAGGGTTTGTGTTTGTGGTAGGGCAGTAGGTGAGGGTGGTAGGGAAGGTTCAAAGGTCAAGTCCTCAATCTCAGACGATTGGACAACAGAAGTAATAACTGAACTAGAGATGGGTTCAGTATTACCTTTTGCCTTTGCTCGAGCAGACCTTGCCCTTGTTGAAATAGGTTTAGGTAGGGGTGCAACAGACGAGGTCTCCAATCTTGGACCTTTGACTACCCTGGAGATGGGTAGATCGTCCTCTTCATCCTCATCAATGGGAGCTAGAATCAGCTTCCTTTTTCTAGATGGTTGGGTGGTGAGCTTTGGACGAGAAGGAGGAGTCCTCGCTGTTGGACGAGCTAGTTCAGTGGAGCGTCCAGCAGTGACTCGTTGTTCAGACGCTTCTTCTAAGCCTTGCGTTTGAGCTCCTTTTTGTTTTCCTTCAAGTTTGGACTTTTTGAAGCAGTCCAACTGCATCATCACCAAGCTTTGCCTGCTAAACTTAGGCTGATGCGATCGTTCAATACGATGAACACCGTAGTATCTGACTTTTCTTTCTAGAACCAAGTTCTTTAGGTCATCATAGACCATATGCTTCTCGAAGATTTTTGAGAGAAGAGCAGCATAGATGATTGAAGTATTCTTCCCAGAGCCTTCAATGGCATACTTGAAGAAAGAAAAGAGAAGGTGGGGAAGGTTTATCTGCCTTTCCAGTATCAAATGAACCAGGCAGAATCGGTGAGCCTTTGATACATTATCCTTCGACCCAGCCTTGTGAAGGATAGACTTGTTCAAGATTTGGTGAAGAACCCTAGCCTTGTCAGTCATTTTTGAGGCTATGAGTTTGTCACCCGAGTTCTTCAACAGACAATCTCTGATGGTGGAAGCATCACCAATCTCTTCCTCCCAATTATCCTCAACAGTTATTCCAGATTGGGTGCACCCAGTCGCATTAGAAATGGTTGGTTCAGATACTATTACTTCAATATCAAGCACTTTGTTGGGAATCTCCCTTGCAGAGATAGTAGGGTTTGTCCAGAACTCCCTAACTAGAGCAGGGCAGATTACCGAAGAACCATCGAAGAAGCTTGACCATCCAGCAGCATAGATGTTAGAGAAAATGTCAATCCCATTATCGGCCAGGAATTGTGGATTAAATTTGAACTCGACCATGACATCAGCAGTCTGAGCGTTAAAGGTTTTTCCTTTACTCTTAGAGGCAGCAGCAAAAGAGGTTGCCATAGTTTCAGAGAAGAGGTCTTGAGAAGAAGGGTTTTTCAGGGTTTTCCTTTTCGAAGATGCAAGAAGAAAGATGAAAGCTTTTTGTAAAGGTTTGATTTTTAACAATACTTAGGTTTTAAATAAAGGAGAAGAGAAAACGAAAACCTTTCGTATTTTCAAAGAGAGAGAGCGAAATGACTTGCATTAAATGCCTGACACACGTTCAGACTTTGAAACCGTAAAAAGCATTTTTGGCAAACAAAGAAAACAAAAACTGACTCAGTTAAGGGAATGAAAGATAATAGTTCATTCTACAAAGATTGAGTTCCATTAATGCATTAGACGAGCAATCAGAAAGTACAATGGACGAGCATGTATTGGACGTAATGCAAATATTGGATGCATGCATTGGACTCTCAGTCAATCAATGAATTGCATGTTCAGATATTTTCTTACAAATGTGAACCTATCTTCGGCTAATGGTTTAGGGGAAGATATCTGCCCATTGATGGTCAGTATCAACAAATTGAATATCTATTGTTCCTCTTTGCACATAGTCTCTAATAAAATGGTGCTTTATTTCTATATGCTTTGCTCTAGAATGCAGTATGGGGTTCTTTGACAAGTTAATAGTAGCAGTATTATCACACATGATAGGGATGTTGCTTACAAACACGTTGTAGTCTTCCAACTGATGTTTGATCCAAAGCAGTTGTGAACAGCAACTGGCTGCAGCAATGTACTCAGCTTCAGCAGTTGATAGAGCAATTGTACTTTGCCTTTTGCTTGACCATGAGACAAGATTAGCACCAATGAAGTGACACCCTCCACTTGTGCTTTTTCTTTCTATTCTGTCTCCAGCATAGTCAGCATCACAGAATCCAACTAATCTGTATTCATCAAATTTCTTATACAAAAGACCCAAATTAGTAGAACCTTTTTGATGTCTAAAGATTCTTTTTACTGCTAAGAGATGAGATTCTCTTGGATCGGATTGAAAACGAGCACATAGACAAACACTAAACATGATATCAGGTCTGGACACAGTTAGATATAAGAGGGAACCAATCATACCTCTATATACCTTTTGGTCTACCTTTTTATCTTTATCATCTTTGTTTAGCACGGACGTTGGATGCATTGGTGTATTCATAGGTTTACAATCGTCCAACTTGAAGCGTTTCAGAAGCTCCTTTATGTACTTCGTCTAATGAATGTACACTCCGTCTGAAGTTTGCTTTACTTGAAGTCCGAGGAAGAATTTTAGTTCTCCCATCATGCTCATTTCAAATTCCCTTTGCATTAAGTCAGAAAACTCTTGGCAAAGAGATTCATCAGTTGCACCAAATATAATATCATCAACGTAAATTTGAACAACAATAAATTCCTTTTTATTTACTTTTCTAAACAGAGTTGTGTCTACTTTTCCTCTTGAGAAGCCATTCTCCATTAGGAAAGTGCTGAGTCTCTCATACCAAGCTCTAGGAGCTTGTTTGAGTCCATATAAAGCTTTCTTAAGCTTATATACATGCTCAGGACGGTTTTGATCATCAAAACCAGGTGGTTGAAAAACATATACTTCTTCATTAATTACAGCATTTAGGAATGCACTTTTTACATCCATTTCATAAAGCATGATGTTATGATGTGCAGCATATGAGAGTAAGATGCGTATAGCTTCAAATCTAGCTACTGGAGCAAAGGTTTCAGTATAATCAATACCTTCCTCTTGTGAGTAGCCTTGAGCAACTAACCTTGCTTTATTCCATACAACTTTGCCATCTTCGTCCAGCTTGTTGCGGTAGACCCACTTGGTTCCAATGACAGACTTATCCTTAGGCAAGGAGACCAGTGTCCAAATGTCACTTCATTGAAACTAGTTGAGCTCTTCTTGCATAGCGAGGATCCGGCACTCGTCCAGTAAGGCTTCGTCCACAGACTTTGGTTCCATCTTAGAGATGAAAGCTGAGTCAGCTTGCTCTCTGAAGGTTGACCTTGTCCGGACGCTATCATTAGGTTTGCCAATGATTTGATTCTCAACATGATAAGTCCTGAATTGCCACGAACGAGGGGTGTTTACAGCTTGCTAAAACGATGACGCGTCCTGCGTAGCATCTGATGCCTCGTCTTTGTTGGTCGTTGGACGAGCATCTGAATCATTCAGATTCATATCTGCAAAACAATCATCTAGCTCTGATAATCTCTTATCAGGCTGTTTGTCATCAAATTTAACATGGATGGATTCTTCAATAATCAAAGTTCTAGAGTTATAGACTCTAAAAGCTTTGGACGTTTCAGAGTATCCTAACAATATTCCATTATCTGCTTTGGCATCAAACTTTCCTAGTTGATCCTTAGTATTTAAAATAAAGCATTGACATCCGAAGGGGTGGAAATAAGAAATGTTGGGTTTGCGTCCTTTCCACAATTCATAAGTAGTCTTATTCAAGATTGGTCTTATGTATATTCTGTTTTGAATGTAGCAGGCAGTATTTACAGCTTTCAGCCCAGAAGTGCTTAGGGACAGAATTATCACTGAGCATCGCCCTAGCCATCTCTTGAAGAGATCGGTTCTTTCTCTCAACAACACCATTCTGTTGTGGTGTTCTAGGGGCAGAGAAATTGTGATGAATACCACTTTCATCACAGAACCTTTGAAAAAGCTCATTTTCAAATTCGCCTCCATGATCACTTCTGATCGAGCTAATGAATATGCCTTTTTCATTCTGAACTCGCTTACAGAATATAGAAAAGACCTTGATAGACTCATCCTTGTGAGCAAGGAACTTAACCCTTGTCCATCTAGTATAGTCATCTACTATGACAAGTCCATATTTCTTACCACTAACAGAAGCAGTCCTTGTTGGACCAAACAAATCAAGATGCAACAATTCCAGTGGTCTAGAAGTACTAACAATGTTCTTGGACTCAAAAGAGTTCTTAACTTGTTTTCCTTTTTGACATGCGTCACAGAGAGCTTCTGATCTAAACACAATCTTTGGTAAACCTCTTACAAGGTTATGCTTATTTAGTCTAGAGATTAATCTCAGACTAGCATGACCAAGTCTTTTGTGCCAGATCCATCGCTCATCTTCAACAGAAGACACTAGACATGATACACTTTGAGTTGAAAGTTCCCCCAAGTTAATCTTATACAGATTATTTTACCTTTTGGCAGTGAATAAGATGGACCCATCAGGGTTCTTGACCATACATTCACCTTTATTGAAGGAAACAACAGACCCACTGTCACATAATTGACTTATGCTAAGCAAGTTGTGTTTTAATCCTTCAACCAGAAAAACATTATCAATAGAGGGAAGAGGATGCTTACCAATCTTAATATTCCTACTATCTTTCCCTTCTGGTTGCCTCCAAAGGTGACCCATCCACTAATCTTTTCACGGATTTCTTGGAACATACACCTTTCTCCCGTCATGTGATGTGTGCAAAGCCTGTCCAAGTACTAGGACTGGGGTCTTTTTTGTGTTGCTAAGCAGATCTGCAACAGGTATTATCATATTCTTAGGTACCCAGATAGACTTGGGTCCTTTTGGGTTAGTTGGTGGTCTTTGTCCATGCATTTTGTTTTTATTCTTGTAAATGCATTTTGAAGAGGTGTGACCACTCTTTCCACAAATCTTACAGTAAGTTCTGGATGCATGCAATTTATTTTCTTTCTGCTTTCCATAGGAATGAAAAGCCTTGTGATGTTTGTTGGACCCTGATATTTTCTGAGATGCACTTTGTTTCTCAGAGTCGTAGCCTAGGCCAGACTTATCATGAGGTGATCTAGAGTACCTCAATATCAGGTCTAGCTTCTCTGATCCTCCAACAAGCTTAGATACGCTTTTGGTGAGATCAGATACCTCTTGTTTCAGTCTAGTTACCTCATAGGGTTCACTGGACTCAGAGGTGAGTTTGTCAGTTAGACTGACATTCTCAGCTTTATGCTTATTATTCTCTTCAACAAGCTGCTTATTTAGTTTGTTGGACTCTTCCAACTCTTTATTCACGTTTGACAATTTTCTCATAAGAATGATGTATTGATGATGCAATAGAGAAGAATCATTTAGCAGTTCATCATATGCTTCTTGAAGAGAGTCAAAAACAGATACCTCGTCATCTTCTGATTCAACGTCTGAAGAGCTTTTGACCATCAGACAAAGATTTGAGGTAGACGGGCTCCTTGGTCTGAACTGATGTTCCAAAGCGTCCAGCTTCTCCTTAGCTGTTTGGAACCGCGAGACCATGTCCAGTCTTGGACGATCAAGGGCGTTGACAAGACACCAGTTAGCATGAGCATTTTGAGAACACCGTCTGATATCATCACTCGTCCAGTCTGCTTCATGTTTGGACGATGTTGATCCGTCCTCAAGGGTAATCATTGGGCGATAATCTCCGTTAGTGAAGACGTCCCACAACTCATAGTCTTGAGCTTGGACGTATATTTGGAAAATTGATTTCCAACGAGGATAGTCTGTTCCCTTGAAGATGGGTGGAACATTCCATCCTCCTTCAGAGGTAGACTCCTGACTTCTTTCTTCGGGAACAACAAGTTGTTCATCGTCCGAAGAGTCTTCATCTTGTTTATTGGACCAAAAGCATAAGTTAGCCTCTTCATTTGTTTCTTCTTCTTCTTCCTTAGAAGAGTTTAAGTCCTCCCAAGTTGCCATGAAGTTCTTTTTCTTCTTTTTGAAGAACTTCTTCTTGTCCTTTAGCGTAGGGCAATCGGCTTTGAAGTGTCCTGGTTTGTTGCATTCAAAACAGACCAGCTGACTTTTATCTTTGGTTCAGCATGATCCTTGAAGCTTTTCTTTTGAAATGGCCTCCTTTTCATTCCATTTTTCTTTCTCCACATATTCTGAATCTTTCTGGAGATAAAGGATAGCTCGTCATCGTCTGATACATCATCATCAGACTGATCAGCTTCATCACTGGACACATCAGCTTTTAAAGCTTTTGAGTTGTTGGACCTATGAGCTTTCAGGGCAATCCCTTTGTTCTTCCAGAATTGTCAAGATCAAGCGCCTGCTCATGAACTTGAAGCGTCCGGACAAGATCATCCAGAGTCAAAGTAGAGAGATCTTTGGCCTGGGTGATTGCAGTGACAAGAGTTCTCCACTTCTTAGGCAGGCTCCTAAGGTGATTGGTGATATTCTCCTTGGTAGTGTAGACCTTTCCAAGGGATTTCAGATTGTTGATGATCATCTGAAAGCGACCCATCATGTCTAGGATGGACTCTCCTTCACCTTGGTTGTCCCTTCATAGAGATTAGACAAGGTGTCCCATATTTGTTTGGCTGATTCACATGCATGAATCTTCTGAAATTTGTCGGGGCTGAGGGTACACAGTAAAGAATGTCTTGCTTTATGATTCTGTTCCATTCTAGCCCGTTCAACATCAGTCCAGTCATCCTCTGCTTTGTCTGTCCCGTCAGAGTTGAGACAAACTTTAGGACCGTTTGTGATTCTGGCCCAGAGAGCTGAGTTTGTACTGAGGATGAAACCTTTGAATCTCTCCTTCCAGTACAGATAGTGAATACCGTTGAAGAATGACGGTCTGGTCATGGAAGTACCTTCCATAACTGGTTGACTCTCGCTAGGCATGCCTGGTCCAGACATATCTGTAATAGGATCTTTTCCTCTACACCGAAAAGTTCTCAACCCAGAGGCTGAGCTCTGATACCAATTGAAGGAACCTGTTTGAAACACAAGAAGGGGGTTGAATTGTGTTTCTGAAGATTTTAAATTCTTTTCGTAAGCAGGTAATAGTTTTCGCAAGGTTGGACGCTAAAACGATTAAAAGCAAAGAGAGCTCTTCCAAACACCAAGTTGGACGCTAACTTAATTTGAATAAGATAAGAAAGCAACGTAGGAAAAGGCAATTCAATCCCAGTTAGTTAGATAAATAGTAAACTAAAGTAAGGGTAAGGGAGAGAAAAGAACACAGGGATATTATCCTGGTTCACTCTTCACCAAAAAGCTACGTCCAGTCCTCTCTACTTGAGAGCTTTATCCACTATAACAAAAACCTTTCGTTACAAAGTATTCAACACCTCTTCAGGCAGTATTCTCAACCTCTTCAGGTTCTCTAAGTACTCTTTTACAGACAAGCCTCTTCAGGCTCAACCAAACTAAGGTTTTGAAAAGAGTTTGTTCTACTACCTCACTAAATGTGAGAATTCGAAACTAAAGCTTAGACTCTTAAAAACTCTACACAGAGAGTAATATGAAAATGAGGATCAGAGTAGCTTTGCTAGCTTTGCAAGCTTGAGATTTTCTCTTTGATTTCTTGAGCAGATGTTTGCTTGTATCTCTTGAAAGATTTTGAATCGCTAAGTATTGCTTCACTTGTATTTTTGCTCAAGTTTGGTAACCATGCATCTTCATGAGATGGAGGTATATATAGCCTCTTGACTTTGAGCAGACTTCAGTCTTCAACGGATGGAAAAGGATCCGTTCTGATGAGCATTGAATGCATTTGATCCGTTGAGTCTGATAGCTTCTGAAGTTTCTGATCAGCAGTATAGACTATCAGGATGATAGCTAAAAGTGGTGCTGACATATCCTCTGTGTAGAACGAAAGTTCCCTATTGTTTTTCCAAAAGAAGAAGGTCAACTTCTTTAAGTGACAGAGACATCCTAGCTTACGCTTTACATTTGTACGAATATTACAAAGAATGTTTTGTCCTAAGGATATAAGCCTTTTACAGGAAATAATAAATTCAAATACTTTTACAAGGTATTCGCGCTTAAAAGCACTATTGGACTAGCTATTACATAAGTAAACGAAAGAGTCTTTGGACTCATGGTTCTATTTATTACCGTCCAGTCGAAAACCAAGATCACATTGGACGAGATAAAGTCTTTGGACTTTGGATAGTCTTTGGACTCAATTAAGTTTTATCCTGCACACTTAATATAAAACGTTAGTCCATAAGAAATCTTTGTTCATCTTAAATTAGCTCTTTGTTAACATCAAAACTTAAGGGATTATTTGGACCATAACCACTTTGGTTCCAACACGGGTACATCCCGAATTTGCCTTGGATCCACGCAATGTACGACTTGGCTTATGCTCTGATGGTTTTACTCGATATATCCAATCTTCAGCTTCGCCTTATTCATGTTGGCCAGTAATTGTAACCCCGTACAATCTTCCTCCTGAAATGTGCATGTCGAAAACTTATATGTTTTTGACGTGCCTCATACCGGGCCCATCCAACCCGAAGGCTGGTATTGATGTTTATTTGCAGCCTTTAATTGATGATTTGAAGAGGTTGTGGAACGGCGTGTGGACATACGATATCGTAAGAAAGAAAAAATTTTTGATGAAGGCAATGTGGACCATTAATGACTTCCCTACTTATGGTATGCTATCTGGTTGGGGTACTCCTGGTAAATTGGCATGTCCGCATTGCATGGAGTATACAAAGGCCTTTACCTTGAAATACGGGGGAAAAAGTTCCTGATTTGACTCGCATCGTAGGTTTTTACCAACAGATCATGTGTTTAGACGGAATAGAAATGCCTTCAAAAAGGGGGAAGTTGAAAAGGATGAGCCGCCACCTAGGTTCTCACAAGAAGAGATTTGGAGTGGAGTAAGAGAACTGCCAAAAGGCACTGACAATGGTGGTGTGTCCAAATCACCAGGATACGGGGAGTTGCACAACTGGACAAAAAGAAGTTTTTTTGGGATCTGCCGTATTGGAAAGATAATTTGTTGAGACACAATCTCGATGTTATACGCATAGAGAAGAATTTTTTTGATAACATATTCAACAAGGTCATGAATGTCAGTGGCAAGACCAAAGACAATAAGAAGGCAAGAATGGACCTAGCTTTGCACTGTAGGCGACCAGACTTGGAGTTGAAGCGGCAGGTTAATAGGAAGATGTTAAAATCGAAAGCCAATTATAGTTTAACTGTTGAGGAAGCAAAGTCGGTTTGTCAATGGATAACAGAACAACGGATGCCAGATGTCAGCAAGGGAAGGATGCATGGGAAGAAAAGACATGACTGCCATGTATTCATGAAATGTTTACTTCCTATTGCTTTTAGTTCCTTGCCAGTCCATGTCTTGAATTCGCTTACTGAACTGAGTCAATTCTTTAGAGATTTGTGCTCTGCAACGTTGAGGGAAGAGGAACTAATTAAGATGGAGCAGAACATTCAAATCATTCTATGCAAGTTGGAGAGAATATTTCCTCCTGGTTTCTTTGATTCCATGGAGCATCTCCCAGTTCATCTCGCATATGAAGCAAGACTTGGTGGACCAGTTCAATATAGGTGGATGTATCCATTTGAAAGGTAACTATCCTAGAATTAGATATTAGATTTTTTTTCCATTTGAAATGAAAGGTAATAACTATATCTATGAACTTGTTATTTTGTAGATTAATGGGTGATTGAAAACAATCAGTGAAAAATAAGGCTAGGGTTGAAGAATCAATTTGTGCGTCTTACTTACACCGTGAGACAACCCATTTTTGTTCCCATTATTTCAACAACTTCATGTTGTCGACAAGAAATAATAGAAATGAAATGGAAAATGAAAGTGAAAGACATCTGCTAGCCTTATAAGTCTTTTGCCAGTCTGGTCGTCATTCGGGGAAGGAGTTGACTCACTGGTTAACAGATGCAAAGAGGAAGTCGGCCCATGTTCATGTGTTGATCAATTGCACCGAAGTTAAGCTATAACTTGAGTATGTATTGCATATCCTTTCTTTCAATTATGAAATCATAAATACTTTTGTGCTAAAAATGTGTGTATTGTCCAATTTGTACAGCACATTCTTGTTATCTGAAAACATAAGTGAACAAGAGCAATCTGCTCGTATACATGTAGATTTTGAAAAGTGGTTTATGCAACAAGTAAGTATCTTAAAATTCTTTGAACTATCAACTTCCTGTAAAATCTAGACATAACTTTTTTGCATTTAACATACGCAGGTTTCCAGTAAGGCACCAACTGCCTTCAACCGACACTTAAGGAACTTATCCGACGGTCCTAATTCAACTGTCAAAGAATGGCATACGTTCTTTGTGAATGGGTACAAATTTCATACCCAATCATGGATGGAGGGCAAAAATACAATAAACAGCGGGGTTTACGTAAAAGGCCTCACAGAAGGAGGCAAAGATGACTTCTACGGCATGATCCAACATATATATGAATTGGAGTACACTTATTTAGACTATACTAAAAGAATAGTTTTATTTTATTGTAATTGGTTTGATCCATCCATTAAGGGCACAAAATTTAATCCAAAATGTAATACTGTGGACATCCGAATGAGTGGAAAATATCAAAAGTTTGATCCATTTATCTTAGCACAGAATGTTAGACGAGTGTATTATGTCCCTTATCCAGCAACTCGAAAAGACAAACGAGGTTAGTGTATTGCCATCAAGACCAAACCAAGGGCTCGCATCGAAGCGGATGATCCAGAGGTAGAGGATATCATTAATTTGTCGTCCATCCAGAAGCATTTGGATGAAGAAAACGATGGTTCCACAGAAGATAATGACTCAGTAAGATTTGAAGATGATGAAAATAATGACTCAGAAAGATCTGAAGATGATGTCTCAAATTTTGAATAAAACTTGGATCATTTGTTTAACTTTTATTTGTATTAGTGAATTATATTGGTTGACTATATATATGACTAAGATAATTAATTTATTGCTCTATCTTTGATTATTAGTGAGTACATTTGTTAATTTATGGCTTAGATAACTTATATTATTGCTTTATCCGATGAATTATTTTTCATGAATTTTATTTTAACATTAAATTGCTCTATAGACATGACATCAGGAGGAGGATGTGACCCACCTCCACCCAAACCACCCACTGGTGATAAGGGTAAGGGTGTGGTCTCCGATGCTGACTTGCATCCAACTCATCGTCGGAACAGGCCCTCTCGCCATATAGTGATTCGTGAGTTTGTAGATGGATACTCGCCTATGCCTTCTACATCTACCCAATCAGTGCCAGCACTCGCACCACACCCACCCACACCTACACCGCGTCCATCGCATCGACCTGTAGCTAAACCACCTCCACCACCACGAGCAGCTACACCTCCACCGATTGCACCTGAGATCGATATGATTTCCACTCCGAGGTTCATGACACATGCACACCAGGGCACTTCTACTTCGGCAGGTGTGGCTGAGATGTCACCAACTCATCGTCAGGCTGAGGAGGAGCAATATAGTCCTGGTTATTCACGTTTACCTTCAAAGGCAAGGGTGGGCAAGGATGAGTCAGAGGAGGTAGAGGATATTGAGTTCAAGCCCGATGGTCGACCTACTATCAGGCCGGTTGGTAATGGGTAAGAATTAATAAAGAAACATTTATTCAATTTTTATTATAATTTATTACCATGTGTTTGATTGATTCATACTCTTTTATTGTTAAGGTTCCTTCCTTCGAAGAGAGCTGCGTCCGCCATCTCGTATGTTATTCATCGGAGGTATCATAGGGCATGTCCATCATGGGGAGCGCTTAATGATGGGGAGCGGAATATTATGTTTGAGGCTTTTACAGTAAGTTGCAAAGTTCAATTCATTTAATTTGGTTTTTATTATTTTGTAAATAATTAGTATAACAATTATTATTTATGTTCTTCTAATACAGGGTCAAGTCGTGTGGAGGATTGACCATGAGTCGGAGATTGAGAGGATCTTTCACATGAAAGCCTCTCGCCACCTCTCCGACATGCTTAGGGAGGCCCGCAATTCGGGCTCACAGCCAGACTGGATTGGAGATGGAATTTGGGAGGACTTGTGCCATCACTGGGCATCTGATGCATTTAATAAAATGTCAGACCAAGCTAAGAAAAATAGGGCATAAGAGAAAGGTAGGAGCATGCATACAGGAGGTTCCATCAACCAGGCGCAGTACGCAGAACGTATGGTACGTTCATACTCTCATTCTTTATGCATTAAATATATTTATTTCAAGATCAATAGTTTATTAATTATTTTTAATTTATTATCTATGCTTGTGTTACAGGCTATGAAGTATAAGCGAGGGGTGAAGGTTAACGAGCTCCACTGTCATACCCAGACTAGGAAGGGTACAAGCAAGTATGTAGATGTGCGCTCGAGACACGCTCAGGTAATAAATATACACTTTATATGCCCTTTATTTTTAATTTAATAATGTTGAATCGTATATGAGCTAATGTGTTTGGTCATGAATAACAGGAGGAGTTTGAGGTAAGGATGTCTCAGGCTAGGTTGTCTTCATTCACTCCATCTGACCCCGAGGAGGAGGACCGGCTTGCATTGCCTATTTGGGCAGAGGTTGTAGGCGGCAAGTATAAGGCCGCATGTACGGTGCTGGAGATCTTTCCCGCAACTATCGGAAAGGGTCTTTGTGCATCTTGGACGTCCGTTCTGAGGCGTCCACAGGCCGCGGTGTTCGTCCTCAGGAGTTGTGGAGATTGTTGAGCTGAGGCAGAGATTGGCCGCTTTTGAGGAGCGTGAGCGGCAGCGGGAGGAGATGATGTAGCGGATGATGGAGACGATCTAGCGATTAGAGCAGCAGCAGTCCACACAGCAACCCCCACAACAGCAGCAGCCTCGTCAGCCGACCCAGGGCACCTCGGAGGAGGACGATGGCTCTTTTGACCGGCTTATTGAGGATCCTTATAGAGATGGAAATTATTAGATTATGTTGTTAGGTTTTGTATGAATTTTAGTTTTTATTGACTGTAAAAAAATTATACATTACTTATGGTTTAAATTATAATGTGAATTTATGTGATTTGTATTTTATTTATTTTGTCACATTTATTTATTTATTATTTTTAAATAATTAAAAAAAATAATATCTTTTACCAAATGAAAAAAAATTTATAAAAAAAATATAATTATTTAATTAATATATAATATAATTTATTAATTTTATTTATTATATTACTGAAAATATTTTAAAAAAAATTAATTAATATTTCCCAAGGCCAAAGCCGTTGGAAATGCTTTGCTATGGTACCCAGGGGCGTAGCCGTGGAATAGTTCCCTGGGCTTGACCGTGTGTAATTTTCCAGGGGCGTAGTCGTGGGAAAAGCTCTTGGTAAATTACCTAGGGTTTAGGCCGTGGGAAATTTCTGAGGGCTTTTGAAAAATGGTCGTTGGAAAACAATTCTGACGCCCATTTTTCTGACAGTTGTGGTGTCGTGGCTAATCCGTATGAAAAGGATGTTTTCCCATGGATTTTTGTCTTTTCCCAGGGATTTTGGCCGTGGGAAATAGCGAGTTTTCTAGTAGTGTACCTCAAGCCATTGGTCCCTGATTCAAGTAACCGTTAACTCAGATTTCAAACATGATAAGCAACATAAATACATATATCTACTTATCATTCATATAGAACAATCACAACGATCGATCGCACTCCTTCTACCCACCTAGACACAGTCGTACTCTCTTGTAGAGACGACAAACTTTGCCAATTAAACTCCCTAACTTCTCACAATTTTTGGTCCCCGACTTCCATAATCCTGATAGAACCAAACTGCTCTCATACCACTATAATGTGACGTCCCCAAGTTCCACTCGAGGAAATCCCATTAACCTTAGAACTCCAATGTAGTATTAACTATGACTTAATGATTACGCGCTTATTAAAACAAACGATAACATGCATCCAAACAAAACGCGTATAACATCAGAGTAAACGCAATAGGATGAACAAAGCGCACACATACATATATATCAGAACTACAGTATACATGGTGGCCCCTTTAGTAGGGCTCGGTACTTATACAGACAAAAGCGCAGGAGAAACCGAAAGTGAAACAAATACAGAAAAAGGGACTCTAACACTAATACTCACATGCTTTCCTCATCCCCGCTCAAAATACATCAAAATGGTCTCACCTCACACCCTAGGGCAAACGCACTAGCGACGTCACATCCTCGATGACGTGAAAGTCAAGATCTACCCATTCCTTCCCCATTCGTGCGCCTATAAACCTGCAATGGCACATAGTCTGAGGAAGAACTAGACATAACCATCCGCCTACGCCAGGCTGCCCTTAAATATCGCTCCGACCTCCTGCATCGTCCTGTGAGCACGAAATCTCTACGACTAGTCACGTGAGAT
Source organism: Ammopiptanthus mongolicus (assembly GCA_039655645.1). Taxonomy (NCBI): domain Eukaryota; kingdom Viridiplantae; phylum Streptophyta; class Magnoliopsida; order Fabales; family Fabaceae; genus Ammopiptanthus; species Ammopiptanthus mongolicus. Next base: position 63,788,004 of record CM077345.1, read on the forward strand.
AATGCTGGGGTAGCCCACATGAAGTCCCGCTCATGTTGCCTGGATGGGTGCCACATAGCGGTGATAGCCCAAAGTAGACTAAACCTAGGGTTTAGGTACTTTGCCAGGGCTCAACCTCACATAGGGTTTAGGGTTCCCCTACACACGCAAAACATACAACAAAGCTATATAGACTACTCTTGCCTCCCCGACGTGTGTAACTCTTTCTCCCCACCTGACAGCAAATGCAGTGATAATCACGAACACATCGAGCACTTCTAGCACCTCTCCTTGCCTTCATAGCCGCAGGTCCCTTTACCAACGGGGTCACGAACGCAACTTCCAAACTTGCCCTGATCGGGAAAACAACATGCAGATTACAGCATTAGCCTTAATACGAAGCTAAAACCGCAAATAGAAGCTTAAGCCATAAGAGAACATTGTATAGCTACAATGTAGGTAGATACGGAACCTCAGCTTACCCTTGTCGAATCACAGAAGTAAACCGGTAGAATTGTACTAGAAGTTGCGCTGATCATGAAAACACGATCGGAACCGGAATTGGACGAACGAACGGATCACAAACTTGGATCAAAGCTCCAATCTCTCCTGGTCTCTCTCTCAGTCTCGTGCTCTCGGTTCCAGAGAAAATGGGAAAACTCTCCCATGGTGAAAATGAAGGAGTATTTATAGAGGTAAAACTCTGCTGACAACGCTTAAGCGTTTTGTGTCTCCATGCTTTAGCGTTCCAACGCTTGAGCGTTGGCTCCCTCAACACTTGAGTGTTGACGTTTCCTCACCGCTAAGGCACCGCCCCTCACGTGCCAGCTGCGACGCGTAACTGACACGTGTCACTTTATGTCCCATCATAGCCAGTCAACTGGTCAGAGCAGCCACGCTTGAGCATCCAAATTTTCCACGCTAGAGCGTTGGCACGCTTGAGCGTTCTCTTACTCCATGCTCGAGCGTTCTGCTCTGGGTCACTTGTTCCGCATTATTCTATCATCCAATTCATCCCTATTCTTAACATGTCCTCTAAGCACACTTTCAAGCCATGATGGTATTTATCAAACAAACATGCATGTATCCATACATTAATTAAGGTGATGAAAATGAGGATGTTACACTTGACACCGGGCAAATCATGATTTGGGTAAAGAACGTCTGGCGTGAGCTGTGTAACGAATTCACGATCTTATTGATGAAGCACTATGGGGCTGAGACAACGCAGACAATGTTCTCCCAATCACTCACTCCAGTTATGTTTAGCTCCATGGAGTGGGGGTCTGAGTCATGCTGCATATTTTGTCATTGTATATTGAGATGATGAATGGCCCATATAGTTGCTAATTGATATATTGATTGTGATGCTATGAGTTGAATTATCATACTGTGAATGTCTATGTACTATATGTTGGTTGGTTATGTTTGGCTTTATCATTGTTATTCCAGTTGTGTGATGTTTAACACCCCAATTTTTACTGTTCATCAATAACAGTATATATATATATATATATATATATATATATATATATATATATATATATCCGTGACCTAGAGAATACTTTTGGATAAACCAAAGTGATATTTATACTCTACATTATCGTAGAGAGTTACGGTTAAATTTTGGGTTGAAAATTCAGACAGAACCCGGTCTGCGTTTCACTGACAATAAAATTTTACTGATCAGAAAACCTAATTTTGACTTGTGAACGAAACGGTTAAGTTTTAAATCGAATTTTCAATGATATTGGTTATTTTGAAAATTTTCAAAATAAATAAGTTATTTTACTTTATTCAGATGTAAAACCTAAATCAAAAAATCGACGGAGTCGAAAACGGACGTGCAGAGACAAACCGGACACAGGTCACCTGAGTATGGTGAGTTAGAGAGTGAGTCACCACCATGACTCACCACAAGTCATCATTGCCTTCTAAAAATATCTAAGATCTTTAGGACGATAAAATACCATTTTGCCCCTAAGAATTAATGGAAACACATCTTTGGCCCTATGACTCACCATTGTCGTGATGGCTTTAGAGATTGTAGGACATTCATGTCCTTCGCCTTTCTGTTAACTGTTAATTTTGTCCCTAAGTGGTTTTAATCTTTGGTCCCTAAATGAACAAATTTTACTCTTTGTGATGCTGAGGTTGCTCTAATAGTCTTCTCCAGCCGTGGCCGCCTCTATGAATATGCTAATAACAGTGTCAAAGCAACTATTGAGAGGTACAAGAAAGCATGTTCAGATTCGTCTGGTGCAGGATCTGCTTCTGAGGCTAATGCTCGGTTTTACTGGCAAGAAGCAGACAAACTGCATGTGCAAATTAGTAACCTGCAAAATAACAATAGGCAAATGTGGGTGAGTCTTTGGGCAATATGAGTGCCAAGGAACTCAAAAACCTGGAGGGTAAATTAGAGAAGGGAATTAGCAAGATTCGTTCCAAAAAGAACGAGCTGCTATTTGCTGAAACCGAGTACATGCAGAAAAAGGTAAATATTTTCCTTGTATATCTTTTAATTTTTCAAGTATTACTTTTGCATGTATTAGTCTTTGTCAGCATATATACTGGAATTTGATTGGTTCTGAGTAATTGGTTTTGAAATGTGTATTCCAAGTGGTTCTACACATTGCAATTAATTTAAGTGAGCATCTAATTATTTAAAAAAAAAGAACAAATTTTGGCCCTCCTTGTCCCTTAAGACTCAAGCCCAAAATGAAAATATCTCACTCACTCTCTCAAATAACTCACGGCCATACTTCCTATCACCACTATCCCATTTATTTCTTTCATTTGTAACAAACACAAAGTCTTGCTTGTTTTATGGCTTTTAAGATCAAAGTTAGAGTTTTAGTTTTCTCTCCTTTGTTCTTGAGAGTTCTTGAATGTTCTTCACTTTCTCTCCATTTTTCCATCATTCAAGAGGTAATCTCTTCTCTCCATGATCAATCATGTACTCTTCTTCATTCATTTTGTAAGATTAAGCCATGAATCATCATCATCCACTTTCATGAAACTTTCTTCAAAATCTCTAGAAAATCATAGAAAAATCTTATGGTCATGAAACCAATTTCTATGAACTCATCATGATGCATATATTGATCATCAAGAAGCATGAACCCAAAAGAAATTTCCTCCCTATTCCTCCATTGATGGCCGAAACCCTAACCTTGTTGGTTGGGTGAGTTTTGATTCAAATCTTTGACAAATGATTAGTGATTTATGTCTTCATCATACTTAAGGATCATTAATCCAAGAGTTAGTAAAATTTTAACATCCTTAGCCTAATTAATTAGTGAAGGCCGAACCTACAACATAATGAATTAGCAAGTTCTTTTCAAAGATTAACTTGTACTATGTTGTTTGGTGAATGATTTGTTGAGTAATTGTAGTTTGGTAATTCGTGGAATACGCTGAACTTCGGAGGATCATTTCAGACCAAAAACCGTGAACACCACTTGGTGGTTTAGCTTGATTTGCTTGAGTTCATGATTTGTGGAGTAGAAGGAAGTGTCGAAAGATCGAAGGAAAAGAACCTTACTTAACTTCAAGAGGTAAGGGGAGTTTGCCTGAGGGATTTTCCCGATAACTATATGTTATCGGTGAAGGGTTTGTACAGTTTCCCGATAACTATATGTTATCGGTGAAGGGTTTGTACAGTTTTATTTGAGCTTCGTTGTGGCTGTTAAGTTGTTTTAAGATGTTATCTTATCTGTTGTTAATTATCTGCTTTTAATTGATTACCTGTTATGTGTTATAGTATTCTAATGCATGTTATGAACTGTATTATCTGCTATAACGTTGACGTGGCAATTTTATTGATGTTGATTGTTGATTGAGAAGTCTGACAGTGGTCAGTGCTCAATTAATTAATGAGATAAAAGCCTTAAAAAGCTTCATGAGGAATGTCAAATATTTAATTGAGAAATGTTGGAAAATCTTTAGTGATGCTAGTTTTTACGAAAGAAATTCTAAAGTAAACTAAAGATTTAGTAGGAAAAGTTAAGTTTCAAAAATAATTTAATTATTATGTTGAGAAAATTATTTTAAGAGAAAAAGCCAAATTTTGACGTAGAACGTTTTTAAAATATTGAATGACGGTTAATTCCAAAAATATTTACGAAAGGTATTTTAAAAACAGCAGTATTTATTTGGACAGAGATTTAGTCTCAAATGACTTTCTTTTAAGAACTGAAGTTTCGGGAAAAAAAACTTTTAGACGAAAAAGACTTTACCAGTGATTCGGATCCAAGAAAGTCATTCAGTTGTTTCAGTCATGTGATGCCTCGATCTCAAAGGGATCATAAGATTTATCCGGTGGATAAAAGTTTTATAATATAAAGACGCGTATAGTTCGTAAGGAAGAGAACCTTAGTGAACCTTGAGGTTTATCCGGTGGATAGACGTTGCTTTATCGCATCTGCTTTGTGTAAGCATTGACATTTTATTGCATGAGTTTGTAAGGACTTGAGCCTAGGAATTGAGCTTACACCTTGATGCGGGTGCGAATCTTAAGGTGACGATCTTAAATGGTCTTAGAGATATCAAGGTTGGAAAGGCTGACATGTAACCAGTTGGTAGCTCTTCTGTGTCATGGCGACTCCGAGCAATACACTGATATCCTCGACTAGATGTCGTACTTTTCATGTTTGGTGTAGAGTGTTTTCGTAAAAGCCAGATACGTGCATGTTACATTCGTTGTAGCATCTTGCCCAAGGCTGGCGTACACGGAACATGTACTCTCATTCACTCTCTCCGACGTTTTGTTAGCTCCATGGAATAGGGGTCAAAGTTTTACCCTTGTGTCATATGGCATTGAATCATATACATCGCATTGCATTGCATGGTTGTTGATGATTACATTTACTTATTGTACATCACTATTCTATTTTCGAAGGTGTCTTATGCTGCTAATTGATTAACATGATATATTGTACATTTACTTATGGTATGCTTGTTAGGTATGTTGTTACCTGGTGTGTCGTCCCGTTTTTACTTTTGCTATTTTGTTGTGTTGATATTACATATGTTCATATGTTGTTTTGTGTGTCATGCATGTAATTATCATGTTTAAATCCATATATTAGTGTCTCACCCTTACAATATATCAGGTTTTCCTGGTTTTTGCTATTGTATCTTGGTACATGAGAGCAGATGGTATAGAAGAGTTCACAGCTTCACTTGGGGATATTAGTGCTGATCCTTGAAGAGGTCTGTGATAGTAGTGAGAACCATGGGAGTCTTTCCAGTAGATATCGTGTAGAGTGACCAGCTTAGGATTTTCCTTTGGGTTGTATATTTTGAGAAATTCGGTATATGTGGTTTTGAAAACCTTTGTATGGTTTGGGATTTCAGTATGAAAAGCAATTTTAGGAAGGCTTATATGTGGTGGTGAAATGATTTATGAATAAACCCAGTTTATGTGTGTTGTCAAGTATAAGGTGATTTTACTATTGTGATGTATGTATCACTTTTCCGAAGTATTATGCAGAAATTTTTACACCCGAGTTTTCTGACTTAAAGTAAATTATCTTTTTTTCGAAAGCAACCAGCAATTCCCTTTTTAGGGTGCGTTTGGGTATACAGCTTATTTAAGCACTTATGCAATAAGCTCTTTTTTAAATAAGCTAAAACCAGCTTATTTTCATAAGCTTCTTTGACAAGCTTATGAAAATAAGCTAAAAACAGATTATGGAAAAATCTTAAACTATTTTCATAAACTATTTGTATAAGTTTAATTCCATAAGCTATTCTCATAAGCTCTCCAAAAGCTCTTCCAAACGCACCCTTAATTTAATTCCGCACGTGTTCATGAGGTAATGCCCAAGGGGTGTTACATGATGTGTGGAATCTCACCTCATTACTTTTGTTGTTACGCTGCTCGCGTGTTCCGTCTTGTTCATGTGAGTAGTCATGGCGAGTGACCCACCTTCTCAGTTGATCATGGACTTGGTTCTTGACGATGGGGAGGATGATGGGACGATCCATCCAGATAGGCGTCGCATATACACGGGGGTTGTGAGCCTCACTAGTCGGAGAGAGTCACCTTACACGATGATGACTTTGACGGAGCAAGTTTGTACTCTGCACATCAGTGGATGAGGTAGTTCTGGGGTGACCCAGCCACTGCCACCACCTCTCGATCAGCCACGCATGACGGATGTCCAACCTGTAGCACGTTCAGGGGAGCCTCCAGATGTTTACGTGGACCCTTCCTCTATGCCACCACCATCTACCGCACCATCTACTTTCGTCTTACCCTCACCTTCTGTCGGTCCATCTACCACGGTCCCACTCCGGGGGCCTACCTTTGTGCCTTCCGAGTTGCACCCTCATGTTCCTCACCGACAAGCAAACATGAGAGTGACTGCTCATAAGAGCACACCAGCCCATGCCAGAGTATCCTTTTCCATCCCACTTATCTGTTTCTCATCTGATGATGAGGAGATGAATGATAAGGAGGTGGAGGAGGAGGTCCCTGAGTATGTGCCGGAGGATGCACCTGAGGCAGCTCCTGCTAGCACGAGACAGACGCTTGGTGGTTGAGGACCGATGAGGAGTTGCTGCGTTACACGGAGCAGAATATGAGTGGGTATGATATGCAGTCTTTGGAGTCTTGTTGCGGTTTCAAGAGGGATAATTTTTAAAAACAATTTATAAAAACCTCTTGAGCGAAAAAACCCCTTTACTAAAAGACCACGTATTGCACATAAATCACAAGGATATTGTGTTTACCTCTTGAAGCGTAGCTTTACCACGAACACTGTGAGCACGTCAGCAGCACTGGTAAATCACGAACACTGCTATGGTGTGAATGACAACTTGATCTACACAGCTACAGAGCAGCAGATCCGAGGAACACTGCTGCTATCACCACAAAGGGAGAGATTCTTCTCTATCACCAGTATTGCAAAGTAGCAATATCTCTACTAAGTCCACGCGAGCAAACCAACGTTAGAGATAGTGTAGTGCTAGCTATCAAGATTAAAAGAGGCGCGGCACACAGAGAGAGAAAGCAGGCGCGGCTGTCAATAGAGTACCGCGGCCGTTATAAGTACTCTATGTTGTGTGTAGCTTAAGTGACATGCATAGCTTACTAATAGCTGTCACTCACTTATCCTAACCCACTTGGGCTACTGTACGCTACAGGCCCAATGTCTAATTATTAATTAAATCATATTTAATTAATCAATTAAACTTATCCTCATTTAATTATTAATTAAATCATATTTAATTAATCAATTAAATCAATCCCATTTAATTATTAATTAAATCATATTTAATTAATCAATTAAACTAATTCTCTGAACATTTGCTCTATGCGTGTGACCTTATAGGTTCTCAATTAATTGGCAATAATATTAATTATTATTAATCATATTAATAATCAATTAATATTATAAACAATGAGCGGCATCTAGCAATACATCATTGCTACCCAATTAATTAGAATATTGGTGATACAATTAAAACCATATTGTAACCATATATAATGTCAAGTCAACGTCCTTTCGTCACAATGTCTTAATTGAACACAAGGCATAAATGTGTCATCCTTGTTATGTCCAATTATTTATTTCTTGATCTAATAATTGACGTACGATCATATGGGCCCAATCTCATATTGCCCCACCTTAGCATGGCCATGCATTTCTACGTCGCATACTATCAAGAGGCCTATAGACATTAATCCTGTTATGTAGGAGGGACGAATCTTATCTACATCACTCACATTCCTCAACATGTTTCATTGCAGGTCCAATAATTATCTTTATAGTTGTCCTATTACAGACAACGTTTAATAGTATCAAAGCCTACAACTACATATGTTAGGAATCGTAGTGACTTCAAGTCGAAGGACTACTTCACTATGGTTACCATGAGAATCACTCATGACACTTACATAACTATTATGCATCGTTCTCATAGCGGGTCACTATAGTATAAATATTCCACTAATATCTATACCTATGTGAAGACTTGATATCTTATATCTATGACCCGTGAGATGTGGTCATCAGTACACTCACATAATAGTCTCAATGTATTATTATTGTCCTTATTAATAATAATACTTGACTATGGATATTTAAGAATAGTGTTCTACAATTTAATGGCATCTCATGGTTAAGTCATACTTGACATTCCATTAAATGAACTACCTATTCTAAGGACTTTATTATGCTATAAATATGATCATCAAATATAACATAATAAATAAATGCCTCATATATATAAAATATAAAATAAAGTCATGATACAATATATAAATCCAAAATATATATTGGTCACTAAGGCTTACACCAACAAGTCTGTTGAGGAGCCGGAAGAGGAGGCCATGGAGGAGGACGAGAAGGAAGAGGACCCGGAGGAGTACTACTCCAACGAGTAGTGCAGTGCTTTGTTACTACCAGTCTCTAGTGTCTCCCGTGTCTATAAGTTTATGTTGTACCCTCTTCCCCCTTTCTTTTGTGAAGTTGCGACTCTTGTAGTTAGGGTTGTTTCTTGTATCTTTCTGTTGTATTATTTTCAGCTGCAGTTGGTTGGATCAGAACTATGTTTATATAATGAAAAGCTTTTGCTCTTTCGGTATGCTCTTTATATTCCGCGTTTTATTTGGTCTTGTGTTAAATAAATGTAACCCCTAAAGTGGGGTGTTACAGGAAGCATTAAATGGTTGAGGAACGTTGAAGGTAATTTTGTACTGAGATTGAGCAACAACTTGTTCGGAGTAACATCAGATTCTTGGGCAGCGTAGTTTACTTCTTTTGTGCAATGAGTCAGGGTAGGAAGTTGTAAAGTGACTTTTGTTGCATATGAAAGATGTTGTGTTAGGTACTATGAAACATATAAGTTCCTTTGTCCCATTTTGACTTTAGATACTCATCCTCGTATATCTTGAAGTCTTTAATAACTCGTTAAATATGTTCACTACATATTTAATGTTTCTACTAATCAGTTCTTCAATTCTTTAGTCAAGACTTCTTTATGGACGCTTGACAAGAAGATTCTTCATTTGACTTGCCTTCACACACTTTTAAGCATTTCAAATCTTTGAAGCATTTCTTTCTGGAAATCTCATCAAGCTTTAAATATTTCATATTACTATCTTTGTAGAGTTTTTTTTCTAAGTTAAGCTTAATTTTCATATTCTCACACATAGTGAGTTGAATCTTTAGATTTCAGAAAACTATTTTAGCATTCTGAGTTGAGCCTGAAGAGGAAGAGTACTTGTGAAACCTGAAGAGGTTTAGAATACTTGTTACCTGAAGAAGTTTAGAATACCTGTATTTGCTAAGTGTTTTAGTGGAAAAGCTTTCAAGTCGAAGGGACTGGACGTAGCTCTTGGGTTAAGAGTGAACTAGGATAAATCTCTTGTGTGCTTCTTCTATCCTTTATCTCTATAATTATATTTTATTTATCACTAACATTGGGGATTGAAATTGTTAATACTTAACTTTGTTAAAAGTATTTCCACCAAAAAAGTAAATTTCACCCAAAAAAATTTGTTAAAAGTTTTTTTCAAGTGTTTTGACGTACATCCAACGTTTCTGTTAGAAGTGTTCTTTGCATTCAAATCCTTTCATCCAAGCTTACGCTCTGTTTCAGTAAACCTATTTTGCGAAAAAAAGTTTTATAAAAAGTTAAGAAACACAACCCCCTTCTTTTGTTTCACTTGTTGACTTCACAGGCTATTCGCCGGTCATTATAGTGGGCAACATGAAGATAGTCATCCACATTGATGACGATGAGGACCTTGGAGGATCGTGAGGCACAGTAGGAGTAGTGTCTGAGGAGTAGGAGGATCGTGAGTCCTTGAAGGCGCATGTACATTCATACCAAAAAGTATCATGAATATGATAATCGAGGAGCGCTAGCAACACACTCTTTAACATTCTCTTTCCAACACACTCTCTCCTATTGGTTGAAATTCATGTTGGTCTCACTAATTCATATGGGTCCCACTTGAATTTTGTAGGACCCACATGAATTTCAACCAATAGGAGAGAATATGTTGGAAAGAAAGTGTTAGAGAGTGTGTCTCTAGCATTTTTCTATGATAATTATGTATGTGGAAACTCTTTGGGCGATATGAGTAATGGATGTGTGGCTATTGGTTGCCCAAATGTTAGGGATTGAGATAAAATCAACAAAACTAAGTGTCCCTTTCATATCACAGTATGAGAAAATGGGAAATTAAAACAACAGAATATCCTAAAAATGTGAGTACAGTAGCTTAAAATGGAGAAGGATATATAGATTATGAAATTTGCAGCAAGCCATTTTAATTAACCAGTGATGGCTAGAAATTGATGATGATGCTTACTTCCGGCTAACTATCTTTATGGATTTAGTTCCCCTAATAATGGTTAAATTACTCTTTTGGTTCCTCATTTGTTTTAATTTATTCAATTTGGTCCCTCTATTTTAAAAATGTTCAAGTTGGTCCCTTACTTGTCAAACGTTAAGCATTTTGGTCCTTTCCGTTAAGTTTTACTGTTAAGTTGAATAAATTAAAATAAATAAAGGATCAAGTTGAATAAATTAAAATAAATGAGGAATCAAGTTGAATAAATTATAAGGATCAAGTTAAATAAATTAAAAAAATGAGGGACCAAAAAAATAATTTAGTCAAAACTTAATGATAAAACGTAACAGAAAGGACCAGATTACTTAACATTTGACAAGTAAGAAATTAACTTGAAAATCTTTAAAATAAAAGAATCACTTTTATAAATTAAAATAAATAAAGGACTGAAAAAATAATTTAGTCCTGACGTTGAGATATGGGGGAAGAGAAATCAACGGTTGCTTTCATTCAGAAAAGGGTAGGGGCAAAAAGGTTCAGACAGGAAAAGCCAAAAGTAGCTAAGGGTGCAATGTCATCAGGAGGACGTTGTTAAGGGCATCCAAAATTATTAAAGATATTTTTATGAATAGTATATTTATTAAAATATTTTTTAAAATTATTTTTTTTTTGTCATTTAGTTTATTCATAAATATGTTATTTGTGAGAGAAAAAATGTTTGCACTCTCTCAAATATAATATTTGTGAGACTCGTGAATACTATATTTGTGAGTGAGTTATTTTTTTGAAAATTGTTCACTCGTAAATATGATATTTGCCAGTAAAACAAGTACTCGCAAATTATACGTAACGCTTATAAATTAGATATTCGCGAAAGAAGATAAATTTTTGCAAATTAGTTATTTGTGAGAGTGTAAATTTTTGTACACTCATAAATATCTAATTTGCGAGTGATTTTTTGTTTACACTCGCAAATTAGGTATTTGCGAGTATACAAATTTCTGTACTCTCGCAAATAGCTAAATTGCGAGTGATTTACAAATTTTTCATCCTCCCAAATTAGCTATTTACGAGAGTATAAAAATTTGTATACTCGTAAATATCTAATTTGTGAGTGAAGAAGATATTTATGAAAATGCTATATTTATTTATAAAAGAATACTAAATAGGGATAATTTGATGAGGATATTTTGATAAATATACTTTTTATAGAAAATATCCTTAACAATTTGGGGATATCCGGAACGGGATATCGCCAATGGGTCATTTTTTAGCATTTAAGGGTCCCATAATCTGAGAAAATATCTTAATGTTTTCTTGTGCGTGATTGATTAATGACACATATAGGGCTGATTTTGATTTATCCCCAGTAAAAGGTTCTGTATAAGGAAATTCCAGTGGCGATATCTAACATATTTTAATATAATCAATTTCAACCGATGAAAGTATTTACTTTGAATATTTAATAAATTTATCATATAATATAAAATATTTTGATTATTATACAGAAACTGATCAAATTCTTGTTAAGGAAAACTGATCATGTGTGAGACATTATAGAAAGTGAAGAAATAAATTTTAGGTTAAACTAATCATTTGGTCCCTATACGTGATACTGATTTTGAATTTGGTCCCTATACGTAAAAAATTTTGAAATTGGTCCCTCTATGTACAATTATTTTTAATTTGGTCCCCGCCGTTTATTGGTGTTGTAACACCGTCAAGTGATAGAGACCAAATTCAAAATGATTGTCACATGTAGGGATCAAATTGAAAGTGATTGTTACATCCAGGGATTGAATTCAAAATAAAAATTTGAATTTGATCCGTACATTTGACAGTCATTTTCAATTTGGTCCCTATACTTAAACTTCAACAAACGACGTTATGAGACCAATAAACGGTGAGGACCAAATTAAAAATAAATGTACATGTAGGGACCGATTTCAAAAAAATTCACGTATAGGGACCAAATTCAAAATTGACGTCACGTATAGGAACCAAATGATTAGTTTAACCTAAATTTTATGTTAAATTATGATACATATATATATATATATATATACTATAAAGATTTTTTTACATAGTCAATCAATCAGAAATTGTCACATAAACCAAAATATTTAACTATTATCATAACTATCTTAAAAATCTCTTATAACATAAATTCTAATTGATTGACAATTTAAAAAAATTTATATTAATATATAATAATTAAGCTCTCTCTCAGTATATATATTTATATAGATAAGAGTGTGCACCTTATAAGAAGGACATCATGTATCTGCAGGTTTTGTCACTATTCATCTTAGAGAATAAAGGAAAATGTTAAATAAAAAAATCAAGATTTTTTTTTTTTAGATTGATGACCTTTTACATAATAATTACAACAATAACTATTTTTATAATTTTCAACAATAACCTTTAAATCCTAAAAAATTCTGGCAACATAATATTAAATTTTTAGCTTAATGAAGTTTTTAGTCCCTATTTTTTATTTGCTTTGTTTTTTGTGTCTGTAACTTTTAAATTTTTTGTTTTTTGTCTCTGCCGTCAACTCCAAACTTTAACTGTTGACGTTGAAGACGGAAATCCACGTCAGCAGTGTCGCGACCGTCCCGTCCGGGCGCCGCGAAAAAGAGAGAGGGGTTAAAAAAACAGAGGAGTCGCCACCAAGATTTTTATTTGGGAAAACTTTGGAAAACCCGATTATTTAAGGAAAACTGGTCCTAAAAAAACAAGACAGAGATTTGAGTTCGGGAGTCGGCTACGAGTAGGGAAGGTGTTAGCACCCTACGTCGCCCGTTCTAAGAACGGTACCCCAAGTTAATCGTGCAAAATTTTTAATAACCTTTGAAAATATTATTTTACCCCATTTTTTAAAATAAATAAAAAATAAACACAAAAGGAAGAAAATAAAATTTTGGCTTGACAGAATGATTATTCTGCTCCTACGTATTCCCCGGTGCGATGGAAAACTCAAAGCCACGTAGTTCTTAATAGAAAAAATTTGATTGGTTGGTTGATTTTAGATTTTGGGAAAAGATTTGATTTCGAAAGGGATTTTATTTCAAAACTGGTTCGCTTTTGCACAAGGTTAAAGATAGCAGAACTATACGATAAACCTTTACAATTCTTACGACACTTGAGGATGGGAGACCATACATCAACGTCATAAATTGTCGCGCGAATTTTAAAAGATTTTACTTAAAGAAGAATTCACTCTTGCACGAGGTTAAAGATAGCAAAACTATACGATAAACCCTTACAATTCATGCGACACTTGAGGATGAAAATTCATACATCAACGTCGTAGATTGTTGCGTTAATTTCTTGGAAAGTGATTATTATTTTTTTAATTTTTTCACTTCTGAACGATTTTTTTTTTAAAAGGGGATTTTTCACTTCCATATGTACGTTTTTTTTTTTTTTTTTTTTTTTTTTGATTTTTGCTAAAATCTCAACCCAAGTGAAGAAGAAATTGGACTCTATCACTGCAAACTTCATGGACCCAAACCCAAACAGGAACCAAAACCAAACACACCCAAAAACCTAAAATAAAGAACAAGATTAAACAGAAGAAATAAAAAGGGAAAGGAAAAAAAAAAAAGCAATATATAAAATAGAACAGAAGGGAAGGCAGAAGCCTTCCCCCTCCATTTACCCACGCACGCGTGAGAGAAGGAGACCAGAAGAGAGAGAGGTTCGCAGCACAGGGGGGTGGCGACGGCGGCGACGGTGGGTGCGGTGCAGTCCGCGGCAGCTTGGGCGGCGAACGGCGGCTGGAGCGGTTGGAAGGACGTGGTGCAACCCGCGTGACGGAAGGAAGCGGCTCTGGCTCGGGCTGATGACGGCGGGTCTGCCACGAGCTCGTGCGGCGGCGGTCGGTGGCGGACTCGCGGCGGCCAACGCTGCGCGGGGAAGGGAGGCTCAAGATCTGCTGATCCTTCCCTTTTCTGCTCTGTTTACTCTGATTTTGAATTTTAGGACAGTGGTTGTGTGTGTATCTGAGCAGAGTTGCTGGTGGTGGTTAGGAAGGGAAAGCTTTGGGTGTAGATGACAATGGGAAGACAATAGTTTTGGGATTGGGGTGAAGGGGATTTTTTTTCTCCAGAATTTTTTCGGGCCCCCTTATCATAGAGAAGTTCCATTTTTATAGGGGATCTGCTGCCTGGTGTTTTTTGCTTGTGATTTTTAATCCGAAAATTGATCTTGGTTGTATCATAGGTGTAGTCTTTCTCCAATTTCTGTTCCTGGCCTCTTTGTCTCTGCATCTATTCTTCCTCATGCTGCATTTTCCTCCCCTTGGTCAAGTCCCTTTTTGGCTCTCTTTACCTGTTCTGGCTTCTGAATAGGGGCACAGGGAAGCAGCTGCTTCATTCCCTTTTCATGCTTTATTTTCAAAACTCACATTTCAACCAAAGTTGACTTGCTCATCTTACCAACATGCATTGAACTGGTTTGTCTCTTGCCTTTGGACATAGGCTACGTAGCTCTCCCAGTCTGACGCTTCTCCTTTTTTAGTTATTATTTTTTTTGTGTAAAAATTTTTTTTTTTAACTAGGGAAAACAAGGCTTTTTGATATGAGGTGATATTGTGTGAATGGGCCAGATTAAGAAGAAATGGGTCAAGAGTATGGACCTCCACCCTTTTTTGAATTTCCTTTGTATTTTCCCTTTTCAAAACCCTTTTTATGGTTCTCTCACATTTACACTCTAACAAGATGAAAATAAAATAAAAGAGAAAGACTTCGGACAAAATTGAGTATCCACAGCTGCCCCTCTTTACTTGTTTCTTATTAGGTAGTAGGTGTAACCGTAGTTTACCTTTTATCGTTGTAAGGAACGAGTAAAGACTTGAACTTCGATTTTGTCCGGGAAAATAAGATTCCCAAAGGTCAGATTGCCTATCGAGACTCAAACTAAAAAAACTTGTGGGATGGACCGCTCATTAGAAGCTTGAACAGAAACAAAAAGAGCCTACAGGGTGGATTGCCCGTTAGAAGCTTGAGCAGAAACAAAAAGAGCCTACGGGGTGGATTGCCCGTTAGAAGCTTGAACAAAGGATAAGGAGCCTATGGGGTGGATTGCCCATTAGAAGCTCGAACAGAAACAAACAGAGCCTACGGGGTGGATTGCCCGTTAGAAGCTCGAACAAAGGATAAGGAGCCTATGGGGTGGATTGCCCATTAAAAGCTCGAACAGAAACAAACAGAGCCTACGGGGTGGATTGCCCGTTAGAAGCTCGAACAAAGGATAAGGAGCCTATGGGGTGGATTGCCCATTAGAAGCTCGAATGGAAAGATAAGGAGCCTATGGGGTGAATTATCCATTAGAAGCTCGAACGGAAACAAAAAGACTATGGGGTGAATTGCCCGTTAGAAGCTTGAACAGAAACAAAAGAGCCTACGGGTTGGATTGCCCGTTAGAAGCTCGACAAGAAAGGCACCAAAACTTGCGGAGTCGGGTATCCGCTGAAGCTAACAAATGCAATGCAATGATTGGCCTAAGAAATGATGTTATGATGCATGATGTAAAAGCTGCTTTTGCAATTGATGAAAAAGATGGTATGATATGCAAGAGATGCTTTTGACGAAACCATGATGATTTTTTTTAATTTTTTAATTTTTTATTTTATTTTATTATTTTTGGTGTTTTGTTTCTTCAAATCATTGCTTGATCCTCGACCCTTAAGATTTGATCACAGCGAGCTTGAGGACGAACTAGAACAAAGCCCATTACTCTTGGTATGTTTATTAAAAGCATGCTTCATCCGTGATGATTGTCCTGATGGGTGGAGAAACTGTTGTTTCCTTTCCATAGCACCCCTGGTCGAGAGACCACCACGCTCTTCCCGAACTTTAAAACCTTCAAAGAAATCTAAATGCTTTCATGATTACATGTTTCTAGTTCAGTATATGCTTATCATAATGAATGCACACGGTTGATAATGAAAGGTGAGAGGTATACAACGGGAATGGAAGGAAATGTCATTTATTGAAAATGGAAAGGTGTACAAGGTAAATATCACAAATCACAAAGAAACTCAAGTTTAACAAGCAAGATTGTAGTGTGGAATCACATCTCTTTAATGACACTTTCTACAATGACCAGAGCTAGTATCCCGCATTTAACCTCGAATACCCATTAATCAACTTCAAAGAACATGATTTGCCCCAGTCAAGACTGAACATTGCCCCAGCTTACTAGCTTGATGACACTTCCTTCGTTTGCATTTTTAACCCTAACTTTTGCCTAGACCGCCTTTTCAGGTTTTCAGTCTAGCGGGTCGCTCTAGCTTTTGCCTAGACCGCCTTTTCAGGTTTTCAGCCTAGCGAGCCATCTTTTTTCTTTTCTTTCTTCTTTTCTTTTGCTATTTTGGAAGTGCGCTCAAGCATAGTACCTTTTGACCGCATCTGAGTTTATAGGGAGTGGCAGATCCTCACCATCTATCCTTGTCAGGATTAAAGCTCCTCCGGAGAAGGCCTTTTTCACAACGTAAGGTCCCTCATAGTTTGGAGTCCACTTCCCTCGGTGATCCTTTTGGATGGGTAGAATCTTTTTAAGCACTAAGTCCCCTTCCCGAAACTGTCTTGGGCGCACCTTCTTCTCATAAGCTTTCATCAACCTCTTTTGGTAAAGCTGGCCGTGACACAACGCGGTTAATCTCTTTCCTTCAATGAGGTTCAATTGTTCGAGTCGAGCTCGTACCCATTCAGCTTCCTCTAACTCGGCTTCCATCAGCACCCTTAGTGAAGGGATCTCCACCTCGATTGGGAGTACTGCTTCCATCCCATAAACCAGGGAATAAGGAGTTGCCCCAGTTGAAGTACGAATAGAAGTGCGGTAGCCGTGCAAAGCAAAAGGCAACATCTCGTGCCAATCCTTATACGTCACCACCATCTTTTGAACGATCTTCTTGATATTCTTATTAGCTGCCTCGACTGCCCCATTCATCTTCGGACGATATGGGGAGGAATTATGATGCTTTATTTTGAAACTTTCGCATACCTCTGTCATCATCTTGTTGTTGAAGTTGGTCGCGTTATTAGTGATGATTTCACTCGGCAACCCATAACGACAAACCAACTCTCTTTTGACAAATCTAATCACCACATTCCTAGTCACACTAGCATAAGACGCAGCTTCAACCCATTTTGTGAAGTAATCAATCGCGACCAGAATGAAGCGATGCCCGTTCGAGGCTTTGGGTTCTATCGGTCCAATGACATCCATTCCCCACATCGAAAATGGCCAAGGTGACGTTATGACGTTTAAGGATGTTGGCGGCGCGTGAACCCGATCGGCGTATGTCTGACACTTGTGGCACTTCCTTGCATAAGAGAAACAATCTCCCTCCATTGTTAACCAATAATAACCAGCCCTCAAGATTTTTCTTGCCATGGCATGTCCACTCGCGTGAGTCCCAAAAGATCCTTCGTGCACATCCTCGATTAACCATTTCGCTTCTTCTGCATCGACACATCTTAAAAGCACCATATCATGATTTCTCTTGTAGAGGACATCCCCGTCTAAATAGAAACTCATTGCAAGTCTTCTTAGAGTCCTTTTGTCATTCTCTGAAGCACCTGAGGGGTATTCTCTTTTTAGGATAAAACTTTTGATATCGTGGTACCAAGGTTTCCCATCGGGTTCTTCTTCTACCACTTGGCAATACGCAGGATGATCACGACTTTCCATCTTGATGAGTGGCAAGTCTCTCTCGTCGCTTACTTTGAACATTGAGGACAAGGTAGATAGCGCATCGGCTAATTGGTTATCCTCCCGGGGAATATGGTGAAATGTAACTTCATCAAACTTCTCAATCAAGCCCTTGATGTAATCATGATACGGGATTAACTTGGCATCCCGAGTCTCCCAATCCCCTCTTAGTTGGTGAATGACCAAAGCAGAGTCCCCATATACCTCTAGCACCTTTTCTTTTGATTCTATTGCTGCATGGATCCCTAGCGCGCAAGCCTCGTACTCGGCGATGTTGTTCGTACAACTGAAGCAAAGTCTTGCGGTGATTGGGAAAAAATTACCTTCCGGTGAAATCAAGATGGCTCCGATCCCATGCCCCAGTGCATTAGAAGCTCCATCAAACAACAGGGTCCACTTTTCTTCTTCTGACGACTGCCCCTGCTCGAGCAAAGCCATTATGTCTTCATCTGGGAAGTCGCATTGCATCGACCCATAATCCTCTACGAGCTGGTTGGCTAAATAATCCGCGAGAGCGCTTCCTTTTACTGCTTTCTGTGTGACGTAGACGATGTCGTATTCGGATAGCAGGACTTGCCAGCGGGCAATCCTTCCAGTCAGAGCAGGCTTACTAAAGATGTACTTGATCGGGTCCATTTTGGACACCAACCAGGTAGCATAACTCAGCATATAATGCCTTAAACGACGAGCTGCCCATGTCAAGGCACAACATGTGCGTTCCAGCAAGGAATAGTTGGCCTCACAACTTGTGAACTTCTTACTCAGATAATAGATGGCATGCTCCTTTCTCCCTGATTCATCATGCTGCCCCAGCACACAACCCATAGATTCATCTAGCACCGTTAAATACATGATGAGCGGTCTTCCAAGGACTGGAGGCACCAATACCGGAGGTTCTTGCAAGTACTGCTTGATCTTTTCAAACGCCTTTTGGCAATCCTCATTCCATTTTACCACCTGATTTTTACGCAGCAACTTAAAGATCGGCTCACATGTCGCGGTTAACTGAGAGATGAACCTGGCAATGTAGTTCAATCTCCCTAAAAACCCACGAACTTCTTTCTCAGTGCGAGGTGCTGGCATATCGACGATCGCTCGCACCTTATCAGGATCAACCTCTATTCCTTTCTGGCTAACTATGAATCCCAAAAGCTTGCCCGATTTCACTCCAAAAGTGCATTTGGCCGAATTCAATCGAAGCTGGAACTTTCTCAACCGTTCAAAAAGCTTTTTCAAATCGTCAACATGGTCATCTTTAGACTTGGACTTTGCAATCATATCATCCACATAAACTTCTATCTCCTTATGCATCATGTCATGGAATAGAGTCACCATGGCCCGCTGGTATGTCGCCCCTGCATTTTTCAAACCAAAAGACATAACTTTGTAGCAAAAGGTACCCCACAGAGTGACAAACGTGGTCTTTTCCATATCTTCTGGAGCCATTTTGATCTGATTGTATCCCGAAAATCCATCCATGAAAGAGAAGAAAGCATGATGAGCGGTATTATCCACCAGAACGTCGATATGAGGGAGAGGGAAGTCGTCTTTCGGGCTAGCTCTGTTCAGATCCCGGCGATACACACATCCGAACTTTTCCATCCTTCTTTGGAACAGGGACAACGTTTGCAACCCATTGAGGGTACTTCGCAACTGCTAGGAAGCCGGCATCTAATTGCTTTTTGACCTCTTCCTTGATCTTCAACGACATCTCTGCTGTCATCCTTCGTAACTTTTGCTTCACTGGAGGACATTCGGGCTTTAGAGGTAACTTGTGCTCTACTATGTTAGGGTCTAACCCCGGCATGTCCTGGTACGACCACGCAAAAATATCTTTAAAATCAAGTAGCAACTTGACCAGTCTGGGTCGCTCAATTTCTTTCAGGGAAATACCAATCTTGACCTCTTTTTTATCGTCTTCTGTTCCCAAGTTGATCACCTCAGTCGGCTCTTCATGGGGTCGAATTTCTTTGGTTTCCTGTTCTACTAATCTCATTAGCTCAGGGGGAATTTCTTCGCTGTCATCAATATCCTCGTCAGCATGATTAATGGGATAATCGAAATTGTATGCGGGAACACTAACACTGTCATTTTCAAGAGAGTCACTTTTAGATCTGCATTTTGATGATTATCAGGGAAAGGTGAATAAATAAAGATGAAAAGGTGAAAACCGTATTATTGACAATTATTAGGGAAACAACAAAAAACAAAGGGCGGAAGAATAAAAGGGATCGAACACATGCATTTATTGATAAGTTAATACTGAAATAGAAACAAGTAAGCCCGGTACAAAAGACATCCTAAAGCCTTGGGCAGAGCTAAAGGATAAGCATTACAGAATTACTTTGACAAAGATTCTATGGTCCTTGGGAATTCAATGGTCTCCCAATTACTGAGCTCTGTATCAGGAGAGCATGGATAAACAAGATTAACACTGTGATTGGCGGAATCATCATCTCCAAGGGCTGCTACTTGGTCAAGGAACACGAACCCTGCACTGCGGAAGCTTTGTCGTATGTCACAGATAGGAACCCTTTCAGCCTCGTACTCACGATTTTCCAAACGAGCAAGCCTCTTCTCTTTCCTCTGTTCGAGAACTCTCCTCTTATCCGCCTTGGTGGGTTTGTATCCTAACCCAAACCTATCCTTGTTTTCAGTAAGCATTATGATGTCGGGAACCCCTTGGTTGCTTTTTCCCAATCCGTTCCCAGGCCGATATCCTCCTTTAAGCATAACCCTCACCATCATGACAGATGCTTTTGACGGCCGCGGTTTTGAAAGCAAAGCCCCCTCTCTTACGTAAGTAGTATTGGCAATCTCCAGTGATTGGAAAGCGGTCTCAAGGGCTTCTTCTGCTGCCTCAATGTATGGGGTCGTTGTTGGTTTGCTCACCAGCATGTCTTCTTCTCCAGAAATAATTACCAATTTATTATCAATGATGAACTTCACCTTTTGGTGCAGCGTGGAGGGTACAGCTCCAGAAGAATGGATCCAAGGTCTCCCAAGGAGGCAGCTGTAGGTCGGTGTGATATCCATTACTTGAAAAAGGACCTCAAAGGTACAAGGACCAACCTGAATAGGTAATTCGATCTCACCAATGACCTCTCTTCGCGTGCCGTCAAATGCTCTTACTATCATTGAGCTCGGCTTCATGTGGGTCCCATCGAAAGGCAGCTTAGACAAGGTCGACCTTGGCATCACATTCAAAGAAGATCCATTGTCAATGAGCACTCTAGCCATAATATGATCCCGACACTTCACGGAGATATGCAACGCCTTGTTATGCCCCATTCCCTCAACGGGTATTTCATCGTCGGTGAAGGTTACATAATTATCGGCGATGATGTTGCCCACTATGTTATCAAACTTATCAACAGTGATGTCATGAGAAACATGAGCTTGATTCAAAACCTTCATCAACACCTTTCTATGTGGTTCAGAGTTCATAAGCAGAGACAAAAGAGATATTTTGGCCGGAGTTCGATTCAACTGGTCCACCACCCTATATTCACTTTGTTTGATGAACTTCAAAAATTCGGAGACTTCTTCATCGGATACTTCTTTTTTGTATCCATCCCCTCTTGCACTCTCCTCAACAAGAGTTTCTTTTCCTTTTCCCTTGCAACTTCCTCCTTCCTTTTCTGTATCTTCTTTTCGCAACGCCTCCGGGGTATAAACACGACCGCTCCGAGTCATCCCGCCGACTCCCGAGACATTGGTGACTACAGTGGTATCTTCAGAATATTGTGGTTGAACCTGCACGTCATATTTCCATGGTACTGCTTTGGTGTCCTTGTAAGGAAAAGGACGCGGAACTTGGATGACGAGTGGCCTCGGCCCACTTGAAGTTGGTGATGGTGCCTCTTTGGTATAGTATATCACCAGCGGTTTTGGGACGATTGTTTCAACAGCTGGCCGAGGATCGACCCGGATGGTCAAAGGAGTTACATTGACCCGCATCGGGGAGACTGTAGACTCAGAAACCACATTTATGCCTCCCTCATCCAACTGGCAACCAATCAGGATCATCTTCATATCTAATAACCGTTGTACAACCTGTTTGAATTCTGCACAATCTTCAATTGCATGACCTTTCTCCCCATGAAAGTCACATCTTACGCCTTTGTCAAGGTCACTCTCCTCCTCAATCGGGGCTTGCATCATCCCATGCCTACACATCTCCCTGAAAATAACTCTCATGGGGGTCTTGACCTTGGAGACTTGACTGATGAGAGTATACTCCATGGAGTCCTCTATGGCGTTGACGCCAGGACCCCCATGATTTGGTAGAGGATCTTGCCCCACATTAGACTGCTCGAAGCTCAACCACTTGGCGTTAATCAACTCTTGCACTTTAAGCTTCAAAGCTCTACAATTTTCGGTGGAATGACCTGATGCCCCTGAGTGATAGTCACATTTAGTATTCGGGTCAAACCACTTTGGATACGGGGGTTCCATTGGTTTTGTTGGGATAGGAGCTAGCATAGAGCTTTTCACGAGTTGGCGTAGCAGCTCGGTGTAGGTCATGGGTATCGGATCAAAATGTACAGGTTTTCTTTCCAGGTCATGAGGTGGCCTTCTCTGGTTTGTGTTTGGGTTGTGATATGGTGGTTGAACTGTTTGGGATGGTATGGCGGGAAGTGTTTGGTGATGGGTAGGGTACGATGGCCGGTAAGGTGTCATTGGATGCTGAGGTTGGGGGTGTGGAAATTGTGAGGTGGCGGCAATATATGGATGGTTAGTTTGGTGGTACGGAGTTTGTGGGTAATACTGGGTTTGGAAATATTGCTGAGGGTGGACAGGCATCAAGTTTGGTCTCCACTGGCCAGACTTATTTTGGTCAAAAGTCACCGCATGTGCTTCTCCTTCCTTTTTCTTTACAAATGAGGGCTTCTTCGGGCCAGGTGCCCCAACTGAAGTCTCGACAATCTTGCCATTCCTCATTCCACCTTCAATCCTCTCACCGATAACGACCATATCTGAGAAATTTGACGATACACTACCAATCATCCTATCATAAAAGGGCGACTGAAGTGTGTCAATAAACATCGCAACGATCTCTTTTTCTGCCAACGGGGGCTCTACCTGGGCTGCCACTTCCCTCCAACGCTGCGCATATTCCTTGAAAGTTTCTGTGTCTCTTTTAGACATATTTTGCAGCTGCATCCGATCAGGCGCCATGTCAACATTGTACTTGTATTGCTTCAAGAAGGCGTCGGCCAAATCCCTGAAAGATCGGATATGTGCCCTCTCCAGGTGCGTGTACCAACTCGAGGCTGCCCCAGACAAACTGTCCTGAAAGAAATGAATCAGCAACTTATCATCGTGCGCGTATGATGCCATCTTTCGGACATACATGGTTAAGTGGTTCTTGGGACAAGTGGTTCCCCTGTATTTGTCGAAATCTGGGACCTTGAACTTCGGTGGGATTACGACATTGGGCACAAGGCAAAGCTCCGAGGCATCTCTGAGGCCATAACTACTTGCTCCTTCAATAACCCTTAATCTTTCCTCTAGTGTCTCCAACTTTTCCCTAGATCGGGGGTTCTCGCCGGACCGATCCACATGAGCTTCACCGTACATGTTCTGTGGAAGGTACTGTGGCATGTAGGCGGATGTGAAGTTTGGTGCCGCTTGAGCCCCATTGGGTCCAAAGTGCAGGGTGTACGGTGGGAGCTTTGGATTAGGAGAAAGTGTCACTGCCGGGGCACTACCTTCCGGAGGTTTTGTGGCGGAGGGACCCCCTGTGTTGGGAATGTGAGGACAGAATTTTGAGGGACCTGGACAGTGTCTTGGTGGTTAGGGTTATTGTCCTGTGGGCCAGCAGCAGTTGGCGGCACATAACCTGGAGGAAGACCGTATGGAGGATGGTTCATTACAGTAGACTCATGATGATTGGCAGCTGAGGAATGAGTCTGGTTGTTTGGATAAATAGCGAAAGGCACCATGACTCCTTGTTGGTTGAATCCTTGCATTTGCACAGGAACCTGAGTGAAACCAGGTGGGAGAAGAGGCGTAGCCGGGTGCTCTTCATTCGAGGCCGAAGGGTTCTCATCTGTGCTTTTCTCCTTTTGCATCGCTTGCAACAACTCCAACATCTTTGCCATCTGTTCCTTGAGTTGGTCTACCTCTTCTCTCATCTCTTGGGTTTGTTCTAGGTCAGCCATAACTTTAGCTTGTGAACGAGTGCGGTAAGGGTGTTGCGGAGCAATGGTTCAAAAGATCACTGTTTAATCACAACAACGAAAAAGAAAATGAATAAAAACGAAAAGGGATAAGAAAACACAGAAAACGTATTAACCCCTTCGAGATGCTTGAAATTATTCAATTTTATTTTTCAGAGAGTTAACGCCCCAACGATTGACAGGAGATGGTCCCTCCACTCCATTCAGAGGGCATTTTGCCCATAAGACGGCGTGGGGTTGACAACGAATCTAGGGGAGAGGATCCTTTCCACAATAGACGTCGTCTTTAGGCACACTAGCATTGCTGATTCCGAGTCGAGGAAGTAACAACTACACTTTACACAGAAGGATAACTCCTATAAGGCAAGGACGTAGTTAGCAACATACTAAAGGGAGATCACGCTCCACGATAGGCGTTGTCACGAATCAAGTATAAGAGATGGAGAGCGAGAGAAAGTAAAGGCGAGAAAATGCACTTCATTTCATTGAAACCTCCAAGGGTAGTACATAGATTGAAATAACATCAAAACATAAATTCTCAACAACGCTTTTATCCTAAAGTCAACAACTTTGATCTTTTCCTTTTTAGGCCTCGGGTGAACCCATCACACATCTGCATGAAATCTTCTAACTTCGGAGGGAGACGTAGCATAGGGTTCACGCGAATCCGCTTGTTAGCCTTCTCAAAGCGTCGAACAAAGGTCGGGATGCAATGACTTAGCTCATTAGTCACACTTATGTACCTCTTCCTCCAAATGTCGACATCCAATCCTCGCTCTTCGGCTTCTCCCCTCCACCATTTCATGGCATTCACCGCTCGCGCCACCTGGTCATGATAATGTTTGGCTGACGTCCACCCTAGGTCGCAACTTTGTTTGATTTCGAACAGCAAGGCATTCAGGTCCTCGACCTTCTGTGCCAATCCAGCCTCCACCTTGTTGTGTGTACAGATCTGGTTTTTTAAATCGCCATTGGCCTCCCTCTGTCGATTAATTTCTGCCTCTAATGCCTTTCCTTTCTCATCTCGCCGATTAACTTCGTCTTTTAACTGGCGTGTCTCCTCCTTTAGTTGAAGCTTATCCTTTGTCAAAGTCAACATTTTCCCTTCAAGTTTCTGGATTCTGGCCATGAGGCTCGCTGGAACCTTATCTGTTGTTCTTTTGACACCTGAGGTTGTGGTGATGTCGGTGCACATGTTTTTTAAGTGTTCATTTTCTCTTGCCAACTTCTCGTACCGCCTTTGATTGGTGACTGCCTTCAGCTCAGCATCTTGTTTTTCTTGCTCCACCGCTTTCATTTGTGCCTCCATGATCTTTAATTTTTCTGTCATCTGAGTCACCAAAAATGGAATGATCGTCCTTCTGATCCTTTTTCGGAGTGCTGATGGGAACCTTCCTTGCTCTTCTCCATGTTTCATACTCTAAGACAATGATTAGGATCGGCCTGCCTAATTCGGCTCTCCCTGCCATCTTCACATCTTTCCATGCATCTCTGACCCTTTTTGCTGACAACTTGGTATCTTCACCGTCTTCATATCGGAAACAACATCCACCGAGTTGTTCTTCTCGCGGTACAGTTTGTGTCCAGCAAAGCTGTCGCAGGGCTATGGTTGGCGTGTAAGATATGCATCCTCTCGGGCCCATTAAAGGCACATTTGGGAACTCGCCATAACTGTAAATGATATCTTGCCCTTGTTGACCTTCGTACCATGGACATACCCACTTGAAAGAGCTGCCATCCACTTTGTCAAACTCGTTTTTCCACTCTTGTTCACTTTGCTGTTTCACTGGGATATTGTGGAAACCTCTCAGTGGATCTGAATGTCGGCTGACATGACCTTTTGCATACATGTGAGTGACGACCCATACATACAATAGTTGTGCACAACATCGAAGCTTCCCCTTTTGATGGCGCTGGCAAAAATCTAAGGTCAGAAACGTCTCAGGTAATATCGCGGGCACTGGATTCCTTTTCCTTTCTACTGTGAAGAATACGTCCAATGCAGCTTGGTCGATCATATCCAGTGCTGATGGAAACAAAACCAACCCATAGATGACAAGTGCCAATACCCTTTCGAAAGTCCCCCAATCTTGTTGATCTTTCAACCTTTTCAAGAGGTTTTCAAGGAATGTTCGAGTCAATCCCCATGAGTTTGAGTGTCCGGTCAAGTGGACGTCTTTTACAGGAAGCCCCAGTAACCCTGCTATGTTGATGACGGTCAGGTATTGCCCCATATGGAAATAAATGACAGGTTCGGTCTGCATCGGTAACTTTAACAGACAAGCATATTCTTCGATGGTAGGGGTAATGTCCATGTGAGGCAACTCAAAACATCTGAGCTGCGGGTTCCAATAATGACTCAGAGTGCTCAAAATGGCAGTTTCAACTGGTATAAAGATAAGGTCCAGGATCCCTCCGTACTTCTTGACAAAGCTTCTTCGATTCTCTTGAGGTAATACCCGACTTAGCTCCCTCAGGTTCTCCAGCGAGTTCATTATCACCTTGGAGCTCTTGCTAGTGTGCCTGGCTTTTGCCATCTCTTGTTTATCAAAGAAAGGGTTAACTCTCACCAAATTAATCTGTGAAAGGGAAATTTTTATTAGCAAAATTGGAAAATGAATGCACTTTATGAATGAATGAGGGTACAGGTACACATGAAAGGGTTGTGAACCCCTTAGGGTGCGCCAGGTATTACTAGTGCATGACTGTCCTTGCAATTGACTGCGTTTCGAAGTGCAATGGAAACGTAGCGTAATGCTCAAGTCAAGGACGACATTGGTCATCCAAGCCTAACCTTAGGCGCAACAATGCATGAAAATGGGTAATATGCTTGTAATCATGATAGATGTGAATACGTATGCAGCCGAAAGAAAAGCGGAATGTGCTCTTCTTTGTCCTACACAGGTTGCATCCTATGGTGGGGATTTCTGAAGTTAAAACCCTAATTCGGACGGCTTCTATTGGCAACTTATGTGCAGAACCCTTGGCATAGATCTAGACTCCTAAAAGGCCCCCAGATTACCCTCATCTAAAAAGATAAGGACCCGGATCTATGAATCTCACCACAGGGACAAATAAATCACAATATGGCAGCCCATGTACCGGTAGCAATCTGAGCGGGAGAATCAGTGACTGCCAGGGATGCAAAAGCATCACAATAACACCACTGAAACCCCTTCTAATCCTATGGCATTCCAGGACTCGGGTATAGAGCCCAACAGTGTGTGAAGCAAGTGATAGTGCGGTGTGTGCTGAGAGCATACAAACCTGTACAAAATCCTATACAAAAAAAAACCCCAAACCTGCAAGAAGAATCAACCCACAGCACAATGGTTTGCTATCCTAAGGTTGCAAGAATATATACAAAAAAGTATTAGAGAAAAGAAAAAAATAATAAAATAAAATAAAAATAAAAAAATAAAAAAATAAAAAAATAAAAAAATAAATAGATAAAAAACAAAACAAAGTACCAGGTAACAACAAAAAAAGGGGTAAAATAAATAAATAAAAGTTATTAAAGATTTGCACAATCCACTATGATGGGCCTGACTCTCCAAAGTCCCCAGTGGAGTCGCCAGCTGTCGCGACCGTCCTGTCCAGGCGCCGCGAAAAAGAGAGAGGGGTTAAAAAAACAGAGGAGTCGCCACCAAGATTTTTATTTGGGAAAACTTTGGAAAACCCGATTATTTAAGGAAAACTGGTCCTAAAAAAACAAGACAGAGATTTGAGTTCGGGAGTCGGCTACGAGTAGGGAAGGTGTTAGCACCCTACGTCGCCCGTTCTAAGAACGGTACCCCAAGTTAATCGTGCAAAATTTTTAATAACCTTTGAAAATATTATTTTACCCCATTTTTTAAAATAAATAAAAAATAAACACAAAAGGAAGAAAATAAAATTTTGGCTTGACAGAATGATTATTCTGCTCCTACGTATTCCCCGGTGCGATGGAAAACTCAAAGCCACGTAGTTCTTAATAGAAAAAATTTGATTGGTTGGTTGATTTTAGATTTTGGGAAAAGATTTGATTTCGAAAGGGATTTTATTTCAAAACTGGTTCGCTTTTGCACAAGGTTAAAGATAGCAGAACTATACGATAAACCTTTACAATTCTTACGACACTTGAGGATAGGAGACCATACATCAACGTCATAAATTGTCGCGCGAATTTTAAAAGATTTTACTTAAAGAAGAATTCACTTTTGCACGAGGTTAAAGATAGCAAAACTATACGATAAACCCTTACAATTCATGCGACACTTGAGGATGAAAATTCATACATCAACGTCGTAGATTGTTGCGTTAATTTCTTGGAAAGTGATTATTATTTTTTTAATTTTTTCACTTCTAAACGATTTTTTTTTTAAAAGGGGATTTTTCACTTCCATATGTACGTTATTTTTTTTTTTTTTTGATTTTTGCTAAAATCTCAACCCAAGTGAAGAAGAAATTGGACTCTATCACTGCAAACTTCATGGACCCAAACCCAAACAGGAACCAAAACCAAACACACCCAAAAACCTAAAATAAAGAACAAGATTAAACAGAAGAAATAAAAAGGGAAAGGAAAAAAAAAGCAATATATAAAATAGAACAGAAGGGAAGGCAGAAGCCTTCCCCCTCCATTTACCCACGCACGCGTGAGAGAAGGAGACCAGAAGAGAGAGAGGTTCGCAGCACAGGGGGGTGGCGACGGCGGCGACGGTGGGTGCGGTGCAGTCCGCGGCAGCTTGGGCGACGAACGGCGGCTGGAGCGGTTGGAAGGACGTGGTGCAACCCGCGTGACGGAAGGAAGCGGCTCTGGCTCGGGCTGATGACGGCGGGTCTGCCACGAGCTCGTGCGGCGGCGGTCGGTGGCGGACTCGCGGCGGCCAACGCTGCGCGGGGAAGGGAGGCTCAAGATCTGCTGATCCTTCCCTTTTCTGCTCTGTTTACTCTGATTTTGAATTTTAGGACAGTGGTTGTGTGTGTATCTGAGCAGAGTTGCTGGTGGTGGTTAGGAAGGGAAAGCTTTGGGTGTAGATGACAATGGGAAGACAATAGTTTTGGGATTGGGGTGAAGGGGATTTTTTTTCTCCAGAATTTTTTCGGGCCCCCTTATCATAGAGAAGTTCCATTTTTATAGGGGATCTGCTGCCTGGTGTTTTTTGCTTGTGATTTTTAATCCGAAAATTGATCTTGGTTGTATCATAGGTGTAGTCTTTCTCCAATTTCTCTTCCTGGCCTCTTTGTCTCTGCATCTATTCTTCCTCATGCTGCATTTTCCTCCCCTTGGTCAAGTCCCTTTTTGGCTCTCTTTACCTGTTTTGGCTTCTGAATAGGGGCACAGGGAAGCAGCTGCTTCATTCCCTTTTCATGCTTTATTTTCAAAACTCACATTTCAACCAAAGTTGACTTGCTCATCTTACCAACATGCATTGAACTGGTTTGTCTCTTGCCTTTGGCCATAGGCTACGTAGCTCTCCCAGTCTGACGCTTCTCCTTTTTTAGTTATTATTTTTTTTGTGTAAAAATTTTTTTTTTAACTAGGGAAAACAAGGCTTTTTGATATGAGGTGATATTGTGTGAATGGGCCAGATTAAGAAGAAATGGGTCAAGAGTATGGACCTCCACCCTTTTTTGAATTTCCTTTGTATTTTCCCTTTTCAAAACCCTTTTTATGGTTCTCTCACATTTACACTCTAACAAGATGAAAATAAAATAAAAGAGAAAGACTTCGGACAAAATTGAGTATCCACAAGCAGTGATGAGTGACAAAATAATTTTTTATTCCATCTGTAAAACATGATAGATGCCAAAAACAAAAATTTAAAAATTACAGACACCAAAAACAAAACAAACAAAAAATACGGAGTAAAATTAAAAAGCCTATATTTTCAAGGACAAAAAACTTCATTAAGTTTTTAATAAATATGATTTCCTGTAATTTATGAATTAATTTGATTTTTGACAGATGAAGAAGAATTGTAATTTTGTTAAGTACACTTATTTTGAAACAAATAATCCTCCAAGTGTAGATGAGAAGGATGTCACTTTGGTACTTGGAGCACATGTTGAAGAGCTACAGAGGAAAAGACATAAGTTACAGTTGAAGCTAGCCGATAAAAGAAAAAAGTCTCAAAATTTGGTAATGTGCTTGGAAACTATAGTTGGGTTTTGCTTATTTTGTATTTTCAATTGCAAGTGTCATGGCTATTATGTCTATTTGCTATAATGGTATGTGTTATGTTTGACAATTGAAAATACTAAATAAGCAAAACCCAACTATTGTTCCCTAGCATATTATCAAAATATAAGACTTTTTTCTTTCACTAGCTAGCTTCAACTACAATTTCTCTCTCTTCCTCTATAGCTCTTCAACATGTGCTCCGAGTACCAATGTAACATCCTCCTCATCTATACTTGAAGGATTATTAATTTGCTTCAAAATCAGTTCACTCAAAAAAATTACAATTCATCTTCATTTGTCAGAAAATCAAATTAATTCATAAATTAATGGAAATCATATTTATTAAGGGTTTGTTTGGGAGTTAGGAGGGGAAGGCATTTGATAGATTTTTTAAAAGAAAGAAAGATGTAAAGAAATTTTAAAAGCCCTTCAAAGCCTTCCAAAACCCTCCCCTATTTCGTTTTTTTTCATTTCCCCCAAATTAGAAGGGTTTTGTTCTTTTGTTGGAAAATAAACCCCCATATAAAGTGGGGGATTATCCTCAATTCCCCATTCCTTTCCCCCTCTCTTGCACGTCAAAACCCTCCCCTCTAAACTCCCAAACAGACCCTAAAGGCTTAATGAAGTTTTTGGTCCCTGAAGATATAGGGTTTTTTGGTTTTAGTCTCTATCTTTGCACAGGCCGGCCCAACATCTATTGAGGCCTGAAGCAAATTCTGAGGTGAGGCCTTTTTAAAAAATTAAATTATTAATTATTTTGTACACAATAAGGAGTTAATCCCTGAACCTTGTAATTAATAGTTAATGGTAAGCTTTTATACCAAATAGGCTAACTTATGTTTGTTAATATATGAAACATATCCAAAAGATAATATAAATAAATATAAAGTGAACTTTTTTTTTTAAAGAAAAAATTGTTTTTTTGAGAGGCCTAAGCAAGGGCCTCACTTGCTTTATCCTTGGACCGGACCTGCTTTTGTTTGTTTTGTTTTTTGTGTCTGTAACTTTTAAATTTTTGTTTTTAGTCTCTGTCATGCTAGACATATGGAATAAAATAATAATTAGTTTGCCATGTGTCATTGCTGACGTGGACTGCCATCTGTCACGTCAACAGTTAACGTTTGTAGTTGACGGCAGTGACTAAAAACAAAGATTTAAAAGTTACAAACACTAACCAGGGCCGGCCCAACACTTATTGAGGCCTAAAGAAAACTTTGTGGTGAGACTTTTTTAAAAAATTAATCCAACAATTTTGTTATACAAAATTAATTATTTTCTACAAACTGAGGAGTTGATCCTGAGACCTTGCAGCTAATATTAAGTTTTTATACTAAATAGACTAACTTATATTTGTTGATATACCAAACATATCAAAAAAGATAATATAAAAAGATAAAAAGTGGACTCACTTGCTTTACTATTGGGTCGGACCTGCAGATATCAAAAGCAAAACAAACAAAAAATAGAGACTAAAATCAGAAAGCACTATATTTTTATTGACAAAAACTTCACTAAGCCTAATTTTTTTTAACCGTCTAACATTGCACAAGAACTAAACTACGATTCCAGTAAAAAAGAAGAACTAAACTACGACATTTGAAAGCAGGTTAAAGTCCCTAAGAGTATTATTTTAAGGGTAATTATGCTACATATATGACGACAAAACCACCCACAACCTCATAAATATTTAATCCTATCGTTCTCCTTTTTTTTAATGAAAATATTCTTTGTACAAAATCATGTGCACCAACATTCACGGAAATGTCCACTTTTTCTTGGAGACAAATATATAAATTTGGAGATGTTTACGGTCATATGCTTTGAATACTTACTATTCAAGTACCATTCTTTACGTTGGGTCTTCAAGCATACCTACAAAACAATCAACTACTATTTAGGTACCCAATTTGGTTTGGGTACTTGAGGGTTAGTTTTAGGTACCAATCCCTTGGAAACTCATATTAAATTATAATATTCAATACATCTTTTTCTAATAAAACAAGTAGGTGTAATATGTTCGTGTTTCATACAAAAGTTACATTTAACATAGGATCTAACTTGTTTATTGGATTTAACAAAGTGTGCCTTATGTGACTTTCTCTTATCATATGGATTGTAGCCTAAACCGGTTTTCACATAAGGCACACATAAGGCATTTGTTATTTATCAAGAAGAGCATTTAAGTTTTTCTTTCCATTAGTAAATCTAGCAAGAGAACTTTTAAGATCACTATTTTCTTTTTCAAGTTTCTTACAAATTTCACAAGTGGAAGAGTTAGCCTTAGAGGAGCATGCATATATCATTGACATTATTTCAATCTCTAGTTTTAGATCAGCAATTTCTTTATTCTTTTTTATTTTTCATTTTCAAAACGAGATGTTATGAATTTTTGTCTAGTGACCATTCTAGCTAATCCTAGAGATTTTTTATGCAATTCTTCAAAGGTTTGATGCAATTCATCATAATTGTAAGACAATGCAAATTCATCATCACTTACCTCTTTATCTTCATCATGACTTGCCATCAAACATAGGTTGGCTTCTTCACTATCACTGCTATCATCACTTGAAGAATTTGGATCATTGTCCTCCCATGCTATGTAGACTCTTCTACCTTTCTTTTTCTTCTTGGTCTTTTTATCACCTTTTTCTCTATCCTTCTTTTGGAAGTTTGGGCATTCAAACTTTATATGCCCTGGTTTACCACATCATAACATAGAGATGTTGAGGAAGAGCTTTCCTTCTTTGATGACTTTATATTGTTGTTAAACTTCTTCTAATTTCTCTTGTTTTTGAGAACTTGCCAAACCTTCTTACCAACATGTTCATTTGCTCATCTTGAAGGTCTTCATGATTGGAGTTTTCACCTTCTTCGTCACTTTCACGCTTGGAGGAAGATGCAACAAGAGCTATACCTTTGTTTTTCTTTTCCGTTTATTCACTCTCATTCAATCTTGTGAGCTCCAACTCATGCTCTTTTAGTTTCCCAAATAAGGTGGACAAAGTCATGCTTGATAGATCTTTTGATTCCACTATAGCCGTCACCTTTTTTTGCCAAGATCTATTCAAACATCTCAATACTTTGTTAATAAGATCCTCATTGGTAAAGGTTTTACCCAAAGCAAATAATTGATTGACAACAAGTTGAAATTGTTTTTGAATTTCATTTATAGATTTACCTTGTTTCATTCTAAGCAACTCATATTTATGAGTTAGAGTATTTACCCTAGCTGTTTTTACTCCACTAGTTCCCTCATGGGTAACTTGCAAAGTATCCCAAATCCCTTTTCCACTTTGGCAATTTGAGATTCTAAAGAACTCATTAACTGTTAAGGTGGTTGTGAGTATATTATTTGCCTCAAGATCTAGCTGAACCTTTCTTTTCTCATCATTGGTCCATAAGCTTCTTAGCTTATCTTTCTCTTCATTCCCAACACCATGTTTAGGAATGAAAGGACCTTTTACAACGGCATCTCATAGATCTAAGTCTATGCCTTCAATAAAGATTTTCATACTAGCTTTCCATTATGGATAGCCTTCACCATCAAAAATAGGAGGAGTAATTGTAGAAATATGTTTATGACCTTTACTTGAGTTTTATGCCATTTTCACAAGAAATCTTGAAAGCTATTAAGCTTTTAACAAGACCTACCACTGGATACCAATTGTTGGAATAATGGACACACTCAAGAGGGGGGTGAATTGAGTATTTAAAAAATTTCTAACAAAAACACTCTTTTTTGTTTAGTGTTAAGATAAGGATACCAAATCTTTCTTGAAAAGATTTATTATGCCAAATCAAAAGAAATAGATGAAGAAGAAAATAGTTAAAAAAACAATACTTCTATCAATAAACTTGTGCAAGACAACATAGCAATTATAATATCAATTCAATCAATATACCAATAATTCCATAAAGTAAAGAGTTGAGGGTAGAGAAGATTCACACTGGGATTTTATACTGGTTCAATCACAACCTGAGTGATTTACATCCAGTCCCCAAGCTAATGCTTGAGTATTTCCACTAGAATCAATAGTTTGTACAATCCTCTTAGAGATGCCTCACTCTAATACAAACTACACAAGCCTTCATAGGATACCCCACCTACAAACCTTCAAAATCTCAAGAGATACCTCACTCTTGAATAACCTCTCTGGGATGCCTCACCCGAAGTCTAAAACAAAGAATTAAATGAGTAGAGTAGAAAAACTCCTAACACTTTCAATTTTTTTCAATTGAAGCAATCTAAACGAATGTAATTATAAAGCTTGTGATAGTAAATTGACAGAGTAACAGTGGGTTCTCAAAAGTTAATTTTTGCGTTCAGAAGATGCCAATTTATAAGAAAAAATAGTTTAGAGAATGCAGCCATTGAATTTAAAATTCTGTTTCTAAAAATCTTGAAGTAATCGATTACTTTCAAGAAGGTAGTCGATTACCCTTATCAAGAAACTTCATTTTTCTTTAACAGACACAAAGTAGTCGATTACTTTATCAAGGTAGTCGATTACTTTGTTTTAACAGACAACCACAACCCAAGAACATCATAAGTAGTCGATTACTCTTATTAACTAGTCGATTACTCTTCTACAAAACAATGTTCTTCTCTCTGGAACTCTAAAGTAATCAATTACTTTACTGAAGTAGTCGATTACTTTACTTGAAAATGTATTTTCTATTTATTAAAAATTCCACAACTTGTTTTATCATCTTAGAATCTTGTTATAGAACTTCTAAACCTTTTTCATGACTTATTAAACAATCACATATTAAGCTTTAATTACATACTTATTTACATTTATACAATTAACCAACTATCAATTACAATTTGTGTCTTCAAGTACCTTCATTTGCATTTGGTAAGTTTTCATCAAAATCCATAGAGAGTTGTATCAGCAACTTCATATAATATAAAATTTTATTAATTTAATTAGACAAACAATTACTGACATCATTTTTTTGGAAGTGGCTAAATTAGCTAAATAGATAATTAATAAATGATTAATTTAATTTGGCAATTGATTAATTCAATTTGTGCATCATGTCCGTAAGCGATCTATTTAATCCATCAACAGCTGCCCCTCACTTTTATGTGATTTGTATAAAAATTAGATATGTGCAAATCATTTTTATGTTATTTTAATCTTAATAAAGGAATAGTGGGTTTTAAAATGATGCTACTTCATTAGACCAAAACTCAAATTTATGTGCATGGTTGATCATATAAGCCTATAATCCAATAAAAAACGAAAGTAATAATAGGTATAAAGGTAAGAAATCAAAATATTACTGATCCACAAATAGAGGAATAAGCTCTTATTTGCATATGTTAATTTTCATCTTTCCCAGCAAGACTAATAAGGGAGAGAAATAAACTTCCTTTTCTTTCTTTTTTTTTGCTGCTCTGAGCTTCCTTTTCTATCCTTCTAGTTTGTTCTCGATGCGAACGTATATAATCTTAACAAATTTTTTAAAAAAAAAAAGTGAAAAAAAGGAAAAAGCAAGGGAAAACATCAGAAAATTTATTCTAGTGGTCCAGTTTTTATGCTAGTTGTTGGATCCTTGGGTCCAGAAAAAGGAGAGCTAGCTGGCATATTTTTAGATGCAAGTTCATCCTCGCGAGTCCCAAAGGAGGGCCTGAATGAAAGATCTTCAGTTCCGCTATAGCCCCACATTTCCACACTAATTTTTTTTATTATAAGCAGATATATGTATATCTCTGAATATAAAGGGTATTCAAACCCAATACATCAAAAAGGTTTACCATGACAGGCTTGAACAACTATAAAACCAATAAAATACACACCAATATCCAAACCCTGCAACTACTACTCCATATTCATCCACCAAGAAAGGGCAACAGAAATATGTTTATGACCATCAACAAAGAAACCAGTACTAACAATTGATGGGAATAAACACCATTCTGATTATCCTTACTTTAATCCCACCAGCCGGACAAACCTACAGCATCATCGTGACCAAATTAGCACTACCTTGAAGAGAAAAATAACCACTTAAACCACTCTTCCCCACATTAAAGCAGACCCTCAATTGATCAAACCAATGGCAACCAGAGCAAAACCAATAGCATCACTTGCCTCATTTCCACACTACTACCAGCAAAACTCTCTTAATGCCTACTTTGCTATTCACATAACACGAATTTGACATCCTACTAAAACAAAAACCATTTCCTTATAAGTTAAACCAAAGGCGTTGGTTTTGTTGTTTTAAATTCAAAAACTTAATGATTATTTAGCATTGTAACAAAGCGCAAGAGATATAACTATGAAAAGAGTACCCACTACTTTCACGTCGTATTATATATGCTCAGTGTGTGTTTAGATCCATTTCTTGAAACATCAGAAATACTTTTACACTTTATCAAACATAATTCTCTTAAAAAAAATATGTTTGAATACACGTTTGGAAAAACAATTTTATATCAAAAATCAATTTTATCATAAGCAACTTGAAGTAATTTCTGTTTTTGAATTGAAAAATTATACTAAATTTTACATCAAACTTGCTTTCAAAATAGAAACATTCAAATATAAATCACCTTACTTCAAACTCAATTGTATTAAAATCAATTCTACAAAATCAATTCTATCTAAAATCACGTTTGTCAAGCATTCATCCAAACACACTTATATTCTAGTTCTAGAATTTTTTCTTAGCTCGTTTTTTGAAAAAGCAGATAACTCTCGGATGTGCAGGTGCGGAGAGATGGGAAACAACTCACAAAAGTAAAATTTTACCAATGAGAACCAAAACATGTTAAACAGAGGAGGACACATTTTCCTGCTTCATAAGAAAATACAGTACCTCTGGAATTTATTTACGTAGTAGAGATCTTTTCCATCTCTAGGCAGTATTTTCACATATATTTATATGTACATCAACTCAAACACAGCAAACTACGCACATAAAAAAGGCACCTGTTCATAGTGTGACATGAAAAGAAAGACAAAATTAGTTCCCATCCCACTTGTGCTGAGGAAATCAGAGAGACTCCCAAACTTCGCTTCTTTCCAAAGTCAATGAAGCTAATCAAATGCCTGTTGCTGAAAGATGGCCACTGTCTCTTGCACTTGAGAAGAAGTGACTGACCTCAATCCTCAGACACAATACAAGAAGACAAGTGTGCTGAAAGTGTTGCTAATTCAAGAGTTCTCATGAAAATTAATGGATCTAGACAAAGCTGCAGGGTTAGCCCGCAACACTGAAGAGGTTTCAACAACATGATTATTATTCTTTTCATCCTTCTTTGATTGGAATGCCTTAAACATACCTCCCCCACCGACACATTCATTCTTAATACCTAGTGTTGCCCATATAGAACTCTTTGCAGCTTCACTTGGGTCATCAATTCTTAAAGTTTTGGGGACCAAAACACACCCGTTTCTCTGCCCTGATGGTTCTTCTTTGTGCAAATAGTCTTGTTTAGTTATGTCATCATCTCTGGAGTGCTTCCCAAGTGTTGGAGAACTTGGACCAGAGCTTGGCGAGTTTGGAC
The DNA here is from genome assembly GCA_039655645.1 of Ammopiptanthus mongolicus. Classification (NCBI taxonomy): domain Eukaryota; kingdom Viridiplantae; phylum Streptophyta; class Magnoliopsida; order Fabales; family Fabaceae; genus Ammopiptanthus; species Ammopiptanthus mongolicus. Next base: position 63,825,890 of record CM077345.1, read on the forward strand.
TTGGAGCAGATGTATGTGAGGGAAACCAAGGAACGTTCCAATTCCCAGGAACGCTGCAATTCCAAAAGGCTGCTGGATAGAATGACATGGGAAATCCTGTAGGGTACCAAGCAGATGAGGGAACTGAAGAATTCCAAGCATAAGGCCAAGGAATACTAGGAATGCATGGAACTTGAGAAAGATAACCATTATTTGGTAGTAGTAAGGATTCTTGGGATGTGTTTTTGCCATTTTCCTCTATGGAATTTGAAACTGTAATGGTGGATGCAGTTGAGCAGTCATCACCCCTTTCCCCACTTTTGCAAGGAACATGAATCTTTTGATCCTCAATGCTATGAAACCCATTTTGTGTGCCATTAAGAACCTTTTTCTCTGCAAGATTAAGGACAGATGCCATGGAATCACAAATTGGTGGTTGGTCCAATCCAAAGCTGAGGACTCTACCATTGGTTTTTAAATTTGGAAGCTGAGTTCCAGTAGGAACATCAATTCTAGCAGCTTGAAGAGCCTCAGAAATGGTGATATGGCCATAATGTGAGGCCGAGTTCTTGTTCTTTCTTCGCCCTGCCCCAACCGGAACATTCCTCATGGTGCCACCTGCAGTCCAGTATCTTTGGCATGCTTTGCAGAAATAACGTGGCTGGTTGACGTTGTAATTGTTGTAGTAACAGAACTTGGTGTCCATGCTATTGCAGCGTGGACATGGAAGTACTTTATCTGGCTTCTTCAGAGTTTTCTCTTGTGAGTTGTTGTTGGTTGCATCACTTCGTTCATTCTCTGACTTGCCATTCTTCGATTTTGCAGTTTCTTCATCTATGGAAGGTGTCTTTGGGTTCTGAATAGCCTCTAGCATTGTCCCTGAATTCTTCTTGTTAGTCTCTGCAGCATTTGGAGGAGGATCAGCCTCTTTCTTTTTCTCAGTAACTTTTTCACCTCGAGGATCCTAATAATTTCATAACATGGTTTTTCTTAATTAACGAAATGCATAACATAGAAATAACATCAACAATTCAAGATATATATATATAGATTCGCAAGTTTATGAATAGAATTAGAATTAGAAGACCAACAATATTAAGGGGCAATCAAGAAGTATCTTGAACATCAATTTAATTTATTTATTTATTTTGAAAAAGTTAAACTCATAGTATCTACGGATAGTGTGTGTATATATATTGGTACAATGGTGTATATCTTTTTATTACTAATATTTGAGTATCGTATTTGATATTTGATATCATATACATTTATCTCCATCTCTTACTAATAATCTTCCTTGTGTACATGCATTTCAAGAATATACCAAAAAAGCAAAAGAAACTTTACAGTGTCCATGTTTAGAGGTACAAGAAAAGTTTTCCTATTTTTTATATGCACAGAAAATGTCAATTAAAACTTCTTGCCCTTGTTCCTGTTCCAAGACAGAAACATAATCTAAAACGTTTGAAAAAACATAGAAAGCAACAAAGATAATTTTAGATTTAGGAACTCAAGGAGCTAAGTTGATAATTTAGCTGTGTGAGCTGAATATTCCAAGCGAAAAATATATTTGTTACATCTCTAATAAAGGTATTAAAACGAGAATCAGATCTTTGTAGTCACATAGTAGATTATAAACAGAAAGATTTGAATAGAATTAGAACCGTGATAACAGAAATCACTGGTGTTTAAGCAGGACCAGTCAGTTTATCGATACAACAAAAATTAATCCATGTAAAAATAAATACTCAGGTTCCTCAGGAACTTTTGAGTGAAACTATTCACAAGATTGTTTTAATCATTACTAAAATGAAAAAAATATTCAACTAAAACTTAAAAAAAAATACTTTACTTCCATTCCTAAACAAGGGAAGAAGGTGACAAAACCTGAAAGTAGCTAGTTTTTACAATTTAAAACTGAGAAGTAACAAAATTTCGCAATCGGAAAACATGGGAAGTACCAATTTTCAAAAATGAAAGAGTAAAAACGAAAAACTAGAATGGCGTTTTGCCATCCAAAAACAACTTGAATAAGAAATTTTGTTTTAAAAAAAAAAAATAAAAAACCCTAAGTCAAAACGAAATACAGAAAAGTATTTTCAAAGAGGGAAAAAGTTTGGACTTGGAGGTAACCTAATAGGAGAAATGAAATTGGTTTAAAACCGACTCATCACAGGTGCTTTGTCCCTTAAAACTTGGATTAGTGGAGATCTGAAGTTACTTATAAATATCGAAAATACATATTAGCAATTGTACCTTTGTTTCTTGTTCTTTCTCTTCTTCAGACTCTAACTCGTCAACTTCTCTATCTTCCTCTTTGTCAACTTCCATCGCTGCCGACAAGGTCGAGGGGTCGCCGGCAATGGAAGAAGCCTCATCGGCTTCCCCCGGAAAGGGAATCTTCTGTCCGAAGAGCTTAATTGCAGGGTCTTTAATTTCCTGCATTTTTTGGGATCAAAACGGAAACAGCAACGGCAACAACTGAGGCTCAACTGAAAAGGCGCGAGATGGTTCCAGTTCTAGTAAACTCGTTACTGCAAATCTAAAGTGTTCGCTTTTTTTGGGGTTTGGGTTTGGAAGGGTTTTGATCTAAGTTGGCAATGGAGGCACGTCGAGTTGGATTTTGATCCGCTTAAACCAGAGCTGGATTACACGTCATCATGTGGTTTCGATTGATGGCCACAAGTTTTTGTGGCCTATAATAGATTTTCATTTTTCAGTTCAAACGTTTGATTCTCTCAGTTGCACCCTCCTTCCGTGCACTCACTTATGGCGTTGTCACAGTGCTTGCTTTTCAAGTTTTTCAAGTTTATTTTAGAATAAATGATCATTTTAGTGTCTAATAATATTTAAAATATCACTTTTCATTTCTGAAAAAGAATAATTCACTGAGTAGTCCTTGTCAATGATAAAAGAGAGACATATCAGTCCCTTCGTTTATCTCTATCCTAAACTGTTGTGTTCAAAATACACTCAAGGGCAGTGTATCCTGTCACAGAAATAATATAAGACGGAAGTCTAGATATCATGCCCAAGAAATTAATTTAGATAACTAAATGATAAATACTATTTAGACTAATCAAGAACTTAGAAAATAAATAATAGCGAAGCAATAGTAGAAGATGATAAAAGAAGAATAAAAAGGGAGTTTAGAAATCAAGAGTAAAGAGCCTAGACCGTGATTTTACTTGTGCTTTCGATACCCCAAATCCTAATTCTATTCAATTTCACAGTTTCTTTTCGAATATCAATCCTTTTACAAAAACTATTAATTGTTTGTCAGGCAACTAATATTCTTTTTCCCAAATAAACCCAATGGTTGTTAGGCAAAAAGTTTAAATGATTGAGAAATGTTTCTTGGATATCAAAATATGGACAACAATATGGTGTCCTTTGTTTTTTTGATGTATTTTTGAAATGCTTGTATACAAAGAAGATAAAAAGTAAGTGACAGATAGATACAAAGAAATAAGGTGTCACATATGGTGTCTAAAATCTGATGTTCAAATAACACAACTGTAAATGATTAGAAAACATAAAGATCAAAGAGGTTGAATGATTGAAAGGAATAAATCACATTTTCTCAAATCTAGATATTAAACCTGGTTATCCTATAGATCTACCAATTTAATTGGACTTGATAGCTAAAATGTCAATTAATTGATTAAGAGCGTACAAAGGGTGCACAATCCTAGTATGGGATGAAGAACAACAGAACAATACTATTCAAATTGCAACCTTGAAACCAAATAGAATTGAATTAAAGTTAAGACATAGCAAAAGGGTTTCTACTAACACAAGATCTACCACAACTTTAATGGTGAATTTAGTAATAAAGAAAACCAAGTTCAACATTGGAAAACGCATCCTGGATAATTGAAGAGAGAGAAGTTGTCTCCAACTTAATTTTCAGGTGTCAAATCCTACTCTAGAAATCAAAACTACAAAAACTAAAAGACTAAAATAAGAGTATAATACTCAAAGAAATAAAGAGATGAAAGAATAAAAAGATGTGCAAAAGATGTCTCTTAAATGGCACAGAGGACCTCTATTTATAACAAAGTATGTGGCCCGAGCCTTGAATCAAGTCTTTTGTGCCATCAGCACGGACGTGCAAGTCAGGTGGCACAGGCATGCTCTTCACTCAGCACGGACGTGCTCTTCAGAATATCAGGCCATGCTTAATTGTGTCATTGCTTACTAACTTCGTAGAACAAGGTTCTAATGCACGGGCTGCAGCACGGACGTGCTCTTCATACGGCACGGGCGTGCTCTTTGCGATTGGGACCGTGCTAGCTTCTATCAGGCCTTGCTTCTATGAGTCGGACCTTTCTTTAATGTGGCACGACCGTGCCATACAATGGCACGACCATGCTAAGTCTCCAGAGGTCAACTTCAAGTATTTTGTAAGGCTTTGTTTGGATGAACAGATTTGGAGGGTTGGCAAGGGTGTGCTCTCGCATGGCATGACCGTGCTAACCTCAGAACTTCAATATTCTGCCAGTTTAAGCTTTAAACCTTCAATTTTATTCAAAAGTCCATTAAGCTGCCTCTGAACGTCAATTCTGTCCAAACTTAAGTAAAAGGGTGAAATACAATAATATTTATCCTTAAATGCATCGAAATTCGACCCAAATCTCCCCTATAAAATGCATAGAATTGAGGTTCATCATAAACATAACGTTAAAGTGCTGATATATACCGTTGGTGTGCCCAGGAGTCTATTAAACTAGTCCATATGACCTGTGTTGCTCTTCTTTCTTCTTTTTCTGAACATTCAGCCATGGGTTTTACCACGCGTTCTCCATTGGTGACAACGGTGGGATAGAATGTATCATCAGTGAATGCTCTCCATAGACCATCAACCCCTTGAGCTAAGTTGAATCTCATGAATAGTTCTCTCCACATAGCATAGTCATCTACTCTATAGAAAATATGCGGTCTATTTATAAAGAGACCACTAAATTCCCTCAAAGGACCGGCTCTAGGATACAAGGTGATTGATGAAGTTGATTGTTCCTCTTCTTCAGATGATTCTTCAGATGGATAATTTTTGGACCAAAGATTCAAGTTTGCTTTTTCTTCATTTTCTTCTTCATCGGAAGAATCAAGATCTTCCTATGTTGCCATGAGATTCTTGTTCTTCTTTTTGAAGAACTTTTTCTTATCTTTCAGCTGAGGGCATTCAGCCTTGAAGTGACTAGGTTTCTTACATTCATAGCAAACCATTGGAATTTTGTCATTGGTTTCACCATGATCTTTGAAACCTTTCTTTACAAAAGGCCTTCTTTTCATGTTGTTTTTATTTTTTAGAATATGGTCAAGCTTTTTTTTGAGATGAGAGATAGTTCATCATTAGATTCTTCTTCTTCTTCTTGATTAGCTTCATCGCTAGACTCATTAGCTTTGAGAGTCTTTGAGCTGTTGGCTTTCTGAACTTTTAAGGCAATGGTCTTGCCTTTCTTTGTGGGGTTATCCTGATTGAGCTCTTTCTCATGGCCTTGAAGAGTACCCACAAGATCATCCAAAGTCAAGGTTGACAGATCCTTAGCTTGGGTGATTGTAGTGATGAGTGGTCTCCATTCCTTAGGTGAGCTCTTAAGGATCTTTATGACATTCTCTTTGGCTGTATAAACTTTTCCAAGAGACTTAAGATTGTTTATAATGGTTTGGAACCGACCCATCATATTGTTGGTTTAAGCCCTAGAGGCCATTAGTTCTCTTTAAGATTTACATTTGTATCATGACTTTGATTTACATATATTTATATATATATGAGGCATTTTGTAACACCTCAGTTTTCGCTTGCTTGTTATAAAGTGTTGTTATATATGTTATCCTTGTTATTATATATATGTTATGTGTTGTATGCTTGCATTAGATGTTTAGGGATGTGTTTTGAGGTAGTTAACCTTAGAACGAGTTAGATTAGTGATCCTGGCAGTGTGGCATGCCCGTGCTTCCGTGCAGCACGCTCGTGCCAGTTGTTCAGCACGCCCCTGCTAAAAGTTAGCACGTCCATGCTTTACGCGCACACCAGAAACGCGTTTTGGGCTCTTTTGGTGAGCTCGTTTCGCCCTAATCCTTTTTATACCTCTTTTGCTCGACCTAAAACTCATAGCCATCTATCCTAAAGTTAGAAACAACCGTATTTTACCTTCCTCTTGGGTTTGCATTGAATCCTTGAGTGTTCCCAATCCTTGTTGGGTGTTCTTCATCAAGAACACATCCATGTGGTGTTTGCTGTTGCATTTGGGGTTAAGCTACTAGCTTAGTGTTACCTTGAGGTAAGATAACCAACCCTGATTGTCCTTTTTCCTTGAGTCCTTTGAGTTATTATTGAATCGTTTTCTCTCTGTCAAACTAGACTTCGTTGTTCATGTGCCGGTGCTGTGAACGGCAACTAGCAGATTAGTTCCCCAAGGATCTAATCGAACTCGCGGAACCTGTTGAACCCGTTCGAGGAGTCAAGTATGGACTTCGCTTTTATTGGCTCATAGGCTGGAATCGTCACGCTAGGTATGGGAAGAAGGGATTAGTATAACATATAGGTTCTAGGGTAGCGTAATATGAGGGTTAACCCATGTCGTTATGTGCTATATGCCTTAATTGCTGTATGAAGTTGTTATGGTTGTTTATACATGTTGTTAATTGTTTAAAAGGTTTGTATGGTCTTGGCATGACATTTATGATGTTGTTGATATGCCATGATTGTATGAGTTGATGTGTTGGAACTGCTGTTAAATCTACGTTAATAAAAGACATAGGGATGTTAGCGCTAAGCCTAAAACTAGGATTAGTCTAATTGATGTACGTAAAACAAAAAGATGTTTATGAGGGGTGAGATTATTGCCAACGAATTATTCAAGAACCTTAGGATTGATTAGAGTGGTAGAAATCAAGAAAAGCTGCAAAGTTCCCAGAACTGAGACGCTGTAACAGCGTTGAGCATTCCTGTGCTCATTATCGATGCCCGTGCTCTTTGCCCAGTAAAAGCCAGCACGCCCGTGCTCTCAGTAGCACGCCCGTGTCAGAAAAATGAGAAAAGTGACACTGTTTAGCATGCTCGTGCTCTCGCACAGCACGCCCGTGCCAATTGGCCAACACGCCCGTGCTCAGGTCATGCCACTGTTAGAATTAAGAAAACTTCAATGTTTTAAATAAAGAGAGATTTAATACCTCTTTAAGAATAAAAGTATGATATAAGAGATTATAAAATACGACCCTGAGGATAGTTAATGAACTAGGATAATGATATGGTAAGTGTTGTAATGGAGACTTAGTAAAGAGATTAATTAATGATAAGATGATGTTATCGGTAACGACGTACATTTACCGATATTGTTGGTTAAATCATTCTTGATGCTTAACGGTCAAGAATGATGTTAATAAATCACTTTGTTGCTTATTGGTTAAAGTTGATAGCCATTGTTAATGGTGTTGATGGTGGTGGTTGGCATGTTGTTTGTGTTAGCATTGCATGCATTCATGACATGGAGTTTTTAGATGGACGGAAGGAAACGAGGAGACATGAAAGTTCATCCGAGAGTTTGGTGACAGGCAACTCGTGGGGATTCATCCAAGAGTAAGGTGAATCGTTACTCATAGGGGTTCATCCGAGAGTAAGGTGAACAACCAGTGTTGAGAGTTCATCCGAAAGTTTACTAATAGGCAACTCATGGGGATTCATCCGAGAGTAAGGTGAATCGTTACTCTGGGGGTTCATCTGATAGTATGGTGAAATCCAGTATTGAGAGTTCAGCCGAGAGTTTGGTGGACAGGCAACTCGTGGGGATTCATCCTAGAATAAGGTGAATTGTTACTCTTGGGGGTTCACCCGAGAGTAAGGTGAATAGCCAGTATTGAGAGTTCACCCGAGAGTTTGGTGGACATGCAACTCGTGGGGATTCATCCAAGAGTAAGGTGAATCGTTAATCATGGGGGTTTATCCGAGAGTAAGGTGAACAGCCAGGGTTGATGCATGATGGTCAACAAGTTTATGTACTCAGAATCGTCTTCCTGAGTTAATTATTGGATCCACATTGCATATGGAGTAGTGGAGTAGTTATGCATCGCATAGCATGCTTATAATGTGATATGATGGAATGTGTTATAACATATATGTTGTATTATGATGTTTATACGCTACATGATCATCTTGCTAATTGCTCTATTACCGCTTATGTTTATACGTACATTTCCTTACTCCCTATCTGTTGTTGTTTTGAATGTACCTTTAGTTATGCAGAGGATGGTGAGCTGCCAGTTGAGGAGTGATCCCGAGGAGATCGCTTGCTCATAGTATAGTTTAGTTATGTTAGTTGTTTTCAGATGTAATATCGGTAGTGGTTACCAGCTCTGATTATGTGACATCGAGGTTTGGGTTTTGTTTTATGTTATGTTTTTCCGCAGTTGTTATTTATGTTTTAAATGTTTTCGGGTCATGTGGTACTTGCTAAAGTTTTTATTTTAACTTGCATGCTTTACTTTACATTTATCGTATGCGGGGTAGCGGGTGTCACACATTTCAGTTTATACTATTAATTGTTTAAACGAAGTAAAGTCCTTAGAATAGTTATTTCAGTTCAATAGAATATCAAGTGCATGACTTGATCGTGAGACCCTATTGAACATTAAAATACTATTCTTAAAGTATCCGTAGTCAAGTATTATTGTTAATTAAGACGACAATAATACATCGAGACTATTATGTGGGTAGACTGATGACCACATCTCACGGGTCATGGATATGAGATATCAAGTCTTCACATAGGTATAAATTTTAGAATATTATTTATACTGGATTGACCCACTATGAGAACGCTACATAATAGTTATATAAGTATCATGAGAGCTTTTCATGGTAATCAAAGTGAAGTAGTCCTTCGACTAGAAGTCACTACGATTCCTACATGAGGAGTTGTAGGCTTTAATGCTACCAAACGTTATCCGTAACAGAATGATCATAAAGATAGTTATTGGGCCTACAATGAATCATGTTGAGGGATGTGAGTAATGTAGATAGGATTTGTCCCTCCTACATAACAGGAGTAATGTCATAGGCCTCTTGATAGAGTGAGACGTGAAAGTGCATGGACATGCTACATTGGGCCAGTATAAGATATTGGGCCCATTTGTGATTACACGTCTACTCGGGAATTGAGAAATAAATAATTGAACTTAACAAGGATGACACATTTATGCCTTGTGTTCAATTAAGACATATGGACGAAGGAACATTTACTACACAGTTATTTTGGTTACCATAAGGTATATATCGTATCACTGATATTCTCACTAATTGGGTAACAATAATGTATTGCTAGATGCCGCTCATTGTTTATAATATTAAATATGATTTAATATTATTGCCAATTTATTGAGAACCTATAAGGTCACATGCATAGAGCAAATAGTCGGAGAATGAATTAATTTATTAAATCTGATTTAATAATATTAATTACAGATTGGGCCTGTAGCGTACAAGCCCATTGGGATTAGGGTAAGTGGGTGACAGCTTATAAGGCTGTGCATGTCACTTTAGCCTTAGAAGTTGACTGTGCATAGCCTAGCGGCCGTCACACCACCTCCTTAGTAGGCGCGCCCCCCATTCCCCTGCCGTCAACTGGCACGACATTTTCTCCGATGGTGATTTGCTCGCGTGGACTACGTAGAGGTGCTGCTCCATTGCGGTACTGGTGATAGCATTCATCCTCCTCTTCTGAGCAGTGTTCATAGTTCTCATGATCTAGTGAGAAGAACTGTTCTTCCCTTCGCAGTGATAGCGGTAAAGCTTGGCTACAAGAGGTAAACACTACAATCAAGAGTCATGACCATTCGCATGGATCTTTTGGTGGGAATTTTTTCGCAGCGTTATTGTTTTTAAATACGCAAATTCCCAACAGTGGTATCAGAGCTGCTTGCGAAACCATGATTCTCTTGTGTGTTTATATGTTATAGCATGTTTTGTTTTGAAAATATATGATCTTTAACATGTTATGTTTGAAAATCGTAAAAGTGTTTTGCGAAAAATGTTTTTCTAAAATCCTTGTTTTGACTTGTGACAACAATAAGTGTTGCTGTCATGCGCACCCTACGCGCGATAATCGATTGTGGTGGAACAATAATTGATTATGAGGGTTCAAGTGTTGATGCCCTAATCGTCATGGAAGCAAGGCAAATTCTGGTCAGAACCACAATAATCAATTATGTAATCGATTATATAATCGATTATGCAAAGAGTTTGCATAAACATTCGTATAACAGATTACATAATGGATTATGTAATCGATTATGCAATGGATTATGGTAGTACAATAATCGATTATGGTGGTACAGTAATCGATTATGATAGTACAGTAGTCCTTTTCTGAGTAGTCAGAATAGCTGTAATCAATTATGGTAATCGATTATGACAGTACAGTAGTCATTTTCTGAGGAGTCAGAATAGCAGTAATCGATTATGAGGATTTCAAAAGTGATGTTTTGAGTGGTTTTTGAAATCACTTTTTAATAATAGTAATAATAATAATAATAATAATAATAATAATAATAATAATAATAATAATAATAATAATAATAAATATTATAATATTTTATTATTAAATTATTATTATGTATTTGGTTGTGTATGGTGAATAGTTATGGCCTTAATCCTTTTTCTATTTTCTTTGGTTATTTTGAAATACAGCCTATGTGTCGTGCCTTTCTCTTAATTTCCATATGTACATTCTTTTCTCACCTTATTCCCCTGGAATTTAAAAGAGGTTTCTTCTAATTGTAATGTTATGGTGGAGACAAGAAGACAACTTCAGAAGAGGACAACTTGGTAGGTGATCATGCTTGGTGAAGCTTGTACGCTACTAGGGTTTTAGATTAGATTCTCTCATTGGCTTGGGAGAATCAATGCGTTAGGGACCATAACCATGTCACATTTGTTATATGCTATATATGTATGAGATGCATGTTAGTATATAGTAGGTTAAACAATTTAACTTATGGTGAGATCAAAATTTATTAATCAATCCCTTAAAAGGAAATATTAACTCACATTTGAATGTTCCTTCCAATGCATGACACTCGTTAAGACTAATATCGATTGAGCATAGATCTACCAAAGCAGAGTACCTTTTTATATACTAGTAAGATGCGATGGGATAAATGTAATATCCAATTGTCAACCATTGGGTATGACTTAACTAAGCCAACTTCAATAGGTGAAAAGGGCTTAGAGGCATGAAGTTGGGCATTAATCCATAAGATGGATTAGAATAAGAGTTATTCACCCAACTGATCCAAGAATTACATGAGATGTAATTGGAAAGAGTTTCCTACCTAAATAGCCAAGTTATGGGCGATCAGCCAAAGCTAACTCAGAATGAAGTGAAATATGGATTTTGGTCCCACTAGAAAATCTTCCAACGGGATTTTTTGAGTCAATGGTGAGGGTCATTGATTTGAGTATAATAGTGGGAGGCGTATTTAATAAAAGACCTTATTAAATATGTTTATGCATGATACTTATATTCTATATATTTTTGTTGTAGATAACCATGTCTGCAAACCACACGTTAAATAACCTATAACTGCGATCTGTCCTTGAGAAGGACAAGTTGTCCGGAACGAATTTCCTAGACTGGTACAGGAACCTGAGGATTGTCCTCGGGCATGAAAAGAAGCTGTATGTTCTTGAAGAACAAATCCCTGAGGAGCCACTGGCTACTAATGCTTCTAAGGCTGAGAAAGATGCTTATAAGAAGCATCAGGATGATGCCTTAGATGTCGCTACTTCATGCTTGGTACCATGCGTTCTGAACACACTTAAGGGCAAGTGTACCCTGTTGCAAAAGTAATATAGGACGGAAGTTCAGATATCGAACCCAAGGGATTAATGAGTAATATGTACATAAGTACCAGAATAGAGAAGTCTTTATGCTATTTAGACCAATCGAAAGAATGAGAAAATTATGATGTAAACAATAGCAAAAGTATGAATTAAAGAGTAAAAGGGTTTTGAAATCAAGAGTGTGAAGCCTAGAGTCGTGGTTTCACTTGTACATTCGATACCCCCCAAATCTTAGTTCTATTCAATTTTGCAGTTGCTTTCTGAATATCAATCCCTCTATTAAAACTATTAACTGTTTGTCAGGCAATTAATATTCTTTTCCCCAAATGAACCCAAGGTTTGTCAGGAAAAAAGTTTAAATGATTAGAAAGCATAAAGAGCAAAGAGGTAAAATGATTGAAAGGAATAAATCAAGTTTGGTCATGCAATAATTTAAACTTCGTTTATCCTATAGGTCTACTAATTAATTGCAATACGACCGTTGATCAACCAATCGATTATGAGCATGCAAAAGGTTCACAGTCCTAGCATGGAATAAAGAACAATAGAATAATATTATTCAAATTGCAATCTTAAAATCAAATAGAATTCGAATTAAAGTTAAGACATAGCAAAAAAGGTTTCTACTAATACAAGATTCACCATAACTCTACTGATGAAATTAGCTACCCATAGACATAGATAAAACCAAATTCAACAATGGGAGATGCATCATGGAGAATTGAGAAGAAGATGAGAAACCTCCAACATAACCCCCAAGCGCAAATCCTACTCTAGAAATCTAAACTACTAAAGGAAAACAAACTGCTAAAAGCTAAAAAGTGATGAATGATAACTGATGAAGAGAGTGATACAGAGGGCCTCTATTTATAGGAAAAATAGGAGAAAAACCCTAAAATTAGTCTGTCAACGGCGCCAGCACGGACGTGCTTCCCGGTGCACGGTCATGCTTCCTTCATACGTGGCCATGCTCAATTAAGTACGGGCGTAATAAGTTCGTAAATCAGCGTCACTAAGGCATGGGACTGAGCACGACCGTTCTTCATCTAGCACGGGCGTGCTTCCCATTATGTACGGTTGTGCTTCATTGAGTACGAGCGTGCTTTCTCTCCAGCACGGGCGTTCTTCTTTCCAGCACAGGCGTGTTTCTTCTTCATAGGTCAACTTGAGACCTTTTGTGAGGGCGTGTTTGGATCAGGTTGAATTGATAGGTATGCACGACCGTGCTTCACAGTGTGCTTCGAGCTCCAATCTTCAGAAAATTCCTCTTTTCAGCTCAAAAACCTCCAACTTTCATTAATTGTCCATCAAGCTGCCTTAAATATCAATTCAGTAAAAACATAGGAAAAAGGTGAAATACAATAATAATTATCATCAAATGCACCAAAACGCAACCCAATTACCTCTCATAAAATGCACAAAATTGAGGTTTATCACTTGGCATGGTTAATTAACTGTTATACATGATGGTTGTTGTGCGCCGCAATACAGCCTATAGGGGTATTGAAAGTAACATCACCATTGATTTGGGATGTCGAAATTGTGAAATACCGACATAATGGGGCATCGAAAAATTGGGATGTCGAAAATGAGTAGTACCACCTGTGTACAATGATTTGTATCGAAATGAGTAATGTCACTGAATAGAAGGTGACAACGAAATATCTCTCTTCAGTAGAGGTAGGCAATGTGACGCTATTGTTAAGTGGTGTGTGATAGTCATATGACACATGATGGTTTAATTGAGAATTATTGGATACATGAATTTATGATGTAATTGATTTGGATGATTGGTTATTGTCATTGATAAATTGAGATTTTACTATTATTCTATATTATACTATTTTGGAAAATAGAGGGTATCATGGACAGTTTTTTCGATTACCACGCTGGCTGAGAACAATGCTTTCGTGAAAATCTTTTATAACTGTATTTCTGTCCACTCGAGTTTTATATCTCATTAGTAGTATTGTTTTCAGAGCCCAAGGTCGACCCTGTTGAGCACACAGACGCTTAAAGACTTTACTCTTTAGTTTAGCTTGGGTTTGTATAATACGGCATATGCCAGGAGAACCCTTGTTATCATTTAGTTATTTTCTTATGAGAGTTGTAACAGACGCCCAGTTTTGACGCTTTAAAACTTATTATGTTATTTTGGTTTATTGGTTTGATATAAACAATTATTTTGGATTCTTATTATAAGTATTTATTCAGTAAATAATTAAGCAAATTTTTATTCACCATGGTTTATTTAAGTATTTATTTTGGGTTACTAATGTGATGAAGGGCGTTACATTTTTTGTATCAGAGCAGTTCAATCCTAAATTGGACTGTGGTAATGGGTTTTTTCTAAAACAAAAATTGGGTTTATAGGATGCTTGTTAGAGTCATAAATACTGCATGCTATTATTTTGGATATTGGGCCTGGCCAACTCAGTGTTTGATTGGCGGTGTGCAGAGTTATGGCAGCTAATAAGCGAGGGACTGAGGATGCACTTGCTGCGGCTTTGGCTAAAATGACCAGAGCTATGCAAGAGCAGACAAAGACTCTCCGTCGGGATGAGGGAAAACGGGAACGTACTTAATGCTGGAGCAGTTACAGCTCAAGATCCGTTGTATATAGGACTATTAGAGTTTAGGAAGAATGATCTGCTAGCCTCCCAAGGTACTGTTGATCCGGTTGAGGCAGAAGAGTGGTTACTGAAGTTAGAGAAGATCTTTCGGGTTATGAGGTACGCTGATGCACAAAAGGTGGACTTCGCCACCTATATGCCAGAGTCTGATGCGGAGCACTGGTGGAATTGTGCTAGGGGTGGTTTGCTAGCCTTGGGCCCCTTATCACATGGGACAATTTCAAAGAAGTCTTCTTGGAGAAGTACTTTCCGCATAGTGTTCGCATTCAGAATGAGACAGTTACTTCAGCTCCGTCATGGCAACATGTCAGTTGCAGAGTATGTTGCTAAGTTTGAAAGCTTGGAAAGGTTCTCTCGTTACTTGAGGGACGATCCTTTGGGTGACTGGAAGGTGATCAAGTTTGAGCAGGGCTTGAAGCCAGGGATGCAGAGTTTGATCGAGATCTTGGAGATTCGGGACTACCCCACCTTGATAAACAAGTGTAGGGTAGCTGAGCAGAAGATGCAAGATTTGGAGATAGAGAAGCCAAAGGAGAAAAATGCTTTCGAAGGCAAGAGATATCATAACAAAGAGGGTAACTTTCAGAAGAGCCTATGACATGTGCCTATCATCTCAAAGGGTAAGCAGGTCCAAGGAGTTCAAGCAGATAAGGGGGCTGGATGTTTCAGATGTGGATGGCACTATCGGGATCGCGCATGCTCCGTGGCGCAAGTCTCCTTCAACAAATGTGGAAAAGTGGGACACTTTGCTAGAGTCTGCAAGGGATGAGGACAATCTCAGACCAGACCCCAGAGCCAAGGAAGTGTCTTCACCATCCAAGGAGAGGAAGTGAAGGAGTCTGATGGTTTGATCCAAGGTATGGGTTTCATTAGAGACAGAAAAGTTATTATATTGTTTGATTAAGGAGCAACCTATTCTTTCATATCTCTTCGTTGTGTTAAAAATTTGGCGTTGCCTATCTCTATACTGCCTATCTCTAAACTGCCTTTTGACTTGTTTGTTTCTACCCCTGCTAAGGATAAGTTTGTTACTTCCATTGCTTATTTTAAATTTTCCTCAGTATACTAAAACTTATCTTATGATGTTGATCTGATAGTTTTGCCTATGTCGAGTTTAGATGTTATACTTGGTATGGATTGGTTGTCACATAATAATGTTGTTATCAATTGTTCTAGTCGAACTATATCTTTTCTTCCACAACCAATGTCTATTGACCCTTCAGTGACAGATTGTCCTTTATCTACTGTGTCTTGTCATAAGAACTTAGTTGAGGGAGATCAATGATATATACTTCTCTTTTCTGCTAATATAGAAGCTAAAAGTGATGTGGCGGCATTACCTGTTGAATGTGAGTTTCTAGATGTGTTTCCTAAAGAGGTAACTAGCTTACCACCAGATAGGGAGGTAGAGTTTAACATAGATCTAATGTCCGGTAGTGGACCTGTGTCATTAGCACCTTATAGAATGGCACCTTTAGAGTTGAGCGAGCTTAAGAAACAATTATAGGAGTTGCTAGATAAAGGGTTTATTAGACCGAGTGTGTCACCTTGGGGAGCACCAGTTCTCTTAGTGAAAAAGAAAGATGGGAGTATGAGGTTGTATGTTGATTATAGGTAGCTAAATAAGGTGGCCATAAAGAATAAGTACCCTTTGCCTAGGATAGATGACCTGCTAGATCAGCTGAGGGGTGCGACAGTGTTTTCCAAAATAGATCGAAGATCAGGGTACCATCAGATTAGAGTTAAGAGTGAGGGCATCCCCAAGACAGCCTTTAGAACAAGGTATGGGCACTATGAGTATGCAGTGATGCCTTTCAGAGTGAGGCACTATAAGTTTGTGGTGGTGTTCGTAGATGATATCCTGATATACTCTAGGACACCCGAGGAGCATGAGGAACACCCGAGGGTAATGTTACAGATCTTGGGGGATGAGCGTTTGTACACCAAACCAGAGAAGTGTGAGTTTTAGCTAGATGGGGTGAAGTTTCTAGGACATACCATTTCTAAGAGTGGTGTATCGGTTGATTCCTCTAAAGTTGATGTAGTGCTAGAGTGGGAATAACCAAAGATGGTAACTGAGGTGAGAAGTTTCCTAGGATTGGCGGGTTACTATAGGAATTTTATAGAGGATTTTTCTAAACTAGCCTTACCTTTGACCCAGTTGACTAGGAAAGGGAAACCTTTTACTTGGGACCAGGAATGTGAGGATAAATTCCAAGAGCTTAAGAAAAGATTGGTGACAGCGCCGGTCTTGACCATACCGAACCCTTTAGTGAGTTTTGTTGTTTATTGCGATGCGTCTAAGAATGGTTTAGGATGTGTTTTGATGCAAGAAGGCAAGGTAGTGTAGCATACACGTGTAGGCAGCTTAGACCACATGAAGGAAACTATCCTACCCATGATCTAGAGTTGGCAGCAGTAGTGTTTGCTCTTAAAATTTGGAGACATTACCTTTATGGAGCAAAGATTGAGCTTTTTAGTGACCATAAGAGCCTCAAGTACTTGTTTTATCATAAGGAGTTGAATATGAGGCAAAGAAGGTGGATGGAGTTCCTTAAAGGCTATGACTTTGAGTTAAAGTACCACCCAGGAAAAGCCAATGTGTGACACCCGCTACCCCGCATACTATAAATATAAAATTAAGCATGCAAGTTAAAATAAAAACTTTAACATAAGAGGTAGCAAGTACCACATGATCCAAAAACATTTAAAACATAAATAACAACTGCGGAAAAACATAACATAAAACAAAACCCAAAACCCGATGTCACATAATCAGAGCTGGTAACCACTACCGATATTACATCGGCAAAACAACGAACATAACTAAACTATACTATGAGCAAGCGATCTCCTCGAGATCATTTCTCAGCTGGCAGCTCACCATCCTCTGCATGACCAAAGGTACATGCAAAACAACAACAATAGATAGGGAGTAAGGAACTGTACATATAAACATAAGCGTAATAAAGCAGTTAGCAAGATGGTCATGCAGCACATATAAAACATCATAATATAACATACATATTATAACGCATACCATCATATCATATTAATAACATGCTATGCGATGCATAACTACTCCACTACTCCATATGCAATGTGGATCCAATAACTCGGGAAGAGGATTCGGAGTATATCAACTTGTTGACCATCACGCATCAACACTGGCTGTTCACCTTATACTCGGATGAACCCCCATGAGTAACGATTCACCTTACTCTCGGATGAATCCCCACAAGTTGCCTGTCCACCAAACTCTCGGGTGAACTCTCAGCACTGGCTGTTCACCTTACTCTCGGATGAACCCCTATGAGTAACGATTCACCTTACTCTCGGATGAATCCCCACGAGTTGCCTGTCCACCAAAATCTCGGGTGAACTCTCAACACTGGCTGTTCACCTTACTCTCGGATGAACCCCTATGAGTAATGATTCACCTTACTCTCGGATAAATCCCTAAGAGTTGCCTGTCCACCAAACTCTCGGGTGAACTCTCAACACTGGTTGTTCTCCTTACTCTCGGATGAACCCCCATGAGTAATGATTCACCTTACTCTAGGATGAATCCCCACGAGTTGCCTGCCCACCAAACTCTCAGGTGAACTTCCATGTCTCATCGTTTACTTCCGTCCATCTAACAACTCCATGTCATGAATGCATGCAATGCTAACAAAAACAATATGGCAACCACCTCCATCAACACCATTAACAATGGTTATCAACTTTGACCAATAAGCATCAAAGTGATTTATCAACATCAATCTTGACCATTAAGCATCAAGAATGATTTAACCAACAACATCGGTAACAGTACGTCGTTACCGATAACATCATCTTCTCATTAATTAATCTCTTTATTAACCCTCCATTATTACATCCTACCATATCATTATCCTAGCTCATTAACTATCCTCAAGATCGTGTTTTATAATCTCATATGTCATATTTTTATTCCAAAAGGGTATTAAATCTCTATTTAAAACAGTGAAGTTTTCTTAATTCTCACAGTGGCACGGGCGTGCTGGCCAACTGGCACGGGGGTGCTAAACAACGTCACTTTTCTCATTTTTCCGACACGGACGTGCTGGCTTTTAGTGGGCAAAGATCACGGGTGTGCTCAACGCTGTTACAACGTCTCAATTCTGGGAAGTTAACAGCTTTTCTAGATTTCAACCCTCCGAATCAATCCTAAGGTTCTTGACTAATCCATTGGCATTAATCTCACCCCTCATCAACATCTTTATGTTTTATGCACATCAATTAGACTAATCATAGTTTTAGCCTTAGCGCTAACATCCCTATGTCTTTTATTAACATAGATTTAATAGCAGTTCCGACACACCAACTCATACAATCATGGCATATCAATAGCATCATAAGCAACATCATAAACAACATCATGAACAACATCATAAATGTCATGCCAAGATCATATAATCAATTGGACAATACACATCATGTATAAACAACCATAATAACTCCATGCAACAATTAAGGCACATAACACACAAATAGGGTCATGGGTTAATCCGCATCTTACGCTACTCTAGAACCTATATGTTATACTAATCCCTTCTCCCCATACCAGGCTTGACGATTCCAGCCTACGAGCCAACAAAAGCGAAGTCCACGCTTGACTCCTCAAAATGGGTTCAACAGGTTCAATGAGCTTTGACCAAGAACGCCAAGGCAAAAAGGATAAGTTAATTCCCAAACAAGAAAAGGAAGGGAATTAACACAATGGTTATGCACATACCTCGATTAGATCCTTGGGGAACTAATCTGCTAGTTGTCGTTCACAGCACCGGCACTGGTACAATGAAGTCTCTTTTGACAGGGAGAAAACGGTTCAACATTAACTCAAAGGACTCAAAGAAAAGGATGAACAGGGTTGGTTACCTTACCTCAGAGTAACACTAAGCTAGCAGCTTAACCCCAAGCGCAATAGCAAACACCACAGGGATGTGTTCTTGATGAAGAACACCCAACAAGGATTGGGAACACTCAAGGATTCAATGGAAAACCGAGAAAGGTAAAAGACGGTTGTTTCTAACTTTAAGATTGACGGCTATGAGTTTTTGGTCGAGCAAAAGAGGTATAAAAAGGATTCGGACGAAACAGGCTGACCAAAAGAGCCCAAAACTGGTTTCTGGTGCGCGCGTAGAGCACGGGCGTGCTAACTTTTAGCATGGGCGTGCTGAACAACTAGCACGGGCGTGTTGCACGGGAGCACGGGCGTGCTACACTGCCAGGATCACTGATCTAACTCGTTTTAAGGTTAACTACCCCAAAACACGTCCCTAAACATCTAATGTAAGCATACAACACATAACATATATATAACAACAAGGATAACATATATAACAACACTATATAACAAGCAAGCGAAAACTGGGGTGTTACACGATGTAGTGGCTGATGCTCTTAGTAGAAAATCTTTCAATACGTCTAGCTTAATGGTGCAAGAGATGAATCTTTTAGACGAGTTTAAAGACATGAATCTTAATGTGTCTTTGAATGCCTAAAGTTGAAGTTGAATAGGTTAGAAATCTGAAGTGACTTTAGGGAAGAGATTAAGCGTGACCAGATTTTAGACTAGGAGTTACAATCTTTGTTGGGACAAGAAAATTATGTGTAGTCTGCTGATCGTTTAGTGATGTTTAAGAGTAGGATCATTGTTCCTAAGGAGGGGAGCCTTAGACAAAAAATGTTAGAAGAAGCACATAAGGGTAAGTTCACCATACATCCAGGGATAACCAAGATGAACCAGGACCTTAAGAAGATGTATTGCTAGCCAGGGATGAAAAAGGACGTAGCCAGTTTTGTGACCAAGTGCTTGGTGTGCCAAAAGGTTAAGATAGTACACCAAAGACCTTCGGGTTTGTTACAGCCCTTAGAAATTTTTGAGTGGAAGTGGAAGAAGATCTCTATGGACTTTGTGATGGGGTTACCTAAGACTCGGTTGGATTTAGATGCCATCTGGGTAACAATAGATAAGTTGACCAAGTCTGCTTACTTCTTGCCAATCAAGGCAACCTATAACTCAGATAAGTTGGCAAACCTTTACATGAGGGAGATAGTTAACCTTCATGGTATACCCACCTCCATAGTGTCAGATAGAGATCCGTGATTTACCTCTAGATTTTGGAGCGCTTTCCAACAAGCTTTTGGATCTAAGTTGAGCTTTAGTACAGCCTATCATCTCCAAATAGATGGTCAGTCGGAGAGGACCATTCAGACCCTTGAGGACATGATTAGAGCGTATGTCTTAGATGAAGGTGGCAGTTTGGATAAATTCTACCTCTCATTGAGTTTGCGTATAACAACAATTATCACGCTAGTATAGGCATAACACCCTATGAAGTCTTTTAGGGAAGGAAGTTGTCGCGACCGTCCCGTCCGGGCGCCGCGAAAAAAAAAAATTTTTTTGTTTATTTGTGAGGTTCAGAGGAGTCGCCACCAATTTTATTTTAATTAGGGGAAAAATGGAAAACCCTAAAAAGTTGGTCTTTAACCAGAAATTAAGTTCGGGAGTTGATTACGAATAGGGAAGGTATTAGCACCCTACACGTCCGTTAAAAAAACGGTTGCCTCTAACTAATTGTGTAAAATTATAATAACTTATGTTTTACCCCTACAAGCGAAAGATTTATGATTTAATTAATTTGAACTCTAAAATAAGGAAGAAGAATTAAAAAAAAAAAATTGTTTAGCTTGACAAGGATGGTCCTTGCTCCTACGTATCCCTCGGTGCGATAGGGAATTCAAAGCTACGTAGTTCTTGTAGAAAATATTTGTGGTTGGTTGATTTTATTTTGTTTTTATTTTTTATTAGAAAAAAGATTCTAGTTGTTTTTTTTTTATTTATTTATATTTTAGATAAAAAGGAATTTGATTTTTTAGGACTTTTGAGCTGTCGCAACTCATGCATCCTTAAAGATGAGATAAATTAGCTGTCACTGCTAACTTAATCCCTTAGAGTAATGATTTTATCGTTTTCGAACATGAAGTTTAATTTGGTTGATTATATTTTTAACAAAGGGGATGTTCTAGGATTCCTGAGTTGTCTCAACTCATGCGTCCTAGACAATAAAATTAATTTAGTTGTCACAACTAGTTAATTCTTGAATTACTTTATTTATCGAAATACCTATTTTATTCTTGTTAGAAACTTAAATCAAATGACCTAATCCATTAAGAGTTAACCCACCTACTAAAACAAAAGGTAATAAAGCAAGGTAGTAAAACGAAATAAAAATAAAATAAATAAAAGAAAGAAAGAGTAAAAGAAAAGGAAAAGACCAAAAGCAAAGAAAGACAGAAACTGCTCGGTTCCTGCTTCACTCACGGCGCAGCGTCACAGAGGAGATGAAGACGGCAGCGGCTCGTGCGACGTCCGGCGACTCGTGCAGCGTTCGATGGCCGTGCGTGACAGGGACGTCGTGGTGGTGCTGGGGTGTTCTGGTTGCTCTACAGTGGTGCTACCTGTTATGGCGGACTGATGAACGACGGTGGCTCACGTGGCTGAACGACGACGGGTACGGCAGCAACACGGCGAGCACGGAAGCAACCTCGCGGGCGGCGCTGGTCGGGTCGCGCGAAGGAGGCTAGCAGCGGAGCGGCGATCGCGTTCTGATATGGCTTTTGTTCTCTCTCTCTGTATTGGGCGGCGCTGGGAAGAAGATGGTGGTGTGACGGCGGGGAGATGATGCGGCTGTGGCGGTGTCGATGCTGGGTGTTTCGGGCTGCTCCGCGGTGGTGGAGAGTTGCTGCGCGTGGTGGGTAAGCTTCTGCTGTGCTGCTGTAGGTGTTCTGTGATGGTGATAGGCGGAGCGGCGGCGCTAGGAAGAAGATGGTGGTGTGACCACAAGGTCAGGGGGACTGTTGTGGCTATTGTATGGTGGAGAAGAGGGAGGCCGAAGCAGCAAAAAAAGATCCCTATTTTGGGAGTTTTTTATCCTCTTTATAGCTATAAATTAGGTTAAGAAAATTTATTTCACTATCAATCACAATTCAATTACTCAAATTAAGATCAATTATTTATCATTCAAATCTTTATAATTATGGAGTTAATCAAACATTTAGATCAAAATCAATTTAATTGAAATCAGAATCAATCATCCAATTTTATTTTGAAAACCTATCATTAGTGGATTTAATTTCATTTTTAAAAAGGAAAACTTATCACTAAATCAATTTGATGAGAATCATAACATTATTATTTCTTATTTATTTTATTTTTCTCATCGTAATTATTGTTCATCCATCTTTAGCCCAAGGCCCAGCGGACCTGCTTAGGACTCTCTCTGATCCAAACTCCTGTTGATTTTTTTTTATTTTATTTTTATTCTTTATTTTTATTTTTATTTTTTTAACCGGACAAAAATGAGTGTTCACAGCTGCCCCTCTTTACTTGTTTCTTACTAGATAAAAGACATAACAGTAGTTTGTATTTTATCTTTGTAAGTGACGAGTAAAGACAACAACTCCAATTTTGTTAGAGGACATTGGGTGCAAGCACCAGGAGATGCGATGGGATAAGGACCATAAACTTAAAGACAATGGATACGGGGACCCAAAAACTTAAATGGGTACGGGGACCCTAAAACTTAAACGGGTACGGGGACCCTTAAATGATGGGTACGGGGACCCGGATACTTAAATGGGTACGGGGACCCCCGTACCCTAAAATGCAATGGGTACGGGGACCCTGGAAAGGCGATGGGTACGGGGACCCGAAACTTAAAGATGATGGGTACGGGGACCCTTAAATGCGATGGCTACGGGGACCCAGCAATGCGATGGGTACGGGGACCCTAAAATGCAATGGGTACGGGGACCCTGGAAAGGCGATGGGTACGGGGGCCCGAAACTTAAAGATGATGGGTACGGGGACCCGAAAACTTAAATGGGTACGGGGACCCTTAAATGATGGGCACGGGGACCCAAAAACTTAAATGGGTACGGGGACCCCTAACTGAGATGGGTACGGGGACCCGAAAACTTAAATGGGTACGGGGACCCTAAAATGCAATGGGTACGGGGACCCAAAAACTTAAATGGGTGCGGGGACCCTCAAAGCGATGGGTACGGGGACCCTAAAATGCAATGATGATGTTGATTTTGCATATGCATGTGATGCATGAGGTAGTTTTAGTATATGCTGGCTTAAAGCTCTGCTATTTGGCGAACCACCATTTGCCTCGTACTGGTCACAATCAGTCTCAGGGATGAACTAGAACGAGCTCTGTGCTTGCATGGTAGGTGCTTTGAGTGCATGGATTGGGTGAGCTTTGAGACAAATGCATCTCCTTGTGGTGATCATTCCCACGAACGGTTTACCCGATTATTTCTTTTCATTAGTCGAGAAAACATTAGGTTTCCCTTGACCACTCAGGCTTTGTCAAGATGATTTCAAATGCTTTTTTTTTTTTTTTTTTAAAGTTTCACATTTCAGTATATGCTTATCATGTAAAATGCATGTTGGATTGATAGAGGAAGGAGAACAAGACGGTAATGGGAGGTGATATTATTATACCAACAATGCAAAGGGTACAAGACAAACACCACAATAACTTCGAGGCTTGAAACATTTATCAAAAGGTAGAGAAGAATCACAGCTTTTCAAGTGATACGCTTTACAATGACCAGTGTGGGTGTCCAACACATGGCTTTTCTTATCCAATAACCACCTTCTGAGAACCTGGCTTGCCCCAGTCATGAATATCCTGCGGTTTGCCCTCACTAGATTTGCCCCAGTTTATTAGTTTGAGGAGATCTTTCGCCCTTTTTACTCTAACTTTTGCGTAGGTCGCTCATCTTGAGTTTTCAACCTACCAGTTTTTTTTAATCAATTCTTTTTTGTAGGTTGCTCTAACTTTTGCCTAGACTGCCTTTTTGGGTTTTCAGTCTAGCGAGCCTTTTCCTTTTTTCTTTTTTTTTTTTCTTCTTTTTTAGGCGAAATATCTCTTTACCGCATCTGAATTCACAGGCAGTGGCAAATCCTCTCCATCCATGTTCGTAAGAATCAGGGCTCCTCCGGAGAAGGCTTTTTTCACGACATAGGGCCCTTCGTAGTTTGGAGCCCACTTTCCACGAGGATCCTTTTGGATAGGTAGGATCTTTTTTATTACCAAATCTCCTTCTTGAAATTGTCGAGGGCGCACCCTTTTCCCATAGGTTCTCATCATCCTTTTTTGGTAAAGTTGACCATGGCATAAGGCTGTTAATCTCTTTCCTTCAATGAGGTTCAACTGATCGAATCGTGATTGGACCCATTCAGCTTCTTCTAGTTCTGTCTCCATTAAAATTCTTAATGAGGGAATTTCCACCTCAATTGGGAGTACTGCTTCCATCCCATAAACCAAAGAGTATGGAGTTGCCCCCGTTGAAGTACGGATAGAAGTACGATAACCATGCAAAGCAAAGGGCAGCATCTCGTGCCAATCTTTATACGTTACTACCATCTTCTGAATTATTTTCTTGATATTCTTGTTGGCTGCTTCTACCGCTCCATTCATTTTTGGACGATATGGTGAAGAGTTATGATGTTGAATTTTGAAACTCCCACACATCTCCTTCATCATCTTATTGTTCAAATTAGTACCATTATCAGTGATGATCTTGTTTGGCAACCCATAGCGACATATCAACTCTTTTTTAACAAATTTAATCACCACATTCTTTGTCACACTCGCGTAAGAAGCAGCTTCAACCCACTTTGTGAAGTAGTCAATTGCAACCAGGATGAAACGACTTCCGTTCGAGGCTTTTGGTTCTATTGGTCCTATGATGTCCATTCCCCACATTGAAAAGGGCCAAGGTGCTGTTAGAACATTCAAAGGCGTGGGTGGCGCATGGACCTTGTCAGCATATGTCTGGCATTTATGGCATTTCCTCACATGGCTGAAACAATCAGCCTCCATTGTCAACCAATAATAACCAGCCCTCAAGATTTTTCTTGCCATTGCATGACCATTCGCGTGAGTCCCGAAGGATCCTTCGTGCACATCCTTGATTACCTGTTCTGCCTCTGTTGCCTTAACACATCTTAGAAGTACCATATCATGGTTTCTTTTGTAAAGCACCTCTCCGTCTAAGAAGAAACTCATTGCGAGTCTTCTCAGAGTCCTTTTATCGTTTTCCGAAGCACCTGAGGGATATTCTCGGTTTTTGAGAAAGAATTTAATGTCATCAAACCAAGATTTCTCATCAGGTTCTTTTTCTACTACAAGGCAATATGCAGGATGATCACGACTTTCCATTTTAATGAGTGGCAAGTCTTTCCCATCGCTCACTTTGAACATTGATGACAAAGTTGACAGCGCATCGGCTAATTGATTATCCTCCCGAGGTATATGATGAAAGGTGACTTCTTCGAGTTGTTCGACCAAAACTTTGATGTATTCAACATAAGGAATCAGTTTGGCATCTCGAGTCTCCCACTCCCCTCTTAATTGATGAATGACCAGGGCAGAGTCCCCGTATACCTCCAGAATTTTTACTTTTGATTCCACCGCTGCTTGAATCCCTATGGTACAAGCTTCATATTCAGCTACATTATTGGTACAACTGAAACAAAGTCTGGCTGTAATTGGAATGAAATTGTTTTCCGGAGAGATCAGTATGGCCCCGATTCCATGCCCCAGTGCATTGGAAGCCCCATCAAACAATAGAATCCATTTTTTCTCCTCTGACGGTTGTTTGTTCTCAAATAGGGCCATTATATCTTCATTTGGGAAGTCATACTGCATTGAACCATAATCTTCTACAGGTTGATTAGCTAGATAATCGGCAGGAGCATTTCCTTTCACTGCCTTTTGAGTGACGTAGACAATGTCATATTCTGACAGCGAGACTTGCCATCGGGCGATCCTTCCGGTGAGAGCAGGCTTATCAAATATATACTTGATTGGGTCCATTTTTGAAACCAACCAAGTAGTATAACACAACATATACTGCCTTAAGCGACGGGTTGCCCATGCCAAAGCACAACACGTCCGTTCCAGCAGCGAGTATTTAGCTTCACAACTGGTGAACTTCTTACTCAGATAGTATATGGCATGTTCCTTCCTTCCCGTTTCATCATGCTGCCCTAACACGCAACCCATAGATTCATCTAGCACGGTCAGATACATAATGAGGGGTCTTCCGGGAACCGGGGGGATCAGAATCGGAGGTTCCAACAAGTATTGCTTAATCCTTTCAAATGCCCGTTGACAATCTTTATTCCACTTCACAGCTTGATTCTTGCGTAACAACTTAAAGATTGGTTCACATGTCGCGGTTAATTGGGAGATGAATCTGGCAATGTAATTCAATCTCCCCAAAAACCCGCGAACTTCTTTCTCTGTTCGAGGAGCCGGCATATCAAGGATTGCTCGAACTTTATTGGGGTCGACTTCTATTCCCTTTTGGCTGACCACAAAACCCAAAAGCTTGCCGGATTTCACCCCAAAAGTACATTTTGCAGGATTCAACCTGAGCTTAAACTTTCTTAATCGTTCAAAGAGTTTTTGCAAGTTGTAAACATGGTCTTCTCCAGATTTGGACTTCGCAATCATGTCGTCCACATATACTTCTATCTCTTTATGTATCATGTCATGGAACAAGGTCACCATAGCCCTCTGATATGTTGCCCCTGCATTCTTCAAACCAAAGGGCATAACTTTGTAGCAAAAAGTTCCCCATAAGGTGATGAATGTAGTTTTTTCCATATCTCCGGGAGCCATTTTGATCTGATTATATCCTGAAAAACCATCCATGAAGGAAAATAGTGCATGATGGGCGGTGTTATCAACCATAACATCAATGTGAGGTAGAGGAAAATCATCCTTCGGGCTAGCTCTATTCAGATCACGATAATCGACACACATCCGGACTTTTCCATCTTTCTTCGGGACTGGGACAATATTAGCAACCCACTGAGGGTACTTCGCAACTGCTAGGAAACCTGCGTCCAATTGCCTTTTGACCTCTTCCTTGATTTTTAAGGACATCTCTGCTTTCATTCTTCGTAACTTTTGCTTGATCGGAGGACATTCGGGCTTCAATGGTAACTTGTGCTCTACTATACTAGGGTCTAGTCCCGGCATATCTTGGTATGACCACGCGAAAACATCCTTATAATTAAATAACAATTTGACCAACCTGTTCTGCTCATTTTTCTCCAGGGAGGTCCCAATCTTGATTTCTTTTTTATCATCCTCAGTTCCCAAATTAACAACTTGAGTTGGCTCTTGATGGGGTTGAATTTCTTTAGCCTCATGCTCTACTAACCTCATTAATTCAGGGGGGGTTTCCCAGTCATCACCAACATCCTCATCAGTGTGGTTAATTAGATGATCGAAACTATATGATGAGTTACCAACACTGTCATTTTCAAG
Organism: Ammopiptanthus mongolicus; assembly: GCA_039655645.1. Taxonomy (NCBI): domain Eukaryota; kingdom Viridiplantae; phylum Streptophyta; class Magnoliopsida; order Fabales; family Fabaceae; genus Ammopiptanthus; species Ammopiptanthus mongolicus. The sequence continues at coordinate 63,853,735 of CM077345.1, forward strand.
AGCATCATTTTCGCATCTGCATTGTTGGTCGTTATAAAGAATGTGAATGAATGAAGGTTTGAAATAAAAGGTAAGGAAAAAAACTAAAGAGAGATTGAAAACATGCATTTTATTGATAAATTATTCTGGAATGGAAACAAGTAAGCCCATTTACAAAAGAACTCCATAAAGCATTGGGCATAGCTAAAGGAGTAGCATTATGAAATTACATTGAGAAAACATCTATGGTCTCAGAAAGCTCAACGATCTCCCAATTAGTGAGCTCTGTATCTGGAGGACATGGATACACTAAGTTAACACCATGATTGGTGGGGTAACCGTCTTCAATGGAGCTCACTTGATCTGGAAAGATGAACCCCGCACTGTAGAAGCTCTGGCGTATATCACAAATGGGAATCCTCTTACCCTCGTATTCACGGTTTTCCAACCGAGCCAACCTCCTTTCCCTCTTCTCTTCCATCACTCTTCTTCTATCGGCTCTGGTGGGCTTGTACCCTAGCCCAAACCTATCCTTATTTTCAATAGGCATCATGACATTGGCGATACTTAGGCCTTTTCTTCCTAAAGGGCTGCCAGGCTGATACCCATGTTCGAGCATGATCTTGGCCACCATAATGGATGTGCTAGAGAGTCGCGGCTTTGGAAGCAAAGCTCCTTCCCTCACATAAGTAGTGTTGGCAATCTCAAATGATTGGAATGCGGTCTCAAGAGCTTCTTCGGCTGCCTCAATGTAAGGGGTGGACGCCGGTTTACTCACCAACATATCCTCCTCTCCTGAAACAATCACCAACATATTACCAGTAATGAATTTCACCTCCTGATGCAGTATGGAGGGTACAGCTCCAGAGGAGTGAATCCATGGTCGTCCCAAAAGGCAACTATAGGTTGGCGCAATATCCATAACTTGAAACAGAACCTCAAAGGTACAAGGACCAATCTGAATTGGTAACTCAATTTCCCCAGCAACTTCCCTTCGTGTTCCATCGAAAGCTCTCACTATCATTGAACTTGGTTTCATATGGGTCCCATCAAAGGGAAGTCTAGACAGTGTTGACTTCGGCAATACATTCAAGGAAGAACCATTGTCAATGAGTACCCTGGCCATGATGTGATCCCGACATTTTACAGAAATATGCAGAGCTTTATTATGCCCCATTCCTTCAGGAGTCACTTCGTCATCGGTGAAGGTAACAAAATTGTCAGCTATGATGTTGCCGACAATGTCATCAAACTTGTCAACAGTAATGTCATGAGAGACATGTGCCTGATTTAATACCTTCATTAGCACCTTTCTGTGTGGCTCAGAATTTAACAACAGGGATAACAGTGATATTCTTGCTGGAGTTCTATTCAATTGGTCCACCACTCTGTATTCACTTTGTTTAATGAACTTCAAAAACTTGCACACTTCTTCATTGGATACATCCTTTTTATACTCATGCTGCCTTGTTAGGACCTCATCATTTTTCCTTGCTTCCTTGGGCAAAGTTTCTTCCATCTTCCCTTTTCCTTTGCTATTCCTCCCTTCGTCTACAATTTGCTCCTTCCGCAATATCTCTGGAGTATAAATACGACCGCTTCGGGTTATTCCTCCAACCCCTGAGATGTTGGTAACAGTGGTGGTCTCCTTGGGAGTCTTTAGTGGGTCCTCTTGGGAAGTGCGGACTTGTACCTCATATTTCCAAGGTACCGCCTTAGTATCTTTGAAAGGGAAAGGACGTGGAACTTGGATAACGAGCGGCTCGATTCCACCTAAGGTTGGTTGAGGCTCCCGCTTAGCGTGATAGATCACCAAGGGTTTTGGATAGGTCACAGCTTGCTCAACGACTGGCTGAGGACCATTGAATAGAACCTTTACTCCCTTTCTAGGAGTTGTGAATTCTGCGGTCATATTTATGCTGACGTCATTGTACTGGCGAGCAACTTGTACCAACTTTGTGTCTATCAACTCTTGCAGGACTTGTTTAAATTCACAACATTCCTCAATCGAATGCCCATTATTCCCATGGAAACCACACAGTGTCTTCTCGTCACAATCTTCTCCTTTCTCAATCGAAGCTTGCATCAACCCGGATTTACATAACCCATCGAAAATTAATGCCATAGAAGTTTTAATCTGAGCAACTTGGCTTATGAGGGGTGGCCCTGAGAGCTCTCCTACAGCATTGACACTAGAACCTCCATGATTGGGCAAAGGGTTGTGCCCTACATTAGGCATATCATCTTCGAAGCTCAACCACTTTGCATCAATAAGGCCTTGCACCTTGTACTTCAGGGTCTTACAATCTTCTGTGGAATGACCCACCACTCCGGCATGATAATCACACTTAGCACTTGCATCATAACCCTTAGGGTAGGGAGGTTGTACCGGTTTTGTTGGAACAGGTGCTAAGAAATTCTTTTTGAAGAGTTGGGGTAATAACTCAGTATAGGTCATAGGTATGGGGCCAAGTTGCACGGGCTTCCTCTCCTGGTAGTCAGTCCTTCTTTGATTTGCATTAGAATTTTGACCCCAGGAGTAGGTAGGTTGTTGTGGTGTCACAGTGGAAGTATGATGAGGTCGGGGAACGGGATTCTGGGAGACAGCAACTATATAGGGATGGTTAGGCTGAGGATATGGCGTTGGTGGGTAATAAGGGTAGGATGGGTAAAAGTTGGCAAATGCTTGGTTTTGTCCCCCTTTATTGGCTATCCTTTGATCAAAGGACACTTCATTGGCCTCCCCTTCCTTCTTCTTCACAAAAGGCACCTTTTTCAAGCTAGCCGACCCAGCCGAGTTTTCGACAATCTTGCCGCTTCTCATTCCACCTTCTATTCTCTCTCCGATGACCACCATATCGGAAAAACTTGAAGACACACTTCCAACCATTTTGTCATAGAACGGGGATTGGAGTGTATCTATGAACATAGTAACTATCTCTTTTTCTGATAACGGGGGCTCTACTTGAGCAGCCACCTCTCTCCATCTTTGGGCATACCCTTTGAAGGTCTCAGTATTTTGCTTCGACATGTTCTGCAACTGTAATCTGTCTGGAGCCATATCCATGTTGTACTTGTATTGCTTCATGAAAGCATCAGCTAAGTCTCTAAAGCATCGGATACGAGTTCGTTCCAGCTGGGTATACCAATTTGAAGCTGCCCCAGTTAGGCTATCTTGGAAGAAATGAATCAGCAATTTGTCATCATGGGCGTATGAAGCCATCTTCCGAACATACATGGTTAAGTGATTCTTTGGGCAAGTAATCCCTTTGTACTTATCAAACTCTGGCACCTTAAATTTAGGTGGAACAACCACATCGGGGACAAGGCAAAGTTCCAAGGCATCCCTAAGACCATAAGCAGCTCCTTCAATAGCCCGTAATCTTTCCTCAAGAATTTCAAACTTCTCTTTAGACTGAAGATTTTCTTCGAAGTAGGGGTTCTCGTTAACTGTCCTTTGGGGAAAAAATGGTGGTATGTAGGCTGGTGTTGGGTTTGGCACCTCCTGAAAAGTTGGCGGTATGTGGGAATACATGGTCACTAGTTAGGGGAGTAGTGTGCTGTGTTTGGGAGGTTGCATTGGTGTTGGCGAGAGGTGCTTGCATTTGGACAGTATTTGGTGGATTTTGGTTATTGCCTTGAGAATCGGTAGCAAACGGTGGCGTGTAACCTGGAGGAAGGCCGTATGGTGGGTCTGTCATCACATGAGTCTCTCGAGATTGTGTCGGGTTATGAGAGTAGACCGTGAGTGGCATTATCTGGAGAGGACCCTGAGTGAAACCTGGAGGAAGTGGAGGTGTGGTCAGGGGATCTTCGTTTGAGGGTGAAGGATTCCCATCTGTACTTTTTTCCTTCTGCATAGCTTGCAGTATCTCCAACATCTGGCCCATCTGTTCCTTGAGTTGGTTGACTTCATCTTTGAGCTCTTGAGATGCTTCTAGTTCAGCCATGATTTTGGCTTGTGACCGAGTCCGATATGGGTGCCGAGGAACCAGTTTTTTCGCGCGGAAGGTTATCCTTCTGACAAGGGACATGTAATGAGTATGTATAAAAGAAAATGAATGTCATGGATGTGTAACTACTTTGTTTAATTATCTTAGTGAGGATTTCCAGGAACCGTAAATATCGTTGTTTATTTGTGAGCATCTCAGTTAACTTTGCTTAACGAACGTCCCGTTTGAAAGTATTGAGTTTTATTGAGTGACAATATGGGATTAGACTGAGGATTCCTTACTTACCGAACGTCTCGTTCGGAAGTATCGAGTTTCATTGAGTGGCAATGTGCGGTCAAGAATTGAACCAAAGATTCCTTTATTAAATACCCAAAGAAATGGAGAAGGTCTCCTTACATTTGATCAAAAATAAAACAAACTTTTCTCATGAGATACAAAGAACGAAGCTAAAAATAAAAATGGAGGCCCTAAAGCATCCGAAGTTCTACACCCCTTGATTAATCATGAATCAAATCTTTCATATACTCAATTAAGCTTTTGCACCGTCCAATAAATTCAGAAATTTCAACAGGGGTACAAAGCGGGTTGACCATCCCCTCGGCTGCTCTCAGAAACCTTGGAATATCCCGGATGGCTTGGTTAGCTAACCATACTAATTTAGAACATCGATCCATCCAGAACATGCCTTCCTGTTTGAATTCCTCTATTGTCTTCTCTTGTTCTTCTATATAGCTCTTCAACTTCAATATGCCTTCTTGCTTTTCGTTCAGGGTGGTCTCATATAATGAGACGATTTCCCCCTTATGTTGTTTCTCCCTCTTAACTCTACTTTCATACTCTACTACTACTTTTTCCAATTGTTGCTTCAAATCTTCGAGTTACCTTTCTGCACTTTTCTGAGTTGTGCAAGAATGTTTCAACAATTCCCTTAACCGTTGATTTTCAAATATCGCATCATCTCTTTCTCCTCTACGTAACCCCAATTCTTTGTTTGCAGCTCGTAAGCATTCTTGAGTCTTTGACCTGCATTTCTCCTCTATCTTTGCCCTTTTACTTTCGCTTTCGAAAAGGAGCAAGTTCTGCGTATTTTCTTGATGTAGGGCCTTGTAGGCTTGTCGGGCCTCCTTTAACTCTTTTTGCAACCCTTCCTTCTCTCCCTTTGTCTTCAATAGAGCTGCTTTTAATTCTTCTATTTCCTCAACATGAATAAAGGCTTGTGTCGGCATTGCTCCAGGGGTAGGGATCGTACTATGAAATGGCAATTTGACCTCCAGGACTCTACTCCTCAACCATTGGCGATAGGTCTCCTTCGCATCGCAACTCCTAGGTCCAAGTTCTCGCCCCTTCCTGATGACATTATCCCATGCTTGGCGGATCTTCCTCAGCAATTCCAGATTTTGTGAGCCCATGTTATAAAGAACAAAAGGAAGCAACATCTCCTCTGATGGTGGTCCCGTCATGGGATAACCAAGTTGCCTCAAAGCTAGAGCTGGATTATAATTTATGCATCCTTTGGTTCCCATAAGGGGCACATTGGGAAAATTTCCACACTGATAAATTACCTCTTGTATCTCTTGTCCTCTTGAATACCAATGGACTGTCTTTTCATTAAGATTTGCTAAATTTTGGGCCCACTCATGATTATTTTTGATCCCCACTTGACATACATTATTGAACATGTGTGTGGTAAGCCAAACATATAAAACTGGCAAACAACATAGGATCACCCCGCCTTTCTTCTCATAACGTAGATTAAGAGTGCAGTATACATCGGCAAGGATAGCCGGTACTGGGTTTTCTCCTCTGTGCTTGAGGGCCAAGAAAACATCAATCGCTGCAAAATCCACAAAGTTCTCGACGTTAGGGAATAAAACAATCCCGTAAATGATTAGGGCCAGTATATCCATGAAAAGATCCCAATCTCTGGTCTTTACCAAATATTGTGCTCGGTCTTCCAGATATTTCCTTGAGAAACCATCCATACCATTTTTGTTTTGTTTCTTTTCTTGTAACTCCCTTATATGGATCTGCAATGCTTCAACAATTGTATTTAATGAAGGATAATGCCCCAAGTATTGATATGGCTTGTTCTCCCCTAAAGGATAACCCAATACGCGTTCAAACTCCTCAAGTGTCGGGGCCAATTGAAAGTCTTGGAAAGTGAAGCATCTCAAAGGGGGGTCATAGTACTGGGCCAATGCAGTGAGGGCCCCCATTTGCACATCTACATCTAGTAGGTCAAGGATCTTCCCATATTTCCTACGGAAAGTTAGGCATTGCATCTTCTTCAACTTGCGGCTAAGGTCTATCAAACTCTTCACCTCGAGCTTCCTTGTCTTCAATATTAAAGTCTTTCTTAGCATAGTTGAGTCTGACTCATAATTTGATCCCATATTACCTCTTTTCCAAAGATACTCAAAACAAACTTTAGGTTTTACGGTTTTCCTGGAAATGAATGTAATATAATATGAAGCCCCTTTATTTTTAAAAGAATGCATGTAATATAAACAAGAAATACCATGCATGATGATGATAAGAAGAAAAGAAAGAGAGAGAGAGAGAGAAAAAATGCAGGGGTGGGGGATGCTTCCTTTGTGCCCTACATAGGGTTTCCTTAAGGTAAGGGAGCCTATGGGTCTTTCTAACATGTGGACCTTCCCAATAGGTGGTTCAATAACCTAGATTCGGTCCCTAGAGCCAAGGATCCCGTTTCGAAATATTGCCCACAACCATAGGTAAACTATGAGAAGTAACAATACCCTCAAAAGGAATCAAACTCTAGGTGAGGCCTTCATGATAACCAAACAGGATGTACATCCAGAAGGCTACCACTACTCAACCCCTTTCTAATCTTAAGTTGCACTCAGGCCCGGGTATAGGGTCTCACTCATAAACTCACAAATGTTCGAGAATGTTTAAGTATAATGTGTGAAGGGAGCAAAACTTAAATTACCCAACCTACAAGAAAACACATAATAGAACCAAAAATGCACGTATAAAAAAAAACTAGTGTTAGCGTAATAAATAAATAATCGAAAAGGGGTAACATAAAAGCTAATAATTTTACACATTTAATTATATTAGGCCTGACTCTCTAATTGTCCCCAGTGGAGTCGCCAGCTGTCGCGACCGTCCCGTCCGGGCGCCGCGAAAAAAAAAAAATTTGTTTATTTGTGAGGTTCAGAGGAGTCGCCACCAATTTTATTTTAATTAGGGAAAAAATGGAAAACCCTAAAAAGTTGATCTTTAACCAGAAATTAAGTTCGGGAGTCGATTACGAATAGGGAAGGTATTAGCACCCTACACGTCCGTTAAAAAAACGGTTGCCTCTAACTAATTGTGTAAAATTATAATAACTTATGTTTTACCCCTACAAGCGAAAGATTTATGATTTAATTAATTTGAGCTCTAAAATAAGGAAGAAGAATTAAAAAAAAAAAATTGTTTAGCTTGACAAGGATGGTCCTTGCTCCTACGTATCCCTCGGTGCGATAGGGAATTCAAAGCTACGTAGTTCTTGTAGAAAATATTTGTGGTTGGTTGATTTTATTTTGTTTTTATTTTTTATTAGAAAAAAGATTCTAGTTGTTTTTATTTATTTATTTATATTTTAGAAAAAAAAAGGAATTTGATTTTTTAGGACTTCTGAGCTGTCGCAACTCATGCATCCTTAAAGATGAGATAAATTAGCTGTCACTGCTAACTTAATCCCTTAGAGTAATGATTTTATCATTTTCGAACATGAAGTTTAATTTGGTTGATTATATTTTTAACAAAGGGGATGTTCTAGGATTCCTGAGTTGTCTCAACTCATGCGTCCTAGACAATAAAATTAATCTAGTTGTCACAACTAGTTAATTCTTGAATTACTTTATTTATCGAAATACCTATTTTATTCTTGTCAGAAACTTAAATCAAATGACCTAATCCATTAAGAGTTAACCCACCTACTAAAACAAAAGGTAATAAAGCAAGGTAGTAAAACGAAATAAAAATAAAATAAATAAAAGAAAGAAAGAGTAAAAGAAAAGGAAAAGACCAAAAGAAAAGAAAGACAGAAACTGCTCGGTTCCTGCTTCACTCACGGCGCAGCGTCACAGAGGAGATGAAGACGGCAGCGGCTCGTGCGACGTCCGGCGACTCGTGCAGCGTCCGATGGCCGTGCATGACAGGGACGTCGTGGTGGTGCTGGGGTGTTCTGGTTGCTCTACAGTGGTGCTACCTGTTATGGCGGACTGATGAACGGCGGTGGCTCACGCGGCTGAATGACGACGGGTATGGCAGCAACACGGCGAGCACGGAAGCAACCTCGCGGGCGGCGCTGGTCGGGTCGCGCGAAGGAGGCTAGCAGCGGAGCGGCGATCGCGTTCTGATATGGCTTTTGTTCTCTCTCTCTGTATTGGGCGGCGCTGGGAAGAAGATGGTGGTGTGACGGCGGGGAGATGATGCGGCTGTGGCGGTGTCGATGCTGGGCGTTTCGGGCTGCTCCGCGGTGGTGGAGAGTTGCTGCGCGTGGTGGGTAAGCTTCTGCTGTGCTGCTGTAGGTGTTCTGTGATGGTGATAGGCGGAGCGGCAGCGCTAGGAAGAAGATGGTGGTGTGACCACAAGGTCAAGGGACTGCTGTGGCTATTGTATGGTGGAGAAGAGGGAGGCCGAAGCAGCAAAAAAAGATCCCTATTTTGAGAGTTTTTTATCCTCTTTATAGCTATAAATTAGGTTAAGAAAATTTATTTCACTATCAATCACAATTCAATTACTCAAATTAAGATCAATTATTTATCATTCAAATCTTTATAATTATGGAGTTAATCAAACATTTAGATCAAAATCAATTTAATTGAAATCAGAATCAATCATCCAATTTTATTTTGAAAACCTATCATTAGTGGATTTAATTTCATTTTTAAAAAGGAAAACTTATCACTAAATCAATTTGATGAGAATCATAATATTATTATTTCTTATTTATTTTATTTTTCTCATCGTAATTATTGTTCATCCATATTTAGCCCAAGGCCCAGCGGACCTGCTTAGGACTCTCTCTGATCCAAACTCCTGTTGATTTTTTTTTATTTTATTTTTATTCTTTATTTTTATTTTTATTTTTTTAACCGGACAAAAATGAGTGTTCAAGAAGTGTAGGTCCCCTTTATGTTGGTGCGAAATATGTGAGAAAACCTTGATAGGACCTGACTTAGTTCAAGAGACCACAAAAGAGTCGGGTCTGTTGCTTACCAATTAGCTCTTCGACCACAGTTATCAAATCTCAATGATGTTTTTCATGTGTCACAACTCAAAAAATATGTACCTGATGTGTTTTAAGTGATAGCTCCCGAGTCAATACAATTGAGAGATAATTTGATCTTTAAGCCCAAGCCAAGTCAGATCATCGACAAAAGCACTAAGACTCTACGGAACAAGGCAATTCCTTTGGTGAAGGTGGTTTGGGAAGGATTGACTCTTGAGGAGGCGACTTGGGAACTTGAGGAGGATATCGTGCGTCAGTATCAATATCTTATCAGTCAGGGTACTCTAAACATTTTGTCTCGTGCAATATGTTAAGTTTTTGAAAGTGCTTGAGTATGGAGATAATTTCGGGGACAAAATTGTTAAAGGAGAGGAGAAAATGTAACATCCTAGAAAATAAAATAAATAGAGATAATAATATTAGAATACTTAGATAGTTTTGGGAGGCTTGGAATATATGTTTTAGGCTTTTGGAATAACTGGAAAAATTTAGCAATAACTAAAATGTGACTATGTGTGCGAAAATTCTTCCTGACGCATGAGCACGCCCGTGCTTGTAACGTCCCGATTTTCACGTTTTCTAATTCTTCAGTATTTTAATGTCTTTATTTTATTCGAGGTCTTAGGAATAGAAATAAAATATTCTGAGACCATAGTCATGCTCGACGATATCGTAGGAAGCTATGATTAAGTTTTGAGTCAAAAACTCAAACGGAGTCCGGTCTGCGTTTTTACACTGACAGTATGATTTTACTGCTCAGAAGACCTCAGATGGACCCGTGAACGAGACAGTAAGTCTTAGAATTTGATGCTCTACGTTTTGGTTAAATTTCGTAAAAATTTCAGAAAAATCACTTCCTGACCTTCATTCGGGCGGAATCCTTAATCGGGTGACGAACGGAACCACATATGGATTTACCGAGACTCGCCAACAGATAATCTTGATATCACATCATCCCAGGACACTTGGGAGAGTATGCCAGAGTTGTCATGACATTCGGAAATATCTGGACGCAAAATGACCAAAATGCCCCTAACCTTAGTCTTTTACACTTTTACCATTTTACCCTTTTGGGCAAATGACATTTTTACCCTTAAGTGAGCTCTTAAGAGGCTGAACTCAGCCCCTCACTCTCTCATTTTCGCACAGCCCCTCCAAACATAGAACTCCATAGTTGTTCTTGAGAGAAAACAACATTGTTGGCCTTGAAGCTCCTTGAGTTCTTGTTGGAATCACTTGATTCCTTGAGCAATCTTCCTTCATTTCAAGGTAAGATCACTTGTATGACCTCTTAGCTTCTTGAAACTTTCTTTATTTCAAGATCAATCTTCATTTTCATGAAAAGACTTTCTTAGATCCAAAACTTTGAAAATCCATAGGAAATTGTAGAAAAATCCTTTTGAGGCAAGACCAAGTTCTTTGAACTCACATCATCAATCTCTAACTAAACCCAAGAGCTTATGATTCAACTCCCATCATAGCCCAAAATCCCTTTTTGGCCGAACCCTACTTGATGATGATGAATAGTGTTTTCATCAATTTTTGATTTCTAACACTTGATTTCATCCTTAGCTTTCCTAGTGCCTTTGAATCCATGAAATGGGAAACCAAGATCAATTCCTAACGTTTTTAACCTATGGTGGCCGAAATCCTCTTTGTTATAATTGTTGAGATTGGCTTTGATTGTTGTTTAATGTTTGATTGTTATGTTGTTATAGTTGTTGACGATTGCCAGGAGGTTCACAAACCGATCAACCGACTTTGATCCGGGAATATGCTCATCAATAGGTATGGGGGGTGAACCTCATTCAAACCAAGATGGTGGTAGTGAAGATGGTTGTTTAAGTTATGTGTGGGTGAAACCCTTTAGTTTGGGTTCACTTTTAATGGTTAAGTTGTGTTAAGTTCTCTTGGAGAACAATGTGTGATATTTGTAGTTATGCTTGTATGCCTTATCACGTGTTTTATGATGAAATTGTCTAGGTGAGAAAATGATTTCCTGCATGATGAAAAACCTACTTGATTTCTAGATCAAGTATGGACTTTTGTGCTTGTGTGCTTAAGTATGGACTTTTGTGCTTATGTGCTTAATTATGATGCAATGTTGTGTGTTATTATAGATCATAATTGTGTAAGTTTTGTGAGCCATACTTTGATTAGTTGGTGAAATAAATCTTCACATTGGTTCCTAGTTGGCTTTTAGCCATGACCTTGAGAAAAGGAAGAACATGTGTAGTTCTTGAACAAGTCAAGTTTTGATGTAAAGAAAGTGTTTTTAATAACTTATGTTTTTCAAAGAAAAACCCTAAATGATTTTGATCCAAAGATCAAACAAAGTTTCAATCTCAAAGTGTTTTCACCAAAGTGAGACATGTTTTATACCTTATCCTTAGTTCATCTAGTTAATCAAGTGATTCAAAATGAGAAAAGAAGTAGTTTCATGAAGAGAATCAAAATGGTTCCATAAGGTTAATGTCTTGTTTTAAGGCAACTTTTCGCTAAGCGAATTTACCTTCGCTAAGCGAAAACAGAGTAAATACAAGTTAGGCATCACTGCCTCACTTTCGCTAAGCGAATTAATATTCGCTAAGCGAACCAAGCGAATTTCGCTACGCGAATTATGTCTCTTCGAGCGATCCAGATGAGTTTCAAAGGAGGTGTAACCGCCTATATGTTCGCTAAGCGAATCCATATTCGCTAAGCGAATGCAACACATTTCGCTACGCGATTTATGTTTCGTCGAGCGATGCAGAGGAGTTCCAAAGAAGGCATTACTGCCTCAATTTCGCTAAGCGAATGTAATTCCGCTAAGCGAATTTCATGTTTCAGAAAATGCTAAAAAATAGAGTGAGTAAGTGGTTCAAAAATTGTTTCAAATCAAACGAGTTTTCAATTGAGAAGATATTTTGGTTTACAAAGGAGTTTTTAACTCAATTGTAAAGTTTTATGCATTAAAAACCTAAGTTAAGTAATTGACTTAGAGTTGAAGACAAGGGATAATTAAGTATGGTATGTGGTGGAACAAGACCATATGCTATACCATTGATGACTTAGTACATCAATGACTTCATAAGACATAAACACAAACATGAAACGTTTTGGGTTTTGAAGCAGTAGTTCGATGATGGACAGGTGATTCAGATCCCGATCAGTCGTTCAATTGTTTCAGTCTTGTGATGACTCGATCCCCGAGGGATCACAAAATTTATCCGGTGGATAAAGGTTTTGTTTTTCAAAAGACACGTATAGTTTCTAAGGAAGAGAACCTTAGTCGACTTCAAGGTTTATCCGGGGGATAGACATTGCTTGATCGCATCTGCTTTGTGTAAGCATTGGCATTTCATTTGCATAGTTGTAAGGCCTTGAGCCTAGGAGTTGAGCTTACACCTTGATGCGGGTGCGAATCTTACGGTAACGATCTTCAATGGTCTTTTTGGAGGTATCAGGGTTGGAAGGGCTTACATGTGACCAGTTGGTAGCTCTTCTGTGTCGTGGCGAATCCGTGCAATACATTGATATCCTCTACTAGATGCCTTACTTTTCATGTTCGGTCGAGAGTGTTTCCGTAAAGCCAGATACGTGCACGTTACGAATGTTGTAGCATCTTGCTTATGGCTGGCAGAAATCGGAACATGTCCTCCCATTCACTCTCTCCGAATGTTTTGTTAGATCCATGGAGTAGGGGTCAGAGTAGTACCCAGTGACGTTGACATTGAGTCATATACATTGCATTGCATTGCATGGCTATTGATGTTTACATTTACTGTTATACATCGCTGTATTGTTTAAGAATGCCTTATATTATGCTATTAAATGTTTAGCATGACATTATGTTGTTGACTACTTAACATGATTTATATTGAGAACCTTTGTAAGCATGTTGGGTACGTTGTTACCCGGGGAGTCGTCCCGTTTTTATTACTGCTGTTTTGTCGTGTTGATGAACGGGATTCTCACCCATATCTATATGTTTTCTGCTGGTACTTGCTGTAGCTGGTTGAACAGATGGACGTGACGATGGTTCAGTCTAGTAGTCTCCTTGAGCCTGGAGGCGGACTCTTTTTGCTGTTTTGGTTTTGTTGTCGGCCAGACTATGTCAATGTTGTAGTACCTTTTGGGAGCTACGACTCCTAGTACTTATTGTATTTTCTTATGTCAGTTATACATTAGACCTATGTCTGTATATAGTATTATTTCTGTTTCTGTTCCGTGTTTATTATACAACATGTTCTAGAAATGCATGGCGAACCTAAGTTCGTTTATTAGTATTATTTACCTTTACTAATCCCATTACATCTTGTGAAAAGAAAAAAAAGAAAAAAGAAAACCATATTTTTCGCATTAAATAATATTTTCGGCCTTATAAATGTTCGGGAATGTGACACTCGGGAAAGGGTGTTGCAGTGCTCATGTGTGGCACGCTCGTGCTCGTATGATGAGCACTGACCGTGCTGGGAGTAGCACGCCCTAAGCCGCCCGTGCTCAAGGGAGCACGCTCGTGTCAGAAATCGTGCAAAAGTGATGCTCATGAGCACGCCCTTACTCTTAATAAGGAGCACGGGCATGCTGGATAAGAACACGCCCGTGCTAGATGTCTGTAACGTAAAAACGCGAGGGTTTTAGAAGGGGACAAGTGCCGCTCTTATATATACCATCTTATAACACCCTAGTGTGTCTAGAAACCCTTTTTACACCCTAAAACACTCTCTTGTTTGCCTTTGAGGATTGAAGAGCTTGGAGGAGGCGATCTTGGAGAAGAAGGAGCCCAAAGAAGGAAGAAGGGGGAGATTCTTGAGGAGCTTTCTTTGCGTGATCGTGACAAATGCTTGGAGCTTCTTTAAGGTCTTCAAGAGGTGAGTAGAAAAACTTTTTCTCACCCTTTCCCTTGTGCAATTTGTTTTTGGGTTGGGGTATGATTTCAAAACAAGGCTTTTGAAGATGTTGTCTTTTGTTTTGTCAAATCCTGATTTCCAAATCTGGGGGTTTTTCCTTTATAATGTTTATACCTCAAATTATGTGTATATTCTTGTGTTTGATGCTATGATATGTATATTTGGTATGTGAATTGGTTGATTGACATGCTCTATTCGGAATATATGATGGTATATGTTATCTTGGCATGGTTAATTAACTGTTATACATGATAGTTGTTGTTTGCTGCAATACCGTCTATGATAGGGGTATCGAAAGTAAATCGCCATTGATTTGGGATGTCGAAATTATGAAATACCGCTATAATGGGGTATCGAAAGTAATATCTCCATAAATTGGGATGTCAAAAATGAGTAATACCACCAATGTACAATGGTTGGTATCAAAATGAGTAATGTCACTGAAGAGAATATGATATCGAAATATCTCTCTTGAGTAGAGGTAGGTAATGAGACGCCATTGTTAAGTGGTGTGTGATAGTCATATGACAAATTGAGATAATTGAGAATTATTGGATACATGAATTTATGATGTAATTGATTTCAATGATTGGTTTTTGTCATTAATAAATTGAGATTTTACTATTAATGCATATTATACTATTTTGGAAAATAACGAGTACCATGGACAGTTTTTCCGGTTACCGCGCCGACTGAGAAGAATGCTTTTGTGAAAAACTTTTATAACTGTATTTATGTTCACTCTGGATTTTATATTTCATTAGTAGTATTGTTTTCGGAGCCCAATGACGACCCTGTTGAGCACACAGACGCTTGAAGACTTTACTCATTAGTTTAGCTTGGGTTAGTATTGTATGACATATGTCAGGAGAACCCTTGTTATCGTTTAGTTATTTTCCTATGCGAGTTGTAATAGATGCCCGATTTTGAGACTTTAAAACTTATTATGTTATTTCGGTTTATTGGCTCGATATAAACAATTATTTTGGATTATTATCATAATAAGTATTTATTCAGTAATTAATTAAGTAAATTTTTATTCACCATGTTTTATTTCAATATTTACTTTGGGTTACTAATGTGACGAAGGACGTTACAGGCAGCGCACAATTCTTCTTTTGTGCAACAATCAGATGATACAGAGATAAAGTTCTTTTTGTTGCGTACTAGACGTGTTGTAACAATGTACTTTATAGCAAAGATATTTTCTAGCACCTTTGACTTTGTCACAATGAAATAATATTTAAATGTTCCTTGTTCAGTTCAACTTTATTTGGAGAAGATGCTTCACAGAAAGTCCTTGATTACAAGCGTCTTCATTAGACGCTTGAGAGCCCGTTGTTTTGTGCGTGAAGAACCTTGAGTAGACGCTTGAATAATATTGGTCTTCTGGTCATCATACTTTATCAGACGCTTGCTTTAGTTATTCAGACGCTTTCTTCTAGTCAACCAGACGCTCGCTTATTTTGATTTAGACAGACGCTTGCTTTCGATAGACACATAGTCAAATATGCCTTGTGTAGATACTTTTCATATGAGTTCCTGTTTTATTTAACAAGATAACTACACACTGAATAAAATCATTAGTGGATTTCATATGGTTCACTCAAATCATTCCACAAATGTTTGGGTTCGTCATGACTTAGGGTGATAAGTTATATCGGACGCTTGGAGACTCAACAGATGGGCTTTCTTCGAAGAGATGACAAAGGCCTCACTCACAGAGATGGTATATGGGCCTTTGCGGGGAGATGGCAAAGGGTCCCCTTCAGGGAAAAGGCAATGAGATGTCATTACATGGTTATGAGCTCATATACCCAGATTGATGATGATCCCCAAGCGATAAATAAATTGAAAGAATAATTATTGTTGTTTATAAATGATTTAAGTGTATTCTTTGAATTATTTTCTACTTTATGGTTTAATTATATATTTTGGAAAATTGCGGATGTCATGATTGTTTTTCCGGTTATCACGCCAACTGAAAACAACATCTTTTCAAACTCTTTTTAGAATTGTGTTTTCTCTCTGGGATTATAAATATCATTAGTGATGTTGTTTTCAGAGTACGCAGATAACATCAGAAACGACACAATGACTTGAAAAGTCTTTTAGAGTATTAAAGGCATTATTATTAGTTTTGTTTTATTTTTGGTTATATTAGACGCCCATGTTTTGAGACTTAGACCTTGGATTAAAGCATTGCATGGATTTTATTCATTTAAATCTATGAGGTATATTTATTAAATAATGGTTTTAATTTATCTTAGTTTTTATGATGCTATGAGTGGATAATTACACATGTATGGTTACCAATTTTAACATAATTTCATTGGATGTTACATCTTCGAGGGTTGGACTTAGGTTGCAATTAGTGGTATCCTCATCATTTCTAGTTTTTATTCGAGCTCCTATGTTGATTCGCGTTTAAACCATAGTATGGCCAAGAAAAGTTTACCTCAGCCCCACGATAGACGCCAACATGTTCACGCAAGGGTAAGATGGAAACCGATGACTAAGAGCACATGTTCTCTTAGGGATCATTCTTAGTAAGTTAGATTGAGTAATTTTCTCGTTCCGGTCTCCCTCAACTCCTATATATATTAGTTATAGAAATGGCGATTTTGGCCTCATTATGTGGGCAGAACAGAGTGGTGTGTAGAGGTCGACTCCTCAGTAAGTATGGGGAAGTGAGAGAAGTTACCCAAGTCATTAGGATTTCAGGTAAGTAATGGCCAATGATCATGGTGGAATCTTAGTCATAGAGTATCCTCCAATTCTGGTGGGCTCTGAGCCTTATAGTTTGTCAGACCCCCAAATGACTTAACCCGACTTGGGGCCTATCATTGGTCCTGGATACTATAATTACTAAACTCAATTAGCTTGGGTTAAAGAAAGTTACCACAATAATTGACAGATCTTTATTAATTATTGACAAGATTATTAATTTTTAGTAGTGCATATTATTTTTAATTTTTTCAGGAACCCATGCAATTATAAGTGTACATTCATTTTGAACGTAGGGTTTACATCTTTATCTAGTTAGTACATAAAACCTATCTTCCAAATTTATTTTGTCCAATTTTTAAGTGAATTAATCAAAATTATTTTTAATCTTATAGCTCATTTATATCATTTTTATTCAAAAAATATTCTAGATAGTATCAACCAATTATGAATTGTCACATTATTAAAAATATTTGACTTTTATAATAACAATCTTACAAGTCACATATATGATAATTTCTAATTAGTTGACAGTGTAATTTTTTTTATACTAATAGTACATCAAAATTAAACTGTTAAATATATATAATGATTGGAATAAAAATTTTAAAAATAAGAAGACCAAAATAAAGCTCCAACCAACAAGCAGCGCAATTGGTTTTCAAGAGTACACCAGAAGTTTTATTTTAAAGATTAAACTTCTCTAAAGTAAGCAAAAGTATAAAGTGAGAAAATAATAAGGGTTAAATATGTTTTTTGTCCCTAGAAAAAAAGCGGGTTTTGGTTTTGGTCCCTGAAAAAAAAATTCTTTGGTTTTTATCCCTCTAAAATATGAAATTATTAATTTTGGTCCCCATAAAATGAGAAAATTTTGATTTTGATCCGTGTAAAATGTTTTTCTTTGGTTTTCATCCCTCCAAATTTAATATCATCGTTTTTAGTTCCTAACATTCATTTTAGGGTAGATAAATATAATTCATTTTAGGGTTCAAGAAAATTTGTAGGGGAACATATGCTAACTTGACATCACAGAGGTCATTGGGTATCACTTAAGATGACCATATGATCTTCTGTTAGACACATAAGTAGTTAATGGATGTCACATGATAGTATGGACCAAAAATAATGATTTTAGATTTTAGAGGGATAAAAACCAAAGAAAAATTTATAGGGACCAAAACTAAAATTTGCTCATTTTACGAAGACCAAAAACATATTTTGTAAGAATATGCCCTTTTGAGGTTTTGATTTATGACAAACAAATATGAATTTTATATAAGTTTTTCAATTTGATTATACACTAATAAAGTGTTCAAGTGATTGCAAGTTTATTCATGAAGGAGAAAGTCGAAGGATCAAAGGATAAAGATCAAAGAAAATCAAGAGATTCAAAGATTTAAAAAAGATCATGTGGAATAAAGCATCAAGACAAAGTCAATTGAAGATCTCAAAGACTTATATGTTTTTGTAAGAATATTACACTTAATCTCTTGATAAGCTCTTGGGAAACAAATGAAGAACTATTTTTTCATATGAATAATCAATTAAGTTTTGCATGAAAGAGGATTTTCAAAAGATGTTAAATGAAAACGGAAATTAAGTGATGTTGTACACCTGTATGTTACACATGTGTATCTTCAATTAATTTGTCCATTGAAAGTGAAACTCTTGTTGTACACTTGTGTGCGTGAAGTGCACACATGTGTATTAAAACTGGTTCTTGAGAACAATAATCGCATACATCGATGTATCAGATCATACACCCGTGTATAATTCAATCGATAAAACCGGTTCTTTAGTATTTGAGTTTGTGAACTCAATCGATGTACACAGTCTGTGTATATGTTTCTGGGTTGAATTTTCATTTACACATCGATGTATACAAGATAGCAATCTGTGTATTCAAGAACAAAGCAAGATGAATATAGATGTAAACAAGAACATAGTCTGTGTATACGTGTGTTATATTTCATAAATCTTTTAATACACATGTGTACTACACAGGCTATCATGTGTCACTTTTTGAAAACTGATTTTGGTATGATCTTAACTGAATTTTTAACTTGTCCAACAGATCTATTTCTTCAAACTACTATAAAAGGACAGTTTAGAAACACTTTTCAACATCTATGCATTCAGAATTTTAAATTCACGAATTCAAAGTTTCCGATTGAGCTTCATCTTCGAGAGAAAAGTGTGATATTTTCAAAGTTTTTCAAGTTGTAATATCTAACTTCTAGAGTCAAAATCTTTCATTCGATTTACGATTAATTACTGAGTTAAGAGAGTGTATCTCTTAGTTGATATACAGGGATAGAAGGGATCCTTGTGGTGAAAAAGCATTTGTGATTTTGGTAAGTTTTTAAAGTTAGTGAGGCCTTGATGTGAATGTAATCGGATATTGTAACATTCTTGATTATAGTGGCAAAAACCCACAATGGAGTGGGGACTGGATGTTGACTTACCAGGTGGAGGTAGCTAAACCGGGATAAATTGGTTTACGTACTCTTCTAACCCTTAAACTTGTAATATTTGTTATATACATGCTTTCTTGGTTAGATGTGTTGAAATGCTTTTTATAACTGAATTTTTATGATGAAATTTTTTGTTTAACATTGCTATAATTGTTTGCGCATTACTATAATAATCATTAAACGAGTTATAGATTGAATCTTGGAAAACAAAGTTATGAAATTGTGAGAAAATCATTTTAAAGAAAGTTTTATTTTTCACAAAGTGACTAAAAGTTTTAGAACTCAATTCACCTCCCTCTTGAGTGTGTAGCCACAACCAACATATTTAACCCAAGTAATAATATGTTTATCCTTGATTATTTAATCTGCGTTAAGATTTCAATGCATTTTAACTAATCAAGAGCGAATACACCTTTATTTTCTTTTTTTTTTTTATGAGCCACCATAATTAGGACTTTTAGCTCTCTGATGGCATCCCGAGGTATCCCCACAAGCTTCGATCTTTTGGACCGACTATGGAACTAATCCTTGATCAGCTGTTTAGAGCAGAAAATTAACCCTAGTTTACGCAACCTCCCAACTAGAGTGCCGCCACCAGAATTCGAACTTGCATCCTCCTCCTTATGGGATCGAGATGCTACCACTCGACCAAACCTTGATTTCCCTATTGCAAAACTAAAAAAATTGGACTTTGGAAAGATATAAAATGGTAATAAATTCTTTGTTTCAGTCCCGGATTTTTCTTTCTACCAAAATTAAAGTGACATCATTAACATTCATAATTGCATATTTCAATTTTTACTAATTACTAATTTTTTAAAAAATGAAAATTATAATTATTTTTAATTAATAAAAAAGTAAATAAATAATTTAAAATGCGGATACATTGGCATTAATTGATCATTGCAATTCTTTTCATAAAAAATTTTTTATCATGCAATTCCTCTTATCGAACTTGAACAATTTATGACCAAACTAATGGTCCACATTCTACAAAATCTAACACTATATTTAACATGTTCAATAAATTATCTTATAATTTATTTGATTAACTTATAAATTAGTTTGATTAAAATAGAGATGTTTGATAAACAAGTTTATCTTATATGCTTATAACTTTTTTTTATAAATTAATTTATTTAGCTTATGGCTTATACCTTATAGCTTATTGACTTTTCTCTCATTTTTACCTTCATTCATTTAATGAAATTCTCACTTTATTATGTTTGTCATAAATATGTCCTTTTATGTCATTCTATATTTATAAGTTAGTTCAAAATTTATCAAACATTTAAAATTCAATCAACTAACTATTCAATTATAAATAATAAATTATAAATTTTCAGTTAAAAATTAATATATCAATCATAGTGAGGGTATGAGCAATTTTTTCCAAATAAAACCTAAGACTATTTAACAGTTGCGTGTCTTCTTCGGACGAAACCTGTTTGTTGAATAAAAGCTCAAATTGACTCGTAACACGTCAGGGACACATGTTTTGGAAGCAACTGGATTTGTCTCGGGAGAAGGAGAAAAAGAGAAAAGGAAAGGAAATATATACATAAGAAGATTAAACAAAAAAAGTGAAATCAAAGAAGAAAGTGCTGAATGTGATTAGATTAAACGCTCATCAACTAATGCTAATATAGAAAAATAAAGGAGAAAAAAAAAGAATAGGATGGATGTCTCTTTTATTTCTTTCCATATCAGCTCCAGCCTCCATTGATTTTCCAACTGGGTCCCATTTTTGTAATCGACCTTATGAAAGCTAATAGGGTTCACGACAGGTGTCCATGATGAGGACACGTGTTGGTCATTCATGCAGCTCCTGTTAACCGTTGACTTACTTTAACCAACTTCACTCCACAAAGGAGACACGTCCCTCAATGGAAATTATAATATGAAGAAAAACAAGTAATGGTACGCGCATGGAAAAAAAAGGTGCTGTGAGAGAGAATAGAGATTGGAATCTTTCCGTGCAAAGTGTGAAGTTTTTCGGCCATAAATCAATTTATATTTAAAAATATTTTTAATGATATGATAATTTTTGATTAATTAATAATATAAAAAAATTTATATTGACACCATATTTCAATTAAATCCTTTTAATTTAAAGCACATGACAGAGTATATAATTTAATTATGAATTTAATTATTATATATTATTAGTTCAAAAAATTTAATTGACTCTTATAATAATTATTTTAAAAATCGTATATGAAAGGATATATGATTGATTGAAAGTATAAAAGCAGAATATATCAAAATTAAACCCCTTTAACTAAACTGAGATTAACACTAAAACGTCCACCTGATTAGCAACTTTGTGTCATTAAAGTTGCTTTTATATAATGCTTGGGTGGCCCGTGCGCTGTTGGGCCTCACTTAATACCCTTTCAATATTATGAATCTGCCAAAATTTTGATGTGGATGGAGACGTTCAACTTCTAATATTAGTCTATGCCCTTAGTAATAATTAGAAAACACAACGCTCAAACTATGAAAATCACATTCAAGGCCAAATATAATTCACAATGTCCATTGCATGATCTTCCCTACCGGAATTAGGCAAGGTCCAATATGCAAATGGCCCATCAGGGAGAAGGCCAACCATGAACATTCACTAAAATACATTGCATGATTCATCTCAAAAAACCCGAGTGAGGACTATCTGAGATAGAGCCTAACCTTTGGGTATCATCTCGGTAGGTCCGAGCTGATAGGGATGGTCGCGGATTGGATTGGATCGATTTTGAGCCAAAAAATTATTCGATTCGAAGATAGAAATAACTTGCGATTTGGATTGGATCGGTTTGCTTCCTTAAAAAAATCCGATCCAATCAAATACGGTTTGGATTGGATTGGATAATTCGATTTTTACTGATATATCGTTACATAGTTATATTAAGTCGAAAACCAACATTAGACCTGTATATACTAGAATTAATATAGTTCTAGTTAATAAGTACATGCATGAAATCTTCTAGTACATGAATAACTATTGATTCTTAGGTACTTGAATAACTATACAAATTCCAATATATCTAGTATTTGATAATTCCAACAAAAATATTAAAGAGGATGAGAGTGTTCGTTCATAAAAGTATAAAAAACAATACTTAAGTATGAGTAGTACTATAATTTTAAAAATAATAGTATATGTATATAGTAGGTTGGTTTGGATCGGTTTTCACTAGGGGATCCAAAATTTGATCCAATCCAATAAAAAAAAAATGGTTTTTGCGATTTTTGGTTTTTTCGGTTTTCGATTTTTCGGTTCGGTTTTTGCGGTTTGAATTGGTTTGGATCGGTTTATGAACACCCCTACGAGCTGGTGTATGTGCCTGCCTTGTGGATGTCTTCTTAAACAGGCTCGAGCTACGACACACAACCGACCTGCATTTCCCCCTCCAGTGGTATAGAGAACACACGATAAAAACCCAGTCTGTGTATATGTTTAGGAGAGGCAGGCGATAATTTCCTTCTCCACGCACCCGGGTATCTCGCTAACTGTTGGGTCCCATACCTCATGCAGGCAATGATTCTTCCCTCCCCACGTAACAGACTCACACGCATAGACATGCCTGGAGAGAGCCTATAAAAGCCACTCTCTGCTCATGAGCAATGGGACTTCATCTTCTTCAGTTTAGCTACTGAGACTCTTAGACTAGCTTTTTGTATGACCTTGTAACCCATACTCTCATATTGTTCAGCTTTGGCTAGAACAATTGGCGCCCACCGTGGGGCCAAGTAAAATGCTTCCCTGACCGCACATTTCTTCCAACCCACCATCACCTAGTCATGGTTTAGATGAGGAGTGCAGGCAAGACGGAGAAGGAGACCCGACGTCGTGCACCTCCTCCTCCACCGTCCCAGTCTACTTCCAAACAATCGCAAGATCCGGTCACGATTCAAATGTTGATGGTTAATCTGGAGCAGGTCTGTCAAGAGAACGCTGCCATGAGAGATCGTATGGACCACTTGCTGCGTCATAAGGAGGAGTCAAACACTCAGGTCACAGAAGAGGGAAGTCAGACATCCCAGGATGACCGCTGGCGAAGGCATCACTACCGTTCCCTGGTCCCACTCTCAGATGACCACCGCTTCTCAGACGAGATAGCCAGAACACCTTTTCACGGCCATTTCAAGCAAGTCATGATGGACAACTATGACGAAAACACTGATCCGTTAGAAAACTTGGCAGAATATAAAACAATCATGCAAGTAACCTCAACTAGTGACGAGCTCAGATGCAAAATCTTTCCAACAACCCTGAAAGGATTAACACTGGTATGGTTCACTAGCCTCCCTCGTCGATCAATAAATTCATTTAGTGAATTAGCTTCCAAATTTACTGCCCAGTTTACATCTAGCCGCACTCATCAAAAAAACCTTCACGAGCCTTGTCAATTTTTGACAAGGACTCAATGAGCCCCTCAGGGAATTTGTGAACAAGTTTAACAAGCACATCAATCAAATCCCAGATCTGATGCTCGGGGTGGCGCTGTACACCATGACAGCCGGTCTCAGACCTGGACCTTTTGCTTCTTTCTTGGGGCGTAAACCTCCTCGAGACTTTGATGAGCTCCAGAGAAGGGCAGCGGAGTTTATTAACAAGGAGGAATCTGAAGAATCCAGAGTTTATTAACAAGTACTCATCCCAAGGCACCAAGAGAAGACCGAGCTCAAAAAAAACAAGCACAGGGTCGTTTTGAATCAAAGAGGGGGCCAAATTTGATTCCACATTATGAAAAGTATAACCCACTCAACGCTTTCTAGGGAAAAGATCTTGCATGGAGTTTTAAGCAAAAATCTCCTACCAGTACCTCCCAGAAGGGAAACTTTGGATGGGGCCGACATGTCGCTGTACTGTCGTTACCATCGCAACAGGGGACATGACACTGAAGAATGCCGAGCTCTGAAGAATGCAATTGAGAATCTTATCGAAAAGGGGCACCTCAGAAAATATGTGGGTAGAGGAAATTTCCAACAAACAAACCGAGGAAGAGATGTTAGAGAAAGAGACCGAGGCCAACAAAGAGACCAAAGTAGGGAAAGAAGCCTAGATAGGCACCAAAGTGTTCCTTATGGAAACGGAGATGGCACTGGACGCACCCTAGTGTGAGGGGTTATCAGCACTACTGTTGGAGGGTTCGCAGGAGGAGGAGAATCCAACTTGGCCAGAAAAAGACACTTAAGAGAGCTCCAAACAACGAAAGTTTTCTCTTTAAGCCTGGAGGTCAAGCGGTCCATGCCACCCATCACCTTCACTGACGATGAATTCAGGGGCATTCTACCGAACCAAGATGAATCGATGGTAGTAACAATCAAAGTGGACAACATAGAAGTGAGAAGGACACTGATAGACCAGGGTAGCTCGACAGATATCTTATATTGGTCTACCTTTCGAAAAATGAAGTTGGACATTTCAGCCCTCAAACCCCACAACGGAACCTTGGTTGGTTTCTCAGGAAAGCAGATTGACGTTTGGGGTTACGTCGAGCTAATCATAAGATTTGGAGAAGGTTGATTATCCAAATCTATGCTAGTCAAATATCTAGTGATAGACGCAAAGGCCTGGTACAATGTGTTGATAGGAAGGCCCTCTCTGAATTCCTTGGGGGCCATTATGTCAACTCCGCATTTAACCCTCAAATTCCCTGCCCCTTCAGGAGAGATCGTGTCTATCAGGGCCAACCACTAAGTTGCCAGGCAGTGAGAGTTTGAAGGCAAGTCAAGATAAAACTAGCAAATAAACACAAACCGATAATTAGGACATGTCAGTAAGTGTGATCGGGTTAGACCCCCGAGAAGAAAGTAGAGGACTACATCCACAGGCCAATGAAGACCTAGAACCTTTTCAAATTGGTACAAAAGAAGACCAATGCACTAAGATTAGAACTACTATGACATCCGAAGTAAAAGGTCAAATCCAAAAAGTGCCGAGTCAGAATGCCGATCTGTTCGCATGGTCCGTGGCGGATAAGCCGGGAGTTGATCCCGGCTTTGTGTGCCACAAATTAGCCATGAATCCGTCCGCTAAACCAGTGGCCCAGAAAAAGAGATGAGTTGGGGCGAGAAAATAATAGGTATCATCGAAGAAACCAAGAAACTATTCGAAGCAGGAGTAATCAGAGAGATTGACTACACCACCTGGTTAGCCAATGTTGTCCTAGTCAAAAAAGCAAACGACAAATGGAGAATGTGCACAGACTACACCAACCTTAACAAAGTATGCCCAAAAGATTCATACCCACTCTCGAGCATTGACAGATTAGTCGATGGAGCAGCAGACAAAGCCATCATCAGTTTTCTTAATGCATACTTTGGGTACAACCAAATCCGCATGTTTCCCCCCGATGAGAAATATACAACTTTTATCTCGGACAGCGGCAACTACTGTTCCCTTTGGGCTCAAAAATGCCGGGGCTACTTACTAGAGGTTAATGGATAAGGTGTTCGCCAAGCAGATAGGTCGGAACGTCGAGGTGTATATAGATGATATGGTGGTTAAGTCCAGTACACTGGAAGGCCACACAACTGACCCGGTGGAAGTGTTTGAACAAAGTGAGAAAGCACAATATGCGGTTATACCCCGAGAAATGTAACTTCGGTGTTCAAGGTGGGAAGTTTCTGGGTTTCACCCTAACCAAAAGAGGGATTGAGGACTTACCTGATAAATGTAAAGATATCCTAGAAATGAGAAGCCCAGCCACGGTCAAGGAGGTGCAAAGGCTCGCCGGGAAAGTCACGGCCTTTCAGCGTTTCCTACCCAAGTTGGCCTATCCAGCATCCCTATTCTTTAAAATACTGAAGAAACCAGACCAATTCATATGGTCCGAAGAGTGCGAAGAAGCTTTCACCAAGATCAAAAAATTATTAACTTCACCACCGGTGCTGACCTGACCCAAACCAAGAAAGGAGCTCTTTCTCTACTTATCAGTTAGCGAACATGCAATAAGTGCAGTAATGGTACAAGAGGAAGAAAAATAGCAAAAACTGGTTTATTACATTAGCAGAGTGCTGCAAGGAGCGGCAACCCGATATCAGCTGATAGAGAAACTTGCCCTAGCCCTAGTAACAGCTGCAAGGCGTCTGCAATCATATTTTCAGAGTCACCAAATCGTCATCTGAACAGATCACCCAATCAAATAGATCATGACAAAACCCGAGCTTGATGGAAGAATGATTGCCTGGTCGGTCAAGCTGTCAGAAGTCGACCTCAGGTACAAACCAAGGGGACTAATAAAAGCCTGATGCCTATCTGACTTCATAGCTGAACTCCTCCTAAGGAAGCAAATGAGATCAAAACATCTTGGGCCATGTTCGTGGATGGATCCTCAAATTTGAAAGGAAGTGGTGCGGGAATAATACTCGAAGGTCCCGAGGGGATTGTGCTAGAATAGTCCATCCGCCTTAATTTTCCTACCATCAACAATCAAGGCGAGTATGAAGCTATGATTGTCGACCTAAAGTTAGCCAAAGATTGTGGGGTAAGAAAGTTGAAAGCATACAACGATTCCCAATAAGTGACCGCCCAAATGATAGGAGAGTACCAGGTGAAAGACCCACAATTGGCAAAATATTTGGCAAAAGTGAAGGAACTCGGGTCAAGTTAACAAGAGTTTGAGGTCGAGCACATCCGTTGGGAGAACAACTCAAGAGCAGATATTTTGTCAAAGTTAGCTAGCACAAAAAGGCCAGGGCAATGCAAGAGAGTGATCCAAGAAACTTTATACACCCCAAGTGTCGAGGATGAGAAGCCAGACGAGGTAATGGTCATCGAAAATCATGAAAAAAGGTGGACCGAACCGATCCGGCAGTTTCTGGTCAATGATAAACTCCCAATCGACCCCAGCGAAGCTCGAAAAATTAAAAGGCAGGCCAGTCATTACACTATGGTTGAAGGTCAGCTCTATAGGCGAGGTTTTTCAACACCACTACTAAAGTGTCTAGAACAAGAACAGGGCGAGTATGCAATGGCCGAGATACATGAAGAGATCTGTGGAATGCGCGATGGGGAAGACCCCTAGCATCGAAAGTCCTCCGGGTAGGATACTTCTGGCCATCCACCAGAGAGAGCTGCCTACACTGGGTCAGAAAATGTGAAAAATGCCAAAAGTTCGCTAAGATACCAAAAACTCCCCCCCGAAGTACTGCACAATATACAAGCTCCATGGCCATTCTCGAAATAGGGAATCGACATCCTAGGGCCTTTCCCTATGGCCAAAGGACAAGCCAAGTTCCTTTTAGTAGCAGTCGACTATTTCACTAAGTGGATTGAAGCAGAACCTTTCGCCAAGATCACGGCCAAGCAAGTTGAGAAGTTTGTGTGGAAAAACATAATATGCAGGAACAGAATTCTGCACTCAATGGTAACAGACAATGGCACCCAGTTCGCAAACAAAAATTTCCAAACTTTCTGTAAAGGCCTCGGGATAAAGCAATAATTCAGCTCAGTAGAGCACCCACAAACCAATGGTCAGACCGAATCGGCAAACAAAGTCATCCTAAATGGGCTACGAAAACAACTCGAGGGGGATAAGGGCGCATGGGCTGAGGAGCTCCCAAGTTTACTCTTAGGCCTACCACATGACACCTCAATCAGCTACAAACGAGACACCCTTCAGGTTGACGTATGGAGCAAATGCAATGATCCCGATAGAAATCGGAGAACCATCAGTCCGAAGAATGAACTTTAAGCAATAAGAAAATGAAGAGGGTATGAGAGCAGAGCTAGACATGTTGGAAGAAATTCGGGAAGTGGAACTCATAAAGAATGCAGCAAGCAAGTAGAAAGTCGAGCAGAAGTACAATTCCAGACTGAGGTCCCGAGAGTTCAAAGAGGGAGATTTTGTGTTAAGGTTACAAGTCGGCCCAAGAAAAGAGAGAAAGGAGTGTAAGCTGGCCCCAAACTGCGAAGGTCCTTTCAAAGTCATTGAAGTAGTCGGCAAAGGGGCGTGCAAGCTGAAAACCTTAGAAGGCAAGACGGTTTCGAGGACCTAGAATGCGACATATCTGATGTTCTTTTATACATAAGATGTAATGGAGTACTCCTTTTCCTACCCGACGTTTTTATCCCTAAGGAGGGTTTTTCGCCGAAAGGATTTAACGAGGCTCCTTCAAAAACAAAATTAACGAAAATGTCTTTCTCGAATCTGTGCATCACCCACCCTTAAGCTCGGAAGTCGATCTAGACTCTACCTCGGAACTGCTTCGCAGCCAAACAAGCCAAAGCTCATAAAAAAGAGGTAGGAAGTCTAAAACAAAGACCCTACCGCGGAACTGCTTCGCAACCAAACAAGCCAAAGCTCATAAAAAAGAGGTAGGAAGTAGAAAACAAAGACCCTACCTCGGAACTGCTTCGCAGCCAAACGAGCCAAAGCTGATAAACAAGAGTTAGGAAGCCGAAAACAAAGACCCTACCTCAGAATTGCTTCGCAGCCAAACGAGGCAAAGCTCATAAAAAAGAGGTAGGAAGTCGAAAACAAAGACCTTAACTCGGAAATGCTTCGCAGCCAAACGAGCCAAAGCTTATAAAAAAGAGGTAGGAAGTCGAAAATGTAATACCCCCTCTCGATGTTACAGTTCGTAACCCAAATTCTCTTTTTCAGTTAATTAAAACCTTTTCGAAAATATTCATTAGACTATTTGCGGAAATCTGATACCAATTTAAAACTTTATCAACAACTGAAAACAAATCAAATCCATCATCTATAAACTCATTCAACATTGCCATAAAGCGTACATCACTTCGGTCTCTTAATATAACATCATATAAAGTCACGGTCAAAGGACCTGACTTTAAATATCAAAGTCCTAAGAGCTGGTCTAACAAAACTCTAAGAACAATAAAGCATACTACCTAGCATGCATCACCCTAATGATACTGGGCCTCATCATCAACAGTCCACCCATCTTCGTCCTCAACACCAGGGAACTCAGCTACAGGGTCTCGCAGTGACCCAGAGGACTGTTGGAAAAATATCTGTACATGTGTTCAAAAAAACACAACAGGGTGTTCAACATGTACAGGCAAAGGTGAGATACTCGTTCACAAGTTTATGGTAATAGCCACACAAGTAAAGCAGCATATAACCAAGGCATAAACACAGTCATGCGATAAAGCATCAATAATCAACATAATATCATAATGGGATAACGTCACTTTCCAAAATATCATACTTATTCATCAAGATAAGTCAAATGAATGCATGAGACTTCAATTCGATTCTCTAATTCATGTACTCCGAAGATTCCTACTTCCCTTCATCGAGCGATAGGCCGCGAATACTCCCATAACACAATTGTTCTCATGAGCCGGCCTCTTAATTTAGGTCCGAACTCTAATTGTTCCGGGGTACCACGTCATAACCATATCATGAATAGTCCAGTCTCTGATTGAGTTCATCCGTGTTGGGCAGCCAATTTACCACGGCATGGGGTCGCGATGCCTCTGGGCACTTGTGGAGTTTCGAACACAGGATGCCCCTATAGACCTAGTGGTCTTAAATGGCTCAATTCTCAACCACTTGGATTGTAGCTCGGTTCAAATGACACATCGGCAGACTCATGCATGTATACAGGAGGTTTTCTATTTTTTTCTTTTCGTTCATTCTTTCTTTTTCTGTCAAGGAATACAGCTCATGACTCATTTTAAAGGACATATAGCCCGTTCAATTCAAATTTCAGGACATGTAGTCCAAGTTCTTAATTAATGAAGTACTAGGCTGACGTTGCGGACACTAGACTCGTATATAGGACACTAAGTCCGTTCTTTTTCAAAACACAAGACATGTAATCCGAGTGCTCAATCCACGATGTACTAGGCCGACGTCCCGAACACTAGACTCGCATATAGGACACAAAGTCCGTTCATGTCACAAAACTCTAGCCCGACGTCTCTGTCACTCGGTTCATGTGATTCACATGCATGAAGGGGTAATCACCAGTTTCATCAAATTCATTTTCGTAGTTCAAATCTCAAAAACAAAACTCAGAATTTCTTTGGTATAAACCAAAACTCGTTTTCGCTCTTAAACTATTTTCTACAAAAACTTTTCTTTACAAATCATTCCCAAAGACTCAAGTTCTAAAGATGCATTTTCAAAGGATTTTGGCTTTAAATGCCCTTTTCTAAAGGTTCCATCGTTTTAAAGCATTTTTCAAAAGACTATTATCGAAGCAAACTTTCATAAAGAGATATTTTTCGTTTTCGGAACATCAAATACTTTCAGAAGGTTCTTTCTTTGACAACTAGATTTTTCTGAAAGTTTTCTTTCTTTGTACAACATGTTTAGAAAATAATGATAAAACAACTTTTCACTATTCTCCTCACCAACTCTCGACTTCCTAAGTCTCATTCGAAATCATCTTGGGTTCTTAACTTAGTGGCTTTTTGTAAAATTGGCCATTATAACATTAAGCTTAGAAGTTTTTCGTTCCTCAACTCAAAACATTTTCAAATTGTTGATTAAGACTTTTAGTCAGCTTAATCTTCATTATTCGAGCCATAGCCAGTGCTATTCTCTTAACCAGTTCAGGATATATATATATATATATATATATATATATATATATATATATATATATATACACACACACACACACACACACACACACACATCAAATCGCAATTCGACATCATCTCATCCAAGCATATGCTCCATCAAACAAATCAAGTACATACACCACATATATCCATTCCAAACCCAAATCAACCGCATACATATGTTCAATCCAAGGCAAAAATGCCACAATTTATACTTCCATATCAAATATTTCATTCAAGGCAATAATGTCACAATTCACATCTTAATATTCAATCACGCACTTACCAACTAATTTTCACATATACATCATCACAATCATATCACAACCAACCTTATGCGGCTATCAAACTTATTGGAGCTAATCTCCCCTTACCTCTTAAAGTCATCCTTCGAAGGTAAAGTCGCCCGATCGGTCCACGAATTCTCCCGATTCCTCATCCAAGTATCCGACAACAACTACAAACACACAACCAATCCATTCATCAACAATTAACAACACAAATTTTCCTAATCCCCTATAGGCTAGGTTCGGCCAAAAATTGCAAAATAGGTTAGAAATCTCATTTGATTCCAATCTTTTGGATGAAGGTTATTAAGCATACTTAACACTAACTTAAGTTCTATCACTCAAAAATTTGAAACATAACCCATGGTTCATCATACTCTAGATCTCGGCGATCAAGAAGAAAAATGGCTAGGAATTGATTTGGTTTTCCAATCACTTGGATTCAAGGATCAAAGGAAAGGAAAGGATGGAAATCAGGTGTTCAAAATCAAAAAATGGAAAAAATCCACTATTCCCCCAACTTTCTAAGGTTAGGCCCTCTCAACTTAAATAGGCTAGGATGAGAGTTTGATCATATACTCTTGGATAGGGGTAGAGAGTGATGAAGCTCGCTCAAAGAAATTGGTTTCCCATTAAAAGGATTTTTCTACACTTTTCCATGAATTTTTGAAATTTTGGATCATAAACTTGAAACTCAAGAAATCAAGATTTTAAACTTGAGATAGGAAGAGATTAATGAAGCTTAGAGATCATAGACGTGATCTTACCTAATGAATGATGAAGATTGATCAAGAATCAAGCTTTTTCTCTAAGAAAAATGGAGGATTTCTCAAGGAAGAAGATGAAGTGTTGGAGCTCTCTTTGGGGCTGTTCTATGCGTGGGGTTTGGGGGCTGACCAGTCCTTAAATCAACTCACTTAAGGGCACTTTGGTCATTTCTTTCAAATACCAAAATGTCATTTAAGAAAAGGTTAGGGGTATTTTGGTCATTTCGCGTCCAGATATTTTCAAACGTCATGGTGACTCTGGAACGCTTTCCCAAGTGATGTTACTTGATGTGAAATCAAGATTATCCGTTAGCGGGTCCCGGTTAAGTCTGTATGCGGCTCCATTCGTCACCCGATTGAGGATTTCGCTCGACAAAAAAAGGTCAAGAAGTGATTTTTTTTGAAATTTAACCAAAACTCAGAGAATTAAATTCTAAGACTTACTGTCTCGATCATGGGTCAATCTGAGGTCTCTGGAGCAGTAAAATTCTACTGACAGTGCAAAAACGCAGACTGGGCTCCATATGAGTTTTTGGCTAAAAAATTAATCGTAGCGCCCTACGATAGCGTAGAGGATGACTATGGTCTCGGAATGTTTTATTTCCCTCTTTAGACCCTTCAATAAAAATAAAAACTCATAAATACTGTTTAATTAGTATAAGAGAGTTTGAGGGGGTGTTACATTACTACCCCTCTAAAAAAAATTTTCGTCCTCGAAATTTCGCGACTGAAAACTGTACAGGATCCCCATGATCCCCAGGTTCCACATCTTATCCACCACACCATATCTTAACAAAACGCCTATCACTTCTCGTCTATCCTGCTGACAGGATGTTCGTAGTTAGAGTAATACACTTCCTCCCCACCAATCTTTCAAAGATCAAAACGTTCTTCTTGCTCGTCCACTTGAGTTGAGGGCAAGCAGTTGAACTTAGTCTCTACTCGGTTTTTGAAGATTAAGAAAAGAAATCTTTCAACAAAAGAAACTTTCAACAGAGGAAATTTCTTGGTCTTACTCTCATAGGAAAGCGTATAGAAGGATTTTACCACTCGGAAACGAATACAGGAATATCCAGTATGTAAAAGATTCTTCGGTAGGTTCGTGAGTGTAAAAATGCATAGCTAATACATGTTTACAATCATGACTCTAATAAAGTCCCTTCTTTCATAAGAACTTTCCAACATATCAGGGAATCAAAAGATGGACAGTCTGGCCAAAAATCAGACTGGATCACAGTTACCAAGTGTAAAAGTGATTAGACTAAGTCTCATCAAGAAACTTCCAGTATCGAGAATTTGTCTGTGTTACAACTCATGAAATAGTCGTAACAAATCTTTCGATGGAATGACATGAAAATGTCCAAGTCAAAGGTTACTATTAAACCGATCCACTCGCATGTCTCATACATGGGAGTGTGAGTTCAAAGGCTCGTCCGAGATTGTACATCCTAAGAATTTCTTTAACACCACCAAGTCCAGCTCGTAGTTACGTGACTTCACGTCAACTCCTCTCACGTAAGGTCCACAATACTTGACGCAGAGTCTCCTCGTGTTCCTCGTGACTCCTCATGTAAAGTAGATACAAAAATAGCACAACCATACACACAATCGTCACCAACAACCATCCTCGGGTTTATTGATCTTAACTACTCATCTCACACACTCATGCACCTACACCTGACATGAAGACGCGGCCACATTCCTATGTCAAACGTATCCCCTACCAAGCAGGATACTCATCCCTACTAAGCAGGATGAAGGTCAAACGTCGTCCGAGCAGCAAGTTCCGTTACACCCACGGGTACATTACACCCCCTACCAAGCTGGATGCTTACCCCTACCAAGCAGGGTGACACTATTCCCCATTCCCAATATGAATAGTTGTCCCGGTATCGGAAGGCGCATCGAAGATCTCAGAAGCTCACAGTAGACCAACCAAACATCTATCTGTAGTTCCGGTATGACCTCGCGTAATCCTAGATCTACGCGGTTGTGACATCACCACACGATGCAATCTAGCATGAATCCTTACGACTCATTCCGATCAATAGCTTAGCAACTCAACCCCGTCACCTGACACACTGAACACCAACACTCCCTACCAAGCAGAGTGTTCACGACTATCCACAGTCCTCAATCATTTCACCAGGTTGAGTGCAATAGTTTATCACCACCAAATGATCTTATCCCACACATCACCCAGTTCACAATGATCATCGCTTAGCTCTAAGCATACCAATAGTCACATATGCAGTATCATATCATCTCATAGCACATTATCCACATATCATCGAATGAAGTAAATAAATATATTATCACAACGTCACCCATTAAGAAAGTAAATCATGTTATCATGAGCATAGCAGTGCACGTATTCACAAATACACCATAGTAGACATATAAGCATCTTGAACATATAACCTCGATCAACATAGTATCAACCTATGGTGATAAACCTACAATGCCTAAGTCTACATTGGTACCCCGTTTCGGTAATCGCCAATGTGGACTTAGGTGTTGTCGGTCACGCAGCACTAGTAGGGTTTAGGATCCCCTACGCATATTAATATATTCTACTCTACTCTTGTCTCCCCGAGGAGTGTAATTCTTTCCCCCACCTTAGAGTGATTGACGCAAAGATCACGAACTCGACCACCACGAGCTCTCCACCACCACAGCCACCATGCAGGCCTCCTCCACCATCGTGAGCAGCTCCAGCACCACCACCACCACCGCGGCTGTCTCCTCCACCATGAGCATCGCCGCACCTCGAAATTTGTCCGAATCACGAAAACAACGTACAAACAACATTGTTAACCCTAGGGCAAAACCAAAACC
Source organism: Ammopiptanthus mongolicus (assembly GCA_039655645.1). NCBI lineage: Eukaryota > Viridiplantae > Streptophyta > Magnoliopsida > Fabales > Fabaceae > Ammopiptanthus > Ammopiptanthus mongolicus. Next base: position 63,888,451 of record CM077345.1, read on the forward strand.
AAGAAGATTCAAAGGAGAAGGTCGAAGAACACGAAGAACACGACGGTTGCCGTGTTAGAGATTCGAACTTACCTTCGAGAAATCGAGAAACCAATCCGTGGAACTCGCAATACTCGAAGCCCTGATCACAACGGTGTAGTCGGAATCACGATTTGACGCCTCAATCTCACTCTAGCTCAACTTTCTCTCTCTAGAAACCTCTGCCTTCTCTCTAAACTCTGAAACCCAGAAAAACTCAAATGGTTTTCATGCTAAGTAAAAAGAAGAGAAAAGGCTTACGTGATGTTGTCAGCCTGTCCACGCTCGAGCGTGGGAACACTCCACGCTTCAGCGTTGGCACGCTCTGACGTGGGAGAACTCCACGCTTCAGCGTGGGACGCTGATTGACACGTCTCTGCCACGCATCGCGTGCATGCTGACACGTGCACCCCCACGCGTCCACTCTCCACGTTTTGACGTGCAGCTACCCACGCTATGACGTCAACGGTCAACGTTTGAGCGTGGGGTCTCTCCACGTCTAAACGTTGGCCGCTGATTTACTCTGTTCTTACACGTTTTCCCACTTTCTGGACCCGTTCCAAGGCCAAATTGTCCCAAATTTGAACCATGGCTTCCTCAACACATAAGGAATCTAATTAAGCCCTTAAGCATGCTTAATTATTGTCCCATACACTAATCAAGAAAACGGGGTGTTACATTACCACCCCCTTAAAAGAAATTTCGTCCCCGAAATTTAGCATACCTTAGAATAGATGAGGGTATTGCTCTTACATATTTTCTTCTCTTTCCCAAGTTGCATCGCCTGTAACTTCATCCCAAACTGCTTTCACTAGGGGAATGTGTTTACCACTAAGTTCCTTAACTCTTCGATCCGCAATCCTCACTGGTAAGGCTTCATACTCTAGGTTTTCTTTCAACTGTACAGACTTAGGTTCGATGACATGAGAAGGATCGGGGTAGTACCTTTGAAGTTGTGACACATGGAAGACATCGTGAAGGTTTGACAGTTTTGGAGGTAACGCAACATGACAGGCCACTGGACCAATTCGACGAAGAATTTGAAATGGCCCAATAACCTTTGGAGTAAGCTTCCTAGACTTGATAGCTCTGCCAATACCTGTTCTAGGTGTAACTCTCAGAAACACATGGTCTCCTTCTTGAAACTCCAGAGGCCTCCTCCTCTTGTCACCGTAACTCTTCTGCCTGTCCTGAGCTGCCTTCATCTTTTCCCGGATTATCTTCACTAGTTCTGTTGTCTGCTGAATCATATCTGGACCTATTATTTGACTTTATCCCGTTTCATACCAGCACAACGATGTTCGACATTTCCTCTTATACAGAGCTTCGAATGGTGCCATACCGATACTCGTGTGGAAACTGTTGTTATATGTAAACTCTGTCAGAGATAAGCCATCATCCCAACTCCCTGTGTGTTCGAGTACGCAGGCTCTCAACAAATCTTCCAATGATTGGATCATCCTCTCTGACTGTCCATCTGTCTGAGGATGGTAAGCTGAGCTTAACCTCAGTTTAGTTCCCAGTGCACTGTGCAGCTGCTTCCAGAATCTGGATGTGAACCTTGGATCTCTGTCGGATATGATGCTTGTAGGAACTCCGTGTAACCTCATTATTTCTCTGATGTAGATCGACGTCAGCTTCTCCAGTGTATAACTTTCACAAATAGGCAGGAAATGGGCACATTTCGTTAGCCTATCGATGATTACCCATATCGCGTCATGCCTCTTCTGAGTCCTTGGTAACCCGGTCACAAAACCCTTAGCAATCCCATCCCACTTCCACTCAGGGATATCCGGTGACTGTAGTAATCCTCCGGGCTTCTGGTGCTCAATCTTCGCCTTCTGACATGTCAAACATGACAACACATATTATACTACTCCTTTCTTCATCCCAGGCCACCAAAACATCTTCTTCAAATCTTGGTACATCTTTGTGGCACCTGGATGGAAACTTAGCTTACTTTTGTGCGCTTCCTCCAAGATCATCTGCCGGATTTCCTCATCGTTTGGTATACAGATTCTGCCTCTGAACTGCATCCACCTTAAACTCTGAGGTTCGCTGATTGAGAATCATATCCTTCATTTTCTGAAGATACTGATCCGTTTCTTGCTTCCCCTTAACTGTCTCGAGAAAATCACTAGAAATAGTGAGTCTTCTCAGACACGTCATACCTTCGAAACATTCTCCTCCCAAATTCAAATCTCGGAATTGCTCCACCAACTCTAGCTCTTTGATCATCATGGCAGATAGATGCAGCGACTTCCTACTGAGGGCATCTGCTACCACATTAGCCTTTCCTGGATGGTAATGCAGCTCGAACTCGTAGTCCTTGATGAATTCCATCCATCTCCTCTGCCTCATGTTTAGCTCTTTCTGGTCGAACAGATATCTCAGGCTCTTATGGTCACTGTAGACACTAAACTTAGCCCCATAGAGATAGCGCCTCCATATCTTCAGAGCGAATACTATTGGTGCTAACTCCAAGTCGTGAGTCGGATAGTTCCTTTCATGAATCCTCAACTGTCTTGAAGCGTAAGCCACGACTCTCCCTTCTTGCATGAGTACACATCCCAGAACTTGATAGGATGCATCACAATAAACTTCGAACTGTCCCAAAGGGTCTGGCAATACCAGTTCTGGCGACATGGTCAACCTCTTCTTCAACTCCTGGAAATTGGCTTCACATTCTGCGGTCCACTCAAATGTCCTGCCTTTCCTCGTCAATTGCGTCATAGGTATCGCAATCTTCGAGAAGCCTTCTATAAATCTTCTGTAGTATCCAGCCAATCCAAAAAAACTTCTTACTTCACTGACTGTCCTCGGACTTGCCCACTGGACTACTGCCTCTACCTTTGCCGGATCCACTGCTATACCTTCTCTATTGATCACATGCCCCAAAAATTGTACCTCTTCTAGCCAGAATTCACACTTGGATAGCTTTGCATTCAATTGTCTATCCTTCAACACTTGGAGTACAATCCGGAGATGTCCCTCATGTTCCTCTCGGCTTGAGGAGCAGATGAGGATATCGTCAATGAATACCAATACGAACTTATCCAAAAACGGTTGGAAAATTCTGTTCATGTAGTCCATAAACACTACCGGAGCATTAGTTACGCCGAAAGGCATAACTAGGTACTCGTAATGTCCATACCGAGTCCTAAATGCCGTCTTTGGTATATCCTCCTTCTTGACTCTGATCTCATAGTAGCCAGATCTTAAGTCAATCTTTGAAAATATGGCTGCTCCCTTCAACTGATCCATCAGGCCGTCTATCCTTGGCAAAGGATACTTGTTCTTGATGGCCACCTTGTTCAGCTGTCGGTAGTCAACACACAATCTCGAACTCCCATCCTTCTTCTTAATAAACAAAACATGTGCTCCCCATGGTGAAACGCCTGGCCTGATGAATTCCTTTCCCATCATATCATCTAGTTGCTTTTTCAATTCCGCTAGCTCTGCCGGCGACATTCTGTATGGTGCTATTGAGATTGGTCCGGTTCCAGGTACTAGGTCTATTGCAAATTTGATTTCCCTCTCAGGTGGCAACCCTGGAACATCTTCTGGAAATACCTCCGGAAATTCTCTCACCACCGGCAAAGAACTTGTTTCAGGAGCCTCTTTCACCTCCGCGGAGAACAGCATCACGTATTCATGAGATCCGTTACTTCCTTGAAGATTCTTACTATTGGCAGGCATCAAACTAGGTTACTCGGGGAATACTAAGGTCTTTCTAGCACAGTCTAACAGTACATGGTTGGCTGAGAGCCAATCCTTACCTAAGATAACATTTAATTGTTGCATAGGCAAACAAACTAGATCGACATGAAAAGACCTATTCTCTATAATGATTGGACATTTTAAGCAAATAAACATGGTAGTCAAAGAATCATTTGTAAGAGTAGAAACAGTCAGATTATATGGAAGTAAAGACACAAACAATTTCAAGTGTTTCACACATTCAAGAGACACGAATGAATTGGTGGCTCCCGAGTCAAACAGCACGGACAACAATTTACCCGACACTAAGCACATACCTTGAATGAGATCGGGGGATCGAGAGGACTCAGCTCCTCTCACGGTAAACACTCTTTCCGTAGCTTGTGGTCTTGCAGCTTGAGATCCTACTGCTTGCGGTCTTGCCCCTGCTCCTTGATTACCAGCAACAGGTTGCTGCTGTTAAGCTCGCTGTTTGCAGTCTCTATCAAAGTGGCCCAGCTTGCCACAGTGGAAACACTGCCTGTCCCCATTCATGGTGCAGTCTCTGATAAGATGCGGGCCCCCACATCTGAAGCATCCTTGCGGTTTTGGCTATACCGTTCCCACTCCTCCTACAGCGGCTGGGCGCTCATATGGTTTTCCTCTAGGTTGGGGCCTACCCCCTCTGCCCTTGCCTTTCTGATAAGTGTTGCTTCTTATTGGTCCTCCACTTTTTGGCTGTTTATGCGATTCCCTTTTTCTTTCTATGTTCTTGATCACAGAGCATCTTTCCAACATCTCTGGAAACCTTGAGATGTTCAATGGTGCTATCATTCGCTGCAGCTCGTACTTCAGCCCGTCCTCAAATCGACAGCATACCCATTCCTCTTCCGGATATCTCCGGTAGAATTCGGAGAACTTGAGTAACGCTTCAAATCTTGCCGCGTATTCTCCTACTGACATGCTTCCTTGTTTCAGGCTCATAAATTCCTTTCCTTTCTCTCTCCTTATCAGTCGAGGAAAATAATTTTCCAGGAAGCACTCCTGGAACAATTCCCAGTTGATTATTCTGCCTTCTCCTTGCAACATCCTTCGATTTCCCTTCCACCGTAGCTCGGAACTTCCCGTTAGCATGAACGATGCATATGTCACCTTACGGTCCTCGTGACAATGCATAGAAGCAAACATCTTCTCCAGCTCTTGTATCCAGAGCTCTGCACATTCCGGATCGAAATCGCCATTAAACTGCGGCGGCTTCCCCTTAAGAAAAGTTGTCAGCCCGGCATCTTCCCCGTCCGCATCATGCCTCTGATTCTGTCTTTGTTGTTGTTGCATGGTCATCTGCATAAGTTCAACGTTCTGGTGTGTCTGCTGCAACATAGCAGTTGCAAATTCCTTGACTGCCCTTAAGGTCTCAGTGGAATCCTCCCCACCACCCGTGTGGGAAGTCTCTCCGTGTCCATTCCCTGGTTCAGGTGTTCTCCCTGTGGTCCTTCCACCACATCCTCTACCTTGGGCTCCTCTACCTCATCCACGAGCCATTTAACTTCCTGTAAAAAAAATTATTAGCTCCAATTCATAAGACATAATATTACTGAAAAAAGTAAGCATACTACATGCCTTATGAATGAAACAGTTATCATACACGATAACTTGCATATTGGACACTCTACCTAACCTTTAAACATAATCGGCACCCGCTGTGGGTCCAACTAGACATGTCCAGTAAGAACTTCCAAGACTCACAGTTATGATTCCAGACTCCACAGTCTCCGATTCCAACAAGGACTGTGTAGCATCAACGACCCTCAAGGCCCGTTATGGAACCAAACTGCTTTGATACCATAATAATGAGACGACCCGACTTACGTAGGATAATCCCATTAGCCTCAGACCATTTACGTTCTTAACAAACGTGCAAGGATATTTAAAACTTTAAACGTACATACATACATACGTACTGTATATACATACACTGTATATGTCACATGCCATTATCAGAGTAGCACAAGTCATAAAGAGGAAAGATAGACTCACTGGCCATAAACACTAAGCATACTAGCACAAACTGCTCCAGCTTGGACGACGGATACTCCTCGCTTGTTCTCGCCGCCACTAGGAATCTCCCAAGATTGGGTTCTACAGCTCTCCCACCACCATCGGGCTCGTATGGAGTTCCATCTAGCTCCTCGTCATCCGGTTCTGCTACTAGTTCTTCTTATCATTTTAATAACATAAAATATAGAGAAAACAGGGGATAAGAATTGTATCTCACCATAAATAGGGATAGAAGTAAAGCAGATACATTAATAGCACAACCATACACACAATCGTCACCAACAACCATCCTCGGGTTTATTGATCTTAACTACTCATCTCACACTCTCATGCACCTAGACCTGACATGAAGATGCGGTCACATTCCTATGTCACAACATATCCCCTACCAAGCAGGATACTCATCCCTACCAAGCAGGATGAAAGTCAAACGTCGTCCGAGCAGCAAGTTCCGTTACACCCACAGGTACATTACATCCCCTACCAAGCAGGGTGACACTATTCCCCATTCCCGATAGGAATAGCTATCCCGGTGTCGGAAGGCGCATCGGAGATCCCGAAAGCTCACAGTAGACCAACCAAACATCTATCTGTAGTTCCGGTTTGACCTCGCGTAATCCCAGATCTACGCCGCTGTGACATCACGACACGATGCAATCTAGCATGAATCCTCACGACTCATTTTGATCAATAGCTTAGCAACTCAACCCCGTCACCTGACACATTGAACACCAACACTCCCTACCAAGCAGAGTGTTCACGACTATCCATAGTCCTCAATCATTTCACCAGGTTGAGGGCAATAGCTTACCACCACCAAATGATCTTGTCCCACACATCACCCAATTCACAATGATCATCGCTTAGCTCTAAGCATACCAACAGTCACATATGCAGTATCATATCATCTCACAGCACATTATGCACATATCATCGAATGAAGTAAATAAACATGTTATCACAACGTCACCCATTAAGACAATAAAGCATGTTATCATGAGCAAAGCAGTGCACGTATTCACAAATACACCATAGTAGACATATAAGCATATTGAATATATAACCTCGATCAACATAGTATCAACCTATGGTGATAAACCTACAATGCCTAAGTCTACATTGGTACCCCGTTTCGGTAATCGCCAATGTTGACTTAGGTGTTGTCAGTCACTCAGTCACTAGTAGGGTTTAGGATCCCTTACGCATAGTAATATATTCTACTCTACTCTTGTCTCCCCGAGGAGTGTAATTCTTTCCCCCGCCTTAGAGCGATTGACACAAAGATCACGAACTCGACCACCACGAGCTCTCCACCACCACAACCACCACGCAGGCCTCCTTCACCACCGTGAGCAGCTCCATCAGCACCACCACCACCGCGACTATGTCCTCCACCACGAGCACCGCCGCGACCTCGAACTTTGTCCTAATCACGGAAACAACGTACAAACAACATTGTTAACCCTAGGGCAATACCAAAACCAAGAAGATTTCGAAGAACACGAAGAACACGAAGGTTGACATGTTAGAGATTCGAGCTTATCTTCAAGAAATCGAGAAACCAATCTGTGGAACTCGCAGTACTCGAAGCTTTGATCACAACGGTGTAGTCGGAATCACGATCCGACGCTTCAATCTCACTCTAGCTCAACTTTCTCTCTCTAGAAACCTCTGCCTTCTCTCTAAACTCTAAAACCCAGAAAAATTCAAATGGTTTTCGTGCTAAGTGAAAAGAAGAGAAAAGGCTTAACTAATGCTGTCAGCCTGTCCACGCTCGAGAGTGGGAATACTCCACGCTTCAGCGTTGGCACGCTCTGACGTGGGAGAACACCACGCTTCAGCGTGGGACGCTGATTGACACGTCTCTGCCACGCGTCGCGTGCATGCTGACACATGCACCCCCACGCGTCCACTCTCCACGTTTTGACGCGCAACTACCCACGCTCTGACGTCAACGATCAACGTTTGAGCATGCCGTCTCTCCACATCTAAACGTTGGCCGCTGATATACTCTGTTCTTACACGTTTTTCCACTTTCTGGACCCGTTCCAAGGCCAAATTGTCCCAAATTTGTGTTAGAACCAAAACAATAATGACTAATGACCCCTAAAAGTTTTAATGATTAACAAAGTTATTATATGTTTATTGAAAATACTCGAAGTCAAGTTTATGCTAATCCATAAGGTCAAAAGACCTTTTTATGTTTCTGACTTCAGATAGTTCTCCAAAAACCAAAGTTTCACCTAGCTTTTAAAGGACAACTCACTGCAATATCTTTGTCCAAAGAAACTAAGTGGTAAAGGTTTACGTCCAAATGTTTACACTGCTTTATCGTCCAATTGTTTATAATTATTGTGCGTCCAATTGTCTTCAATGCGTATGCGTCCAATTGTCTTCAATGCTTATGCGTCCAATTGTCTTCAAATGCATGTGTCCAATTGTCTACAAAAATTGTGCGTCCAATTATATATTTGCCTGTGCGTCCACTAACTTCTTTTTGTAGATGATGTGGCACGCTCTTATTCAAAACTCTTAAATGGTTTTAAGGAAATATCTTTTTCACATAAAGATAAAAGAAGGTACGAACGTCGTACAAAGAAAATCATGTAGAGCAAAGAATCACGTAGAGCAAAACGTGATTCCATTCAAGCTGCTACTACCTCCTCATTCTGAAAGGACAATTACCCAACGGAAAACAACTGGCAAATGATCTGTGCCTAACGGATATTTGATTGAGTCTAAACGGAAAAGATTCTCCCTATATTTTGAAATCAGAAGGTCAAGACAAGCTATAAGAAGACCCTCCTCTGAAGAAGCAAAAAAAGAGAATACACGAACAAGAAAATATTCAAGAGATTTCATTGTGCAAAAAGCCAAAAAGCTTCCACTCTTAGTATTTGATCTTTAACCTTCTCATTCTTTCATTGTAAAGTTGTAAACAGATTGTCAAGAGTTATATCGTGTAATACTCTCACTGTTGTGAGTTTGTAAAAAGCTCAGAAAAACCCCTCTCAAATCTTAGGATTTGTTGAGCTTGAAGAGGCTTGTCTGTAAAAGAATACTTGTTGCCTGGAGAGGTGTAGAATACTTGGAGTTGTTGTCTTGGAGAGACTTGGAAACAACTTGTATTAAGTGCTAAGAGTTTTAGTGGAAAAACCTTATGGAGGAAGGGACTGGACGTAGCTTTTTGTTTTGAAAGAGTGAACCAGGATATATCTTTGTGTGAACCTCTCTTTTTCTATCTCGTTGAGTTTTTTTTTTATTACTAACTTGGGGATTGAAAACAAATTATCTTAATCACCTATAATTGTTTTAGTGTGTTCTTTCATCTTCCTGCTTTAAACGTTTGTTTTAAAAAGAAAGGGTTTTAGAAAATCGGTTAAGAAACACAATTCAACCCCCTTCTTGTGTTTCCCTATTTCACTTTCAGTTGGCATCAGAGATCAGCCTCGGGGTTGAGCATTTAGCCGTGCTTGAGGAAAAGATCCAAAGCTCGATGGCAGGACAAGGGATGCCCAGTGGGAGTCAACCTATTCTTAAAGGTACCTCCTTGACCAGACCGCCTTTTTTCAATGGCACTCACTACCTCTACTGGAAGGAAAGATTCAAAGGATTCATCTTGAGTACCAGCTCTGCGCTCTGGCCTTTGATCATGAACGGTCCTCACATCGTCAACAATCCTGATGGCACTGAGAAATATGAGTCTCAGTGGACTGATGATGAGAGAAGAAGGATGGAGCAGAACTACAAAGCTAGATACACATTGATTTGTGCTCTTAGTCCAGACGAGTTCCAAAAAATTCATGCATGTGAATCAGCAAAACAAATCTGGGACACTCTATCCAATGTTCATGAAGGAACTTCCAAGGTAAAGAACTCAAAGATCATTATTCTTATGAGTCAATATGAAATGTTCATTATGGAAAATGGAGAAACCATCGTTGATATGTTTGGTCATTTCCAAACTATTATAAACAATCTCAAGTCTCTTGGAAAGGTCTACACTACAAAAGAGAATGTTACGAAGATCCTCAGGAGCTTACATATGGAATGGAGACCACTCATCACTGCAATCACGCAAGCTAAGGATTTGTCAACCTTGACCTTAGATGATCTTGTGGGAACCCTTCAAGTTCATGAGTAGGAGCTCAACCAGGACAATCCTACAAAGAAAGGCAAGACTATTGCCTTGAAAAGTCAAAAATCTAGCAAAGCTGATGATTCCAGCGATGACAATGATCAAAATGAAGAAGAAGAATCCGATGATGAACTGTCTCTCATATCAAAGAAACTTGAACGTATTCTGAAAAAGAAAAATATGAGAAGAAGACCATTTACAAAGAAAATTGTCAAAGACCAAGGTGAAACCAAGGATAAAAATCCGATGGTTTGCTATGAGTGCAAGAAACCAGGCCATTTCAAAGCTGAGTGCCCTCAGCTGAAAGATAAGAAAAGGTTTGTCAAAAAGAAAAGCAAGAATCTCATGGCAACATGGGAAGATCTTGACTCCTCTGAAGAAGAGGAAAACGAAGAAGAAGCCAACCTATGTCTTTGGTCTGAAAATCATCTCCTTGAAGATTCTTCAGAAGAAGAGGAACAATCTACCTCTTCAAATCCTGAGTCATTGAGAGAATTCAGTAACCTCTCTATAAATGGACCACCTATGTTATATATAACTGGTGACTATGCCGTATGGAGAGAACTATTCATGAGATTCAGCTTGGAACAAAATGTTGATGGCCTAAGGAGAGCTTACACCGATGATAACTTTTGTCCTACCACTGTTATCAATGGTGAACGTATAGTCAAACCAAGTGCTGAATGTTCTGAAGAAGAACAAAGAAGAGTGAGAATTAATACTAGAGCTGTCTACATTCTTACATGTGCCTTGGACGCAAGAACTGTTAACATGGTGATGTATTGTGATATCGCTAAAAGAGTGCTTGACATGCTAGATGCCCTTTTTATGAGAAGGAGACCTGCTCATTCTGAAGGACCACCTATTTATCAATCTTCAAAATCAGAATATGAAGCTTGGAAAGAGAACTTCATATCCTTTGTTGTAACCCAAGGATCAGAAGAACACTGGAAAACTCTCACTGACGAAACCTTCTGTCCCATCATCATCATCAATGGAGAATACATGATGAAACCTCTAGATCACTGCACCTTTGAGGAAAGAAGAAGAGTTGATCTTGACTGTGAGGCAAGGGCCTTTCTGTTTCGGAGTATACATGGAGCAAGGAGAGATGTTCTGGCTGAAGAGACAACTGCTTGGGGAATGATGAATCTAATGGATATTCTTGAAAGATCTCCACCTGCATCCCCAATAGCAGATATGTGTCTCATGGCAAGTATTTCCTCTGAGATAGACATAGAAGAAGATGAGGTAAATATATCTGACTACTCAAAAGATGCATATGAAGAGCTATTAAATGAATCATGCACTATTTATTCTGAATATAAAGCCCTTAAAAGAAAATTTGCCAAACTCAATAAAGACTTTAACAAAGTCAAAGTTGAGAATGGAGAGCTAAGAGATGAGATAATCAGCCTAACTGAAATCTCAAGCTCTAAGTCCAGTACATCCTGTGAAGTTGAGAAACTTGAGCATCAAATTACTTACTTAACTGATAGCTTGTCAAAATTCACTGATGGATCTAAAAATCTTAATTTAATTCTTAGATATAGATCTCCTTATGATAAATCTGGCATTGGGTATGAAAAAGAAAACCCAAAATTTTCTGAGACAAAAAAAGTAATGTATTGCTCTATCTGTGGTAAAAATGTACACTCTGCGTCATGATGCTTACACAACAGAAAAACTTATAAGTTACCTGCAACTTACCAAAAAGGATCCAAGACTATCAGGGTACCTAAAAGTAAAATAATCTCTGTTGCAGACTTGCTTGACAACAGAAAGAAAACACCAATCTTGGTACCTGGAAAGTGGATGCTCACGACACATGACGGGAGAAAAGTCTATGTTCCTAGCCTAAAGCCAAAGTCTGAAGGATCAGTTGTTTTTGGTGGCAATCAAAAGGGAAAGATTGTAGGTATTGGTAAGATTGGTAAGAATAATTCTCCCTCTATAAATAATGTGTTGCTAGTTGAAGGGCTAAAACACAATCTGCTTAGCATAAGCCAATTATGTGACAGTGGGTTTGTAGTGTCTTTCAACAAAGATAAGTGTATAGTCAAATATGCTGATGAGTCCACTCTATTTACTGGTAAGAGGCAAAACAATGTTTATAAAATTGACTTGGAGGACCTCTCTAATCAAAATGTATCATGTCTAATGTCTGTGAATGATGAGCAATGGATTTGGCACAAGAAACTTGGTCATGCAAGCCTGAGATTAATCTCAAAGCTACAAAAGCATAACCTCGTAAGAGGATTACCAAAGCTGCCCTATAAATCGGATGCTCTCTGTGATGCCTGTCAAAAGGGGAAACAAGTCAAAAATTCTTTTAATTCAAAGAATATTGTTTTAATATCCAGACCTTTAGAATTGCTACATTTAGATTTGTTTGGTCCAACAAGGACTGCCTCCCTAAGTGGAAAGAAATATGGACTTGTCATTATTGATGATTACTCTAGATGGACATGGGTAATGTTCCTAGCTCACAAAGACGAGTTTTTTGAGGTGTTCTCAATATTCTGTAAAAGGATTCAAAATGAGAAAGGTATATGTATCAATTCAATCCGAAGTGATCATGGAGGAGAGTTTGAGAATGTAAACTTCCAACTATTTTGTGAAGAAAATGGCATTGTTCATAATTTCTCTGCCCTAGAACACCTCAACAAAATGGGGTTGTTGAGAGAAAGAATAGGTCTCTTCAAGAGATGGCAAGAATATTACTCAATGATAACTCTGTCTCTAAGAACTTTTGGGCTGAGGCTGTTAACACAACATGCTATATTCAAAATAGAGTATACATAAGACCAATACTGAAAAAGACTCCATATGAATTGTGGAAAGGACGAAAACCCAACATATCATATTTTCATACTTTTGGATGTGCCTGTTTTATTAAACACTAAAGACAATCTAGGAAAATTTGATGCCAAAGTTAATAATGGTATTTTCTTAGGATATTCTGAAACATCTAAAGCCTTTAGAATTTATAATTGTAGATCATTAATTGTCGAAGAATCCATTCATGTTAAATTTGATGACAAGAAGCTTGATAAAACACTATCAGAGCTGGACGAATCTCTTGCAGATCTGGATCTGAATGATCATCGTCCAACCAACAATGAAAAGGAAATCTTCCATGATGTCAAAACTGCTGATCCACACTTGTCTAGTGATAGCCATAAATCTTGGCAATTTAAAGTTTACCATCCTGAAGATCAAATCCTTGGTCAACCTAGTGACAAAGTAAGAACAAGGTCAACCTTCAGAAATCAAGCTGATTCAGCTTTCATCTCTGAGTTAGAACCAAAAACTGTGGATGAAGCTCTCTCGGACGATGGATGGATCTTGGCCATGCAAGAAGAACTAAATCAGATCAAGAGAAACAAAGTTTGGACCTTAGTTCAAGAACCCAAAGATAAATCCATTATGGGAACTAAGTGGGTATTTAGAAACATGATGGATGAAAATGGAAAGGTTGTGAGAAACAAAGCAAGGTTAATAGCACAAGGTTATTCTCAAGAAGAAGGTATTGATTACACTGAAACCTTCGCTCCTGTTGCTAGAACAGAAGCTATACGTATCTTATTATCCTTTGTTGCTCATCATAACATAACCTTATATCAAATGGATGTTAAAAGTGCTTTTCTGAATGGACTAATTAATGAAGAAGTCTATGTAATGCAACCCCCTGGGTTTGAGGATCATTCCCATCCTGAGCATGTATACAAGCTTCAGAAAGCTTTATATGGACTCAAACAAGCTCCTAGAGCTTGGTATGAGAAACTCAGCTCCTTCCTCATGGAAAATGGTTTTTGTATGGGTAAGGTAGATACGACTTTGTTTAAGAAAACTAATAAATATAATTTTACAATAATTTAAATCTTTGTTGATGACATTATGTTTGGATCTACTAATGATTCTGTTTGTAAGGAATTTTCTGATCTTATGACAAAAGAATTCAAAATGAGCATGATGGGAGAGCTCAAATTCTTTCTGGGTCTGCAAGTAAGACAAACCTCAAAATGTGTGTATATTCACCAGACCAAGTACACTAAAGATCTCTTGAAGAAATTTCAAATGGACGATAACAAGCCAATGAGTACACCTATGCATCCAACATCCATTCTGACCAAAGACAACAAAGATAAAAAGGTAGATCAAAAGGTTTACAGAGGTATGATCAGATCCCTTTTATATCTCACCTCGTCCAGACCAGATATTATGTTTAGTGTATGTCTTTGTGCACGTTTTCAAGCTGATCCATGTGAAAATCATTTAACTGCTGTCAAGAGAATCTTTAGATATCTAAAAGGTACTTCTAATCTGGGTTTATTTTATGAGAAAACCATTGAGTACAGATTAATGGGATATTGTGATGCTGACTATGCTGGAGACAGAATTGAACGAAAAAGTACAAGTGGTGGCTGTCATTTTCTTGGATCAAATCTTATCTCATGGTCCAGTAAAAGACAAAGCACCATAGCCTTATCAACTGCTGAAGCTGAATATATCTCTGCGGCTAGTTATTGCTCACAACTTTTATGGATTAAACATCAACTGGAAGATTACAATAATCATGAAAGTAAGATTCCAATTTATTGTGATAATACTGCTGCAATTAATTTATCGAAAAATCCTATATTGCACTCGAGGGCTAAGCATATAGAAATCAAACATCACTTTATTAGAGATTACATTCTAAAAGGTGTGTTTGATGTAAAATTTGTGGATACTGACCACCAGTGGGCAGATATCTTCACAAAACCTCTTGCAGAGGATAGATTTTCTTTAATAAGAAAACAGCTTAACATGCTTTATGTTGAATGACCTTGCGTCCAATAAACGCTTGTGTCAGAAAAGCATGAGCATAAAATGGTTGCGTCCATTTTTTGCTAACGTCGTTATTCCTTGATATTTATTTATTGTTTTTTTTTTAAAAAAATTTCTGCATCTGTCCTCCACATAAATACTGTTGAGTCAGCACTCTCGGGTCACGTCAAGCGGCGTGCCTCTGCTAAGTAGCCTCCCTCGGTAACCGCTAGTCATCATTTTTTTAACCACGGTTACTTTCTCTGACGCTTCGGTTACTTTTCGCCTCTCTATAGAAAACCTCAACCCGTGCGCTCAAACCTCACCAAGCGTCCTCTCTTTGAAATCTTCTCTCTCTCTCTCTCTCTCTCAACTGTTCATCTTCTCTATCTTCTCTCTCTTCACTCTTCTGAAACATGGGAAGAAATCTGCGATCAACCGGAGAAGGAACCAGCATTCCACAGGAGACCACTTCACCGCTCGGTCATCCCTCTCGTGAGATTCCTGATAATTGTCAGATCAATATTGAGCATCAGATTGACTTGAATATGCTAGTGAGATTGGGATCAGACGTCCGGGTCTACATCATCAGGGCTGGATGGGATCATTTCTTTATCAACTATCCAGAAGACTATCCAAGACTTCTCACTAAGTTCTGGAAGACAGCTCACCTTGAAAAAGAAGGTCTTATTTCTGGGTTTGTTCTGTGGACACACAAAGTTGAAGTCTCCAAAGTCTATATAGCCTCTGCTATTGGGTGTCTATCTCTCGGTGCCACCTATTTCAAATCTTGGAACCACAAGTTTGGAGGAAAAGACAATGTCTTTAACTTCCTCAGAAATCCCGATGCTCAGCCAAATGCACTGTTCCATGCTGCTATCATGAAGGATGAAGCTAGGGTTCTTAATCAAATCTTGAACAAAGCCGTTCTGCACAAAGCTGGATCCAAAGACTCCATCTCTGAGGTGCATTCCTTCCTGCTCACCCATCTGCTGTATGGTATTAAGGTCAATCTTCCCTCTCTTCTCTTTGACCGTTTCAAAGAAAATTGCATTGATGTCGTCTCTGTGAAGACCATTACATATGCAATCCTTCTCTCCCGCATCTTTGAAAATCAAGTGGTTTATCGGATGCTACAAAAAGTTCATCCTAGCATCAAAACCTCCTACCAAACAGTGAGCTGCCCTGTGTTTGGAAAGGCAAACCTCTCCAACATGCAACTCAAAACTGTGCTGGCTTTTGATCAAGCTCAGACCTCTTTTGCTCAAGCTCCACGCATGGACGATCTTCAAAGTCTTAAGAGAAGGAAGCATCAAACTCAAAACGTTGCAAACCCTCCTCTTTTCTCCCCTGATCCATCCACTCAGGCTTCGTCTCAAAATGTGTTCGAAGAATTTGAGGAAAAGCCGAGTCTAGAGTTCGTCTCAATGATGGAAGGAATTGCTTACACCATCTGTGGAGAAAAGTTCATCAAGCTCAATGGTGTGGTACTTCCATTTGTTGAAGAGATTCATGGACCATTGCTTAAGGCTGATTTAGGCTCAAAGCAGCAGGCTCATGTTTCCTCTCAAGAGGATCTAGAAGCTGGTTCCTCTAAACCTCGATACAGAAAGAGAAAACTTCTGGTGGATGAAGACAACGAAGAAGATGATGAGGACAATGTTCCTATTGCTCTTCTTCTTGCAAAGAAAAGTAAGGTCTATCCTTCACCCTTACCCAACCCTTCTATACAATCCACTCCTTCTGAAGAACCATCTTCTATCCCTTACCCCAATCCTAAACTCTCTGCGTCCATCCCTCTTCCACCAAAACCAAAGCGCATCAAAACCATAGCCCAACGACCACCTCGACCCAAAATCCTCATATCAGACTCTTCAACCTTTACACCCTCCCCACAAAAATCCATTTCCCCATCCCCATCTCCACCTTTCTCACCTCAAGATGCCCCACCCTCCATATCTCCATCACCGGTCCCGGAATCATCTTCTCCTCCTCCTATTCTTCTGGTTCCATGGTACTCTCATGAAGAAGCCACATCTTCAGAGGTTCCAGTGGATAATTCTCCTACTTCAGTTGCTGTTCCTTTTTCCTAAACGGAAGCCAGCTCGGTTCAGCACACTGAACGTCTTGATGCTACTTCCACCCTGTCTGGAAACACGGTGGAACTACATCTTGATGAGGAAGATGTCAACTCTTCTACAGCCGAAGAAGCTCGCCCTGCTCCATCTTCGGCTCCTTCTCTACCTCCTGGTCTGACTCCTGAAGTTGCTGACTACTTAGTAGATCGGATCTCAGCTAGGATCACTGAAGAGTTAGATCGAAAGATGGCTCAGTTGTTCTCTTATCTTCATCGCGTCTTCCCTGACTTTCCGCCTCCATCTCCTTAGAATCTTTTCATTTCTTTTTGCTGACAATAATGTTGTATCCTCCCTTTATTCCTTTTGTCTGATGACAAACAGGGGGAGAAAATATATGAAATGAAATGTGTAAAGTTGTTATATATATGAGAAAATATATGAAATGAAATGTGTAAAGTTGTTTTATATGTGAAATGAATTGAACGTTTGGTTATATATCCTGTCTTTTATACTTTCATAATCTGAGTTATGTCTTCAATATGTATATGCATAATCTCAGGGGGAGCCTTTTTTTTACGATACACTGTCTATATTGTTTCAAAAACATGCTTCATAATAATGTTTGTCATCATAAAAAAGGGAGAGATTGTTAGAACCAAAACAGTAATGACTAATGACCCCTAAAGTTTTAATGATTAACAAAGTTATTATATGTTTATTGAAAATACTCAAAGTCAAGTTTATGCTAATCCATAAGTTCAAAAGACCTTTGTATGTTTCTGACTTCAGATAGTTCTCCAAAAACCAAAGTTTCACCTAGCTCTTAAAGGACAACTCACTGCAATATCTTCGTCCAAAGAAACTAAGTGGTAAAGGTTTACGTCCAAATGTTTATACTACTTTATCGTCCAATTGTTTATAATTATTGTGTGTCCAATTGTCTTCAATGCGTATGCGTCCAATTGTCTTCAATGCTTATGCGTCCAATTGTCTTTAAATGCATATGTGTCCAATTGTATACAACACTTATGCGTCCAATTATATATTTGCCTGTGCGTCCACTAACTTCTTTTTGTAGATGACGTGGCACGCTCTTATTCAAAAGTCTTAAATGGTTTTAAGGAAATATCTTTTTCACATAAAGACAAAAGAAGGTACGAACGTCATACAAAGCAAATCACGTAGAGCAAAGAATCACGTAGAGCAAAATGCTTGTCGTCCATCAAAGCAAAATCAGTCTGCTACCATTCAAGCTGCTACTACCTCCTCATTCTGAAAGGACAATTACACAACGGAAAACAATTGGCAAATGATCTGTGCCTAACGGATATTTGATTGAGTCTAAATGGAAAAGATTCTCCCTATATTTTGAAATCAGAAAGTCAAGACAAGCTATAAGAAGACCCTCCTCTGAAGAAGCAAAAGAAGAGAATACACGAGCAAGAAAATATTTAAGAGATTTCATTGTGCAAAAAGCCAAAAAGCTTCCACTCTCAGTTTTTGATCTGTAAACCTTCTCATTCTTTCATTGTAAAGTTGTAAATAGATTGTCAAGAGCTATATCGTATAATACTCTCACTGTTGTGAGTTTGTAAAAAGCTCAGAAAAACCCCTCTCAAATCTTAGGATTTGTTGAGCCTGAAGAGGCTTGACTCTAAAAGAATACTTGTTGCCTGGAGAGGTGCAGAATACTTGGAGTTGTTGTCTTGGAGAGACTTGGAAACAGCTTGTATTAAGTGCTAAGAGTTTTAGTGGAAAAACCTTCTGGAGGAAGGGACTGGACGTAGCTCGTTGTTTTGAAAGAGTGAACCAGGATATATCTTTGTGTGAATCTCTCTTTCTCTATCTCGTTAAGTTTTTTTTTTTATTACTAACTTGGGGATTGAAAACAAAGTATCTTAATCACCTATAATCGTTTTAATGTGTTCTTTCATCTTCCTGATTTAAACGTTTGTTTTAAAAAGAAAGGGTTTTCGAAAATCGGTTAAGAAACACAATTCAACCCCCTTCTTGTGTTTCCCTGTTTCACTTTCAATTTGAATCATGGCTTTCTTAATGCATAAGGAACCTAATTAAGCCCTTAAGTATGCTTAATTATTGTCCCATACACTAATCAAGAAAACGGGTGTTACACCTTCTCTCTTTCTTTCTTTCTCTCTTCCTTTCTCCCTTTCTTTCTTTTCTTCTTTTCTATTTTTCCTTCCCTCACTCACGTCTCCCCCTTCTTCTTATCCCTTTCTGTTATTTTTTATTTTTATTTTTTTTCTTTTAATAATAAAATGCAACTTATTCTTTACAGTACCCCTTCAACTACTTAATAGACCCCTGCCTTAATTCTAAACATTTTTTCGTTCATAAATCAGAACATTTATTCTTAACCACCATTAAAACACTTCTCCCTCAAAGGTAGTCTTCTTCTACTTATTGGGTAATGTTATTTATCCAATTAGGAAATTTGGGATATTATACAAAACATTTTCAAATTGTTGATTAAGATTTTTAGTCTGCTTAATCTTCATTATTCGTGCCATAGAAAATCTCAATTCGACATCATCTCATCCAAGCATATGCTCCATCAAACAAATCAAGTACATACACCACATATATCCATTCCAAACTCAAATCAACCTCATACATATGTTCAATCCAATGCAAAAATGCAACAATTTATACTTCCATATCAAATATTTTATTCAAGGCAATAACGTCACATTTCATATCTTAATATTCAATCACGCACTTACCAACTAATTTTCACATATACATCATCACAATCATACCACAACCAACCTTATGCGGCTACCAAACTTATTGGAGCTAATCTCCCCTTACCTCTTGAAGTCATCCTCCGAAGGTAAAGTCACCCGATCGGTCCACGAATTCTCTCGATTCCTCATCCGAGTATCCGACAACAACCACAAACACACAACCAATCCATTCATCAACAATTAACAACACAAGTTTTCCTAATCCCGTAGAGGCTAGGTTCGGCCAAAAATTACAAAATAGGTTAGGGATCTCATTTGGTTCCAATCTTTTGGATGAAGGATTATTAAGCATACTTAACACTAACTCAAGTTCTATCACTCAAAATTTTGAAACATAACCCATGGTGCATCACACTCTAGGTCTCGGCCATCAAGAAGAAAAATGGCTAGGAATTGATTTGGTTTTCCAATCACTTGGATTCAAGGATCAAAGGAAAGGAAAGGATGGAAATCAAGTGTTCAAAGTCAAAAAATGGAAGAAATCCACTATTCCCCCACCTTTCTAAGGTTCGGCCCTCTCAACTTAAATAGGCTAGGATGAGAGTTTGATCATATACTCTTGGATAGGGGTAGAGAGTGATGAAGCTAGCTCAAAGAAATTGGTTTCCCATTAAAAGGATTTTTTTTACACTTTTCTATGAATTTTTGAAATTTTGGATCATAAACTTGAAACTCATGAAATCAAGATTTTAAACTTGAGATAGGAAGAGATTCATAAAGCTTAGAGATCATAGAAGTGATCTTACCTAATGAATGATGAAGATTGATCAAGAATCAAGCTTTTCTCTCAAAGATTTCAAGCTTTTTCTCTAAGAGAAATGGAGGATTTCTCAAGGAAGAAGATGAAGTATTGGAGCTCTCTTTGGGGCCGTTCTGTGCGTGGGGTTTGGGGGCTTACCTGCCCTTAAATCAACTCACTTAAAGGCATTTTGGTTATTTCCTTCAAGGATCAAAATGTCATTTAAGAAAAGGTTAGGGGTATTTTGGTTATTTCACTTCCAGATATTTTCAAACGTCATGATGACTCTAGAACGCTTTCCCAAGTGATGCGACTTGATGTGACATCAAGATTATCCGTTAGCGGGTCTCGGATAAGTCTATATGCGGCTCCGTTCGTCACCCGATTGAGGATTTCGCTCGGAAAAAAAAGGTCGGGAAGTGATTTTTTTGAAATTTAACCAAAACGTAGAGAATTAAATTCTAGGACTTACTGTCTCGTTATGGGTCAATGTGAGGTCTCCAGAGCAGTAAAATTCTACTAACAATGCAAAAACGCAGACTGGACTCCGTCTGAGTTTTCGGCTCAAAAATTACCGTAGCGCCCTAGATAGCGTAGAGCATGACTATGGTCTCAGAATGTTTTATTTCCCTTTCTAGAGCCTTCAATAAAAATACAAACTCATAAATACTGTTTAAAGTATTAGAGAGTTTGAAAAATCGGGGTGTTACAAAAAACAAAGACCCTACCTCAGAACTGCTGTAACTGTAACACCCCATTTTTTTAAAGCTTTCTAATATTAATTAAACAGTATTGATGTGTTTGTATTTTATTGAAGGGTCTAGAGAGTGAAATAAAATAAACTGAGACCATAGTCAAGCTCTACGCTATCGTAGGAAGCTACGGTTAAATTTTGGATCGAAAACTCAGACGGATCCCGGTCTGTGTTTTTTCACTGACAGTAGTATTTTACTACTCAAAAGACCTAATTTTGACCCGTGAATGAGACAGTTAGTCTTATAATCACATTTACTACCTTTTTGTTAAAATTGGTTTTGCGCTCTAAAAAGCGGAATAATAATAAACTATTCGAGCAAAAACTCGAACCGGGAGACAAACAGAGACTACGAGTATCTAGTTATGCCTTTTGGTGTGACTAATGCTCCTGTAGTATTCATAGACTATATGAATAGAATCTTCAGACCGTACCTTGATAAGTTTGTCGTAAGAGCATTTGAGGGTTGTACTTCAAGTTCTTAAGGATAGATAACTCTATGCCAAGTTGTCGAAGTGCAAGTTCTTCCTAGAGGAGGTACAATTCCTTGGATAGTGATCGACAAGAATGGTATAGCATTAGATTCTGCAAAAGTAGAAGTTGTGGTTAAGTGGGAAAGCCCTAAGACGGTAAGCGAGATCAGAAGCTTTCTCGGACTAGCAGGATACTACAGGAGGTTTATCGAGGGATTCTCGAAGATTGCATTACTTCTGACACAATTAATGAGGAAAGGAAAAGCGTATGAATGGACAGAAGAGTGTAAGGCTAGTTTCCAAGAGCTGAAAAGGAGGCTAACTACATTTCCGATACTAGTCTTGCCAGATCTATCAACGTCATTCGATGTGTATTGTGACGCATCGTATCAAGGTTTGGGTTGTGTACTCATGCAAGAGAGGAAAGTGGTAGCCTATGCTTCTAGACAGCTGAAAGTGCATGGACGGAATTACCCAACCCATGATCTAAAGTTGGCCGTAATAGTGTTTGTGTTAAAGATATGGAGACACTATCTCTCTGGCTCTAAATTCAGTGTGTTTAGCGACCATAAAAGTTTAAAGTATCTGTTCGACCAAAAGGAGTTGAACATGCGGCAGAGGAGATGGATGGAATTCATAAAGGATTATGAATTTGATCTACAGCACCACCCAGGAAAGGCCAACGTGGTAGCAGATGCATTGAGTCGGAAATCTTTGCATATGTCAACTCTAATGGTGAAAAAGCTGGAGTTGTTAGAGCAGTTCAGAGATCTGAATTTGGATGTGGAGTGGTGTAAGGATAAGATAAGTTTAGGAGTGGCCACTATCACTAGTGATTTTCTGAACTTGATTTGGAAAGAGCAAGGAGAAGATCAATAGCTACAGGAAAGGAACCAAATGGTAGAAAAAGGAAAGACTTCAGAGTTCAAGAAAGGTGCTGATAGAATCCTGAAGTTTGGAGACAGGATATGTGTACCTAAGGATAGCGAAGCTAGGAACATGATCTTGGAAGAGGCACACAAAAGCAAACTGAGTTTTCATCCCAGATCTACAAAGATGTACTAGGACCTAAAGGGAACGTTTTGGTGGCCTGGGATGAAGAAGGAAGTAGTGGAGTATGTCCAATTCTGTCTGGTGTGTCAAAAGGCAAAGATTGAACACCAGAAACCAGCAGGGTTATTGCAATCACTGGACGTCGCATAATGGAAATGGGATAGCATTGCAATGGATTTTGTTTTCGAACTACGTAGGACGCAAAGGAAGTGCGATACAATTTGGGTAATCGTCGACAGGCTTACGAAATGTGCCCATTTCTTACCGATCAACCAGAGGTATTCTTTGGAAAGATTAACCCAGATTTACATCAAGGAAGTGGTAAGATTGCATGGAGTACCTTCGAGTATAATTTCGGACAGAGATCTGAGATTTACTTCCAGGTTTTGGCAGAGTTTAAACAGTGCTTTGGGAACCAAGCTAAGGATGAGTTCAGCCTATCATCCACAGACGGATGGTCAGTATGAAAGGACGATTCAATCTTTGGAGGATCTTTTAAGAGCATGTGTTTTGGAAAACACAGGGAGTTGGAACGAATTCCTTCCACTGATTGAATTCACGTACAACAATAGTTTCCACTTGAGTATTGGCATGGCGCCATACGAGGCACTATATGGGCGAAAGTGCAGAACACCGCTCTGCTGGTATGAAACCGAGGAGAATCAGTTGATAGGACCAGAGATGGTGCAGCGGACAACGGAACAAGTTAAGAAAATTTGGGAAAGTATGAAAGTTGCACGGGATCGATAGAAGAGCTACAGTGACAAGAGGAGGAGACCCTTGGAGTTCCAAGAAGGCGATCATGTCTTTATGAGAGTCACTCCAAGAACTGGAATCGGCAGGGCAATCAAATCTAGAAAGCTTACACCTATATTCATTGGACCATTTCAAATTCTTCGCTGAATTGGTCTAGTTGCCTACCAAATTGCTTTACCTCCCAACCTATCAAATATTAATAATGTATTCCATGTATCCCAACTTAGAAAGTACCATCCCGATCCATCACACTTGATAGAGCCGAAATCAATCCAGATAAGGGAGAACTTGGAATATGAAGCGCTGGCTGTACGAATCGAGGATAAGAGGGTGAAAGAATTCCGCGGGAAGCAGCTTCCCGTAATCAAGGTCATATGGGATGCTACAACAGGAGATGCCACCTGGGAACGTGAAGAAGATATGCAGCAGCGACATCCATATTTATTCTGAGGTACGTCGAATTTCTAGGACGAAATTCTTTTTAAGGGGGTAGTAATGTAACACCCCGTTTTTTTAAAGCTTTCTAATATTAATTAAACAGTATATATGTGTTTGTATTTTATTGAAGGGTCTAGAGAGTGAAATAAAATAAACTGAGACCATAGTCAAGCTCTACGCTATCGTAGGAGGCTACAGTTTCGAAAACTCAGACGGATCCCGGTCTGTGTTTTTTCATTGACAGTAGCATTTTACTACTCAAAAGACCTAATTTTGACCCGTGAACGAGACAGTTAGTGTTATAATCACATTTACTACCTTTTTGCTTAAATTGGTTTCGCGCTAAAAAAAGCGGAATAATAATAAACTATTCGGGTGAAAACTCGAATAAGGAGACAAACGGAGCTGTATATGGATTTAACGGGACCCGCTAATGGATAAACTTGATGTCACATCAAGTCACATCATCTTCGAAAGCATGTCGGTGTCATGATGGCTTTTTGAAAATATTTGGACGCGAAAAGACCAAAATGCCCCTAACTTTTTTCAAAATTACCATTATACCATGGTGAAATGTCCAAATTGCCCTTAATGAAAAATTTAGTGGACATCTTTGTCCCACACTTAGGCCATCCGGCCATCCTTCTTCTTCCCCCTTCCTCACACTTATTCTCCATTTCTCTAAGTTTCCTCCATGATTTTTCTCCAAATTTCTTCTAAACTTTCAAGTTTTTTTTTTTTTTTTTTTTTTTTGTGAAAGCAAAGTGATCACTTGTTCATCCTTGTCATCTCGGAGGTATGGACTCCATTCTTGAGCTCTAAATCTCCCTCTTTCTCCATTAGTTTTCATGGTTTATGTTAGAGTTAGAGCTTGAAGCTTAAACTTCAAAAATCCATGAAAAATTGTAGAAAAATCCTTTTAATGCCAAACCAATTTCTATGAGCTAGTTTCACTACCCTCTTTCATAATCCAAGAGCTTGTAAGCAAAAGAGCTCTCTAACCCATATGGGTATGAAGAGGCCGAATCCTATAGGTGTTGAAATCTTGAGTTTTTGATTCAATTTTTGAGTAATGAGAATTGATCTAGTGTTATATATGCTTAAGGATCATTGATCCAAGAGTTAGGAATTTTTAGACATCCCTAGCCTATTTTACCATGAAGAGGTCAAACCTAGCTTGTGTGTGAGCTATGAGTTTTGCTTCAAGTTTTTGTGTAATAAGACTTACCCTAGTGTTGTACATACTTGAGGATCATTCATCTGAGAGTTGGTAGAATTTCAACACCCTTAGCCTATTTAAATAAATAGGGGCCGAACCCTAGTCATAAGGATTAGGGAAGTTTTGATTGAACTGCATTAATTTCTGGTTGTGATTTGCTGTGAAGGATCAGACTGTGTTCGATCGCCGTAAAGCGTGCTAAAGTGCCGGCTACGGAGCTGTGTTCGGGAGCTTGTGCGGGAAGGTGAGCGTGTGTAGCTGTTTCAGGTGGGGAGAAAGAATTGATATCGTCGGGAAAGCAAGCTTAGTATAGAATATATACGTGTGTAGGGGGCGCTGGACAAAGTGCTTGGATCCTAGGTGTAGGTACTTTTAGGCTATCACCACTAAGATATAATCTAGATGATGTGATTGATTGAGGTTGATGTGTTGAATTGTTTATGTGCTTATCTGTTGATCTATTATGTTGAACTGCCTGTGTGATTAGCTGTTTGTCTGTCATCGTGATGATATTTGCATTGGTATAATTACTATTGTGATAATTTATTGTGATTGGCTGGATGATTGTTGATGAGATTATGGTGAGTTGTGATGTTGTTCGGGTTGATACCGTTGCGGTCCTGACCATGGAGCTGTGGCTCGTAGACGCAAGGCGTCGTGATGTTGATGTGGATGCAGTGCATCATGGTTGTGGCTGAGTGATTTAGGTGTGAGGTCCTGGTATCAACCTGTGATGGATGTGTTGATATCATAGCATTTCATACCACAACATATTTGTCCCAAAGGGGGATGTCCAATTGGGGACGTGATGTTTTTAATCTCGAGGTGGGATGTCCAATTTGGGACGTGATGTTATCCCGATGGAGATGTCCAACTGGGGACGTGATGTATCGGCCGACATACATATAGGGAATTTAGCATGTACATAGGGACTAGTATCCCTCGTATAGGTTTGATCTGAATGATTGAAATCCGAGATGGTTGTGCTGTATGACTCAAGGGATGGGTGTTGGTGTGTTATTTGTTTTCCGTACGTGTGTGCTGGATGTATATAGATGTTGTACTGATGCCCCTCTCCCATATTTGATGATGCATGTTTCTTATCTCCTTGTATTTTTTCTTTGTGTTCTTTTATTTTATGGGAAGACCCCATGGAGGAACCAACTGTTGAAGAACTGGATGGCACTCCTTATGAGCCCGATGCCGGTGGACGAGCCTAGGACCCTAGCTCCGAGAGGTTGGGAAGTGATCGTGGTTAGCTAGAGAGTTGTCTATCGGCCTTTTTTTTTATATATATATTTGCTTATCATCTGTATTATGCATTCCGTATGTATACACTAATACTGTAGGCCTACTGACGGGGCAACCGATGCATATAGGTATCTTTTACATTTGAACCGTGTTACTCTGATATATGCGTGTATTGACATGGTCTTCATATAATTTCGTTTTCGCGTTAACGTTATAATACGGTTTAAGGCTTAGTTAAATATCTTAGGTTCTCCAATGGAATGGCGGGTCGTCTCAGTAACGCCCTTCGTTACATTAGTAACCAAAGATAATTATTTATATAAGATATGAAAGAATAAAATTTTCTTAAATAATACTGAACAAATACTTAGAGTGCTAATATTAATAATAATATCAAAATAATGTTTACATTCTTTAACCAATAAAATACCGAAATAACATAATAAGTTTAAAAGCCTAAAAAACCAGGCGTCTACTACAACTTGCATGATAAAAATAAATAAATAACGATGACATAGGTTCTCTTGACATAAGCCCTAACATACTAACCAAACACTAAACTAGAAGATTATCTTCAAGTCTTCATATGATCAACTATGACGTCCTCAAGCTCTGAAAATAATATTACTAATGAGATTTATAATGCCAGTGAATAAAAATACAGTTAAAAAGATTTTCGTAAAATCATTGTTCTCAATTGACGCGACAACCAGAAAAACAATTCACGGTACCCGCTATTTGCCAAAAACATAGTATATATTATAAAAATAATAATACTTATAAAATAACATAAATATCAACCAATCATCATCAAATCATCACATTTCATATGTTAAATAATTCCAAATAAATCACATGTGTCATATGATTGTCAAACATCACTCAACAATGGCGTCCCATCGCCTACCTTTACTCAAGAGAGGTATTTTGATGTTAGCTTCTCATCGGTGGCATTACAAAATTTTCGATACCAACCATGTGCATTGGCGGTATTGCCCATTTTTTGACATCCCAACATATGTTGATGTTATTTTCGATACCCCATCAACTGATGGTATTACATATTTTCGACATCCCAATTTATGACGATATTGCTTTCGATACCCCATCAACTGGTGGTGTTACATAATTTTGACATCCCAATTTAATGGTGATGTTACTTTCGATACCCCTTTCATAGACAGTGTTTTTCAAACGTCATGCCACATGCATAATGATCATTTAAACATGTCAAATCAAATATATATCATTACATAACTCAAGTAAAGCATGTCAATCAATCAATACACATACCAATCATACATCTCATATCATCAATCACAAGGATAAATACTCAATTTAATAAACTTTCATTTTAATCGAAAACCCCCAAATCAATTTAGAATCATTGAACCTTAACATAAAAAAATCCAATTTTTCCAAATCAATCTCCCAAATTCATTATTGATTTTAAGACCCAAAACCCCAAATCTTTATATCAAGAAAGGGTGAGAAAAAAATATTTTTACTCACTTCTCATAAAACTCCAAAAATTCGACATATTGTTAAAGATAAATCGTAGCGTTTCACCAATAATCTTTCTTGTTTTTGCCGACGTTCCTGGATCCGTGCGGTTCCACGATTCACACTGAAATCAACATCCCTCAAAGCTATTTTGTTGTAGCGTGGCGCTTATCTTTGTCAGGTTAAGGTAGGTTATGGGACTTTTCTGATCTCTGTCAAATAAAAGAAATCTCTCCTTTCAATTCTCTCAAATTACTTTATATATTGTTGTGGCCTTGTGGGCCTGCTATTTATTTATTTTTCCTAAGAATTCCATTAGAATTCTCGCCAATTGCATGCCCCCCTTGAAATCTCATTGAATTTGGCTAAAGCCATATCTTATAAACGTGGACCCACTTGCTTTTATTTTATTTTTAAAACCAAAAGGATTAGTACCTGAATAATAGTCTAATAACCACTTCTTGTTTCTTTCTTCTTTTTTTCCGTTTAATTCCAATTTTGCATTCTTTTTCAATTACTAAACATTTCAATAAATTTTTATACTAAGTGTCGCGACCATCTCGTCCAAACATCACGACCGTCCAGTCCAGACGTCACGAAAAAAAATAGAAAGAAGTCGCCACCAACTTTTATTTTTTTGGAAAAAATTGAAAAATCCACTTATTTAAGGAAATTGGTCTTATTTAAAAAAAAAATGAGATTTAGGCTTGGGAGTCAATTACGAGTAGGGAAGGTATTAGCACCCTATATCACCCGTTCTAAGAACGATACCTTAAGTTAATTGTGCTAATTTTAATAACTTTGAAAATATTTATTTTACCCAAAAAAATAAAATAAAGAGAAGATAGATACAAAAAATAGGAAAATATAGTTTTGGCTTGAGGAAATGATTAATTTCGCTCCTACGTATCCCCTGGTGCGATGGGAAACTCAAAGCCGTGTAGTTCTTCTAGAAAATATTTTGTTGGTTGAATTTTTTTATTTAAAGGATTTTTATTTTGAAGATTATTTGAAAAGAGTTTTTATTTCAAAATTAATTCACTTTCGTGCAAGGTTCAAGATAGTAATGCTATACGATAAACCCTTACAATATTATACGACACTTGAGAATGAAAAATCATGCATCAACGTCGTAAATTGTTGTGTGAATTAAAAGAAGACATCTTTATTTTTTTAAAAGCAAATTCACTCCATCCCACTAAAAAACAAAGAGGGAAATTAGAAAAAAAAAATTAGAAGAAGAGAAATAGAAGACCAGAGGAGCATATCACTGGTTTGTTCACGCTAGGGAGAATCCAAGTGTGTCAACGTGGAGGTGCAAACGGCTATGCAGGGAGTGTGGCAAACCGATGTTGTGCTTGAAGGCTTTAGCTTCCGGCATGGTGGGCTCACTGTGGTTGTTGAGCAATTGGGAAGTGGCACATGCGGCAGAGTCGATCCAACAGAGCAACGTTCAATGCACTGGTTTTGGCTTGTGCGGCAATGACGCTTTTGGTGATGATGGTGAAGGATAAAGGTGCAAGAGAAATGGTTGTGATTGATATTTGATTGACGGAGGAGGTTTTGGTGGTAGAAAAATGTATATGAAAGTGAAGTGTATGAAGAAGGGGTTATGCGTGGAGTGATTTTGAATGGAGATGGGTGGAAAGAGATTATGGTTTATGTGGGTTTATTGAAAGAGATGACTACATGTGACAAGAACTCAAAAAAATAGAAGCGAGTCATCATATTTTTTGGTCCCCTTTCATGATGAATACAGTCCAATATATAGGAAAAAGAAGTAACAAACTTCCCCTTATCAAATTAGATGAGCTATCAAAAAGAATCATTATCTATCTCAAATAGATTATGATAATCATATGAAGCAGAATCTGTTTTGAGTGTGAAACAATGGATATGTGATAACTATCACTGTCTTTTCCTATCTACTAAGAATGAATCTGTTTTGAGAATTTGAAACAATTGATATGTGATAACTATCACTATCTTTTCCTATCTTCTAAAACAGCTAAACCTTCAGCATATATTTTTATTTTCCCTTTTTTATTATTTTTTATTGTTATCAATTTTTATTTTTATTTTTTTAAAACATGATAAGCCTAACTTCTAAGAATTGGGCTACGATCAAATTATATTTTTTTTTTAGTTTTTTTTAGTATTGATAAAAAAAAAAAAAGAAAATTGACCCGGACAAAATTGGGTATTCACACTTGCCCCTCTCTACTTGTTTCTTATTAGATAATAGGTGTAACCGTAGTTAACCTTTATCGTTATAAGACTCGAGTAAAGACATGGATGACGATTTTGTCTGGAAGAGAAATTTTTAGACCAGGTGATGAAAGGTCAAAGCTTACGGAGACACTATCTGCTGAAGCTTGAAAGGGAAGATAAAAGAAACTCGCGGAAACACTATCTGTCGGAGTTTGAAAGGAAAGAAACTTACAGAGACACTATCTGCCGTAGCTTTAAAGGAAAGAAAGTAAGAAGCTTACAGAGACACTATCTGCCGTAGCTTGAAAAGAGAAGAAGATTTTGGAGACATTATCTGCCGGAGGTTAAAAGGAAATAAGATTTCGGAGACACTATTTACCGGAGCTCGAAAAGAAAAGAAGCTTTCGGAGACACTATCTGTAACACCCCGATTTTCGTTGCTTTCTAAGGTCGAAAATTAATATAAATAAAATTATATTTTATCCGAGGTTTAGAAAATGATTTTGACTAAACCAAAGTCATATTCATACTCTACGCTATCATAGGGAGCTACGGTTAAATTTTGGGTTGAAAATTAGACGGAGCCCGGCCTGCATTTTCACTGACAGTAAGATTTTTCTGATCAGAAAACCTAATTTTGACTCGTGAACGAAACAGTTAGGTTTTATATCTCGTTTCGAACAATATCGGTGATTTTGAAAAATTTCAAAAGAATAAGTTGTTATGACTTTCTCGGGCGAAAAACCTAAACCGGGAAATCGACGGAATCTAGAATGGACGCATGGGGACAAAACCGGACACCAGATGAGGGACACGAGTCACCAGGGCAGGGTGAGTCAGAGGGTGAGTCATCACCATGACTCACCAACGTCATCATTGCGATTCTACAAATATATGAGATATTTAGGGCGAGAAAAGACCGTTTTGCCCCTAAGAACTGATGGAATTACACCGGTGCCACATGACACATCACCCATCATCATCATTACTTCTAACAAATATCTAGATATTTTTGGTGTTTTTAGAGGTGAAAAGACCAAAATGCCCTTAACTTTTTCCTAAATGACATTTTTGTCACTAAAGGAAAATACCATTTTGCCCTTAAGTGAACAAACTTTGGACCACCCTATCCCTCCCTCTCCATCACGCATAAGGCTTCCTTCCTAAGGCCATTCACCATTTCCTCCCAACTTCATTATTTCTCCTAAGTTTTCTCTCATTTTTGAAGTTGAAGCTTAAGGAATTTTAGTGAGAAAAACTGTTGAATCCTTGCTTTGTTCTTCATTCAAGAGGTAGGGTTGCCTTCTTTGATCCATAAACTTCAAGTTCTTCTCTTATTTCTTGTTTGAAAAACCATGATTTCATGAGTTCCAACTTCGAGAACCAATCTTCAAAAATTTCGAGAAAATTGTAGAAAAATCCTATGATTATGAAACCAATTTCTATGAACTTACCATGATGTGTATTTTGAGTGTCTAAAAGCATGAACCCAAAAGAAATTTTCTCCCCATTCTTCTATGGGAGGGCCGAATCCTAAGAATGGTGAAAGGATGGGTTTTGTTTCAATTTTTGGCTATATGGCACTTGTTCTAGCCTACTTGATGTCTTTGAACATTGAACCTTAGAGAAAAACATCAACAAAAGCTCCTAGCCAATTTCTTAACTTATGGCCGAAACCTAACTTTTGGGGAAGCTAAGAGTTTTGTTTCAATTTTTGGAAAGTAACAATGGATTTCATCCTTCCATAACCCTTATGTATTGAATCCAAGAGATTGAAACTAAATGAAAATCCCTAGCCTATTTTTATACAAGATGGCCGAACCTAGTACTAAGAGATAAGGAACTTTATTTTTGTGATTGTTGAAGTTTGAGTTGATTGTTTGAATGAAGTTGGTGTTGAGTGTTCGTGCGAGTAATCAGAAGATTTGCGGATCGAGTCGGACGACTTTCATTCGGAGGATTAACTTTAAGAGGTAAGGGGAGATTAACTCCAATGAGTTTGATAACGTCATACGGTTGATTGTTGTATGATTGTGATGATATTATTGAAGTGATGTTGATGATTCTCTGGTGATGTAAATGTTTGAATTACTTGGTGAATATGTGATTGGATATTGAAGCATGAACTGTGGCGTTATTGCCTTGGATGAGATATATATATATATATATATATATATATATATATATATATATATATATATGATGTTGATTTTGAGATTTGATGAATATAGATGCATATATTGAATTGTGATTTCTTTGACTGGATTGGTTGAGAGCATAGCATCGGCTATAGCTTGATAATGAAAGATTAAGTTACTAAAAACTCTTAATCAAAGATTGAGAAAGGTTTTGGTTTGAGAAATGAAAAGCTTTTAAGTTACATGGTATAATAACCAATTTTACTAAAAAGCCACTAAGTCAAGAACTCAAAAGGAATTGTGAATAAGACTTAGGAAGTTGAGAGTTGGTGAGGAAAATAGTGAAAAGTTGCTTTATCATTATTTTCTAAACATGTTGTATAAAGAAAGAAAGCCTTGAAAAGCATTTAGTTTGTCAAAGGAAGAACCTTCTCAAAGAATTTGAGCTTTCAAAAAGAAAAAGTCTCTTTCAAAAAGTTGCTCCAATGAAAATCCTTCGAAAAATGTTCAAATGATGGAATCTTTAGAAAAGACCTTTCGAGTCAAAATCCTTTTGAAAATGAACTTTGAGGATTTAAGCCTCTAGAAATAGCTTTGTAAAGAAAATATTTTGTGGAAATAAGTTTTAGAGCGAAAATGAGTTTTGGTTTATAGCAAAGATATTTTGAGTTTTGTTTTCGAGATTTGATCAACGAAAACGAAATTTTGATGAAACTAGTTATTATCCCTTCACACTGTGAATTACATGAATCTAGTGATCGAGACATCGGGCTAGAGTTCTGTGGATTAAGCACTCGGACTATATGTCCTATGTTTTGAAATGAACGGACTTAGTATCCTATATGCAAGTTTAGTGTCCGCGACGTTGGCCTAGTACTTCATGAATTGAGAACTTGGACTACGTGTCCTGTATTTTGAATGAATAGGCTAAATGTCCTTTAAAATGAGTCATGAGCTGTGTGCCTTGACAAGAAAGAAAGAACGAATGAAAAAGAAAACAGAAAATCATGAGCTGCATATATGAGTTGGCCGACGTGCCATTTGAAACGAGCTACAACCTAGGTGGTGGAGAATATGAGCCAGTTAAGATCATTAGGTCTATAGGGGCATCCTGTGTTCGAGACTCCACGAGAGGCCGGAGGAATCGCGACCCTGTGCCGTGATAATCGGCTGCCCTACACGGATGATGTAACAACCCGATTTTCGAGTTTTCCTAATTAATCAATATTTATGAACTTATATTTTATTCAAGGTCTTAGGAATGGAAATAAAATATTCCGAGACCATAGTCATGCTCAATGACATCGTGGGAAGCTACGATTAAGTTTTGAGTCGAAAACTCAAATGGAGTCTGATTTGCGTTTTTACACAGACAGTATGATTTTACTGTTCAGGAGACCTGAGATGGACCCATGAACGAGACAGTAAATCTTAGAATTCGATTCTCTACGTTTTGGTTAAATTTCAGAAAAATTTCAAAAAATTCACTTTTTGACCTCCATTTGAGCGAAATCTTCAATCGGTGGAGAACGGAGCCGCGTATGGACTTACCAGGACCCGACAACGAATAATCTTGATATCACATCATGTCAACTCACATGGGAGAGCATGCCAGAGTCATCATGACGATCGGGAATTTCGGGACGCGAAATTACCAAAATACCCCTAACTTAGGCTTTTTCACCTTTTACCATTTTACCCTTGAACCAAATGACATTTTTACCCTTAATGAATTGTTAAGAAGGTTGGAAAAGCCCTCTCAGCCCCCATTATCACGCAGCCCAGCCCCCCAAGAACAACCAAGAACTCCATCTTCTTCCTCCTTGAAAACCTCCATTGAAATCCTTGAGAAAACCTTGAAATCTTGAAGAAAAACCTTGAATTTTTTATCAATCTTCATCCATTCTTGGGTAAGATCACTTCTATGATTTCCTAGCTTCTTGAATCTCTCTCAATCTCATGATCAAAATCCATTTTGAGATCCAAATCTTTGAAAATTCATAGGAAATTGTAGAAAAATCCTTTTAATGGGAAACCAATTTCTATAAACTCACCTCATCATTCTCTACCTAAACACAAGAGCTTATGATTCAATTCTCATCCTAGCTCATTAAACCCAAAGTGGCCGAACCCTAAGAGTGATGATGAATAGTGTTTTTCATCAAAATTTTGATTCCTAACTCTTGATTTCATCCTTAGCTTTCTTAGTGTTCTTGAATCCACGTGATGGAAAACCAAATCAATTCCTAGCCTAATTTGCCCAAAATGGCTGAGACCTTCATGAGGGAAATACATGAGTTTTTTTTCACATTTTTGAGTCATAGGACTTGTAGTAGTGTTAGCTAAGCTTATGAACCAACCATCCAAAAGTTTGGAACCAAATGAGATCCCTAACCCTTTTTACCTTTCATGGCCTAACCCTATAACTTTTAGGGGAAGGAAATTTATGTCTTGATGTTATAGAGTGATGTTGATTTGTTGTTTGAATTATTTTGTGTTTGATTGTTTTAGGCGACGTGAATGAAACCGGAGCCGGAGCCGAGGACCGATCGAGTTTGGATTAAACACTTTTGTGAGGTAAAGGGAGGTAGTCATTTGAGTTTGATAGCTGTATGGTATATGACTTGTTATATGAAATGTAGTAATGTTAATTGATGATTGGTAGTTGTGGATGAATGACTTATGTACTAGATAAAATTTGTGCTTGAGTAATTGATTTAGAATTGTGGCATGGATGCCTTTGTTGAATATTATTGTGATATTGGACTGCTTGATATATATATAGGATGAGCATAGGACTGGCTATGTCTCGATAATTATTAAAAGACTCGAAAAACCGAATCAAAGTTTTGAAAATCGTGTTTTGAAATCAAAAAGTGATTTTTGGAAAACGTGTTTCTTTTTCAAGAAAAGTTATCTTCCTTTTTGAAAAGGTTAAGTTCTTTTGAAAAGAAAAAGTGATTTGGTGGAAAGTCATGCAAAACGTGTTTTGTTTCAGTAAAGCGTTTTAAAAAGGCGTGAAACATTAGAAAACGGTTTTTGTTTTCAAGAAAGGTGTTTTTCCCAGAAAATGTTCCCGTTGATCAAAAAGATGTTTATTTCAAGAAACCCAAAGTGGGTTTTGGCTTCCAAAGTTTGAGAAAATAAAACCCAAATGAAAAATGATGAACCTTTGAGACGAACCTAAACCTAATGGCCGAGATGTCGGGGTTAGTGTTTTGTGGATTAAGCACTCGGACTTCGTGTCCTGTGTTTTTGATTTGAGTGGGCTTAATGCCTTTTTGAAACGAGTCGTGGACTTTATGTCTCGACATTTGAAAGAATGAACGAAAAAGAAAACAGAAAACTTTCTGTGTACATGCATGAACCGGCAGACGTGCCATTTGGAATCGAGCTACAACTCAAGTAGTTGAGAATTCAACCAGTTAAGACCACTAGGTCTATAGGGGCATTCTGTGTTCGAGATCCCACAAGTGACCGGTGGCATAGCAACCCCGTGCTGTGGTAAATCGGCTGCCAAACACGAATGAACTCGATCAGAGATTGGAGTATTCAGGATATGGTTATGACATGGTACCCTGGAACAATTGGAGTTCGGACCTAAATAGAGAGGCCGACTCATGAGGACAATTGTGTTACGGATTTTACCATGGCCTATCGCTCGATGTTGGGAAGTTAGAATCTCCGTAGTACATGAATTAGAAAGATGATATTGAAGTCTCATGCATTATTATAACTGATGATAGTGTTTGAGATGTTGTGCTGTATTATATAAATAAATGTTCATATAACTGTATTTATGCTGTTTGTCGCCTTTGCGGCTATCGTGATAAACTTTATATGAGTATCTCACCTTTGCCTGTACATGTTCGACACCCTGTTGTGTTTTTGGAACACATGTACAGATGTTGCTCGTAGGTCCCCGCGGGCACGTGAGGACTCGGATGGCGGAGCGTTCTGAAGAAGTTGACTTTGGGTTGCATCCCAATGGCTACTTTTAGCCGACCAGCTTAGGAGTCTTTTTTTTTGAGCAGTCTTATATTATATTACTGCACGTATGTTGAATTTATGTCCTTAAGTCTGTAATAGGATTTATAATAGACCTGAACCTACGTTATGTTTATGTCTTATGCACCTTAATTATTAGTGTGTGTTATGAAGTTTATTTCTTTGTCTTGGGTTGTATTGCCTATGCCTGCAGAAAATATTTAGAAACGCGTTTTCGAACGTAGCTACTTAATTAAAGTATTTTCTGAAAGCAACCAGCATTTTATTTTCTTGATTTATTCCGCATTTGAGTTCTAGTACATAGCACCCGCGAGGGGGTGTTACATTAGTGGTATCAGAGCTGGTCGAGTCTTTCGGGAATCCTTGGGGAATAGGTCTATTGTGTTTATGTTGTGTGATTTCTGTGAGATCTTGTTTGAATTTTTTCTATGTTGAAGCAATGTGTGTTGACACACTGGTACACTGTTATTGGACACAATATTGCTTGACACACGAATTTATGTTTCCTTATTAAGGTATGACTGGTTTGCCTTGAAGGGAAACATGAATCTAAGAGGTGGTTGTGGTGGAGGTTGCAGCACCGCTGACAACAATGCGGATGACAACAACATGAATCAAGCTATCCAGGCCATGGCTGATATGGCGGCTGCTGTTGCTCAACAGACAGCAACGATGGCTCAACAGAATCAACAGAACCAACAGAGAGCTGATCTTGCTGCAGGTGCCAGAGGGTTAGTCTATTTTCGGCGTCATGATCCTCCGCAGTTTCACCGGGACTGTGACCCGAAAAAGGCTGACCTGTGGCTGCAAGAGATAGAGAAGATTTTTGTTGTTTTGCACTGTCCCAAGGGAGTGAAGGTGGACTATTCCACATTCCTGTTTCTAGGTGATGCAGAGTATTGGTGGGGAGGAACCAGACAACTGCTGGAAGATAACAATCAAGAGATTACTTGGGGAGTATTTCGCACCATGTTTCTGGACAAGTACTTTCCCCAAAGTGCCAAAACCGAGAAAGAGCAGGAATTTCTGAAGCTGCAACAAAGGGATATGATTGTAGGGGAATATGTGGCGAAGTTTGAATCGCTCGCCAAGTATTTCCATTTTTTCCAAGCCCAACCTGACGAGGACTGGAAATGCGAGAGATTTGAAGGCAGTCTGCGCTTCGAGATCAAAGAGTCAGTGTTACCACTGGAGATCCATACCTTCCAAGCTCTGGTGGAGAAGTGCAGAAAAGTAGAAAAGATGAAAAGCGGAAGGGAGAACAAGGGTACTGCAGGAGGACCGTCTAGGTCAAGGAACCCGAGCCAGTACCAACACCAGAAAGGGAAGCAGTCCCTGAAGAAGCCGTATTCTCAAGCTCAAGGGAATAGTCAGAAACAGCAATCTTATCGTCCTGTCGCTTCTGCTTACGGTTGAGGGGGCGGAAACGACCAGAACCAAGGCCGAGCCCAGAGATATTTCAAGTGTGGGCAACCCGGACACACAACTGATAGCTGCAAGCTGAAAGGAGTTCTATGTTTCCAATGCGGAGAGATAGGACATTTCGCAAGGGAGTGCCTTACACCAAAGCTCGAGCCGACTGTCAACAACATGCAGACTGCTAGACCCACTGCGAGGGGAAGGGTTTATACCATGAGTGGCGCTGATGCCTCCAAATCTGATGATCTCATACAAGGTAGTTGCATCATAGCTGGTAATCTCCTAACTGTACTATTCAATTAGGGTGCAACGCATTCGTTTATCTCTTTGGATTGTGTGAGACAATTAGACTTACCTGTTTCTTCGTTGTCTTTTGATTTGATTGTGACAACTCCAACTGCTAAGCCTGTTACTGTTAATACAGTATGTTCTCCTGGCAGGGTTTTAGGCAAAGGGATACATGAATGAACCGAGTTCACATCGGAATGAGAGGGATCCTCAGACTGTGCAGGTATGGGACTGCATAGTTAAGGAAGGCTAAAAGGAACTGATTGGTACTACCTATACCAACAAGATGCATCTTCTTTTCGGGAGCCCGGAACATAAGAACTCCATAGTTAAGCGTGCTTGACTTGGAGCACTTGTGGGATGGCTGACCTTCGGGGAAGTTTTCCAGAAAGTGTGTGAGTGAGGACAAAGCACGCTGAAAAGACCCGTGTTAGTTTGTGGGGACAGTCGGCAATCCTGAAAGCAGTCCGGGACGTTACAAATGGTATCAGAGCGGACCTCTCCCAGTACGATGTGGTTCGGGGATGAACCAGGCGGAAGCTGGTGGGCATGTAACGCCTGAGGCTGACGAGGACGGGGAGTGATCGTTGGTGCATGAGGCACGGATAAGGAGCGGCTCCTGGCAGGCTTCTAGAAGGGATACATGAATGAACCGAGTTCACATCGGAATGGGAGGGATCCTGATACTGTGCAGGTATGGGACTGCATAGTTAAGGAAGGCTTAAAGGAATTGATTGGTACTACCTATACCAACAAGATGCATCTTCTTTTCGGGAGCCCGAAACATAAGAACTCCATAGTTAAGCGTGCTTGACTTGGAGCACTTGTGGGATGGGTGACCTTCTGGGAAGTTTTCCAGAAAGTGTGTGAGCGAGGACAAAGCACGCTGAAAAGACCTGTATTAGTTTGTGGGGACAGTCGGCAATCCTGAAAGCAGTCCGGGACGTTACACTATTACTGTTCATGATAGGGACTTTCTTGTTGACTTAATATGTTTGCCTTTAACTCAATTGGATGTGATCCTAGGCATGGATTGGTTATCTTCCAACCATATCCTTTTAGACTGTGCACATAGAACCTTAGTTTTTCCTGACCCTGAGATTTCTAGATTTATAATTACCAACCAAGTAAGAGCTTCTTTGAAAGAAGGAGCTCAGGGATACATGCTTCTATCCTGTTTAGAAATCGAGAGGGACGTTGTCTTGAGCGATGTGCCGGTTGTGAAAGATTTTCCGGAAGTTTTTCCAGAGGACGTAGCAGGTTTGCCACCTGTGAGAGACATCAAGTTTGCGATTGACTTAGTTCCAGGATCTGGTCCGATCTCTACAGCTCTTTATAAGATGTCACCTACGGAGTTAGCCGAGCTGAAGACGCAATTAGAGGATCTGATGTCCAAACGGTTTGTGAGACCAAGTGTGTTCCCGTGGGGAGCACCAGTGTTGTTGGTGAAAAAGAAGGACGGGAGTTCAAGACTCTGCATGGATTACCGTCAGCTCAACAAGATAACGATCAAGAACAAGTATCCTTTACCCCGCATAGACGATTTGATGGATCAACTTCAGGGAGCCGCTGTCTTTTCAAAGATTGATCTGAGATCCAGTTATCACCAGATCAGAGTAAAGAACGAGGACGTACCTAAGACTACATTCAGAACTCGTTATGGTCACTACGAGTACCTAGTGATGCCTTTCGGAGTGACAAACGCGCCTGCTATCTTCATGTACTATATGAACTGGATTTTCCGTCCGTTTCTGGATCAGTTCGTCGTCGTGTTCATCGATGATATTCTTATCTACTCGAAAAGTCCTGAGGAGCATAAGGAACATCTACGACAAGTTTTACAGATCCTTCACAAGGAGAAGCTGTATGCAAAGCTACCCAAGTGCAAGTTTTGGCTAGATGAAGTCAAATTCTTAGGACACGTGATTTTGAAGGAAGGAATTGCCATCGATCCTACAAAAGTAGAAGCAGTACTTCTATGGGAGAGACCCAAGACTGTGACAGAAATCCGCAGTTTCGTTGGACTGGCTGGCTATTACAGAAGGTTCATCGAAGGATTTTTGAAGATTGTTGCGCCGTTGACTCAACTGACGAGGAAGGATCAACCGTTTATGTGGACTGACAAATGTGAGGAAAGTTTTCAGACAATGAAAGAACGTTTGACA
The DNA here is from genome assembly GCA_039655645.1 of Ammopiptanthus mongolicus. Classification (NCBI taxonomy): domain Eukaryota; kingdom Viridiplantae; phylum Streptophyta; class Magnoliopsida; order Fabales; family Fabaceae; genus Ammopiptanthus; species Ammopiptanthus mongolicus. The sequence goes on from CM077345.1 coordinate 63,928,437, forward strand.
ACCTCACCAGTGTTAGTATTACCTAAACCAGACGAACCGTACGAAGTGTACTGTGATGCCTCACATCAGGGATTAGGATGTGTGCTTATGCAACATTAGAAGGTGTAGCGTATGCTTCGCGCCAGTTGAAGATTCATGAGAGGAATTACCCGATGCACGACCTTGAGTTAGTTGCTGTGGTTTTTGCACTGAAGATCTGGAGACATTACTTGTATGGATCAAAGTTCGATGTCTTCAGCGACCACAAAAGTTTGAAGTACTTGTTCGATAAGAAGGAACTTAACATGAGGCAGAGATGTTGGATGGAGTTTCTTAAGGACTACGACTTCACTTTGCTATACCACCCTGGAAAAGCAAATGTCGTTGTAGACGCTCTGAGCCGGAAGACCCTGCACATCTCTGCAATGATGGTTAAAGAGCTAGAATTGATAGAACAGTTTCGTGATCTCAATCTAGCTGTGGAAGTGAACAACGAGAAGATTTGTTTGCAAATGATCAAGGTATCTAGTGGACTGATGGAGACGATCCGTGAACAACTAGCAACTGATGAGTACCTCCAAGAGAAAAAGGAGTTACTGGGACAAGAAAAAGCTGCAGAGTTCAGTTTGGGAATTGATGGTATCTTGAGATGCAATGGACGAGTTTGTGTACCGAGCAACCCGGAGATGAGGAAAATGATTCTAGAAGAAGGACACAAGAGCAAGCTGGGCATTCACCCTGGATCAACCAAAATATATCAAGATTTGAAATAAAAGTTTTGGTGGCCAGGAATGAAGAAGCAAGTGGTAGAATATGTAGCGTCATGTTTGACCTGTCAGAAAGAAAAGGTAGAGCATCAATGACCTGGAGGAATGCTTCAATCCTTGGATGTACCCGAATGGAAATGGGAGGGCATCTCAATGGATTTCGTGGAAGGAATACCGACAACTTCTAAGAGTTTTGATTTAATTTGGGTGATCGTTGATAGCTTAACGAAGTCAGCACACTTCTTACCTGTTAAGATCAACTACTCAGTGGAGAAGTTAACTGAGTTGTATATCAGAGAAGTAATCAGACTACATGGAGTGCCATCAAGCATAGTCTCTGATAGAGACCCAAACTTTACGTCACGTTTTTGGCAAAGTCTACATCAAGCTTTAGGAACAAAGTTGAGGCTAAGTTCAGCCTATCACCCTCAGACTGATGGACAGATAGAGAGAACGATACAATCTTTGGAAGATTTGCTGAGAGCTTGTGTTCTAGACCATGGTGGAAGTTGGGATGATATGTTGCCTCTCATCGAATTCACCTGCAACAACATTTGCCATTCTAGATAGGGATGGCACCCTATGAAGCCTTATATGGACGAAAGTGCTAGACACCATTATGTTGGTACCAAGATGGAGAGAACATGATCATAGGCCCAGAACTTGTGCAACAAACAACGAAAAAGATTAAACAGATCCGGGAAAAGATGAAAACGTCACAGAGCAGACAGAAGAGCTACTTAGACAAACGAAGACGACCCCTCGCGTTTCAAGAAGGTGAACACGTGTTCCTGAGAGTCACATCTACGACTGGGGTAGGTAGAGCGATTAAGTCCAGAAAACTCACTCCCAAATTCATTGGACCTTATTCTTCGTCGTATTGGTCCAGCAGCTTACCAGATTGCTTTACCATCTTTTCTATCTAACATTCATAAGGTTTTTCATGTCTCATAACTTCGGAAGTATATTCTTGATTCGTCCCATGTAATCGAACCTGATATAGTACATTTGCGAGAAAACTTGTCTTATGAGACATCACCTGTGCGAATCGTTGATGAGAGAGGATCAAGCAACTCAGGGGAAAACAAGATCCCTCAGTCAAAGTCATTTGGAACCAAGCAACTGGAGACGCAACGTGGGAGCACGAGGACAAGATGAAAATACCGTATCCCGATCTTTTTCAAGGTACGTAATTTCGAGGACGAAATTTAATCAGTATTTATGAACTTATATTTTATTCGAGGTCTTAGGAATGGAAATAAAATATTCCGAGACCATAGTCATGCTCAACGACATCGTGGGAAGCTACGATTAAATTTTGAGTCGAAAATTCAAACGGAGTCCAGTTTGTATTTTTACACTGACAGTATGATTTTACTGTTCAGGAGACATCAGATGGACCCGTGTACGAGATAGTAAGTCTTAGAATTCGATTCTCTATGTTTTGGTTAAATTTCAGAAAAATTTCAAAAAAATCACTTCCTGACTTCCGTTTGAGCGAAATCTTCAATCGGGTGGAGAACGGAGCCGCGTATGGACTTACCAGGACTCGACAACGGATAATCTTGATATCACATCATGTCAACTCACTTGGGAGAGCATGCCAGAGTCGTCATGACGATCGGGAATTTCGGGACTCGAAATTACCAAAATACCCCTAACTTAAGCTTTTTCACTTTTTACCATTTTACCCTTAAACCAAATGACATTTTTACCCTTAATGAATTGTTAAGAAGGCTGGAACAGCCCTCTCAGCCCCCATTATCACGCAGCCCAGCCCCCTAAGAACAACCAAGAACTCCATTTTCTTCCTCCTTGAAAACCTCTATTGAAATCCTGAGAAAACCTTGAAATCTTGAAGAAAAACCTTGAATTTTTAATCAATCTTCATCCATTCTTGGGTAAGATCACTTCTATGATCTCCTAGCTTCTTGAATGTCTCTCAATCTCATGATAAAAATCCATTTTCATGAAAATCGATTTGGAGATCCAAATCTTTGAAAATTCGTAGGAAATTGTAGAAAAATCCTTTTAATGGGAAACCAATTTCTATGAACTCACCTCATCATTCTCTACCTAAACCCAAGAGCTTATGATTCAATTCTCATCCTAGCTCATTAACCCCAAAGTGGCCGAACCCGAAGAGTGATGAATGAATAGTGTTTTTCATCAAAATTTTGATTCCTAACTCTTGATTCCATCCTTAGTTTTCCTAGTGTTCTTGAATCCAAGTGATGGAAAACCAAATCAATTCCTAGCCTAATTTGCCCAAAATGGCCAAGACCTTCATGAGGGAAATCCATGAGTTTTGTTTTACATTTTTTAGTCATAGGACTTATAGTAGTGTTAGCTAAGCTTATGAACCAACCATCCAAAAGTTTGGAACCAAATGAGATCCCTAACCCTTTTTACCTTTCATGGCCAAACCCTATAACTTTTAGGGGAAGGAAATTTATGTCTTTATGTTATAGAGTGATGTTGATTTGTTGTTTGAATTGTTTTGTGTTTGATTGTTTTAGGCGACGCGAACGAAACCGGAGCCAGAGCTGAAGACCGATCGAGTTTTGATTAAACACTTTTGTGAGGTAAAGGGAGGTAGTCATTTGAGTTTGATAGCTGTATGGTATATGACTTGTTATATGAAATGTAGTAATGTTAATTGATGATTGGTAGTTGTGGATGAATGACTTATGTACTGGATAAAGTTTGTACTTGAGTAATTGATTTAGAATTGTGGCATGGGTGCCTTTGTTGAAAATTATATATGTATATATATATATATATATATATATATATATATATATATATATATATATATATATATATCCTGGATGAACATAAGACTAGCTATGTCTCGATAATTATTAAAAGACTCGAAAAACCGAATCAAAGTTTTGAAAACCATGTTTTGAAATCAAAAAGTGGTTTTTTGAAAACGTGTCGCTTTTTCAAGAAAAATTATCTGCCTTTTTGAAAAAGATAAGTTCTTTTGAAAATAAAAAGTGATTTGGTGTAAAGTCGTGCCAAACGTGTTTTGTTTCAGTAAACCGTTTTAAAAAGGCGTGAAACATTAGAAAACAGTTTTTGTTTTCAAGAAAGCTATTTTTCCTGGAAAATGTTCCTGTTGATCAAAAAGATGTTTTATTTTAAGAAACTCAAACTGTGTTTTGTCTTCCAAAGTTGTTGGAGAAAATAAAACCCAAATGAAAAATGATGAACCTTTGAGACGAACCCAAACCTAGTGGCCGAGATGTCGGGGCTAGTGTTTTGTGGATTGAGCACTCGGACTTCGTGTCCTGTGTTTTTGATTTGAGTGGGCTTAATGCCTTTTTGAAACGAGTCGTGGACTTTATGTCTCGACATTTGAAAGAATGAACGAAAAAGAAAACAGAAAACTTTCTGTGTACATGCATGAACCGGCAGACGTGCCATTTGGAACCGAGCTACAACTCAAGTAGTTAAGAATTCAACTAGTTAAGACCACTAGGTCTATAGGGGCATTCTGTATTCGAGATCGCACAAGTGGCCGGTGGCGTAGCAACCCCGTGCCGTGGTAAATCGGCTGCCAAACATGAATGAACTCGATCAGAGACTGGAGTATTCAGGATATGGTTATGACGTGATACCCTGAAACGATTGGAGTTGGGACCTAAATAGAGAGGCCGACTCATGAGGACAATTGTGTTACGGGTGTTACCACGGCATATCGCTCGATGTTGGGAAGTTAGAATCTCCGAAGTACATGAATTAAAAAGATGATATTGAAGTCTCATGCATTATTATAACTGATGATAGTGTTTGAAATGTTGTGTTGTATTATATAAATAACTGTTTATATAACTGTATTTATGTTGTTTGTCGCCTTTGCATCTATCGTGATAAACTTTATATGAGTATCTCACCTTTGCCTGTACATGTTGGACACCCTGTTGTGTTTTTTGGAACACATGTACAAATGTTGCTCATAGGTCCCCGCGGGCACGTGAGGACTCGGATGACGGAGCATTCTGAAGAAGTTGACTTTGGGTTGCATCCCAATGGCTATTTTTCGCCGACCAGCTTAGGAGTCTTTTATTTTGAGCAGTCTTATATTATATTACTGCATGTATGTTGAATTTATGTCCTTAAGTCTGTAATGGGATTTATACTAGACCTGAACTACGTTATGTTTATGTCTTATGCACCTTAATTATTAGTGTGTGTTATGAAGTTTATTTCTTTGTCTTGGGTTGTATTGCCTATGCATGCAGAAAATTTTTAGAAACGTGTTTTCGAACGTAGCTACTTAATTAAAGTATTTTTCGAAAGCAACCAGCATTTTATTTTCTTGATTTATTCCGCATTTGAGTTCGAGTACGTAGCACCCGCGAGGGGGTGTTACAGATGAACTCAATCAAAGACTGGACTATTCAGGATATGGTTGTGACGTTATACCCTTGAACAATTGGAGTTCGGACCTAAATTGAGAGGCCTACTCATGAGGACAATTGTGTTATGAGAGTATTCGCGGCCTATCGCTCGATGAAGGGAAGTTAGGAATCTCCGGAGAACATGAATTAGAAAGTTGATTGAAGTCTCATGCATTCTTTTAACTTATCTTGATGAGTGGGTGTGATCTCACAAAGTGAGATTATCTTGTTGTGATATTATGTTGAATGTTGATATTCTATAGCATGACTGTATTGTATATCGATGTATTATTTGTATCTTGTTTACTTGTGTGGCTATTACGATAAACTTGTGAATGAGTATGTCATCCTTGCTTGTAAATGTTGGACACCCTGTTGTGTTTATGGATACATGTACAGATGTTTCTCAAGGGTCCTCTGGGTCACTTCGGGACCATGTAGCATGAGATTCTTGATGTCGACGACGAAGAAGTGTGGACTGTTAACGACGAGACCTAGTCTCATTGGTAAGATGTATGTTAGGTAGTATGCTCTTGTTCTTAGAGTTCTTTTATCAGACCAACTCTTAGGATTTTGATGTTTAAGTCAGGTCTTTCGACTGTGACTAATTATGTTGTGTATTAAGAAATTGAAAAGATATACGTCTTATGGCGAAGTTGAATTACTGTTATAGATGATGAGTTTTAATTTGTTTCATTCTGGTTGTTAAAGTTTTATTTTGGTATCAAATTTTTGCAACTACTCTATTGAGTTTTTTTCGAAAAAGTTTTTAATTAACCGAAAAAGAATATTTGGGATATAAAATGTGACACCGGGTTGGGGTGTTACACTATCAATCGTAGCTTGAAAAGAGAAAAAGCTTCCGGAGACACTATCTGTAGGAACTTAAAAGGAAAGAAGCTTTCGGAGACATTATCTGCCGGAGCTCGAAAAGAAAAGAAGCTTCTGGAGACACTATCTGTCGGAGCTCGAAAAAAAAAAAAAAGCTTCCGGAGACACTATCTATCAGAGCTTAACAAGAAAAGAAGCTTCCGGAGATACTATCTACCGGAGCTTGAAAATAAAAGAAGCTTTTGGACACACTATCTGCTAGAGCTCGAAAAGAAAGAAGCTCATGAAGACAGTATCTATCGTAGCTTGAAAAGAGAAAAAGCTTCCAGAGATACTATCTATCAGAGCTTAAAATGAAAGAAGGTTCCGGAGACACTATCTTCCAGAGCTCGAAAAGAAAAGAAGCTTCTGGAGACACTAACTGCCAGAGCTTTTCAAGAAAAAAAGCTTCCGAAGATAATATCTGCCGGAGCTTGAAAATAAAAGAAGCTTCTGGAGACAGTATCTGCTAGAGCTCAAAAAGAAAGAAAGCTTTCAGAGGCACTATCTACTGGTGCTTGAAAAGAGAAGAAGCTTCCGGAGACACTATCTGCCGGAGCTTAAAAGGAAAGAAGCTTCCGAAGACACTATCTACCGGAGCTTTGAAAAGAAAGAAGCTTAGGGAAACCTTATCTGCCGGAGCTTAAAAGGAAAAGAAACTTCCTGAGACACAATCTGTTGGAGCTTGAAAAGAAAAGAAGCTTATGAGGCCTTGTGCCTGCTAAAGCAATCGAAAGTAATGGTATTGACCTTGTCAATGCATGAAATGATGAGAAGCTCACAAAGACACTCTCTACCGGAGCTTGAAAGGAAAGAAGCTCCCGGAGACACTATCTGCAGGAGCTTAAAAGGAAAGAAGCTTCCGAAGATACTATCTGCTGGAGCTTGAAAGAAAAAGAAACTTCCGGAGACACTATCTGTCGGAGCTTTAAAAGAAAAGAAGCTTCTGAAGACACTATCTGTCCGAGCTCGAAAAGAAAGAAAGTTTTCGGAGACATTATCTGCCAGAGCTTGAAAAGAGAAGAAGCTTTCGGAGACACTATCTGCCGGAGCATAAAAGGAAAGAAGCTTTCGAAGACATTATCTGTCGGAGCTTTGAAAAGAAAGAAGGTTATGAAGAATTGTATCCGCAGAAGCTTGAAAAGAAAGATCAAAAGCTTACTGAGAATTGTATCCGTAGAAGCTTGAGAAAAAAGATGAAAAGCTTATGGAGAATTGTATCCGCATAAGCTTGAAAAAACAAAACAAATCTTATGAGGCCTTGTGCCTACTAAAGCCAATAAAGAGAACAACTTATGGGCCTTGTGCCCGTCAAAGCTGAACAAAAATAAAGCTTATGAGGCCCTATGCTTGCTAAAGCTAACAAAGACGATGCAATGATGTTGATTTTTTATGCATGTATGATGCAAGAGATATTTTTATTTGTATTTATCATTTCCAACGTAGGATGTAGAAGATGCAAGAGATGATTTATATTTTTAGGATTGATATTTTTTCAAATGTATCATGCAAGAGATGCTTTCTATGATTGATGAAAACTATGATATTTTTATTTTTTATTATTTTCTCAATGCATGATGTAGGAGATGCTTTTGATGGAAACCTTTTTTAATTATTTTTTTTAGCCCTTCTTTGGTCCTTGACTTCTAAAACAAGACTCGTTGACTTGGTTTGTCATTTGCACCTGATGCCTTGCTTTTTGATAAAGATATGCTTCTTTCAAAATGACTGTCTCAATGGGTGAGATTGCCCTTAATACAAAGACCACTATGCTCTTGTGATCTTTGAAAGGGATTCACAAAAAGAGACGATGAGGTGGAGTTCACATTTTTTCAAGAGATACCCTTTAGGATGATCTTTGTTAGTCTCTCATGCTTTCGGACACCATCTTAATAAGCTTCAGGGAACTGTCTTGTCCCTAGTCTTCATGTATTGGGGCATTTCATGATCAACCCTCATAAACTTAAACTGCCTCGGTTTGTCAGCTTGAGGAGACTTTCTTGAACTTTGTTTGACCCTAACTTTTGTGTAGGTCGCTCTTTTTGACCTTTCAACCTATCGGGTTGCTTTAATTCTTTGCCTAGGCTGCCTTCTCAAGTTTTCAGCCCAGCGAGCCATTTTTTGCCATTTTTTTTTTGCCATGCTTTTTTTTTTTTTTTTTTTTGAAAGTGAACAATTTTTTTTCCACCCTTATTGATGAAGATCAATGTTCTTGCTTGAATTGTCAATTGCTGATATCATTTTCCTTCTTGTTTTCAGAATCCTCCTGACCGTATTTGTTCATCAAAGAATTATCATTGTATTGTTAAAATCATATTTACCTTACCAGAGTGCCGCCCCAGTTTGGACTGATTTGATCTTGGGTATCATGGCTATCGTGTACCAAAAATTGCCTTAATGCGAGGCCTGTAGAAATGAAATTGGTTTAACGCATGTCACTTGAGAACGAAATTACCCAGAGAAGAACTATTGAGAACTGACTTGCCCCAGTGTAGAACCTGTGAGGATTAACTTGCCCAGTGCTGGGCAATTGATAATGAAACTTGACAATGGAACTGCCCTAGTGTAGGGCCTCCGAGGATAGACTTTCCCCAGTGTCAGATTTTTTAGAATGGAACTGCTCCAGTGTAGGGCACTTGATAATGAATTTGTGCCAGTGTCGGGTACTATATAATGAATCTTGACAATGGAATTGCCCTAGTGTATAGCTTTTGAGAATGGGCTTGCCACGATGTTGGGAATTTGCTAATAAATCGTGAAAATGGAATTGTTCCAGTGTAAGGCCTTTGAGAATGGACTTGCCCCAATTTAGGACGTTTGAGAAGAATCCCGAGAATGAAATACCCTAGCATAGGGCCCTTTAAAGTAAAGTTTTCCCAGTGAATGCCATGCCAATCTTGCCCTGAGTTTTGCTTAGACCGCCTTTGCAGGTTTTAAATCTAACAAGCCTTTTTTCTTTTTTCTTTTTTCTTTTTCCTTTTATTTTTTATTTTTATTTTTTTTCATTTTTAGGAGAAATTAATTAAAAAAATCAGAAGAGCACAAATCATTTTGTCTCCAACTTAAGGTTGATAAAAAAAGCAATCAATCATTGATCAGAATGGACTTTTTAAGGCTTGTAACGTGGCTAATGGTTGAGGGTCATGAAAGGAAGGATATAAGACTCAAACAAGTTTTTTTGGGTTGAATAGGACCAAGGATCTGTGCTCTTTTCTTACGAAAGTGGACTCAATGAAAGTATTGGTGCATTTCCACGAACACTTTCTTTTCGCTTTTATCATTTGTCTTTATCCTGAACTTTTTCATCCTCATTCATTCTTTCTTTTTTCTTTTCTTCTTCTTCTTTTTTTTTTTTTTAAATCCACCTTCTTACTTTATTACCATTTCGTTCATGCTTGCCCCTAGTTTTGGGTTGATCCTTGTCCAAGGTTCTTTGAAGAAAATTTTCAAGCGCCAAAAGGATAACAAAGGATAATAATGATATTTTGTGAAGGATAGAGAAAAACGGCCAAATTTCATTTCAAATCATGATTGCTTATTTGTAAATTTTAATTTAGAAACAAAGAGATGGTGCACACCAAGTGATTATTTAATTGCTCAGTTTTTATTTTTTGTTTGCTTTTCTTTTTGGCAAAGGGTACCTGCACATCTGGGATTCATTAATGTCCCACAAAGGATTTCCAAGAGAGTGAGCAACCAATAAGCCAAACCAAGGAAGGTACTTTGATGCTTTAGGAGAGTAAGCATAATTCAAGAATCAAATTATTCATCATTGAATAGACTGTGGGGTTAGTACAACATAACCATCTTTTATGATAAGCCACTGACTTCTGAGAAACGACTTTGAAAGTCTCTTTGGCATTGACATCTAATCTTCCAAGATTGGGCATAAGGTGATCCGCATTTTTTCGAGTCTTGTTTTTAGAAGGGAACATAGACGCACAATGCATGAGATGCATGAAATGAATTGTTTTTTTTTATTTTTATGTATGAGGTTAATGAAATAACATAAAAAGTTATTTGTGCATGACATGCATGAAAAATGAATTTTTTTATTTTTTATTTTTGTCACAAAAATTATTGATGCATCAAAAATGAGTTTTTGTATTATAAATATCAATGCATGATATGAATGAATTTTTTTATTCTTTTTTTTCCCCCAAAAATATGAATGCATGACATGCATAAAATTTTTCAACCTGAAAATAAAATCACTATGTGAGATGCATAAAAAATGATGATTTTTTTTTAAGAAAAAGAAGAGGGATAAACCCTTTTTTTTAATGATTTTTTTTATCATGAAACAGATGGGTAAAGAAGAAACATGCCCTTTTTGTATTCTAGAATGGTAGAGCCTAAGGTTAGGCATTTATAAGGTCAAACAGTAATTCGGGTGGCCTCTATTGGCATTTTAGTGCACGACTCTGGAGATAGATCTAGACGCCTAATAAATGTGGTCCCCTGATTACTCTCATCTAGAAGATAAGGACCCAAATCCATGAACCTCACCACAAGGACAAATAAGTCACAATATAGCAGTCCATGGTACCGGTAGCAATTTGAGCGGGAGAATTAGTGACTGTCAGGGACGCAAAAGCGTGACAATAACACCACAAAAGCCCCTTCTAATCCTACGGGGTTCCAAGACTCAGGTATAGAGCCCAACAGTGTCTGAAGTAAGTGATAGTGCAGTGTGTGCTGGGAGCATACAAACATGTACAATCCTAAAAACTATGAGCTACCTTGCAAAACAAAGCCACATGCACATACAAAAGAGATGTCACCTACCCTAGGGTTAATATGTCAAATGTCCTCTACCCAGTTTCAAGAATATATACAAAGGAAAATTATTTACAAAACAAAAGAGGGAAAAAAACTATTTACAACTAAAACAAGGGGTAAAATAAATAATTAAAAGTTATTAAAAATTTGCACAACTAACCATGATAGTCTTGACTCTCAGATATCCCCAGTGGAGTCACCAACTGTCGCGACCGTCCCGTCCGGGCGCTACGAAAAATGATAGAGATGAGTCGCCACCAATTTTTATTTTTTGGAAAAAATTGGAAAATCCGCTTATTTAAGGAAACTGGTCTTATTTAAAAAGAAAATGAGATTTAGGCTCGGGAGTCAATTACGAGTAGGGAAGGTATTATCACCCTACATCGGCCGTTCTAAGAACAGTACCTTAAGTTAATTGTGCTAATTTTAATAATTTTGAAAATATTTATTTTACCCAAAAAAAATAAAGAGAAGATAGAAACAAAAAATATGAAAATTTAGTTTTGGCTTGACATAATGATTAATTTCGCTCCTATATATTCCCTGGTACGATGGGAAACTCAAAGCCACGTAGTTCTTCTAGAAAATATTTTGTTGGTTGAATTTTTTTATTTAAAAGATTTTTATTTTGAAGATTATTTGAAAAGAGAATTTATTTCAGAATTAATTCACTTTGCACAAGGTTCAAGATAGAAATGCTATACGATAAACCCTTACAATATTATGCGACACTTGAGGATGAAAAATCATACATCAACGTCGTAAATTGTTGTGTGAATTAAAAGAAGACATCTTTAATTTTTTTTAAAAGCAAATTCACTCCAGCCCACTAAAAAACAAAGAGGGAAATTAGAAAAAAAAAATTAGAAGAAGAGAAATAAAAGACCAGAGGAGCAGATCTCTGGTTTGCTCACGCTAGGGAGAATCCAAGTGTGTCAACGTGGAGGTGCAAACAGTTGTGCAGGGAGTGTGGCATACCGACATTGTGCTTGGAGGCTTTGGTTTCCGGCGCGGTGAGCTCACTATGGTTGTTGAACAATTTGGAAGTGGCACACGCGATAGACTCGACACAGCGGAGCAGCGTTCAATGTACTGGTTTTGGCTTGTGTGGCATTGGCACTTTTGGTGATGGTGGTGAACGATATAGGTGAAGGAGAAATGATTGTGATTGATATTTGATTGAAAGAGGAGGTTTTGTTGGTAGAAAAATGTATATGAAAGTGAAGTGTATGAAGAAGGGGTTATGCGTGGAATGATTTTGAATGGAGATGGATGGAAAGAGATTATGGTTTATGTGGGTTTATTGAAAGAGATGATTGCATGTGACAAGAACTCAAAAAAATAGAAGAGAGTGATCATATTTTTCGGTCCCCTTTCATGATGAATACAGTCCAATATATAGGAAAAAGAAGTAACAAACTTCCCCTTATCAGATTAGATGAGCTATCAAAAAGAATCATTATCTATCTCAAATAGATTATGGTAATCATATGAAGCAGAATCATTTTTGAGAGTGTGAAACAATGGATATGTGATAACTATCACTATCTTTTCCTATCTACTAAGAATGAATCTGTTTTGAGAATTTGAAACAATTGATATGTGATAACTATCACTATCTTTTCCTATCTACTAAAACAACTGAACATTCACCATATATTTTTTATTTTCCCTTTTTTATCATTATCATTTTTTATTTTTATTTTTTTAAAACAAGATGAGCCTAACTTCTAAGAATTGGGCTATGATCAAATTAAATTTTTTTTAGTTTTTTTTTATAGTATTTATAAAAAAAAATTGACCCGGACAAAAATGGGTGTTCATACTAACAATTTTTTACACCAAACCTCATAATAGCTTAATATTTTTATTAAAATAATTATATAGAATTTTTAAGATGTTATAACTGCTTTGTAGCTAAACGAGCAAAAGCTCATAAAAAAGATGTAAGAAGTCCAAAACGAAGACCCTACCTTGGAACTTCTTCGCAGCCAAACGAGGCAAAAATCAAAAAAAGAGATAGGATCCTAACTCGGAACTCCTTCGCAGCCAAACGAGCCAAAGCTCATAGAAAAGAGGTAGGAAGTCGAAAACAAAGACCCTACCTCGAAATTGCTTTGCAGCGAAACGAGCCAAAGCTCATAAGAAAGAAGTAAGAAGTCGAAAACAAAGTCCCTACTTCGGAACTGCTTTGCAGCCAAATGAGCTAAAACTCATAAAAAAGAGGAAGGAACTCGAAAACAAGACCTTATCTCCCAGGAAAAATCGGAAAATACGCATAAGAAATATAGTTGGACAACCATTTTACCATAAACAAATCGGTGTGAATAAGCAAAAAATAAATACACCAGGCTCGTTTATAAAGAAAGATCAATCAATTAACAAAGCCACAAGTCGGGCAGAATTACAACTTCTAAAACAAAAACATAATACATAAACCAGCCCAGTAAAACAAAATTCATTCCTCGCCCCCTCCTTCAGCATCTCTCCTATCATCTTCCCCGGCAACATTGTCAGCAACCACCTCCCCGGCTTCTTCATTATCATCATCCTCTACGTCCACAATCTGGCCATCTCGGACCTCCTTCAACAGACTAATATCCAAGGTATCCTAATCAGGCCACTTCACGCTCACTTGCTGCCCGTAAGCTTCAAAACCAACAACCAATTGATTAGCTGCAAAAAATTTCAGGCCCTCGATCTCCCCAAGTTGCTTAGGTTCCTTAGCCTGAGCTGTGGCGAAGTCACTTTGAAGAGAGGCATTTTTCTCAAAAAGAGTTTTGTTTTCCTCCCTTAGATGTTTAACCTCGTCTTCAGGAATGGATAGTTGATTAGAAACCCGAGCTAAGCTTTTTCGGGAAGTTTCTAGCTAGGTGAGAACCTTAGCAGCTTTCTTCACTACATCGGAGTCAGCAGCCACCTTTTCCCACAAAGCAGCATTGTCGGCCTCCATCTCAGCAACTTTTTTATCCAAAGCTGAAGCAGCCATGTCATAAAAATGGCCAAGGCTCGCTATCCTCAGGCCCATGATAGTAAAAATCTTGGACATTTGGGAGACACTCAACCCGTACAACTTCACGTTGGCGTCATTCTGAGGCCGTTCAATAAAACTCTTATCACAGAGCACCGAGGGAGTCCAAAGAGAGGAAGCTTGCGAGTCAATAAATGCTTGAGATGACACCAATTGCTCAAAAAAAAATTCCTCGGACAGACCAGTAGGCAAATCAGCCCCATCCACGTTCTGCTTCTTTTCTCATGGCGTTTTCGTTTATCTATCAACCCACTATCAGTGCAGTCCTCGTCACCCAGATCGATTATAGTTTTGCTCCCTGAGTGGGCTGCGGGGTAGAAAATCCGACCTGCTTGCCGGCCTTGCTCAAAAGCTTTACCATAGCCTTCCGGGACATCTCAGGAGCCATATTTTCTGAAAAAAACAAAAGAACTAAATTAATAAACGGACAAGTTAGCATTCAAAACAAAAGCACAAATAAACCCCTATCCTCACCCATGTACGAGGCTAAACGAGTCGGATTGTTCTCCAAATTGATGAGCTTCTTAACGTTGACATCAACAAGTTGGCCTAAATAATCTACTTCCAATCTCTCTTGAGACGATAGACGATCATAAACATAGCCTTTGATGATGTTAGGTCGAGACGACCAGTAGAGAGGGAATTTAGGCTTTTCCGAGGAAGAAAAGAAAAAAGGAGGATCAAGACCCTTGGCAACAATCTTAAAAAATTCAGGCTTGAAACCTTTCCAGGACGAACTATACACTTTAAAAATCCTACGATACTGAATACAGCTCAATGAGATCCAACCAACTAGTCCTCTATGTTTGACACAAGAATAAAAAGAATTTGGGGGCAGTGGCTGAGATGCCAAAATATTCACACACTATCTCAAAAGCCCTAACAAAGGTCCAACTATTCGGGTGTAATTGGGAAGGAGCAATATTTACCTTTCGAAGAATGGAACACTCAAAATTGGTAAAAGGAAGACGAAGGCTAGCCCGAGTGAAAACACTCTTTTGCATAAAAAAGAAAGGAGAGTCGTTCAAAGAACCGATGTGATAAATACGATCTTGAGAAGCACAGGGCGAATAACCGACCTGGTCTTTCCCCTCATAATCAACTACCAAATCTTTCACCTCCTCGAGAAGATCCACACACTGATAAATACACCTAACTCGGGTAATAGTGGGATCTACCCAACCATACGGGTCAGGGGCCGTAACCCTACTTCCACCGCCAGTAGGCGACGCAAGCTCTCCCTGGTTGTTTTTGCGGTGCCTCCGAAGATGGTTCCCTCAAACGACAACGTGCCATGACCAGAAAAAGAAGGAATAGAACAGAAACTATTAAAGGATAATCAGAGAAAACGTACCTGAAGAAAAGGAATGAAGAACAAAGAAAAAAGAAGAATGCGTGGAAGCAAGGAATAAGCCTAAAATTTGCAGAAGGAGAGTTTCAGTGAGGGAACAACAAGTAAGAAGTGAAGAAGGGGAGGAAGAATGTAACACCCTTTCCGAGGGCATCACATTTACGGACATTTCATAAAACTATAAGGCCGAAAAACGAGTTAATTAAAATCAATTAAGAAAGATGGGGTAAGTTTTTCCTTTTCACAATACATAATTGTAAAAGTTTGTAACCATTTATGTGTGTAAGGTAAACAGAAACATTTCAAAATATAAGGTCATAAGTTCATAAAGGTTTTACAAAAAAAAGCCAACCCGACTACAAAAGAAAACAAAAGATATAACTTTAAACATATAAGTATGGAGACGCAACTCCGAAAGATAAGACATTGGGAGACGTTGCTTCACCAAAAGAACAGACTGGACAAGAGTAAAACACTCTAAGCTGGCCACAGGGAAGAACACCCCTCAGAAGGATGCTTCGCCGACATTTATATGACTCACAAGAGATATCTACCTAAGAAGAGGCACTGAATGCACAGGTGGAAAGGTCCGCCTAGTGTTCCACTCAAACCACCACATAGACGACGAACCAAGTGAAAACGCATCGTGAGGCATGTACAGCTCCTCCCTCCATGATCCCTGCAGATGGCGATCATGACCCTTCCAAGGTACATTGCTAACCGATTTCTGTAGCTGGATATCTCGACACTTGCACCGTCGTAAAGGTCCACATGACATTCTTTACGGAGAAGCACCCCATGGTGCAAAGAAAGTGTAACATCCCGAAAACCCGGTTTCTGTCGTTTAGCTATTTTTGTGAATAATTAATTGAAAATACAATTTCGTGATCGCAAATAACAATAACTAATTATGCTTGAGAATTCAAGTAAATTCGAATCAAAAACTCATACAAGAATCGGGCAGTGTTTTTACACGCTGTACGATTTTACACTGTGTTTGTAATCTGTACAGACCCCGAAAGGGTTTGAGGAAGATAATTCATAATTTAATTGTTTGAGCGTCTATGTTATTTTAGAGCGGAACTGGTGAAAATATTATTATTTTAATTGGGTCCGTTCTTTTTTAATTTCGGGACCCGAAATCTCGAAATACGTGCCAAACCGGAGAAATTGGATAGTTTCATATCTAACTAAGTCATTACCTCACTTAGTTAGAGTAACCAGATCAATTGGATGGAAACTTGTCAACCATGCAAAAATGGATAAAGTCACATTCCCTTAAATGGTTAATCTTCACCTTTTTGCTAGAAATTAGACAACACATCTCACCTTTTTCATCTCCACCCTCCATCCACTTACACACCTATTTACTAGCTTATTTTCAACTATTTCCACCTCCAAAAACCCAAATGGTCGAGCTCCCTCCTCACTAAACACACTCACTTCATTTTATTTCATTCCATGAATCAAACTTCATTTTCTCTCCACCTTCAAGCTAGTGGTGGCCCTGAGCATGGGCGGGATGGGCGACCGCCCAGGGCCCCATTTTTTGGGGGGCACCAAAATAATTTTTTTTTACTTTGTATTCCCTATAGACTCAATTATAAACAAAAAAATGAACAAATATGATGGCCTTAAATATAAGTAAATGTCAACTAATCTACCCATATTTAATGTTTTTTCAAAAACACCCTTAAATTATTAATTCATTAATGTTGTGAGTACCATTATGATTAAGGGTATTTTAATAAATGTATTTACTTTTTTACATAAAACCAATAAAATCAAATATACTTAACTACCAATCTTAATTAGTGTGCAAGTAGGTATTTTGCTTATAATTGAGTCTGGAGGAAGTAGTAAATACAAATAAATAAAAATTTTATATTATTAAAATTATATACAACTATGATAATTCTTATCTTGATAGTGAAATTCTATTTGAAAAATTGAAAGTCATTAGAGAGGTTTTAACAGTTGAATTAAAATCAAGCTATATAATATTGAAATCTTTGAAGACATTTAATTGTTTTCCTAATGCATGCACGACATACAGAATAATATTAACTATCCTTGTTACTGTTGAATCTGCTGAAAGAAGCTTTTCAAAATTGAAATTGTTAAAATCTTATTTGCGATATACTATGTCACATGATAGGTTAAGTAGTCTTACTTTGAGTTCTATTAAAAATGATTTTTTTAAAGAATCTTGGTTATGAACAGATTATTAATGATTTTGCAACAAAAAAAATGCAAGAAGAATAATATTCAAATAATTACAAAGGCACCACTTTCTTGGTTCGTCCAAGGCACCCAAAATCTAAGGACCGACACTACTTCAAGCAATTCGTCCAAGCTTCAATCTCCACCATATCCATTTGTTTTTCAGCTTCTAAATCTTGATTCTAACTCTTCTCCATCATACAAACATCTTTCATGAAGGAACTTTGATCATTCAAATTCTTTTTCTTCATGTTCTTCATGAATCACTGAAGAACATTCAAAAATTTTCTCTCTTCTCTCTCCTCTCTCTTAAGGCCACGGTTTTGGACCAAAAATGTCAACCAAGATTTATTCCTCCATTTCTAATTACATATCCTTGATCACTATCATCTTCTAAACATCTTTCATTCACAAAGTTTTTCATTTTGAGGTACTTTGTTCTACATCATCAAGAAAACCTCGAGAACACTTTGAATTTTCTCTTTTTTCTCTCTTCATTCCAAAACTGTTTTGGCTTGATATTTATGATCCAAGACTTGTTTCAAACTTCTAAGACCATAGCCTTGCTTGTCTTGACCTTCTAACCAACTGTCCTTCACAAAGTTTCTCATTTCGAGCTACTTTGAGTTTTGGTCTTCAAGAACTCAAGAACATCAACAATTTGTTCTTCAAGTTCTATCTTTAAAGTAAGTATTCTAAAATTACTTCTTCTTAATTTCTAACCATAGAATCATGAACAAACCTTTCTTGGTTCATATTCTTCCAAAACAAAGTTTCAAACCTTGTTGTATTTTGCTATATAGGTTCGATTTTTGTCATCTTTGGAGTTATCACCGTAGCAATATTCAAAGAGAGCTTCATTTGAGGTAATGGGGAGTGAACCACGTCACACCACATTGGTGGTGGTGGAAATGGTTTATGGGTTTGGTTTGGGAAAACCCTAAACCAAGGGTTTTCTACTTTGTTTATTTGGTTCTCTATGAGAACAATGTTGTAATATTTATTTGTCCCTTGATTTGTGTTCATTGATGTGTTTAAATGGTTGAAAATAAATTTTATGTGTGGGGAAACCCTAACCTTGGGTTCCTCCATCTTTTTGTTGAAAAGAGTTTGTGAAAATGTGATTTTTGGATCTGTCCTTGTGTGAGTCATTTCGGTTTTTCTCTCAACCTAGACCTCAGTTTTCAAAAATTGTTTTTGATCCTAAAATGAGACATCTTGGGCTTAATTTTGAGCACAAATGTCTTGTGGTTTCATGAAGATTTGACCCTTGAAAACCTGTTTCAATCTAAGCATCAATTTGTGTCTTGGATTCTGACTACAGTGACATATTTCGTGAAACTGTACTAACTCGGTTACTTTTTGTGAAAATGAATTCTATAACCAAAAATTAGAGATCCTAAGCTTTCATATGAGTCTTCATTTTCTCAAATCCGAGTTCGTTTGGTCAATCAAAGGTGTGTCACAAGTTGATGCTTGAAATGCTGAAAATTATGTAAACGGGTTTTGGTGTTGATTTTTGGAATTGTATGTTATGGTGTTGGTGTGACTATTTGTATTTGAGTGTTAGTGTTGAAAATAATTTTGGCATGGTGAAAAACTATTCTTAGGTTCAAGACCTACGGATAGGATTTTTGAATGATGAACTTGTTCATGCTTTTACTACTTGATGGAATGACTATATGTTGAGATGATTTTCATGATGCTAGAATGTTGTTGGATGGCTTGTATTTTTTTGAAAAACACCATGTATGGTTCGGCCTTGTTGAGTTAAAAAGGGAATCCAAGGCTTCTATGTTCAATTAATGGTTCAATGAACTTAAAATGGTTCCAAGAAGCCAAAACAAAATAAAGAAGAGGCCAAAACAAAATAAAGAAACCTATCCTACTTCCATAGGGCATTCGGCCTTGGTATGGTTAGTAGGGTTTGGAACTTAAAATTTTGTTATTAAGAGATTTAATGTGTTCATACTAAGGTTTAAAGGGGATAGAAATTAAAAAGGTTTTCTAAGAAATCAAGTTTTGGTTCCAAAGAACCAAGTGTTGTAAAATGAGTATTTTGGGTTCATATGAAAAGTGTTTTAAGAATAGGAAAGTTTCAAGTTAATCAACCATTTATTCTAACATGCTGTTTCAAGGAAAATATTTTCAAGAACAAAGAGTTTTGTAAATGATGCATGCGGTTTCCAAAGGTTTTGGTTAGTAAATTAGAACCTACTTTCAAGAGAAATAAGAATTCTTGTAAGTGTTTTCTTTAAAAAAATGAGTCTTTACACTACTATCATTAATCTTGGAATCTTACAAAACAAATGAGTTATAGTTTTCATTTGAAACTGAAAAGGTGATTTAAAGAAAGATATGTTTTCCCTTTTTACGCTAAGTAAAGGAAATAAATATTATTTCAAAGGAAGTTTTACGCTAGTTGGGCAAAGGAGAAGGTACTATGTATCTTGGGGTTTTGAATACCTTACGAATATATGTATAGATTTTTCAAACTACGTTTGATAAAGGAGATATCATCAACTAGTTCACTACAAGGAAAATACTTTGAAGATTTTACTATAATAGCGTAGACACGTATTATCTTCTAAAGGAAATTCAATGAGTTCCATAATGGACTCACAAAGACTAAATAAAAGACATGCGTCTATACCTTGTGATCATGGAGAACCATGTACCACACCTTTGATGATTTAGGTCATCTAAGGATCCATAATGCTTAATCACAAAGAATTACTTATGCCAAATAAGTAATATTTCCTTTGGTAGATAAGTGAGAAGATATGATGAAGGAATCCTTATGGATTCTGTTTTCCATAATACATTAGGATATGGAAGAATATATCATAAGACATGAACATTGTTTTAAAAACGGCGAAGTTGCATGTGGACAGAAGGAAAGAAACCAAGAATGGGCGACCGATGGCGAGTCATGTGAAAGTGGATCCCGTAGGGGTGTCCTGTGGTTTATCAAGAGATAAACGTCGTGCTACAGTGATGGTGTAGTACATGTTGTGTTGTGACATTGTCTTGCCATGCATGCGCATCTGTGCATGAGTTGGGCGTTATGCCTGGCAGTTGAGCTTACACCTTTGTGTGAGTGCGATTGTTGGAGGTGAGAATCTTGGAGATCTTGAGGACATTGGGGTTGGGATGACCACACGTGGCCAGAGAGTAAAGAACGTCTGGCGTGAGCCGTAAAAGCGAATTCGCAATCTTGTTGATATAACACATGTTGGGACGAGATAATGTAAACAATGTTCTTCCAATCACTCATTCCGGTTATGTTTAGCTCCATAGGGTAGGGGTAATAGTCTTACCCTTGTGGCATGTGGCATTGAGTCATGTACATCGCATTGCATTGCATGATTGTTGATGGATACATTTACATGTTATACATTATTATTCTGTGTTGATGATGTCTTATGTTGTTGATTGAATAATATGAGATATTGAGATGTATGATATGCATGATGGGTATGTTGTTATCTTGCATGTCATACCGTTTCTGATTCTGCCATGTGCTGTGTTGATGAATGGGAATCTCACCTCACTTTGTATTGCATCGTTGTGTGCTTCTCCGGTGGTCTCCCAAGAAGGTCGTGATACCGAGACTCCACCCGATGCTTCAGATGCATCTATCTGTTGAGCTTCCCAATGGTTTTAACATTTGGACACCTAGTCATGATGGGCTTCTAACAACGTACATGTGGAGAGCCATACTCACCATCCGCATCGGTCACAGAGGAAGGGTTCTTAACCGCTTCACCGCTTGTCTTATGTCGTTCGCCATCAAGGTTGTGGTCGTAAGTGGAACGCTAGGTGAGCTTTTTCACTGGAGTGTTCAGTGCTTTCTCCCTCTGTTAGGGATAGGCCGCTTGTTAGCAAAGTTGCTTATAGGTCAACTTTTGCGATGTCTTCCATAGGAACGCCAGCAGTAGTCCCTGCTAGGATTCCTTCTCGGCCTCGTTTGGCCGGTCCTGGCTGCAAGAAGTGAGGAGATTAGGAGGGAGGTGATCTATCCACGCCTTCCTATTTCTTTCGCTTGTTCCTCCGTAAAGGAAAAGTCAGTGGAAGCATTCAGCGGTTAATCCGATCGATGTCTTCTCGTGTAGTCTGTTGTCTGCCAGTGTAGGATGCTAGAGTGTCTGTACCTTCCTTTTATCTTTTGTGGAGCTGCGTCTCGAAGTACCTTGTGTTTATGAGCTACGTCTCCAATTCTCTATGTTAAGTCTGTATCTTTCTGTTTACTTTCTGTTGTCGGGTTGGGTTGAATGTAAATCCTTTATGACCTTATGACCTTATATTATGAAATGTTTTACCTCGCACGCATAAACGTTAAAAGCTTTCATATTCATGTCTTGCGAAAGAAAAAATTTACCCCATCTTTCTTAAACATTTTTAATTAACCCAATTTTAGGCCTTAGCGTTTTATAAAATGTCCGTAAATGTGATGCCCCGGAAAGGGTATTACAGAAAGTAATAAGGTGAGATTCCCGTTATCAACACAACTTATGGTAGCTGAGAATGGCGAGACTCTCAAGTATGACTCGACAGATAACATGTTATCAAGCACATAATTAAATAACAGTTATACCCTTCATAGGTAGAACGCAAAAACGAGGTACATACATATACCCACATACGCATATACACATGTTATCAACGATACATTACATACCACAACAATTAGTATATATCAATCAACCATTCAAATCAAAGCCATGCGGTATGATGTCATGATGCAATCCAACATGCAGCTAGTACGACATCGAGTACAATCCTAACATGCAACTTATACTGCTACAGGGCTATCAACCTGCAACTGGTAATATGTAGACCCCCTACTCCGGAGCTAAAGGACGTTCAAAAGGAGTGGTAGGTAGTACATGTTTCACTATGCTAGCCTTGGGCATATACGTGTGTACAATATTCGTAGTCACAAGTGAACTTAAGATGCTTGTGAAAACACTTCTACAAATTGTGGACTGACTATAGTCAGCATCTAGTTGGTGATGTTAGTGTAGTGCACGAAACGCCACGACCACGAAGAATCACCAACTGGCCATAAGTGGACTTTCCAACCCTAACATCACCAAGATCATTTGAGATCGTCACTACCCAATCCTCACCCGCACCAGGTGTAAGCTTAACTTCCTAGGTTCAATAGCCTTGCTGACAATGTCATGCACAATGTCTAAGCCTAACAAGGCATACGCGCTCATATTTATCCACCGGATAAATTTATGGATTTCCTTCGGAAATCAAATGCCATCATAGAGGCAAGGTAGATAGAACCAAACTATTGGGAATCACCCCTCATTGGACTATCAAAATTCTAAATTGGAGACACAATAGTTTGTACCAAACTGTTGAGAATTACCCCTCATTGGACCCACTATGTTCCCAACGATTAGGTACATTATGAAGGTTGGCTATCACAACCAAACGTTAGTATCTTTAGATCCTTCCCGATGTTGATTTCTTGCCGCCCAAGCAATCTTAGAATACTCTTGGTTATTAAGTATTATGGATCCTTGGATGAACTTAATCATCTAGGGTATGTAAATATAGTCTTATTCCACTATATTCCACACTTAACATTCCTTATCTTTTAACTCTAAGTCCTAACATTTGACTTAAGTTTTTGAGGTAAACATTTGTTTTGTGTGTAAAATCCTTTTACTTGAAAAACAAATATTCAAATCCTTTCTTTAGTAAATACATCACCCTAGGTACCTTAGAACTAGAAGTTTGAAATTGAATTCTCTACTTAAAGCAAAAGAAAAGTTCTAAAGGTTTAACTCCTTTTTCATGACTCTTAAAACTCCAAATGATAGAACTCTTGTGGGCCAACAACTGTCAACCAATGAATGTCATGTGGAAACTTAACAAACAGTCCCTCATTAAAGTGAAGTCATTCAAAGCCTCCATGGTGCCACCTTTCATTCATTTGGGTTTTGAAATACATTTTTGAAACTTGTAACGCCACTAAATAACATTTAGAGTCATAATTCACTCTAAGCTCTACTCTTATCAAAATCATTTGAGTCTAATTAATTGGTGACTCAATTGAAGTCAATTAATTAGTGAACTAGGTATATAAAATATTTTTCTTATCCAAAATGAACTTAGAACCCAAATTGGTGTACACATCCTTAGGGATGGTTTTGCTTCATGGAACTTACACTAATTGATTTCCAAACACTATTTTAACTTAACAATTACCTTGATTGAAAATCAAAACATTTTCTAAGTGAATGTCCTAAGTAAAACCGAACCTATGCATTCACTTAGGGTAGGTTTTAGTTCAAAGTTTTTCTTGGATTAATCACTTATTACGCATGAGCTTTCAAAAGAACATTTCTTCCCTTACTTTCACTCTCAAAACCGAATCCACATCTATAGTTTAACTGAAGCTTTTGCTTCACTAAACTAATCCAAAAACAAACATGATCATCAATGCATCCAAAAGTACAATAATAATACATTCACTTAAAGAACAAAGCCAAAAACTTGCATACACAATTTTCAGCAATACAAG
This sequence comes from Ammopiptanthus mongolicus, assembly GCA_039655645.1. Lineage (NCBI taxonomy): Eukaryota > Viridiplantae > Streptophyta > Magnoliopsida > Fabales > Fabaceae > Ammopiptanthus > Ammopiptanthus mongolicus. The sequence continues at coordinate 63,952,393 of CM077345.1, forward strand.
CACCAACTTCTGTGAAGTATTTGATAGACCAAACAAACTCGGATTTGAGCAAATGAGGACTCATATGAAAGATTAGGATGTCTAATTATTGTCTATGAAATTATTTTTCATGAACCGTAAACAATTGGTACAATTTCACGAAATAATTTACTATAGTCAGAATCGAAGATAGAAAATATATGCTTAGATTGAAATAGATATTCGAGGGTCAAATCTCAATGAAACAAAACAAAATTTGTTATCCAAATGAAGCCTAAGATGTGTAGTTTCAGGATAAAAAACAAGTTTTGAAACACGAAGTATAAGTTGATAGAAAAACAGAAATTACTCACACAATGTCAGATCTGAAACAGATTCTGGATCGCATTTTGAAATTGATTTTCAGGGACCAAAAATCCATGAAACCACACGAAGTGTAAGTCCAAAATGAAGCCCCAGAAATATATTTTCAAGATAAAAAAAAATGTTCACAATCGGGGATCTATGCATAGAGAAAAACCAAAAATACTAACACATACTCAGAAATCCGAAAATGGAAATATTACAAACCAAATCACCAAACATCAAAATAGAGAACCCTTTTCACACATAGGGTTTTCTAACAACAAAAGCCATAAACAACCACACATAAAGTGTGATATGTTTCACTCCCCCATACCTCTTGTAGATTCACTAAAAGCTCCTTGAAGTTGAAGTTGTGAAAATGCTCCAAAATAGAAGATCCTAGAAAGACAACACATAGGCTATCAAAAGAGGTATATTTCGAAAATCACTTTGAACAAGAGTGATTATTTCCAAAATCTCAAAGAGAGAAAAAGGAAGATGAAGGTGAGTAGAAGAATTTACCCTTGAAGAACAAGTTGAAGATGTGATGTATAGGTTTGAAACCCAAAATAAAAGTTTCTCCTATGGAGAAACTTCCTTCATGAAAGTTGCTTAGAATGATGAGAGGATCTCAAATATGATGTTAGCTTTGAAGAAGAGAAGTTGGCATGCTCTAGGAAGCTATGGCAGCCCCTTGAATCTAGAGAGAAGGGAGAGCATTTGCCATTTTTGAAACTTAGAGGGAGAAATGGATTTTTGTGTACTGAAATGGTTAAGTGAGTAAAACAAAAGATGATGATGGTTTAGGGGGGGAGAGGGCCACGGTTTTGGAGGGAAAAGAGAGAGGAAAAGATGGTTGAGTGTGATTAGAGTTTATTAGGGGAAAATTTGATGGAAAGGTGACACTTTGCCACTTTTGGTAAAAAGCTGAAAAATGGTGTTAACCCATTTTTGTTTAGCTGTAGATATTTTGAAATTAAAAGATGCTAATGATATTTTGATAGAGCAATTTAATCATAGATCACACCTGATAATGTTTCCGAATAAAATCCGATCCCGAACTAAAAACCCATAACCTAATTTACCCGATAACGCTTAACCGGCTAGCCCTCGAAATAGTAGAATAGAACTCAGTAAATTTTGAATTAAAGTTGGATTTTGAATTCATTTATAAATTCTAGATCAGCAACTTCCAATTATTAGATTAAATTAGCCGAATTATATTATCAGTCAATTTATTCACATAAACAGTTAAAAAGACAGATATAGGATTTTTGTGTTGTTACAACACTACCCTCCAAAAAGAAATTTCATCCTCGAAATTTACCTAAGAAGAGTTGTGGAAATTGTTCCCTCGTCCTATCCTCCAACTCCCAGGTGGCATCACCTGAAGTCTCATTCCAGATAAGCTTGACCGAGGATATCTCTTTCTCTCGTAGTTTCTTTACTTTTCTGTCTTCTATCTTGACACTAAGTAACTCATAGGTTAAGTTTTCCCTTTTAAGTATATTGTATCGACTCGATGACATGGAGAAAATCATCAAGACAGATCCTTGTAAATTTCAAAACTCGAAATCCATTACGAAGATTCGAAAGTGAAGGAGAATAAGGATCGTGGGTATTTGACAAATTCCAATATCGAATCAATAGAAAACTGTAACTGCCGTTCCGATGGCGTTCCTGACACACCTTTCGGAAAAACAAATCGGGACAAGAATGAAAAGAAAACCAGAGAATGTAGAATTCAAATCAAATCCACTCTAGTCTTTTCAAAAGATAAAAATAAAATTTGTGACATCCCTTACTCAATATAGCTCTTATTTGATTGGTAAGGAAACAAGTAGTTAGAATTTTTCCGTTCCAAGAAACTTTAAAATTTCTGCCTGCGAAGGCCAATAGGATATGATTAGAAAGTAATTGATCCATTTTTAGAATTGTATTCTTTTGCTGAAGAAGCAAACGAATCAAGTTATTAAAAGTCTTAGTTCTCAACAATATCTGAGAATCCAAATGATCTTGATCAAAATGATCAGTTCATTAGAAGAACGAAGATAGTCAAATCAAGAGACAATGAAGAAACTAGAAATTTCAATTGTCTCACGGAAAAACATAGGTAACAGAAGTAGGAATGATGAAATCAAATCGACAAAAATATATTCAGATCAATTCATATCAATCCAAATCAAGAGAATAATGAAGACATAAGCACTCCAACAATTTTTAACTTGTCATAGACAATAGAAATGAAACATGTTTGAATCAAACAGTATAGTTAAAGGTTCACCTGCTATGGTACTATATTCTTGGACTAGATCATCATATCGCGATGCTTCGGCTTCACTCGTTATGTTGACTCTACTCCTTACTAGTTGCATGGCGGTTCGTACCTTGTTGGCTACTGAATGCACCTTGTGTTGATCACAGTTTCTTGAAACATGCCCCGATTTTCCACACTTGAATCAGATAATGCCTTTGATGTTGCAACACGTTGATTCATGGTCTTTTCCGCATTTCTGGCATCGCGGTGTAGAAGTCACTGGATGACTAGACGTACTACTCCCTCTGAAAGGTTGTTGCTCGCAAACACGTATGACGTGACCAAGTTTTCCACATCAGAAGCAAACGGCTTCCTTTGAGTTGCAACCTCTTTTTGTATGGGTTTTACCACATTCTTGGCATCATTGCAGAGGTACTACGAACCCACGAGTTCCCTTGCTACTCCTTTCATAAGATTGTTGTAGTTGCAACTCGTTTCTCGGTGATATTGCATACGTTTCCTGTTGGAACCTGGTGTTGTTGTTGCCCCTTGTGAACATAGGCAATCCAAGATGACGTTGTCTCTCTTCGTGAGTCTTCATCAGATATTTGGTTGGGAAGCACTCGTCCATCAAACCTAAAAACGCTCTGACCCTTAAGGTAGCACTGATCCTTGAATTTCGTTCTGCAACCCTCACTCGAACTTTATGCACTTCCACTCCTCATTGGGATGAAGTTGGAGATACCTCGAAGACTTTAACAGGGACTCAAAGCGATCAACATACTCCTTGATAGACATTCATCCTTGATGTAGCTATAGAAATGCCATTTCTTTCAACTCATCTCGGACTCGTTGGAAGACACTCGTCTAGAAACTCGTTATGAAAGACTCTGCAAGCGACAACTCCGCCCTCAGCTTCCAGCAACTATTAGCTACTCTCCACCAAACTCAGAACAGGTACACATAACAGAAATCAAAAGCATCACTATTCTCTCCAATATCATTTCTTTTCAGAAATAATAATGTAGAGAATAACAAACAGTTGTTGTCTTCCTTTTGGAAACACAACACAGAGAACAAACAACACAGAAGGATAAACCTAAGTCATCATCCTTTCCAACATTGTATCCTTTCGGAAACATTAACGCAGAAAATAAACAGAGAAAACACAACACAAATGACGACAGACCAAATCCCAAGCCCGAAAAGACTTGGCTAGCTTTAATACCAACTAATGTAATACCCTTTTTCAGGGGCATCACATTTACGGACATTTCATAAAACTATAAGGCCAAAAAATGGGTTAATTAAAATCATTTAATAAAGATGGGGTAAGTTCTTCTTTTTCACAAGACATAATTGTAAAAGTTTGTCACCGTTTATGCGTGTAAGGTAAACATAAACATTTCAAAATATAAGGTCATAGGTTCATAAAGGTTGTACATAAAAACCCAACCCGAATAAAAAAGAAAACAAAAGATATAACTTTAAACATATAAGTATGGAGACACAACGCCGAAAGATAAGATACTGGGAGACGCTGCTTCACCAAAAGAACAGACTTGACAAGAGTAAAACATTCTAAGCCGGCCACAAGGAAGAACGCCGCTCAGAAGGATGCTTCCTAGACATCTATATGACTCACAAGAGATATCTGCCTTAGAAGAGGCACTGAACGCACAGGTGGAAAAGTCCGCCTAGTGTTCCACTCAAACCACCACACAGACGATGAACCATGTGAAAACACATCGTGAGGCAGGTACAGCTCCTCCCTCCATGATCCCTGCAGGTGGCGATCATGAAACTTCCAAGGTACATTGCTAATCGATCTCTATAGCTGGATATCTCGACACTTGCACCGTCGTGAAGGTCCACATGACAGGCTTTACGGAGACGAATGGAAAAGCACCCCATGATGCAAAGAATTAAAGTGATAAGGTGAGATTCCAGTTATCAACACAACTTATGATAGCTGAGAATGGCGAGACTCTCAAGTATGACTCGACAGATAGCATGTTATCAAGCACATAATTAAATAACAGTTATACCTTTCATAGGTAGCACACAAAATCGAGGTACATACATATACCCACATACGCATATACACATGTTAATTATCAACGATACATTATATACCACAACAAACAGTATATATCAATCAACCATTCAAATCAAAGCCATGCAGTATGATGTCATGATGCAATCCAACATGCAGCTAGTACGACATCGAGTGCAATCCGGACATGCAACTTATACCGCTATAGGGCTATCAACCTTCAACTGGTAAGACGTAGACCCCTACTCCGAAGCTAAATGACATTCTGAAGGAGTGGTAGGTAGTACAATATTCATAGTCACATGTGAACTTAGATTGCTTGTGAAAACACTTCTACAAACCATGGACCGACTAGCATCTAGTTGCAGATGTTAGGGTAGTGCATGGAACGCCACGACCAGGAAGAATCACCAATTGGCCATAAGTGGACTTTCCAACCCTAACATCGCCAAGACCATTTTAGATCGTCACTATGCAATCCTCACCCACACCATGTGTGAGCTCAACTTCCTAGGCTCAACGGCCTTACTGACAATGTCATGCACAATGTCTAAGCCTAACAAGGCATATGCGTTCATATTTATCCACCAGATAAATTTCGGGATTTCCTTCGGAAATCAAATGCCATCCTAGAGGCAAGGTAGATAGTTCCAAACTATTAGGAATGACCCGTCATTGGACTATCCAAATTCTAAATTGGAGACACAGTAGTTTGTACCAAACTGTTGGGAATTACCCCTCATTGGACCCGCTACGTTCCCAATGATTAGGTACATTATGAGGTTGGTTATCACAACCAACCATTAGTATCTTTAGATCCTTCCCGACGTTGATTTCTTGCAGCGCAAGGAATCTTAGAGTACTATTGGTTATTAAGTATCATGGATCCTTGGACGAACTTAATCATCTAGGGTATGTAAATATAGTCTTGTTCCATATATTCCACACTTAACATTCCTTATCTTTTAACTCTAAGACCTAACATTTGACGTAGGTTTTTGAGGTAAACATTTGTTTTGTGTGTAAAATCCTTTTTCTTGAAAAACAAATATTCAAATCCTTTCTTTTGTAAATACATCACCCTAGGTACCTTAGTGCTTGGAGTTTGAAATTGAATTCTTTACTTAAAGCAAAAGAAGAGTTCTAAAGGTTTAACTCCTTTTTCATGACTCTTAAAACTCCAAATGATAGAACTCTTGTGGGCCAACAACTGTCAACCAATGAATGTCACGTGGGAACTTAACAAAAATTCCCTCATTTAAGTGAAGTCATTCAAAGCCTCCATGGTGCCACCTTTCATTCATTTGGGTTTTGAAATACATTTTTGAAACTTGTAAAGCCACTAAATAACATTTAGAGTCATAATTCACTCTAAGTTCTACACTTATCAAAATCATTTGAATCTAAATATTTGGTGACTCAATTAAAGTCAATTAATTAGTGAACTAGGTATAGAAAATATTTTTTTTTATCCAAAATGAACTTAGAATCGAATTGGTGTACACATTTTTTGGGATGGTTTTGCTTCATGGAACATACACTAATTGATTTCCAAACACCATTTTAACTTAACAATTACCTTGATTGAAAATCAAAACATTTTCTAAGTGAATGTCCTAAGTAAAATCGAACCTATGCATTCACTTAGGGTAGGTTTTAGTTCAAAGTTTTTCTTGGATTAATCACTTATTACGCATGAGCTTTCAAAAGAACATTTCCTCCCTTACTTTCACTCTCAAAACCGAATCCACATCTATAGTTTAACTGAAGCTTTTGCTTCACTAAACTAATCCGAAAGCAAGCATGATCATCAATGCATCCAAAAGTACAATAATAATACATTCACTTCAAAAACAAAGCCAAAAACCTGCGTACACAATTTTCAGCAAGACAAGCACCAACTTGTGTCAAGCATTTGATAAACCAAATGAACTCGGATTTGATCAAATGAGGACTCATATGAAAGCTTAGGATGTTTAAGTTTTGAATAGAAAATAATTTTTCACAAAAAATAAACCATTTGGTACAGTTTCACGAAATAAGTCACTGTAGTTAGAATCCAAGATAGAAATTATATGCTTAGATTGAAACAGATATTCAAGGGTCAAATATCAATGAAACCAAATGAAATTTGCTATCAACATGAATCTTAAGATGTCTAGTTATAGGATCAAAAGCCAGTTTTGAAATAAAAAGTCTAAGTTGAGAGAAAAATAGAAATTACTCACCCAATGTCAGATCTGAAACAGATTCTGGATCGCGTTTTGAAATCGATTTTCAAGGACCAAAAATCCATGAAAACACACGAAGTTTACGTCCACAATGAAGCCCCAGAAATATATTTTCAAGCTCAAAAACAATTTTCACAATCGGAGATCTATACAAAGATAAAAACCAAAAATAGTAACACATACTCAGAAATCCGAAAGTGAAAATATTACAAACCAAATCACCAAACATCAAAATAGAGAACCCTTTTCACACATAGGATTTTATAACAACAAAATCCATAAACAACCACACATAAGGTGTGATATGGTTCACTCCGCCATACATCTTGTAGATCCACAAAATGCACCTTGAAGTTGGAGTTGTGAAAATGCTCCAAAATGGAAGATCCTAGAAAGACAACACATAGACTTTCAAAAGAGGTATATTTCGAAAATCACTTTGAACAAGAGTGATTATTTCCAAAATCTAAAAGAGAGAAAAAGGAAGATGAAGGTGAGTAGAAGAACTTACCCTTGAAGAACAAGTTGAAAAGGTGATGTAGGCTTGAAACCCAAAATAAAAGTTTCTCCAAATAAAAGTTTCCCTATGGAGAAACTTCCTTCATTAAAGTTGGTTAGAATGATGAGAGGATCTCAAATATGGTGTTATATTTTGAAGAAGAGAATATGGCATGCTCTAGGAAGCCATGGCAGCCCCTTGAAGCTAGAGAGAAGGGAGAGCATTTGCCATTTCTGAAACTTAAAGGGAGAAATGGATTTTTGTGTAATGAAATGGTTAAGTGAGTAAAACAAAAGATGGTGATGGTTTAGGGGGGAGAGGGCAACGGCTTTGGAGGGAAAAGACAGAGGAAAAGATGGTTGAGTGTGATTAGAGTTGATTAGGGGAAAAGTTGAGGGAAATGTGACACTTTGCCGCTTTTGGTAAAAGCTGAAAAATGGTTTTAACCCATTTTTGGTAAGCTGCAGATGTTTTGAAATTAAAAGATTCTAGTGATATTTTGATAGAGCAATTTAGTCATAGATCACACCTGGTAATGTTTCCGAATAAAATCCGGTCCCGAACTAAAAACCCAAAACCTAATTTACCCGATAACGCTTAACCGGCTAACCCTCGAAATAGCAGAATAGAACTCAGACAATAAATTATGAATTAAAGTTGGATTTTGAATTCATTTATGAATTCTAGATCAGCAACTTCCAATTATAAGATTAAATTGGCCGAATTATATTATCAGTCAATTTATTCACACAAACACTTAAAAAGACAGATATAAGATTTTTGGGATGTTACAAAGAAGAAGAGCGGAGTTTAAATAAAACTTGAGGGGGGAAATGAAACGTCACGTCTTGAATCAAACGACAGTAAATTGTTTGGGAAACCGAGGGACGCGTGGGGGCAGGAAACGAGCCTGGAAGGGCCCGAAATGACGAATAATTAAGTGAACCTTGATAAAAAAAAAAAAAAGAACAAGTTAACAGTTCGAGCAAAATCTTTTCGCTGATACTCAGCTCAAGGCTTGGGGGACTCTTGTTCCCTCCCGAAATTGAGCTAGCAAGCAATAGTTCGAACAAAGCCTCTTCAAAATACTTAGCTCAAGGCTTGGAGGACTCCTGTTCCCTCCCAGAATTGGGCTAGGCCTAATATGCAAATGGCCCATTTCGAAGAAGGCCAGCCATGAACATTCAATAAAACATATTGCATGTTTCATCTCGAAAAACCCGAGTTAGGACTATCCGAGATAGAGCCCGACCCATGGGTATCATCTCGGTAGGTCCAATCTGGTGTATGCGCCTAACTTGCAGATGTCTTCTCAAACATGCTTGAGCTACGACACATGACCGACCTGCATTTTCCCCTCCAGAGGTGTAGAGAACACACGATAAAAACCCAGCGCGTGACACAAAAGGAGAAGCAGACGATCATTTCCTTCTCCACGCGCTCGGATACCCCGCAAACGGTTTGGGTCCCACACCTCACGCTGTAACATCCCAAAATCCATGTATCTATCTTTTAACTATATGTGTGGATAACTTGGCTTAGAACACAATCTGATTAATAATAATCATAAAAATAGTTAATATTTGGAAATTCATGTTTGAATTTCAATTATGAGCCTAATGATCATACAATATTGTTTTGAGCCTGTGATGTTGTTTTGGGTCGGAACCAATGAAAATATTATTATTTTAATTGGGACCGCTTTACCTTGGGAAGCATTCCAGGGCCGGGGAGTAATCGGGCCCGGGACCGGGAGGTTACTGTGGCCCAAAGTCGGGAGAAGTTGAGACTGCGTATCACGTTTCACGAGGAGGTATGTTTTATCCTTTCATGACAACTTTCAACTTTGTCAACTTTTCCTTAATGGAAAAAGCCAAACCACCTACTTTTGGTTGATCTCTACAACTTTGAATATGGTGACAACACCTATGTACTTCATCAAATCTTGGCCCTTCATTTCCTTACACAATTTTCTACTAACTTTAACTTGAAATTGGTGATAAGTCACCAAGGCCGTTCGGCCATCCTATGTCATAAACACATAACCATTTTAATTCTACACATCCAAAAGATCAAACACACCATTTCTTAAGTTTATGAAAAATCCTCTCTTCTCTCTCTTCATCATAGATTCGGTTCTTCACTCTAAACCACCAACCAAAATTCCTTTTTCAATTCTAAAACCCTACTTCACCTTGTCTTGATCTAAGGATCAACTTTGGTTAAGGAAGTTTCTTGATTTGGAAAAGTTGTTCTTCAGCCTCAAGAACACCATCCAAAACCTAGGAGTTGTTCTTGTGTTGGTAAGCTTCTAAATCCTTTTCCTTTTCATTTCCTTACTTATTACCTTTAGTAATCATCTTCTAGTTCTTTTTTTCATGAAAACAAGTTCAAGATCTCACCTTTTTCTCTCCTCTAGGTTCGGCCTTCTCTTTGTTTTGAGGGCTTGGAGTTTTCTTTCACTTAAACCTCTTCATTAAAGGTATGTGGGAGTGAACCTCATCACACCAAAATTGGTGGAGGATAAAAATGGTTGTTTATGTTTTGGTTGGGTGAAACCCTAGCTTGGGTTCACTACTTTCTTGGTGAAGTTCTCTTTGAGAACATGTTTGTAATAGTGTTTCTATGCTTAGTATATGTGTATGATGATGTATGCTTGCATGAAAAATGGTTTCATGTATTTTGAAAACCATACTTTGATCTCTAGATCAAGTAAGGATTTTTATGCTTGTTTATGGTTGAATGATCTATGATTATTGTTCATCATAATATTGTGATCATTTTGAGCTATTACTTGACAAGTTAGTGAAGCAAAATCTTCACATCCCCTATGTGATGGTATTCGGCCACGGTTAGTAAAAAGAGGAAGAACATGAGTTTATTCTGCATCTTCAATGTTTTGAAAGCTAATAAGTGTTTTAGTAACTTGAATTTCAGAAACAAACAAGAAGTGATTTTGATTCAAAGATCAATTAGGGCTTCGGCCTTAAGTGTTTTTAACTAAGGTGAAAATGTGTTTTACTTTAGTCATAGTTCATTCAATTAAGTAAGTGTTTAAAAATAAAATAATGAAAGTAATTTCATGAAAGTAAAATTAATATGAAGTTACCTTAGGTTTAGTACGATGTCACATTCTTTTTGAAAACTAAGTTAACATTCAATCCTCAAAGTATAAAGAGGACTTTGCCCTCAAGTTTGAATCAATTGAATCATAGTTTGAAAACTAAATGTAAGTTCCATTTCTTTTACGCTAACTTAGATCACGGTTTTATGCTAAGTTAGTGAGGAAAAACCTTCTCAAATTAGTTGACGTAATTTAATGCAATCAAGTAACTAAGTTCTTTTAAATCAAATGAGTTTTCAATTGAAAAGGTTTTGGTTTACAAAGTCTTAAATCGAGAGTTTTCAACTCAAATCGTAAAGTTTTACACAAGAAAACCTAAGTTAAGTAATTAACTTAGAGCATAAGAAAAGAGATAATTAAGTATAGTATATGGTGGAACAAGACCATACACTATACCATTGACGACTTAGTTCATCAATGACTTCATAAGACTTAAGTGAATCAATACTTATTGCATTACTTGGAACTCAAGGAATTAATACCTTAGAAAGGATGAAAGACTTATCTAAGAGGATTCTCATTCCTTCTTCATAACACTTAGGACTTGAGATGTAATTCATAAGACACAAACACAAACACTAAACGTTTTGGGTTTGAAACAGTAGTTTGATGACAAACCGGTGATTCGGATTCAAGAAAGTCGTTCAATTGTTTCAATCTTGTGATGACTCGATCCCGGAGCGATCACGAGATTTATCCGACGGATAAAAGTTTTATAATACAAACACGTATATAATTCCTAAGGAAGAGAACCTTAGTGAGCCTTGAGGTTTTTCCGGTGGATAGACATTGCATTATTGCATCTGCTTTGTGTAAGCATCGGCATTTCATTGCATTACGAATGTTGTAGCATCCTACCCAAGGCTGGCGTACACGAAACATGTCCTCCCATTCACTCTCTCCGATGTTTTGTTAGCACCATGGAGTAGGGTTCAGAGTTTTACCCTTGTGGCATATGACATTGAGTCATTTACATCGCATTGCATTGTATTGCATGATTGTTGTTGATTACATTTCACTGTCATACCTCGTTATCCTGTTTTTGGTGATGTTTTATGCTAACAATTGATTAATATGATATATATTGAGATGTTTAGTATACATGATGTGTAACACCCCTCGTTATATAAGTAACCCAAGATAATAATTTAAATAAAACAAGGTAATTAAAAAAAATTCATAAAAAAATACTGAATAAATTCATAATATAATAATAATCCAAAATAATTGTTTATACCAATCCAATAAACGAAAATACATAATAAGTTTTAAACCGCAAAACTAGGTGTCTATTACAACTTGCATAAATAAATAAATAAACGATAATAAGAGTCCTCCTGGCATATGCCATGCAAACTGACCCAAGCTATTATTGGAATATAATCTTCAAGCGTCTGGCTGCTCAATAGGGTCATCCTCAGGCTCTGAAAACAACACTACTAATGAGATTTATAAACCAACACTACTAATGAGATTTATAATCCCAGTGAATAGAAATACAGTTTAAAAGGTTTTCACAAAAGCGTTGTTCTCAGCCGGCGTGGTAACCGGAAAAACTAACCATAGTACCCGTTATTTTCAAAATAATTAATTAATAATTATATACACTCATAAAGGCAATTAACATTCAGCAGCACATCATAATAAATCATAACAATTCCTCATGTATCATATAATCTCAATATCCTCATATGTCATATGACTTTCAAACAGCACATAACAATGGCATCTCATTGCCTAACTTACTCATGAAGGTATTTTGATGTCACCTTATCTTCAGTGACATTACTCATTTCTATACCAACCATTGTACACTGGTGGTATTACTCATTTTGACATCCCAAAGTGTGGCGATGTTGCTTTCGATACCCCACTATGGCGGTATTTCATATTTTGACACCCCAACTAATTGGCAATGTTACTTTCGATACCCCTATCATATGCGGTATTGCAGCAAACAACAATCATCACATTTACAGTTATTGAATCATGCCATAAGCCCCAATATCATCATATAGTCAAATACAGCATGTCAATCAACCAAATCATGTACTAATCATTCATATCATAACATCAATCTCAATAATAAACATTTAATTGACAGCAGAAACACCTTAGAATGAAAACCCCCAAATTTGTAAAATCAGGATTTGATCAAACACAGGATTATTTTCCAAAAACATATTTTTGAAAGCATAACCCAAACCCCAAAACGATTTGCAGCATGGAAAGGGTGAGAAAGAATATTTCTACTCACCTCTTGAAGACCTCCAAGAAGCTCCAAGCGTTTGGTCACGAACGCGCCAAGAAGTTCCTCAAGAATCTCCCTTTTTTTTCCTCCTCTAGGCTCCTTCTACTCTAGAACCGTCTTCTCCACGCTCTTCAATCCTCAAGGGCAAGCAAAACTGTGTTTTAGGTTGCAAATAAGGTTTCTAGCCGCACTAGGGTGTCATAGTGGTGTATATATAGTGTTGCCCTGTTCTCTGTTTAAAAATTCTGTTTTTTTTAACTCATCTGACATAGAGCACGGGCGTGCTCTCGATTGGCACGGCCGTGCCAATCAACATCAAAGTTTGCGAGGTTTCCGACACGGGCATGCTAACAGGTAGCACGGTGCGGCTTAGACCGTGCTCCCTTTTGGCATGGGCGTGCCAAACAGCGTCAAATTTGTCCATTTTTCGACATGGTCGTGCTAACAGGTAACACAACGCGACTTAGACCGTGCTCTATTCAACACGGGTGTGCCGAATGTGAGCACGGGCGTGCCAACGCTACTGTGATAGATTTCAACGTAAAACTTCTCTCTTTTTTTTTTTTTGTCAACTTACTACTCTTAAAGTTCAAAGTTAACTATTCTAGGCCTCCCTAACACTTTATTAATTTTTATTTGCTAAGGTTTAAGTCTCTTATACTTTTATTTAATTTTTGGGATGTTACATTTTCTCTCATCCTTTAAGAATTTCGTCCCCGAAATTAACTTCGCAACACCCTTTCCCGAGTGTTACATTCCCAAACGATTAAAAGGTCGAAAATAATATTAATGCGGAAAATACAGGTTTTTTTTCTCTTTATAAAGATGCAATGGGATTAGTACAGGTAAGGAATAATAAAATGAACTTTAGTTCACCATGCATTTCTAAAAGACATTCAGAAATAAAGTACTGATATAGAAATAGAACTGTATATAGACATAGGTCCAATGCCTAACTGGCAATAAGTATATCAGAAGTACTAGGAGTCACAGCTCCCCAAAAGGTATAACAGACACTTGACACAGCTTGGCCAAAACAAAAACAGCAAAAAGAGTCCCCCTCCGAAACTCAAAGTAAATGCTGAACTGTATCGTCATCGCGCCCATCATCTTGAGCATCAACAGCCATACCAGCAGAGAAGATATACAGATATGGGTGAGATTCCCGATCATCAACACAACAAAATAGCAGAAGTAAAAACGGGACGACTCACTAGGTAACGACGTACCCAACATGCTTACCATAAATCTCAATATAAATCATGTTGAACAATTAGCAGCATAATATGAGGCATTTTTAAAACAAAACAACTATTTACAACAAATAAATGTAATCATCAACAACGATGCAATGCAATGCAATGTACATGACTCAATGTGATATGCCACAAGGGTAAACTCTGACCCTACTCCATGGAGCTAACAAAACATCGGAGAGAGTGAATGGGAAGGCATGTTCCGTGTATGCTAGCCATGAGCAAGATGCTACAACATTCGTAACGTGCATGTATCTGCCTTTACGGAAACACTCTGCACCAAACATGAAAATTACGGCATCTAGTCGAGGATATCAGTGTATTGCTTGGATTCGTCACGACACAGAAGAGCTACCAACTGGTCACATGCAAGCCCTTCCAACCCTGATACCTCCAAGACTATTTAAAACATCACCGTAAGATTCGTACTCGCATCAAGGTGTAAGCTCAACTTCTAGGCTCAAGGCCTTACAACTCATGCAATGAAATGCCAATGCTTACACAAAGCAGATGCGATAAAGCAATGTTTATCCACCGAATAAACCTCGGGGTTCGCAAAGGTTCTCTTCCTTAGGAAATATACGCGTCTTTGTTTTACAAAACTTTTATGCACCGGATAAATCTCGTGATCCCTCCGGGATCGAGTCATCACAAGACTGGAACAATCTAACGATTGACCTGGATCCGAATCACCGGTCCGTCATCGAACTACTGTTCCAAAACCCAAAACGTTTCATGTTTGTGTTTATGTCTTATGAATTATGTCTCAAGTCCTAAGTATTATGAAGAAGGATTGAGAATCCTCGTAGATAAGTCTTTGATCCTTTCTAAGATATTAACTCCTTGTTTTTCAATTAATGAAATAAGTATTGATTCACTTCAGTCTTATGAAGCAATTGATGAACTAAGTCATCAATGGTATGATACATGGTCTTTTTTCACCACATACCACACTTAATTATCTCTTTTCTTCAATTCTAAGTTAATTACTTTAACTTAGGTTTTCACACGTAAAACTTTACGATTAAGAGTTGAAAACTCTCTTTGTAAGCCAAAACCCTTTTTAATTGAAAACACATTGAATTTAAAGAACTTTGGTACATGATTAGGGTAAAGTACCTTACCAATTTTGGAAAAGGCTTTTCCTTACTAGCATAGTGTAAAACCACATTCTAAGTTAGTGTAAAGGAAAATATAATCTCTTCTAATCTTCTAACTATGATTCATTGTAATCAAACTTAAGGATAAGGTCCTCTTTATGTTTGAAAATGGAGCATTATCTTAGTTCTAAGATAAAGGTAATATCTCATTAAAAACTATGTTAACTTTCATGAAATCACTTCATTATTTCTCCTTTTAAAACACTTAAATAATTAGATAAACTATGGCTAAAGTAAAAGACATTTTTCACTTTAGTAAAACACATGAATGTTGAAATTTTATTTGATCTTTGGTTCAAAATCACTTATTGTTTTTCTTTGAAACATAAGTTATTAAAAACACTTTCTTACTTCAAAAACTTTGAATGCTTAAGAACAACTCATGTTCTTCTATTTTTTCTTGCTAAGGCCGCAAGCTCACTCAAATGGAAAGTGAAGATTTTGCTTCACCAAATAGACAAGTCATGGCTCAAAATGCTCACAACATTATGACAAACAACAATCATTCATCATTGCATCATAATCAAGCATAAAAATCCTTACTTGATCTAGAGATCAAAGTATGGTTTTTCAACATACATGAAAATATTTTTCATCCAATCAACATCATCACAAACACCTACTAAACATAGAACCATTATTACAAGTTTTGTTCTCCAAGAGAACTTCACAAATAAAGTGATGGACCCAAGCAAAAAGGTTTCACCCAAACAACATAAACAACCATTTTCACCTCCACCAACTTTGGTGTGATGAGGTTCACCCCCCATTTTCACCTCCACCAGCTAGAGATGTTCAAAATTTCTTATCTGTTGGATGGATGATCCTTAGGTACTCCTAACACTAAAACAAGTCTTATTACTCAAAACTTGAATAAAAAACTCAACCTTTTTCAAGCTAGGTGGTTCAGCCACTTTATACCCATATGGGTTAGATAAAGCTTTTGGTTATATGCTCTTGGATAGTGAAAGAGAATGATGAAACTAGATCATAGAAATTGATTTGGTATTAAAAGGATTTTTCTACATTTTTCTATGAATTTTTGAAGTTTATGAATCAAAACTTTGATCTTCATGAATCAAGAGATGAAATAGAGAGATTAAGAGAGTTAGGATGGAGTTCATACCTCCTAGAAGAGAAAAGGAACTTGATTTCACAAAAAGCTTCAACTTTTCAAGATCAAAAGGTGGTTTTTGTTGAAGAACTTTGATGAACTTGAAGAACTTGAAGAACAAGTGAGAGAAGAGAGGAGAGAGAGAGATGGCCGAATGGCCAAGTGAGAGAGTGAGTGATATAGATATTTTCTCATCCATGGCAAACTTGTAAATACCTTAAGGACATTTTGGGAATTCATTAAAAGACCAAGGGCATTTTGGTCATTTCAAGTCCAGATATTTTGAAAATCATCATGACACTGGCACGCATCCTAATGTGATGTTGACCTGATGTGACTTCAAGATTATCCGTTAGCGGGTCCCGTTAAATCCTTCTACAGCTCCAAACGTCTTCTGTTTCAAGTATACGCCCGAATATTTTATATTATTTTCAATTCTGAACGTCAGGACGGATTTTAGCAAATTTGTAGAGAATTATATTCTAAGACTTACTGTCTCGTTCATGAGTCAAAATTAGATCTTGAAAGTAGTAAAATACTAGTGTCAGTGAAAAACGCAGACCGAGCTCCGTCTGAGCTTTCGACCCAAATTTAACCATAGTTTTCTACGATAACGTAGAGCGTGACTATGGTCTCAGATTATTTTATTTCACTCTCTAGACCCTCCAATAAAATAAAAACATTTAAATACTGTTTAATTATAAAAATTGAAAAAAAAACGGGGCGTTACAAACTCCATACTAAAGCACTCCCCAAAAATTAGTACATCAACAAGTAGGAGAAGTATTGTACCTCTATTAATAAGATCTGAATACTAGCGCATTATATCCTCCTCAAGTTCCCAAGTAGCGTCCTCGGGAGTTAATCCTTCCTAAATCACCTTCACCAAAGGAATTGTTTTGTTCCACAGAGTCTTAGTGCTCTTGCCGACGATTTGACTAGGCTTGGGCTTAAAGACCAAGTTATCTCTTAATTGTATTGACTTAGGAGCTATTATTTAAGACTCGTCATGTACATATTTTCTGAGTTGCGATACATGGAAAACATCATTAAAGTTTGACATCAAAAGTGGAAGAGCCAATTGGTAAGCAACAGGCCCAACTCTTTTTAGAATTTGAAAGGGACCAATGAATCGCGGATTTAGCTTTCTGACTTTCATGGATCTTCCCACTCCGGTCTTAGGAGTGACTCTAAAAAATGCATGTTCATTTTCTTGGAATTCTAAAGGTTTTCTCCTCTTATCGGCATAGCTCTTTTGCCTACTCTGTGCAGTGCGTATTCTCTCCCTAATCAACTCAATCCTATCTATGGTTTGCTGAACTAAGTCAGGTCCTATCAAGGTCTTCTCACCTATCTCACACCAACACAAAGGGGATCTACACTTCCTTCCATAAAGAGCTTCATAGGGTGCCATGCCCATGCTAGCGTGATAACTATTGTTATACGCAAACTCTACAAGAGGTAAAAACTTATCGCAACATTCACCTCCATATAAATCACACGCTCTAAGCATGTCCTCAAGGGTCTGAATGGTCCTCTCTGACTGACCATCCGTCTGGGGGTGATAGGCTGTGCTAAAACTCAACTTGGAACCAAAGGCTTGCTGAAAAGCTCTCCAAAATCTAGAGTTAAACCTCGGGTCTCTATCTGACACTATAGAGGTGGGTATACCATGAAGCTTGACTATCACCTTGATATACAAGTTTGCTAACTTATCCAAGCTATATGTTGCCTTAATTGGCAAGAAGTGAGCAGACTTGGTCAACCTATCCACTATTACCCATATGGCATTTAAACCCAAACGAGTCCTAGGTAACCCTATCACAAAATCCATGGATAATGTAACGCCCCCTTGGCACCATATACTCGAACTCGATTGCGGAAAACATAAACAAAAAGAAAATGCTAGTTGCTTTCGGAAAAATACTTTAATTAATTAACTACCTTCGAAAACGTGGGTCTAAAAAAAATCTTCATACGTCAAGTAATCCAAACTCAAGACAAACGGATAATCCTTATAACACACATCAACGTTCAATATCCATAACAACATAGTCATGCCATAATTATGCCGAAGCATACAAGTTTCTTAGAAATAGAGTATAAACTCATAAAATAGGTTCATGCCTAGTATATCATATTACAGACTTAAAAACATAAGTTCAACATATATGCAGCATGTAAAAAAATATAACTGCCCCAAAAACTAACACTCCTATGTTGGTCAGGGTAAAAGTAGCCATTGAGAACAACCCCATGGTCAGCTCCGATTCCTATAGGAATTCGGAGGGATCCTTCCTTTCTATTCCTTCAAAAGACTCCATTGTCTGAGTCCTTCTGTGTCCGCAGGGACCTCTGAGCATCATCTGCACATGTATCCAAAAACACAACAGAGTATCCAACATGTACAGGTAAAGGTGAGATACTCATTTTACAAGTTTATCACGATAGCCACACAAGCGACAAACAATAGATACATTCACATACAAATACAGTTATAATAACATATATTCACATAACATAATATCTCAAACACTATCATGAGTTGTAATAATTCATGAGACTCCAATATCATCATTCTAATTCATGTTCTCCGCAGATTCCTACTTCCCTTCATCGAGCGATAGGCCGCGAATACTCCCATAACACAATTGTTCTCACGAGCTGGCCTCTCAATTTAGGTCCTAACTCCAATTGTTCAGGGGTACCACGTCATAACCATATCCTGAATAGTCCAGTCTCTGATTCAGTTCATCCGTGTTGGGAAACCGATTTACCACGGCGCGGGGTCGCGATGCCTCCGGCCACTTGTGGAGTTTCGAACACAGAATGTCCCTATAGACCTAGTGGTCTTAACTGGCTCATATTCTCAACTACTAGAGTTGTAGCTCGTTTTCAAATGGCATGTCTGCCGTTTCATGCATGTAGACAGAAAATTCTATTTTCTTTTTCGTTCATTCTCTCTTGTCGAGGCATATAGCTCACGACTCGTTTTAAGGGACATAAAGCCCGTTCATTCAAAACTCAGGATACGAAGTCCAAATGTTCAATTCACAAAACACTAGCCCGACGTCTCAGTCACTAGGTTTGCGTACATCTTAAGGTTAAAAAAAAAGGAAATCATCGCTGTTCTTTCGGTCTTATTTTCACAAGAACAGTTTTGGAAAACAAAACTCAGTTTCATTGTTCAGAACTAAGACATTCCTTTCCAAGAAAATACATTTTCCAGGAAAACTCTTTTTCTTTACAAATCCTTTTTTCTAAAGGTTCCGTCTCTTTAAAAACGTTTTCTAAAAGAAATTTCACTTTGAACCGACTTTCCTTAATAGACTTTTTCCTTCAAAAGGATCTAATATTTTAAAAAAAAAAGAAGTTTTCTTTCATTGATAAAATGAAACATTTCTCAATACTTTCCTTTGATTTCAAAACTCCGATTTCGATTTCCGATTATGTTAATCTTCTTTATCGAGCCATAGCCAGTGCTATGCTCTTAACCAGTCCAGGATATATATATATATATATATATATATATATATATATATATATATATATATATATACACACACACACACACACACACACACACCAATCTCAATTCAACAATAACAATATTTATCAGTCAAGGCATCCATGCCACAATCCACATTCAAATAACTAATCATATACAACACATAGCTCTTAACCAATCCAGGATATATATATATATATATATAAACACCAATCTCAATTCAACAATAACACTTCTAACAATCAAAACACCATGAGACTATCAAACTTATTATGATAGAACTCCCTTTACCTCTTTAGGGTTCTAAGTCGACTCCCGAATTGTTTTTGGTTCTGGTTCCGTTTTCGTCCGCATCACCTAACACAATCAACCACAATTCAATTCTCAACAACAATCAATACAAAATAACAACATCAAAAAATAAATTCCTTCCCCCAAAATTGGTCTAAGGTTCGGCCAAAATTTTGAAAAAGGCTAGGGGTTTCATTTGGTTCCAATCTTTTGGATGGTTGGTTCTTCAGCATGCTTAACACTAGATTAAGTCCTATTACTCAAAAATTTGAAACAAAACCCATGGTTCTCCATGCTATTAGTTTCAGCCATGAAGAGGAAAAAGGGTTAGAAATTGATTTGGTTTTCCAATCACTTGGATTCAAAGATCATAGGGAAGGAAAGGATGGAATCTAGTGCTATAGAACAAAAATTGAAGAAATCCACTTTTCCCTAATTTTTATAGGGTCCGGCCCTCTCCACTAAAATAGGCTAGGATTAATGTTTGATCAAATACTCTTGGATAGAGGTAGAAGGTGATGAAACTAGCTTAAAGAAATTGGTTTCACATTAAAAAGATTTTTCTACAATTTTCTAGGAATTTTTGAAATTTGGCTCATGAAGTTGAAACTCATGAAATCAAGATTTTCAAACATGAAATAGGAAAAGATTCATGAGGTTAAGGATCATAGAAGTGATCTTACCTCTTGAATGATGAAGATTGATCAAGAATCCACTTTTTCCTCACAAAACTCAAGCTTTCTCTTAAGGAAAAATGGAAGAATTTCAAGGAAGAATATGAAGTGAGAAGAAAGATATGGTGAAGCTCTCTTTGGGGTGGCTTATGCGTGAGAAAGAGGGGACAAAAGTGTCCAAAAGTTTGTCACTTAAGGGCATTTTAGTCTTTTCCTTCAAGGACTAAAATGTCATTTAAGAAAAAGTCGGGGAAATTTTGGTCTTTTCGCTTCCAGATATTTTCCAAACTCATCATGACATTGGCACGCATCCCAAGGTGATGTGACTTGATGTAACTTCATGTTTATCCATTAGCGGATCTCGGTAAATCCGTATTCAGCTTCGTTCTTCACCCGATTGAAGATTTCGCTCGAATAAAGCGTAGGGACTGATTTTTTTCAAAATTACGTCTCTTGAACAGTAAACTCTTACTGTCAGTGAAAAAACGCAAACCGGGCTCCGTTTGAGTTTTTAGCTCAAAATTTAATCATAGCTTCCTACGATAGCGTTGAGCATGAATATGGTTTCGATTTATTTTATTTCATTTTCTAAAACCTCGAATAAAATATAAACTTAATTATTCACCTTTTGATATTTAAAGACAGTGAAAATCGGGGTGTTATAGATATTCTCTCCCACTTCCACTCAGGAATTTCTAAAGGTTGCAATAGACTTGGAGGTTTTTTTGTGTTCTATCTTAACCTTTTAGCATACTAAACACTTAGACACAAAGCTGGCCACATCCTTTTTCATTCCTGACCACCAATACATCTTTTTAGGGTCCTGGTACATCTTAGTTATTCTTGGATGTATAGTGAACTTTCCCATATGTGCTTCCTCTAATATTTTTTTCCTTGAGGCTCCCCTCCTTAGGAACAATGATCCTACCCTTAAACTTTACTAAGCCATTAGCAGACAACTCATAACCCTCTTGTCCCAACAAGGATTGCAATTCCTGATCTAAAAATTGTCCACGCCTAATCTCCTCTCTAAGGTCACTATGGATCTCTAACCTGTTCAACTTCAAACTTAAGGCATTCAAAGACACCTCCAAATTCATATCTCTAAATTCCTTTAAAAGGCTCATCTCCTGTGCCACTAAGCTAGACATGTATATGGATTTCCTACTAAGGGCATCGGCCACTACGTTTGCCTTTCCTAGGTGGTACTTCAACTCAAAATCATAATCCTTAAGAAACTCCATCCATCTCCTCTGCCTCATATTCAATTCTTTTTGGTCAAACAGGTACCTAAGGCTCTTATGGTCACTAAAAACCTCAAACTTAGCACCATACAAATTGTGCCTCCAAATTTTAAGAGCAAAAACTATTGCTGCCAACTCAAGGTCATGTGTAGGATAATTCACCTCATGGGTTCTAAGCTGCCTAGATGCATAAGCTACAACCTTGCCCTCTTGCATCAAAACACATCCTAAACCATTCTTAGACGCGTCGCAATAAACCACAAAACTCACTAAAGGGTCCGGTATGTTCAAGACAGGCTCTGTCAGTAATCTCTTCTTAAGCTCTAGGAAGTTTCCCTCACATTCCTGGTCTCACACAAAAGATTTTCCTTTCCTAGTCAATTGGGTCAAAGGTAATGCTAGCTTAGAAAAACCTTCTATAAACTTCCTATAGTAACCAGGTAATCCTAGAAAACTCCTTACTTCAGTTACCGTCTTAGGTGGTTCCCACTCTAGCACTGCATCCGCCGTAGAAGAATCAACTGCTACACCATTCTTAGAAATGGTGTGTCCCAGAAACTTCACCTCATCTAATCAAAACTCATACTTCCCTAGCTTAGCGGACAAACGATCTTCCCTTAAGATTTGTAACATTACCCTTAGATACTCCTTATACTCCATAGGTGTTCTAGAGTATATCAGAATATCATCTATGAACACCACTACAAACTTATCTAATAAGGGTCCAAAGATCCGACTCATGTAGTCCATGAAAACGGCTGGAGCTCTCGTCACTCCGAAAGGCATCACTACGTACTCATAGTGCCCATACCTTGTCCTAAAGGCTGTCTTAGGGACGTCCTCACTCCTAACTCTAATCTGATGGTACCCCGATCTTAAATCTATTTTGGAAAACACTGCCGCTCCCCTCAGCTGATCTAGCAGGTCATCTATCCTAGGGAAAGGGTACTTATTCTTTATGGTCACTTTGTTTCGCTATCTATAGTCAACGCACAACCTCATACTCTCATCTTTATTTTTCACCAGAAGATCCGACGCTCCCCAAGATGACACACTCGGCCTAATGAATCCCTTATCTAACAACTCCTCTAACTGTTTCTTAAGCTCACTCAACTCTAGAGGTGCCATTCTATAGGGTGCTACTGAAATAGGTCCACTACCAGGCATAAGATCTATGTTAAACTCGACCTCCCTACTCAGTGGTAAACTAGAGACCTCTTTAGGGAACACATCTAAAAACTCGAAAACTACAGGTAATGCCACTATATCACTTTTAGCCTCTATCTTAGCAGAAAAGAGAAGTATGTATCCCTGAGCCCCCTCAACTAAGTTCTTGTGGCAAGATACAGCAGACAGAAGCAATCCGACACTGAAGGGTCAACAGACATTGGTTGTGGAAGAAAAGAAATGGTTCGAGAAGAACAATTGATAACAACATTATTATGTGACAACCAATCCATGCCAAGTATGACATCTAGACCCGACATAGGTAAGCATATTAAATCAATATCAAAAGACAATTTTGGTATATCAAAGAACATTTCAAACAGGCAGTAGAAGTCACCAATTTATCTTTGGCAGAAGTAGAAACACACAAATCAAAAGGTAGTTTAGAAACAGGCAACTCTAAATTTTTAACACAACTAAGAGATATGAAAGAATGGGTTGCTCCTGAATCAAACAATATCATAACTTTTCTATCTTTAATTAAATCCATACCTTGGATCAAATCGTCAGACTCCTTCACTTCCTCTCTTTGGATGGTGAAAAATCTTCCTTGGCTTTGGGGTCTGGTCTGAGATTGTCCTTCCCCCTTGCAAACTCTAGCAAAGTGTTCCACTTTTCCACATTTGTTGCAGGAGACTTGCGCCGCAGAACATGCGCGATCCCCATGGTGCCATCCACATCTGAAACATCAAGCTCCCTTATCTGCTTGAGCTCCTTGGACCTGCTTACCCTTTGAGATGGTAGGGACTGGTCGCAGGCTCTTCAGAAATTTACCCCATTTGCTATGGAATTTCTTGCCTTCAAAAGAACTCTTCTCTTTTGTTTTCTCCATCTCTAAAGCTTGCATCTTCTACTCAGCTACCCTACACTTGTTCACTAAGGTGGGGTAGTCCCGAATATCCAAGATCCCAATAAATTGTTGCATCTTTGGCTTCAAACCTTGCTCAAATGTTATCGCCTTCCAGTCGTCCAAAGGATTGTCCTTCGAGTACCGAGAGAACCTTGACAAGCTTTCAAACTTAGCAACATATTCAACAATAGACATGTCTCCCTGACGGAGCTGCAGGAACTCCGTTTCCTTCTGAATGCGAACACTATGCGAAAAGTACTTCTCCAAGAAAACTTCCTTGAATCTGTCCCACGTGATTTGGGCGTCCAAGGCTAGCAAACCACCCCTAGCACAATTCCACCAATGCTCCGCATCAGATTCCAGTATATATGTAGCGAAATCCACCTTCTGTGCATTAGAGCACCTCATAACCCGAAAGATCTTCTCTAGTTTCAGCAACCACTCTTCTGCCTCAACCGGATCAGTAGTAACTCGGAAGGTTGGCGGGTTATTTTTCCTAAACTCTGATAGTCCCATGTATTGCGGATCCTGAGCTACAACTGCTCCAACGTTAGGCACGTTCCCGTTGTCCCTCATCTGACGGAAAGTCTCCATCTGCTCTTGCATAACTCTGGTCATTTAGACCAAAGCTGCCGCAAGCGCACCATTAGCGTTACCCCCACGCTTGCCAATAGCCATAAATCCGTACACCACCAATCAAACACTGGGTTGATCAAGTCCAATATCTCAAAGAATAGCATGCAGCATATATAACTCTTGCAAGCAGTCCTATGCGCCCATATTTGATTTTTGAAAAACAACCCAATACCAAAGTCCAATTTAGGATTGAACTGCTCTAATACAAAAAATGTAACACCCCTCGTTACATTAGTAACCCAAGATAATAATTTAAATAAAACAAGGTAATTAAAAAAATTCTTAAATAAATACTGAATAAATTCATAATATAATAATAATCCAAATTAAATGTTTATACCAATCCAATATAACAATATAAAACTAGGCGTCTATTACAACTCACATAAATAAATAAATAAACAATAATAAGAGCCCTCCTGGCATATGCCATGCA
The DNA here is from genome assembly GCA_039655645.1 of Ammopiptanthus mongolicus. Taxonomy (NCBI): domain Eukaryota; kingdom Viridiplantae; phylum Streptophyta; class Magnoliopsida; order Fabales; family Fabaceae; genus Ammopiptanthus; species Ammopiptanthus mongolicus. The sequence goes on from CM077345.1 coordinate 63,977,531, forward strand.
AACTGACCCAAGCTACTACTAGAATATAATCTTCAAGCGTCTAACTGCTCAACAGGGTCATCCTCAAGCTCTGAAAACAACACTAATAATGAGATTTATAATCCCAGTGAATAGAAATACAGTTTAAAAGGTTTTTACAAAAGCGTTGTTCTCAGCCCGCGCGATAACCAGAAAAACTAACTATGGTACCGGCTATTTTCAAAATAATTAAATAATAATTATATACACTCAAAAAGGCAATTAATATTTAGCAGCACATCATAATCAATCACAACAATTCCTCATGTATCATATAATCTCAATATCCTCAAATGTCATATGATTTCCAAACAGCACAAAACAATGGCGTCCTATTGCCTACCTTACTCATGAAGGTATTTCGATGGCACATTCTCTTCAGTGACATTACTCATTTCACTACCAATCATTGTACATTGGTGATATTACTTATTTCGACATCCCAACTTGTGGTGATGTTGCTTTCGATACCCCATTATGGCAGTATTTCATATTTCGACACCCTGATTCATTGGCAGTGTTACCTTCGATACCCCTATCATAGGCGATATTGCAGCAAACAACATCATCACATTTATAGTTATTGAATCATGTCGTAAACCCCAATATCATCAAATAGTCAAATACAACATGCCAATCAACCAAATCATGTACTAATCATTCATATCATAACATCAATCTCAACAATAAACATTTAATTGACAGTAAAAACACCTTAGAAGGAAAACCCCCAAATTTGTAAAATCAGGATTTGACCAAACACAGGATTATTTTCCAAAAACATATTTTTGAAAGCATAACCCAAACCCCAAAACGATTTGCACCATGGAAAGGGTGAGAAAGAGTATTTCTACTCACCTCTTAAATACCTCCAAGAAGCTCCAAGCGTTTGGACACAAACGCGCCATGAAGCTCCTCAAGAATCTCCCCCTTTCTTCCTCCTCTAGGCTCCTTCTACTCTAGAATTGTCTTCTCCACGCTCTTCAATCCTCAAGGGCAAGCAAAACTGTGTTTTAGGTTGCAAATAGGGTTTCTAGCCGCAATAGGGTGTTATAATGGTGTATATATAGTGTTGCATTGTTCTCTATTTAAAAATCCTATTTTTTTTAACGCATCTGACATGGAGCACGGGCATGCTCTCGATTGGCATGGCCGTGCCAATCAGCGTCAAAGTTTGCGAGGTTCCGACACGGGCGTGCTAACAGGTAGCACGGTGCGGCTCAGACCGTGCTCCCTTTTGGCATGGGCGTGCCAAACAGCGTCAAATTTGTCCATTTTCCGACACGGCTGTGCTAGCAGGTAACACTACGCGACTTAGACTGTGCTCTATTCAGCACGGGCATGCCGAATGTGAGTACGGGCATGCCGAATGTGAGCACAGGCATGCCAATGCTACTGTGACAGATTTCAACGAAAAACTTCTCTCTTTTCTTTTTTTTTTTTTGGTCAACATAGTACCCTTAAAGTTCAAAGTTAACTATTCTAGGCCTCCCTAACACTTTATTACTTTTTATTTGCTAAGTTTTAAGTCTCTTATACTTTTATTTAATTTTTGGGATGTTACATGATGGGTATGTTGTTATTTGGTGTGTCGTCCTGTTTTTACTTCTACTGTTTTGCTGTGTTGATGATCGGGAATCTCACGCCTATCTGTATCTGTTCTCTGCTTGTGTTGTTGTTTCTGCTTGAGAAGATAGGCATAACGACGACTCAACTCAGTGTCTACCTTGAGTCCAGAGGGGGACTCCTTATGTTGTTTTGTTTTGGCCAGGCTGTGACCAGTCGTCAGTTGTACCTTTTGAGGAGTTGCGTCTCCTAGTACCTATTTATGTACCTATTTTACAGTTAGGCTTGGACCTATGTCTGTATTCAGTATTGTTTACATTTCTGCACTTTATTTATGTTTGACTTTTAGAAAATGCATGGTGAACTTAAGTTTAATTATTAGTACTCATTAAACAAATCTCATTTCATCATCATTATGAAAAGAAAAAAAAAACCTGTATTTTCCGCATTAATAATATTTTCGGCCTTATAATTGTCCGGGAATGCGACACTCGGGAAAGGGTATTACACACGCAGGCAATGATTGTTCCCTCCCCACATAACAGACTTACACGCATGGACATGCCTGGAGAGAGCCTATAAAAGCCACTCTCTACACATGAGCAAGGGGACTTCATCTTCTTCATTTTAGCTACTGAGATTCTTAGACTAGCCTTTTGTAGGACCTTGTAACCCTTACTCTTGTATTGTTCAGGTCCGGCTAGAACACCTCATTCTTCCCTTTTCGTTTCTTCTCATGTAGTAAAAATCCCAACAGGTATAAGGAAAAATCCCAAAAGGTGTAGTTTATTGATATTACTGGATCTGCATGTATATATTGAAGATTTCAACATAAAAACTCAAAAGAAAAAGAATAAAAAGTGGGGAGATAGGGGAGTTTATTAATAATTTTCGAGGCTTATTTTAGTTTTTTTGTTTAGTTTAATTTTATTAATTGCAATAAATTGATATGTCTTATAACTTAACAGATGATGCTTCCAAAGGAGTTAGGTGGTCTAGCTATTAGTAACCTGTCTATCATGAATAAAGCTTTCTTAATGAAGTTGGGTTTGATATGATCATGGGAGCACAAGTCCCAAGCTTGGAGGGCATTCAAGGACCAATGGCCCGATCAAGGCAAAGGAAGGTCCAAGAGGCATTACAAAGAGTTGTGATCAACCAGTTGACTTTGAAGCATCAAGTTGAGGAGGAATCCATTTGTAACCTCCTACTAGTAGAAGTCAAGATTACTTAGTTTTTAGGACTTATAATAAAAGTGCTTTTCCAAATAAGCACTTATAGGATAGAATAGCTTGGGCTTAGGAAGCATTGGGCCAACTAGGCCCATAGAAGCAAGGCTTATTCGGCCAAGCCTTGAGATTAGCGCATGGAGCTTCATGTTATGAAGCTAGGAGGAGCTCACATGTATATAAGGACCTCATGTACTACAATTTCCAATTAATGAATCATTTGTGTAGTTTTTCATATTTGAGACTTATGAGAGTTGAGAGAATCCTCTCTAGCTTGGTTCAAGAGTTGAAACTTTGATTCTTATCTAGAGTTCCAACACTCTAGTGGCGAATCCTCCTCAAGGCTTATCATCCAATCCTCCACCATGGATTGAGCTTGTGGCGCCTTCATTCCTTTCCCCTACATTTTTGCTAGTTTTTCTTCTTTATGTTCATATAATTATTTCTCTTCATCTCTTTTTGGTTCATTGAATTCTCACTTGAGATTCAATTTCTATGATATTCTTCATTATTTTCAATTGCTATTTAGTTTTCTAGATTCAAATTCAAAGAAAGATCCTAAAAACTTTATGATCTATGCTAGATCATATCAATTGGTATCATGAGCTAGTTCTTTGAACTTGAATTTGTAGAAAATTTGGATCAAATTTTTGAATCTCATGTGTTCTTGAGATTGGCGCCAATTTTGCTTTTCAAATTTCATGGCTAATTGATCCTCAATGATCTTAGTTCATGTGTTGGATTGTGTAATTGGTGTTTCATTTGATCTAGTTTTTGAATCTAGCTCTTGAATTGTTGAGTTTTGGTTGATGATCATATTTGAATTTTCAAATTTTTTTCCTTCCAAAATTTTTGCCTCCACTTTCCTCTTCATATGATTAATTAATCCTCAATGATTTTAGTTCATAAGTTGAATTGTGTTTGTGGTGTGCAATTTGGTAACATCAATCATAGATCTACACATTTTACTTTGTTTCACAAAGTTTAGTGTTCATCAAGTGTTCTTAGTGATCCTTGTTAGAAACCTTGGTTTGATCTCAATGAAAATTCAAAATAATGGTTAAGGTGTTTTCCCTCCATTTGAATGAGAGATCATGGTTTCTAATTTTTAAATAATTGCTTGAATTTTTCGTGGCTATTTGTGCAAATAGAAAAAGTAAGTGGATGATTTTACAACAAAAAAATGAAAAAGAGCCATATCTGAAATATCCAGAGAGCCAAAAGCGTAAATACCAAAATTTTTGGGGCCAAAGTGCAATTTCAAAAAAAAATTCAAGAAAAAACTTGAAAAAAAAAAATTCAGAATGCAATATGTGTTGAAAAGACTTGCCATTTCATTGCTTTCATGACATTGTTATATTCAAGCAATTTGTCATATTGTGTTGGATCACACACTTGTTTGTATTACACTTCTTGTATAACTGCTTTGTGATTCACGGCTCAAGCTTGGTTGGTGCACCATTAAACGTGCTCAATCATTGGTTGGCATAGTGGTCACATTGGTTTGAGATTTGCCTCCGAAATTTCTTTGAAGTTTTGATTGGAATCTTGGTCAACTCACATTTTATTCCTTATTGCCTTCTTGCTTCCTTTTGAGTAGTTCTTTCTTCTTTATCCATTTTAGATTGTCTTCTTTTAGTTTTGCATTTGTTGTTTTCATATTCTTTGATCTCCTTGGATGATCCTTTTGAGCGTTTCTCACTATTTTTTGGGATTAACATCACTTGAATCTTGGTTTCAACTTAATGACCCTTGGTTGAAGGATTCTTGAGTGGAAAAAGACGAGAGTGATCATATGCTAAAAATTCTTTAAGAGTGACAAACACGAGTGTACATCTTTGAGTGAAACACTTAGCGAGTGGCGAGGTTCTATTTTCTTTTCTTTTGAACCTTTAGTTATATTTGATTCATTGTTGATTTGTAATAATTTTAGTTCCTTGCAAGTAGAGCTTTATTTTTATTTTTTCTTTTTTGATAATTCATTGTACTTGCACCATGTCGATGCACAACCATAATGAGAATGAGGTGTCTCCTCCTCTTTCTCCAAGATCAAGGAGTTTTCATACAAAACTTGATAGGATGACAAGGAGCATGGAGCATTTGTTTGAAAGATTGGAAGTCTTGAAAACTAGAGACGAAAGAAGGCATCATGACTCAAGTAACTATCATGAGTCATCTCATTCGGATAAGATGATTGTACAAGGAGGTTTGAAAGATGGAGACCTAGAGATGATGAAACTCATAGAAGACGCAGACATCAAAGAAAGAATAGACTTCAAGGAATCAAAGTCAAAGTACCTTCATTTCAAGGTAAAAGCGATCCTGAATTGTATTTGGATTGGGAAACTAAGTTAGAGCAAATTTTTTCTTGCTACCATTATAGTGAAGAAAAAAACGTCAAGGTAGCAAGCTTAGAATTTAGTGACTATGCTTTAATTTGGTGGGATCACCTTTGTAAAGAGAGAAGAAAATATGGTGAGGAACCTATTTCCACTTGGAGAGAGATGACTAGAATAATGAGAAAAAGATATGTACCATCTCAATACAATAGGGATCTACATCATAATTTACAAAAGTTGAGCCAAGGCAATAGAAGTGTAGAAGAGTACTTCAAAGAGTTGGAAATCACTATGATTCGGGCAAATGTTGAAGAAGATAGAGAAGCCATAATGTCTAGATTTTTTGGAGGACTTAATCAAGACATTCAAGATGAGGTGGAGCTATATCACTATGTAGAATTAGAGGACTTAGTTCATCATGCCATTAAAGTCGAAGCTCAGTTGAAAAGAAAGAAGTCCTACAAGAAACCATTCTTCAACAATTCCTTATCTTGAAAGGACAATTTCAAGAAGGAGGGCGACACTTCCAATGCCAAAGAGGCCGCGGGTAAAAGTGGACAAAAATCTATACTTTTTAACTCAAAACCCTCCTCTACTTCTACTCCTTCTTCGTCTAGGTCTAGAGACATTAAGTGTTTTAAATGCTTAGGTAGAGATCATATTGCATCATCATGTCCTAATAAAAGAGTAATGATCTCTAGGGGCAATAATGAGAGTGAACTATCAAGTGCATCATCTAATGAGTCTTCTAGTGAAAGTGAGCAAGAAAATGAGATAAGACCATTAGAAGGTGATTTGATGATGGTATGAGGACTTTTAGGGGTTCAAATCAAAGATGAAGATAAAAGTCAAAGAGAAAATATTTTTCACACTAGGTGCATAGTGCAAGAAAAATTGTGTTCATTAATCATAGATGGTGGGAGTTGCACTAATGTAGCTAGTCAAAGGTTGGTGACCCAACTTGGTGTCCAAACCAATCAACACCCTAGGCCATATAAGTTGCAATGGCTTAGTGAAGAGGGTGAGCTTTTGGTAAACCAACAAGTCTTGTTCAGTTTTGCCATAGGTTCATACAAAGACAAGGTTTTGTGTGATATTGTGTCTATGGAGGCCGGACACATCTTATTGGGTAGACCATGGCAATATAATAGAAGAGTCTTACATGATGGTCATACCAATAGGTTTACCTTTGAGCATCACAACAAAAAAGTCACTCTTGTACCTCTTTCTCCAAAAGAGATTAGTGAGGATCAAAAGAAAATGCGAGAAAAAAGAGAGCTTGAGAAAAAAGTCAAGAGTGTACAAGATCAAGAGGACAAACAAAAGAAGGTGCATCACACAAGCTCACAAAAGACCGAGAGCTTCAATGAAAAACAAAGTGATGTGATGCCACATTCTAGTGGGCAAGGCCGAACCACTAAAGAGATAAATGGCAAACAATGCATGTTCTTGAAAGAAAGGGACGTAAATAAAATACTATTGGTCAACCAACCAATGTATTTGATTTACTCCAAAGATTTTTGTGAAAATGCATTTCACTCTTTGTCTTTGCCTACTTGCTTTGAATTTCTTTTGGACAATTTTAAAGATGTGTTTCCAAAAGAGCTTCCTAAAGGCTTACCACCTATAAGGGGGATTGAGCACCGCATGGACTTAATTCCAAGTGCTTCTCTACCTAATAGGCTGGCTTATAGGAGCAATCCTCAAGAAACCAAGGAAATCCAAAGACAAGTTGAAGATCTTTTAAAAAACAATGGATTAGAGAGTCACTTTCTCCATGTGCTATGCCCGTTATTTTAATACCTAAAAAAGGTGGTACTTGGAGAATGTGTACCGATTTTAGATCCATTAATAACATAACCATCAAATATAGACATCCAATCCCAAGATTAGAAGACTTATTGGATGAGCTACATGTGTAACACCCCGATTTTTTACTGTTCCTCAATTTCGATAAAGATATATATCTATCCGAGACCTAGAAAATGATTTTGGATAAACCAAAGTCACATTCCTACTCTACGTTATCGTAGGGAGTTACGATTAAATTTTGGGTCGAAAATTCAGACGAAACCCAGTCTGCGTTTTCACGGACAGTAAGATTTTACTGATCAGAAAACCTAATTTGACTCATGAATGAAACAGTTAGGTTTTAAATCGAATTTCCAACAACTTTGGTAAATTTGAAATTTTTTACCAGAAGGTGAAATAATACAAGTTATACGGGCGAAATCTTAAATCGCGTAATTAACGGAGCTAAATACGGATTTATCGGGACCCGCTAACGGATAAACTTGAAGTCACATCAGGTCAAATCACTTAGGAAGGCATACCAGTGACTTACCATTGTCATGATGAAAATAAAAATATCTGAACGCGTTCACACTGGGAAAAAAACCAAAATACCCTTGGCTTTTAACAAAATGACCTTTTACCGTTTTGGCCCTCGGAATTTATGAAATTACATCTTTGGTCTTGTGACTACCACCCTCATCATTACCTCTAGAAAATATCTAGATATTTATGGCATTAGAGGTGAAGTTACTATATTGCCCTTGACCCTAGTTTTAATTCCATTTTTGTCCCTAGGTGAAATGACTCTTTTGCCCCTTAAGCAAACAATTTTGGACCACTTAGCACCTTCACCCTCACGCCTAAATGCTTATCATCAACAAGCCATTCACTCCATTTCTTCACAACTTCATCCAACCTTCATCACTTTCTCATTTCTCAAGTGAAGCTTAGACCAAAAATTGTGAAGAAAGTGCTTGGATTCTTGCACATCTTCATCATCCAAGAGGTGAACTTTAATCCCCTTGATCTATAAGCTTTATGTTCTTCATATACTTTCTTGATTCAAGGCCTAAATCATTATGTTTCAATTCTAGGATTCTATATTCAAACATCCATAGAAAATTGTAGAAAAATCCTATGATCATGAAACAAATTTCTATGAACTCACCATGATGTATATAATGATCATCTAGAAGCATGAACCTAAAAGAAATGTCCTCCCTATTTTTCTATGACATGGCCGAACCCTAGGGATAGTGCAAGGATGAACTTTTGCTTCAATTTTTGCTATATGGCAATTGATCTAGCCTATTTGATATCTATTGACCTTGAATCTAAGAGCAAAACATCAACAAAAATTCCTAGCCAATTTTCTTAGTAGTGGCCGAAACCTAGCTTTTGGGAAGCTAAGAGTTTTGCTTCAATTTTTGTATGATGTAACTTGATATAATGTTATGTAGGCTTAAGGATCATTCATCTAAGAGTTAGAAATGTTAGACATCTCCTAGCTATTTTAAGTCACTATGGTCAAAACCTACCCATGTAAAGTAAGGAGATTTATGTTGTTAATGTTGAAGTGTTGAACTGATTGTGTGAAGGTGATTTTTGATTGAGTGTGTTCGGGTGATTAATCGGCGAACTAGCGGAACGAGTCGGACAACGTTCATTCAGAATTACCTTTGAGAGGTAAGGGGAGAATATCTCCAATGAGTTTGATAGCCGCATAAGATTGTTTGTTGGATGATTGTGAGTATGTTATTTTTAGTATTGTTGATGATTCTCTTGTGATGTATATGCTTGATTTATTTGGTGAATATGTGATTGGATATTGAAACATGAATTGTGGCATTATTGCCTTGGATGAGATTTATGTATGATGTTGGTTTTGAGATTTGATGACTATAAATGTATATATTGAATTGTGATTTCTCTGACCGGATTGGTTGAGAGCATAACATCGGCTATAGCATGATAGTGAAGATTAAGCTGCTTAGAAGTCTTAATCAAAGATTTAAAGATGAAAAGCTTTTAAGTTAAATGGTATAATGACCAATTTTACTAAAAAGCCACTAAGTTAAGAACTCAAAAGGAATTTCGAATAAGACTTAGGAAGTTGAGAGTTAGTGAGGAAAATAGTGAAAAGTTGCTTTATAATTATTTTCTAAACATGTCTTACAAGAAGAAAGCCTTGAAAATTATTTTAGTTTTGTCACAGGAAGAACATTCTCAAAATATTTGACCTTTCAAAAAGGAAAAGTCTCTTTCAAAAAAGGTTGCTCCAATGAAAATCTTTAGAAAAATGTTTTAAATGATGGAACCTTTAGAAAAGGATTTTCAAGTTAAAATCCTTTTGAAAATGAATTTTGAGGATTTAAGCTTTGAGAAATAGCTTTGCAAAGAAAAGATTTTGTGGAAATAAGTTTTAGAGTGAAAATGAGTTTTGGTTTATACCAAAGAGATTTTGAGTTTTATTTTCAAGTTTTGATCAACGAAAACAAAATTTCGAGGAAACTGGTGAATACTCCCTTCACGCATGTGAAGCACATGAACCTAGTGACCGAGACGTCGGGTTAGAGTTCTGTGAATTGAGCACTTGGACTGCGAGTCCTGTGTTTTGAAATGAATGGACTTTCTGTCCTATATGCTAGTCTGGTGTCCGCGACGTCGACCTAATACTTCGTGGATTGATCACCTGGACTGCATGTCCTGTGTTTTGAAATGAACGGACTTAGTGTCCCATATGCGAGTCTAGTGTTCGCGACGTCGGCCTAGTACTTCATGGATTGAGCACTCGGACTACGTGTCCTGTATTTTGAATGAACGGGCTAAATGTCCTTTAAAAAGAGTTGTAGGCTATGTGCCTTGACAAGAATGAGCGAACAAAAAAGAAAATAGAAAACCATGAGTTACATACATGAGTTGGCCGACTTGCCATTGGAAACAAGCTACAATCCAAATGGTTGAGAATATGAGACAGTTAAGACCACTAGGTCTATAGGGGCATCTTGTGTTCGGGACTCCACAAGAGGCTGGAGGCATCGCGACCCCGTGTTGTGGTAATCGGCTGCCAAACACGGATGAACTCAATTAGAGACTGGACTATTCAGGATATGGTTGTGACGTGATACCCTTGAACAATTGGAGTTCGGACCTAAATTGAGAGGCCAACTCATGAGGACAATTGTGTTGTGGGAGTATTCACGGCCTATCGCTGGATGAAGGGAAGTTAGGAATTTCCGGAAAACATGAACTAGAAAGTTTATTGAAGTCTCATGCATTCTTTTAACTTATCTTGATGAATGGGTGTGATCCTACAGAGTGAGATTATCTTGTTGTGATATTATGTTGAATGTTGATATTTTGTAGCTTGACTGTGTTGTATATCGATGTACTAATTGTATTTTGTTTTACTTGTGTGGCTATTATGATAAACTTGTGCACGAGTATTTCACCCTTACCTGTACATGTTGGACACCCTGTCGTGTTTTTGGATACGTGTACAAATGTTTCTCAACGGTCCTCCAGGTCACTTCGGGACCCTATAGCTTGAGTTCCTTGATGTCGATGACGAAGATGTGTGGACTGTTGACGACGAGACCCAGTCTCATTTGTACGATGTATGGTAGGTAGTATGCTCTCTTGTTCTTAAAGTTCTTTTATCAGACCAGCTCTCAGGATTTGTTATGTTTAAGTCAGGTCTTTCAACTGTGACTGATTATATTGTGTATTAAGAGATTGAAAAGATCTACCCCTTAAGGCGAAGTTGAATTACTGTTATAGATGATGAGTTTCAATTTGTTCCATTCTGGTTGTTAGAGATTTACTTTGGTATCATATTTCCGCAACTACACTATTGAGTTATTTTCGAAAAAGTTTTAATTAACCGAAAAAGAATATTTGGGATACAAAATGTGACACTGGGTTGGGGTGCTACAATAGTGGTATCAAAGCTGGTCGATGTCTTTTGGGATCTAGGTTATGGATTCATTATGTTTTTGTTGTGTTTACTCTGTATTTTGTTTTGATAGAGGTCAGTAGGTGTAAGAACAGTCTGTGATGACTTGTTCCTTGCGGAATACAACCAATTGGATTGATTGAATCCAATGATTAAGAGGTGTTAAGGCTCTTATAGAAGAGTTATCTGAGTTATTAAGAGGTGATATCTAAGGTAAGCTTTGAGGCAACTCCTTAGTCAGTTCTAGCAAGTAGGCTTAAATATGACCTATACTTTAAGAGTCAAAGATGTTAGGCTCTTAGCTATCAAGTAAGTGAAGACTCCTTTGTATGTGAAGGAAGCTCGATTGTTGGGAAAGTCTGCCGAAGAAAACGAGTATGTCTTAGACAGGTAGGAGAATACCAAAAGTTTTTAAAGTAGATGCATAGGTAGCTAGTAAGCGACCAAAGGAATGGCAAGATAATGATATGTACTCTAATAGAGTTGAGTGATTGGAATGAAATTCCAATAGAGCAATGGAAGTGTGGTATCACGTGAAATTTCTTCTAATAGTATTTTAAGAAATGATTGGAGCCTCCGCTGTTTGTGGATTTGATGGATAGGACATTTGTCTCCATTAGGACAGATTGAGGGTTACGCGTTATAGGTAAGCCTTGTGATCCATGCTGATGGTGGAGAAGAGTATGCATGATACCTAAGTATATTTTTCCGAAGGTTACGAATGATCTGAGACTGAGTGAATAAGAATGGAAGTAAGTCTTTAGTGAAGGATCATTAGTAGAGAATGATGGACTAGCATGTAAGTAAAAGAGGGAATGACTTTTCCCAATAGTTGATGGATAAGCAAAAGGTTGATGATAAGTTTTTAAAGTTAGTTTCATTTCTCCAAAAGTCTAGGACCTTGTTGAATTGTTTCCTTGTCAAAACAATGTGTGTTGCCACACAAGTACGTATGTTTTGATGGGTTCTAATCGGGTTGAGGCCTTGTAAGAACTCATGTTTAGTAAATGGTACTTGTATTCATGTTGACACATTGTTTATCCTTTTGGGATTGTGTCAGACATTTGAATGAGGTGTCTGTCGTGGAAAATTTTCAGGAGAATTTTCTATGACTGTTCCAAGTTGTGTTTGTGAAGGATATTGAGTTTTCGATGGATTTAGTTTCTAGATTCAGTCAGATCTCCATCACTTTGTGTCGAATATCACCTACAAAGTTGGACGGGTTAGACTATATGAAATGGAATTTTTGTCTGTTTCTTGATAAATTCGTCATCATCGGCGATGTTCTCGTTTACTCTAAGAAGTCATGAGGAGCATGAGGAAACTCTGCGTCCAGTGTTACGAATCTTACACGTGAAGAGTTGTCGTGAAGTTACTTAAGTGCGAATTCTGACTCGATGGTAGTGAAATTTTTAGGGCATGCAATCCCAAACGAGCATTTATGCTCACACTCCTACATAATCCTCAATGTATTAGACATTTGAGTGGATTGGTTTAATAGTATCCATTGGTCTGGATATTTTCATAGTATTTCATCGAAAGGTTTGTTATGACTATTTTTTTGAGTTGTAGCACAAACAAATTCTTGATATTGGAAGTTTCTTGAAGAAATTTAGTCTAATCACTTTTACTTTTGGTAAATGTGATCTGGTCTGAATTTTTGCCAGACTATTTATCTTTTGATTCCTTAATCAGTATGAAGATTCTGGTGAAAGAAGGGACTTTATTAGAGTCATGGTTGTAAACATGTATTAGCTATGCATTTTTACACTCACGAACCTACTGAAGAATCTTTTTACATACTGGATATTCCTTTATTGGTTTCAAAGTGGTAAAAATTTTCTATATACTTTCTTATGAGAGTAAGACCAAGAAAATTTCCTTTGTTGAAAATTTCTTTCCTTAAGCTTCAAAGGACCGATTGGAGACCAAGTTCAATTGATCACCTTCAATTCGAGTGGACAAGCAAGAAAAACGATTTGACCTTTGGAAGGTTGGTTGGGAGTAAGTGTAGTATCTAACTGCAATCATCCCTTTAGCAGGATAGACAAGAAGTGATGAGAGTTTTGTTGGGGTATAGTTATGACTGATAAGATCTGAACCTTTAAGATCAATCTCAGTAAGTGAGAAGATCTAGGGTAATGATCAATGTCTGTAGTTAAGATTGATCGTATGAGTTTGGAGATTTATAGGAAAGTGTCCTTGGTAGTTTTACCTAAGCTGGATATAAATGAGACGACCCGCCGTCCCATTGGAGAACTTAAGATATTTAACTAAGCTTTAAACCGTATTATACCTTTAACGCGCTTTATTACGATGAAACGCAGCGAAAAGATTAAAACGCGAAAACGAAATTATATTAAGGCTATGCCAATACACGCATATATCAGAGTAACGCAGTTCCAATGTAAAAGATACCTACATGCATCGGTTGCCACATCAGTAGGGCTACAGTATTAGTGTATACATAAGGAGTACATAATACAGACGATAAGCAAAATATAAAAAAAGGTCGAGAGGCAACTCTCTGGTTAACCACGATCATTTCCCAACCTCTCACAGCTAGGGTCTTGGGCTCGTCCACCGGCATCGGGCTCATAAGGAGTGCCATCCAGTTCTTCAGCAATTGCTTCCTCCATGAGGTCTTCCCATAAAATAAAATAAACATATAGAGAAAACACAGGGAGATAAGAAACATGCATCATCAAATATGGGAAAGGGGCATCAGTACAACATATATATACATGCAGCACACACATACAGAAAACAAACAACACACCAACAACCATCCCTTGAGTGATACAGCACAACCATCTCAAATTTCACTCTCTCAAATCAAACCTATACGAGGGATACTAGTCCCTATGTACATGCTGACTTCCCAATATGCATGTCGGCTGATACATCACGTCCCCAGTTGGACATCCTCGTCAGGATAACATCACGTCCCCGATTGGACATCCCGCCTCGGGATTAAAAATATCACGTCCCCAATTGGACATCCCCTTTTAGGACAAATATGCTGTGGTATGAAATGCTATGATATGCAACACACATCCATCACAGGTTGATATCGGGACCTCACACCTAAGCACTCGGCCACGATGCATTGCATCCACATCAACATCAACATCAACATCACGACGCCTTGCATCTACAAGCCACAACTCCACGGTCAGGACCACGACGGTATCAACCCGAACAACATCACAACTCACCATACTCTCATCAACAATCATCCAGCCAATCACAATAATAAAATATCACAACAGTAATTAAGCCAATACAGATATCATCACGATGACAAACAAACAACTAATCACACAGGCAGTTTAACATAACAGATCAACAGATAAGCACATAAACAGTTCAACACATCAACCTCAATCAATCACATCATCTAGATTATCATCTTAGTGGTGATAGCCCAAAAGTACCCACACCTAGGGTCCAGGCACTTTGTCCAGGGCTCAACCTCTAGCAGGGTTTAAGGTTCCCCTACACATGTATACATTCTATACTAAGCTTGCCTTACCGACGAAAGCAGTTCTTTTTCCCCACCTGAATAGTTTCCTAGTGCAGCTCCAACTACGGCTCTGCAACTGTCAATCGTGTGCGCTGTCAAACGTTCGAACACTGTCTGATCCTTCACAACAGGCCACAACCAGAAATCAATGAAAATCCAACAAATTTATCTAATTCCTACACACTAGGGTTCGGCCTCTAATTTTTAAAATACGCTAGAGGTGTTGAAATTTCGCCAACTTTTGGATCAATGGCCCTTAAGCATAATTAATACATAATCTAAGATTAATTGTCAAAGATTTGAACTGAAATCCCTTCAACCAATAAGTAAGGGTTTCGGACATCATCATTAAAAATAGTTTAGAGTTTGATTTGGTTTTTATAATCACTTGGATTGCATGGTCATGGAATGAAAAAGTTGAAATCAAGAATCATTCCACAAAAATTGAACAAAACCCATTTTCCCCCAATTTCATACCTACGTTCGGATCCTCTAAAATAAATAGGCTAGGAAGCTTATTTGATTTCATGCTCTTGGATTATGAAATAAGAGGATGAAACTAGATCATAGAAATTGGTTTGACATTAAAAGGATTTTTCTATAATTTTCTACAAAATTTTGAAGTTTAAGCTTCAAAGTTGATCCTAGGAAAAATTGCAAGATTTCAATGGAGAAAAGTGAAGATTGAGAGATCAAGGATGAGTTCATACCACTTAGATGATGAAGGTGATCAATAATATCAACTTTGTTTTCCAAAATCTCTTGAGAAAACCTTAAGAAAATGGAGAAAGTAAGGAGAGAAATGGAGAAATGAAGAAGAAGAAGAAGAAGAAGAAGAAGAAGAAGAAAGAAGTGAACGAGGAAGAAGGAGGGGGAGGGGGCGAAGAAAATAGGTGAGGGAGGGTGAGAATGGTCCAAAAAATTCCACTTAAGGGTATTATGGTCTTTTCACACAAGGGTAAAATGGTAATTTTGAAGAAAGTTAGGGGCATTTTGGTCTTTTCGCGTCCAGATATTTCCATAAAGCCATCATGATTCCGACACGCTTCCCAAGGTGATGTGACTTGATGTGACATCAAGTTTATCGGTTAGCGAGTCCCAGTAAATCCATATGCGGCTCCATTCATCACTTGATTTGAGATTTCGCCCGAATAAAGCGTAGGAATCTAATTTTTTCAAATTTAACGAAAATGTAGGAAATGTGATTCTAAGACTAACTGTCTCGTTCACGAGTCAAAATTAAGTCTTCTGAGTAGTAAAATACTATTGTCATTGAAAAACACAGACCAGGCTCCGTCTGAGTTTTCAACCCAAAATTTAACCGTAGCTCCCTACGATAACGTAGAGCGTGGCTATGGTCTCATTTTATTTTAATTCATTTTCTAAACCTTAGATAAAAATATAAGCTCAATTATATATTTTACTGATATTAGAAAACATGAAAATCGGGATGTTACAATAAACAGAAAAGAGGAATTCTTGAGTAGAACTAAATTGTAAGAAAAGTTTAAGATTTATGATGTTAGATAATTCTACTGTTGTGAATTCTTTTTGGTTGTAGTTACATTAAGAGGTGCAATCATGTTCTTTAAGGCTGAGATGCATGATTATGAGGTAAATTGAAAAGGTAGACTACGTTCAAGAGAAACTAAAACTAAGATTGGATATCTTGGATCGGAACTGGTGGATGGTTGTAATAGAATGTGTATCGTAATTTAAATCTTGGTGTAAATAGCAAGAGTTAAAAATGTAGGAGGAAGATTTCCTAAATGGATTAGTAGTGAAAGAAAAGTGGTTAAGTTTAATTATACCTCTCACGTGTGAGAGACTAAGGTAAGGTATTAAGGAGAAGGAGTATGGATTGAGAATAAGCGATTTGATTTTAACGGTAAATCGAACGGAGAATAAGTATGAAGTTTGTTATTAGGCTACAAAGGTTACCTAAGGGAGAATTACGTACGGGGAGTACAATGTGGAACCTAGGGATGAAGAGATCCTGTCTAGTTTTGAGTCACGAATTTTCGAGGACGAAATTTTTAAGAGGGGTAGTAATGTAATATCCCGATTTTTCATTGTTCATCAATTTCGGTAAAGATATATATCTTTTAATTTTTATCTAAGGCCTAGAAAATGATTTTGGATAAACCAAAGTCATATTCCTACTCTATGTTATCGTAAGGAGTTAAGGTTAAATTTTGGGTCGAAAATTCAGACGGAACCCGGTCTGCGTTTTCACTGACAGTAAGATTTTACTGATCAGAAAGCCTAATTTTGACTCATGAACGAAACAGTTAGATTTTAAATCGAATTTCCAACAACTTTGGTAAATTTGAAATTTTTCACCAACAGGTGAAATAATACAAGTTATACGGGCGAAATCTTAAATCGCGTAATTAACGGAGCTAAATACGGATTTACCGGGACCCGCTAACGGATAAAATTGAAGTCGCATCAGGTCAAATAACCTAGGAAGGCATGCTAGTGACTCACCATTGTCATGATGAAAATGAAAATATCTGAACGCGTTCACACAGAGAAAAGACCAAAATATCCTTGGCTTTTCACAAAATGACCTTTTTGTCCCTAGGTGAAAAGACCATTTTGCCCCTGGGAATTTACGAAATTACATCTT
This sequence comes from Ammopiptanthus mongolicus, assembly GCA_039655645.1. Taxonomy (NCBI): domain Eukaryota; kingdom Viridiplantae; phylum Streptophyta; class Magnoliopsida; order Fabales; family Fabaceae; genus Ammopiptanthus; species Ammopiptanthus mongolicus. Next base: position 63,994,590 of record CM077345.1, read on the forward strand.
TGGCCCTGTGACACACCACCCTTATCATTGCCTCTAGAAAAATAGCTAGATATTTGTGGCATTATAGGTGAAATGACTATATTCTCATTTAAGTGCCCATCATAATCGATTATCATTTGTCCATAATCGATTATGGCTTTTCTGCCATAACTCAGATTTTCAATAAAAACATTCATAATCGATTATCCTAATCAATAAAACATTCATAATCGATTATGTCCATAATCGATTAAGGCTTCTCTATAAAAACCACCTAGTTTCGTAAATAGATCATAATCAATTATTTCACAGGCTTAATCGATTATACCTCTATTATCAACCAAAAACATTTTCCATGTTTAAATACAGATTGACCATAATAGATTACCCTAATCAATTATTGTTTCCCAAAAACATTTTCAAAAATAAAATCTTTTTCAAACAAAAGGGAAACCAAAGATATTTCTCAAAAATATTTTTTATATTTTTAAAACATATTTTCAAAACAATTTTGAAAAAGATCTATTTCAGAAAATGATTCATTATTACCTTCTCATACCTTACATTAATTCTGAGACATTTCTAATTGACTATCTTTGAAACCCATAACTCTTGGTCTTGAATTTTGATCTTCTTGAGATTTTTCCACGAAATGTCTTTAAGATATTTGACTCTTCAAGCTCTTGACATATCTTCTATCAGTCTTGATGGTCCTGATTGATCTTGAATATTGGCTTTGATTCTAAAAACATTTCTTATGGAATATATTAGTTCAAGATATAGTATATTTCTCATTTAATTTTATACACAAAGCCATATATCATATAAAGACATATTTTAAGATAATATTCCCATTAATATTTCTTATGTCTTTATTTAAATGTGGTCAAATAATATATTTCATATTTATATTTATTGATCATCATATTACAATTTAATATAATTAATATCCTTAGGCATGTATTAATATCAAATATAATTTCTATGCCTTTTAATCATATTTATATATCAAGTATTTCTAACATGTGTATTTACTAATAAGTCATATCAAGCATATAGCACATGTATATAATCCATTCAAGCTCAATACAAGGATACATCATTTGACAACATCAAATTAAGTTCTCCCCTTAATACTCTATTTGTCAGCATCAAAACCTATACAACAATATGGTTCACATTCTCCCCCTTTTTTTATGGTGACAAATACTTAGCAAATACTTAAAGATATGTTCTTTTTTTTACCTTTCTCCCCCTATGTAACACATAGATGGTAATTTGATATTTCTCCCCAGTAATTTGATTACACCTTTGCTGTGTATATAAGCTATATAAGTTATTTGCTATTTCTCCCCCTATTTGACAACAACATAAAAGATTTCAACCTCCCCCTAAAACTGTGCAATTATGATAAAGGATTCTCCATCTAAAGATTTGCTTTAATGACTTGTGTTTAGTTTTAGTGCACATAGGAGTTAACAACAGAAACATATATAAGATCATGAAAGATTTTACATTCAATGCAAACACTAGATCTTTTGTTATTTTTCGCCCCATAATCGATTATTGCTATCCTCATAGTCGATTATTCCATTTCTGTTTTGAGGTATATTTATATGATTTTTCTTGTTTGATTAATACCACTTGTTGTTGATATATTTCATTAGGGAGGACTTTTTTCGTGATAGATTTATTCTCCCAAGTTATACATTTAGATAATTCTTTATTTAATTTAATGGGTTTTGGCTTTATGTACCCCCATTATTTTTGTATTCTTTTTCATTCTTATTAATAAATTTTGGTGTGCTGTAACTGATTGGTAGGAGTTAGGGTGCAAATCTAGTTGGGATGTTTTCTCCTATAGTGATGCCTTTGCACACCATGCTTTATAAAAAAAAAAAAAAGATATAATAACCTATTATAACACATGTTGCATTAAAGAGGTGCTAAAGGATTTAAGGTGCTAAGAATATGTAACAAGGAAAGCAAGCACACTTTTATTATATATCAAAAATATGATGAATACAAACCTAACACGTCATCCCTATCAATTAAAAGCCCTTCAACTCCTATTCCAAAGCTTGTTTTTCTTTTGGTACCCCAGATATCGTCAACCTTAACAAACCCTAAAGATATAAGATAAGCTTCATTTATGCTTTCATTTGGATTTGGCTTTATTCCTTCTTCTCCTTTTAACAATAAGTCAAAATGATGAAATATCTTCATTATTTGCATGGGGTAGAGGAGATGGGAAGTTGTCATGGAGTATGCGCCATCTATTATATGCTTGAAAACAGCAGTTGCTGAATTAATTTCTTTCTACCTTTTTATTTTCCACATAAGGATAATGTCTTTTCTGAGTTTCTTGTTATGTTGTGTCCCCTTGGAAGAAGACAACAAGCAAGGACAAAGTAAAATCTAGTGGTAAGCGTTTGATCCTTCAATTGGTATCAGAGCCAGGTCACAGGTTCGAATCTCCCAGGCTGGTGCTGGGGGGTGATCGTTGGCCTTTATCGGGGTTCAGCACCACCCTTTGATTCGGGAGAACGTAACTGGTTGTGGACTAACTGTCTGACCTGTGATTAAGGAAATAAAGTTGAGCCCTTGCTAACAACTAAAGCTTTTGGCCTAGTGGTAAGCGCTTGATCCTTCAAATGTTGCATTCGAGTATTGGGCCATGTTGCTCTTAGTCTCTTTCCCTTGGAGTTTTCAACTTTCTGTCAGCCTATCCGGTCACCACTCACCATTCCTCGCCTCATTGGAGTTTCCTCTCTTGGGCTTTTCAGCCCAGTTGCTTTACCAAAAAATAACGGATAAAATTCCTCTAAAGTGAGCAAAAGGGTAAAATGAGAAAGTAAGAGTATATTTATCATTAATTAATTAAGGTGCATCGAGATCTAACCCATTTTACCTAATCAAGGGTGGATACACCATTACTTTCTCACTTTATACTTTTGTTCATTTTAGAGGAGTCTAATTCAAAAATAAAAGGTTTCAATACATTAATAGTTTTATTATAAATTATTCAATTACATATTTATTGGAAAAAGAATTAAATATGGTTACTAAAATTATGATATATAATCAATGTAGTTTTATTTGTAATAAATCAATCTACATTTTTTTACATTACTACCAAAGTTTTTATGTACCTACTTCGTAGAAATAATTTGTAAAATATATAATGTATGGTATTGATGACGAATTTATGCTTTTAAAAATCAATTGTGAGTTTTAACTTTGAAAATGTTAACTCTAAAATATAAATTTAATGTGTATAAGAGGTGATTTAGTTTTTATTATATATTTTAGTTGTCTATTTTGGTCTTCTAGAGATATAGATAACATTAGAGTGGTCCTTCAATTAACATCAAGTTAGCTATTCAATAATGAATTGTGCCTTTAGTTTGGTCTTTTCTAGGATCAATTTTACGGAATTTATATGGGAACATGATGGATATGGTATATAAGTGCACTATCATGCATTAATTTTTTAGTGCTTATTTCATAACAAATGTTTAAAGATATCTAATAATTAATGAAAGTCTTGACTGCTTATCCTCCAAATTGTGCGCTAGAAAAGAAGATAGATATCTATGAGTGTTCAAGACCCGATCGGTTCTTCTAATCTATCTTGGCCGAAACTGATTATGATTGGTTTGAGTTCGGGAAATTAGACCTGTTACATTTTTGGCTTGAGTTTGGATTATATTTCGAGTCATATGGCGTCACACATTTTTTTAAAATTTATATATTTCCTAGAGTTAGGTATAAGTAATAATGCTTCTTAACCTAAGTTAATAATAACTTTTTGAATAACATACTAATATATTTATACTGATCTTATTTATTTTGAAATATATATTGTTAAGTACTTTAATTTTAATTTTGCACTTTTAAAATTTTACGACTCGACTATACATGACATTCAAATTTATACATTATATAAACATATATGTAGTCAGTTCTGATCCAATCATTATCAGGCAATGACTAAGCTGAGTTCAAAGTAAGACCAAATCAAAATACCAAATTGGATTAAGGCCAACCTAAACTCGCCTCATGAACACTGTACCATAACATTCTTTCTAATTTATGTCATTTTAAATAAATGTTTCAAAATAAAAACTGATGTATCAACTCGCGAATAACCATAAAAAAAGTGTTAAATGAGCAACAGAATTTATTTAAAAATAAAAACTGATGATTCAACTCGAATAACCATCAAAAAGTGTTAAATGGGCAACAGAAGGCAAGCCTAAACATGTTTTTAACCCGATTATGCGCTAGTTTTTTTTTTTTTTTCTAACATTAATTAGGCATTTGCTTTTAATACCCCACTATTTACTATTCTTACCCCTCCCTGTATTTTCCTACTTAAATTCCAGAAATACCCTTCTAACCTTCCCACCATACGAAAACTTTTCCCTCATCTCAGAACTACTTTTCCTAATACCTACCCCCCTTAACTTTACTTTTCTCCCCCAATTTCTTTCTTTCTTTCTTCCCTATATGTAACACCCCAATTTTCATTGCTTTCTAAGATCGGTAAATTAGTCACAATGGTAAAGTTGTAATTCCATAGATCTTCCTATATAAAATATCAAGATATTTTAGAAAAGTAATCATGACATGGATGACTCATGGTGGTGAGTCATGGTGGAGTAATCATGACTAGTGATGAGTCATGGTGATGACTCACCCACTGGCTAATCACACTCAAGACCCGCGTCTCTCGTCCGGTGTCCGATTTTATCTCTACGTGTCCGCTTTTTGAATACAACCTAGATCTTGTTTTACTCTATATTACTGGTAGAGAATTATGATTAAGGTTTGGGTTGACGATTCAAACGAAACCCGGCCTGCATACGAGATTACCGGAACCGGTAACGGATAAGCATAAGGTCACTTTCAAGCCACCTCACCTTATTCTATCCACTAAGTAGGTGAGTCACCATAGTAATGATGGCTTAGGGGTGAGTCACAAGGGTGACTCACCAAGTGTAATGATGACCTAGTGAGAAATTCCACTTTTGCCCCTAAAGGAAATGAGCTTTTTGCCCTTAAGTAAGTTTAATCACATCCTTACCTTTCCTATATATATGGCCCACGCCTTTCCCCTCAGCCATTCCTCTTTCACTTTTCTTTCTTCTTCACTTGATTATTTATGTTCAAAGTCTTCAAGTTCAACTTCAATTTTCTCTCAAAGTGAAACTTAGACAAAATTGAGAAGGAAGTAATATAATGGAATGAGCTTCTATATTTTCGTAGCTTGAGATATGGAGCTCGCACAGTATCCTGTTTTGGTACCTTTTCCCTAGATGCTTGAGCTCACTTTTGAATCTGCCTTCACCTAAGTCCAGTCGCTGTTCTCTATCTTTGGCAGTGTTGGGGATCTGCGTGGTGAGCTCGTAGTGGTCGTGGTTGTGTTCATTGCATTCGTGAGATCGAGGGTCAAGGCTGTTCGTTAGTTCAGGAGCTTACATATATCCGTTACCAGGTGAGGAGGAAGAAACCACATATATCTGGGAATCGTAGGCGTAGTATATAATTGTTAACATGTGTAGGGCTCCTCAAACCCTACTAGTGGTTGATCCCCGATAAAGTACCTAAACCTTAGGTTTAGCTTACTTTGGGCTATCGCCGTTAGGTCGATCTGTGATATCTGTTGATTGAGGATGTATGGCTATATGTGATGCTTGATAACATGATTAAATGATGTCGTACGTGATAACATGCTAGATGAGATGCTTGTTGTGATAATATGCTTAATTACTTTTTGGTATGCCTGTAATGAGGCTATACTGCATGCTATGACATGTTGATGTGTTTGTGATGGATATGACCTTGTTTATCTTTGGAGACGATTGGTATGCAGTTAGGATGATAGAATGATTCTTGATGGTATCGAATTAGTGAGATAAGATGTGGGTCTAAGTTGTAAGTGGCTCTCATAGTTGGAGAGTGGCATCCTCACAGTTGGAGGATGTGGGCCTTGAGGCGTTAGTTAAGTTGTTGTTGAGGTGATGGATGCATAATCATAGCTTGTGCATTGTTGTGGTGGAAAGCTGCTGGATTTACTGCTACAGCCGTTTGAGCAGTTATCACGCGAGGTCGGGACTTGTGAACAACTGCAACAGCAGTTTGAGTGGTTGTCACGAGGGGTTGTATTAATAGCTGCAACAGTAGTTTGAGTGGCTATCATATAAGCTGGTACCTGTACACAGCTGCAACAGCAATTTGAGTGGTTGTGTACAAGGAACCGTGTGTACGGTTGCAATAGCAGTTTGAGTAACTGTCACACGAGGTCAAGGTGGACGTTCCGGAGTGACCAAGATCGCTGAACTCGCAGTTGAAGGGATGCAAGTGCTTTCTCGCAGTTGGAGAACTGCTTGGGCTTCCTCACAGCTGGAGGAGTTCGGGGAGGCAGTGCTTCTCATAGTGGTGGAGCCACTGTTGCACTTTCTTGGGAACAAGGGAAACCAGTAACCTAGACTACCGACTCGATGCCCTTATAGTCGGAGGGTGACCTTCCTACCTTGGGACATGGCTAAATCACAGTTGAAGGACAGCATTCTCGAGGGCAAGGATGGGGATGTTGTAGATTGGCCAATCATGTAGACTCAGTTGCGCATGTAGAATAGGCGATGATCCCTAGATGTGACAATCTCGAGGTTGACTGTTGTGATGAGTTCGGGAGATGGTTGTGCCTGTTGATTGTGCATGTTGATGTGTTATATGCTACGTGATCTCCCTTTGCATGATATTGTAGCGTTTCTTACCTCCTATGCATGTTTCCCCATGTTTACATGTATGTCGTTGTTCAGGTCGTGATCCAAAGGCGGAGGTACTGGTTGGTTGTCGGAAGTACTGCACCGGATGAAGCTGACTTGAGGTGGACTCCATCGTGAGTAACAAGTTTGGCGTCAGCGCTTCTCGAGTAGAGAGAGATCTCAGAGGTATCTTTGAGTCTCTTGTGAGTTGTACCACTGCCAGCGGGACGTCTATTTTTATTGTTGTTGTTTTTACGCCATGGCTTCCAGGAGAAACTCTGATGTGCAATCTTGGACTATAATAAGTTCCTACCTGCTTAACTTTTGAAGTGAACTTTTTTCGGCTATGTTTTAAGGTATCAGAGAAAGTGAGGTCAAGGTTTGGGAGCTTCACATTAGGTGGTATCAGAGCAGTTCGGTTCTATCCGGACTGTGAGGTAATGTTATTGGGACTGGCCGTGTCTAGTTGTATCCACACAGGGTATCGACTAAGTTTAGAAATTGGGTAAAGTGTCCGCTTTGCGAGTTGTCTATTGTTTCTAGGTTGAGAAGCAATGATAACTGTCTCGACTATTCATAAGACCTGTATTTACATGTTGATTATGTTATACATCTTATGAATATGAGTTAACGGTTGTGTTTACCAGGAAGTAATGGTTCAAAGGACTTGCAGAGGAGGGAGCAATAGAGATGAAGATGCTGGTGTTGAGATCAATGGACCTCCTAGGACTGAAGGAGGAGATCCTGAAGTCATGAACACTTTGAGGGATATGACGGCAGCTATGTTGCAACAGTCACATGCAACAGAATACACAGCTAATGCAGCAGCAACAAGAGTTCCTACAGAAGACGCAGAATCATGGAACAGAAGAGGGAGTAGTGGATGCAGGATTGGATGCATTCATGAAAGAAAGCCACCTCAGTTTCATTGCGAATACAACCCAGAAGGAGCTGAGTTATGGATATAGGAAGTGGAAAAGATCTTTCTGGCAATGCACTGTAGGGAAGACTGGAAAGTCACCTACGCATCTTTCATGCTGGTTGGAGGGGCGGAATCCTGGTGGAAGAATCAGCAGAGAATACTGAAGACAGATGGAAGAATGATTACATGGGAATTGTTCAGGCCAAGCTTTATGGAGAAATACTTCCCTGAAACACTTAGACATGAAAAATAAAAAGAATTCCTTGGCCTGAAGCAAGGGAACATGTCGGTGGGCGAGTATGCGATGAAGTTTGAGTCCTTACTCAAGTTTTCCAAGTTTTATCAAGTGTGTCCGGATGAGGACTGGATATGTAGAAGGTTTGAGGATTGGCTAAGGCATGAGCTGCAAAGGGCAGTGTTACCTTTAGGAATTACCAGGTCCCCAAAGATGCTCGAAAGATGTACTACCATGGAAAATCTTGATAGGCGGATGGAGGCACGTCAACAAAAGAAGGATAAAGGACCGATAAGAACTAAACAGAGGGACGGGGAGGAGAGGTCACTACAAAAGCAAAAACCGTATGACCGTCCTAGACCACAGGCAGTAATAGCGGGAGAAGAAGGACAAGGAAAATTCAGATGTTTCAAATGTGGAGGAGCACATTTGATCAAAGAATGTCGAGCAAAGGATTCTCTTTGTTTCTGATGTGGAAAGACAGGACACATCGCTCGCGATTGCAGACAGAGGGCAGTATTGAAGCCTAATGAAGGTGAAAGACAAGAAGAGAGGACAGAGAGAATTCCTACGACGGGACCCATGTTTGCAATACAAGGAGCTAGGACTTTTCAACCGTGAGCAGAAGCTATAAATGTATCTTTTTGGGTAACAGTTTGTGACATCCTTGTCAGGATGATCTTTTGTTGGGTGTACTGAAAGAATATGAGTATAGGAATGTTAAGTGAAAAGACTGCATCACTATCTGTATATATATCCCAAACCGATGTATCAAGTATATGTTTTCAACAAAAGTTGTAAAGTATGTTTACCCTATCGTGGATGAAGTTAGTATCATCTATACGCATATATACTACCGAATTTCGAGGATGAAATTCTTTTTAGGGGAGTAGTAATGTAACACCCCAATTTTCACTGCTTTCTAAGATCGGTATCACAATGGTAAAGTTGTAATTCCATAGATTTTTCCTTTATAAAATATCAAGATATTTTAGAAAGTAATCATGAAATAGATGACTCATGGTGGTGAGTCATGGTGGAGTAATCATGACTAGTGATGAGTCATGGTGATGACTCACCCACTGGCTAATCACACTCAAGACCCGCGTCTCTCGTCCGGTGTCCGATTTTATATCTACGTGTCCGCTTTTTGAATACAACCCAGATCTTGTTTTACTCTACATTACTGGTAGAGAATTATGGTTAAGGTTTGGGTTGACGATTCAAACGAAACCCGGCCTGTATACGAGATTATCGAAATTGGTAACAGATAAGCATAAGGTCGCTTTCAAGCCACCTCACCTTATTCTATCCACTAAGTAGGTGAGTCACCATAGTAATGATGGCTTAGGGGTGAGTCACAAGGGTGACTCACCAAGTGTAATGATGACCTAGTGAGAAATTCCACTTTTGCCCCTAAAGGAAATGAACTTTTTGCCCTTAAGTAAGTTTAATCACATCCTTACCTTTCCTATATATATAGCCCACGCCTTTCCCCTCAGCCATTCCTCTTTCACTTTTCTTTCTTCTTCACTTGATTATTTATGTTCAAAGTCTTCAAGTTCAACTTCAATTTTCTCTCAAAGTGAAACTTAGACCAAATTGAGAAGGAAGTAATATAATGGAATGAGCTTCTATATTTTCGTGAGCTAGAAGAGAGAGAAGGCAAGGTGAAAGCAAAAGTGAAACCATTGTTAGAAGTGTTGAAGCTTGGGTGAAGCAGTCTCAGCAAGATCGTTGCAATAAGTTCATCAACCATTGGATCAAGCTCAACCTTGGTAAGGAGGTTCAGAACGTGTGGTTCTTTAGTATCACCATTCGGATTTTCGGTTCAAGGTCTAGAGTGGGAGATATGCAGCTTACACCGTGGTCCTAGAGTGTGAGAAACTCATCCCGTATATCACCTAACCTGTCACAGTAAAACCATCGCCAAAGATTTGTTAACCGTTGGATCGGGCTGCAACTTTGTCAGAAGATTCAAGACATATATTTAATCACTTGAACCGTTCGGATTGTCAAGGTAATCTTCATAGTGTGAGGTATTCAGCTCTCACCATGGGCCTATGGTGCAAGATAGTCATCCTGTATACCACCTACACTGTCATAGTAAATTTGTCACCGAATGTTCGTCCACCGTTAGATCGGTATGCAGTTAGGATAATAGAATGATTATTGATGGTATCAAATTAGTGAGATAAGACGTGGGTCTAAATTGTAGGTGGCTCTCATAATTGGAGAGTGTCATCCTCACAGTTGGAGGATGTGGGCCTTGAGGCGTTAGTTAAGTTGTTGTTGAGGTGATGGATGCATAATCATAGCTTTTGCATTGTTATGGTGGAAAGCCGTGGGATTTACTGCTATAGTCGTTTGAGCAATTATCACGCGAGGTCGGGACTAGTGAACAACTGCAACAGCAGTTTGAGTGGTTGTCAAGAGGGGCTGTATGAATAGCTGCAACAGCAGTTTGAGTGGCTATCATATAAGCTGGTACCTGTATATAGCTGCAACAGCAGTTTGAGTGGCTATCATAGTTGGAGGAACCATTGTTGCAATTTCTTGGGAACAAGGGAAACCAGTAACCTAGACTACCAACTTGATGCCCTTACAGTCGGAGGGTGACCTTTCTACCTTGGGAAATGGCTACTATCACAGTTGAAGGACAGCATTCCCGAGGGCAAGGATGGGGATGTTGTAGATTGGCCAATCATGTAGACTCAGTTGTGCATGTAGAATAGGCGGTGATACCTAGTTGTGACAATCTCGAGCTTGACTGCTGTGATGAGTTTGGGAGATGGTTGTGCCTGTTGATTGTGCATGTTGATGTGTTATATGCTACGTGATCTCCCTTTTCATGATATTGTAGCGTTTTTTTTTACCTCCTATGCATGTTTCCCCATGTTTACATGTATGTCGTTGTTCGGGTCATGATCCGAAGGCGGAGGTGCTGGTTGGTTGTCGGAAGTGCTGCACCGGGTGAAGCTGACTCGAGGTGGACTCTATCGTGAGTAACAAGTTTGGTGTCAGCACTTCTCGAGTAGAGAGAGAGATCTCAGAGGTATCTTTGGGTCTCTTGTGAGTTGTACCACGGCCAGTGGGACGTCTATTTTTGTTGTTGTTGTTTTTACGCCATGGCTTCCAGGCGAAACTCTGATGTGCAATCTTGGACTGTAATAAGTTCCTACCTGCTTAAATTTTGAAGTGAACTTTTTTTGGCTGTGTTTTAAGGTATCAGAGAAAGTGAGGTCAAGTTTTGGGAGCGTCACACCATAAAACCCCAATTTCTTTCTTCTATTTTTTCTTAACCCTTCGTTAGAATCGTTACCCAACCCCACCCCCTCCTTCTTGCTTCTTCTTCCCCTACCCTCCCCGTTCCTTACCCAACCTCACCAACCTCATTGTTGCGGGAAAACGGAGCAGATGAACTGGGGCCAACAGAAACAGTGGTCCAGAAGAGGAGGTTCTGAGAGGAAATATTATTTCAATCTTTTGAAAAGTTTCCGTAAGGTTTCAAAAATTTGAAAGCTTATGGAAACCGTAACGTTTCGATTTTCTAGATTTTCTCAATTAAACAATATTTGTATTTTGTTGAGGGTCTAGAGAGTGAAATAAATTATTCCGAGACCATATCACGCTCTACGCTATTGTTAAATTTTGGTCGAAAACTCAGACGGAGCCCGGTCTACGATTTTCACTGACAGTAGTGTTTTATTACTATCAGGACCAAATTTGGACTCGTGAACGAGGCAGTTAGTCTTAGAATCATATTTCCTATATTTTCGAAAATGACGTTCGAAAATGAAAATAATATATTATATTCGGATCGATAATCGATCTGGGAGACGATTCGAACCGTGTAAGGGTTTTATGAAGCCCATGATCGGATAATCTTCATGTCAAGGCTGTGTCAAGTCATCTAGGGACTCGTACCAGTGTCGTGATAATTTCAAAATATCGGGATGCGAAATGACCAAATTGCCCTTGGTTATTTTTACTAAATTACCCTTTTTACCTTTCTTAACTCTTAAGTAAAACTTAAGAAAATATCTCACTCTCTCTCTCTCCTCTCTTTCTCGGCTCTTTCTCTTTCTCTCTCCCCCATTCTCTTCTTCTTCCTTCTTTCTCCTTCTCTTTCCTCCATTTCTCTTTTCTTCTTCCATTTTCACCTCCATTTTTCTCAAGCTTCCTCAAGCTTTTTCAACCAAATTTGTGAAGCAAAGTTGCTCCTCTCATCCTCCTCTATCACTTAGGAGGTATAGATTTCATTCTTGAGCTCTCAATCTTCATTTTTCTCTATTGATTTTCATGATTTAAGTTTTTAGATCGAAACTTCAAAAATCTCTAGAAAATTGTAGAAAAATCATTTTAATGCCAAACCAATTTCTATGAGTTAGTATCATCCTCTACTATCATAATCCAAGAGACTGAAATCAAATAATCTTTCTAGCCTATTTATCTAGGGGAGGCCAAATGGGTAAGAATTTGGGGAAAAATGGGTTTTGTTCATTGTTCTTGATCTCACCCATTTCATTCCTTAATCATGTAATCCAAGTGATAAGGAAGCTAAATCAATCTCCCACCTATTTTCTTGGGTGGAGGCAGAAACCCCAAATTTTTGTTTTAAGGAGTTTTGGTTCAAATATTTGATAATTGATCATTGATCATGCATTAGGTATGCTTAAGGATCATTGATTCACGAGTTGGTAAAATTTCAACATACCTAGCCTAATTAATTAAATAGGGGTAGTAGATAATCCTAAGGAATTAGGGAGTTTTTGATTTAACTGTGTTGATTTCTGGTTGTGTTTTGTTGTATAGAATCGGACAGGGCTCGAACAGTCGACTGCGCACCTGACTGATTGTTGCAGAGTCGTAGCCGGAGCTGCACGTGAGCATTACTATATATATATATGTAGGGGAACCCTTAAATCCTACTAGAGGTTGAGCCCTGGATAAAGTGCCTGAACCCTGGGTGTAGGTACTTTTGGGCTATCACCACTAAGTTGATATTATGGATTATGTAATTGATTGAGGCTGATGTGTTGATTTATTTATTTGATTATCTGTTGCTTTAATTTGTTGAACTACCTGTGTGATTTACTGTTATTTGATTTTATGATGATATCTGCATTGGAATAAATTACTGTTGTCATGTTATTGTGATTTCATTGGTGGTTGAGTGTTGATGAGAGTATGGTGAGTGATGATGTTGTTCGGGTTGATATCGTTGTGGTCCCGACGGTTGAGCTGTGGCTCGTAGACGCAATGCGTCGTGATGCTGATGCTGATGTCGATGATGATGTTGATATTGATGATGATGTTGATGTTGATGTGATGCGATGTGTCGTGGTCGTGCACGAGTGTTTAGGCGTGAGGTTCTGATATCAACCTGCAATGGATGTTTGTTGTATTTTCATATCATTTCATACCACAGCATTTTGTCCCAAAGGGGGATGTCCAATTGGGGACGTGTTACTTTAAATCCCGAGGCGGAATGTGATGTGATGTAATACCGACGGGGACGTCCAATTGGGGACGTGATGTATCGGCCGACATGCATATAGGGAAGTCAACATATATATAGGGACTAGTATCCCTCTGATAGGCTTATTTGAGATAATGATGTTTGAGATGATTGTGATGAGTGACTTAAGAGATGGGCGATGTTGTGTTGTATATGTTATCTGTGTTGTGTGATGTTTATATATATATGCTGTACTGATGCCCTTCTCCCATATTTGATGATATATGCAACACCTTTCCCGAGTGTCACATTCCCGAACGTTTATAAGGTCGAAAATATTTATTAATGCGGAAAATACGATTTTCTTTTTCTTTCCTTTTCATAAAGATGTAATGGGATTAGTAAAGGTAAATAAATAATACTAATAAATGAACTTAGGTTCACCATGCATTTCTAGAACATATTGTATTATAAATACAGAAACAGAAAACGAAAACAGAAACATCAACATTACTATATACAGACATAAGTCTAATGTATGACTGACATAAGAAACACAGTAAGTATTAGGAGTCATAGCTCCCAAAAGGTACTGCAAAAACTGACATAGTCTGGCCGACAACAAAACTAAAACAACAAAAAGTCCACCTCCGAACTCAAAGGGACTGCGAAACCGAACCATCGTCGCGTCCATCTGTTCAAGCAGCAACAGCAAGTACCAATAAAAAACATACAGATATGGGTGAGATTCCCGTTCATCAACACAACAAAATAGTAGTAGTAAAAACGGGACGACTCACCAGGTAACAGCGTACCCAACATGCTTACAAGGTTCTCAATATAAATCATGTTAAGCAGTCAACAATATAATATCATGCTAAATATTTAACAGCATAATATAAGGCATTCTTAAACAATACAGTGATGTATAACAGTAAATGTAAACATCAATAGCCATGCGATGCAATGCAATGTATATGACTCAATGTCAATGTCACTGGGTACTACTCTGACCCCTGCTCCATGGAGCTAACAAAACATTCAGAGAGAGTGAATGGGAGGACATGTTCCGGTTTCTGCCAGCCATGAGCAAGATGCTACAACATTCGTAATGTGCACGTATCTGGCTTTACGGTAACACTCTCGACCAAACATGAAAAGTACGGCATCTAGTAGAGGATATCAGTGTATTGCACGGATTCGCCACGACGCAGAAGAATCACCAACTGGTCACATGTTAGCCTTTCCAACCCTGATACCTCCAAAAAGACCATTGAAGATCGTCACCGTAAGATTCGCACCCGCATCAAGGTGTAAGCTCAACTCCTAGGCTCAAGGCCTTACAACTATGCACATGAAATGCCAATGCTTACACAAAGCAGATGCGATAAAGCAATGTCTATCCATTGGATAAACCTCAAGGTTCACTAAGGTTCTCTTCCTTAGAAACTACACGCGTCTTTATTTTATAAAACATTTATCCATCGGATAAAACATTTATCCATCGGATAAATATCTCGTGACTCCTTTGGAATGATCCAGATTGCTTTCAGAATCGCCGACTGTCCCCAGAAACCAACACAAGTCTTTTCAGCGTGTTTTGTCCTCACTCACATGCTTTCTAGGAAACTTCCTAGAAGGTCACCCATCCCATAATTACTCTAAGTCAAGCACGCTTAACTATAAAGTTCTTATGTTCTAAGTTCCCGAAAAGAAGATAAATCTTGTTGGTATGGGTAGTACCAACCAATTCTTATATGCCTTCCCTCAACTATACAGTCCCATACCTGCATGGCCTCAGGATTCCTTCCACTGTACAGTCCCATACCTGCACAGTCTCAGGATCTCTCTCATTCCAGTTATCACAAGATGGAAACAATTGAACGATTAACCTGGATCCGAATCACCAATCCGTCATTGAACTACTGCTTCAAAAACCAAAACGTTTCATGTTTGTGTTTACATCTTATGAATTATGTCTCAAGTCCTAAGCATTATGAATAAGGATTGAGAATCCTCTTAGATGAGTCTTTAAGCCTTTCTAAGATATTAATCCCTTGTCTTTCAATTAAGGAAACAAGTGTTGATTTCACTTAAGTCTTATGAAGTCACTGATGTACTAAGTCATCAATGGTATAGTACATGGTCTTGTTCCACCACATACCATACTTAATTAACCCTTGTCTTTAGCTCTAAGTTAATTACTTAACTTAGGTTTTTCACGCGTAAAACTTTACGATTGAGTTAGAAAACTCCTTTTGTAAACCAAACAACTTTTACAATTAAAAACTCATTTGATTTTTGAAACAACATTGGACTACTTACTTCATTTCTAGCAGTTTCTAAAAGGTGAAATTCTCTTAGCGGATTTACATTCGCTTAGCGAAATTGAGGCAGTAATACCTCTCTTGAAACTCCTCTGTATCGCTCGGCGAAACATATTTCGCTTAGCGAAAGTCCACTTTATTCGCTTAGCGAGTATCATTTCGCTTAGCGAAATGGAGGCGGTTATACCTCTTTTGAGACTCCTCTGGATCGCTTGGCGAAACAGAATTCGTGTAGCGAAATTTTACTTCATTCGCTTAGCAAGTATAATGTCGCTTAGCGAAATGGAGGCGGTTATACCTCCTTTGGAGACTTCTCTGGATCGCTCAGCGAGACGTAATTCACGTAGTGAAATTCGCTGGGTTCGCTTAGCGAATATTAATTCGCTTAGCGAAAGTGAGGCAGTGATGCCTAACTTAGAATTCCTCTGTTTTCGCTTAGCGAATGTAAATTCGCTTAGCGAAAAGTTGCCTTAAACCAAGACATTACCTTATGGAACCATTTTGATTCTCTTCATGAAACCACTTCTTTTCTCATTTTGAGTCACTTGATTGACTAGATGGACTAAGGATAAGGTATAAAACATGTTTCACTTTGGTGAAAACACTTTGAGATTTAATTCCATTCAAAGTCACTTAGGGTTTTTATTTGAAAACACAAGTTATTGAAAGCACTTTCTTTACATCAAAACTTAACTTGTCCAAGAACTATTCATATCCTTCCTTTCCTCAAGGTCATGGCTAATAGCCAACTAGGAACCAATGTGAAGTTTTACTTCATCAACTAATCAAAGTGTAGCTCACAAAACTTACACAATCATGATAGTACCATAACCCACAACATTGCATCACAATTAAGTACATAAACACAAAAGTCTATACTTGATCTAATAATCAAAGTAGGTTCTTCATCATGCAAGAAATCATTTTGTCACCTAAACAATATCATCATAAAACACATGATAAGGTATGAAACACATGATAAGGCATAACTACAAATATCACACATTGTTCTCTTGGAGAACTTAACACAACTTAACCATTAAAAGTGAACCCAAACTAAAGGGTTTCACCCACACATAATATAAACAACCATCTTTACCACCACCATCTTGGTGTGATGAGGTTCATCCCCAAACCTGTTGAAGAGCAGATTCCCGGATCAAAGTCGGTTGATCGGTTTGTGAACCTCCTGGCAATCGTCAACAACTACAACAACATAACAATCAAACATTAAACAACAATCAAACCAAACTCAACAATCCTATTAAAGAGGATTTCGGCCACCCTAGGTTAAAAGGTTAGGAATTGATCTTGATTTTCCATTTCATGGATTCAAAGGCATAGGAAAGCTAAGGATGAAATCAAGTGTTAGAAATCAAAAATTGATGAAAACACTATTCATCATCATCAAGAAGGGTTCGGCCCCACTGTGCTTTTTGAGCTATGATGAGAGTTGAATCATAAGCTCTTGGGTTTAGGTAGAGATTGATGATGTGAGTTCAAAGAACTTGGTCTTACCTCAAAAGGATTTTTCTACAATTTCCTATGGATTTTCAAAGTTTTAGATCTAAGAAATGATTTTCATGAAAATGAAGATTGATCTTGAAATAAAGAGATATTCAAGAAGCTAAGAGATCATAGAAGTGATCTTACCTTAAAATGAAGGAAGATTGCTCAAGGAATCAAGTGATTCTAACAAGGTTTCATGAATTTCTCATGAACAACAATGGAGGTTTTGCTCTAAGGAAGGAGATCAGTGTTCTTGGCTCTTCAAGAGGGGCTGGGCTGCGTGAATGAGAGGGTGTGAGGGCTGAGTTCAGCCTTAAAACAAGTCACTTAAGGGCAAAATGGTCATTTGCCAAAAGGGTAAAATGGTAAAAGTGCAAAAGACTAAGGTTAGGGGCATTTTGGTCATTTCGCATCTAGATTTTTCCGATCGTCATGACGACTCTGGCATACTCTCCCAAGTGTCCTGGGATGATGTGATATCAAGATTATCTGTTGGCGAGTCCCGGTAAATCCATATGTGGCTCCGTTCGTCACCCGATTGTGGATTCCGCCCGAACGAAGGTCAGGAAATGATTTTTCTGAAATTTTTACGAAATTTAACCAAAACATAGAGCATCGAATTCTAAGACTTACTATCTCGTTCACGGGTCTATCTGAGGTCTTCTGAGCAGTAAAATCATACTGTCAGTGTAAAAACGCAGACCGGACTCCGTTTGAGTTTTTGACTCAAAACTTAATCGTAGCTTCCTACGATATTGTCGAGCATGACTATGGTCTCAGAATATTTTATTTCCATTCCTAAGACCTCGAATAAAATACATATGTTAAAATACTGAAGAATTAGAAAACGTGAAAATCGGGGCTTTACAATATATGTTTCTTATCTCCCATTGTTTTTCTGTATGTGTTACTTTTATTTTATGAAAAGACCCCGAGAAGGAACCAATTGTTGAGGAACTGGATGGCATTCCTTACGAGCCTGACGCCAGAGGACGTGTCAGGGGCCTTAGCCTCGAGAGGACGGGCAATGATTGTTGTTAGCCGGAGAGTTGTCTCTCAGCCTACTTTTCGTACTTTTATTTTGGTTTGTACTAATATACTCTGCATGTACTACTTTATACTGTAGCCCTACTGATGGGGCAATGATGCATGTGATATATTTCTTTATATTTTAAGCTGTGTACTCTGAAGCGTTGCATGCCGTAAATCGTTTTGCTTCCGTGCTCAATTTTCCGCTTCGCTTCATATTAATAAGACGCGCTAACGTTTATTTTGCAATTAAGGTTAATTAATATTTGAGGTTCTACTGATGGGATGGCGGATCGTCTCATTTATTGGTATCAGAGCAGTTCGATTCTAATATCGGACTGTTAGGTTTAGGAAGTGTACTGGCTTGATAAGTTGAGTCCACATTGGATGTCAACCGTGTTAGAAAAATGGGTAGAGCGTCCGATGCGTAAGTTATCGAGTGTGATAACTGTTTTGTTCGTAAGGCATACGATATATATATTGGTTGATGAATATTGTATGTGCTTCTGTCTGGCTCGTGAGGAGAGAGTCTGTTTCGCGTCGCGAGACCGAAAGACTACACCTTACTGATCAGGCTAGCCTTCTGGCTCGCGTGGCGAGAATATGTTCACGCAGCGAGACTGAGAGGCTGTTCTTTGCTGATCAGTCTAGCCTTCTGGCTCGCGCGGCGAGAATAGGTTCGTGTCGCGAGGCAGAGAGGCTGTTCTTTACTGATCAGTCTGGCCTTCTTGCTCTCGAGGCGAGAATCACGTTCACATCGCGAGGTCGAAAGGCTGTACTTCATTACTAAGGCTGGCCTTCTGGCTCGCGAGGCGAGCATTGTTTTCGCGACACGAAGCCGAAAGGCTTTCTGTCTCGTGGGGCAATCATAAGGCCGCGAGGCGAGCACTTTCTTTTTGCCTTTTCCCTTGTTTTCTTCATTTTCTTTCCTACTAACAAACTAGATGTGTCTTATGAATTGAAACTAATGCTTCATTTACCAGGAAAGAATCGCTAGAGGACGTGGTAGAGGAAGGGGAGCACTAGTTGGAACCGGGAGCCTCGACAGTAGTGGGGATACCTCAGAATTGGGAATAGCAGAGATCAAAACGAAGCAATGAGGGCCATGAGCGATTTGGCTGCTACAATGCTGCAACAAACACAGCAGAATACTCAGTTCATGCAACGACAAGAAGAGAAGGATGCTAAACAGCAGTAGAATCCGATAGGAGGAGGTGAAGTGGTAAACACTGGACTGAATGCTTTCATGAAAGGGGAATGCTCCTCAATTCCATGGAGAATACAATCCAGAAGTTGCCGAGCTATGGCTGCAAGAGAGATCGAGAAAGTCTTCATCGCTATCCAGTGCAGAGAGGATAGGAAAGTCACTTACGCTACCTTCATGCTAGTCGGGGCAGCTGAAGCATGGTGGAGGAACAAGCAGAGACTGCTAGAGACTGAAGGAAGGCTGCTGACCTGGGAAGTGTTCCGTGAGAGCTTCTTGGAGAAATATTTCCCAAGGAGTGTCCGTCAAGAGAAGGAGAAAGAGTTCCTGAACCTGAAGCAGGAACAGAAGTCGGTGGGAGAATATGCCATGAGGTTTAAGGCGCTGCTGAAATTCTCCCAGTTTTACCAAGTGTATCCGGCTGAAGACTGGGTGTGCAGAAGGTTTGAAGACGGACTGACGCCCGAACTGAAGAGGGCTATGCTGCCATTGAGCATCCGATCATTCCCTGAGCTAGTGGAAAAATGCATTGTACTGGAAGGACATGATCAAAAGAGAGTTACACAGACTCCAGCAACCAGCGGTGGACCGGCCAGGAGCTTTGGTCAGAAAGGCCGAGGAGGAAAGTTCCAACCGAGGGCGAAACCTTACAGTCGCCTGAATCAACAACCAGCAAGTTATGGAAAGGGGAATGCCAATGCCAGCCAAGGACAACCAGGTTTTTCAAGTGCTTTCGATGCGGCGGGACGCATCAAGTGAAGGATTGTGCTCAAGCACCAAATGTCACTTGTTTCCTTTGTGGCACGTGGGGCCACTATGCCAACGAGTGCCGGACGAGGGATGCTGGTAAGGGTCAAGTCCAACAATGAGTCGGAAGAACTCAGAATACTGGGACTGGACAACAAGTTGTGGGTCAGCAGAACAGGCCGCAGACGATGGGAAGAGTGTTCGCCATGAGGGGATCTAAAGCCTCTCAATGTCCTAATCTGATACAAGGTAGGTGCCCAGTTGTGGGGGGACTCTTATCTGTTTTATTTGATTCGGGGGCTACAAATTCCTGTATTTCTTTAGCGTGTATGGATCATTTGAATTTACCTGTTTCAACCTTACCATATGATTTGACTGTTTCTACACCTACAGGTGATTCCCTGACAACCTTATTTGTCTGTTTAAAATGCTCGGTTGTTTTAGAGAACCGATATTTTCTTGTTGACCTAATCTGTCTGCCTATGCAGCATATCGATATTATCTTAGGCATGGACTGGAGTACTAGACTGTTCAAATAAAACCCTCTGTTTTTCCGAGCAATCTGAATCATTCCCTGCCAGTGATGGTTTGTCGGGAGGTGTATGATCAAGAGAGTGCATGATGCTGTTTTCTTTGGAAGCCGAGGAGACTCCGAGTCTGGATGCCTTACCGGTGGTGCATGAGTTTCCAGATATTTTCCCGGACGATGTGCCAGGATTACCACCCAAGAGGGAGGTAGAGTTCGCAATCGATCTTACACCCGGAGTCGAACCGATATCGATAGCACCCTATCGAATGTCCCTAACAGAGTTGGCAGAGCTGAAGAAGCAACAGGACGACATGCTGCAGAAGCAGTTTATAAGACCGAGTGTTTCACCCTGGGGAGCAACTGTGTTGTTTGTCAAGAAGAAGGATGACAGTTCAAGGTTGTGTGTGGACTACAGACAGCTCAACAAGGTGACGATCAAGAATAAATACCCGTTGCCACGGATTGACGATCTTATGGACCAATTGAGGGGAGCAACGGTATTTTCTAAGATTGATCTGAGATCCGGTTATCATCAGATAAGGGTGAAGGAAGATGATACACCGAAGATGGCTTTCAGGAGTCGGTATGGGCACTACGAGTATCTAGTTATGCCTTTTGGTGTGACTAATGCCCCTGCAGTGTTCATGGACTATATGAACAGGATCTTCAGACCGTACCTTGATAAGTTTGTCGTTATTTTTATCGATGACATCCTTATCGACTTCATAGACAAGGAAGAGCATTAAGAGCATTTGAGGGTTGTACTTCAAGTTCTTAAGGACAGACGACTTTATGCCAAGTTGTCTAAGTGCGAGTTCTGGCTGGAGGGGGTGCAATTCCTTGGGCATGTGATCAATAAGGACAGTATAGCAGTAGATCCTGCAAAGGTAGAAGCTGTGGTTGAGTGGGAAAGCCCCAAGACGGTAAGCGAGATCAGAAGCTTTCTCGGGCTAGCAGGGTACTATAGGAGGTATATCGAGGGATTCTCGAAGATTGTGTTACCTCTAACGCAATTAACGAGGAAAGGAAAAGCGTATGAATGGACAGAAGAGTGTGAGGCTAGTTTCCAAGAAATGAAAAGGGGGCTAATTACATCTCCGGTACTAGTCTTGCCAGATCCATCAACGTCATTCGATGTGTATTGTGACGCATCGTATCAAGGTTTGGGTTGCGTACTCATGCAAGAGAGGAAAGTGGTAGCCTATGCTTCCAGACAGCTGAAAGTGCACGAACGGAATTACCCAACCCATGACCTAGAGTTGGCTGCAATAGTGTTTTCATTGAAGATATGGAGGCACTATCTCTATGGCGCTAAATTCAGTGTGTTTAGAGACCATAAGAGTTTGAAGTATCTGTTCGACCAAAAGGAGTTGAACATGAGGCAGAGAAGATGGATGAAATTCATAAAAGCTTATGAATTTGACCTACAGTACCACCCAGGAAAGGCCAACGTGATGGTAGATGCATTGAGTCGGAAATCTTTGCATATATCCGCTATGATGGTGAAAGAGCTGGAACTGCTGGAACAGTTCAGGAATCTGAATCTAGACGTTGAGCTATCCAGAGATAAGATAAGTTTATGAATGGTCACTATCACTAGCGACTTTCTAAACTTGATCTGGAAGAAGCAAGGAGAAGATCAGTACCTACAAGAAAAGAACTAGATGGTAGAAGAAGGAAAGACTTTAGAGTTTAAGAAAGGTACTGATGGAATCCTGAAGTTTGAAGATGGGATATGTGTGCCTAAGGATAGCGAAGTTAGGAACATGATCTTGGAAGAGGCACACAAGAGTAAGCTAAGTTTTCATCCTGGATCTACAAAGATACCAGGACCTAAAGGAAATGTTTTGGTGGCCTGGGATGAAGAAGGAAGTAGCAGAATATGTCCAATCCTGTCTGGTGTGTTAAAAGGAAAAGATTGAACACCAGAAAACAGCAGGGTTATTGCAATCACTGGATTTCCCAGAATGGAAATAGGATAGCATTGCAATGGATTTTGTTTCCGGACTACCAAGGATGCAAAAGAAGTGCGATGCAATTTGGGTAATAGTTGACAGGCTTACGAAATGTGCTCATTTCTTGCCGATCAACCAAAGGTATTCTTTGAAAAGATTAACCCAGATGTACATCAAAGAAGTGGTGAGATTGCATGGAGTACCTTCGAGTATAATTTCGGACAGGGATCCAAGGTTTACTTCTAGGTTTTGGCAGAGTTTAAATGGTGCATTGGGAACGAAGCTCAGAATGAGTTCAGCTTATCATCGCAGACAGATGGTCAATCTGAAAGGACAATTCAATCATTGGAGGATCTTTTAAGAGCATGTGTTTTGGAAAACACAGGAAATTGGGACGAATTCCTTCCGCTGATTGAATTCACTACAACAATAGTTTTCACTCGAGCATTGGCATGGCGCCATACGAGGCGCTGTATGGACAAAAGTGCAGAACACCACTCTGTTGGTATGAGACCGGGGAGAATCAATTAATAGGCCCAGAGATGGTGCAGCGAACGACGGAACAAGTTAAGAAAATTCGGGAAAAGATGAAAGTCACACGGGATTGGCAGAAGAGCTACAGTGACAAGAGGAGGAGACCTTTGGAATTCCAAGAAGGCGATCATCTCTTTATGAGAGTCACTCCAAGAACTGGAATTGGCAGGGCAATCAAATCCCGAAAGCTTACACCTAGATTCATTGGACCATTTCAAATTCTTCGCCGAATTGGTCCAGTTGCCTACCAAATTGCTTTACCTCCCAATCTATCCATTATTCATGATGTATTCCATGTATCCCAACTCAGAAAATACCATCCGGATCCATCACACGTGATAGATCCCGAATCAATCCAAGTAAGGGAGAACTTTGAATACGAAGCGTTGCCTGTACGGATTGACGACACGAGGGTGAAAGAACTCCGCGGGAAGCGGATTCTCTTAGGCAAGGTCATATGGGATGCTACAATAGGAGATGCCACCTGGGAACGTGAAGAGGATATGCAGCAGTGATATCCACATCTATTCTAAGGTATGTCGAATTTCGAGGATGAAATTCTTTTTAAGGGAGGTAGTAATGTAACGCCCCGATTTTCTAGATTTTCTCAATTAAACAGTATTTGTGTATTTGTATTTTGTTGAAGGGTCTAGAGAGTGAAATAAATTATTCCGAGATCATAGTCACGCTCTACGCTATCGTAGGAAGCTATGGTTAAATTTTGGTCAAAAACTCAGACGGAGCCCGATCTGCGATTTTCATTGACTTTAGTGTTTTACTACTATCAGGACCAAATTTGGACTCATGAACGAGAATGTTAGTCTAAGAATCATGTTTCCTATATTTTCGAAAAAGTTCGTCCTGACGTTCGAAAAAGTTCGTCCTGACGTTCGAAAATGAAAATAATATATTTTATTCGGGCCGATAATCGATCTGGGAGACGATTCGAACCGTGTAAGGGTTTTATGAAGCCCATGATAGGATCATCTTCATGTCAAGGCTGTTGTCAGGTCATCTAGGGACCCATACCAGTGTCGTGATAATTTCAAAATATCGGGACGTGAAATGACCAAATTGCCCTTGGCTATTTTTACTAAATTACCCTTTTTACCTTTCTTAACACTTAAGTAAAACTTAAGAAAATATCTCACTCTCTGTCTTTCTCTCTCCCCCATTCTCTTCTTCTTATTCCTTCTTTCTCCTTCTTTTTCCTCCATTTCTCTTTTCTTCCTCCATTTTCACCTCTATTTTTCTCAAGCTTCCTCAAGCTTTTTCAACCAAATTTGTGAAGCAAAGTTGCTCCGCTCATCCTCCTCTATCACCTAGGAGGTATAGATTTCATCCTTGAGCTCTCAATCATCATTTTTCTCCATTGATTTTCATGATTTAAGTTTTTAGATCTAAACTTCAAAAATCTCTAGAAAATTGTAGAAAAATCATTTTAATGCCAAACCAATTTCTATGAGCTATTATCATCCTCTACTATCATAATCCTAGAGATTGAAATCAAATAAGCTCTCTAGCCTATTTATCTAGGAGTGGCCCAATGGGAAAGAATTTGGGGAAAAATGGATTTTTGTTCATTGTTCTTGATCTCAACCATTTCATTCCTTAATCATGTAATCCAAGTAATTAGGAAGCTAAATCAGTCTCCCACCTATTTTTTTGGGTGGTGGCTGAAACCCCAAATTTTTTGTTTAAGGGGTTTTTGTTTAAATCTTTAATAATTGATCAATGATTATACATTGAGTATGCTTAAGGATCATTGATCCAAGAGTTTGTAGAATTTCAACATCCCTAGCCTACTTAATTAAATAGGGACAATAGCTAATCCTAAGGAATTTGGGAGTTTTTGATTTAACTGTGCTGATTTCTTGTTGTGTTTTGTTGTACAGAATCGGACAGGACTTGAACATTCGACCGCGCACCCGATTAACCGTTGCAGAGTCGTAGCCGGAGCTGCACGTGAGCATTACTAAGGAGGGGAGAAAGAACTAATATCTACGGGAAGGCAAGCTTAGTATTATCTATATATATACACACACTCATGATTCATTTGAACCTGGTTTTCAACAAAGAGATCTGCTTTAAAAATATCAATCAAGATATTGATAATTGGGAAATTCCAAAAATTCCCACAAAAGAACTCTACAAGCCAGAAGGCAGATTTTTCCTGCATTCTGACTATGTCATCAAGGCAGTAGAGAAAAACATTCCAATCAACCCAGAGAGTGAAGAATTTCATCTTCTCTCAATGGACACAATCAAAAATCACAAACAAAAGTACAGATACCTACACATTGGGTGTGTTCAGGTAGCTGTTAAACCTTTAATCAGAGAAGGATTAAACGCTTCAATCATAATGTAATTAAGAGATACAAGGCATAATAAATTTGAGGATTCTCTCTTAGGAACAGTTGAAACTAGCCTAAGTCAGTGTCCGATTTACTTCAATTGTTATCCAAATAGAACTTTAAGTTTACAAGATAGAAATATCTTGGATTCTTTGTTCTTAAATATCAAGATCTGTGGTTTAGACATGAAACACGGATCTATCCCAGCGGCTTTACTTTACAGAATTCAATACAAAGTAATGAATTCTTGTAATTCTAAAGTCCTTCAAACAAAAACAACTGGAGAAACAACTTTGTTTCTCCCTGATGTTACAAAGGTCAATATTATTGTGCCAAAGAAAATCCTCTGGAAAGATGTAATCTTACCAGAAAAATGGATTTTGGATAAAGCTACCCCAGCTTTGCCCAAAGAATCATCAAACTTTAATCAAATTGTTCAATCTCAATCAGGACAAGTAGAATTAGTCTTTGATAGGCGAAATTCTTTTAGCTCCTTTAGAACACCAAGTATTAGATCTGAGATCTTCAGGTCTGTACCATCAAGGCAATCTTTCTCAGCCTTATCCCAATCTTCGAATCAATCCATTAATTTACAGGGCCTAGATACCTCATCTAGTATCCCTAGACCAATTTATCAGGCTGAAGATGATGATGGAAAATCAATTCAGTCTCCAACATACTCCTCTATTAATGCGTCTTTTAATGATGAATTATAAGACCCATTTTGATAAGGAATCCCTAAGAAAGAGCTTTTACTCTGAGGAATGGAAACCTCAAAGAGAGTGGTTCTTTCAACACTACAAGGGAACAAAACGGAAAAATATTCAAGATGAATATTACACCTTTCTTAACAACGTTAAGAAAAACATTCAATTCTTTGACTGGTTTCATGTTTATCTGGTCAAGCATAGTATTGATTATCCTTGGAAAATAACATTGACTGAGGACAAGTCAACAAATGTCATTACGGTTTGGCATTTAAAAAATGGTGGGTTAGCCAAAACAAAACTACCCCCAAATAACTCTTTCCAACTCCCAGGGATCAAAGATCCTAAGGATGATACAACTCCAATCATAGCTTCACCTTTCAAAACTAAAGAAGTCAAAACTAAACCAATAGTAGATCCTATCAAAAAGGTAGATAAGGGACTACAACATATTGTGGTGCCAGATTCACCACAAGATTCTGGATAGCAAACTCAAGCTCCTTATGGGCTAAGGAGTAAGGGTCCAACCATCAATGTAATTGATGAAGCTAGCTCAGATAGGAAATCCGTGGCTTCTTCGTCAAGAACAAAAGAAACAAATAAACCCCCTCTCAGTCTCAACCCGGTTTTCTCCAAACCTTGGAAAAAATCCACAAAACTCTATTATCCGAGAGCAACTCACCCAGATTTGCTCTTAGAAGAAAAACCTCCAACCTTCAAAAGTTTCAATGCCAATAATATCTATGAATGGAACATAGATGGCTTGCCTGAATACCACATAATGACCACATTGCAGCATATGACAATGATGGCCACAGCTTACCAAGCTGCCAATGATGCTTCTGAAGAAGTAATCTGTAATATCCTCGTAGCAGGATTTATTGGCCAATTGAAAGGATGGTGGGACCATTCTTTTACTGATGAGCAGAAAGAAAGAGTCTTTACTGCTATCAAAACCCAAGCTGATGGTACACCTATCACAGATGATGGTGAACCCATACCTAATGCCATCAATACTTTAATCTTTTCCATTGCTGAGCACTTTATTGGTAATACCTCAGTCTGGAAAGATAAATCAGCAGAATTACTATCCAATCTCAAATGGAGATCCTTATCAGATTTTAGGTGGTATAGAGATACCTTTCTAACAAGGGTTTATACCAGAGAAGATTGTCAGGATCGTCTCTGGAAAGGAAAATTTGTAGTAGGTCTTCCTACTGCCTTAGGAGACATTGTTAAGGATGCGCTCCAAGCTTATGCCCCTGAGGGTAAAATCCCTTATGATCAATTAACCTATGGCCAACTCATTGCAGTTATCCAGAAAATAGGTACACGACTTTGTCAAGAGGATAGAGTTCGTAGCCAATTCCAAAAAGAAAAGGCAGCAAAAAAGGATTTAGGATCATTCTGCCAACAATTTGGAATGCCCCCTTGTCCAAAGGATAAACCAAAATCCTCCCACAAACACCATCAATCTCACCAAACCAACAAAGTACATAAGCCAAAGTATACCAAGTATACTAGGTACAAAAGAAATAGTCCTCCTAGAAAACTCAAGCAAGAGTTTAAATCAAAACCTGCAATTGATATTGCAATTCCAAAAAAATCAACCATTTGCTATAGTTGTGGTAAGCCAGGCCATGTTAACAAATATTGTAGGCTTAAAAAGAAAATTAAAGCCTTAAATCTCGAACCAACAATTGAGGAACAACTGAACAATCTTCTTATAGAATCAGATGAGTCAGATGGATCAAATGGTGATTCTTCTGAAAATCTCAATCATATTTTAGAAGATGATATTGGAAGCCAAGCTTCTGAGTCTTCTAATGAAATTAATGTCTTAACTAAGGATCAAGATCTCCTTTTTGAAGTCATTAATGCTATTCCTGACAAAGATGAAAGGAAAAAGTACTTCGAAAGGTTCTCTGCTTCTATGAAGAAGGAACCTAAGGCTAAAGGAAAAGCCATCGTCAAAGATCAATTTGATTTCAAAACAATCCTCAAACGTCTAGAATCTAAACAACAAAAGCCTGTCACAATTCAAGATCTCCAGGAAGAGATCAAGAATCTTAAACAAGAAATCAAGGAGATAAAACAAGAACAAGCTGTTCATAAGCTTATTTTATCTCAACTTGATAATCAATCCTCTGAACCCCCTTCAGATGATGAAAATCTAGCTGAACCCAATCGAGAGAAAAGTGTTAGTCATCATTCGGATAATGAAGATAATAACACTGACAAAGATCAAGAATTTTTTAATCTTATTAATCAATTAAAAATTCAAAAGTTCTATATTAAAATTAGAATTATCATTGATGATTTTATTCTTAATACTACAGCCCTTTTTGACACTGGTGCTGATTCAAATTGTATTTTAGAAGGATTAATTCCTACTAAATATTTTGAGAAAACATCTGAAAGGCTGAGTACAGCTAATGGCTAAGGCCATTATTGAAAATCATGGTCTTAAGGTAGAAACACCGTTTTTACTTATTAAAGATCTCAAAAATGAAGTGATTTTAGGAACACCGTTCATAAGATCGCTTTTTCCTTTAACAATTACCAATGAAGGAATTTCTATTCAATATCTGGGTAAGAAGATAATTTTCTCCTTCATATGAAAACCTTTGGTGAGAAACTTAAACTTTCTTCACCATAAGCAAAATCAAGTCAATTTCTTAAAAGAAGAAGTTTCTTTAAAATCATTGACTTAAAACTCAACCAATCTGATATCAAAAAGAGGATCCAAGATGTTCTTGATGAAATCCACAATTCTATCTATTCTGATCTGCCAAATGCATTTTGGGATAGAAAGAAGAATGTAGTTGATTTGCCTTACGAACAAGGTTTCACTGATAGGCAAATCCCTACCAAAGCTCGACCTATTCAAATGAATCATGAGTTACTCCAATTTTGCCAAAAAGAGATTAACGATCTCTTGCAAAAAGGATTAATCCGTCAAAGCAAGTCACCATGGTCTTGTGCTGCTTTTTATGTCAATAAGCAAGCTGAAATTAAGCGTGGAACTCCTCACTTAGTTATCAATTACAAGCCCCACAATCAAGCGCTTAAGTGGATTAGATATCCAATTCCTAATAAAAAGGATTTACTTAGTCGCTTAAATAATGCAAAGATATTTTCCAAATTTGATATGAAATCTGGATATTATCAAATAGAAGTCAAAGATAGTATCGCTAAAAGACAGCCTTCACTGTCCCTTTTGGGCAATACGAATGGAATGTAATGCCCTTTGGTCTCAAAAATGCTCCTTCAGAATTTCAAAAAATTATGAATGACATTTTCAATCCTTATTCAAGCTTTACCATTGTCTACATTGACGATGTTTTAGTCTTTTCTCAATCCATTGACCAGCATTTCAAACATCTTAGGATTTTTATAGGAATCATTAGGAGAAATGGTTTAGATGTGTCAAAACCCAAAATTTGGTTATTTCAAACACAAGTTAGGTATCTTGGTCATACAATTTATCAAGGAACAATAACTCCTATCCATAGAGCCATAGAGTTCGCGGATAAATTTCCCAATCAGCTCATTGATAAAACCCAATTACAGAGATTCTTAGGATGTCTTAATTATGTAAAGGATTTTATCCCCAATGTTAGTACTCTTATTAAGCCTTTGCATGATAGGCTTAAGAAAGAACCTCCTCCTTGGACAGATAAACATACCCATGTTGTCCAAACAATCAAAACTCGGGTAAAGGATCTTCCATGCCTTTATCTTCCCAATCCTTCCGCCTTTAAAATTGTAGAAACTACTGCCTCAGACATTGGTTATGGTGGAATTTTAAAACAAAGGATTTCAGAAAAAGAGCATATCATTACATATACTTCTAAACACTGGAATTCTGCACAATTAAATTATTCAACTGTTAAAAAGGAAATTTTAACAATTGTTTTGTGCATCTCAAAATTTCAATCAGATTTACTTAATCAAAGATTTTTGGTTAGAATAGATTGCAAAGCTGCAAAAGATATTTTGCAAAAAGATGTTAAAAATCTTGCATCAAAACAAACTTTTGCTAGATGGCAAGCAATTTTAAGTGCTTTTGACTTCGATATTGAATTTATCAAAGGCTCTTCCAATTCTTTACCTGACTAACTTACTCGTGAATATTTACAGGGAAAGTAGTAGCCAGTCACCAGAGGCAGAAATGCCAGACTCCACCTCTTCCTCTGTAAAAGGGAAGGCCAAGGCCAAAGAAAAGGCCACCACCTCCAAAAAGGCCAAAGGCCCATTAGTCCTTGTTGGACTACCAAAACAAAAACGCCAAGATGCGTCCAAGCCATTTGGGTCATCCACCCAATCTGGGTCATCCACCCAGAAAACCTCAAAAGTTGGGTCATCCACCCAACAGCCAACCAAAGCCCAAGTGGCCCAATCTTCCCAAACAGCCAAACAACCCAAAGCAAATTATGGCATACCAATCCAAACCCTTCAGGCTTTCCAAGATCAAGGCCTAACCCATCTTCCTAAAGGAACCTGGAAACAAAAACTTGAAGGTGGTCCTGACTTTCAAGAAACCAATCTTGCTAAACTCATTCATGATTTAGCAACCACACCAATCCCAATCCAATCGGTCAAACCTGATAAAACCTTATCAGTTAAAACCACCACGAAAGCAACACCTCATTATGTTGCTAAAAACCAATTTAAAAATGTTCTTCAAATGGAACCAAGTTATTGGGACAATAATCCTAATAACGTTCCTGCAAAAGTTTTGCCTTATGGCTTTCATTATAAGCCCAATCATATTTTGAAAACCAGACAATTTTATGAGTTTATTTTGGTTGATACCGATTCAGTTGCGATTAAACATTATCGTAACCAGAAGGATCAAGCAAAATACACCCATTCTACTTTCCAGATTCTTAAGGTTCTTACACCCGGACAATTTGGAAATAATCCAAACAATGTTAAAAAGTTTTCACAACCTTTTGACCCTTGTGGTTATACTTATTGGGATTACGAAACTGCTTGGACCAACATGTTTTGGTACCAAAACAAT
Source organism: Ammopiptanthus mongolicus (assembly GCA_039655645.1). Classification (NCBI taxonomy): domain Eukaryota; kingdom Viridiplantae; phylum Streptophyta; class Magnoliopsida; order Fabales; family Fabaceae; genus Ammopiptanthus; species Ammopiptanthus mongolicus. The sequence goes on from CM077345.1 coordinate 64,025,884, forward strand.
GCAAACAAACATTCTTGGTTAATCTACTTCAAGAGAAATACCAAGTACAATTTTCCTAAATGGTTCGTCCAATGGTGGCAATTCTTCGGACCAAACAAGACAATCTTACCCCCAGAAGTTACTGAGGGTTTCCAAACATTCAAAGAATACTATGAGCCATCAGTTAGCACTTTTAATGCTAGCTTAGTATTCTTTTCAAACTTTGCATTATCATGGATCTTTAGTTGGCAATACAAGTACCAACAACAAGAAAGTTTCCCTGAGAATTACCCAATTTTATCATGAGCGTCATTTGTGAAATGGTGGGCAGAATTTGATTACTCTGCTGCTACCTCAGAAAATGTAAAACTCTGGCTACATCAACACCCAAAATGGATGAAAGCTGCAAATCCAGAGACTTGTGAGTTCTTGAATCAAAAAACAAAGGCCATAGCTGCCCTAGCTGCCTCAACAAACAGAGATAGTTTCACAAAGAATTTAGAAGTCATTGCCAAATTGGCACGAGAAGAAGCAAAAGCACATGAAGGCAAACTTCTTCTTCAAAGCAGAATCTTCCTCCTTCAGAAGACGAAGATTAAGATCAAGAAAATTCCCAAGACTCAGACTCGTTCTATCAGAATGAAGATGATTGCTTCGGGATAGACACTATTGTTCATCTGTCTGATGATGATTAGTAGCACTATTCAATTGTCTGAAGACTATTCATATGTCTGAAGACTGTTCATCCGTCTGAAGACCCAATCACTGTTGGCCCAACACTATTCTGCTGATACTACAGTTCCAGTCAAGATACCGGCACTGTTCATTAATTATTGTAATAGTATAGGTCATGATACCGGTACTGTTGTAATAGTAATTTTTCAATTTCTATTTATAGAGTGGCTGCATCCCTCTTCAAGGCATTAGAAGTTTTAGAGAGATACTAGAGAGATAACCTAGAGAGAGACGCTCTGAGAAGTGAGCCTCCTCCCTGCCTCCTCCCTCTTCCATCTTCTCCTTCTCTTCTTCTTCTTCGTTTTCCAATCTTGTAAAACTTGTTTATTTTCAATAAAATTTCAATCTTTCCTCACTTGCATACATTACTTGCATCTTCTCTTCTTCCTCCACTAGTCCTGGTGAGGCTCTGTGATGACAACCAAATTAGTGGGTTGCCTTGTTGATGATCTTAGGTTGAATTATCAAGCACAATTGGTGAGACTTTCATAGAAACGTAAGAAGACATGTATTGTTCAAATCAAGAAAGTAGAAAAACAGAAAATGGATGAAGATGAGGAAAGGGAGAGGCGCCACAAATCCAAGGGGATTTGATAAACCTAGTGAAGATCGTCACAAAAGTCTTGGACTCTTGATAAGATCAAAGGGGGTGGCTCAATCAAGAACGTAAGAGAGACAAAACCCTCACAATTGGAATCAATCCAAAATCAATTTCTTAGTTTTCATTCCTCTTCATAAAATTCGAATACATATAGGCTTGAGGGAGTTGCATGAAGATGCAACCAAGGGTCACCATGAAGTGAATTAAACTCCCCCTCATAAAAGTAGCAAATATGCATTAAGACTAATAAAAAGAACTAACCATCCACTATGTGGCTATTAAACTTAACTCTTCATCTTTCTAAGGAGTTACCTAGCCATGCAAGCCAAAGGTTATCCTCCTTTGTGCTCATGAATTTCGTGCTCCCCTCCTAATGGATCTTAGCCCAACTTAGTGTAACCCACTTATCATGGAAATCAAAGTAAATCACCCAAAAATTGGGTCCACTCATAGTTTATTACACTTTTATTCAACTAGAAATAAAACTAGTAAATGGGCTTTGAAGAAGCTATGAGACACGCCCCTCATCATTATATATCTTCAAGTTGGATGAGACAAATAACCTATTTGGGCTCCATTTGATTTAGTCTTGACTTTGGGCTTGCTTCCATGAAGATTGTTATCATTTGATTTAGAACTTCTTGGGCTTTCTTGATCCTTGCCCTTGTCATAGGTCCACCAAGTTCTTGTAGTGCTCCTTGTTCGAAGCTCCTTCTTTGGGCTCATATCATCCCTTCCTTCTTTAAGTGAATTCGACCTCGAATTGGAGTCTTCATCACATACATCAAAAGGAAACAAATTAGCCATATTAAAAGTAGCACTAACACTATGCTCACCTTGTAGGGCTATTTTATAAGCATTATCATTAATCTTGGACAACACTTGATATGGACCATCTCCTCTTGGTTGAAGCTTGGATTTCCTTTGTGAAGGAAACCTGTCTTTTGTCATTTGTACCCAAACCCAATCACCGGGTTCAAATACCATATTCCTTCTCCCTTTGTTGGCTTGTCTCCCACAACTTTGGGTCTTCTTCTCACTTTGAGCCTTCACTTGCTTGTGTATTTCTTTCTTCTTTTGAGGATTACTCCTATAGGCTGGCCTATTGGGTAATGATGCACCCGGAATGAGATCAATATGGCGTTCAATCCCTCTTAAAGGAGGTAGGCCATATGGCACTTCCTTTGGAATCACATCACCAAATTCCTGCAAAGGACTTTCAACACCACTAGGCAAAGAGAGTTCATTAGAAGCATTAGCATTCAAACAATATTCTTTGCAATAAAGCATGTATGGGGGCTGCCTAGAAATCAAAGCCCTCTTCACCTCACTTTTTGTTGCCAAATAACTCTCTTTCTTCTCACTATTCTTCTCACTCTTTTTCTCTCTTCTTTTTAATCCTTTTTCATTCGGCCATCACTCTTGTTTTCACTCTCTTTTTCTTTTTCCTCTTGCATTTTTCTCTCTCTCAATTTAAGTTGATCCTCACTTACTTCTCTTGGAGACAAGGGTGTAAGAGTGACCTTGCGGTCTTGGTGCATAAAAGAGAATTTGTTTGTACATCCATCATGGTTGGCCTTTTTATCAAATTGCCAAGGTCTCCCAAGCAACATATGACTTGCCTCCATGGGTACCACATCACATAGAACATTATCATGATACTTTCCAATGGAGAAACAAACTTCAACTTGCTTGTTCACGGTCATCTCACCAACTTCACTAAGCCATTGGAGCTTATATGGTCGTGGGTGTGCTTTAGTCACAAGATTCAATTTAGAAACCATTCTAGCACTAGCAACATTAGCACAACTCCCACCACCAATAATTAAAGAACATACCTTCCCTTGGATCATGCACCTTGTACGGAAGATATTTTCTCTTAGGCTTTCATCATGCTCTTTGATTTGGCTCCCCAAAAGTCTCCTCACCATGAGCAAATCTCCTTCCGGAACTATTTCTCCCTCACTTTCTTCTTCACTAGAGGCCTCGGATTGTGTTACAACTTCATCATTTCTCAATATCATCACCTTTTTAGTTGGACATTGAGATGCAATATGTCCATGACCCAAACATTTGAAGCATTTTACATCACGGTTTCTAGGGGTGGAAGAGGCTTCCATAGGTTTCTTTTCATGTGTACTAGTCACGGCCTCCTTGGAAGTTGAGGTGCCGTCCTTCTTTGATTTGTCCTTCCAACTTGAAGACGAAAACTTAGAAGAGGAAGAAGAAGAAAATTTGGACTTCTTCCGCTTGAGTTGTTGTTCCACCTTGATAGCTTGTTGGACCAAATCCTCAATCTCCACATAGTTTTGAAGCTCCACTATGTCTTGAATCTCTTCATTTAAACCATGTAAGAACCGAGCCATAGTAGCCTCCCTCTCTTCACTAATGTTGGACCTAATCAAGGCCAACTCCATCTCTTTGTGGTACTCATCAACACTCTTGGATCCTTGGGTCAATCTTTGCAATTTGTTGTGTAGATCTCTATGGTAATGGGATGGCACATATCTTCTCCTCATGACTTGTTTCATTTCGGCCCAAGTGTCAATTGGCTACTCCTTATACCTTCTTCTTTCTTTTTGCATTTGATCCCACCAAACAAGTGCATAGTCTTTAAATTCAAGAGCGGCTACCTTCACTCTCTTCCTTTCATTGTAGTTGTTGCAATCAAACACTTGCTCCATCTTCATCTCCCACTCCAAGTAGGATTCGGGATCATTCTTCCCATGGAAGGTAGGAACTTTGATCTTGACTCCTTCAACTATATCCTCTCTATCATGCCTCCTTCCTCTATGTCCTCCTCCTCTAGGTCTTCCTCTTTCACTTTCATATCCACTTGACTCATCACGGGTTTGAAGGTTGGCAAGTTGTCTATCATAATTTGCTTGCATTGCCTCCATTTGCCTTGTAAGGGTGCGGATTTGATTAGTCATCCTAGCTTGGAGAATTGCGGACCTTGGAGAAAGAGGTGGGCTATCATCTGCCATCACTTGAAACAAAAGATTAAATATAACAAGAATTTTATACTTCTCACCACACTCCCTCACGTGTTTCACTCAAAATTGTGATACACTCAATTAGGCTTTTTCCACACAATATGTAATTTTGCACTCTTGCCTTTTTCCTCTCAATATGTCCTCTTATAGTTCTTAAAGGAGTCAACCTCCAATCCACACAAAAATGTCCAAATCCAAATAGCAATATTCAACAAGACTTATCAAGAACAAAGGAAAAGCAAGACAAGGAAAAGCTTTCACAAGAATACAAACAAGAATGAAGGGAAACTTTGTCATGAACACAATTTGCCCAAATAATATTTTTTTTTTCTATTCTTTCTCTGTTTTTTTTTTTTTGCGCTGGTTTCTTTTTTTTTTTTTTTTTTTTTTTACACTTCCATGAAGTGAAAAACACTTGCAAACTTGTTTTGGGGCAGAAACATAAAAGCAACGAAAATTCCCTTCAAAATAGAATCAAAGTAATATTTGGATCGAAAAGAAGAAAGGTTGAAGATGAAGAACAAGAAGAAAATTGAAGAACAAAACACAAAAATAATTCAACCAAACCTGAGCTTTGATACCACTTGATGACAACCAAATTAGTGGGTTGCCTTGTTGATGATCTTAGGTTGAATTATCAAGCACAATTGGTGAGACTTTCATAGAAACGTAAGAATACATGTATTGTTCAAATCAAGAAAGTAGAAAAACAGAAAATGGATGAAGATGAGGAAAGGGAGAGGTGCCACAAATCCAAGGGGATTTGATAAGCCTAGTGAAGATCGCCACAAAAGTCTTGGACTCTTGATAAGATCAAAGGGGGTGGCTCAATCAAGAACCTAAGAGAGACAAAACCCTCACAATTGGAATCAATCCAAAATCAACTTCTTAGTTTTCATTCCTCTTCATAAAATTCGAATACATATAGGCTTGAGGGAGTTGCATGAAGATGCAACCAAGGGTCACCATGAAGTGAATTAAACTCCCCCTCATAAAAGTAGCAAATATGCATTAAGACTAATAAAAAGAACTAACCATCCACTAAGTGGCTATTAAACTTAACTCTTCATCTTTCTAAGGAGTTACCTAGCCATGCAAGCCAAAGGTTATCCTCCTTTGTGCTCATGAATTTCGTGCTCCCCTCCTAATGGATCTTAGCCCAACTTAATGTAACCCACTTATCATAGAAATCAAAGTAAATCACCCAAAAATTGGGTCCACTCATAGTTTATTACACTTTTATTCAACTAGAAATAAAACTAGTAAATGGGCTTTGAAGAAGCTATGAGACACGCCCCTCATCATCATATATCTTCAAGTTGGATGAGACAAACAACCTATTTGGGCTCCATTTGATTTAGTCTTGACTTTGGGCTTGCTTCCATGAAGATTGTTATTATTTGATTTAGAACTTCTTGGGCTTTCTTGATCCTTGCCCTTGTCATAGGTCCACCAAGTTCTTGTAGTGCTCCTTGGTCCAAGCTCCTTCTTTGGGCTCATATCACTCTGCCTCCGCTCTGGTTTCTTTTTGTTTTCTTTTACATGTTTTAAAAGTTTATTACATTTTGATTTAATTATGTAAATCATTTTAAATTCCTGCTTTCCATTATCCTACTCCCTTCCTCCCTTTTAATTCAGTAGCACCTACCATACTCTGGTTTCACACCATTTCTCCTAATGATTCCTATAAAAATCCTAAGATGTTTGAAATGCTGGTCAATGGATTGAGAAAAGACTAAAACATCGTCAATTTAGACAATGGTAAAGCTTGAATAAGGATTGAAAATGTCATTCATAATTTTTTGAAATTCTGAAGGAGCATTTTTGAGACCAAAGGGCATTACATTCCATTCGTATTGCCCAAAAGGGACAGTGAAGGCTGTCTTGTAGCGATCACTATCTTTGACTTCTATTTGATAATATCCAGATTTCATATCAAATTTGGAAAATATCTTTGCATTATTTAAGCGACTAAGTAAATCCTTTTATATATATATATATATATATATATATATATATATATATATATATATATATATATATATATATATATATATATATATATATATATGTGTAGGGGAACCCTTAAACCCTACTAGAGGTTGAGCCCTGGATAAAGTGCCTGAACCCTGGGTATAGGTACTTTTGGGCTATCACCACTAAGTTGATATTATGGATTATGTAATTGATTGAGGCTGATGTGTTGATTTATTTATTTGACTATCTGTTGCTTTAATTTGTTGAACTACCTGTGTGATTTACTGCTATTCGATTTTATGATGATATCTGCACTGGAATGAATTACTGTTGTAATGTTATTGTGATTTGACTAGTGGTTGAGTGTTGATAAGAGTATGGTGATTGATGATGTTGTTCGGGTTGATATCGTTGTGGTCCCGACCGTGGAGCTGTGGCTTGTAGACGCAAGGGGCCGTGATGTTGATGCTGATGTTGATGATGATGATTATGTTGATGTTGATGATGACGTTGATGTTGATGTGATGCGATGTGTCGTGGTCGTGGACGAGTGTTTAGGCGTGAGGTTCCGATATCAACCTGCGATGGATGTTTGTTACATTTTCATATCATTTCATATCATAGCATTTTGTCCCAAGGGGGATGCCTAATTGGGGACGTGTTACTTTAAATCCCCAGGCGGGATGTGATGTGATGTGATGTAATCCCGACGGGGATGTCCAATTGGGGACGTGATGTATCGGCAGACATGCATATAGGGAAGTCAGCATATACATAGGAACTAGCATCCCTCTGACAAGCTTATTTGAGAGAATGATGTTTGAGATGATTGTTATAAGTGACTTAAGAGATGGGTGATGTTGTGTTGTATATGTTATCTGTGTTGTGTGATGTTTATATATATATATATGTCGTACTAATGCCCTCTCCCATATTTGATGATATATGTTTCTTATCTCCCATTATTTTTCTGTATGTGTTACCTTTATTTTATGGGAAGACCCCGAGGAGGAATCAGTTGCTGAAGAACTGGACGGCATTCCTTACGAGCCTGACGCCGGAGGACGTGCCACGGACCCTAGCCTCGAGAGGAGGGGCAATGATCGTGGTTAGCCGGAGAGTTGTCTCTCGGCCTACTTTTCGTACTTTTATTTTGGTTTGTACTAATATACTCTGCATGTACTACTTTATATTGTAGACCTACTGATAAAGCAATGATGTATGTGATATATTTCTTTATATTTTAAGTTGTGTACTCTGAAACATTGCATACCGTAAATTGTTTTGCTTCCGCGCTCAATTTTCCGTTTCACTTCGTATTAATAAGGTGCGCTAACGTTTATTATGCGATTAAGGTTAATTAATATCTTAGGTTCTACTGATGAGACGACAGGTCGTCTCAAAAACTACAGTTTCCATAAGCTTTCAAATTTTTGAAACCTTATGGAAACTATAGTTTTGTAGTTAATTAAAATTAGTTTTAAATTAATTAAATTTTTTTGTAATTTTAATTTATTAATTATTATTTTCATGTATGATTTTTTAACAATTATTTTTGTAATTCACATGCTTGCAACGTGTCATTGTATGAGAATATAAGGTATATTAATTATTTGTTTATTCCAAATTTTGTATATTTATTTAGATTTATTGCATTTTGAAATTGAAACTAATAAATTTATGACATTTAGTTCGTAAATAATATATTGTTCAGCCAAATATGTTATATCAATCATTGTCTCCCACTAATGGCATTTAACATAATTGATTCAAAATTTGATTGAATTATTTGACTCTAATCACATTTAATACAAATTCATACAATCACTTCCAGACACATTTAATATAAATTGATACAATCACTTATATGCTTTGTTAGAACCAAAACAGGAATGCTTTATGACCCCTCAAAGTTTTAATAGTTAACAAAATTACTATATGCTTATGAAAATAATTGAAAATCAGTTGCTACTAATTCATAAGGGCAAAAGACCTTTTCTTTATCTCTGACTTCAGATATATTCTCAAAAGAGCAGTAAGCTTCAACGTCCAAAGTTACATCTAGTTCATACTGGACTATAAGCTTAAAAGCATTCTCTGCGTCCAATGGTATAAGTTCGTGGTTCGTCCAACTAGTACTTGGGCCTTATTCTTAAAGGATAAGTGTCTTACGTCCAAATGTCACAAAGTATATTATGCGTCCAATCTTTTATATTACTTGTGCGTCCACTAACTTTGGTTTGCAGATGACGTGGCACAATTTTCAAAAGTCATAACTGGATTACAAAAGAAAAATATCTTTTCATAAAGACAAAACAAGGTACAACGCTGTACACGTCGAGCCACGTAAAGCAGAAAGCATGACAGCCAAAAAGCAAATGACAGTCTGCTCTGATTCAACCTGCTGCAAGCTGCTATCACTGCTATTCTATCAAAAGCAAACCTGCCTCCTTGCTCTCACAAAGAAAGGATAGCTAACAGAAAACAGCTAGCAAATGGACATGTGTCTAATGGACATTTCACTGAGTCTAAGCGGACAAGTTTTCTACCGTTTGAAATCCGGAAGATAGTCAAGACTATTTAAAGACCATCACTTGAAGAAACAAGCAGAGACACACAAACATACATACAAAAGAGAATTCATACGCAACAAAAAACTTTCAAGCAATCATTACTCTCTAGTCAAAAGATCTGTAAACTTTCATATCCTTTCTTTGTAAAGTTACAAACAGATTCAAAGAGTTATATCTTATAATACTCTCACACTTAGTCAGTTTGTAAAAAGCTCAAAACCCTTCTCAAAATCTTAGGCTTGGTTGAGCCTGAAGAGGCTTGTCTGTAAAACAATGCTTGGTGCCTGGAGAGGTGTAGAATACTTGGAGTTGTAAAGTCTGGAGTGACTAGGAAACAACTTCTGAAAAGTGCTAAGTGTTTTAGTGGAAAAACCTTCTGAAGGAAGGGACTAGACGTAGCTCTTCGATTTGAAAGAGTGAACCAGGATACATCTCTGTGTGAATCTCTCTATCTCTATCTTGTCAAGTTTATTTATTTACTAACTTGGGTATTGAAAACAAAGTTTCTTAACGTTTGTCAAAAAATTGTTTTCGATTTGATTGGTTTATACATCCTGCTTGCTTAAAACGCTTTATAGAAAAGGTTCTTAGAAAAGGGTTTAAGAAACACAATTCAACCCCACTTCTTGTGTTTCCCTGTTTCACTTTCAGTTGGTATCAGAGCTCAACCTATGGGTTGAGAATTTAGCCATGCTTGAGGAAAGATCCACTCAAAGCTCAATGGCAGGACAAGGGATGCCCAGTGGGAGTCAACCTGTTCTTGAAGGTACATCCTTAACTTGACCACCATTCTTTAATGGTACTCACAACCTCTACTCTAAAGAAAGATTCAAAGGATTCATCTTGAGCACCAGGTCTGCTCTTTGGCCATTTATCATGGATGGTCCTCACATTGTCAACAATCCTGATGGGACTGAGAAGGATCAAGCTCACTGGACAGATGATGAACGGAGCAAGATGGAGCAAAACTATAAAGCAAGATACACTCTGATGTGCGCTCTTAGTCCAGATGAGTTCCAAAAGATTCATGAGTGTGACTCAGCAAAACAAATCTGGGATACTCTATCCAGCGTTCATGAAGGAACATCTAAATGAAAGACTCAAAGATCATAATACTCATGAGTCAATACGAAATGTTTACAATGGAGAATGGAGAAACCATCGTTGATATGATGGGTTGTTTCCAAAATATTATAAACAATCTCAAGTCTCTTGGGAAGGTTTACACAGCAAAAGAAAATGTTACAAAGATCCTCAGGAGTTTACCCAAGCAATGGAGACCTCTCATCACTGCAATCACTCAAGCCAAGGATCTGGCAACATGGGAAGACCTTGACTCTTCTGAAGAAGACGAAGAAGAAAATGAAGAAGAGGCAAACTTATGTCTCTGGTTTGAAAACTATCTTTCTGAAGAATCATCTGAAGAAGAGGAACAATCTACCTCTTCAATCACACTATATCCTGAAGCTGGTCCTCTAAGGGAATTTAGTGGTCTCTCTATAAATAGACCACCTATTTTCTATGGAATAGGTGACTATGCTATGTGGAGGGAACTATTCATGAGATTCAACTTAGCGCAAAATGTTGATGATCTATGGAGAGCATACACTGATGATAGCTTTTGTCCTACTACTGTTATCAATAGTGAACACATGGTTAAACCAAGGGCTGAGTGTTCTGAAGAAGAAAGAAGAGCAAGAATCAATGCAAAAGCTATCTACACTTTTACTTGTGCTTTGGACGATAGAATTGTCAATATTGTAATGTATTGTGATATTGCAAAAAGAATGCTTGACATGCTTGATGCCCTCTACATGAGAAGGCGACCTACTAGTTTTGAAGGACCACCAATCTATCAATCTTCAAAATATGAAGTATGGAGAGAAAGCTTCAAGTCCTTTGCGACAACACAAGGATCAAAGGAACACTGGAAGACTCTCACTGATGAAACCTTCTATCCTATCATCATCACCAATGGAGAATACACTATGAAACCTCTTGACAATTGCACCACAAAAGAAAGAAGAAGAGTTGCTCTAGACTGTGAGGCAAGAGCTTTTCTGTTTCGAAGTATACATGGAGCAAGAAGAGAAGCCCTGGTTGAAGAAACATCTGCTTGGGGAATGATGAACTTAATGGATATCCTTGAAAGATCTCCACCTACATCCCCATCAGCAGCAGAAATATGTCTCATGGCAAATGTTTCTTCTGAGGCAGAAACAGAAGAGGATGAGGTAAATATACCTAACTATTCCAAAGAAGCATATGATGAATTATTAAATGAATCCGGTATTATTTATTCTGAATATAAAGCACTTAAATAAAAATTCACCAAACTCAATAAAGACTTTGATAAAGTCAAAACTGAGAATGGAAAACTAAAAGAAAAGATAATCAGTCTAACTGGAATCTCAAGTTCTGAGTCTAGTGCATCTTGTGAAGTTGAGAAACTTGAGCATCGAGTTACATATTTAACTGATAGTTTATCAAAACTTACTGATGGATCAAAGAAACTCAATTTAATTCTTAGATATAGATCTCCTCATGATAAATTTGGTATAGGCTATGAAAAGGAGAATCTAAAAATCTCTTACAAGAAAACTGAGACAAATAGAGTAATGTACTGCTCTGTTTGTGGCAAAAATGGACACTCTGCGTTCAAATGCGTACACAAGAAATATGCTAGAACTATTGAACTGCCTGCAACTAACCAAAGACTTGTTCTGATACCAAATGATATGATCCAAATCCGGACCGCCTTAAAGTTTCAGGAAAAGGAATGGATATTGATGTCACACTCAAGATGTAGGTGAGAAGGTGAGTGATAAGTCATGTGTTTGATCGCCACAAGTTGCCTTGATAAGATTGGATTTAGTTCTTTTACCCAAGAACCTAAGGGAAGCTCTCACAATAGAGAAAAATCTTCAAATTTCAATATCCCAAAACTGATTTGAGTAGTACATGAGTTCCCTATTTATAGGCTAAGCTTAAACTCTTGAGATACTAGGAATAAATTCCCACTACCATGCATTTACCTAGAAAGTAAGCATAAACATGATGATAAATCCCCACTAGCCACTATAATGACCTAGAGCACTACTAGAAAGCATTTAGAGAGGCTAGGAGGATGCAAAAGGTCATCATAAAATTCAGCCTAAAAAATAGCACGAAAATTAAAAATAAAATGATAAAAATTGGACTTAATTATTATCTAATAAACCCACTAATAATTAATAGTCAACTAATCAACCCATGAATGCTTCTTGTCATGTGAATTGGGCTTTCCATTGTGTTGTCTTCAAGATGGACTCAAAGCATCTTCATCAAATTATTGAACCGGATCAAAGGAAACTTGAACCGAATCCGAATATGCTTCTTTCCACATGCTTATTGAATTCATGACCACATCATTCTCCCCTTCTTCAACAGGATTTGTCCTCAAATCTTCATAATATTCTTCAAATAAAAACTGGGACTTCAGATACCTCTTTTTGTATGAATGAGACCACAAATTTCCTGGATCAAAGACTAGTCTTGCTTCCTCAATGTGAATGTCATTCACCTCTTCATAATTTTTAAGATCAGAATCAATAAATAATTTACCAACATTAGGATCGCAAAAATATTTCAAGTGAGGTCTTGGGACTAGAACAATGGGAACTGGAACAAAATCTACCTCTGATGTGTTGAAACCATCAATTTTTGTATCATTCCCCTCCTCTTGAAAGGGATTTGACCTCAAGTTTGTACCTGCAACAAAAGATTGTGGGTTATGTAAAAATATTTCTGCTTTTTGTTCACCACTTTCTTTTTCATCAAAACGGGATCTTTCCTCCTCCTAAAAATTTTCATCTTTCTTTTTTTCGTGGACCATACTCTCTTGTTTTTCTTTCTCAATCTCATCTTTCTTTTTCTCTTGGACCATACTTTTTTCTTTCACTTCAACACAACTTGCTTGTCGTTGATGCCTCCATGGACGCCCAAGTAGCAAGTGCCTTGTTTTTGTAGGCACCACATCACATAGTACCTCATCTTCATTTCCCTCGAATTTAAATGACACTAGTACTTGTTTGGTCACCATCACGACACCCATGTCTTTAAATTCCGGATCCTCGAGACTTTCAAGCCTATAAGGGTGAGGATGCTCGAAAAGAGGAAGTCCCAACTTCTCCACCATGATTGTACTGGCCATATTGATCCAATACTTTCTATCAATGTCCAACTTGTATATCTTATCTTTCACACAGCACAAAGTATAGACAATACTCTTCTTTTTCTTGACTTCCATGACATACAACCACAAAATAATTTTTTTTTTATTTTTGTTTTTTTATAGAACAGAAAAGAGCAAAGGAAGATAGCACCTGAATTTCAAGGAACCTAAGCTCTAATTACCAAATGATATGATCCAGATCCGGACCGCCTTGAAGTTTCAATAAAAGGCAAGAAGGTGAAAGTAGCCGCCCTTGAGTTCAAAGAATATGCCCTTGTGTGGTGGGACCAATTACAAAAAGAGAGGAGGAGACATGGAGGAGAGGTCATTGACACTTGGGAGGAGATGAAGTATGTCTTGAGAAAGAGATTTGTCCCATCCCATTACCATAGAGATCTTCACAACAAATTGCAAAGATTGACACAAGGAACCAAGAGTGTGGATGAGTACCACAAAGAGAAATGGATTGAAAATGAGAGATATGAAAGAACAAAGATCAATCAAAAGAAGGAGGGTTCTTATTCAAGGGTCAAAGAGGCTGAGAGCACTACTAGAAAAAGATCTAGCATTGTCCTTTCTACTCCGACTCTTACAACTAGATGTAGGGATATGAGGTGCCTTGTGTGTTTTGGATGGGGGCATTTGGATTATCAATGCCCAAATGGGAAGGAAAAAAAAGTGAAAAAAATGTTGAGAGAAAAGAGGAGAGATTAAAAAGAAAGAGTTCAAATTTTGAAGACGAAATTCAAAAGAAAGAGGGAGAAAAGGAAAAACAAGAGAGTGAGGTCCATGTTGAGAGAAAACTTGAGGGTGAGGTGAATGCAAAAGAGAGTGATGCTAAAGAAAAAAAGGTAAAAGAAAATAAGAGAATTGAGGATGTGCCTTCAAAGGAAGCTTACAAGACAACCAACGCGCTTGAAAAAGTGTGTCCAAAGGAAACACCCCACGGTTTGATTACTTGCATAGCTCCCCAAAATCATGAACATTCTACCCCTATATTTCATAACATGCTTGGTAAATTGCATGGGTCTTTCTACTTTCCTACATTGAATAGGTATGATTACTTGCTTAATGAATTGCATGACTATTGCCATCTTTCTAAGTTTGATTTGAAAAGTAGGTATCGTGATATGAGGGTGGGGAATTTTTATGCTAATTTTGACAAAAATTCATCTTGCACAAATGGCCTTCTTGGGTTTAATGTAAATTATCAAGAATTGCATGTGGACTTGTTTAATAGGCTCACTAGTGCATTCATTCTTGCAAAGTCCTTTCGAATTGAATGTGATGCATCTAATGTGATCATGGGGGCTGTTTTACTTCAAAAAGGACCACCAATTGTTTATTTGGGTGAAAAGTACAATGGATCCAAACTTTTGTATTCCACCTTTGAGAATAACTTGATGCATTCCAAAAAGGATGCAATACTCTCAAATGTCATCATGCCCAAGCGTAGAGAGGTAACTATGGTGGTCAATGCAAATTCTCAAAGGTATAACTTTCCTATTCATCTCGAACTTCAATTTCTAGACTTCACCAATCTTAAGATGTTGTATGAGCATAATGAAAATTTTCCTAACATCTTTGACACATGTGGCGAGTTCTTTAAATTTGTGTTTGACCCTGGAGGATTGGGTGTTGCACATAAGAAAAATAAAAGGATTCCTATTCAAGGAAATCCAATGTTTGATTTACTTTCAATTTCCATAAACATGTAGGTATGGAGATAATAAATTCAAGGTCGAATTTCTTCCAAGAAGGAGGGAATGATATGAGCCAAGGGGGGACAATTCAAGTTTGCAACAAGAGGAGGTCAAACCATTCAAGTCCAAGTCACCTTATGCCTTGTTTTGATTATAACTTGTTCTCTGATAATCCGATTCCGTGTTCTTGGTGGCGTAGGAAAGCTAAGGGCATTTTCTACAAGTTGTATTTCTATCATCAAGACCTAATTCGACTTCTATCATGACGAAAATAGGGCTAGAAGTTATGCACGAAATTCTGGATGGATTTGACCCATTTTGTTTTAGGCTTGTATTTAGTTTTTATTTCAATATGTTATTTGGCCATTGTATGAAGGTGGGGTCGAATTTTATGATAAGAAAGGAGGTTAACTTTTGGCTTGCATGCCTTAGTAACTCCTTGGGAGGTTATGGAATCTTTGGCCACTTATTGGAGAGTCATTATGTGGTGGTTATGGAGTTAATAGCCACACATTAGTGAGTCTTTATTTGGTGGTTATGGTTCTTTTCTTTTAATTAGTTTTTAGTAGGAATTATTCTATGTTATGAGTGGAGTTAAGTCACTTTATGGTGACCTTTTGATGGCATCTTCATGCCTTCCACTACTATATGTATTCACCTAGAAACATGGAATAAGACAACTTGGATGTTGAATTTGGATTAATTCCATTTGTGAGAGAATTGTTCTCTTAGGTTCTTGGTTGAACCAAACTTAGTTCTTATCAAGAATCCAAGATTCTTGTGGCGAACATCACTTGGCTTATCAAACCTTCTTGGTTTGTGGCGCCTCATCATCTCTTTTTGTCCATTTTCTTATTTTCTTCTCTTTTATGTTGATTCATTTTGTTTCTATCTAAGAACACGCAATTTATCATGTCTTGAATTCAACCATAAGATCGTTAAAAGGCAACCACACCATTTGGTTGTCACCAAAAAGGACCCAAGTCTATCTGGGTACCTAAGAGCATGATAATCTTTGTTGCAGACTTGCTTGATAGCAGAAAGAAGACACCAATCATGGTACCTGGACAGTGGATGCTCACGTCACATGACAGGAGAAAAATCTATTTTCCTAGACCTAAAGCCAAAATCTGAAGGGTCAGTTGCCTTCGGAGGCAATCAAAAGGGAAAGATTGTGGGTATTGGTAAGATTGGTAAGAATAATTCTCCCTCTATAAATAATGTATTGTTAGTTGAAGGGTTAAAACACAATCTGCTTAGCATAAGCCAATTGTCTGACAACGGATTTGTGGTTTCTTTCAACAAAGATAAATGTGTAGTCAAGTATACTGATGGGTCAACTTTATTCACTGGTCGGAGGCAAAGCAATGTATATAAAATTGACTTGGAGGACCTCTCTAATCAAAATGTATCATGTCTGTAAATGATGAACAATGGATTTGGCACAAGAGACTTGGTCATGCAAGTTTGAGATTAATCTCAAAGCTACAAAAGCATAACCTTGTAAGAGGATTACCAAAGCTTGCCTATAAATCAGATGTTCTCTGTGATGCCCGTCAAAAGGAGAAACAAGTTAAAAATTCTTTTAATTCTAAGAATATTATTTCTACATCCAGACCTTTAGAATTGCTTCATTTAGATTTGTTTGATCCAACAAGGACTGCCTCCCTAAGTGGAAAGAAATATGGGCTTGTTGTTATTGATGACTATTCTAGATGGACATGGGTAATGTTCCTAGCTCACAAAGATGAGTCTTATGAAGAATTCTCAATATTCTGTAAAAGAATTCAAAATAAGAAAGGTATATGTATAAACTCAATCCGAAGTGATCATGGAGGAGAGTTTGAGAATGAAAACTTCCAACTATTCTGTGACGAAAATGGTATTCTTCACAATTTCTCTACCCCTAAAACACCTCAACAAAATAGGGTCGTTGAGAGAAAGAATAGGTGTCTTCAAGAGATGGCAAGAACATTACTCAATGACAACTCTGTCTAAGACGACCCGCCGTCCCATTAAAGAACCTAAGATATTAATTAATCTTAATCGTATTATAATCGTTAGTGTGCCTTGTTGTTACGAAGCGAAGCGGAAAATTAAATGCGGAAGCGAAACAAAATTAAGGCACGCATCTTCTCAGAGTACACAACTAAAAAATATAAAGAAATATATCACATACATCGGTTGCCCCATCAGTAGGGCTATAGTAATAGTCTATATGTAACGGCCCGATTTTCACGTTTTCTATTTCTTCAGTATTTTAATGTCTTTATTTTATTCGAGGTCTTAGGAATAGAAATAAAATATTCTGAGACCATAGTCATACTCGACGATATCGTAGGAAGCTACGATTAAGTTTTGAGTCGAAAACTCAAACGGAGTCCGGTCTGCGTTTTTACACTGACAGTATGATTTTACTGCTCAGAAGACCTCAGATGGACCCGTGAACGAGACAGTAAGTCTTAGAATTCGATTATCTACGTTTTGGTTAAATTTCACAAAAATTTCAGAAAAATCACTTCCTGACCTTCGTTCGGGCGGAATCCTCAATCGGGTGACGAACGGAGCCACATATGGATTTACCGGGACTCGCCAACAGATAATCTTGATATCACATCATCCCATGACACTTGGGAGAGTATGCCAGAGTCGTCATGACGTTTGGAAATATCTGGACGCAAAATGACCAAAATGCCCCTAACCTTAGTCTTTTACACTTTTACCATTATACCCTTTTGGCAAATGACCTTTTTACCCTTAAGTGAGCTCTTAAGAGGCTGAACTCAGCCCCTCACTCTCTCATTTTCGTACAGCCCTCTCCCTTTAGAGTTCCATAGTTGTTCTTGAGAGAAAATCCCATTGTTGGTCTTGAAAAGCTTGAGTTTTTGTTGGAATCACTTGATTCCTTGATCAATCTTCCTTCATTTCAAGGTAAGATCACTTCTATGATCTCTTAGCTTCTTGAATCTTTCTTTATTTCAAGATCAATCTTCACTTTCATGAAAAGAATTTCTTAGATCCAAAACTTTGAAAATCCATAGGAAATTGTAGAAAAATCCTTTTGAGGTAAGATCAAGTTCTTTGAACTCACATCATCAATCTCTACCTAAACCCAAGAGCATATGATTCAACTCCCATCACAGCCCAAAATCTCTTTTTGGCCGAACCCTTTTTGGATGATGATGAATAGTGTTTTCATCAAGTTTTGATTTTTAACACTTGATTTCATCCTTAGCTTTCCTAATGCCTTTAGATCCAAGAAATGGAAAATCAAAACCAATTCCTAACCTTTTTAGCCTAGGGTGGCCGAAATCCTCTTTGTTAAGATTGTTAAGATTGGCTTTGATTGTTGTTTAATCTTGGATTGTTGTGTTGTTGTAGTTGTTGACGAGTGCCAGGAGGTTCACAAAACGATCAACTGACTTTGATCCGGGAATCTGCTCATCAACAGGTATGGGGAGATGAACCTCATCACACCAAGATGGTGGTGGTGAAGATGGTTGTTTAAGTTATGTGTGGGTGAAACCCTTTAGTTTGGGTTCACTTTTTAATGGTTAAGTTGTGTTAAGTTCTCCAAGAGAACAATGTGTGATATTTGTAGTTATGCCTTATCATGTGTTTCATACCTTATCATGTGTTTTCTGATGATGTTGTCTAGGTGAGAAAATGATTTCTTGCATGATGAAAAACCTACTTTGATTTTTAGATCAAGTATAGACTTTGGTGTTTATGTGCTTAACCATGATGCAATGTTGTGAGTTATGGTTTATCATGATTATGTAAGTTTTGTGAGCCATACTTTGATTGGTTGATGAAGTAAAACTTCACATTGATTCCTAGTTGGCTATTAGCCATAACCTTGAGGAAAGGAAGGATATGAATAGTTCTTGGACAAGTTAAGTTTTGAGGTAAAGAAAGTGTTTTCAATAACTTGTGTTTTCAAAGAAAAACCCTAAGTGCTTTGAATGGAATTAAATCTCAAAGTGTTTTCACCAAAGTGAAACATGTTTTATACCTTATCCTTAGTCCATCTAGTCAATCAAGTGACTCAAAATGAGAAAAGAAGTGGTTTCATGAAGAGAATCAAAATGGTTCCATAAGGTTAATGTCTTGTTTGAAGGCAACTTTTCGCTAAGCGAATTTACATTCGCTAAGCGAAAACAGAGGAATTTTAAGTTGGGCATCACTGCCTCAGTTTCGCTAAGCGAAATAATATTCGCTAAGCGAACCAAGCGAATTTCGCTACGCGAATTACGTCTCGCTGAGCGATCCAGAGAAGTCTCCAAAGGAGGTATAATTTCGCTAAGCGAAATTATAAGCGAAATTATACTCGCTAAGCGAATGAAGTGAAATTTCGCTACACGAATTCTGTTTCGCCAAGCGATCCAGAGGAGTCTTCAAAAGAGGTATAACTGCCTCCATTTCGCTAAGCGAAATGAGACTCGCTAAGCGAATAAAGTGGACTTTCGCTAAGCGAAATATGTTTCGCCGAGCGATACAGAGGAGTTTCAAGAGAGGTATTACTGCCTCAATTTCGCTAAGCGAATGCAAATCCGCTAAGCGAATTTCATATTTCAGAAAATGCTAAAAATAGAGTAAGTAAGTGTTTCAAAAGTTGTTTCAAATCAAATGAGTTTACAATTGAGAAGTTGTTTTGGTTTACAAACGTTTTGGGTTTTGAAACAGTAGTTCGATGACGGACCGGTGATTCGGACCCCAATCAGTCATTCAATTGTTTCAGTCTTGTGATGACTCGATCCCGAAGGAATCACGAGATTTATCCGGTGGATAAAGGTTTTGTTTTCAAAAGACGCGTATAGTTCCTAAGGAAGAGAACCTTAGTGGAACTCGAGATTGCTTTATCGCATCTGCTTTGTGTAAGCATTAGCATTTCATTTGCATAGTCGTAAGGCCTTGAGCCTAGGAGTTGAGCTTACACCTTGATGTGGGTGCGAATCTTACGGTGACGATCTTCAATGGTCTTTTTGGAGGTATCAGGGTTGGAAGGGCTTACATGTGACCAGTTGGTAGCTCTTCTGTGTCGTGGCGAATCCGTGCAATACACTAATATCCTCTACTAGATGCCGTACTTTTCATGTTTGGTCGAGAGTGTTTCCGTAAAAGCCAGATACGTGCACGTTACGAATGTTATAGCATCTTGCCCAAGGCTGGCGCGCACGGAACATGTCCTCCCATTCACTCTCTCCGAATGTTTTGTTAGCTCCATGGAGTAGGGGTCAGAGTAGTACCCAGTGACATTGACATTGAGTCATATACATTGCATTGCATTGCATTGCTATTGATGTTTACATTTACTGTTATACATCGTTGTACTGTTTAAGAATACCCTTATTTCATGCTGTTAACTGGTTAACATGATATTATGCTGTCAACTGCTTAATATGTTTGACATTGAGAATTCTTGTAAGCATGTTGGGTACGCTGTTACCCGGTGAGTCATCCCGTTTTTATTACTGCTGTTTTGTTGTGTTGATGAACGGGAATCTCACCCATATCTGTATGTTTTCTGTTGGTACTTGTTGTTGCTATTTGAATAGATGGACGTGACGATGGTTCAGTCCAATAGATTTCTTGAGCCCTGAGGCGGACCTTCTTTTTGTGGTTTAGTTTTGTTGTCGGCCAGACTACGTCAGTTTTGTAGTACCTTTTGGGAGCTACGACTCCTAGTACTTATTGTATCTTTCTATGCCAGTTATACAATAGACTTATGTCTGTATTATGTCTGTATATAGTATTATTTCTTTTTCTGTTTATGTCCCTTTATTTATTATGCCTTATGTTCTAGAAATGCATGGCAAACCTAAGTTCGTTTATTAATAGTATTTACCTTTACTAAATCCCATTACATCTTGTGAAAAAAAAAAAAAGAAAACCATATTTTTCGCATTAATGAATATTTTCGGCATTATAAACATTCGGGAATGTGACACTCGGGAAAGGGTGTTGCACTATACGTACAATGTGCATTAATACAGATGGTAATAAAAAATATGTTAATAGGCTAAAAGATAACTCTCTAGCTAACAACGATCACTTCCCAACCCCTCGAGGCTAGGATCCTGGGCTCGCCCACCAGCATCAGGCTCAATCGGAGTGCCATCCAGTTCCTCAGCAAGTGGTTCCTCCATGGGGCCCTCCCATAAAATAAAATAACACATAGAGAAAAATGCAGGGAGATAAGAAACATGCATCATCAAATACGGGGGAGGGGCATCAGTACAGCATATAAATACATGCATCACACAACACAGATAAAATATGCAACACAACATCACCCATCTCTCAAGTCATACAGTACAACCATCTCAAATGTCATTCTCTCATATAAACCTATAAGAGGGATACTAGTCCCTATGTATATGCTGACTTCCCTATATGCATGTCGGCCGACACATCATGTCCCCAGTTGGACATCCCCGCCGGGATAACATCATGAGACAACCCGCTGTCCCATCAGTAGAACCTAAGATATTAACTAATCTTACTCGCATAATAAACGTTAGCGCGCCTTAATCATACGAAGCGAAGCGGAAAATTGAGCGCGGAAGCAAAACAATAAACGGCACGCTACGCTTTAGAGTACACAGCTTAAAATATAAAGAAATATATCACATACAGTATTGCCCCATCAGTAGGGCTACAGTAATACAGTAATACATACGAGTATACTCTTACAAACCAAAATAAAAGTATGAAAGGTAGGCCGAGAGATAGCTCTCCGACTAATCACGATCATTGCCCAGCCTCTCGAGGCTAGGGTCCGCGGCACGTCCTCCAGCGTCAGGCTCGTAAGGAATGCCGTCCAGCTCTTCAGCAACTGGTTCCTCCTCGGGGTCTTCCCATAAAATATGAGCAACACATACAGAAAAATAGCGGGAGATAAGAAACATATGTCATCAATATGGGAGAGGGGCACCAGTACAGCATATATATATACATCACACAACACAGATAACATATATAACACAACCTCATCCATCTCTTAAGTCACCAATCACAATCATCTCAAACATCGTTCTCTCGAATAAGCCTATGGGAGGGATACTAATCCCTATGTATATGTTGTCTTCCCTATATGCATGTCGGCCGATACATCACGTCCCCAATTGGACATCCCCGTCGGGATCACATCACATCACATCACATCATATCCCGCCTCGGGATTTTACGTAACGTCCCCAATTGGACATCCCCCTTTGGGACCAAATGCTGTGGTATGAAATGTTATGAAAATGCAACAAACATCCATCGCAGGTTGATATCGGAACCTCACGCCTAAATACTCGTCCACGACCACAACACATCGCATCACGTCAACGTCAACATCAATCATCACATCAACATCACATCATCATCAACATCACGACGCCTTGCGTCTACGAGCCACAGCTCCACGGTCGGGACCACAACGATATCAACCCGAACAACATCAAAGCTCACCATACTCTCATCAACACTCAATCAATCAAATCACATTATCATCACAACAGTAATTCTACCAGTACAGCTATCATCATAAAGTCAAACAATAATTCATCATGTAGGCAGTTCAACAAAATAAAACCAACAAATAATCAAATAACCAATTCAACACATCAACCTCAATAAACTACAATAGTCATATCATCAACTTAGTGGTGATAGCCCAAAAGTACCTACACCCAGGGTCCAGGCATTTTTCCAGGGCTCAACCTCTAGTAGGGTTTTAGGGTTTCCCTACACAGATATATATATTCTATACTAGCTTGCCTTCCCGACGATATGAGTTCTTTCTCCCCACCTTAGTGATTTCCTCGAGCAGCTCCGGCTACGACTCCGCAGCTGTCAGTCGGGTGCGCTATCGGATGTTCGAATCCTGTCCGAGTCTATACAACAAAACACAACCAGAAATTAAAATAAGGAAACCATAATCTATCTAATCTCTAGGATTAGCTACTGCCCTTAATTACTTAAGTAGGCTAGGGATATTGAAATTCTACCAACTCTTGGATCAATGACCCTTAAGCATACCTAATGCATAATCAATGATCAATTATCAAAGATTTGAACCAAAACCCCTTAAACAATCAAAGTAGGGTTTCGGCCCTCACCATGAAAAATAGGTGAGAGTGTGATTTGGCCTCCTAATCACTTGGATTACATGATTAAGGGATGACACATGAGGAATCAAGAACAAAGAACAAAACCCAATTTTTTTTTCCAAAAACCCACCCATTCGGACCCTAAAAGATAAATAGGCTAGAGATTTTATTTCATCACAAGCTCTTGGATTATGATAGTAGGGAATGATGCTAGCTCATAGGAATTGGTTTGGTCTCAAAATGATTTTTCTACAATTTTCTAGAGATTTTTGAAGTTTAGATCTAGAAATTGAAATTCATGAAAATAAAGGGAGAAAATAAATATTGAGAGCTCAAGTATGAAATCTATACCTTCTAGGTTGTAGAGGAGGATGAGAGGAGCAACTTTGCTTCACAAACTTGCTTGAAAAAGCTTGAGGAAGCTTGAGGAAAAAGAGGTTGAAAATGGAGGAAGAAGAAGGAAGAAGAAAGGAGGAGAAGGAAGAAGAAGAAGAAAGAAGAAGAGAGAAGCAGCCAGCAGCAGGGGCACGTGAATGAGGGGGAGAAAAGGTGAGTGGGTGAGGTAATTGTTGATATTTAAGAAGACTTAAGGGTTAAGAAAGGTAAAGAGGTAATTAGTAAAAACTAACCAAGGGTAATTTGGTCAATTCACGTCCCGATAATTTGAAAATCCTCACGACATTTGGAGGAGTCCCCAAATGATTTAACATAGCCCTGGTATGAAAATCATTGGCTCAAGGTTCTCGAAAAACCCTAAGACAACTCGAATCGTCTCCTAGAACGATTATCGGCCTGAATATAATAATATTATTTTTATTTTCGAACGTCAGGACGAACTTTTTCGAAAGTGTAGGAAATGTGATTCTAAGACTAACTGTCTCGTTCGCGGGTCCAAATTAGGTCTCGATAGTATTAAAGCACTACTGTCAAGGAAAAACGCAGACCGGGCTCCGTCTGAGTTTTCAACCCAAAACTTAACCATAGCTTCCTACGATAGCGTAGAGCGTGACTATGGCCTCGGAATAATTTATTAAAGTTTCTAGACCCTCAAATAAAATAAAATTAATTAATTACTGATTAATTAAAAGATTAAGAAAATCGGGGTGTTACATTACTACCCCCCTTAAAAGAATTTCGTCCTCAAAATTCGACGTACCTTAGAATAGATGTGGATACCGCTGCTGCATATCCTCTTCACGTTCCCAGGTGGCATCTCCTGTTGTAGCATCCCATATGACCTTGACTAAGGGAATCTGCTTTCCGCGGAGTTCCTTCACCCTCATGTCTTCAATCCGTACAGGCAATGCTTCGTATTCTAAGTTATCCCTTACCTGGATTGATTCGGGCTCTATCACGTGTGATGGATCGGGATGATATTTTCTGAGTTGGGATACATGGAATACATTGTGAATATTGGATAGGTTGGGAGGTAAGGCAATTTGGTAGGCAACTGGACCAATTCGGCGAAGAATTTGAAATGGTCCAATGAATCTAGGTGTAAGCTTTCTGGATTTGATTGCCCTGCCGATTCCAGTTCTTGGAGTGACTCTCATAAAGACATGGTCGCCTTCCTGGAACTCCAAAGGTCTCCTCCTCTTGTCACTGTAGCTCTTCTGCCGATCCCGTGCGACTTTCATCTTTTCCCGAATTTTCTTAACTTGCTCCGTCGTTCGCTGTACCATCTCGGGTCCTATCAACTGATTTTCCCCGGTTTCATACCAACAGAGTGGTGTTCGACACTTCCGTCCATACAGTGCCTCGTATGGCGCCATGCCAATACTCGAGTGGAAACTATTATTATATGTGAATTCAATCAATGGAAGGAATTCGTCCCAACTTCCCGTGTTTTCCAAAACACATGCTCTTAAAAGATACTCCAACGATTGAATCGTCCTTTCAGACTGACCATCCGTTTGTGGATGATAAGCTGTACTCATCCTAAGCTTCGTCCCCAATGCACCATTTAGACTCTGCCAAAACCTAGAAGTAAACCTCGGATCCCTGTCCGAAATTATACTCGAAGGTACCCCGTGTAATCTTACCACTTCTCTGATGTAAATCTGGGTTAATCTTTCCAAAGAATACCTTTGGTTGATCGGCAAGAAATGAGCACATTTCGTAAGCCTGTCAACGATTACCCAAACTGCATCGCATCTCTTCTGCGTTCTTGGTAGTCCGGAAACAAAATCCATTGCAATGCTATCCCATTTCCATTCTGGGACGTCTAGTGATTGTAATAACCCTGCTGGTTTCTGGTGTTCAATCTTTGCCTTTTGACACACCAGACAGGATTGGACATATTCTGCTACTTCCTTCTTCATCCCAGGCCACCAAAACATTCCCTTTAGGTCCTGATACATTTTTGTAGATCCGGGATGAAAACTCAGTTTGCTCTTATGTGCTTCTTCCAAGATCATGTTCCTAACTTCACTATCCTTCGGCACACATATCCTGTCTCCAAACTTCAGGATTCCATCAGTACCCTTCTTGAACTCTGAAGTCCTTCCTTCTTCTACCATCTGGTTCTTTTCCTGTAGGTACTGATCTTCTCCTTGCTTTTTCCAGATCAAGTTCAGAAAATCACTAGTGATAGCGATCATTCCTAAACTTATCTTATCTCTGGATAACTCCACGTCCAGGTTCAGATTCCTAAACTGTTCCAGCAGTTCCAGTTCTTTCACCATCATAGCGGACATATGCAAAGATTTCCGACTCAAAGCGTCTGCCACCACGTTGGCCTTTCCTGGGTGGTACTGTAGATCAAGTTCATAATCCTTTATGAATTCCATCCATCTCCTCTGCCGCATGTTCAACTCCTTTTGGTCGAACAAATACTTTAAACTTTTATGGTCGCTAAACAAGCTGAATTTAGCGCCATAAAGATAGTGTCTCCAAATCTTCAATGAAAACACTGTTGCGGCCAACTCTAGGTCGTGGGTTGGGTAATTCCGTTCGTGCACTTTTAGCTGTTTGGAAGCATAGGCTACCACTTTCCTTTCTTGCATAAACACACAACCCAAACCTTGGTACGATGCGTCACAGTACACATCGAACGACATTGATGGATTTGGCAAGACTAGTACCGGAGATGTAGTTAGCCTCCCTTTCAGCTCTTGGAAACTAGTCTCACACTCTTCTGTCCATTCGTACGCTTTTCCTTTCCTCGTTAATTGCGTCAGAGGTAACGCAACCTTCGAGAATCCCTCGATGAACCTTCTGTAGTATCCTGCTAGTCCGAGAAAACTTCGGATCTCGGTTACCATCTTAGGACTTTCCCATTTGACCACAGCTTCTACTTTTGCAGGATCCACTGCAATACCATCCTTGCCGATCACATGTCCAAGGAATTGTACCTCCTCCAGCCAGAACTCGCACTTCGACAACTTGGCATAGAGTTATCTGTCCTTAAGAACTTGAAGTACAATCCTCAAATGCCCTTGATGTTCTTCCTTGTCCAAGGAGTAGATAAGGATGTCATCGATAAAAACAACGACAAACTTATCGAGGTATGGTCTGAAGATCCTATTCATGTAGTCCATGAACACTGCAGGAGCATTAGTCACACCAAAAGGCATAACTAGATACTCGTAGTGTCCGTACCGACTCCTGAAAGCTGTCTTTGGTATATCATCTTCTTTCACCCTTATTTGATGATAACCGGACCTCAAATCAATCTTAGAAAACACCGTTGCCCCCTTAATTGGTCCATAAGATCGTCGATCCTTGGCAACGGGTACTTATTCTTGATTGTCACCTTGTTGAGTTGTCTATAGTCCACACACAACCTTGAACTGCCGTCCTTCTTCTTGACGAACAGCACAGGTGCTCCCCATGGTGAAACACTCGGTCTGATAAACTGCTTTTGCAGCATGTCGTCCAATTGCTTCTTCAGCTCTGCCAACTCTGTTAAGGACATTCGATAGGGTGCTATCGAAATCGGTCCGGCTCCGGGTGTAAGGTCGATTGCGAACTCCACCTCTCTCTTGGGTGGCAATCCTAGCACATCATCTGGGAATACATCCGGAAACTCACGCACCACTGGCAAGGCATCAAGACTTGGAGTCTCTTCGGCTTCCAAAGAAAACAGCACCATGCACTCTCCTGATTGTACACCTCCCGATACACCATCACTGGCAGGCAATGATCCAGATTGCTTGGAAAAGCAGAGGGTTTTATTTGAACAGTCCAGTACTACATGGTTGGCCGAAAGCCAATCCATGCCTAGGATAATATCGATCTGCTGCATAGGCAGACAGACTAGGTCCACAAGAAAAGATCGGTTTCCTAACATAACCGGGCATTTTAAACAGACAAATAGAGTTGTCAGGGAATCACCCGTAGGTGTAGAAACAGTCAAGTTATATGGTAAGGATGAAATAGGTAAATTCAAATGATCCACACACGCTAAAGAAATAAAGGAATGTGTAGCCCCCGAATCAAATAAAACAAATAAGAGTCCCCCCGCAACTAGGCACTTACCTTGTATCAGATTGGGACATTGAGAGGCTTCAGACCCTCTCACGGCGAACACTCTTCCCGTTGTCTGCGGCCTGTTCTGCTGGCCCACCATTTGTTGTCCAGTCCCAACACTCTGAGCCCTCCCGGCTTGCTGTTGAACTTGGCCCTTACCGGCGTCCCCTGTTCGACATTCGTTGGCATAGTGGCCCCACGCGCCACAACGGAAGCAAGTGACATTCGGTGCCTGAGCACAATCTTTCACTGGATGCGGCCCGCCACATCGAAAGCACTTGGAGAATCCTGGTTGCCCTTGACTGGCATTTCCTCTTCCATAGTTTGCTGGTTGCTGATTCGGGCGACTGTAAGGCTTCGCCCTCGGTTGGAACTTTCCTCCTCGGCCTTTCTGACCAAAGCTCCTGGTTGGTCCACCACTTGTTACTGGAGTTTGTGTAATTCGCTCTTGATCGTGTCCTTCCAGTATGGTACATTTTTCCACTAGCTCGGGAAATGATCGGATACTTAACGGCAGCATGGCTCTCTTCAGCTCGGACCTTAGTCCGTCTTCGAACCTTCGGCACACCCAGTCTTCATCCGGGTACACTTGGTAAAATTGGGAGAATTTCAGCAGCGCCTCGAACCTCATGGCGTATTCTCCAACCGACTTCTGGTCCTGCTTCAGGCTTAGGAATTCTTTTTCTTTCTCTTGACGAACACTCCTTGGAAAATATTTCTCCAAGAAGCTCTCACGAAATACCTCCCAAGTCAGTAATCTTCCTCCAGCCTCTAGCAGTCTCTGTTTGTTTTTCCACCATGCTTCAGCTGCTCCGACTAGCATGAAAGCAGCGTAAGTAACCTTCCTATCCTCTCTGCACTGGATAGCCACAAAAACTTTCTTGATTTCTTGCAGCCATAACTCAGCAGCCTCCGGATTGTAGTCCCCATGGAATTGGGGAGGATTCCCCTTCATGAAAGCATTCAGTCCAGTGTTTACAACTTCACCTACTCCGACCGGATTCTGTTGTTGTCTAGCATCCCTCTCTTCCTGTCGCTGCATGAACTGGGCATTCTGCTGTGTTTGTTGCAGCATTGCAGCGGCCAAATCCCTCATGGCCCTCATCGCTTCATTCTGATCTCCGCTACCTCCAACTCCCGAGGTATCCTCACTACTGTCGGGGCCCCCGGTTCCAACTAGTGCTCCTCTTCCTCTACCACGTCCTCTAGCCATTCTTTCCTGGTAAAAGAAGCGTTAGTTTCAATTCAAAATTCATAAGTCATCTCTGTTAGTTAGGAAAGAAAATGAAGAGAAGAAAACAAGAGAAAAGGCAAGAGAAGAAGGCTCTCGCCCAGCGACACTATGCTCGCCACGCGAGCCAGAAAGCCCTTCGGATTCGCGACGCGAAACGATGATCGCCTCGCGATCCAGAAGGTCAGCAAAGAACAGCCACTCGGCCTCGCGACGCGAACCTCTACTCGCGACGCGTTCCAGAGACCTAGTCTGATCAGTGAGGAGCAACTCTTTGGCCTCGCGACGCGAACCCCGACTCGCGACGCGAGCCAGAAGGCCAGACGGATCAGTGAAGAACAGCCCCTCTGCCTCGCGACGCGAACATCTACTCGCCTCGCGAACCAGGAAGGCTAGCCTGATCATTATGGTTCAGTCATTCTGCCTCGCGACGCGAAACCTAGTCTCGCCTCGCGATCCAGACAGAAATCACCCACCATATCAATCAACCGACATATATATTCTTTATGGACAATGAAGTTATCACACTTGACAATCTTGCGCATCGGACACACTACCCCTTTTCTAACACAGGTACCCAATGTGGATATAACTGT
This sequence comes from Ammopiptanthus mongolicus, assembly GCA_039655645.1. Lineage (NCBI taxonomy): Eukaryota > Viridiplantae > Streptophyta > Magnoliopsida > Fabales > Fabaceae > Ammopiptanthus > Ammopiptanthus mongolicus. The sequence continues at coordinate 64,055,060 of CM077345.1, forward strand.
CAGTACTAGTGTACTTCCTAAACCTCACAGTCCGATATTAGAATCGAACTGCTCTGATACCAACAAATGAGACAACCCGCTGTCCCATCAGTAGAACCTAAGATATTAACTAATCTTACTCGCATAATAAACGTTAGCGCGCCTTAATCATACGAAGCGAAGCGAAAAATTGAGCGCGGAAGCAAAACAATAAACGGCACGCTACGCTTCAGAGTACACAGCTTAAAATATAAAGAAATATATCACATACAGTATTGCCCCATCAGTAGGGCTACAGTAATACAGTAATACATACGAGTATACTCTTACAAACCAAAATAAAAGTATGAAAGGTAGGCCGAGAGATAGCTCTCCGACTAATCACGATCATTGCCCAGCCTCTCGAGGCTAGGGTCCGCGGCACGTCCTCCAGCGTCAGGCTCGTAAGGAATGCCGTCCAGCTCTTCAGCAACTGGTTCCTCCTCGGGGTCTTCCCATAAAATAAGAGCAACACATACAGAAATATAGCGGGAGATAAGAAACATATGTCATCAATATGGGAGAGGGGCACGAGTACAGCATATATATATACATCACACAACACAGATAACATATATAACACAACCTCATCCATCTCTTAAGTCACCAATCACAATCATCTCAAACACCGTTCTCTCGAATAAGCCTATGGGAGGGATACTAATCCCTATGTATATGCTGTCTTCCCTATATGCATGTCGGCCGATACATCACGTCCCCAATTGGACATCCCCGTCGGGATCACATCACATCACATCACATCATATCCCGCCTCGGGATTTTACGTAACGTCCCCAATTGGACATCCCCCTTTGGGACCAAATGCTGTGGTATGAAATGTTATGAAAATGCAACAAACATCCATCGCAGGTTGATATCGGAACCTCACGCCTAAACACTCGTCCACGACCACAACACATCGCATCACGTCAACGTCAACATCAATCATCACATCAACATCACATCATCATCAACATCACATCAGCATCAACATCACGACGCCTTGCGTCTACGAGCCACAGCTCCACGGTCGGGACCACAACGATATCAACCCGAACAACATCAAAGCTCACCATACTCTCATCAACACTCAATCAATCAAATCACATTATCATCACAACAGTAATTCTACCAGTACAGCTATCATCATAAAGTCAAACAATAATTCATCATGTAGGCAGTTCAACAAAATAAAACCAACAAATAATCAAATAACCAATTCAACACATCAACCTCAATAAACTACAATAGTCGTATCATCAACTTAGCGGTGATAGCCAAAAAGTACCTACACCCAGGGTCCAGGCACTTTTCCAGGGCTCAACCTCTAGTAGGGTTTTAGGGTTTCCCTACACAGATATATATATATTCTATACTAGCTTGCCTTCCCGACGATATGAGTTCTTTCTCCCCACCTTAGTGATTTCCTCGAGCAGCTCCGGCTACGACTCCGCAGCTGTCAGTCGGGTGCGCTATCAGATGTTCGAATCCTATCCGAGTCTATACAACAAAACACAACCAGAAATTAAAATAAGGAAACCATAATCTATCTAATCTCTAGGATTAGCTACTGCCCTTAATTACTTAAGTAGGCTAGGGATATTGAAATTCTACCAACTCTTGGATCAATGACCCTTAAGCATACCTAATGCATAATCAATGATCAATTATCAAAGATTTGAACCAAAACCCCTTAAACAATCAAAGTAGGGTTTCGTCCCTCAACATGAAAAATAGGTGAGAGTGTGATTTGGCCTCCTAATCACTTGGATTACATGATTAAGGGATGACACATGAGGAATCAAGAACAAAGAACAAAACCCATTTTTTTTTCCAAAAACCCACCCATTCGGACCCTAAAAGATAAATAGGCTAGAGATTTTATTTCATCACAAGCTCTTGGATTATGATAGTAGGGAATGATGCTAGCTCATAGGAATTGGTTTGGTCTCAAAATGATTTTTCTACAATTTTCTAGAGATTTTTGAAGTTTAGATCTAGAAATTGAAATTCATGAAAATAAAGGGAGAAAATAAATATTGAGAGCTCAAGTATGAAATCTATACCTTCTAGGTTGTAGAGGAGGATGAGAGGAGCAACTTTGCTTCACAAACTTGCTTGAAAAAGCTTGAGGAAGCTTGAGGAAAAAGAGGTTGAAAATGGAGGAAGATGAAGGAAGAAGAAAGGAGGAGAAGGAAGAAGAAGAAGAAAGAAGAAGAGAGAAGCAGCCAGCAGCAGGGGCACGTGAATGAGGGGGAGAAAAGGTGAGTGGGTGAGGTAATTGTTGATATTTAAGAAGACTTAAGGGTTAAGAAAGGTAAAGAGGTAATTAGTAAAAACTAACCAAGGGTAATTTGGTCAATTCACGTCCCGATAATTTGAAAATCCTCACGACATTTGTAGGAGTCCCCAAATGATTTAACATAGCCCTGGTATGAAAATCATTGGCTCAAGGTTCTTGAAAAACCCTAAGACAACTCGAATCGTCTCCTAGAACGATTATCGGCCTGAATATAATAATATTATTTTTATTTTCGAACGTCAGGACGAACTTTTTCGAAAGTGTAGGAAATGTGATTCTAAGACTAACTGTCTCATTCGCGGGTCCAAATTAGGTCTCGATAGTAGTAAAGCACTACTGTCAAGGAAAAACGCAGACCGGGCTCCGTCTGAGTTTTCGACCCAAAACTTAACCATAGCTTCCTACGATAGCGTAGAGCGTGACTATGGCCTCGGAATAATTTATTAAAGTTTCTAGACCCTCAAATAAAATACAATTAATTAATTACTGATTAATTAAAAGATTAAGAAAATCGGGGTGTTACACATCACCTCACGTCCCCCATTGGACATCCCGCTTCCGGATTAAAAACATCACGTCCCCAATTGGACATCCCTCTTTGGGACAAATATGCTATGGTATGAAATGCTATGATATGCAACAAATATCCATCGCAGGTTGATACCGGGACCTCACACCTAAGCACTCGGCCACGACCACGATGCACTGGATCCGCATCACATCAACATCAACATCAACATCAGCATCACGACACCTTGCGTCTACGAGCCATAGCTCCATGGTCAGGACCACGACGGTATCAACCCGAACAACATCAACACTCACCATACTCTCATCGACACCCAACCTGCCAATCACAATAAAATATCGCAACAGAGTTTATTCCAATACAGATATCGTCACACTACCAGACAAACATTTAATCGTACAAGTAGTTCAATAGAACAGATCACAGATAAGTAATTAAATAATTCAACACATCAACTTCAATCAATCAAATCACTTAAATCATCATCTTAGTGGTGATAGCCCAAAAGTACCTACACCTAGGGTCCAGACACTTTATCCAGGGCTCAACCTCTAGTAGGGTTTAAGGTTCCCCTACACACGTATATATTCTATACTAAGCTTGCCTTCTCGACGATATCAGTTCTTTCTCCCTACCTTAGTAATGTTCTCGTGAGACTCCGGCTGCAGGTCCGCAACTGTCAATCGGGTGCGTTGTTGAACGCTCAAACACCGTCGGGTCCTTTTCAACAAAGCACAATCAGAAATCAATATAGCTTAATTAAAATCCCCTAATCCTTAGGACTAGGCTGATGCCCATATTTAATTAAATAGGCTAGGGATGTTGAAATTCTACCAACTCTTGGATCAATGATCCTTAAGCATGCACAACACTAGAGTAAGTCTTTTTACTCAAAAACTTGTAGCAAAACTCAAGCTTTTCTCACCATAGGGTTTCGTCCATCACCATTAAATATAGGTGAGAGCTTGATTTGGTTTCCTAATCACTTGGATTACATGATTATGGAATGAAATAGGTGAAATCAAGAATCATTTCACAAAATTGAACAGAAACCCATTTTTCCCCAAAAGTTCCTAGGTTCGGCCTCTCTAACATAAATAGGCTAGGAAGATTATTTGATTTCATACTGTTGGATTACGAAATTAGAGGATGAAAATAGATAATAGAAATTGGTTTGGCATTAAAAGAATTTTTCTACAATTTTCTAGAGATTTTTGAAGTTTGAAGCACAACCTTGAAACCATGAACTTTTAATGGAGAAAAATGAAGATTGAGAGCTCAAGAGTGAAGTTTATACCTATTAGATGATAGAGGAGGATGAGGTGATCAACTTTGCTTCAAAAAGTTTCTTGAAAATCCTTGTGAAAGCTTGAGAAAAATGGAGGAAAAGTGATGGAGGAAAACAGAGAATGGAGAAGAAGAAGAAGAAAATGGAAGGAAGAAGAAGAAAGTGAAGGGGGAGAGAGAGAGAGAGGGCCGAATATGAAGAGTGAGGGAGGGTGAGGTGATCCAACCTTTTTAGATATTTTAGGAACACAAATGTCCTTTAGGAAAAAGATCAAGGGAAATCAAGGGCATTTTGGTCTTTTCACGGTGTGAACGCGTTCAGATATTTTCTAACGTTATCATGACACTGGAACGCATCCCAATGTGATGTGACATGATGTGACTTCATGTTTATCCATTAGCAGGTTCCGGTAAATCCCTATGCAGCTCCGTTTGTCTCCCGGTTTGTATTACACCCGAATAGTTTATATTATTTTCACTTTTGAAGGTCAAAAACCAATTTTGGCAAAAATGTAGGAAACGTGATTATAAGACTAACTATCTCGTTCAAGGGTCAAAATTAGGTCTTTATAGTAGTAAAACACTATTGTCAGTTAAAAACGTAGACCGAGCTCCGTCTGAGTTTTCGACCCAAAATTTAACCGTAGCTTCCTACGATAGCGTAGAGCTTGACTACGCCCTCAGTTTATTTTATTTCACTCCCTAGACCCTATAATAAAATGCAAAGACACAAATACTGTTTAATTAATATTAGAAAGCTTTTCTTAAAAAAAAACGGGGTGTTACATTACTACCCCCTTAAAAAGAATTTCGTCCTCGAAATTCGACGTACCTTAGAATAAATGTGGATATCACTGCTGCATATCTTCTTCGCGTTCCCAGGTGGCAGCTCCTATTGTAGCATCCCGTATGACCTTGACTAAGGGAATCTGCTTTCCGCAGAGTTCTTTCACCCCCTTGTCCTCGATTCGTACAGGTAGCGTTTCATGTTCCAAGTTCTCCCTTATCTGGATTGATTTAGGCTCTATCACATGTGATGGATTAGGATGGTATTTTCTGAGTTGGGATACATGAAATACATTATGAATATTGGATAGGTTCGGAGGTAAGGCAATTTGATAGGCAACTGGACCAATTCGGTGAAGAATTTGAAATGGTCCAATGAATCTAGGTGTAAGCTTTCTGGATTTGATTGCCTTGCTGATTCCAGTTCTTGGAGTGACTCTCATAAAGACATGATCGCCTTCTTGGAACTCTAAGGGTCTCCACCTCTTATCACTGTAGCTCTTCTGTCGATCCCGTGCGACTTTTATCCTTTCCCGAATTTTCTTAACTTGTTCCGTTGTTCGCTGCACTATTTCCGAGCCTATCAATTGATTCTCTCCGGTTTCAAACCAACAGAGCGACGTTCTACACTTTCGCCCATACAGTGCCTCGTATGGCGCCATGCCAATACTCGAGTGAAAACTATTGTTGTACGTGAATTCAATCAGTGGAAGGAATTCATCCCAACTTCCTGTGTTTTCCAAAACACATGCTCTTAAAAGATCCTCCAAAGATGGAATCGTCCTTTCAGACTGACCATCCGTTTGTGGATGATAAGCTGAACTCATTCTGCTAATGCACCATTTAAACTCTACCAAAACCTGGAACTAAATCTCGGATCCCTGTCCGAAATTATACTTGAAGGTACTCCATGCAATCTTACTATTTTCTTGATGTAAATCTGGGTTAATCTTTCCAAAGAATACCTTTGGTTGATCAGTAAGAAATGAGCACATTTCATAAGCCTGTCAACGATCACCCAAATTGAATCGCACATCTTTTGCGTCCTTGGTAGTCCGGAAACAAAATCCATTGCAATGCTATCCCATTTCCATTCTGGGACGTCCAGTGATTGTAATAACCTTGCTGTTTTCTGGTGTTCAATCTTTGCCTTTTGACACACCAGACAGGATTGGACATATTCTACTACTTCCTTCTTCATCCCAGGCCACCAAAACATTCACTTTAGGTCCTAGTACATCTTTGTAGATCCGGGATGAAAACTCAGCTTGCTCTTGTGTGCCTCTTCCAAGATCATGTTCCTAACTTCGCTATCCTTAGGCACGCATATTCTGTCTCCAAACTTCAGGATTCCATCAGCACCTTTCTTGAATTCTGAAGTCTTTCCTTCTTCTACCATCTGGTTCCTTTCCTGCAGGTACTGATCTTCTCCTTTCTTTTTACATATCAAGTTCAGAAAATCATTAGTGATAGTGACCATTACTAAACTTATCTTATCCTTACACCACTCCACGTCCAAGTTCAAATCTCTGAACTGCTCTAACAACTCCAATTCTTTCATAATCAGAGTCGACATATGCAAGGATTTCTTACTCAATGCATCTGCCACCACGTTGGCCTTTCCTGGATGGTATTGTAGATCAAATTTATAATCCTTTAAGAATTCCATCCATCTCCTCTACCGCATGTTCAACTCCTTTTGGTCGAATAGATACTTTAAACTTTTATGGTCGCTAAACACATTGAATTTAGCGCCATAGAGATAGTGTCTCCATATCCTCAATGCAAACACTATTGCAGCCAACTCTAGGTCATGGGTTGGTTAATTCCGTTCGTGCACTTTTAGTTGTCTGGAAGCATAGGCTACCACTTTCCTCTCTTGCATCAGCACGCAACCCAAACCTTGATACGATGCGTCACAGTACACATCGAACGACGTTGATGGATCTAGAAAGACTAGTACCTGAGATGTAGTTAGCCTCCTTTTCAATTCTTGGAAACTAGCCTCACACTCTTCTTTCCATTCATACGCTTTTCCTTTCCTCGTTAATTGCGTCAGAGGTAACGCAATCTTCGAGAACCCCTCGATAAATCTCATGTAGTATCCTGCTAGCCCGAGAAAACTTCTGATTTCGCTTACCGTCTTAGGGCTTTCCACTCAACCGTAGCTTCTACTTTTGCAGGATCTACTGCTATACCATCTTTGTCGATCACATGTCCAAGGAATTGTACCTCCTCCAGCCAGAACTCGCACTTCGACAACTTGGCATAGAGTTATCTGTCCTTACGAATTTGAAGTACAACCCTCAAATGCTCTTGATGCTCTTCCTTGTCTAAGGAGTAGATAAGGATGTCATCGATAAAAACAACGACAAACTTATCAAGGTATGGTCTGAAGTTTCTGTTCATGTAATCCATGAACATTGCAGGAGCATTAGTCACACAAAAAGGCATAACTAGATACTCGTAGTGTCCGTACCGGCTCCTGAAAGCCATCTTTGGTATATCATCTTCCTTCACCCTTATCTGATGATAACCGGATCTCAGATCAATCTTAGAGAATACCGTTGCTCCCCTCAATTGGTCCATAAGATCGTCAATCCTTGGTAACGGGTATTTATTCTTGATTGTCACCTTGTTGAGCTGTCAGTAGTCCACACACAACCTTGAACTACCGTCCTTCTTCTTGACGAACAACACAGGTGCTCTCCACGGGGAAACACTTGGTCTTATAAACTGCTTTTGCAGCATTTCGTCCAGTTGCTTCTTCAGCTTTGCCAACTCTGTTAGGCACATTCGATAGGGTGCTATTGAAATCGTTCCGGCGCCGGCCGTAAGATCGATTGCGAACGCTACCTCCCTCTTGGGTGGTAATCCTAGCACATCATCAGGGAAAATATCTGGAAACTCACGCACCACTGGCAAAGCATCTAGACTGGGAGTCTCCTCGGCTTCCAAAGTAAACAGCACCATGCATTCTCCTAATTGTACACCTCCCGACACACCATCACTGGCAGGCAATGATCCAAATTGCTCGGAAAAGCAGAGGGTCTTATTTGAACAATCTAGTACTACATGGTTGGCCGAAAGCCAGTCCATGCCTAAGATAATATCAATCTGCTGCATAGGCAGACAGATTAGGTCTATAAGAAAATATCGGTCCTCTAAAACAACCGGCATTTTAAACAGATAAATAGGGTTGTCAGGGAATCACTCGTAGGTGTAGAAATAGTCAAATCATACGGTAAGTATGAAATAGGCAAATTCAAATGATCCACACACGCTAAAGAAATAAAGGAATGTGTAGCCCTCGAATCATGTAAAACAGATAAGAGTCCCCTCGCACCAAGGCACTTATCTTGTATCAAATCGGGGCATTGAGAAGCTTCAGATCCTCCCGCGGCGAATACTCTTCCCATCGTCTATGGCCTGTTTTGCTGACCCACCACTTGTTGTCCAGTCACAGCACTCTGAGTTCTTCCGACTTGTTGTTGATTTTGACCCCTACCAGCATCCCCAGTTCGACACTCGTTAGCATAGTGGCCCCACGTGCCACAACGGAAACAAGTGACATTCGGTGCCTGAGCAAAATCCTTCACTTGATGCGGTCGGCCGCATCAAAAACACTTGGAAGCTCCTGGTTGTCCCTGATTAGCAACCCCCCTCCATAACTTGCTATTTGTTGATTCGGGCGATTGTAAGGTTTCGCCCACGGTTGAAACTTTCCTCCTCGGCTTTTCTGACCAAAGCTCCTGGCTGGTCCACCGCTTGTTGCCGGAGTTTGTGTAACTCTCTCTTGATCGTGTCCTTCCAGTACGGTCCATTTTTCCACTAGCTCAGGGAATGATAGGACGCTCAATAGCAGCATAGCCTTCTTCATTTCCGGCTTTAGTCCGTCTTCAAACCTTCTGCACACCCAGTCTTCATCCAGGTACACTTGGTAAAACTGGGAGAATTTCAGCAGCGCCTTGAACCTCATGGCATATTCCCCCACCGACCTTTGGTCCTGCTTCTCTTTCTCTTTTTCTTGGCGGACACTCCTTAGGAAATATTTTTCCAAGAAGCTCTCATGGAATACCTCCTAGGTCAGCAATCTTCCTTTAGCCTCTAGCAGTGTCTGTTTGTTTTTCCACCATGCTTCAGCTACCCCGACTAGCATGAAGGCAGCATAAAGGACTTTCCTATTGTCTCTGCATTGGATAGCGACGAAGACTTTCTCGATTTCTTACAACCATAGCTCAGCAAATTTCGGATTGTACTCCCCATGGAATTGGGGAGGATTCCCCTTCATGAAGGCATTTAGGCCGGTGTTTACCACTTTACCTCCTTTGACCTCATTCTACTGTTGTCTAGCATCCCTCTCTTCCTTTCGCTGCATGAACTGAGCATTCTGCTGTGCTTGTTGCAGCATTACAGCGGCCAAATCCCTCATGGCCCTCATCACTTCGTTCTGATCTCCGCTACTTCTAGTTCCCGAGGTGTCCCCATTACGGTCCGGGTCCTCGGTTCCAACTAGTGCTCCCCTTCCTCTACCACGTCCTCTGGCCAATCTTTCCTGGTAAAGGAAGCGTTAGTTTCAATCCATAAGACGTACAATATCAATCAACAGATATACATATCATATGCCTTACAAATAAAACAGTTATCACACTGGATAACTTGCGCACCGGACACACTATCCTTCTTCTAGCACAATTAGTACCCAATGTGGATACAACTGTCAATGCTAGTATACTTCCTAAACCTCACAGTCCGATATTAGAATCGAACTGATCTGATACCAATAAATGAGATGACCTGCCGTCCCATTAAAGAACCTAAGATATTAATTAACCTTAATCATATTATAATCGTTAGTGCCTCTTGTTATTACGAAGCGAAGCGGAAAATTAAACGCGGAAGCGAAACAAAATTAAGGCACGCATCTTCTTAGAGTACACAGCTATAAAATATAAAGAAATATATCACATACATCGGTTGCTCCATCAGTAGGGCTATAATAATAGTGTATACGTACAAAGTGCATTAATACAGACGGTAATCAAAAATATGTAAAGAGGCCAGGAGACAACTCTCCGGCTAACCACGATCACTTCCCAACCCCTCGAGGCTAGGATCCTGGGTTCGCCCAACGACATCGGGCTCAATCGGAGTGCCATCCAGTTCCTCAGCAAGTGGTTCCTCCATGGGGTCTTCCCATAAAACAAAATAACACATAGAGAAAAATGCAGGGAGATAAGAAACATGCATCATCAAATATGGGAGAGGGGCATCAGTACAGCATATATATACAGGCATCACACAACACAGATAAAATATGCAACACAACATCACCCATCTTTCAAGTCATACAGTATAACCATCTTAAAAGTCATTCTCTCATATAAACCTATAAGAGAGATACTAGTCCCTATGTATATGCTGACTTCCCTATATGCATGTCGGCCGATACATCACGTCCCCAATTGGACATCCCCGTCGGGATAACATCACGTCCCTCATTGGACATCCCGCCTTCGGATTAAAAACATCAGGTCCCTAATTGGACATCCCCCTTTGGGACAAATATGTTGTGGTATGAAATGCTATGATATGCAACAAACATCCATCGCAGGCTAATATCGGGACCTCACACCTAAGCACCCAGCCACAACCATGACCACGATGCACTGCATCCACATCACATCAACATCAACATCAACATCAGCATCACGACGCCTTTCGTCTACGAGCCACAGCTCCATGGTCAGTACCACGACGGTATCAACCCGAACAACATCAACACTCACCATACTCTCATCAACACCCAACCTGCCAGTCACAATAAAATATCGCAACAGAGTTTATTCCAGTACAGGTATTATCACAATGCCAGACAAACATTTAATCGTACAAGCAGTTCAACAGAACAGATCACAAATAAGAAATTAAATAATTCAACACAACAACTTCAATCAATCAAATCACTTAAATCATCATCTTAGTGGTGATAGCCCAAAAGTACCTACACCTAGGGTCCAGACACTTTATCCAGGGCTCAACCTCTAGTAGGGTTTAAGGTTCCCCTACACACGTATATATTCTATACTAAGCTTGCCTTCCCGACGATATCAGTTCTTTCTCCCCACCTTAGTAATGTTCTCGTGAGACTCCGGCTGCAGGTCCGCAACTGTCAATCGTGTGCGTTGTTGAACGCTCGAACATCGTCGGATCCTTTTCAACAAAGCACAATCAGAAATCAATATAGCTTAATTAAAATCCCCTAATCCTTAGGACTAGGCTGATGCCCCTATTTAATTAAATAGGCTAAGGATGTTGAAATTCTACCAACTCTTGGATCAATGATCCTTAAGCATGCACAATACTAGAGTAAGTCTTTTTACTCAAAAACTTGAAGCAAAACTCAAGCTTTTCTCACCATAGGGTTTTGGCCATCATCATTAAAAATAGGTGAGATCTTGATTTGGTTTCCTAATCACTTGGATTACATGATTATGGAATGAAATATGTGAAATCAAGAATCATTTCACAAAATTGAGCAAAAATCCATTTTCCCCCAAAAGTTCCTAGGTTCGGCCTCTATAAAATAAATAGGATAGGAAGATTATTTGATTTCATGCTCTTGGATTATGAAAGTAGAGGATGAAACTAGATCATAGAAATTAGTTTGGCATTAAAAGGAATTTTCTACAATTTTCTACAGATTTTTGAAGTTTAAAGCACCTTGAAACTATGAGCTTTCAATGGAGAAAAATGAATATTGAGAGCTCAAGAGTGAATTTTATACCTATTAGATGATATAGAAGGACGAGGTGATCAACTTTTCTTCACAAAGTGATTGCCTCCTTGTTGTAGAAATTGGCCATTTGCTTGATTTTCAATATAGAATCTGGTTGTGACTAATGTTTTTGTATTTTTGATATAAAATGAATGAAATATGGAGAATGGATGATAGGAATTTCGTGGTTTTGATGGTAATGAAATAGGCGGACAGATTGAGAAAATCTCAGGAAAAAAATGCAAGAAACAATGAAGGCTTCAAGGAACTATTTTTGATGTTTTTGAATAAGTGAAGAAGATGGATGAATGGGAGGCAAGGGCACCACCTTAGTCTAATCCAAGACAAGGATAAGCCTATGAGTGTGAGGATCACCACAAGAAGAGAGTTTCTTGAAAAGATCGATAAGGTTGGTCCAATCAAGAACCAAAGAGTATGAACTCAATTACACAAGTGTAAGTTTAGCTGAAATCTTTGTTAACCTCTTATTGAGACTTGCGCCCCCTATATATAATGAGGGAGGCTCTTGCTGTTACAAAAAGTGAAGAGACAAAGTCTTTGCCATTCTAGGGTTACAAGGAATCCTAGGCTAACATAACTAGCATAATAAAAGGAAATTACAATGTGGAGCAATGGTTAAAAGACAAGACATTTAAGTGCATTTGATGACTTGTTCTTCAATGTGGAACAATGGTTACAAGACAAGGCATTAAAGTGCATTGGATGACTTGTTCTTCAATGTGGAGCAATGGTTACAAGACAAGGCATTAAAGTGCATTGGATGCTACCTCATAGATTCATAATGCTGCCTCTTTGGTTTCTCTTCATGACTATGAAGGTTTCACAACCACACATTGAATGTAATAAAATGGGTGGCTGTTGCGCTTTTATTGTGCTGTTGGAGCATTTATCTCTTTGTCTTGTGTAACTCCTTTTTGCCTTGATTGCTTTGAATTTCTTTGTCTTTCTTTGGCAGCAAGATTATTGACTCATTCAAATTACACACAGAGTTGTTGAGAGATGTGGGACCCCCTACTCTTTGCGCCACACAGCCACTTGAAGTGGATTAAACACACAAAAAGAAATTAAATAACTTAGTGCCTTGGTCCCAAATAAATCAATTGGTCACTTGCACTTTTATTCAATTAAAATAAAATAACTTGGCTGCCTTTGTTATGCAAGTTGCGCCTCCTCCATGGCTTGTATGACAAGCATGGCTTTTGGTGCAATTACATCTTTGCCCTTGTTTGCAATTGTCGTAGTCATGATTTGGACTAAGCTTTCTTGGACCTTCCTTGCCAGTGCCCTAATCATTGGTCCTCCTAACCTTTGAATGGCCTCTTGGTGCTCCATGTCCTCATCATTCCCTCCCTCTTGAGGAGAATTCGACCACGAATTGAAGTCTTCATCACCTATATCAAAAGGAGACAAGTCAGCAACGTTGAAAGTGGCACTAACACCATACTCACCTGGAAGGTCAACTTTATAAGCATTATCATTAACTTTGGCAATCACTTGAAAAGGGCCATCGCCCCTTGGCATTAACTTAGATTTCCTTTGTGAAGGAAACCTTTCTTTTATCATATGGATCCAAACCCAATCTCCGGGTTCAAAAGTAACCCGTTTGCGCCCTTTATTGGCACCTTTGGCATAGCTTTCATTTTTCTTTTCAATTTTGCAATTTAATTTTCTCATGCAAAATTTTCACAAATTTAGCTTTTCAAAAGAGATGTGTTAGGTAATGGTAATAGATCAAGAGGAGTTAAGGGATTATAACCATACACAATCTCAAATGGGGAATGATTTGTGGTACTATGGACAGCCCTATTATAAGCAAATTCAACATGTGGCAGCCATGTTTCCCACATTTTCAAATTCCTTGAAAGCACAGCCCTTAAAAGAGTAGAGAGAGTTCTGTTTACCACCTCAGTTTGCCCATCAGTTTGGGGATGACAAGTTGTAGAGAATAGTAACTTAGTTCCCACCTTACCCCACAAAGTTCTCCAGAAGTGGCTTATAAATTTAGTGTCACGATCAGACACTATACTTTTTGGTAGGCCATGTAGACGCACCACTTCTTTGAAAAACAAATCAGCAATGTGGCAAGCATCATCCACCTTTTTGCATGGAATGAAATGTGCGATCTTTGAGAACCTGTCCACAACAACAAAAATAGAATCTTTCCCGTTCTTTGTTCTAGGTAACCCTAAGACAAAGTCCATGGAAAGGTCAATCCAGGGATAATCAGGAACAGGCAATGGAGTATATAAACCATGGGGCGTAACTTTGGATTTGGCCTTTTTGCAAACAATGCATCTTTCACAATATTTTTGCGCATCAATTTTCATGTGAGGCCAATAGAAATGTTCTTTCAAAAATTCCAAAGTTTTAGGAACACCAAAATGTCCCATTAAGCCCCCCTCATGCACCTCTTTAACTAAGAGTTCTCTAATGGATCCTTTTGGCACACACAACCTTTTTTCTTTAAATAAATAATCATTGTGCCTAAAAAATCCATTATGGGCAGCATGCACACATTCAGCATATTTAACAGAAAAATCAAGATCATGCTCATAAAAATCCTTAATGTGCTGAAGACCAAAAATTTTAGTTTCAAGGGTAGAGAGTAATGCGTACCTTCTTGATAACGCATCAGCCACAACATTGGCTTTACCCTTCTTATGCTTAATCACATAAGGAAATTGCTCCAAAAATTCAACCCATTTAGCATGCCTCTTGTTCAACTTACCTTATCCTTTTAAATACTTCAAGGACTCATGATCACTATGAATGAAGGCATACAATTCCTTATCATAAGTTGAGTAATTTAGGGCAGCCCCTTTTAATTTCTCACTACAATAAGCAATTGGATGACCTTCTTGCATCAAAACAGCTCTAATTCCAACATTGGAAGCATCACACTCAATTCCAAAGATTTTGAAAAAATTAGGCAATGCTAGAATTGGTGCTTGGGTGAGCTTTTCTTTAAGAATAGAGAAAGCTTGTTCTTGTTTCTCACCCCATTTAAAACCAATTTCTTTTTTAACAATTTCATTAAGAGGTGCAGCAATAGTACTAAAATCCTTAACAAACCTCCTATAGAAACTTGCTAAACCATGAAAACTTCTTACCTCAGTCACGTTTTTAGGTGCTGGCCATTCTTGGATTGCCTTCACCTTTGCTTCATCCACATGTACTCCTTGAGAGCTTATGACAAAACCTAGAAAGATAACTTGATTCGTGCAAAATACACATTTTTCCAAGTTTGCATACAAGTTTTCTTTTCTTAACACACTTAAAACAGCCCTTAGATGAATGCAATGGTCCTCTAAATTTTTGTTATATATCAAGATATCATCAAAATATACAATAACAAATTTACCCAAAAATTCCCTCAAAACATGGTTCATTAATCTCATGAAAGTGCTAGGTGCATTAGTTAATCCAAAAGGCATAACTAACCACTCATATAAACCATATTTAGTTTTGAAAGCAGTTTTCCATTCATCCCCTTCCCTTCTTCTAATTTGATGGTATCCACTTTTCAAATCAATTTTGGAAAACAAGCATGCACCAAACAGTTCATCAAGCAAGTCATCTAACCTAGGTATTGGATGCTTATACTTAACAGTAATATTATTAACAGCCCTATAATCAGTGCACATTCTCCAACTACCATCTTTCTTAGGGACTAAAATAACAGGGACAACACATGAACTTAAACTTTCTCTTACCCAACCTTTACTTACCAATTCAGCCACTTGCTTTTGTATCTCGTGTTTGTTGTGGGTTGCTCTGATAGGCTAGCCTATTAGGCAAAGTGGCATCTGGGATAAGGTCAATGTGGTGCTCAATCCCTCTCAAAGGTGGCAGCCCACTTGGTACCTCCTTAGGAAACAAATCCTCAAATTCCTGCAAAAGAAAATTTATGCAATTTGGCAATTCTTGAGTGTTACGTAAATTCTCCAGCAAGGCCACCTCTTTGCTAAAAAGCAAATACAGGGGCTGATTTAAAAAAATAGCTTTTTTAACCTCCCCTTTTGTCGCCATCAAATTTTCTTTCTTTTTTTCATCAATCTTTTTTTTGTCACTCTTTTTTCTCTCTTTTTCTTTGGCGTTCTTTTCTTTTTCTTTTTCTTTTTCTTTTTCTTTTTCTTTTTCACATTTTTCTCTCATTTTTTTTTTATCATCTCTCACCTCACTTGGGCTCAAAGGAGCCAATACAATTCGTTTTCCATGATGAACAAAAAAATACTTGTTGGTATGCCCGTCATGGCTTGCCTTTTTGTCAAATTGCCAAGGCCTTCCCAACAAGACATGGCTGGCCTCCATAGGAACAACATCACAAACAGCCACATCTTCGTATTTACCAATTGAAAAAGAAATTTCTACTTGTTCATCAACAATCATCTCAACATCATTAACAAGCCATTGAAGCTTATATGGCTTGGGATCTGATTTAGTTTCTTGTTGGAGTTTGGAAACTAACCTTGTGCTAGCAACATTTGTGCAACTCCCACCATCAATAATAAGGGAACATACCTTGCCTTGTATGAGGCACCTTGAGTGAAAAATGTTCTCCCTTTGAGTCGCATCTTCCTCCTTTACCACGGCTTCCAACAACCTTCTCATCATAAGTAACTCTCCACTAGGCATTTGGGCCTCCTCCTCATCACAATCCTCTTCATACTCTTCAGCCCCTTCATCTTCCTCCTCAACCTCCTCTACAATCATAATTCTCTTGGTAGGACATTGAGATGCAATGTGTCCTAAGCCTTGGCACTTGAAACACTTAACCGCCCGGTTAGTTGAAACAACTTGAGAAGGACTAGTTGTAGTGCTTTTACCTTTTTTGTCAACCGCGGCTTCTTTGGATGATGAAGTACCTTCCTTCTTTATATTGCTCTTCCAATTTTGAGGATTGGAAATGGTAGTGCTTCTTCTTATTTGGCTCTTCCTCTTGAGTTGTTGTTCTACCTTTGTGGCTTGATGTACCAAATCATCTAATTGAACATAGTGTTGTAGTTCCACTATGTCACTTATATCACGATTTAGGCCATGCAAGAATCTGGCCATCGTTGCGTCATCATCTTCCTCCACATTTGCTCTAATTTTCGCCACCTCCATCTCCTTGTAGTACTCATCAACACTTTTGTTGCCTTGGGTGAGTCGCTGTAATTTGTTGTGCAACTCTCTGTTGTAGTAAGATGGGATGAATCTCCTTCTCATGAGCCTTTTCATCTCCTCCCATGTGGCAATGGCTGGCTCATTGTGCCTTCTCATCTCCTTTGCCAATTGGTCCCACCACACCAAGGCGTAATCTGTAAATTCAATAGAAGCAACCTGCACCTTTTGAAGATCAATGTAATTGTTATAGGAAAAAAATTTGATCAATTTTAGTTTCCCATTCCAAATACGTCTCCGGGTCATTTTTCCCAACAAATTGTGGTACTTTTATTTTTATACCATCCAACCTATCTTCTCTATGTTCATCACGTCTCCTTCTCCTCCAATCCTCCTCATCACTGTTATTTTGTCTGTTTTCTAATTGGTCAATTCTTTCATTTATACCTTCCACTTCCTCTCTCAAAAGTTCTCTCATTTTTGCCGTGAGGGCATCTAGTAGTAATTGATTTTGAGGATCCATAACTCTTTCAGTTCTTTAGAGAAACCAGCAAATAATCAATAGAAGAAACCAATTCAAATAATAATCCACACACACAACAGCTTGGAATTGAAAGGAAAAGAAACCAAAAGACACAGAAAAAATTTTGAACACAAAGTTTGTGAGACTAGAACAAGATAGAACTCACTCAAAAGAAAGAAATAAAATTTGGAATTTGAGAAAAAAAAAATTCAAAGTATAGCAGCAAGAAAGAAACACAACCAGAATTCAAGACAACAATTTTTTTTTTTGAAATTTCGCAATATTTTTTTACTTCAAGAAATCAGAACTCAAAGATAAGAGTAGAGAAACCTGTGATTCTTTTGAATCAAGGTCGAAACCTTGCACTGATACCAAATGATGGCCTCCTTGTTGTAGAAACTGGCCATTTGCTTGATTTTCAATATAGAATCTGGTTGTGACTTATGTTTTTGTATTTTTGATATAAAATGAATGAAATATGGAGAATGGATGATAGGAATTTCGTGGTTTTGGTGGTAGTGAAATAGGGGGATAGATTGAGAAAATCTCAGAAAAAAATGCAAGAAACAATGAAGGCTTCAAGGAACTATTTTTGATGTTTTTAAATAAGTGAAGAAGATGGATGAATGGGAGGCAGGGGCACCACCTTAGTCTAATCCAAGACAAGGATAAGCCTATGAGTGTGAGGATCACCACAAGAAGAGAGTTTCTTGATCAGATCGATAAGGGTCGTCCAATCCAGAACCAAAGAGTATGAACTCAATTACACAAGTGTAAGTTTTGCTGAAATCTTTGTTAACCTCTTATTGAGACTTGCGCCCCCTAGATATAATGAGGGAGGCTCTTGCTGTTACAAAAAGTGAAGAGACAAAGTCTTTGCCATTCTAGGGTTACAAGGAATCCTAGGCTAACATAACTAGCATAATAAAAGGAAACTACAATGTGGAGCAATGGTTAAAAGACAAGACATTTAAGTGCATTTGATGACTTGTTCTTCAATGTGGAGCAATGGTTACAAGACAAGGCACAAGGCATTAAAGTGCATTGGATGACTTGTTCTTCAATGTGGAGCAATGGTTACAAGACAAGGCATTAAAGTGCATTGGACGCTACCTCATAGATTCATAATGCTGCCTCTTTGATTTCTCTTCATGACTATGAAGGTTTCACAACCACACATTGAATGTAATAAAATGGGTGGCTGTTGCGCTTTTATTGTGCTGTTGGAGCATTTATCTCTTTGTCTTGTGTAACTCCTTTTTGCCTTGACTGCTTTGAATTTCTTTGACTTTCTTTGGCAGCAAGATTATTGACTCATTCAAACTACACAAAGAGTTGTTGAGAGTTGTGGGACCCCCTACTCTTTGCGCCACACAGCCACTTGAAGTGGATTAAACACACAAAAAGAAATTAAATAACTTAGTGCCTTGGTCCCAAATAAATCAATTGGTCACTTGCACTTTTATTCAATTAAAATAAAATAACTTGGCTGCCTTTGTTATGCAAGTTGCGCCTCCTCCATGGCTTGTATGACAAGCATGGCTTTTGGTGCAATTACATCTTTGCCCTTGTTTGCAATTGTCGTAGTCATGATTTGGACTAAGCTTTCTTGGACCTTCCTTGCCATTGCCCTAGTCATTGGTCCTCCTAACCTTTGAATGGCCTCTTGGTGCTCCATGTCCTCATCACAAAGTTTCTTGAAAATTCGTGTTGAAGCTTGAGAAAAATGGAGGAAAAGTGATGGAGGAAAATGGAGAATGGAGAATAAGAAGAAAATGGAAGGAAGAAGAAGAAAGTGAAGGGGGAGAGAGAGAGAGAGAGAGAGAGAGAGAGAGAGAAAGGGCCGAAGATGAAGAGTGAGGGAGGGTGAGATCATCCAACCTTTTAGATATTTTAGGGACACAAATGTTCTTTAGGAAAAAGACCAAGGGCAATTTGGTCTTTTTGCAATGTGAACGCGTTCAGATATTTTCTAATGTTATCATGACATTGGCACGCATCCCAATGTGATGTGACATGATGTGACTTCATGTTTATCCCTTATCAGGTTCCGGTAAATCCCTGTGCAGCTCTGTTTGTCTCCCAATTTGAATTACACCCGAATAGTTTATATTATTTTCACTTTTGAAGGTCAAAAACCAATATTAGCAAAAATGTAGGAAACGTGATTATAAGATTAACTGTCTAGTTCATGGGTCAAAATTAGGTCTTTATAGTTGCAAAACACTACTGTCTGTGAAAAACGCAGACTTGGCTCCGTTTGAGTTTTCGACCCAAAATTTAACCGTACCTTCCTACGATAGCGTAGATCTTGACTACACCCTCAGTTTATTTTATTTCACTCTCTAGACCCTCTAATAAAATACAAATACACAAATACTATTTAATTAATATTAGAAAGCTTTTAGAAAGCTTTTTTTTTTTTAAAAAAAAAAACGGGATGTTACACCGTCTCTAAGAACTTTTGGGCTGAGGCTGTTAACATAGCATGCTACATACAAAATAGAGTATACATAAGACCAATATTGAAAAAGACTCCATATGAATTGTGCACAGAACGAAAACCCAACATATCATATTTTCATCCTTTTGGATGTGCTTATTTTATATTAAATACTAAAGATAATCTAGGTAAATTTGATGCCAAAGTTGATAATGGTATTTTCTTAGGATACTCCAAAACATCTAAAGCTTTCAGACTTTATAATTGTAGATCTTTAATTGTCGAAGAATCTATTCGTGTTAAATTTGATGACAAGAAGCCTGATAAAGTATTATCAGAGCTGGACGAATCTTTTGCAGATTTAGATCTGAAAGATCTTCGTCCAACCAACAAAAACAAGGAACTCTTCAAGGAAATTAAAGCTGATGGGTCCACTCCTCAATCATCAAACGATAATCAAAGAGCTTGGCAATTCAAAACGTACCATCCTAAAGATCAAATTCTTGATCAGCCAAGTGACAAAGTAAGAACAAGGTTAACCTTTAGAAATCAAGCTGACTCAGCTTTCATCTCCGAGTTAGAACCAAAAATAGTAGACAAAGCTCTTTTGGACGATGGATGGATTTTAGCCATGTAAGAGGAACTCAATCAGTTCAAAAGAAACAAAGTTTGGACCTTGGTTCAAGAACCTAAAGAAAAATCCATAATTGGAACGAAATGGGTTTTCAGAAATAAAATGGATGAAGATGGAAAAGTTTTGAGAAACAAAGCAAGGTTAGTAGCACAAGGTTACTATCAAGAAGAAGGTATTGATTATACTGAAACTTTTGCTCCTGTTGCTAGATTAGAAGCAATACGTATTTTACTATCTTTTGATGCTCACCATAACATAACATTATATCAAATGGATGTTAAAAGTGCCTTTCTAAATGGAATAATTAATGAAGAAGTCTATGTAATGCAAGCTCCAGGGTTTGAAGATCATTCCCATCCTGAGTATGTATATAAGCTTCAGAAAGCTTTATATGGACTCAAACAAGCTCCCAGAGCTTGGTATGAGAAACTCAGCTCTTTCCTTATGAAAAATGGTTTCTGCATAGGAAAAGTAGATACTACCTTGTTTAAGAAAACAAATAAAGACAATTTCATAATAGTCCAAATTTATGTTGATCATATTATTTTTGGGTCTACTAATAATTCTCTATGCAAGGAATTTTCTGAACTCATGACAAAAGAATTCGAAACGAGCATGATGGGAGAACTCAAATTCTTTTTGGGTCTACAAGTGAGACAAACCTCAAAGGGTGTGTACATTCATCAGACTGAGTACACTAAAGATCTTCTGAAGAAATTTCAAATGGACGATAGTGAGCCAATGAGCACACCTATGCATCCAATGTCCATTCTAACCAAAGACAACAAAGACAAAAAGGTTGATCAAAAAGTATACAGAGGTATGATTGGATCTCTCTTATATCTTACTGCATCTAGACCTGACATAATGTTTAGTGTATGTCTTTGTGCGCGTTTTCAAGTTGATCCCTGTGAAAATCATCTAACAGCTGTCAAAAGAATCTTTCGATATTTAAAAGGTTCTTCTAATCTGGGTTTATTCTATGAGAAATCAAATGAGTACAGATTATTGGGATACTGTGATGCTGACTATATTGGAGATAGAATTGAACGAAAAAGCACAAGTGGTGGTTGTCACTATCTTGGAAAAAATCTTATATCATGGTCAAGCAAGAGACAAAGCACCATAGCTCTATCAACTGCTGAAGCTGAATATATCTTTGCCGCAAGTTGCTGTTCACAACTCTTGTGGATTAAACATTAGCTGGAAGACTACAACATTCATGAAAGTAAGATTCCCATCTATTGTGATAATACTGTTGCAATTAATTTATCAAAAAATCCTATATTGCATTCAAAGGCTAAATATATAGAAATCAAACATCACTTTATTAGAGATTACATTCAAAAAGGTGTGTTTGATATAAAATTTGTTGATACTGACCATCAGTGGGCAGATATCTTTACAAAACCTCTTGCAGAGGATAGGTTTTCTTTCATAGGTTTTCTTTCATAAGAAAATAGCTCAACATGCACTATATTGAATGACCTTGCGTCCGGAAAAAGAAAAAAAAATGCTTGCGTCCTATTACTGCACTTCACTCATCACATGCTTAGGTCATTTATTACAATAAATGTTGAATAATTTGAAAATCATGAATTATTTAATAAATTCTTTTTAGAAATATCTCTCTGGCATCCACACGTTCCTATGCTGAGTCAGCACTCGTTAGTCATTCAAATGTCGTGCGTCTGTTACTTCCCTCTTAAATAGCCACACTCGGTAACTGCAAGTCATCATGACTCTTTAACCATGGTTACTTTCTGAATTTTGGTTACCCTCACTACTCTCTTTATAAGCCTAACCCATGAGTTGAAAATCACATCAAACGTCTCCTTCTCTGAAATCCTACTCTCTCTTTTTCCTTCAACTGTTCATCTTCTTCAAAGCTCTCTCTTTTGAAAATGAAAAAAAAAAATCTCCGTTCAGCCGGTGAAGGTAGCAGCAACGTCCCTCAAGAAGGCTTATCATGTGGGTCATCCAACTCGTGATGTTCTAGATAACTGTAGGATCAACATTGAACATCAGATAGACTTGAATCTGTTAGCTAGACTGGGAGCAGATATCAGAATCTACATTGTTGGAGCGGGGTAGGATCACTTCTTCACAAACTATCCAGAAGTCTATCCAAAACTCCTCATTCAATTCTAGAGGACTGCTCACTTAGAAAAGGAAGGTCACGTCTCTGGTTAAGTTTTGGGGACACAAAAGGTCATCGTCTCCAAAGTAAGCATTGCGTCTGCAATTGGGTGTATGTCTTTTGGAGCAACCTTCTACAAATCATGGCACAACAAGTTTAGGGTTAAAAACAACGTTTTCAAATTTCTGAAACATCCCAATGATCACCCTAATACTCTCTTTCGTGCTGCTATTATGAAGGACGAAGCAAGGATTCTGAATCAAATTTTGAACAAAGCTGTTCTGCATAAAGCTGGGTCTAAGGACTCTGTCTCTGAGGTGCATGCTTTTCTTCTTACTCATCTCCTTTATAGCATGAAGATAAATCTTCCCATCCCTTCTCTTTGATCGTTTCAAAGAAAATTGCATATATGTTGCCTCTGTTAAGACAATCACTTATGCAATTCTTCTTTCTTGAGTCTTTGAGAATCAAGGAATTTATAGGATGTTGAGTAAGGTCCACCCAAGCATAAGGCATATCTACCAAACCATAGGCTGCCCACAGTTTGGAAGAGCAAAACTCTCTAAGATGCAACTTAAATCTGTCATTGCTTTTGAAGAAGCTCAGTCTAACATTGCACAATCTCAACGTATGGAAGCTCTTCAAAGCAAACAAAGAAGGAAGAAACAGATTCCAAATGTTGCTACTCAACCTCAGGTCTCTTCTGATTCATCCTTATTGGAAGGACTGTTTAAACAATCTATGGCCGAGACTCATGATGTTTTTGAAGAATATGAGGTAAAGCCAAACCTGGAGTTTGCTTCAATGATCGAAGGTATTGCATACGCAATTAATGGAGAAACTTTCATCAAGCTGAATGGTGTTGTTAGACCTTATGTGGAAGAGGTTGATGGACCCATGCTCAAAGCAAATTTTGGCTCAACAGCTAAACAGTAAGCTCATGCCAGTGCATCCTCTCAAGCTCAACAGCAACCTATAGCTTAGGAAGCTGGTCCATCTAAGCCCATATATGGAAAAAGGAAGCTTCTTGTGGAAGAAGAAGATGAGGATGATGTTCCAATTGCCCTTCTTCTCGCCAAGAAAACTAAGGTAACACCATCCCCCTCCAACCTACCCAACCCTCCTATCTCTTCTCTACCCTCTATCACAAACACTCCAACCAACAATTGTAGCCCTTCTACAACCTTACCACACTTAAAAAAGGATGAGATCTAAACTGTAGCTAGAAAGCCACCCATACCTAAAATCACAGACCTAACTCAAACCACTTCCTCCTCCACCACTCCTTCACTACAACCACATATACAACCCATATCACCAACATCGGCACAGACTCAATCTTCCGACCCTACACCTCCACCACCCTTCTCGCCCGTCGCCTTATCCTCTAATGAACATAGAGGATTTAGTGAAGATCTACCCTCTACCTCTCATACACAGATCCCGGAATCATCATCTCCTCTTCTCCTGTTCTCCTGTTGCCATGGTACTCACATGATGAAGCTACTACCTTAGAGATTCCAATAGCTATAGAAAATGAGGAAGTTCTTGAAGTTGTGACCCAAGCCTTTGGTCAAGCATCTCTTCACTTCTCTCATTCTGCTGAAGATTGTTGTGCTGAGTCTATTGTTCCTCAATTTGATGCAAGATGTGAAGACTTTGTTTTTCCTAAAACTCAAGCAGAAGCAAGTTCTGTTCAACGCACTGATCATCTTGATCATGACTCCACTTGGTAAGATCACAATGTGGAACTGCATCTTGATGATGAAGATGACGAAGTCAACTCTGCTGAAGCTCACCCTGCTCAAGCTTCAGCACCTCCTTTACCTCCTGGACTTTCTCAGGACATTGCTGACTACTTGGTAGAACGAGTTTCTGCAAGGGTGACTCAAGAGGTGAATCGAAGGACGGATCAACTATTACACTATCTTC
Organism: Ammopiptanthus mongolicus; assembly: GCA_039655645.1. Lineage (NCBI taxonomy): Eukaryota > Viridiplantae > Streptophyta > Magnoliopsida > Fabales > Fabaceae > Ammopiptanthus > Ammopiptanthus mongolicus. The sequence goes on from CM077345.1 coordinate 64,079,556, forward strand.
ACTAAATCTTTCCCCACATTCCTCCTGCGTTTCCACCATCCCCTTGAGTCTCTTTTTGTGTCTTTTCTTTGCTGACTATGATGTTGTTTATCCTCCCAATTCCTTTTTGTCTGATGACAAACGGGGGGAGAATATGGAAAATGTGGAAATATATCCTTTTTATATGGAAATGTGGCAATATATGCATAACTGAATCTCTCTATTATGTGTTAGACTCTTTATAATATTGCTTTGATCATATTATGTTCTAAGTTATGTCATCTATACTTAATCTGAATGTTTAAAACATATCTCTAAGTGATGCATAATCTTAGGGGGAGCTTTTGCCCACCAGAGAATTTTTTTTAAACATACTTTATAATAATGTTTGTCATCATAAAAAAGGGGGAGATTGTTAGAACCAAAATAGGAATGGTTTATGACCCCTCAAAGTTTTAATGATTAACAAAATTATTATATGCTTATGAAAATAATTGAAGATCAGTTGCTACTAATTCATAAGGTCAAAAGACTTTTCTTTGTCTCTGACTTCAGATATATTCTCAAAAGAGCACTAAGCTTCAACGTCCAATGTTACATCTAGCTCATACTAGATGATAAGCTCAAAAGCATTCTCTGCGTCCAATGGTATAAGTTCGTGGTTCGTCCAACTGATACTTGGGCCTTATTCTTAAAGGATAAGTGTCTTACGTCCAGATGTCACAAAGTATATTATGCGTCCACTAACTTTGGTTTACAGATGATGTGGCACAATTTTCAAAAGTCTTAACTGGATTACAAAAGAAAAATATCTTTTCATAAAGACAAAACAAGGTACAACGTTGTACATGTTGAGCCACGTAAAGCAGAAAGCATGACGGCCAAAAAGCAAAGGACAGTCTGCTCTGATTCAACCTGCTGCAAGCTGCTATCACGGCTATTCTATCAAAAGCAAACCTACCTCCCTGCTCTCACAAAGAAAGGACAACTATGAACAAAAAACAGCTAGCAAATGGACACGCGTCTATAACGGATATTTCACTGAGTCTAAACGGACAAGTTTTCTACCGTTTGAAATCCGGAAGATAGTCAAGACTATTTAAAGACCATCATTTGAAGAAACAAGCAGAGACACACATACATACATACAAGAGAGAATTCATACGCAACAAAAAACTTTCAAGCAATCATTACTCTCTAGTCAAAAGATCTATAAACTTTCATATCTTTTCTTTGTAAAGTTACAAACATATTCAAAGAGATGTATCTCGTAATACTCTCACACTTAGTGAGTTTGTAAAAAGCTCAAAACCCTTCTCAAAATCTTAGGATTGGTTGAGCCTAAAGAGGCTTGTTTATAAAAGAATACTTGGTGCCTGGAGAGGTGTAGAATACTTGGAGTTGTAAAGTCTAGAGTGACTAGGAAACAACTTGTGAAAAGTGCTAAATGTTTTAGTGGAAAAACCTTTTGAAGGAAGGAACTAGACGTAACACTTCAATTTGAAAGAGTGAACTAGAATACATCTCTGTGTGAATCTCTCTAGTTCTATCTTGTCAAGTTTATTTATTTACTAACTTGGGGATTGAAAATAAAGTTTCTTAACGTTTGTCAAAAACTTGTTTTCGATTTGATTTGTTTATACATCCTGCTTGTTTAAAACACTTTATAGAAAAGGTTTTTAAAGAAGGGTTTAAAAACCACAATTCAACCCCCTTCTTGTGTTTCTCTGTTTCACTTTCATGCTTTGTTTGGTTATAATTGTAAAGATGCTGAAATTTTTAATTTAATTTTAAAATAAAAGAGTTTATGTTATTGATTCTTATAATTAATTTAGTATCTTTGTCATTAAATTCTGACCTTTCCATTATTGTTGACACCATTTTAAAGTAATTAATATTTTATTTATTTATTAAGTTTAAATAAATATATTTTATTTAAGGCTAAATACTACTTTTGGTCCCTTATTTTTATTTTATTATTCGTTTTGGTCCCTTATTTATTATTTGTTTCGATTTGGTCCCTTATTTTGCAAAGTCATACCAATATGGTCCATTTTTTATATTTTGTTTCGAAATGGTCCCCTATTTTGCAAAAATTAAACCTATGTGGTCCCCTTTTTTTGTTCTGATATGGTCTCTCTTTCACTTTTTTTGTTTCAAAATGGTCTCTTAATTTACAAAAGTTAAATTAATGTGGTCATCTCCACATCACAATTTAAAAGAAAAAGAGCATATTGAAACCAAAAATAAAGATAAGGGACCAAATCGAAAAAAATAATAAAAGAGGAACCAAAACGAAAATTAAAAAAAAGATAAGGGATAAAAAGTGGTATCTGCCTTTTATTTAAATATATTATATTTTGGAGTTTTTTTAATTAAATTTATATATTTATAATTTTCACCAAAAAATTATATAATTATAATTTGTAAATTTATTATGAATTATTTAATTATTAAATGTAATTATTACACTACACTAAATTTCACTAATGTATTAAAAAAAATTAAATATTACACTAAATTTAATTATTACACTGCACTAAATTTACACTAAATTTAATTATAATTTGTAAATTTATTATGAATTATTTAATTATTAAATTTAATTATTACACTACACTAAATTTCACTAATGAATTATTTATTAAGAAAATATCACTACACTAAGTTTCCCTAATGTATTAAAAAAATAAAATACATTAACAATAAATAATAAAAAATATTATAAATAATATAGAATTAATAATAATAATTATTAGCTATTATTACAAAAATTAGTAATATTATTAATTATAATTAAGAATATCAAAATTAAAAAAATATTATATTAAAATTATACCGAAGTTTCCGTAAGGTAACCAAATTTGGATACCTTATGGAAACTGTAGTTTCCGAAGGTTTTAAAATTTAGAATTCTTATGACGCAAGGTATAAATCGTACGAAAAAAATAAAAAAAACTTACCAAAAGAATACCGCCACCGCTGTGCTCCCCTTGCCAAAGGTGACATTGGTTGAGTTGGGACTAAGAGAAGAAAATATGGGAAGAGAGTAGAAGAAAAGGAAGAAATAGAGGAGGTGGAGGAAGGAGTTTGATGAGAGGTAAGAAAATTAATTTTGGAAAAAGGGGTTAATGAAAAAGGGGTTAGTATAAGAGAGGGAAAGTCATAACGGTATTTTTGGAATTTAAGTGAGAAAAAATAGGGATGGGTAATAATAGTAAATCGTGGCTTTTGAAAAACAAGTGCCCATCAATTAGACGCTAGCTAGTAGCTTGAATCAGACTAGCCCACAATAGGACAACCCGACCAATCACTTGATGTTAGTATATTAAAGAGTAAAGATCCAAATTGATCCTCGACAAAAAAACACAATTATATTTTGATCTCCGAGAAATGAAAAATATCAATTTGATCCTCAAAAATATAAATGCAGGTCAAAATAGTCCCTGACAGGAACAAAAATGTCCCTGAAAATTACTCTAAAAAATGACTAATTTGACCCGTATTTTACATTCTTGAGGATTAAAATGGTATTTTCATTTCTCTGGGACCAAAATGTCATCGTGTTCCTTTGTCAAAGACCAATTTGGGCCTTTACTTTATATTAAATTAAATTTTAATTTCAGCCCATTTTCAGTCAAAAAATTATGGAAAATCTTTTCTATATAAACATTCTAATGCCCAGGGAAAACTCTAAAGTACCCATTGTTGGAATTACGACACGTGTCCTTAATTGAGAGCAAATTTGTCAATACATTCTCTCTTTTTTTATATTTTATTCTCTCTCATGTGACCCTTTCCCCCCACTTTTCATTTCACAAATAGCTTTTCAGAAAAGCTTCGTGATTACCGAAGCTCATTTGAAAATCCATCTATCTGAAAACCAAAAAGATAAAACCTTTCTTTCTTCTCAATTTTTCTCTTTCAAACTCTTCCATCTTATTCACGATTCTCTCACTCCATTTATTCACGATGGCTGATTTCCACCGATTTTGGCTTTCATTCATTTTTTGTTGTTGAGCGATTTAAAATCGGAATCAGATACTCTTTGAGATCCATCCAGGTACATCTGCTTCTTCCAGATCTTTCGTTTAGACCTCACGCCCCTTGCTCATAGGGTTCCTTCTTCTTATGTCGATTAATTAACATACTTCACAATAAATTTTTCTTTTCTTTTTATTAATTGTTTGTATATGATTTCAGTATCATGTAAAGAAAACTAGGATTCACATGTCTTTATTTTGAAACGAAAAATACGCAGATGACAGCGAGAGATGCTCTGAACTCGGCACTTGATGAGGAAATTTCAGTTGATCCTCAAGCCTTTTTGATGGGTGAAGAGGTCATCCAACCACCCATTGATATTCTCTCTCTCTCTTTCTTTTAGTTTATTATATTTATTTTATTATAAATATACTGGGTGGTTGAATGCTGATTGTTTCACTCCTTCCCACAACGCTGACTATATATACAGGGTTATTTCACAATATGATTTGTCTTTGCTTGCAGCCTGTTGATTATGACTTTATATATCATGTTGGCAGCTAATTTTCAAATCCATTTCTAATTATAAGGCATGTGTGTTGTTATTTGTGAGTTTGGGACAAAGAATACTCTTTGTAGGAGACCTAAGTCTCTTGGACAACAAGCTATTTGATGTAATGTGTGTGATTTTTGGGTTTAGTAATAGTACTACTAGTTTACTATTTGAAGAACTATCAATTTCTTCTTTCATTTTATAGGTTAAGAGTGTGCTCGACCCTTGTGAGGATGATAATGAGGGAATACAAGATGATATAAGCACTGACGATTCTATGCAAAAGGATGAGCATTATGATACTGACAGTGAGGTAAATGAGAATGTTGCTTTGACTATAACAATTCTATGCAAAAGAACAAGTATATATGTATGCTAACATTTCACTTCCGGTATGTTCTAGATTGATACAACATAATCTCTGGACATTGCATTTCATATGCATTTGATTTGCAATATTGATTGTTGTCATTTTACATATAGCAATCTGTTAATTTTTCCAGGTTGTTCTTATTTAGAATTAGCATTCACTTTGTTTTGGGTTGTTCTTATTTAGAATTAGTATTAGTATTCACATTTTCTAGTTTTTCTTTCCTATGTTGGAGTTGTAGAAAGTATCTCTATTTTTCTGCTGGATATGCTCCTTCTGATTTAAAAACTAATAGTTGTCAATAAGTTTTCTAATTCAATAATGCATAGCAAACTGCTAGCTGCAAAAGAAATGAACTAGATTTAACCAAGTTCCACGTTGTGTTAGATGACAAGTTTTATAATTTTTTTCACAATTCAATCATAAAAAAGCACTGCCATGAGCAGGCTGAGATGGATACAAATGAATTACACTGCCATGATAGTGTTGGCGATGGATCAGGTTGTGGCTAGGTGAGGGGTGATATAGATGTGCAAGTGCAAGTGGTTACTGATATATCTGGCAGTGTGTTCCTTTAATTTTTACCCCTTTTGGGTTTAAATGGCCAAAGAGTATGGCAATGTCATTATGCTTCTTAAATACTAATCCATCTGATCTACTTCGAGGAGTATCCCACGCCAACCTGAGACGGGGACTAATCTCCCGCGGGAGTTTGTTCGACACCTCGATGGGTGGCATCCCTCTCATCTGAGGTTTTTTCCATACCCAAGGCTCGAACCTGAGACCTTGTTTATGGGGCGAGAGACCTTTAACCACTCACACCAACCTCAATTGGTAATGACATGTTTTATATATCCATTAACTTAAAATAGTTTTTTTTAAAAATTAAATGAGTTTTTTTGTGTGATTATGTGATATGAGTATGTTATACTAGAATGCGGATGATATTTTAATGTAATGAACTATAGGACATACATTATCAAGGACCAGAGCTAAGAGGTTGCCGTTCCAATTGATTATCACTAGGAGTGCAATTTTTGGGCCTGTTTTTGGTGTTAGAGTGTGAAAATTTAAGACACAAATTCTTAAGTCATTTTGGCTATAGAATAAATAAAATTGTTGGTGAAATATTGTAAATATTGTGGAGTTTTTTCTGGGCATTAGAATGCCATGATACTGGAGAATTGTAAATGTGGATTCAATTCTAAGGCCATCAATGTCCTGTTATGCTATATTAATATATTCCAAATCATATATGCCATATTAGTTTTGATCGAGCATATTATTTCATTTTCTTTGGGCAGTTATAGACATGTCTGCATATTTCATTAAGCATGGCAGGAAACCAGTAGAATTTATATGGCCTAGTGTAAAATCAATATTAGATATCCCCATGACTCTTGAATATATGGTACCCAATTACTTATATTTTTGTATTACTAAAATAGTTTGGCATTCATTCTCAATTATAACTGATATTTATTATTTTTATCTTGAATAGGAAACATAGGGAGTACGTAATGCGGCTGACAAGACCAATGAGATTCAGTTATAGCTGATTTTCAGTTATGGTTGTCATTTTATAGGTTGTTGTTTATCAATCAATGTATCTTAATGTTTGCTTTGGCAACATGAAGCTTACTTGAAGCCTCATGCCTTTAAGCTGAAATGGTGGGTTTTTTATGTTCATTTCTTGAGAATTTGTCTACTAAACATATTTGAAAGTGGTCTGATAACCAGTCTATGCTCACACGTCTATGATAATCCGTCTATGATCACCCGTCTATGATAACCAGTCTGATCAGACGGGTGATCTCATAGACGGGGTGATCTCATAGACGAGTGAGCATAGACGTATGATCATAAGACGGGTTCCTTCAGTTTCCCCATATACAAGTTGCATCCCGTCTATGATCACACGTCTATACTCACCCGTCTATGAGATCACCCGTCTATGACAACCCGTCTATGATCACCCGTGAAGGAACCTATCTGTGGTAACACGTCTATGCTCACCCGTCTATGATAACCCTTCTGATCAGACGGGTTATCATAGACTGGGATGATCACCCGTCTATGTTCACCCGTCTATGATAACCATTCTTATCAGACGAGTGATCTCATAGACGGGTGATCAGACGGCGTGATCTCATATAGACGGATGAGCATAGACGTGTGATCATAGACGGGTTCCTTTAGTTTCCCCATATACAAGTTGCATCCTGTTTATGATCACACGTCTATACTCACCCGTCTATGAGATCACCCGTCTATGATAACTCGTGAAGGAACCTGTCTATGATAACACGTCTATGCTCACCCATCTATGATAACCTTTCTGATTAGACGGGTTATCATAGATGGGTGATCAAACGGGTTATCATAGATTGGTTGTCTTATTATGTCAGATACTTTAGTAGTTATATTATCTAACTTTTTGTTATCATTTGAATCTGATATGACATGTTTATATGCAACAATTTATGTTTAAAATTATTAACATAAATTATTGATTAAGTAGTTAAACAATTACTGCACTAAGATTTTGTTAACAAGACTTAAACTACAATTGCATGAAATTTTATTTTTCAGTTTATGTATATACAATTCTCACCTGGACTTCCTGCTTTGGGAGAACTACTTACGGATGCAAATGGTGTTATTAAGCTTAGTCCCTATCTTTTTTCTTTGTATTTCCTTCTTATGAATAAAATGAGTTTATATTTATATGTACTTTATGAAATATACAATTCAAAATGATCTATGAATTTTCTATCTTCAATATTATATAAATCAGTTTCTATACTTTATAACAGAATGAATATTAATATATGATTTAATATATTCAATTTTTTTATAGATATAAAAGAATATATAATTTACAAATTAATTTTTAACAAAAATATAATAAACACGTGTCACACTGTGTTACTTACTACATTTTGATGCGAATGTACAATTATACAACGCGTATAGATTAAACTTTATGTCAACGGGCTAGCACCATAATTCAGCCCATTTTCAGTCAAATAATTCCGCACACGTGTATATCCTTCGGCCTTGCTTATTTATTGTCGATGGCTTGTCGCTTTGCCTTTCACGTTACACGTGATAACATTAACTACTCTCAAATTCAAAGAGATTTTATTAGTGGTCTGGTGAAAGTTTATAAAAAAATTATAATATTTGTGAAAAAAAAAATTATAATCTTGACAAGAAAAAACACATGAAAGGATTTGTTCCCATCTTAATATACTAGCAAATATTATATGCAATAATGTTTATTATATCTCATACAATTTATATTCAAAGAATATTTGTACAAAATATTAAACATATTATTTAATTTTCCTAAGTATCCATAAAAAAAAAAAATGCAAAACAGGCTAGCAATTTGCTTAATATAAAATTCCCTTAAGGCTAGGTTGCCCTAGCAATTTAGTGGCCCAAGCTACTTTTTGCTTAGCTAGGCACATATTTGCTTGGCCCAAAGTGGACTAGTCCAAATGGGCCGAATTGGCTCAAATTAACAGCACATTAACCCTCTACAATAAAGTGCACTTGTGGTCTTTCCAATTGTTACTGTTTATTTTATAAAAATACACATTTACGGTTTGAATTAATTACTTGTCTTGTTTTTTTTGGTAAATTTACTTGTAACTTATTTAATAAGTTATATTTTATAATTAGTAATTACAAAATCAACTCATCAAAATATTAAAAATTTTGTTAAAAGTATTTGTAAAATCATTATATATAAACACACTAATAATTAAATCCAAGGCTCTGTTAAAGTCAAAATCCTTTTAACATAATAACGTAAAGGTAACAAAAAAACAAAAAAAACACTATTGACATAACTAATTATTTTCTAATTACCCAAAGCTAACTATTCACTATATAATGAGCACATTTTCTAAGACTTGGATCATGTTGAGGAATTTGTGATCTTCTTTAATTGTTTCTTTGGTAAAGCTCTTGGTCGTAATGTTTCCAATTTTTATGCATAATCCTTTTCTCCTATGCTCTAGTGTTTGATCCGACCGACAATGTCAATATATGATTTGTAGTAGTTTGAATTGTATCAAGATTGATTGTCCCATTTTGGTACACCACTGTTTTCACCAATAATATCTTGTCATATCAGTTAAAATTTCTTATAATTTAAAAAAAAATAAAATATAAGATAAGATATTATTGATAGAGACATAATATGATACATAAAAATGGGACAACAAATCCCTCATTCATTGCATCATATATGATCAGATTCAGCGTGAATCTCCTCATTGTTCACCAAGAATTTCCTCTACTGTTTACCTTCCAAAAAGCGAGCTTTCCAAAAGCATTTCAGTTTATTTTGTTGCTTTGTTTGATTTGTTCCCCCTCCCTTTCTTTATTAACTAAAAGCAAGCGTGAATGTGAACAAATTCCATTTGTCCTCTGCGTAGTGTTTACTGTTCACCAAGAATTTCCCTGAAGTTGACTACGATGTTTTTTTCCAAAGGTTAGAAGAAATAAAGCCGTAAAAATTGGGTCTAGTATTAGGCTTTTCTTTCTTGCTTGTGCTGTTAACTTTCTTTTAGCCAATTGAAACTCATTGGTTTTTTAATGTGAATTTTTTTAATTTTGATACATTGTTAGTATGTAAAGTCTTTTACACTAACGAAATCATCTTATGCATGACTTTTATGATAGTTATGATAAAATCAAACATTTTTAATGATATGACAACTTATATTTGATAGATAATGCAAATTTTTTTTACACTGATATTACATACCATTTAAATTTCAATCCCCAATTCCACATGCTTTTATACTATTGCTAACACCGTCGTATTAGGGTTATACCTTTTCAGTAATGACTTTCTAAAACATCTATCCTTTAATGTCTGGTTGATTGAATTAAATTATTCGGCATCCATATCCAAATTTATTAACGAGATGACCCACCATAAGATGGATTAAAGTCAAACACTTAAACAAACACTATAATATTAGGATGGTTACTGTTGCGTCTACTTCTTGAATGGACAGCCCCTAAAGAGCACTAGGAAGAAATCAAAAGCAGGGTAAATTATGTTTTGCTAAGAGTCAGTTCAAAACTTTTGGTTGAAATTTGGCAACTTGATGTTTTCTTCTTGGCAAAAGCATTTTCTTTCTTTTTTCAATCACAAAAAGGGACAGATATATCAAGCAATTTTGTGCAACACACACTAAGATCAGGACCTTTGTGAATTGTGATCAAATTTGAATTACTTGCACGTTCTAGTCTTAATCAGAGAGAGAAACTTTGCTGCCGTTGCCTTCATTTTTTGTCTAACTGCTTGGTCTTCAATGATCACCAGGGAGCTGAGTTGTCCTATATGCTAGTGGGGAAAAGTGTTGTTCCCACTTGCAATAACATGAAAGACTACTGAACCTGAATCTTCAAGGTTTTTCAATGGTTGAATATGACCTCCACCACTTGCAATCAATAATATGCTTGCACCAGATAGAGGCAGATCGACTAACACTTTCAGTCTCACTCTGTTATCAGACTTAGGCCAGGGAATAAATGACACGACGCAGCATACAATGACTCAGAAAATACCCATCATTTATAAAATGTGCACCCCATGAAAAAGGAACCCTCCTAACACGGCGAAATCAATACCACATTTCCTGCCTAATATTTGTTTTCCTTGTACAGAAATTGCACCGAGTTTGATTTAATTACACTGACTGACTACCCTTTTTAATTTCAAAAATTATATAACCTTCGTTACCGTTTATGTTATCATTACATCCTCCTTTAAAACACGCTGAACTTCCTAAAAGAAAGTAAGTGTAATTTTAAAACAAAACAAATACCGAATATAATTAAGTGAAACTTTAAGACAAGTCAATATAATTTTTCTTTCCTCCTCTAATATGCCTAGAGGCGGAGGGAGGAGGAGGCCTATGGTTGTCATGACCTCTCCCAAGTTCTCAATTTTTTTTATATACCTATTATGTACATTGCATAGAAAATAAATTAGTTATAAAATTTTGTATATACTGATGAGCAAAATTTTTATATGCCCAAGCCCAACTCCCCAAGCCCAAATCCAAACCATCTACTCTACTAATTTCATATTAGAACCAAAACCTACAAAGAAAAGAAACAAACACCACCGCAAAGTTGCAAGTGTGAAACGATCTTCTACCATCTACGATCTTCTACCATTTAGGTTGATTGGTTGAGTCAAAGTGATGTTTAAGAGCAAAACTATTGACTCATTTTCAAAAGAAAAGAGAGAACAAATGATGAAATACAATCCAGGGCACCAAATTTAAATTCAGAGAATAATGCTGAAAATATTGTTGAGCAACTTATTGAGTCACCTCCTTCTAAAGCTATAAGGATTGGAGAAGGAAAAATTAATATTGATACTTTGTTATGTGATCCTGGAAAAGCGTGATGTGCCTAAAGATCCAAAGTTTCAAAATGTCTACTATTGCTGACTTATGTAAAAAAATTAGTAGAGACTGATAAATCAGATGAATATCCTTTAATATATTGATAGATTGGCTCGCTTGGTTTTGACTCTTCTTGTGTCAATAACAACTACTGAGAGGACATTTTCAACAATAAAAATCATTAAAACAAAGCTTCGAAACAATATGGAAGATGATTTTCTTACTGATTATATGGTTGTTTATATTGAAAAGGAGATTGCTCAAAATTTTACCACAAATATATGATAATTGATGATTTTTACTCCATGAAGCATCATCCTGCATAATTAAAGAAGTAAAGATTTTAGCTATGTACTTAAGTTGACTAAAGCCCTGTTTGGGTAATTTATATTATATTAAGTTGTTAATTAAATAATATATCAAATTTATTTTATATAGTTTGCTTCTATATATTAATTAAATTTTTTTATTGTTATTTATGTTATGTATATTTAGTTTTGACCTCCTTCCTAAGAAATTCCTATCTCCATCACTGAATATATAGTGGAATTGAGGTGCAAATATATATGTAGTGCTCATGCCATTAGTAAGTTTCTTGGATGTGTACCTATCTTTACGGTTCCACTACTATTCACATATGGAATATCCATCCTTAAGGCTCATGGCTATTTCCACTAGACCTTGACTTCGATTATATACCAGCTTTTTGCCCCCCAACATTTTTGTGTCATCTTCCACTTTCATCGTGTGCTCCATCTTTTGTTGCCATATACTGACTTAAATATATCATTCTTGTCCACCTAACAATGCCTTGCACCCGAATATTAGCTTTGGCCTATTCCTATCCACAGGGTCACAAGCTTATGAAAGCTTTCCCAAGAGTGGAGACGCGTTGATCTTCCAAGAAATGATGGGTTACTATCACCTTTTTGAATTGGGCAATATGAATACTCCTCCACTATCCACTTTCCTATACAAAAAAACATCTAGAAAAATCTGATTTACATGTATAAATTGATAGAACTAGCGTGTTTTAAGCAACAGAACATAGAGTTTGTGGTCGAGACGACGAGAAGTCTATTACAAGAATGAAAGGCACTCTCTTTCGCCTGTTTGTGATTCTTCTAGGACTCTCTCATCTTATATGCTTGATAGCAGCAGTCCCAATTACAAGTAAATTCTACTACCATATTTCAATTTGTTGAGAATTGTAGTTCTCCTTCTTCATCTTCTTATTCTCCTTAGGAAAACTTGCTTTTATAATTAAACAGGAACTGAAAGCCTAATGCAAGGTTCCCAAGTCCTTGCACTGGAGAAGATCAACAACCACAAGGTACAAATTTGATGCCTTAAGAATATTCCCAAGTTGCTTAAGACACGTAATGCATTGCTTACTAGATATATAAAGAAGCTTATATTCCATGTGTTCAAATACAGTTTATCTCTGAGAGAAACTTGCACTGGGAGGAGCCAACCATTACTGAGAGGATGGACTTAGAACTCCATGATTACCCACCATCTGGGGCTAATGGTCGTCACACTCCAAGATCACCATATCCATAATATGTGAAATGCTATATGTTGATTGTTAGTTCCTCTATGAAGCTAGCACGCGTGCTCTATGTATTACAATCTTATAATGTTAACGCAGCTATAAGTTACATATTGTTTCTCAATAAATTGTTCAAGTAGATATATATACGGGGGTTGCTATTGTATCTTATAAAGTAGAGGATTTGGGTACATGTCCAACCGGAATGTCACATGAGATTAAGTCTCACCATTTGATTGGGCTACATAGGCAAGGGTAAGTTATCCAAGAGGTACCATATAATCTTGCTTAAGATACCAAGGGGTATAATAGAATCTTCCTATTATATAGTTGTGTTCTAGAAGCAATTATATATGATGAGAAAAAGGAGTAAGTAGAGTGAACCCAATGGGTTCAGTATAATTAATGTGGGAACTCGGAGCCTTTGTGTTTGTTGGTTAAATTTCTGGTTCTTTATCCATTCGATTTAAATTGCAGTTTAATTGACCAAAGTACGTAGTACCATTTATTATTTGTGATGAACTGATATTGCATCAGGGTATATTTCTAGCTTCAAAACAATTATCGGTATTAAAGTATTTTTTTATACACATAATAACACATGTCGAAGTTTTTACCAATTGAGTTAGCTGATACTTTCGTAAAAATTTCAAGAATTGTATGGAAAACAAACCAAATTATTCAATAATCAACCTATGTGAAAATAAATGTAATATAGCCCGTAGACCTCGTTGCTGCATCGTGCTAGGGATTAAGAAGGTGTTCTGTTTTCCTTAGCTGCTTGTATTCAAAGATTTTGGTTATTGGTTATTTTTAATAGTTACTAGGATGAATTCTATAAATTATACGGATATTTTTAAATTTAAAAACATATAAGTAAAATATAGATTGAAAGATAAAGATGTTTAAAATTAAAAAATAGGTATCTATAATTAAAATTAGCAAGATATACACAATTAGTTTATTTATATTAAATCTAAAATGATAAAATTTAAAAGAATGTATTTTAATGGATTATATATGCTATATTAATGAGTGTTAGAAATGTAATAAAATTATAGTTTGACATTAGGAATGAAAATAAAAAAATTGAATAAAAAGTGAGACACTTAGTGTGTGGTTGGATAAGTTATTATTATTTAAATAATCGATTGTATAATTGATTATTATTTTAATCGATTATAATAGAAACAGTTTCACGTTTAGATATATTTGCTAAAAAACGACATTAAGATAATTTGTTTTCGTTTGGATTGAGTAGAAAAATCAATTTTATAAATTAAATTACAAAAGAACTATGGAGCTGCTTGTTTAGATTAATAATGTTTGAAGGGCACGATTGAAAAAAAAAAAGAGATTACTATTAAGATCCAAACGAAAAATCTTGTGTTAAAAAACCTTTATTATCCTTAACGGTTGCTTTTGAAAATTTTATATGGAAACCTATTATGTAAGTTATATATAGGTGATAAATCTATAGTTTTTTTTTTTTTAAGCAATACATGCAAAAGCGTCACAATGAAGAAAGGCATCCCAACTAGGTTGGCACCCCTAACTCCAACAATCATTTGCAGCACACCATGATATTATTCCAAAAAAAGAATGAATAACAAATAAAACATGGGGGACTAGGCCAAAACCCATGGAAAAAGTATGTCATTTGAATCTATAATTAGGAAGACTATATCTATTAAAATAAAAAGTCTTCACTAATAAAACTAGGAAACAATTCCCTCCTATAAATATGAGAAACATTAAACCTCATACTGCACATGTATTCCCCTCCCTATAAATGTGAGAAACATTAAACCTCATACTGCTAATAAGATGTAAACAATTCCTCCATCTCACTCTAAGTTTCCAAGGAACAATATCAATACAAGAAAAGGCTTGGACCACCAATTTAGCATCACATTCCAGTCATAAGCTATTCCAACCTTTTCTTTTGACAGTTTCAATTGCAACCATAACAACAATAAGTTCGGCTTGAAGGGAGAAAGTAATGCCAATGAAGGATGAAAAACAACCAAGAACTGTAGTTGCACTGTCTCTGAAAATTCCTCCTGCAGCAGCAAGACCAGACCACGAGCTGATCCATCTGTATTACACTTGATCCAACCACAATTTGGAGGAAACCAAGACACTCTTACTTAATAGAAGCGGCTCTATTCGGATGTCCAATAACTCTAAAAGATTTAAGGACAGAGAATTCCACAATAGAAGAGAACATATGACCTTTTGAGATATTACCAGAGATAGCAGTGATAACAACAACCAAATTGATTGCAGAATAGAATGGAATGTCAGAATTATCAAATCTGATCTAGTTCCTTTTAAACCAAATAATCCAGACTATGTTGATTAAACTAGCCAGAATGACATCTTTCAGTTTTGGACTATAATTTCTTTCACAAACAACGAATAAAGAGCTAACAGAACTCAAGTTAATCTGACAATTAATTATAGAACTAAACCATTGCCATAAGGATCGAGCAAATGGACAACCCAAAAATAAATGTAAGGAAGACTCCTCAGTCAAACCACAGCTGCAGGAAATAGAAACTGTAACATAACCTCTTTTCCTTAAGTTCTCATTTGTAGGTAGTTTATTATGAATCAATCTCAATAAGAAAAGACCTGGATGGAGGAATTGAAGGAATCCAAATAAGCTTGCACCACTTAATAGAAGATTCAGGAGGATATAGATGCAAATAAGACTCCTTGAAAGACAACATACCCGAATCTCTATCAGTCCAAACCAGTTTATCTATATCTGAGTATGAAGGAATTTGAACTTGAGCTAAGATATTAGCTAAGCCAGGGAATTTCTGTGCAATAGGATCAGGAATGGACCAATTGTTATCATCAATGAAATCAAAAATAGTTACTTGCAACAAATGATGAACACTATGCGGAATATGAAGCATATCTACAAGAGGTTTGTCAATCCAATTGTCAGTCCAGAAGTTAATAGATTTCCCATTACCAAGCATCCAAATGCTATTAGTAGAAACAGATTGCAAGCAGGATCTTAAAACAGGCCAAATAGAGGATTTAACATAGTATGCAATAGGCTTATTTTTTCTGAAAAATCTTGCTCTGATCAAAGCAACCCACTCCATATAAGAAGAAATTAATTCCCAAGCTAATTTTAACATAGCAGTAGCATTGATAGATTTAAGGAATCTTAAACCAAGACCACTCTCAAAAACAGGAGAACAAACAATATTCCAAGCCACTGTGACAACTTTCCTTTTCAAAATATCACCTAACCAAATGAAATTTCTTATGTATCTATCCAGAAGCTTAAGCAAACCAATTGGCCATTCAAACACTTGGAAGCTATAGAACAGGATGCCACGAATGATGGATTGTACTAGCTGAACTCTCCCCATTATAGACAGAAGGGAGCTTTTCCAAGAGGCTAGCTTTAAGATGATTCTATTTGCTATAGATTGAAAGTAAGATTTCTTTGGCTTCCCCTTAAAAAGAGGTACTCCATGGTAAATAAACGGTAAATGTCCTGCTGAAAAACCAACTGCTCTGGAAATAGCAGCACATCTAGAATGAGAAATACTAGGAACATAAAACTTGCATTTCTCAAGACTGAGTATTTGCCCTGATGCTTAACCATATGAATGAAATAAATCCATCAAGTTATTCAAGTTCTTTTAGAACCAGTATAGAAAGCTAATAAGTCATCAGCATAGAAGATATGTGAACGAGAAAGATGACCTCTAAGACCTGCCATAGGAATTAATTCACCAGAATTAAGCAAAAGAGAAATTCCCCTACTAATAACACCCTCTACTATACAGAAAAGAAGAGGAGATAATGGATCCCTTTGCCTCACTCCTCTCTTGTAAGAAAAAAATCCAACAGCTTTTTCGTTGACTGAAAATGAAAGCTTGGCCGAGTTAAGAATAACTTTAACCCAATTACAGAAAGTATCTTTAAAACCAAAAGCTGTCAACACATCAAGCAAGAAATTCCAGTCCATTGTATTAAAGCTTTCTTGATATCAAACTTAAGGGCAACATTTCCACCAAAAGATTTGGAATCAAGCATGTCAAATGCTTCTGATGCAGTACAAATTCAATTTGTAATACTTCTGCTTTTAGTGAAACCCCAGTGCTGACTAGAAATAATTTTTAGAGCAACAATTGCTAACCTATCAACCATGATCTTAGATATCACTTTGAATTGGAAGTTAGCCAAAGCTATTGGTCTAAAATTTCCGATCCTATTAGCACCCCGAATATTTTGGAATAAGGATAACAAGGTTAGAGTTAAGATTTGGCAGCAACCAGCTTTGAGTAAAAAAAATGAAGTACCAAACTGTAAACATCAGGGCCAACCAATTCCCAAAAATCCTGATAAAAAAACCAAACCATCAGGGCCAAGAGCACTATTACCACACATAGAGTAAACAACACTTTTAATCTCATCCAAGGAAGGAAGATATGTAAGCAAAACGTTGTCTTGGACAATAACCAAGGGAGGAATCGCCTTGCTAATAAGATCATTTGGAACATAAATCATTATTTGTAGCATATAGGGAAGAATAAAACGGAAGCACATGTTGAAAGTGAAACTGGGAAACACAAGAAGGGAGGGCACAAGAAGGGAGGGTTGGATTGTGTTCCTTAAACCTTATTGAAAATCTTTTTTTCAGAAACGTTTTTAGAGAAAGTTAAGAAACTTTAAGTTCAATCCCCAAGTTCGTAAATAAATAAACTGTGACAAGAGTAGGGATAGAAATATTCACACGAAGATGTATCTTGATTCACTCTTTACAAACCAAAGAGCTACATCCAGTCCCTTCTACTTGAAGGCTTTTTCACTAAAACAATTAGTCCCAAATACAAGTTGTCTTCTAGTCACTCCTGACTTTACAACTTCGAGTATTCTACATCTTTCCAGGCTCCAAGTATTCTTTTACAGACAAGCCTCTTCAGGCTCAACCAAATCAAGGATTTGAAGATTGTTTTGAGCTTTTGACTAACTGACTATGGTTTAGCACTTTGAACCTGTATAAACTTTACAAGGAAAGAATATGAAAGGCTTATAGCTTTTTGAACAGAGAGTTTTTGATAGCTTTGAATATTCGTTGATTCATGTGTATCCTTCATAAAACGATGCTCTTCAAACTTGATAAATAGTCTTTACGATCTTCAGGATTTCAAACGGTATAAATTATGACCGTTTAGACTCTAATGAATATCCGTTAGACACATATCCATTTTAAGCCATCTTTTGTGCATATGTGTCCTTTCTTTGAGTGATCAGAGAGGCATGTTTGCTTTTAGTAGTACAACAGTGATAGTAGATTGTAGTAGGGTATAGTAGAGCAGGTTTACATTGTACCTTGTTTTGTCTTTATCCAAAGGTATTTCTTTTATGATATTCAAAGAATTTTGAAAACAAGTGCCTCGTCATCTGCAAAACAAAGTTAGTGGATGAACAAGCAATATAATAATATTGGATGCAGTATGAAACTAGCTTGTTGACTTCTGGACGCAAAGAACCTATCCTTCAAAGATAAAGTCCAAGGACCAGTCAGACGAACCACATAACTTTCTGGACGCATCTTTGTTTGAGAACAACTTTGTATCTTTTGGACGCAGAAAATATACTAAGCTTTCAGTCAAGTATAAATCTTACTTATCATTTGAATCATTGGAGGTTGAAACTTAGTGTACATTTGTGAGACCGTATGTAGTCAAAACCAAAGAGAAGGTCTTTTGACCTTATAGATTAGTAACTGCTGGACTTTAAACCAGTTTTCATAAACATATAATAATTTTGTTAATCATTAAAACTTTGAGTGGTCATAGATCATTACTGTTTCGGTTTTAACAATTTCCCCCTTTTGAAAAAGGTTTTCTGATGAGCAAATGCTCTCCCTAAGATTATGCATCACTTAGAGCTTGTTTGGCAAAACAATTTTACGAGCTTATAGCGGATGAGAAAATAGTCCCGTTTGGTAAGCGCTTCTGTCACGAGCTTATAGCGTTTTTTCACGAGCTTATAGCGTTTTTTCCAGACGCTACTTGAAGTAGCGTTTGAGCTTATAGCTTATAGCGTTTCATTTTTCTTTCCACTTTTATCCGTATTATCTACATTTAATTTTACCTTTATTCTCTTCTCTTTCTGTTATGTAAAATCATTAATGAAGATGTCCTTTTATGTCTTTTTATATTTTTCAGCTAGTTCAACCGCTAGTTTTACCAAACACTTCTACAAAAAATAAGCTAGCTTATCCGCTATCCGCTATCAGCTACCTCGTCCGCTATCCGCTATAAGCTATCCGCTATCAGTTAGCTTATCCGCTAACAACTAATTTTACCAAACAGGCACTTAGAAAGATGTTTTCAGCCAAAACAGATTAGGCACAGATGTCATAACTTAGAGCAAAACATGTTCAATACGTGGTATAAAACATATAAAAGATACAAACATGCATAGAGAAGACAAGATACATAATATAAAATATTATATGTTCTTTTTATAACATTTTTCATTCCATTTTCTCCCCCTGTTTGTCATCAGACAAAAAGGAAAGGGAGGAAGAACATCATCGTCAACCTAAAAAGAAAAGACCCAAGAGGAAGGAGGGGGTGGAGGAGGGATGCGAGGGAAGTCTTGGTGAAAGAAAATTCAACAAATAATCCATCCTTCGATTCATTTCCTGAGCAAATTTTGTAGTGACCCATCATCTGCTTGATTATTGACCTCTTTGTCTTCATCTTCCAGATGAAGTTCCACAGTATGATCTGACAAAGTGTGGTCATGATCAAGTTGGACTGTGTGCTGGACAGAGCTTACATCTGCTCGATCTTCAAAGGTAGAAGTATTTTCAAATCTTGCATCTGCTTAAGGTCCAGTGGACTCAGCACAAAAGTCTTCAGCAGCTTCAGATACATGAAGAGAAGCTTGACCAAAAGCTTTAGTAATGGCTTCAAGAACTTATTCATGTGCTACAGTGACTGGAATCTCAAAAGTGGAAGCTATGTCTGTAGCTTTATATTCTTCAGAAGAGTACCAAGGAAGCAGCAACAAAGGACGAGGGGATGGTGACATTTCCGGGACCTGTGTAGGTGGGGTAGGGGTAGGTCATCATTGAATCCTCTATGTTCATTTGAAGATAAGTCGATGGGTGAGGAGTATGGTGGAGGTGTTAGGTCAAAGGATTGAGTTTGGGTTGGAGTAGGTGGTATGGATGGCTCGTTTATAGTTGGCATAGGTGAGGTAGGATGAGTGTTTGGTGGTTGAGAGGGAGTGGTGGAGGCTGAGCTAGATTGGGAAAGATTTGCCTGAGGGGATCTTTCGAGTCTTGGCCGAGGTGGCTTTTGTGAGCTACAGT
Organism: Ammopiptanthus mongolicus; assembly: GCA_039655645.1. Lineage (NCBI taxonomy): Eukaryota > Viridiplantae > Streptophyta > Magnoliopsida > Fabales > Fabaceae > Ammopiptanthus > Ammopiptanthus mongolicus. The sequence goes on from CM077345.1 coordinate 64,099,803, forward strand.
CTTAAATCTCATTCTTCTGGGGGTGGAGATACGGACACAGGAGGAGTTGGGGCTGTGTTTTGAGGAGGTGAAGGTGCTTCAGGTGACAGGGGGACACACTGTTGAGTCTCCAAAATGTCTGATGTGCATTTACCTAAGTTTTGATGAAAAATAAACATTTGTTCAATGATTTAATTGAACTCTATAGTGGTTGTTGACCTGTCTACTTAATGTTCAAATTAATATAATGAGTTTTTAGTCACTTGTCTGTACTAAGTCAAGCATGGTCTAAGCTGGAGATCACCCGTCTGATGAAGAAACATGACTTGTTTATTCAAGAAAGTTCTCTCGTCTGAAGCTTAAATGAAGTGGTTGGGTTACTGATTGAAGGTCAACTTGTCTAAAGAAGATCTTCACCTGTCTGCTGACTTTCAGTGAAGAACATCTTCAAGATTGAAGACCTTTGTAAGCTGTCCACTCAAGTCAAAATATGTTGAAGATCTCTCTCAGAAAGATCAAGAAATTAGAAGCCCAGCTAATAAAGTAACTACGTAACTAAGAATTGAAGTGCAACAAAAGAGCTTTATTCCCTAGTACAACTAAGAGTTACATGCAAAGGAAAAGACTGACTGCAAAGAACAAAAAGCATCCTTAAAAGTCTGAATTGACTAATGCTACATCAGAAAGCTCTATCCTTCCTATGTTAGAGAACAAGCAACGTTCCTCAAGCATTAATGGCTGCCCAGAACGACTTTATTTGCATTTAATGAAGATCAACAAAAAGCCAAGCTTTCAAGGAATGTCTCTAATGGATACAAATTTTTGAAGACTATTTAATGAAGAAGTTATTGAAGATACAAAACAACAACAACACAAGCGAACACAACATTCAAAGAGCCATTACTCTTGCATTTATATCTTCATTCTTTCATTCTCTATTCTTCAATCATTTGAAGTTAATATGCAGTCTTTCAAACCTTCACATTTAATACACTCTTCTGAGTGCTTGTGAAAGACTTGCAAGTTATAATTAATTTACATCTTCTTTCAAACAAACCTGAGTGAGCCTGAAGAGGCTAAGTGTGCAAACAATACTTGTCTTGGAGCTTGGAGAGGCTAGTGTGCAAAAAATACTTGTCTGTCCTGTAACCTGATCAGTTATAGTTGAGAAATCTTGGTGCTGCCAAGGACTGGACGTAGCCTCAGTTGTTAAGGGGTGAACCAGGATAAATCTATTGTGTTTAATCTCTCCATCCCTTATCTCTTTAGTTTGATTATTTATCTTAACTGTTATTTAACTAAGGGGGTTAAATCTGTGATTTTCAAACACGTTTTTCATCTTGTGTGATTGTGTGTGTTTTCTGTTAAAAACTCTCAGACAAGGTACTTGTCTGACTGTTCTATTTTTAAACATTCGTCTGCTCTCTGCCAGTGCTTGTGAAAAAGATTTTAAATTTCTATTAAATGTGGTAAACAAAATTCAACCCATCTTCTAGTGTTTACACCTGTCTATTTCACACAGATGTAGGAGGAGGGGGTTAGGGGTTGGCTAAGGTTAAAGGAATGGATGATGGTACCTTATTTCTTTTTGAGAAAAAGCAAGGAGATTGGAAGATCATCCTCATCGTCTTCCTCATCTTCTTATTCACCGAGAAGCTTCCTCTTCCTATACCTTGGTTTGGATGATTCTACCGCTTGGACCTTTGGTGGTTACTGAGCTTGTGTAGAAGCACTTGCTTGTGTAGGTCGTTGAGCAGCTGAACCAAAATTTGCTTGGAGCAAAAGACCATCAACCTCTTCAACGTATGGTCTGACAACATTATTGTACTTGATGAAGGTTTCTCCATTAATGGTGTATTGAATCTCATCCACCATCATTGCAAACTCTAGATTGGGCTTCATCTCATATTCTTCAAACTCAGCTTGAGTCCAAGCTTGAGGTTGTTCCTGGTGAGCTTCCAAAGATGACGAACCAGAGGGATCAAGAGGAGGTTGATCAGTATTGGATCTCTGACTTTTTCTTCCTTGCCTTCTTCGAAGAGCTAGTTGACGTTGAGCCAGTGCTTGCTCGGACTTAGCTCGTTCAAAGGCTAGAATGGATTGGAGCTGTATTTTTGAAAGATTTGTTCTTCCAAACTATGGGCAGCTAACCTTCTGGAAGTCTTGCTTCACACTTGGGTGAAGAGCATTCATCATCCACTGAATCCCTTGATTCTCAAAGATGCGTGACAGAAGAATTGCATAGGTGATGGTTTTTACAGAAACAATGTCTATGCAATTTTCTTTGAAGCGATCAGAGAGAAGAGACGAAAGGTTTACCTTCAAGCTGTAAAGAAGATGGGTGAGGAGGAAAGCATGCATCTCGGAGATAGAATCCTTAGACCCAGCCTTGTGCAGAACAACTTTGTTTAGGATCTGGTTCAGAATCCTAGCTTCAGCCTTCATGATAGATGCCTTGAAGGGAACATTGGGGTGAGAATCAGGATGCCTAAGAAAGTTGAAGACATTTTCTTGTCCTCCAAACTTTTGTATCGGGTTTTTGAGAAAGTGGCTCCAAACGACATGCAGCCAATTGCAGACGCAATGCTAGTCTTGGTGATGACAACTTTCCAAGTTCCCAAAACATAACCAATGATCTTATCTTCCTTTTTCATATGAGCAATCTCTAGAATTCAATAAGGAGCTTGGGGTAGACTTCTGGGTAATTTGTGAAGAAGTGATCCCATCCAGCGCCTATTATGGAGTTTCTGACATCTACTCCCAGCCTAGACAACAGATCTAAGTCGATATGATGCTCAATGTTGATCTGACATTTGTTCGGAATGACTTCTGCTGGATGACCCAGAGGTGACACACCTTCTTGAGGGATATTGCTGCAACCTTCGCTAGTTGAACGAAGATTTCTTGCCATTTTAAGAAGAAATGCTCGAAGATGATGAACAGTTGAAGGAAAGAAGAGAGTGTTAGAGAGTGAGATGAGGATGAGACGCTTGATGTGACTCTAACTCATGGGTTAAGTTTATATAGAGAGTGAGTGGGGGTTATCCAATCGTGAGAAATTACTATGGTTAAATAGTCATGATGACATGCAGTTACCGAGGGTGGCTATTTAAAAAAAAAATTTAATAGATGCAAGACGTTTGAATGACTCAACTCAGCATTGGAACGTGTGAGTGCCAGAGTAATTATTTCAAAATATTTATTAAAATAATAATAATTTGAACGCAATAAATATTCAAGATATTCGTTATAATGAATGATGCAAGCATGTGTTGGACGGAGAGCATAGTAATGATTGGACGCAAGGTCACTCAACGTAGTGCATGTTGAGTTGTTTTCTTATTAAAGAAAACTTATCCTCTGCAAGAGATTTAGTAAAGATATCTGCCCATTGATGGTCAGTATCAACAAATTTAATATGAAACACACCTTTTTGAATATAATCTTTAATGAAATGATGTTTGATTTCTATGTGTTTAGCCTTTGAATGCCATATGGGATTTTTGATAAGTTAATTGTAGCAGTATTATCACAAAATATTGGGATCTTACTCTCATAGACGTTTTAGTCTTCCAGTTGATGTTTGATCCACAAAAGTTGTGAACAACAACTTGCAACAGAGATATATTCAGCTTCTGCAGTTGATAGGGCTATAGTACTTTGTCTTTTGCTTCACCATGATATTAAGTTTGCTCCAAGATAGTGGCAACCACCACTTGTGCTTTTTCTTTCTATTCTATCTCTAGTATAGTCAGCATCACAGTAACTAGCTAATCTGTACTTGTTTAATTTCTCTTAAAATAAACCCAGATTAGTAGTACCTTTTAAATATCTAAAGATCCTTTTGACTGTTGTTAAATGACATTCACAAGGGTCGGCTTGAAAACGTGCACAAAGGCATACACCACACATTATATCAGGTCCGGATGCAATAAGATATAAGAGAGATACAATCATACCTCTGTATACCTTTTGATCTACCTTTTTATCTTTGTTGTCTTTGGTTAGAATGGACGTTGGATGCATAGGTGTACTCATTGGGTTGCAATCGTCCATTTGAAATTTCTTCAATAAGTCTTTGGTGTATTTGGCCTGATGAATGTACACACCATTTGAGGTTTGTCTCAGTTGTAGTCCCAAGAAAAACTTAAGTTCCCCCATCATGCTCATTTCAAATTCTTTTGTCATGAGCTCAGAAAATTCCTTGCATAAAGACTCATTAGTAGATCCAAAGATGATATTATCCACATAAATTTGAACTAATATAAAATGGTTTTTATTTGATTTCTTAAACAAGGTAGTATCTACCTTTCCTCTACAAAAACCATTTTCCATGACGAATGAGCTGAGTTTCTCATACCAAGCTCTAGGATGATCTTCAAACCCTGGGGGTTGCATTACATAGACTTCTTCATTGATTATTCCATTAGAAATGCACTTTTAACATCAATTTGATATAAAGTTATATCATGGTGAGCAACAAATGAAAGTAAAATACGTATGGCTTCTAATCTAGCAACAAGGGCAAAAGTTTCAGTATAATCAATACTGTAACACCCCCTCGAGGTGTGACATTTCGTAACCCAAAATCTCTTTTTCGGTTAATTAAAACCTTTTCGAAAATACTCATTAGACTAGTTGCGGAAAATTTGATACCAATTTAAAATTTTAACGACAAAAGAGAAACAATTCAACTCATCATTTATATCACTCATTCAACTTCGCCTTATGGCATACATCATTTCAATTTCTTGTTACACATCATACCGAGTCATGGTCAAAGGACCTAACTTTAAATCAAAATCACAAGAACTGGCCTAACAAAAATCTAAGAACAGTAAACATACTACCTAGCATGCATCGCCCAAATAATACTGGGCCTCATCTTCGTCAGTCCACTCGTTTTCGTCGTCGACACCAAGGAACTCAACTATAGGGTCTTGTAGTGACCCAAAGGACCGCTGGCAAATATCTGTACACATGTGTTAAAAAAAAACATAACAGGGTGTCCAACATGTACAGGCAAGGGTGAGATACTCGTTCACAAGTTTATCGTAACAGCCACACAAGTAAAGCAACATACAAATAATGCATCAACTTAGTCATGCGATAAAACATCAATATTCAATCATAATATCATAATGAGATAATTTCACTTTCAAATATCAAACTCATTCATCAAAATAAGTCAATTGAGTGCATGAGACTTCAATTCGACTCTTTAATTCATGTACTCTGGAGATTCCTAACTTCCCTTCCTCGAGCGATATGCCGTGAATACGCCCATAACACAATTGTTCTTGTAAGTTGGCCTCTTAATTTAGGTCTGATCTTCAATTGTTCCGAGGTACCACGTCATAACCATATCATGAATAGTCCAGTCTCTGATTGAGTTCATTCGTGTTGGGTAGCCGATTTACCACGGCACGGGGTCGCGAGGCCTTCGGCCACTTGTGGAGTTTTGAACACAGAATGCCCCTATAGACCTAGTGGTCTTAACTGGCTCAATTCTCAACCACTTGGATTGTAGCTCGGTTCGTATGGCACGTCGGCCGACTCATGCATGTATGCAGGGGGTTTTCTATTCTTTCTTTTCGATCATTCTTTCTTTTTCTGTCAAGGCACATGGCTCATGACTCATTTAAAGGATATATAGCCCGTTCAATTCAAATTTCAGGACATGTAGTCCAAGTTCTTAATTCACGAAGTACTAGGCCGACGTCGCGGACACTAGACTCGCATAAGACGCTAAGTCCGTTCTTTTTCAAAGCACAGGACACGTAGTCCGAGTGCTCAATCCACGATGTACTAGGCCGACGTCGCGGACACTAGACTCGCATAAGACACTAAGTCCGTTCTTTTTCAAAGCACAGGACACGTAGTCCGAGTGCTCAATCCACGATGTACTAGGCCGACATCGCTGACACTAGACTCGCATATAGGACACAAAGTCCGTTCATGTCACACAACTCTAGCCCGACGTCTCGGTCACTGGGTTTGTGTGCTTCATATGCGTGAAAGGGTAATCACCAGTTTCATCACATTCATTTTTTTAGTTCAAAACTCAAAAACAAAACTCAAGTTCTCTTTGATATAAATCAAAACTCATTTTCGCACTAAAACGTGTTTTTCCATAAAAACTTCTCTTTACAAATCATTTGCGAAGGCTCAAGTTCCAAGGATTCATTTTCAAAGGATTTTGGCTTGAAAAGCCTTTTCTAAAGGTTCCCTCGTCTTAAAACATTTTTCTAAAGATTGTTACCGGAGCAACTTTCTTGAAGAAACATTTTCGTTTTCGGAACGTCAAATACTTTCATAAGATACTTTCTTTGACAAACTAAATATTTTTCAATTTTCTATTTCACTGTGCAACATGTTCAGAAAATAATGATAAAGCAACTTTTCACTATTTTCCTCACTAACTCTCAATTTCTTAAGTCTTATTCAAAATCGTCTTGGGTTCTTAACTTAGTGGCTTTTTAATAAAATTGGCCATTATAACATTTAGCTTAGAAGCTTTTCATTCCTCAAATCAAAACATTTCCAATTTGTTGATTAAGACTTTTAGTTAGCTTAATCTTCATTATTGAGCTATAGCCAGTGCTACGCTCTTAACCAGTCCAAGATATACACATCAAATCTCATTCAAGGCATCCATGCCACAATTCATATTCCAATCATCGAGGTATATACTTCATCAAGTTCATACACAACATATATCATATCTCCAAAGCACCAATCAAGCATATAAGTTACATAATGCATCAACCAAGAAAATTATCAGCTTCACATCATAGTTACAATCATTCAACAAAATCTCATGAAGCTGTCAAACTCATTGGTGTAACATCCTGGCTTTTCTGTGAACTCTGATCAAGTTGGTTAATCTCGATTGGAGCTTTGGATGATTGTGTGGATTTTTGTGTGTTAGTTTTAGACCTAGTTTGAAGCTTAGGAATAGGCTTGAACAAGCTTGGAGGTGCCTAAGGCATTAAACGAGTAACTGTGGAAGCTATATGTTTGGAAAGCTTTTCCCAGCTGAACGTAACGCTCAAGCGTGGGAAGTTAGCACGCCAAAGCGTTCTAACGCTCAAGCGTTCTGAGTGCGTTTGCCAGCTGGAGTGTTTTTGACGGGTGTGCTACACGTGTCAAGCCAGGGTCGAGGCATAACGGACAAGGTTCCATGCTCAGGCGTGGAGAGGACCTCACGCTCAAACGTGGGCAAGCTCAAGCGTGGAAATTCTGCACGCTTTAGCTTTCTCAACAGGATGCCCCAAGTGAAGTTTTCTCTCCATTTTCACTTAGCTCATTTTCTTAACTCATCTTCAACCTCAAGACTGAGTGTAGAGAGAGGACCTCTGGTTTTCGAGAGAGAGAAAGCTTGGTTTGAAGGAGATCGTAGTATCGGAACGCGATTCCAACTGCACCATTGTGATCGTGGCGAGGTTAACTTTGACTTTGACGGATTGATTTCTCGATTCATTCGAGGTAAACTCGAATCCCTAACACGCGTTCTTCGTGGTCTTGGCATTCTTCGATTCTTTACCTTTTCTTTGATCTTTTGGGCTTGCCCTAGGGCTAACACTGTTGTATATGTGTTATGCTCGTTATTAGGGCAAAGTGCGTGCTCGTGATTTCCCGCAAATTGAGGACTAAGGCCACGGCTATCGAGAGGATTGGGGCTGTTCTTGGAGCTGCCATTGAAGGAGGGCTGCGAGCTCAAGCTTGAGGAAGGAGGAGCGAGCCGATGATTGCCTAGATTCACGTGACGATAGTTCAGGTGGGGAGAAAAAGTGTCGCTGCCGTCGGGAAGGCAAGAGTAGTGTAGTATGTTTCTGTTATGTGTAGGGAAGCCCTAACCCTACTAGTGGTTGAGCCTTGATAAAGTACCTAAACCCTAGGTTTAGCTTACTTTGGGCTATCGCCGTTAAGTTTGGAAACCCTAGGCTAGTAAATTGTTGATTAAGGATGTTTGACTTCGTATGATTGGACGCTGCTACTTGTTGTTATTGCTATCTGTCTAAGTGCCTATATGCTGCTTGGTATATGATATGCTGCTATATGCTATAGTTGATGTTATTGCTGTTGTTAGTATGTTGTATGTTGTACTTTTGAGCATTGTGGCGGAATGCCATGGAATTAAGTTTGGCTATGTGCAGTGTTGCTGTCGGGTTGATACCGTGGATGGTGCCGTTGCTATTATGTTGACTTCTTGAGGCTATGGCCGTGTTTGTTTGAGCTGTGGCTCGTGGACGCATGGCGTCAAGGCTGTGGCCATGTGGATGCAGTGGCATCCTGTTGTTTCTGGTTGAAAGCTTAGGCGTGAGATCCGGTATCAAGCCAGTTGAGGATGTTTGCTGCATATCATCATCAGCTGCCAAGTGGCGAGGCCGTATGACAGGTAGTATGGGCTGCCAACGTCATACGAGGTTAGCGGTACCTAAGTGCGGGTATGGAAAGTAGATGGGGCGGTCAAGTGAGTGGCCTTGGGGATGTTGTAGTCTCGGGAATAGTTTATAGTGACGGATGAGTAGTTCCTATCTTGTCGTGATGCCCGATCCAGTCTGGTTTGCCCGACTAATCCCAGAGCTTTCCAATTGTTCCAGGCTAACGTTCCAAGGCAATCGAGAGACCATGGTTCCGGTGTGGAAGGGGGATGCACTCTTATTGGTCACGGTGAGCGGTTCAGTTTCTTGGACAAGCTAACTCCGTTCCGACACAGAACCTGTTCCGGTGTGGACTTGTTTGGGTGTGGAACTGTTCCAGTCGAGAAAATGCAGAAGTGCATTTTTTGGCCGACATGCTGCGTGGGATTAGTATCCCGGTCTAGAGGATTGATCTAAGTGTGAGATTCATGGGATGGATCACTACGCCAGTTTATGCCTTTGGAAGCACACCTTCAATAACGTTTTCTAGTGAAACGCTGTGTTTAATGATGCAGAGAATGTGCAATACCGCTTCTCCTAGGAAGCGCTGTCAGATAAATGAGAATAGATAGCGCTTCATCAAGGAAGCGCTATTAAAAGGTTGATAAGAGAATAGACAGCGCTTCCTTGAGAAGCGTTGTCTAAGGTATGGGAATAGACAGTGCTTCCTTGAGTAAGCGCTGTCTATTCTCCTTTTCCCTTGCATTAAATTTTCATAACGTATACTTCCTCCCCCTCGCGCGCTCACACAAAACACACACGTACTATTCATTCCCTCCTCCACGACCTAAGTTCAGACACCACTCATCCTCATCATTGCCAGCATTCTCAAACCTTAACCTCCACGAGAACCACCGCAAACACCATTCTCAAACCTTAACTTCCGCGAGAACCACCTCTCATCAAGTGCATTGTTCGTGCGGCCTGCTCTCTGCCCAACGCGAGAACCACTGCGAGAACCAGCTCTTCAACCAACACGACAACCACCTTCTCTCTGCCCCTACAAGCCCTCCTCTTCACTGCAAGCTCCCAGGTAACCCATCATTCCCTGCAACCCCCTCTTCGCTGCAAACCTTCCTCTTCCCTGTAACCCCTTCATTCCCTGTATACTGTAAAATTTGAATTTTTAAAATAGCAATATAGATTATCTTATTAGGCCTTTGAATTCTTGTATTTTACATTTTCAGCTTATATGTTAATTAAATGATGAGAATGAGGACAACACCCTGCTCTAATTTGGTTTTGTTAGCAAATGACATTGGTACAGAACCGAGAATTGGTAATGCAGTGAACAAAAATGCAATGTGTAGAAAGATTTTTTGTTATGGAATGTCTAATCCATCATAGCTCACTCGTGACACATTTTCAATATTGTCATAGGGATAGTTCTTGAGTTTTTTTTAATCCATCATCTCTTACATTTGCCAAGAAGCAGACACTGTCATTTCCTTGGAGTTGATAATCATGAATTTGGCCCTTGTGGTGTTGGTTGTACTGTTGAGTAATGTGCATACAAAATGACTTTTGTTTCATGTTCGAATTCAACTCTTTTTTTTTCCTAACCATAATGTGTATAAAATGGTTAGTATTTTTATGCTTTACAAGAGCATTGAACCTAAGGCCTATGTCTCAACTTATCTCAGGTTGGATTTATGTTTCTGATGTAGTTGTGTGTTATTTCCAGTACAGAGATTTGAAATCTTGGGCCAGTTGGGTTGCATTCCGAACTACTTGCTTGCACCTCCTAAAAAGCATCTTGTTGAAAAGGTAAGTATGGTTTGATTCGGTCTACTTTGTTATACATTGCTTCTTAGCTGATAGGTTAGTGATCAATTATGAGTTCTGATATGTGTATGTGTGTGTGCTCGTGTTTGCTTGATTTCAGTTTTAGTTTCATTGTTGGTGTTTGCTCGATTGGAGCAAACTTGTTGGTGTGCTCAGTTGCCTCCTCTCTCAGGTAGCTTACTTGACTAGCTCTTGGTACTTCCTTTAAAATTTGGTATTTGATTTCGGAAGAAATAAAGAAACTAATAAAACATTGCTTCTCTTAGGCACCTCTGTCAATCAACTCTCTGCAGTTCAAGCTGCTCGGCTTCACTACGGTACTTGCTATTCCCCTGACTTTTTTTAATCATTTAGTTGTAACATTAGCAATGTTTATTTGAGCATCGGTATACACATGCATTAACCTTAGTTTCCTGTTCAAGAACAATTTGTATATTGTTTTGGGCACAATATACAAGTTGTTCTTGAATTGTCCAAAGTGGACAGTCTGAGATTTTAACTTCGCATTCAATCCATATTATTGTATGTATTATTTCCTTCTTGATCTAAGAATGTCATTGGTTTGTATTTTCTCTTTGTTCTCTGGGTATATACCTAATTTGGGTCATAATAGCACCTGAATTAAGTTGTGTGCTTGGAGAACCAAGGGGAAATGCTGCCAAATTTTTCTTAGAACAAGAAGTATCTAAGATATACAATAATATAATGCGAAATTTACAATCTTGGATAGGATAGGAACCCCATCCTGTAATATCAAGTAGACATATGAAGAATCGTATGTCCTTGTTTAAGTTGTTGTTATACAAGACAAATTAGTGTAGCTGAGTTGGAAGGACATTTAGTGTGCTATGGAATTGATCAAAGTTATACCTGTTGGACAAAACATGGTGAGAGGAGAGGTGAATCTAGTGATATGGGTAATAGTGGGAGATATGTGTTAGATGATACAGGTACAAATACATTTGAGGGCGACCGTTTTGAGGAGATGACATACGCGGTTGAAGAAGATATCCGTGATTGTCCTCAGATGTTTGAGAAGTTGATAAGCGATGCTGAGAAACCGTTGTATGAGGGTTGTACTAACTTCACAAGATTGTCAGCGATGCTAAAGTTGTATAACTTGAAATCGGGCAATGGATGGACTGATAAGAGCTTTACGGACTTACTCACACTATTGAAAGATATGTTGCCGGAGGATAATGTGCTTCCTAATCGGACATATGAGGCTAAACAAATGTTACGATCTATTGGCATGAGCTATGAGAGGATACACGCTTGTCCTAACGATTGCATTTTATTTGGAAATGACTATGCAAAGTTAAAGACGTGTCCTAAGTGTAATTCCTCAAGGTATAACAAGAAAAAATCGGCTCCAGAGAAGGTCTTGTGGTATTTTCCCATAATTCCCAGATTTAGGCGCATGTATCGTAGTTTAGAAGATGCAAAAAACTTGACATGGCATGAGGATGAAAGGATTAAAGATGGCAAGTTGTGTCACCCGGAAGATTCTCCCCAATGGAAAAGAATTGATCATGATTATCCTGATTTCGGGCAAGAACCAAGAAACCTACGACTTACATTGTCTACTAACGGATTTAACCTGCATGGTGTTCAAAGTAGCTCTCACAGTACATGGCCTGTGATTTTGGTGATTTATAACCTACCTCCATGGAGATGCATGAAGCGCAAATATATAATGTTGTCTTTGTTAATTTCTGGGCCCAAACAGCCAGGAAATGATATCGACATATACTTGGCTCCTTTAATTGAAGACTTGAAGCAAATGTGGGAGATAGGTGTAGATGTGTATGATGGGTATAGAGAAGAAAGTTTCACCTTGAAATCTATGATCTTCGGCACAATTAATGATTTTCTGGCATACAGTAATCTGTCAGGATATAGTATCAAAGGTCGGTGTGCATACCCTATATGTGAAGATAGTACTGATTGGATACAGTTGGAACATGGTAAGAAGAATGTCTTCCTTGGGCATTGTAGATTTTTGCATTCGAGTCATCATTATAGATTTTGGAGAAAAGCATTCCATGGGAATATAGAAGAATGTAGAGCTCCTTTGCCGTTGACGGGTGTGCAACTATTTGAAAAGGTAGAAGATTTGAATGTTGAATTCGGGAAACCTTTTGCGGGAGAGCTTGTTACACGAGGGTGGAAGAAAAGGTCTATTTTCTTTGAGGTCCCTTATTGGAAGTCATTATACGTAAGACATTTCATTGATATGATGCATGTTGAAAAAAATATATTTGACAGTGTCATTGGTACCTTACTCAATGTGCCAGGGAAGACTAAAGATGGCATCAATGTAAGGCTAGACTTGGTTAGTATGGGATTGAGATGAGAATTGGGACCGGTAAAGAAGCGGAAACGTACATATTTACCTTCGGCCGCTTATACTCTATCTAGAAAAGAGAAAATTGTTTTGTGTAAGTTTCTTCATGGAGTTAAGGTTCTAGAGGGATACTCTTCAAACATTAGGAACCTCGTATCCATGAAAGATCTCAAGTTCAAGGGTCTAAATTCCCATGATTGCCATGTTATCATGGAGAATTTGCTACCCATCTGTATGCGATCCATTTTGCCCAAGAAAGTGCGGGAGACCTTAACTAAACTTTGTTTCTTCTTCAAGGCAATTTGCAGCAGAGTGATTGATCCTGGAAAGTTGCCAGCTTTGCAAAAAGAAATTGTTGTGACTCTGTGTGAGCTTGAGATGTATTTCCCACCTTCATTCTTTGACATAATGGTTCATCTAACCGTTCATCTGGTTAGAGAGACACAATTGTGTGGGTCAGCTTATATGAGATGGATGTACTCGTTTGAGCGTTACATGAAAATATTAAAAGGGTATGTGAAAAACCGATCTCGATCAGAGGGTTGTATTGTTGCACGGTACATAGTCGAAGAAGCGGTTGAATTCTGTACTGAATACCTATCCATTATTGAATATTCCTTAGGGCTGCCAATGTCTCGTCACAGAGAAAGAACCATAGGGCAAGAGATTACTGGAATTGAAATATTGACTATACCAAGGACAGAATGGGAGCAAGCACATTTATATGTTTTTCACAATGTCGATGAGGTTGAGCCATTTGTTGTAAAACACAAGGACCTACTTAAGAGTTCTTATCCAAATAAGACTCAAACTTGATTAACAAGAGAACATAATCATTGTTTTATAACATGGCTTAAAGATCATATTTTTGCAAAGTTGACTATAAATCCTACTTCAGTTTCGGAGAGATTAAGATGGTTAGCGAAGGGTCCAACTGTGGATGTTTTGTCTTACACCAGTTATCTGATGAATGGATACACATTCTATACAAAAGAATAAGATGATCGGAGTACAATGCAAAATAGTGGGGTGACTCTTGTAGCTCAATCTATGCTTTTCTCAAGTGCCAAAGACAGAAACCCTATATACGCAAACATGTCATACTTCGGGGGTCATTGAACGCATATGGGAGTTGGATTACACTATGTTTCGGGTGCCTGTGTTCCATTGTAAGTGGGTTGACAATAATAACGGTGTACAAATGGATGAATTGGGGTTCATGCCGGTGGATTTCAATAAAGTGGGGTATAAAGATGAACCTTTTATTTTAGCATCGCAAGCTCATCAAGTGTTCTATGTCACCGTTCCAGCTAATACAAATTGGTCCATTGTTCTATTGTCTAACAAAATGATTCTTAATGAGATTAATGATCAAACACATGAAGTTGCTGATATTGAGGATGATCCTTTCTCCAGGACATCACAATCACTCGAGGCTAATCCAACTAGAGAGGATGATATGTATATTAGAAATGATCATGATGAGAGGCTTTGGGTCAATCCATTATTTCGTACCAAAAAGAGAGACGCAAATTTCAATCCAACAAGGAAAAGAAAAAGATAGACTTAAACATGTATGTAATCATTATGTTTTTTTTTTAATTTCTTGATCAATTAAATTTTCATTCATCGATTTCTATAAACAAACTTGTATGATTGTGAATTGATGTTTTTACTTGTGTGTCTAATTTTTTTACAGGTAAATAGCATCTCCCAGTCATGATAGTTGGGCCGAGCCTAAGAAAAATATGAGGCGTCGTGGATCGACTTTTAAGAAGAATATCGTCCATCATAGGAGTAGAGGAGTGAGACTTGAGGTAATATATTACTAACTCAACAGCAGTTAATGGTTTGATTCTATAGTTTGTTATCTTTAATTTATACATTTCATCAAATATTTTTAGGTTACTTGGAATGTAAAGGGTCAGCCAATTGGTACAAATAATAAGTAGTTGGTTAATTACATTGGGGCCATAGTGCGCAGATGGTCCCAATTACCTGCGATAATTGGAAGTCAAGAGATTTGGACGGTTTGAAAGATGACATCTGGCGTGATATACAGGTAAATTAATTAGCATTAGTTAATTATGTAAACATATTTATATTGTGACATTTTTTTATTGTCTTTGCGGGCCTGTTTTAATGCTGATGAGACCCGGCGAGACATGATACTTAAGGAAGCCGAAAAATTACACCGCAACTTCAGAAGTAAGTTAACGACAAAGTGGCTGAGAGATGATGGTGGGAATGTCAGACAACAGCCTCCACCCAAATATACTGAGATTATACGACCGGAGGATTGGAGAGCCTTTGTCATAAAACGGACTGAAGATGAGGATTTTTTGGTATGTACTTACCTTTGTGTATACTACGCATTGCTACTTATTTAGGTCAGTGTGCATTAATACTTATTTCTGTGTCTATGTAGAAAATAAGCAGTGAAAATCGGGAGAGAGCGTCATCTCCTCCCTACCCTTACCATAAAGGGAATGTAGGGTATGCCGGCATTGAGGGAAAAAGGTATGTATAATAAGTCAATTTATTTAACGCATTTTTGGTTTATTTCTTAGCATTGATGGATTTCAATTCGTTTGTGCAAATATACAATTGCGGGAGGTAGGACGAGACCCAGAAACTGAAAGCATTGAACGGCATATTTTGTGGCCAGAAACCCGTATAAATGAGCAGGGTGTGATTGTAAATCCCAACTCTAGGCAAGTGGCTGAAAGAATTGTAAGTATATGTTCTCATATGTTCTCATATTAACATTTACATTTGTAATCCTCTTTTAATATTTGTGAATAATGTGAAACATCTGTGTGAATAATATTTGTGTCTCAGGATACCATATCACAGTCTGTATCACAGGGGGAGATAACAGATTGTGTTGGTCGCCATGACATCCTTGCTAGAGCCATACTCGCTAAAGAGTATCCTGGTCGCTATTGGGGCGTGGGATTTGGTCCCTCACAGAAAACTATCGTAGGAGCACAACAGCGCGCCAAACAAGCAAATGTTGCTGAAGTGGTGGAGTTGAGGAGGGAAGTAGCTGATCTGGTGCAACAAGTTCGAGCGTTGCAAAGCTGCATACAGAACAAGACAACGGTGGAGGGACGTGAGCATGAGCATGAGCCTGAGCCTGATTTACCTAAACCACATAGTGTCAGAGATAGTTTCACTCGTATGCCTCCTGAGGTAATAATTGTTACGTTGTTTTCTTTACTTGTACGTATTGCATTGACAGTTCACATATTAATATTTTGTTTATCATTGGTTTAGGGCAACAACCCATGCAACCTATATTTGTCAAGCCCAACTCATCACATTGTAGCTAGGGGAATGGTCTATAACGAACCGGGTGTGACACTGCATAACCGACCATTGCCTCCTAGTCATGTGAAAGTTGCAGTTGAGTTTGGTGTTGAGGGTGATGCAGCATTGCCTGTACCATTTGAGGAGACAGATGTCATGACAGTGGAACAGGCAATAGGTACCTATGTGGCATGGCCAATCAGCCTCATAGATGTATGTGATAAGGTATATGTCAATAAATAGGATTCATTATCATATATATGTTTGTTAAATTAGGTGGTCACTAACTCGTTAATGTATTGCAATGTTTTTTTATATAGGCACCCCAAAAATCCAAATCTAAATCCAAGGGCAAGGGCAAAGGGTCGGAGAACACAGCTGGCATGAAAGTGACAAAACCTCGGCCTTCCCCTACTGTAGCTGGCAAGGAGCACACAAAGGGGTCAGTTACATCCCCAGTCAAAAACGGGAACAAATCGCGACCCTCTCGGGCTCTTGTAGCACATGGTACAGATTTCATAGTCTACCTTAGAGTCCATGTGCTAACAATATTGGGGAATGATCAAGTCATTATTCATATGGAGGAAGACATTCTGGGTTATGAGCACACATTAATGCTCGATGGTGATACGGAAATCAAAGAAATCCTTAATCATGAATGGTTGGGGTTCTCTGTTATTAGTGTATATCTCAGGTATTTCATCAAACTTTAAAGGTTATATCTCGTCTAAAATTTTGATTTATTATTAATCTATTAATTTATATACATGTTTTAATTTTAGATACTTGTACCATATGTTCCTAGTACCTGAACAAAGGACTCAGAGGTTCAGATTTCTATGCCCTTTACGAACAGCTATGCAAGTAGGATCTGGGCATAAACAATATATAGCTGATCGCTTGTCATTAGTAAATCCAGATTATGAGACCTTGTTTTTGTCACCGTGCAACGTAGGGTGAGTCATTAAGTCATATAGTATATCACATAGTTAGTGATATTGTTTTCTTTTGTGAAATGTGATGATTGCTAAATATAATAAACCTTTTTGTAGGCAACATTGGGTATTGTTAGCGATCAATCCCAAAGAAGACATAGTGTACTATTTAGACCCCTTGCATACTGACTATAACATTCGCCAAAAAATGAAGGATATCTACAATCAGTAAGTATATATGCATTTATTTTTATCTTCATATATATAAATAGTGATCATGATTATGTAACTTAATGAAGTTGTTTGATTTTGAAATCAGGGCTTTGCTAATTCATCGTGCCTGCAGTGGAGGAGCCAAGTCGAGATATTCTAAGTCATCCAAGACTAAATGGATATCTATAGAGGTATTTACAAAACTCTTATGCAATTATTTAGGTTAAAAATTAACTTGAAACTTTTAATTTATTATTTTCGGTTTTATAGTGCCCCCGCCAACCGAATAGCGACGATTGTGGCAACTATGTCCTGAAGTTTATCAAGGATATCGTCGTTCAAAACCAAACGCAAATCCCAATGACGGTATGTAATTTTAGCTCTATTTTAATAATTAAATTACACACATTTTGTCATTAATTGAATGTACTTTAATTCTAATTGATTTAATTTTCATTTCGCAGTACTTTCCTGAGTGTAAATGTGACATATATTATGATGACCAACTTATTGAACTCAGGGAAGAGTGGTGTCACTATGTTGTTACGAATTTTATCCAAAAATAAAGGTAGAGTACACATATACTATGATGTTATAAGTTAGAGTAGTGCCTCTCCTATTAGGTTTGTGTGCATTGTGTAAGTGATTGTGTGTGTATATGTAATTTGTTGATATGTTGTAAATTTAAGTTGTGTGTATCTTGTGTGCAGGGGCAGCAACAAGCTTGGATATATATGAAGTGCACCTACAGATAGCTAGTATAAGTGTATAGTAAGTAGTGAAGATATAGTTGTAGTGTAAAGTGTTGTTATAGTGTACATAGTGTATATAAGTGTTGTTAGTGAACCTTGTTAGTACTGTTAGTGTAGTAAAAATTTTAAGAGCAGACTTCTTTTTGTATATGCAACTAAGTTAACCTTACTTTTGTATACTGTGTTAGTAAGGTATAGAAATTATACTTGAATGGTTATTTTGGTATATATGCACTGGTTTTGATGAGAAATTGCAGCTAGTATGTATTGGTTTTGCTAAGTGTAGGGGGAGAATTGAAAAAAGAATGTAAAATTTACAAAAAAAAAAAAAAAAAAAATAATGGTATAAACAGCCCTTCTCTAAAATACACAAAACACAACGCTTCCTCAAGAAAGCGTTGTCTAAAAGATAATTAAACAGCGCTTTCTCGAGGAAGCGCTGTGTTTATGTATGGTATATAAACAGCGCTTCCTCAAGGAAGCGCTATCTTAGTCACAACAAAGATAGCGCTTCCTCAAGGAAGCGTTGTCTAATTATCTTTTAGACAGCGCTTCAGAATCGCTGCCTTTTCCTTCCAACCTACCACATCAGTTACATGAACAGCGCTTGTAAGCGCTGTTGTAGGCAAAAAATAAACGCTGTCTAATCCCTTTTCGGTTCTAGCGGATGTCCATTGCATATGTTGTCTCGAGAGATGTGTGCTGGAATGCAGTAAATGTTATAAATGTGATATCTGTTATATGCTACCTGTTATGTGTTTACTGCATTACTACTGTTTTCTGACTTTATGATGCGTTGTATTTCTTATCTCCCTTCTGTTTTTCCTTGTGGTCTGCCATGTGATCGGTTGAAGACGACGAGCCAGCGGAGATTTAGCATGGACCCGAGGCTTCACCCGTTCCTCACGGGGGCACTGCGGATGCCGGTGCTGGGCGATATTGAGATTGTGTACCATGATGAGAGGGGATGGCAGGTAGACCCCTAGGTGTACAAAGGACCTGTTAGTCTGATCTTTCAGAGTGGCACGCCTCCTTATGTGGATATCATCGGCCCCTACCGCGTGTACCAGTTTCTACCTTTCTCGAGGATGTGGCGACCTCCGAGGCAGAGGGAGTGAGACTACACGTGGGTAGTACCCCAGCCTTCGGTCGTGACCAGCAGGAGAGGTTACGTCTACCGAGGTCAGCGCATGAGGACCGAGCAGTACTTGAGGACCTACCGCAGGCGGAGGATCGTGGCCTACAGTTCTTCGTCAGAGTACGATCCTATTGTACGGTACCGGCATACTCATGACGAGGGTCAGGATAGCTCAGGGCATCCTCACCACTGATGGTGAGAGCCTGCCAGTGCATCCTAGGGAGTGAGCCGAGAGATTTTGATGTATTTTGAGAGGGAACGGGGGTTGCTGGTGAGCTCCGAGAGTTCTATTTTGCTTTTGATGTAATTTGGTTTTACCTTCATTATGTATATGATGTACACTGCCCTACTGATGGGGCTAACTTATGCATGTTATTGTACAGTTATGTATATATTGCGCTTTTACTCTGATCACTTTTCTATGCTTGCCGTTTTGTTTGCTTTCTTCCGCATCGCTATTTGTTTACCAGGCTATCGCTTTATATACGGATAGGCATAGATAATAATAATAAGGGTTTGGGACTAATGGGAAGGCTTCATACGTATGGGGTCGTCTCAATTGGAGATAATCTCCCCTTACCTCTTGAAGTCATCCTCCGAAGGTAAAGTCGCCTTATCGGTCTACTAATTCTCCCGATTCCTCGTCCGAGTATCTGACAACAACTACAAAAACACAACCAATCCATTCATCAAAAATTAACAACCCAAAAAGAAACAACATCAAAAAATGAATTTTCCCTCCCCCAAAAGGTCCAAGGTTCGGCCACAAATGGTAAAAAGGGTTAGGGATCACATTTGGTTCCAAACTTTTGGATGATTGGTTAATAAGCTTGGTTAACACTAATACAAGTCCTAATACCCAAAAATTTGCAACAAAGCTCAAGGTCCTACTCATTGAAGGTCTCGGCCATAAGGAGGAAAACATGGCTAGGGATTGATTTGGTTTTCCATCACTTGGATTCAAAGACAATAGGAAAGGTAAGGATGGAATCAAGAGTTAGAAATCAAAAAGTTGAATAAAATCACTATTCATCCATCTTCCTAGGGTTCGGCCACTTTTAGAAGAATAGGGTAGGATGAAGTTTTGATCATATGCTCTTGGGTTTAGGTAGAGGATGATGAAGCAAGCTCAAAGTAAATGGTTTCCCATTAAAAGGATTTTTTTACACTTTTCTATGAATTTTTGAAATTTGGATCATAAACTTGAAAACGATGAAATCAAGATTTCAAACTTGAAATAGGAAGAGATTCATGAAGCTTAGAGATCATAGAAGTGATCTTACCTAAAGAATGATGAAGATTGATCAAGGATTCAAGCTTTTCTTCAAGGATTTCAAGCTTTTTCTCTAAGGAAATGGAGGTTTTCTCTCAAGGAAGAAGATGAAGTCTTGGAGCTCTCTTTGGGGCTGTTCTTGCATGGGGTTTGGGTGCTAAACTGCCTTAAATTAATTCACTTAAGGGCATTTTGGTCTTTTCCTCCAAGCATAAAAATGTCATTAAAGAAAAGGTTAGGGGTATTTTGGTCATTTCGCGTCCAGATATTTCCGAATGTCATGACGACTCTGACATGATTTTCCAAGTGATATGACATGATGTGACATCAAGATTATCCGTTAGCGGGTCTCGGTATGTCCGTATGCAACTCCGTTCGTCACCCAATTGAGGATTTCGCTCGAAAAAAGGTCAGGAAGTGATTTTTTTTGAAATTTAACCAAAACGTAGAGAATTGAATTCTAAGACTTACTGTCTCGTTCACGGGTCAATCTGAGGTCTCTGCAGCATTAAAATCTTACTGACAGTACGTAGATCGAGCTCCGTCTGAGTTTTCAGCTCAAAATTTAATCGTAACTTCGTACGATAGCATTGAGCAAGAATATGCTCTCGGATTATTTTATTTCCTTCTCTAGACCCCTCAATAAAATACAAACATATAAATACTGATTAATTAGTATTGGAGAGTTTGAAAAATCGAGGTGTTACATTACTACCCCTCTAAAAAAAATTTCGTCCTCGAAATTTCGCGACTCAAAACTGGACAGGATCGTCTTAATCCTCAGGTCCCACATCTTATCCACCACACTATACCTTAACAAAATGCCTATCACTTCTCGTCTTTCCTGCTAACAGGATGTTCATAGTTAGAGTAATAGACTTACTCCCAAAGTCCTTCAAAGATCGAAACGTCTTCTTGCTTGTCCACATGAGTTGAGGGCAATCAGTTGAACTTAGTCGCTACTCGGCTCATGAAGATTTAGGAAAAAAATCTCTCAACAAAAGAAATCTTCAACATAGGAAATTTTCTTGGTCTTATTCTCATAGGAAAGTATACATAAGGATTTTACCACTCGGAAACGAATACAGGAATATCCAGTATGCGAAAAGATTCTACAGTAGTTTCGTGAGTGTAAAAATGCATAGCTAATACATGTTTACAACCATGACTCTAATAAAGTCCCTTCAATCATAGGAACCTTCCAACAGATCAACGATTCAAAAGATAAACAGGCTGGCAAAAAATTAGACTGGGTCACATTTACCAAATGTAAAAGTGATTAGACTAAATCTCATCCAGAAACTTCTGGTATCAAGAATTTGTCTGTGTTACAACTCAAGAAATAGTCGTAACAAATCTTTCGATGGGATGACATAGAAATGTCCAGGCCAAAGGTTACTATTAATCCATTCGCCCAAATGTCTAATACATGGGAGTGTGAGTACAAAAGCTCGTCCGGGATCACATACCCTAAGAATTTTACCGTCATCGAGTCCAACTCGTACTTAAGTGACTTCATGTCAACTCTCCTTGCGTAGGGCCCGTAACACTTGACGCGGAGTCTCCTCATGTTCTTCGTGACTCCTAGATTAAACGAAAACATCGCCGATGATGACAAATTTCACAGGAACCAAACGAAATTCCATTTCGTGCAGTCCAAACCAGCCATCTTTGTAGGTGATATTCTACACTAGCGATGGAGCTCTGATTGAGTCTAGAAACTAAATCAATCGAAAACTCAACGTCCTTTGCAATGTAAACTCGGGATATCCTCAGAAAATTTATCCTTAAAATCTTCCCAGGCAGGCACCTCGTTTAAATGTATGACAGAATCCCAAAAGGACGACGATGTGTCAACATGAATACATGTACCTTTCCCTAAACGTGAGTTCTCATCAGTCCTTACCCGATCAGAACCTAAGAAAATGCACACCCTTGTGTGACAACACACATTGTTTCGTTAAGGAAACAATTTCAACATGGTCTTACTCTCTTGGAGAAATAAAATTAACTCCTGAAAGTTATCATCCGTCCTTTGCTTATCCATTAACTATCGGGAAAGTCATTCCCTCTTTTACTGACTTGTTAGTCCTTCATTCTCTACTATCAATCCTTCACTCAAGACTTACTTCCACTTTTACTTCTAAGTATTACTTTAGTGATCAAGCACTTAAGTTTCACTTTTCCTTATTTGTCAAACACTTAGACTAATCCTCATTCTGGTACTACTTGCCTTGATCTCATCAACAAGCTCTAATGCACTCTAAATCCCAATAAGCTCACTTAAGAGTTCCAATATTGTGAAAATCCAAACTTGATATCAAATTTAGTCCCAGTCCTCGAATTTGAAAGTATTAAAACAAGGAGCCAACCATATCCTCAGATAGTGGTCATTGCAAATGAATCTAAACTCATCTATCTTACTTATCTCTGTCGGTCACTGTCTTAAGTTCTATTAACAAGACAATACTCCTATCTATATAGGATTTCATTGTGATTCTTTCCTCTACTGATACCGGTCCTAAGGATACTCATTCTATAGTCAAAATTCATACTTCAATTCTGGTTCACTCAGTCTCTGATCACTCATAACTACGAAAAGTTATACTTAGGTATTATGCGAATCCTTCACCATCAACAACATGGATCACAAGCCCACCCATAAGGTGTAGCCTTTCATCAGTCCTAACGGGGCAAATATCCTATCAATCAAATTCATAACAGCGGAGGCTCCAATCGTTTCTGAAAATACTATCAGAGGAAACTTCACACATTACCATACTTTTATTGCTTTACTGGAATTCCGTTCCAGTCTCTAAACTCTAATAGAGTACATATCTTGCCACTCCTTTGGCCTACCTATGTATCTATTCCAAAAACTTTTTGGTATTCTTCTGCTTGCCTAAGGCACGCTTGTTCCTTCGGCAAACTTCCCAACATTCAAACTTCCTTCACATACCAAGGAGTCTTCACTCACTTGATAACTAAGAGTCTAACATCCTTGACTCATAAAGTAAAGGTCATATTCAAGCCTTTCTGCTAGAACTGAATAAGGAGTTGTGTCAAAGCTTACCTTAGATTTCACCTCTTAATAACTTGGATAACTTTTCTCATAAAAGTCTTAATGCATCTCAAACATTGGATCCAACCAATCCAATTGGTTGTATTCCAAAAGAAACAAGTCATCACAGATTGTTCTTACTCTTACTGTTCTCTATCATAACAAAACACAGAGTAAACACAACAAAAACGTCATGAATCCATAACCTAGATCCCAAAAGACATCGACCAGCTCTGATACCACTATTGTAACACCCCCTCAAGCTGTCACAGTTCGTAACCCAAAATATCTTTTTCGGTTAATTAAAACCTTTTTGAAAATACTAATTCAACTAGTTGCGGAAAATCTGATACCAATTTAAAATTTTAACAACAAAAGAGAAACAATTCAACTCATCATTTATATCACTTATTCAACTTCGCCTTATGGCATACATCATTTCAATTTCTTTGTTACACATCATACTGAGTCTTGGTCAAAGGACCTGACGTTAAATCAAAATCCTAAGAGCTGGCCTAACGAAACTCTAAGAATAGTAAACATACTACCTAGAATGCATCACCCAAATAATACTAGGCCTCGTCTTTGACCGTCCACTCGTTTTCGTTGTTGACACTAAGGAACTCAGCTACGGGGTCCCGCAGTGACCCAGAGGACCGCTGGTAAATATCTGTACATGTGTTCAAAAAAACACAACAGGGTGTCCAACATGTACAGGCAAGGGTGAGATACTCGTTCACAAGTTTATCGTAACAGCCACACAAGTAAAGCAACATACAAATAATGCATCAACTTAGTCATGCGATAAAACATCAATATTCAATCATAATATCATAATGAGATAATTTCAATTTCAAATATCATGCTCATTCATCAAAATAAGTCAATTGAATGCATGAGACTTTAATTCGACTCTCTAATTCATGTACTCCGGAGATTCCTAACTTCCCTTCCTCGAGCGATAGGCCGCGAATATTCCCATAACACAATTGTTCTTGTAAATTGACCTCTCAATTTAGGTCCGATCTCCAATTGTTCCGGGGTACCACGTCATAACCATATCATGAATAGTCCAGTCTCTGATTGAGTTCATTCGTGTTGGGTAGCCGATTTACCACGGCACAGGGTCGCGAGGCCTTCGGCCACTTGTGGAGTTTTGAACACAGAATGCCCCTATAGACCTAGTGGTCCTAACTGGCTCAAATCTCAACCACTTGGATTGTAGCTCGGTTCGTATGGCACGTCGGCCGACTCATGATTGTATGCAGGGGTTTTTCTATTCTTTCTTTATGTTCATTCTTTCTTTTCGATCATTCTTTCTTTTTCTGTCAAGGCACATGGCTCATGACTCATTTAAAGGATATATAGCCCGTTCAATTCAAATTTCAGGACATGTAGTCCAAGTTCTTAATTCACGAAGTACTAGGCTGCCGTCGCTGACACTAGACTCGCATCTAGGACACAAAGTCCGTTCATGTCACAGAAATCTAGCTCGACGTCTCGGTCACTAGGTTCGTGTGCTTCACATGCGTGAAGGGGTAATCACCAGTTTCATCACATTCATTTTCGTAGTTCAAAACTCAAAAGCAAAAATCAGGTTCTCTTTGGTATAAATCAAAATTCGTTTTCGCTCTAAAACTTGTTTTACCATAAAAACTTCTCTTTACAAATCATTTTCGAAGGCTCAAGTTCCAAGGATTCATTTTCAAAAGATTTTGGTTTGAAAAGCCTTTTCTAAAGGTTCCCTTGTCTTGAAGCATTTTTCTAAAGATTGTTACCGGAGCAACTTTCATGAAGAAACATTTTCGTTTTCAAAACGTCAAATACTTTTATAAGATACTTTCTTTGACAAACTAAATATTTTTCAATTTTCTCCTTCATTGTGCAACATGTTCAGAAAATAATGATAAAGCGACTTTTCACTATTTTCCCCACTAACTCTTAATTTCTTAAGTCTTATTCGAAATCGTCTTGGGTTTTTAACTTAGTGGTTTTTTAATAAAATTGGCCATTATAACATTTAGCTTAGAAGCTTTTCATTCCTCAAATCAAAACATTTCCAATTTGTTGATTAAGACTTTTAGTTAGCTTAATCTTCATTATTGAGCTATAGCCAGTGCTATGCTCTTAACCAGTCCAGGATATAAATATATATATATATATATATATATATATATATACACACACACACACATCAAATCTCATTCAAGGCATCCATGCCACAATTCATATTCCAATCATCCAGGCATATACTTCATCAAGTTCATACACAACATATATCGTATCTCCAAAGCACCAACCAAGCATATAAGTTACATAATGCATCAACCAAGAAAATTATCAGCTTCACATCTTAGTTACAATCATTCAACAAAATCTCATGAAGCTATCAAACTCATTGGAACTAATCTCTCCTTACCTCTTGAAGTCATCCTCCGAAGGTAAAGTCGCCCGATCGGTCCACGAATTCTCCCGACTCCTCGTCCGAGTATCCAACAACAACTACAAACACACAACCAATCCATTCATCAACAATTAACAACACAAAAAGAAACAACATCAAAACATGAATTTTCCCTCCCCCAAAAGGTCCAAAGTTCGGCCACAAATGGTAAAAAGGGTTAGGGATCACATTTGCTTCCAAACTTTTGGATGGTTGGTTGATAAGCTTGGTTAACACAAATACAAGTCCTAATACCCAAAAGTTTGCAACAAATCTCAAGAACCTACTCATTGAAGGTCTCGGCCATAAGGAGGAAAACATGGCTAGGGATTGATTTGGTTTTCCATTACTTAGATTCAAAGACACTAGGAAAGGTATGGATGGAATCAAGAGTTAGAAATCAAAAAGTTGAATAAAATCACTATTCATCCAACTTCCTAGGTTTCGGCACTTTTAGAAGAATAGGCTAGGATGAGGGTTTGATCATATGCTCCTGGGTTTAGGTAGAGGATGATGAAGCTAGCTCAAAGAAATTGGTTTCCCATTAAAAGAATTTTGCTACACTTTTGTATGAATTTTTGAAATATGGATCATAAACTTGAAAACTAAGAAATCAAGATTTCAAACTTCTAATAGGAGGAGATTCATGAAGCTTAGAGATCATAGAAGTGATCTTACCTGAAGAATGTTGAAGATTGATCAAGGATTCAAGTTTTTCTTCAAGGATTTCAAGCTTTTTCTCTAAGGAAATGGAGGTTTTCTCTCAAGGGAGAAGATGAAGTCTTAGAGCTCTTTGGGGCTGTTCTTGCGTGGGGTTTGGGGGCTGCACTGCCTTAAATTAATTCACTTAAGGGCATTTTGGTCTTTTCCTCCAAGGACCAAAATTTCATTAAAGAAAAGGTTAGGGGTATTTTGGTCATTTCTGGTCCAGATATTTTCGAACGTCATGACGACTCTGACATGCTTTCCCAAGTGATATGACATGATGTGACATCAAGATTATCCATTAGCAGGTTCCGGTAAGTCCGCATGCGGCTCCGTTCGTCACCCGATTGAGGATTTCGCTCGAAAAAAGGTCAGGAAGTGATTTTTTTTTTGAAATTTAACCAAAACGTAAAGAATCGAATTCTAAGATTTATTCTCTCATTAATGGGTCAATCTGAGGTCTCTGGAGCAATAAAATCTTACTGATAGTGTAAAAACGCAGATCGGGCTCCGTTTGAGGTTTCAGCTCAAAATTTTATCGTAACTTCCTACGATAGCTTTGAGCATAAATATGTTCTCAGATTATTTTATTTCCCTCTCTAGACCCCTCAATAAAATACAAACATATAAATACTGATTAATTAGTATTGGAGAGTTTGAAAAATCGGGGTGTTACAAATACCTTCTTCAAGAGAGTAACCTTATGCTACTAACCTTGCCTTGTTTCTCACAACTTTGCCATCTTCATCCATTTTGTTTCTGAAAACTCATTTAATTCCAATTATGGATTTGTTCTAACTTTATCACTTGGTTGACCAAGAATTGGATTTTCAGGATGGTAAGTTTTGAATTGTCAGGCTTTCTGATTATCATTTGATGATTGAGGGGTGGACTCATCGGCTTTGACTTCATTGATGAGATGTTTGTCTTTGTTGGTTAGAAGAAGATCATTTAGATCAATATCTGCAAAAGATTCGTCCAGCTCTGACAATAATTTATCAGGCTTTTTGTCATCAAATTTAACATGAATAGATTCTTCAACAATTAATGACCTACAGTTATAAACTCTGAACGCTTTAGATGTTTCAGAGTAACCTAAGAAAATACCATTATCAACCTTGGCATCAAATTTTCGTAGATTATCCTTGGTATTTAATATGAAGCAAGCACATCCAAAAGGATGAAAATATGATATGTTGGGTTTGCGTCCTTTCCACAATTCATATAAAGTCTTATTCAGTATTGGTCTTATGAATATTCTATTTTGAATATAGCATTCTCTATTAACAGCTGCAGCCCAAAAGTTCTTAGAGATAGAGTTATCATTGAGTAATGTTCTTGCCATCTCTTGAAGAGACCTATTCTTTCTCTAAAGGACCCCATGTTGATGAGGTGTTCTAGGAGCAGAGAAATTGTGAAGAATACCATTTTCTTCACAAAATAGTTGGAAGTTTTCATTCTCAAACTCTCCTCCATGATCACTTCAGATTGAGTTTATACATATACCTTTCTTATTCTGAATTCTTTTATAGATTATTGAGAGTACATCGAAAGACTTATCTTTGTGAGCTAGGAGCATTACCCATGTCCATCTAGAATAGTCATCTATAATGACAAGCCCATATTTCTTTCCACTTAGAGAAGCAGTTCTTGTTGGACCAAACAAATCTAAATGTAGCAATTCTAATGGTCTGGATGTTGAAACAATATTCTTTTAATTGAAAGAATTTTTAACTTGTTTCCCTTTTGACAGGCATCATAGAGAACATCTGATTTGTAGGCAAGCATTGGTAGTCCTCTTTCAAGGTTATGCTTCTGTGGCTTTGAGATTAACCTCAAGCTTGCATGACCAAGTTTCTTGTGCCAAATATATTGTTCATCATTTACAGACATTAGACATGATACATTTTGATTGGAGAGGTCCTCTAAGTCAATTTTATATACATTGTTTTGCCTCTGACCAGTGAATAGAGTGGACCTGTCAGCATACTTGATTATACATTTATCTTTGTTAAAAGAAACCACATATCTGCCATCACACAATTGACTTATTCTAAGCAAATTCTGCTTCAACCCTTCAACTAAGAACACATTATCTATGGAAGGAGAGTTGTTCTTACCAATCTTACCAATACTCAGAATCCTTCTTTTTGGTTCCCTCCAAAGACAATTGAGCCTTCAGATTTGGGCTTTAGGTATAGGAACATAGACTTTTCTCCCGTCATGTGATGTGAGCATCCACTGCCCAGGTACCATGATTGGTGTCTTCTTCCTGCTGTCCAGCAAGTCTGCAACAAGGATTGTCATGGTTTTTGGTACCCAGATAGACTTGGGTCCTTTTTGGTTAGTTGCAGGTAACTTAATAAGATTTATCTCTTCTCTTAGTTTGTCGTTCTCATATTTGATTATTTTATAGTCTTTCTTAGGTTTAGAGAACTTCTTTTTAAGATCCTTATATTCTGAATAAACAATGCAAAATTCATGTAATAATTCATAATATGTTTCTTTGGAATGGTCAGATATATTTACCCTATCTTTCTCTATCTCTACCTCAGAGGAGGTACTTGCCATGAGACAAAGATTTGTTACTGGTGGAGATCTTTCAAGGATGTCCATTAAGTTTAGCATTCCCCAAGAAGTTGTTTCTTCAGCCAAGACTTCTCTTCTCGCTCCATGTACAACATGAAACAAAAAAGCTCTTGCCTCACAGTCTAGAAGAACTCGTCTTCTTTCTTCTGTGGTGCAATCCTCGAAAGGTTTCATAGTGTATTCTCCATTAGTGATAGTGATAAGGCAGTAGGTCTCATTTGTGAGAGTCTTCCAGTGATCCTCTGATACTTGTGTTATGACAAAGGATTTGAAGCTTTCTCTCCATGCTTCATAGTGTGAGGATTGATAGATAGGTGGTCTTCTTGAACGAGTAGTTTGCCTTCTCTTGTAGAGGGCATCAAGCATGCCGAGAATTCTTTTTGCAATATCAAAAGACATTACAGTATTGATGATTCTATCATCCAGAGCGCAAAGAAGAGTGTAGACAGCTTTTGCATTAATTCTTGCTCTTCTTTTTTCTTCTTCTGAACACTCAGCCTTGAGTTTTACCACGCTTTCTCCATTGATGACGACAGTGGGACAAAATGTATCATCAGTGAATGCTCTCAATAGATTATCAACCCCTTAACCTAAGTTGAATCTCATGAATAGTTTTCTCCACATAGCGTAGTCACCTATTCCATAGAAAATAGGTGGTCTATTTGTAGAGAGACTACTAAATTCCCTCAAAGGACCGGCTTCAGGATACAAGGTGATTGAAGAAGTTGATTATTCCTCTTCTTCATATGATTCTTTAGAAGGATAATTTTCGGACCAAAGACACAAGTTCGCTTCTTCTTCATTTTCTTCTTCTTCTTCAGAAGAATCAAGTTCTTCCCATGTTGCCATGAGATTCTTGTTCTTCTTTTTGAAGAACTTTTTCTTATCTTTCAGCTGAGGGCATTCAGCCTTGAAGTAACCAGGTTTCTTACATTCATAGCAAACCATTGGATTCTTGTCCTTGGTTTCACCATGATCTTTGAAACTTTTCTTTGCAAAAGGCCTTCTTTTCATGTTGTTTTACTTTTTCAGAATACACTCAAGTTTCTTTGAGATGAGAGATAGTTCATCATCAGATTCTTCTTCTTCTTCTTGATTAGCTTCATCACTAGACTCATTAGCTTTGAGAACCTTTAAGCTGCTGGCTTTCTGAGCTTTTAAGGCAATGGCCTTTCCTTTCTTTGTGGGGTTGTCCTGATTGAGCTCCTGCTCGTGAACTTGAAGAGTAGCCACATGATCATCCAAAGTCAAGGTTGACAGATCTTTGACTTGGGTGATTGCAGTGATGAGTGGTCTCCATTCCTTAGGTAAGCTCCTAAGAATTATTGTGACATTCTCTTTGGCTGTGTAAACTTTTCCAAGAGACTTAAGATTGTTTATAATGGTTTGGAACCGACCCATCATATCAAGGATGGTTTCTCCATTTTCCATTGTAAACATCTCATATTGACTCATGAGAATGATGATTTTTGAGCCTTTAACCTTTGACGTTCCTTCATGTACATTGGATAGAGCATCCCAAATTTGTTTTGCTGAATCACACACATGAATCTTTTGGAACTCATCTGGACTAATATCACACATCAAAGTGTATCTAGCTTTATAGTTCGGCTCCATCTTAGCTCCTTCATCTTTTGTACATTGAGTTTGGTCTTTCTCTGTGCCATCAGGATTGTTGACAACGTTGGGACCATTTGTGATTAATAGCTAGAGAGCAGAGCTGGTGCTCAAGATGAATCCTTTGAATCTTTCTTTCCAGTAAAGGTAGTAGATTCCATTAAAGAAGGGTGGCCTAGTCATTCTAGGATTGCACACCCTTTGTATGCTGTTAATCAATTGATTCATATTTTGGCTATCAACCCCAATTAAATTGGTAGATTTATAGGATAACCAGGGTTTAAATTATAGATTTGAGAGAACGTGATTTACTTCTTTCAGTCATTCAACATCTTTGCTCTTTATGCTTTCTAGTCATTTAAACTCTTTGCCTGACAAACATTGGGTCCATCTGGGGAAAAGATTATTCATTGTCTAATAAACAATTAATAGTATTCGTAGACGAATTGATATTCGAAAAGCAACTGCGAAATTGAATAGAACTGGGATTTGGGGGGTATCGAAAGTACAAGTGAAACCACAACTCTAGGCTCTTTTACTCTTGATTTCTCAACTCTTGATTTCTCTTTCACTATCTTTTTCTACTGCTTACTTTATATTATTATTATTATTATTATTATTATTATTATTATTAGTAGTAGTAGTAGTAGTAGTAGTAGTAGTAGTAGTAGTAGTAGTAGTCCTTGATTAGTCTGAATAGCACAAGGATTTCTCTAT
Source organism: Ammopiptanthus mongolicus (assembly GCA_039655645.1). NCBI lineage: Eukaryota > Viridiplantae > Streptophyta > Magnoliopsida > Fabales > Fabaceae > Ammopiptanthus > Ammopiptanthus mongolicus. Next base: position 64,131,095 of record CM077345.1, read on the forward strand.
TCCAGTACTTGCTTTATCACTTGTATATCACAATTAATCTCTTGGGTACGATATCTGGACTTCCGTCCTATATTACTTCTACGATAGGGTACACTTGCTATTAAGTGTGTTTTGGAAGCAATAAGTTTTTGGCGCCATTGCCGGGGATTAATTTGTGATATTTTGTGTTACTTGTGATATTGGAAGAAAAGAAATTCTAGTTACTTTAGACATTTATTTTTATTTTTTATTTATCTCTCTCCTTGTATGCCAACGTGTTCTCAAGTGCATGAACTCTATTTTGATAGGGAAGTTGAAAGAACTTTTCACAGGTTGCGGAGGCAAGCAAGAGAGGAGAACACCATAGGGGAAAGAATGACTTTGCTGGATTACTATGCCCCCTCTGCTGAGGTGACAGATAGCATCACCAACCCTGCGGTGGATGCCAACAACTTTGAGATCAAGCCTGCCTTGCTCTCTATGATCCAAAACTCAAGATTATTTGGGGGGTTACCAACTGAAGACCCCAACTACCATCTAAAGAAGTTCCTCAGGGTTACAGATCTCTTCAAGTACAATGGAGATTCGACAGATGCGATTAGGCTTAGACTGTTCCTATTATCTTTGTCAGATAAGGCGAATCAGTGGTTTTCCTCTTTGCCATCTTTTTTTTTTTTAAGCAAACAACAAAAGGAGCCTCGTTAAAACCTTATGATGCAAAACCCTCCTTAGGGATAAAAGCATCGAAAAGGAAAGAGTACCCCTAATGCCTTTTATTAAGAAAAAAAAAAAACAAAAGAATACAAAAAACATGGGGGCATAAACCTGACCCATGAAAGAATTACCTAAATCTATAGTTTGGATAACCAAACCGATTTCTAAAAAATTCACCAAGAACAAAGCTTGGAGTAGAATTCCACCAAGCTAAACCAGTAATCCTAGTACCAAAGTTAGCCAATAAATCGGCACAAGTGTTACCCTCCCTAAAGACATGAGAATAAATGAAATGCATCTTCCTAGATAAAGATAATGCATTTAACCAGCTATTTCTAAGAGACCAAGGAACAATGGACGGTGATGAAAAAGCACAGATAACCAAAGTTGAATCACATTCTAGCCATAGGTGATGCCATCCTTCGACATACGCAGTTTCAATGGCTACAATAGCTCCCATTAATTCAGCATTGAGAGCAAAGGACACTCCAATATTTAAAGCAAAACAGCCAACAAATGTTGAAAACTTGTCTCTAAAAATCCCACCACAAGCAGCAATACCTGGAGCACCATAAGCAGAACCATCAGTGTTACATTTTATCCAACTGAAGCTAGGAGCCTTCCATAAGATTTCCAGAACAACCGGAGCTTTGCTTAGCTTAGGCAATACTGAGAAAGCCTGAAGAATGCTGTTATATGCAGCAGTATTATAAGAAAATCCTGTAGACAAATTTCCAGCAAGAGAAATTGCTGACTTTGCTAAAGAGATAGCAGCTTGAATAGTGATTTTTTTCCCGTCAAACCGAAATTGATTCCTGCTGTACCAAATGTAGCAAAGATAATTAGCAATAACAGAGAGAACAATATCTCAGGTTTGAGGACTCCTTCTCTGGCCTAGTAAAGACAATAATGAAAGCATGGAGTTACAGCAAAAATTAGCAAACAAACATGCTGCCAACCAAGTCCAAATTTGAGTTGCAAAATCACAATGGAAGAAAAGATGATCAGTTGTTTCATAAGCTTTAAAACAAAGACAGCATATGGAGACAACATAGCAGCCTCTATTCCAAAGAACATCATCAGAAGGCAACTTATTATGCAGAATCCTCCAGATCATCAAGGATCTTGAAGGAGGAATGGAATTACACCAAATGAGATTACCCCAACTAACCTGAGACTGAGTCGGGTACAAAAAATTATAAGCAAATTTTAGAGTGAAATCCCCTTTGCTTGATCCATCCCAAACCCGAGAATCAGGAATAGGATCAGAAGGAATTATATACTGATCAATCTCAGTAGCAAGATCATGAGATTTTTGTGACATTATCTCTGGAATAGACCACTTTCCATCAATTATGAAATCTTGTACTTTAGCATGAAGTAAAGGATGAATATGTTGAGGAATTTGAAGAAAATCAACCACAGGTCTGCTTAGCCATGAATCAGTCCAAAAATTACAAGAAGAGCCATCACCAATATGCCATTTACAGTGCTCAATAACAGGATCAATATGAGATTTTAAACCTTGCCACACAGATGAGGAAATATGCATCCTAGTGAACTTGTTGTTGACAAGCACCCTGTCTTTGAGAAGCCTAGACCATTGCTTATTCGAAGTCAGCAAATCCCAACTCAGCTTTAGAATAGCAGCCCTGTTGATACCCCTGATAGATTTCAATCCCAATCCTCCAGCAACCTTAGGTGAGCAAACTAAAGACCAAGCAGCCGAAGCAACCTTTCTAACAAGCGCATCCCCAGACCAAACAAAGTTTCTGAGCCATTTATCAATCAGTTTAACAAGAGAAACAGGCCATAGATAGACATGAAAGGAGTGGAGAAGCATACTATGAATGACAGATTGCACTAATTGAACTCTTCCCATGATGGATAGCAAAACACCTTTCCAAGTAGATAACTTTGATTTAATTTTGTCTGCTAAAGGCTGCAAATGAATTCTTCTTGGTTTACCCTTGAAAAGAGGAATACCAAGATACATAAAAGGAAGATGGCCAATACCAAAGCCTAAAATGTTGACTATGCTGTGAAATCTGTTAGAAGCAATTGAACCATTGTAGATTTTAGATTTTTCTTTACTGATATATTGGCCCGAAGTTGCACTATATTTATTAAATAGATCCATTAGATTCTCCATATTTCTTTTATTTCCTTTGTAGAAGATTAACAAATCATCTGCATAAAGAACATGGGAAGGAACAGAATAACCCCTTGGACTAGACATAAGAAGAAATTTACCCTGCTGCACCATAAGAGAGATGGATCTACTCAAAACCTCTTCGGCTAGGCAAAAAAGAAGTGGAGATAAAGGATCTCCCTGCCTCATACCTCTTTTACAAGAGAAGAATCCCACTGCATGACCATTGACAAGAATGGAGATGCGAGCTGAGTGAAGAATAACCTTTATCCAGTTACAAAAAATGGGATCAAAACCAAAAGCTTCCAATGTCTTTAACAAAAAATCACAATCCATTGTGTCAAAGGCTTTTTTAATATCAATTTTCAAGGCAATGTTCCCACGAAAACATTTTTTGTCAAGCAGATTCACAGCTTCGGAAGCAACACAAATGCAATCAGAAATACTCCTACCTCTTATGAATCCTCGCTGATGTTCAGAAATAAGAGAAGGAGCAATAACAGCCAATTTGTCAGCTAGAATTTTGGTGATAATCTTGAATTGATAGTTGGCCAAAGCAATGGGTCTAAACTGAGAGATTGAATCAGCATTTGAGACCTTTGGAATAAGAACTACATTATTTGAATTCATGTTTGGAAGCAACCAACCTTGTCTGAAAAACTGAGAGACTGCTTCAATGACATCCCTGCCAATAATGTCCCAATATTCCTGATAAAAGAAACCACCAAATCCATCCGGACCAGGAGCACCATGAGGATTCATTCCAAAAACAGCCGATTTAACTTCCTCCCAAGAAGGTATATTGATGAGGTTTTTGTTGTCCTGAATAGAAACATCAGGACTAATAGTTTCATTGATTAAGCCATTAGCAACACATGTATTAGAACCAGCAAAAAGATCCTTGTAATATCCAAGAATATGCTCCTCAATATCCTGCTGCGAATCCAAAAGAATGTCACCATTTTTTAGCATAGTGATTTTCCTAGAAGCATGTCGTACTTTAGCTAACTTATGGAAATAAGCTGTGTTTCTATCACCACAAGTATGCCAATCGACTCTTGATTTCTCCAACCAAAACAACTCCTGAGCATGAAGAGCCTGATTAAGCATCGATTGAGCAGAGTCTTCCTAAAGTAATAACTCATCAGAATGCCCAAGAGAGGAGAGCTCCTCCTGAACAGATTTTAAACTTTGCATAGCTAAATCAACATTTTTGTGAACATCACCAAAGCATTCTTTGTTCCAAACCTTGAGAATCATTTTTAAATTCTTCAATTTTTGGGAGAGAACAAACATAGGACAACCATCCACTTCCTTTTTCCAGCTTTCAGCAATAACCGAAACACAATAAGAAGAACTGAAAGTTGGAGAACTGTTTTGAAGCTTGAGCAGTATTGGATAATGATCAGAATTACATCTTGGCAGAATACAACAAGTAGAACTGTTCCAGAATGAAAGCCAAGAATCATTACAAATCACTCTATCCAATCTTCTTTCAGTATGAGCAACTACCCTTCTCCTATTAGTCCAAGTGAATTCATACCCAATAGTTGGAAGGTGAATCAAATTAATAGCATCAGACCAAGATTGGAATTCCTCACAAGCAATTCTTGGTGGAAGACTACTACCTTTGTGTTCATGATCACCCATGATTGCATTAAAATCGCCCAAATAACACCAAGGGCCATCAAAACTATGACTCAGCTGAATTAGGTCATTCCAAAGAGATCTTCTAGAAATATAGGAAGTTGAAGCATAAACAGCACTAAAATAAAGAAGCTGATTATTCCATAGTAGAGAAAAAGTAACATGTTGAATAGAAGCAATTATGACAGTAGGATTTAAAGAAGATGTGAAAATACACCATAAGTTAGGAGCCAGAGGATTTCTATCATTAGTAGCAAACACCTTTAAATTAAGCTTAGACCAAAACTGAGATGGAAAGTTGCATAATTCCATCCAGGGCTCTGCAACAAGAATGATATCAGGTTTATTGTTTAAAATCATGTTTTTAAGAACTAACCTTGTATCTAGGTTAGCTATACCTCGAGCATTCCAATAGAGGACCTTCATTTGGACAAAGAAGAAAGGCCTGCTCGGGACCTAGTATTTCTGACCACAACTTGATGCTGCTTTTTCTTTTGTTTCTTAAGCTGAGACTTAGAAAGAACTTTGGAATAACTGTCATCAGCAAAATAAGAAGCTACCTTATTGCCAACTGCATCCTCAAAAGCACCACCAGCCTCTGCTGCAACATGATTTTCTCCCTCTTTAGCCTCTGAATTCCAAAACTTTCCAACAACAACTGAGAGATCTTTTTGAACCTGAGGATTAATATTAGTAGATGTTTGCATCCTTCCACTCAAATTACTAGAAGCTCCCCCTGACATCTCAGCCACAGGGGATTCGGGAACTACATCCAACAAAACATTCTGGCCACTATCCTTGTTAATCAAAGCAACGATAGACTCATCATAAATATTTTCTATTGAGTCGAAGTCATCATCAGCAGTAATATTAGGAAGAATTGGAGCTCTCTCCATCCTGGAATCACCATTCAAAGCCAAAAGATCAGGCCTTCTACTAACACTAGAATTAGAATCAGCTTCAACCATAGGATCAAAACCCAACACATGATCCACCCGAACTTGAAACAATTGATCATTCACCTTAGAACAACCTGCAGCAGTAATCTGATTAAGGTGTGACTCATCCACAAGGACAGCTTTCCCTTTCGAGGAAGCATCAATTTGCTTCATCACAGGCATGACTAAACCATTCTGAGATGTTTCATTAAAAGGAGCCGCAAAACCATCTTCCTCATCAAGTAAAACCTTATTATTGGTTTTTGGCACAAAGATTTTCCTAGTCTTAACCACTGCTTCCTTAACAGGTTTAGAATCGATCTTTCCTCTAGATTTGAGACAATTAGCTAAAGAGTGGCCTATTGCTTGACATGTGGAACAAAAATCAGGCATTCTTTCGTATTCAACTCCAGTGAAGAATGCAAAGCTTTCCCTTTCAACAAGGATTTGTGATCGCAGCTTACAATTCAGATCACGATCGATCAAGACTCTTGCAAAATGGCCATAAGACTTATTACTTGTTGCTTCATCCAGACAAATAGGGACTCCTATTCCACCAACTATTGCAAAGAGGATCTTAGGACGTCAATACTCTTGGGGAGACCATAGAATCTAACCCAAACTTGCACATTCGTATGCTTTAAGGAATAAGGATTGAAATCCTTGGTCCATGAGAAAAGTCTCAAACTACCAGAATCAAGATTCCATAAACCAACTGCCAAAATGCTGTGAAGGTCCTCCAAAGAGGAAAGGGAGAAGTCAAAGAATCCTTTCCCTGAAGAAATAATATGCCATGGTCCAATTTGATGCTACAGCCCATGTAACTTGCAGTGCAAGTCAGCAACCTTCATGGGCAAAGTACCTTTAGACAACATTAAACGGCCATGAAGATGGTTCTTGCAGCCTTCAAAACCAGCCAAATACTCATTCTCTGGAATCTTGATAGAGATCTCAACACCCTTTATACATGGCTTGGGGAGTTGAATTAGAGGAACCGAACAAGGATTACTCAAGGCTTGAGCAAAGGACATCTTTTGGACATTTGATTTAGGATCAAAAACAGATTTAGGAAGAGGAGAAGAAGAGTTAGTGATCAATAATTCAGGGAATAGAAAACCAGAAGGACAATCAAAGAAGACATCCATCCTCTTTGCCATCTAGTTCTATCACTACTTAGGGATCAGTTGACACGCTAATTTTTGGCTAGGTACTTTCTAACCTCTAAGTCTGCCAAATTTAGAGCTAATATTTCGAATTTTTTGCATTATGTCCAGGAATCTCTTTATGAGGCAAGAGAGCAATATCAGGATTTGATCAGAAGTTGTCCATACCACGGTTTCATAGTCCCCATTCTGGTGCAGATGTTCTATAATGAAATTTCACAACAAAATAGGTCCAATATAGATGCTACTTGTGGGGGCTCAATTTTGAAGAAGACACCTGAAGAAGCTTACGCCTTAATCCAGGAGATGGCAGCCAATCACTACCAGTGGCCACGCAGAGATAAAAAAGTCATAAAGAAGCCAATGGGTGTTTATGAGGCAGATGCCAGTGACAATGGAAACTAAGCTGGATGCTCTCACAAAGCAAATAGAGACCTTGATGCAAGCTCAAGCATAGACAATGACTCAAGCCAATGCATCGGTGTCTCCATTCCTTTGCAAGCATTGCGATCTGACCGACCATGAGAGGAAGGATTGCCAACTGGGTAATTCTTACGCTCCACCAGTTGAGGAAGCCAAATTTGTGGGTATTGCCAACCAAAACAACTCTTACAATCCTGGTTAGAGGGGTCATCAAAATTTCTCTTGGTAAGTCAGCAAAACGGGCGCGGTTCAAATTCAAATGTCTACAGACCACCCCATTTGCAGAACCAAGATTCAAAACCAGAGAATAGAAAGCCCGATCCTTATGAATTATGGGCAAAATACATAAAAGAAAATGATAGCAGATTTCAGGCCATACAGACGCAGATATCTGCCCTTACTGCGTTACTTTCACAAAGGCCTCAAGGGGCATTACCTACACAAACTAAACCAAATCCAAGGGAGCACGTTAATGCAATCTCTGTTTAGAACAATTAAAAAGAAAACTCAGCTCCCATGGAAGAAGAAGTTGCTGAAGAAAACAAGTTTGAAGACGAGCACGGCCATGCAACACTTTTGGCACGGCCGTGCCACATGCCCAGTAAGCAGAAACAGGTAACAGTCACTAGTGAGGTGCAAATTTCTCTACCACCATTTTTGAAAATTGGGGACGATAACATGTAAACTGAAGAATTGTTAAAAACTCATATGAAATTGTATGTTAATACATGAGACGACCCGCCGTTCCATCAAAGAACCTAAGATATTAATTATACTTAATCGTATTATAAAAGTTAGCGCGCCTTCGTAATACAAACCGAAGCAGAAAGATTAAACCTGGAAACGCAACTAAATTAAGGCACGCCGCATATCGGAGTAATATATATATACATATATATATATATATATATATATATATATATATATATATATATATATATTAGTCAGTAGGGCTATAGTAGGAATACACACATATAGAGTACATCAGTACAAACTATAAGCAAAATAAAAACATCAAAAGATAAGAGAAAACTCTCAGCTAGCCACACTTCTGGTACAACAGTCAAAACCCCTCGGGATTAGGGTTCATGACTCGTCCACCGGCATCGGGCTCGTAAGGAGTGTCATCTAACTCCTTAGCAACTGGTTCCTCCATAGGGTCTTCCCATAAAATAAAATAAACATATAGACAAAAGACAGGGAGATAAGAAACATGCATCATCAAACATGGGAGAAGGGCAATAGTACAACATATAAACATGTAGCACACAACAGATAGAAAACATATAACACACCAACAACCATCTCTTGAGTCATACAACACAACCATCTCAAATGTCATTCTTTTAGATCAAAACTCTATGAAGGATACTAATCCCTATATGCATGTCGGCCGATTTCATCATGTCCCCGGTTGGACATCCCCGTCGGGATTAATAACATAACGTCCCTAATTGGACATCCTCATAAGGATTAAAAAAACATCACATCCCCAATTGGACATCCCGCCTCGGGATTAAAAACATCACATCTCCAATTGGACATCCCCTATTGGGACCAAATATGCTATGGTATGAAATTCTATGATATGCAACAAACATCCATCACTGGTTGATACCGGAACATCACACCTAAGCACTCAGCCACAGCCACGATGCATTGCATCCACATCGACATCAACATCAACATCAACATTAACATTAATATCAACATCACGACGCCTTGCATCCTTGAGTCACAGCTCCATGGTCAGGACCATGACGGTATCAATCCGAACAACATCACAATCTCACCACACTCTCAACAACAATCACCCAGCCAATCACAATAACAAAATATCATGACAATAAATATGCTAAGATAAATATCATCACGTTGACAGATAAACAGATAATCACATAGGCAGTTCAACATAACAGATAAACAGATAATCACATAGGCAGTTCAACACATCAACCTCAATAATCACATCGTCTAGAATATCATCATAGTGGTGATAGCCCAAAGGTACGTACACCTAGGGTCTAGCTACTTTGTCCAGGGTTCAACCTGTAGTCCGCAACCGACAACCGTACATGCTCAGAATAATCCAACACAGCCTGATCCTTCACAACAAATCAAAGTCTAATATTAACAAACTATACTCTCATGCACCACAAGGTATAGGTCCGGCCCTTCACTAAGTAAATAGGTTAGGGATGTTAAAATTTTATGAACTCTTGGATTAATGATCCTTGAGTATGATAGACATAATCATTACTCATTTGTCAAAAACTTGAATCAAAACCCATTCAACCAAGTAGGTGAGGGTTCGGCCTCTTCATGGAAAAATAGGTTAGAGATGTCTAAAAGTTCCTAACTCTTGGATCAATGATCCTTAAGCATACATACCACTAGATCAAGTCTCATTACACATAAACTTGAAACAAAACCCATGATTTCTCAAAGGGTTAGGTTCGGCCACTTCATGGAAAAATTGGCTAGACATGTTGCTTCATTTCATACTCTTGGATAGTGATAGAGAAGGATGAAACTAGATCATAGAAATTGATTTCACATTAAAAGGATTTTTCTATGATTTTCTAGAGACTTTAGAAGTTTGAACCTAGAAGTTGAAACACATTGAATCATGGCTTCAAAACTAGGATTAAGTGAAGAATCATGAAGTTCATGGATCAAAGAGAGTAGCCATAACTCTTGGATGATGAAAATGTGCACGAATCCAACACTTTCTTCACAAAATTTGGTTAAGATTCACTTTGAGAAATGAGAGAAAGTTGAGAGAAAAGTTGAAGAAGTAGAAAAAGTGGGTAATTGGCCTCTTGAATGGTGACTTATGCGTGGAGGATGGGAGGGATAGGATGGTCCAACAACTTTTCATTTAAAGGCAAAATGGACATTTCACCTAGGGACAAAAATGTCACTTTGTGAAAAGTTAACGATTTTTTGGTCGTTTCACCTCCAAAGATGTCATGATGAAGGTGCGGGCAAAATGGTCTTTTCCTTTAGGGACAAAGATGTCATTTTGGAGAAAGTCCAGGGGCATTTTGGTCTTTTCGCAGTGTGAACGCGTTTAGATATTTTAGAATGTCATCATGACACTGGCACGCCTTCCCATGTTTTTTTTTAAAGAAAACAATAGGGCGTCATTAAAACCTAAAGGTGAAAAACCCTACTTAGGGATAAAAACACCAAAAGGGAAAAAGAGTACCCATATTGCCTAATTTATTAGAAAAAGAAAAAAATAATACAAATAAATCATGGGGGGCTTAAACCAAACCCATGAAAAAAATTAAGAGTACCTGTAGTTAGGCAACCCTAATCTATTTCTAAGGAAAGGCTCAAAAACATCATTAGGAAGAAAGTCCATCCATTCAAATCCAAAAATAGCTAAGCCATGAGAAGCTAGTCTATCAGCACCATCATTGCCTTCTCTGAAAATATGGGAACATATGAATCTCATTTGGGAAGTAAAGTGCATGAAATTATTCCATCTGTTTCTAATCCTCCAAGGGACCAACTTAAAATCACTAAAAGCAGAAATGACTAAGGATGAGTCACATTCCAACCAAAGAGTATACCAACCCTTTCCAAAGGCTAACTCATTAGCTAACATGGCTCCTGATATGAGCCCACTAAGGAACATGGACCAAGAAGCACTACAAAGACTTGGTGGGTCTATGGCAAGAGCAAGAGCTAAGAAAGCCCAAGAAGTTTTAAATCAAATGGTGGATCTTTTAATGGACACAAGCCCAAGTGCAAGTCAAGAAGGAATGGAGCCCAAGTTGGTGACTTATCTTTGTCAACTAGGAGGCTCGTGATGATGATATGGGACGTGCATCACATTTTTTGTTTGTTGGTTTTATTTCAATTCAATAAGTGTAATGGGTTATGTGAGTGGATCCAATTTTGGTCACTTTATTAGTGGGCTACACGAAGAGAGTTGCACGATGGTCTAGTCCATTTTCTTGCCCATGGTTTACACGAATTTTAGAGGGTCTTGGAGGAGGGAATCTTTGGCTTGCATGCTATAAGAAACTCCTCATTTAGTAGAGTGAATAAATTGTAGGTTATGGGTGTTACACTTTTAATTTGAAAAAGCAAGTGTAACCACCCATAATTATGAGATGCTAGGCATGATAATTAGGGGGTTTTGGGCTGACTTAAATTGTTGGTGGCTATTTAAGTTAGGTTGTAAGTTGGTCTTTAGTGTCATGAATCAAGCTAATAATGTGGGAGTTTAAGTTTGTCCTAGGATTCCATGTGTGGGGTGTAACACCCCGTTTTCCGTATGAGTTTGTATATGTTGCTATAATTATATGTATTATTATTATTATCGTTATTATTAGTATAATATTTGATAATTTGCTTGTTTACATTGTCACTGCATTTTATAAGTATCTATATGAATGTATATTTATGTGTGTATATTTTAAGTGATAACATGCACGCTTACGTTTGTATGATTATAAGTATGTTTACATTTTAATATTAAAATGTTGTTGTTGTTATTATTATTATTATTATTATTTATTTATTTATTTAATACGTAATTGATTCTTATTGATATGTAAATGATTTATATTAATTATACTTATATTAATATACGATTTATTGTGTTAATAGATAATTGTGCAAAAATATATTTATATTATTAATTAAGAATTATACTGCATGTATTAATACATGATCTTATCTATATGAATATATAATTGATTATATTAGTATGTAAGTCTGTGATCTCGTGTGCTTATATGTGGTCTTGTATGGACTAATATGATATGTGTAATTAATGTTTGATCGTATATTTATTTACATGTCATCAATTATATATATGTTTATATTAACACTGGATCACTTGTATTAATGCACAATAGAATTATGTTAATATAAGATACCTATATTTATGATAATTGTAGTTGTGTTGGTATAAGATCAATTAGATGTCATAGAGATTCAATCATTGAATAGATAAGATTATCTTATCTTAATCTCCTACAAAATCCTATCTAGAAACAACTATCTTTTTTATGCTGAACTTATATCATATTTTTGACCCTGTTAGAGTCCGAATTAGGAACAGATCGTGAAACATGATTTTGTACAAAATTCACTTAGCTTTCCAACGCCACCAAGAACACCTAAATCAGACACTCTTAGCTCAAGTTAGAGCCAAACCAGTGAGCATGCATTTTGGGCTCTTCGGTTAGCCCGTTTCGCTCTAATCCTTTTTATACCTCTTTTGCTCGACCTAAAACTCATAGCCATCTTTCCTAGAGTTAGAAACAGCCATCTTTTATCTTTCTCTTAGGTTCCTTATTGAATCCTTGAGCGTCCTCAATCCTTGTTTGAGTGTTCTTAGTCAAGAACATATCCCTGTGGCGTTTGTTGTTGCGTTTGGGGTTAAGCTGCTAGCTTAGTGTTACTTTGAGGTAAGGTAACCAACACTTGTTCATCCTTTCTTGGAATCCCTTTAGTTAATGTTGAACCGTTTTGTCTCTGTCAAACCAGACTTCGTTGTTCATGCGCCAGTGTTGTGAACGGGTGCTAGAAGATTAGTTCCCCAGGAATCTTATCGAGGTATATGCATAACCATTGTGTTAATTCCCTCCCCTTTCTTTGTTTGGGAATTAACTACCTTTGTCCTTTCTTGTTGTTCTTGGTCAAAGCTCGCTGAACCTGTTGAACCCGTTTGGAGGAGTCACGCATGGACTTCACTCTTGTTGACTCATAGGTTGGAATCGTCACGCCAGGTATGGGGAGAAGGGATTAGTATAACATATAGGTTCTAGGGTAGCGTAAGATGAGGGTTAACCCATGACCCTATTTGTGTGCTATATGCCTTAATTGCCGTGTGAAATTATTATGGTTGTTTATACTTGTTGTTAATTGTTTAAATGGTTTGTATGATCTTGGCATAACGTTTATGATGTTGTTTATGACGTTGTTTATGATGATGATGATATTTCATGATTGTATGAGTTGGTATGTTGGAACTGCCGTTAAATCTATGTTAATAAAAGACATAAAGATGTTAGCGCTAAGCCTAAAACTAGGATTAGTCCAATTGATGTTCATAAACATGAGGATATGAATTGTGGTTTAGATATTAAGATTAAGTTATAATCTTAATAACTATATGATTTGAGGTTTAAATATTAAGATTAAGTTATAATCTTATAACTATATGATTTGAGGTTTAAATATTAAGATTAAGTTATAATCTTAATAAGATATGAGTTGTGGTTTAGATATTAAGATTAAGTTATAATCTTAATAACTATATGATTTGAGGTTTAAATACTAAGATTAAGTTATAATCTTATAACTATATGATTTGAGGTTTAGATATTAAGATTAAGTTATAATCTTAATAAGATATGAATTGAGGTTTAAATATTAAGATTAAGATATGAATTGTGGTTTAGATATTAAGAATAAGTTATAATTTTAATAACTATTTGACTTGTGGTTTAGATATTAAGATTAAGTTATAATCTTAATAAGATATGAATTGAGGTTTAGATATTAGGATTAAGTTACAATCTTAATAAATATATGACTTGAGGTTTAAATATTAGGATTAAGTTATAATCTTAATAAATATATGACTTGAGGTTTAAATATTAAGGTTAAGTTATAATCTTAATAAAATATGAATTGAGGTTTAGATAATAAGATTAAGTATAATACTTAATAAAGATAATGTTAAGTTAAGACTTAACAAAGAGAACAATTAATAAGACGATGATGTTATTGGTAATGACGTACTGTCACCGATGTTGCTGGTTAAATCATTCTTGATGCTTATTGGTCAAGTTTGATGTTGTTAAATCATCTTTGATGCTTGTTGGTCAAAGTTGATAGACATGTAATGGTGTTGATGATGGATGGTTGGACATGTGTTTGCATGTTGTTGAGCATAGCATGCATCATACGTTGACGTTGATATGTTGGGTGGAAAGCAAATGATGAACCGCGATAGTGGAGGTCACGATGGGTGTTATCCCGGCCTTGCGGGTATATTGGGTAGGGAAATTCCAGTTGACATGGGCTAGCTACCTATTGTCGGAGTGACCTAAAGGATAAGCTTGAGTACCCTGACTAGCCACTATACGTTATCAGGATTAGTGAGAGTGTTCGGGGATGGCCCATGGTCTGGCATATCATCCACGTTGATAACCGGACATGTACTCCTAATCGTCTTTCCAGAGTTAGAGTTGTTGGCCACATTGCATATGGAGTAGTAGAGTAGTTATGCATCGCATAGCATGTTTATAACTTGATATGATGGAATGTGTTATAACATGTATGTTGTATTATGATTTTTATATGCTACATGGTCATCTTGCTAACTGCTCTATTACCGTTTATGTTTATACGTACAATTCCTTACTCCCTATCTGTTGTTGTTGTGTTTTGCATGTACCTTTGGTTATGCAGAGGATGGTGAGCTGCCAGCTGAGGAGTGATCCCAAGGAGATCGCTTGCTCATAGTATAGTTTGGTTTATGTTTAGTATGTTAGTTGTGTTCCGATGTAATATCGGTAGTGGTTACCAGCTCTGATTATGTGACATCGGGTTTCGGGTTTTGTTTATGTTAATGTTTTTCCGCAGTTGTTTTATGTTCAAAACGTTTTCGGATCATGTGGTACTTGCTACCTTTTAAGTTAAAGTTTTATATTTTATTTAACTTGCATGCTTTATTTACTTTTATCGTATGCGGGGTAGCGGGTGTCACATGGGGCGTAAAACTCAAATGGATGCTGAATAGAATAGGTTGTAACTTTTGCTAGGAGGCGTGAAAGGGCTGATTGAAATAGGCCACTTATTGTTGTCATCAATCCACCAATTAGTGGCATATTCATGATAGTTATTAGGGGTGTTATGGAATCTTATGATGACTTGTGTAAGCCAATTCTTTGCAGCCCCAATTCCTATATGTATGCGCCTTCTAAGATGAAATAAACAACTTGGATGTTGAATTTGGATTAATTCCATTTGTGAGAATTGTTTCTCCTAGGTTCTTGGTTGAACCAAGCTTAGTTCTTATCAAGAATCCAATGTTCTTGTGGCGAACATCACTTGGTTTATCAAACCTTCTTGGTTTGTGGCGCCTTCATCATCTCTTTCTTCACCATTTTCTTGTTTTCTTCACTTTTATGTTGCTACAATTTGTTCCTTAAGAAGAACACGAAATTAACTCTCTTTGAATTCAACCAAACGATCTTCAAAAGGCAACCTCACCATTGGGTTGTCATCAAGTGGTATCAAAGCTTAGGCTTTGGTTGAATTTTTGCTTGTGTTCTTGATTCTATTTTCTTTTTCATCTTCTACCCTTCCTTCTTTTCTTTCCAAAAACCAAAACAAAATTTACTTCGATTCTATTCTTGAAGGGAAATTTCGTGGTTGTTGTGTATTGCTCCAAAAAAACAAAGTTTTCAAGAGTGATTCTCTTCAACAAGTATATAAAAAAATTAATGAATAGTAGGGGGAAAAAAAAAAGAGGAGGAAAAAATTCAATTCAGCAATTTGTGTGTTGAAAATATTTTCCCTTCTTCCTTTGTTTCTTTTCTTAACCTTTTCTTTTCTAGCCTTTTCTTTGTTGTTCTTGTTTTGATAAGTTTAGTGATTTTGTAACTTGAATTTTGGTATTTTTGTGTTTTGTACTTGATTCCTCTAAGAACTAAAGGAGAACATTTGAGAGGAAAAAGGCAAGAGTGCAAATTTACTTCTTGTGTGGAAAAAGCCAAAAGAGTGAAATTCATTTGTGTGACAAGTGAGGGAGTGTAGTGAGTAAACACAAATCATGGCACACAATGGAGAAAGTCCACCACCTTCACCAAGGTCCGCAGTCATTCTTGCACGAATGACTACTCAAATGCAAGCCCTTCAAAGGCAAATGGAGACAATGCAAGCCAAATATGATCAGCAACTTGCCAACCTGCAAAATGATGAGTCTAATGGCAATGAAAGTGAAAGAGGAAGGCCTATAGGAGGAAGACATAGAGGAGGAGGACATAGGGAAAGGAGGCGTGATGAAAGGCTTGAAGGGGTCAAAATCAAAGTTCCTCCCTTTGTTGGGAAGAATGATCCGGAGGCTTATTTGGAGTGGGAGTTAAAAATAGAACAAGTTTTTTATTGTAATTCTTACAATGAAAGCAAGATGGTGAAAGTAGCCACCCTTGAGTTAAAAGAATATGCCCTTGTGTGGTGAGACCAATTACAAAAAGAAAGGGGGAGACATGGAAGAGAGGCCATAGACACTTGGGAGCAGATGAAGAATGTCATGAGAAAGAGATTTGTCCCAAATCATTATCAAAGGGACATTCACAACAAATTGCAAAGACTTACCCAATGGACCAAAAGTGTTGATGAATATTTCAAGGAGATGGAGTTGGCCTTACTTAGGTCCAATTTTCAAGAAGATAGGGAGGCTACCATGGCAAGATTCTTCCATGGCTTGAATCAAGATATTCAAGACATAGTGGAATTACAAAATTATGTGGAACTTGAGGATTTGATGCAACAAGCAATCAAGGTGGAGCAACAAATTAAGAGGAGGAAGTTCAAATATTCTTCTTCTTCTTCTTCTTCAAAATTTCCATCATCAAAATCTCCCTTATCTCCAAAGCAAGTTAGTGAGGATCAAATAAAAATGAGAGAAAAGAGAGATCAAGAGAGAAAAGAAAGAGAGAGTGAAAGGGAGAATGTTTTAAAAGTGAAAAAGAATCAAGAGAAAAAAAGTGAGAAAAATAGAGAGGAAAAAGAGAGTAAAGAGAACTATCTTGCAACAAAAAGTGAGCTGAAGAGTGCTTTGAGTTCAAGGCATTCCCTATACATGCTTTATTGTAGGGAATTTTGTTTAAATTCTAACATTCCTAATGAGCACTCTTTGTCTAATGGTGTCAAAAATCTTTTGCAGGAATTTGGTGATGTGTTTCCACAGGTTCCTCAAAAGAATGCTTGCAAGGTTATTTTGGGTCTTAAAGAAGTTGAATCAAGTGAAACACTTGTCGGTTTAAACCTTTGCATATTTAAGCCTTCCACTTCTTTAATTGATATATTTCTTGTTAAATTGTTTGGGAAGTGCTTTCCTCCTATGCTTGCTAGATTTGCAAATTTGCATGTTAAAATGCCTAATTTGTGTTATCTCCCCAAATCTAGTTTAAATGTTGAAACTGTAAGACAAGATGTGTTTAATACAAACTATTCTTATAAACTTGATTTGAGGATTATAAACCAAGACTTGAATGAATTCCTTGAGAAGTGTGTTGTTGTGCTTTCTAATGTTCATTTGGTTCATGACAACAATTTTGAAGGTTGTTTTGGATTTCTAAGAGAAAGCTTGTTTGCTAACTTGGCCACTTACTCTTTTGTCCAAAATAAAGTTAGCATTTTGAGGTTTGTTATGAGCACTAAAGGTTTGCATGTGGTATTAATTGATGGGTTCACTACTACACCCCTTCTTACTCTACCTATTCTTGTGAATTCTTCTAAGCTTCCATATGATGCTCCTAATGTGTTTGAGGGGCTTGTTTTGTCTTAAAATGAGCTGTACTTTGTTTGTGATGAGGAGAATATTAATGAGGTTCAATTTGCCTTGGAGTCTTTGCAAAGACAAAGTACTTTATCTTTTGTCACCAAGATCAAGCCTAGGATTGTATAAGATGAACATGTTTGTCACCTACTTGCTACAATGGGTGATTTCTCTCAATTTCCATTTGACCCCAGTGGAAGGGTTGACATTGTTCTTCATGTAATTGACTTTCATTTTTTTTCTTCATGTAGGTTATGAAGGAGGTGAATTCGAGGTCGAATTCATTTAAAGAAGGAGGGTATGATATGAGCCCACTATGGAACATGGACCAAGAAGCACTACAAAGACTTGGTGGGTCTATGGCAAGAGCAAGAGCTAAGAAAGCCCAAGAAGTTTTAAATCAAATGGTGGATCTTTTAATGGACACAAGCCCAAGTGCAAGTCAAGAAGGAATTGAGCCCAAGTTGGTGACTTATCTTTGTCAACTTGGAGGCCCATGATGATGATATGGGGCGTGCATCACATTTTTTTTTTGTTGGTTTTATTTCAATTCAATAAGTGTAATGGGTTATGTGAGTGGATCCAATTTTGGTGACTTTGTTAGTAGGCTAACTAAGAGAGTTGCATGATGATCTAGTCCATTTTCTTGCCCATGGTTTACATGAATTTTAGAGGGTCTTGGAGGAGGGAATCTTTGGCTTGCATGCTACAAGAAACTCCTCATTTAGTAGAGTGAATAAATTGTAGGTTATGGGTGTTACACTTTTAATTTGAAAAAGCAAGTGTAACCACCCATAATTATGAGATGCTAGGCATGATAATTAGGGGGTTTTGGGCTGACTTAAATTGTTGGTGGCTATTTAAGTTAGGTTTTAAGTTGGTCTTTAGTGTCATGAATCAAGCTAATAATGTGGGAGTTTAAGTTTGTCCTAGGATTCCATGTGTGGGGCATAAAACTCAAATGGGGGCTGAATAGAATAGGTTGTAACTTGTGCTAGGAGGCGTGAAGGGGCTGATTGAAATAGGCCACTTATTGTTGTCATCAATCCACCAATTAGTGGCATATTCATGATAGTTATTAGGGGGGTTATGGAATTTTATGATGACTTGTGTAAGCCAACTCTTGGCAGTCCCAATTCCTATATGTATGCGCCTTCTAAGATGAAATAAACAAATTCGATGTTGAATTTGGATTAATTCCATTTGTGAGAATTGTTTCTCCTAGGTTCTTGGTTGAACCAAGCTTAGTTCTTATCAAGAATCCAAGGTTCTTGTGGCGAACATCACTTGGCTTATCAAACCTTCTTGGTTTGTGGTGACTTCATCATCTCTTTCTTCACCATTTTCTTGTTTTCTTCACTTTTATGTTGCTACAATTTGTTCCTTAAGAAGAACACGAAATTAACTCTCTTTGAATTCAACCAAACGATCTTCAAAAGGCAACCTCACCATTGGGTTGTCATCAGCTCCAATTAACTCAGCTTCAAAAGCAGTACCGATGCCCAAGTTCTGAGTAAAGTAGCCCATGGTAGCAGCCTTGCTATCCCTAAAGATACCACCACAAGATGAAGGACGTGGACACCCCTTGGCAGCTCCATCCGAGTTGCATTTAATCATGTTAGCCAGGGGAGGCTTCCATAAAACCTCTCTAATTTTAGGAGCAGAATGGAAGTGAAGAGGCACTGAGAAAGCCTTCAATAGAGCCAATTCATCAACATCATTCTGCATAAAACCTTGACTGACATTACTAGCAAGAGATACACCAGCAATGATCTCATTAATAGCATGAATCATGTTGGAATCCTTAGTGTCAAACCGAGCCTTGTTTCTGTTAGACTAAATAACACAAAGAACATACACAATGCTAGCTGCAACCACATCCAAAGCATGGGAACTCCAACCTTTAGTACAAACTTGAAGAAGGTTAGTAAAGTTGCTTGTGTCTATAGGACACCTCAGGAAATTGCTAAGCTAGTTCCACAACTTCTGAACCACTACATAGTGCATAAAAAGGTGACTTGCAGTCTTACAATCCTAACAGCAAAAGATACACCTAGAAACCACAGTGCAACCCTTAGCCATTAGATTCTCATCTGTTGGCATTTTACCATGCAAAATTCTCCAAACCACAACAGACTTTGAAGGTGGAATGTTATTCCTCCAAATAAACTTAGACCAAGGTTTATGCTGGCCATTTGAAACCTGAAACATGTAAGCATCCTTAAAGGAGAGACCACCTGATTTAGAATTTTTCCATTGAAGCTGATCCTCACTAGAAGAGATAGGGATGATAGTCTTGTGAATATCCTCGGTAATAGCAGGGAAAGTAGTCATAAACAGCTCAGGTAATTGCCACGCACCATCAACAATAAAATCTTTTAACAAGCCTCTTCAGTATTCTGCAGCTCAGGAGGGATGACCATAGAACTCAGAGAATTAGTAAGCCATATGTCTTTCCAGAACCTCATTCTGCTACCATTACCAAGAAGCCAATGAGAGTTATCTATAACCATAGGGATAAATGATTTAATACCAGACCAAATTGAAAGAAATCAGATGGTGAGAAATGACTTCATCCTTTACGAAAACCCTTGCTCTTAACAAAATAGCCCATTGATTGCTGGAAGTTACCAATTCCCAAGCTAGCTTAAGCATGCCAGCTCTATTGATGTCCTTAATACAACGTAGGCCAAGACCACCCTCATTAGTAGGAGAGCAAACTTTATGCCAGGCCACAGTAACCAATTTCCTAACATTGACATCTCTAGACCAAATAAAGTTCCTTATCCAACAATTTAACAAATTCATCAGAGAAGTAGGCCAATAGTAAATCCTAAAGATGTATATAAGCATACCTTGAATAATAGACTGCAACAACACTACTCTTCCCATGATGGACAACATTTTACCTTTCCAAGCAGCAAGCTTCATCTTGATTTTATCCACAATAGGCATCAGATGAGCTTTCTTAGGCTTCCCTCTAAACAAACGAATACCCAAGTACATAAAAGGGAGAATTCCTGCTGAAAATCCCAAAAGATCAATAAGGTGCCGAAGCCTGGCATTTGAGATGGAACCTGTATAAAATTTGGACTTCACAGCGCTAATAACTTGACCTGTAGCAGCCTCATAATGCAGAAAAAGATTCTTAAGATTAACAATGCTATATTTAGTAGCCCTGTAAAAGAGCATAATATCATCAGCATACAGGATGTGGCTTGGCATCCTTATACCTCTAGGACCAACCATTAATTGAAGTTTTCCCTCCTGCACCAGGTTTATAATACCCCGGCTAAGAACCTCTTCAGCTAATCAGAAAAGTAAAGGAGATAGAGGGTCCCCTTGCCTCACTCCCCTCTTATAAGCAAAGAAGCCGATATCTTTCTCATTTATTGCTATAGACAACTTTGCTGAGGAAAGAATTGTCTTGACCCAACCAATGAATGTGTCATTAAAGCCAAAACATCTAAGAACCTTCAAAGGGAAAGTCCAGTCCAAGGTATCAAAAGCTTTTTTGATATCTATTTTCATAGCTAGTTGACCACCAAATGATTTCCTGTGCAGCAAGTTAATGGATTCAGAAGCAAGACAAATACAATCTGAGATTTGCCTACCTTTGATGAAACCCCTTTGATTCTCAGAGACAATTTTAGTAGCCACATTGGCTAATCTATCAGTAATGACTTTGGTTATGATCTTGAATTGGAAGTTTGCCAATGCAATTGGTCTAAACAAATCTATTGAATCAGCTTCAACACATTTAGGAATAAGGACAACTCGATTAGAGTTTAAGTTAGGAGGAAGCCAGCCATGAGTGAAAAAAATGAAGAGTTGCCTTTTAAACATCTTCCTCAATGATCTCCCAAAACTTTTGATAGAAAAATCCACCAAATCCATCTGGGCCAGGAGCTCCATCTCCATTAAGAGCAAAAACATCATTTTTCACCTCTTCTTTAGAGGGCATTGTAGTGAGTAACCAATTGTCCTCAATTGAAACTAAATTAGGGATTACCTCACTAATTAAATCATAGTTGTTACAATTGTTTTCGTCAGCTGAATTATCCAGAATAGAATCACCACTCTTAAGCAATGTAATATTCTGAGTTTTCTGTCTAATTCTAGACAGAGTATGAAAGAAATCCGTATTTCTGTCTCCCTTAATGTGCCAGTTTACTCTTGATTTCTCCTGCCAAAAGTCTTCTTCATAAGCTAAAGACTCTTTCAAGAAAATTTGAGCTTCTTTTTCTTCCTGAATCAGCTCATCAGAACTGCCAAGCATATCTAACCTTCTTTGAATGTCTTCAACTTTAGCCATAGCCAACTGCACCTTCTGATGAACATCTCCAAAGACCTTCCAATTCCAATCCTTCAAAAGAACTTTTAGTAATTTAAGTTTCTGAGACAGAACAATGAGGGGGTTTCCAGCTAGATTAATGTTCCAACTATCAGCAATGAGCTGATGACAAGTGGGGTGTCTGGACCACATTTTTAAGAACTTGAAACTAGATCTATCCACTCTATTCTCTAAATTCATAGAGAAGAGAATTGACAATGGTCGGACTTACTCTTGATCAAAGAGCAACAATCAACTCTAGACCAAAAATCAAGCCAAGCCAAATTGCAGATGGCTCTATCTAGTCTCTTTTTAGTAAGGAAAGCTCTTTCCTGCCATTAGACCAAGTGTATTTAGCACCCTTAGTGTCAACATGAATCAAACTATCTAAGTCATTCCATCTCTGAAAGTCTTCACAAGAAATCTTGTGAGGCAAGCACCGACCTCTTTGGTCATGGGAGCCAAGAATTGCATTAAAGTCTCCCACAAAACTCCAAGGGCCTTGAACATTGATCTGCAAATTGTGAAGATCATCCCACAACCTTCTTCTAATCAGATAATCAGTGGAAGCATAGACTGCAGCCATATGCACCTCTTTGCCAGCTTCAACAGAGGAGAAGGCTGCAAATTGGCTGGACATAGCAGTGACCTTGGGGTTCAGGTGATCAACGCATAAGGACCATAAATTAGGGCTCAAATCAGTCCTAGAATTCTCAGCAAAAATCTTCAAATGCAAGTTAGGCAAATATGTAGCAGGTAAATTAGCAGAAGAGATTCATGGCTCAGATAAAATAAGGAATATAGGTTTATGAACGGTAACTAACTTCTTGAGAACTAACTGAGTGTTGAAGTTCCCAATACCCCTAACATTCCAAAATATTACCTTCATTTGGAACCTTTAGAGGGTCCTGCTCGAGACCTAGTGGTGACACCATCAAGTTTCTTTTCCAATTCCTTAGCCTTCTTTGCTTTAGCTTTCAACTTTCTTTTTTGTGATTTAGACAAAGATTTGTGAAAACCTTCCTCATCTTGATTCAATTGATTATCATCGGCACCTTGGACTAAGTATTTACTGACATTAGGAGTTGTTTTATCAACTGAAGAGGTCTCAACTTCCTCTTCCTCTACATCAAATGCATCAGCCCAGAGCCTACCTTGCTTATGGATGCTAGAAGACCCTTGCAAAGTATTTGCCACAAAGTCATTCGAATTATCAAGATGAATACCATTATTTCTGAGCTGAACAGGGGTGACTTCCTCTTCAAAGACAGTCTCAAGATCCTCTTCATCATCATTGTCCTGCCCTTGAAGGTCGACAGCAGTGTCATTATGCTGGAGAATTGTATTCCCCGCTTCACCTTGCCAAGAAATTGAGAGATCCGGAACATGGATAGCAGGATCAATGGATCTACCTGCTCCCTCATTAGCAACATGTTCTGCATCCTGAGGGTTCACATGTTTGTTTGCCTTAGGAACATATTGTTGCACATTGTCTGCAAATTCCTCATTCTTTTTTCCACCATTAACATTAGTCGAACCAGCCTTGAAGCAGTCTTTTTCTAGCAATTTACTGGTCTCCCCCTGAATCATCACTTCAGTTTCCCCCTTGTCCACCTGCTTCGGAATATACATTGCCTCTGTTTTCCTCCCTGGGATGCCTGTAGTATCCTTCTTATGATTGTAAACACCCCTCTGAGGATGACTCTTGTTGATTAAATGCTTCCAATCCAATGATGAATGTCCTATTGTAGAGCAGTCAGTGCAAAAAAAATGGTAAGAATTCATATACAATTCCAACAAGAAAAGCAAATCCATCCCTCTCCACTAAAATTTGAGCTGGAGGGTTAGTAGACAAATCAATATCAACCAGAACTCTTGCAAAGTGACCAAGATTCTTGTGAATAGTAACATCATCCAAAGAGAGAGGAACTCCCACTCCTCTAGCAATTGAGAATAAAATATTGGGACGACAGTATTCCTGAGGCAGTCCAATAATCCGGGTCCAGCACTAAGTAGTGGTTTGTTTTGCAAGATTTGGAACGAAGTCTGGAGTCCATGCAAATAATCGCAAAGAACCAGGATTTAAAATCCAAGAGCCCCCAGAGAGAACCGTTCTTAGGTCTTCAATGGATACAAAGGAGAACTCATAAAAGCCCTTCCCTAAAGGAATCATTCGCCATTTATTAATCGGTTTCCATAATTGCAGTAACTTGCAACACAATTCATCAATCTATATAGGTTTGTCACCTTGGGCAAGAATGACTCTCTCATGCAAATTATTCTTGCACTCTTCTAAGCCAGCCTGATACTCGTCTTCCGGAATCTTTATTGCTATTTCATCACCTTTAATGCAAGGAATAGGCAGTTAGCTAACCGGAATAGCACATGCATTTTTCAATGCTTGTGCAAACATTTTTGGAGGGTGCAACGTGGTTTGGTTGAAGGAAGAGAAGGCTGTATGATCAATGGAGACCTAATGCTGTGTGATTTGACTTGATGTGACTTCAAGTTCATCCATTAGCGAGTCCTGATAAATCCATATTCAGCTTCGTTCATCATCCGATTTAGGTTTTACGCCCGAATGAAGCGTAGGAACTTTTTTTTTTTTTTTTTTTTTGCAAATTTTCAAAATTGACGACATTGCTGGAAATTCTAAGCCTAACTGTTTCGTTCACGAGTCAAAATTAGGTCTTCTGATCAGTAAAATCTTATTGTCAGTGAAAACACAGACCGGGCTCCGTCTGAATTTTCAACCCAAAATTTAATCGTAGCTCTCTACGATGACGTAGAGTATGAATGTGGTCTTTAGATTATTTAAATTCACCTTCTAACTCACGAATAAAATATAAAATCATTTATATAAAAAGCAATGAAAATTGGGGTGTTACATTACTATCCCTCTTAAAAAGAAATTCATCCTCGAAATTCGATGTACCTTTTAAAATAAATGTGCATATCGTTGCTGTATATCTTCTTCATGTTCCCAGGTGGGATCCCGATTGTAGAATCCCATATGACCTTGACTAAGGGAATCTGCTTCCTGCGGAGTTCTTTCACCCTCTTATCCTCGATTCGTATAGGCAGTGCTTCATATTCTAAGTTCTCCCTTACCTTAATTGATTCAGGCTCTATCACGTGTGATGGATCAGGATGGTATTTTCGAAGTTAGGAAACATGGAATACATCATGAATATTGGATAGGTTGGGAGGTAAAGGCAAAGCAATTTGGTAGGCAAATGGACCAATTCGGCGAAAAATTTGAAATGGTCGAATGAATCTAGGTGTAAGCTTTCTGTATTTGATTGCCCTACCAATTCAAGTTCTTGGAGTGACTCTCGTAAAGACATGATCGCCTTCTTGGAACTCCAAAGGTCTCCTCCCCTTGTTACTGTAGCTCTTCTGTCGATCCCGTGCGACTTTCATCCTCTCCCGAATTTTCTTAACTTGTTCTGTTGTTCGCTGCACTATCTCCGGGTCTATCAATTGATTCTCTCCAATTTCATACCAAGAGAGCGGTGTTCTGCACTTTCGTCTATACAGCATCTTGTATGGCACTATGCCAATACTCGAGTGGAAATTATTGTTTTACGTGAATTCAATCTGTGGAAGGAATTCGTCCCAACTTCCTATGTTTTCCAAAACACATGGTCTTAAAAGATCCTCCAATGATTGAATCGTCCTTTCAAACTGACCATCCGTTTGCGGATGATAGGCTGAACTCATCCTTAGCTTAGTTCCCAATGCACTATTTAAATCTTAGATCCCTGTCCGAAATTATACTCGAAGGTACTCCATGCAATCTTACCACTTCCTTGACGTAAATCTGGGTTAATCTTTCCAAAGAATACCTCTGGTTGATCGGCAAGAAATGAGCATATTTCGTAAGCCTGTCAACGATTACCAAAATTGCATCGCACCTCCTTTGCGTCCTTGGTAGTCCGGAAACAAAATCCATTGCAATGCTATCCCATTTCCATTCTGGGACGTCCAGTGATTGCAATAACCTTGCTGGTTTCTGGTGTTCAACCTTTGCCTTTTGACAAACCAAACAGGATTAGACATACTCTGCTACTTCCCTCTTCATTCCTAGCCATCAAAACATTCCCTTTAGATCTTGGTACATCTTTGTCGATCCGGGATGAAAACTTAGCTTGCTCTTGTGTGCTTCTTCCAAGATCATATTCCTAACTTCGTTATCCTTAGGCACATATATCCTGTCTCCAAACTTCAGGACTCCATCAGCACCTCTCTTAAAGTCTGAAGTCTTTCCTTCTTCTACCATCTGGTTCCTTTCTTGTAAGTACTAATCATCTCCTTGCTTCTTCCAGATCAAGTTCAGAAAATCACTAGTGATAGTGACCATTCCTAAACTTATCTTATCCTTACACAGCTCCACGTCCAAGTTCAGATCTCTGAACTGCTCTAACAACTCCAACTCTTTCATCATCAGAGTTGACATATGCAAAGATTTCCGACTCAATGCATCTACTGCCACGTTGGCCTTTCCTGGGTGGTACTTAGATCGAATTCATAATCCTTTATGAATTCTATCCATCTCCTCTACCGCATGTTCAACTCCTTTTGGTCGAACAGATACTTTAAACTTTTATGGTCGCTAAACACACTGAATTTAGTGCCTTCAAGATAGTCTCTCCATATCTTCAATGCAAACACTATTGTGGCCAACTCTAGGTCATGGGTTGGGTAATTCCGTTAATGCACTTTTAGCTGCCTAGAAGGATAGACTACTGTAACACCCCAATTTTTTCTGTTTCCTCCGATCGGTAAAGTATACAAATCTTATCTGAGTCACAGTGGCAAAGTTGTAAATATCAAGATATTTTGGAGGAGTAATCATGACTACTTTAGAAAAGTAATCATGACATGGATGACTCATGGTGGTGAGTCATGGTGGAGTAATCATGATAGTGATGAGTCATGGTGAAAAAGAATAACTAATAGAATCTATTAATTTATTAATAAATAAAATAATAAAGAATTAATAAAGAAATATAAGGGATGTAGAACTAAATAACTACTCACTCGCCACAAAAAAAAAAAAAAATTTAGGCTCTGCTTGATTTTTCATTTTGAGTCAAAGGAAAGAAAGCCCGGTGTTTGATTTTATCTCTACATATCCACTTTTTGAATACAACACAGATATTGTTTCTGGTAGAGAATTATGGTTAAGGTTTGGGTTGACGATTCCGACGAAACCCGGTCTGCATACGGAATTACAGGAACCGGTAACGGATAAGCATAAGGTCGCTTTCAAGCCACCTCACCTTATCCTTATCTATATGTAATTATTACATGAATGACTCACCTAGGTGAGTCACCATAGTAATGATGGTGAGGGATGAGTCACATGGGTGACTCACCATAGTCATGATGACCTAGTGTGAAATGACATTTTTGCCCCTAAAGGAAATGACAATTTTGCCCCTAAAGGAAATGACAATTTTGCCCTTAAGTAACTTTTATACAATCCTTACTCTTACTTCATATATCTTACATGCCATTCATATATACATTCTATTTCATATTCCTTTCTCCTTCACTTTATTCTTCAAGTTCAAGTGTTCAAGTTTTAGTAGAACTTTCGATAAAATCCCAATTTGTTCCTAAGGAGAATTACCCATTTTAACCTTAAGTCTATCTTATCCTTATATATATATATATATATATATATATATATATATATATATATATATATATATACTCTCTCATTTTCTTTTTTCTTCATCTTCTTCAGTTCAAGCATCTTTAAGCTTTCATCTCACTTTCTCTCCCTTTCTTCAAGAGATCTTCAAGAACTTTGTGAAGCAAACTTGATAAGCTTGATCTTCTTCATCATCTAAGAGATAGAGATCTCTTCTTTGAGCTCTAAATCTCCATTTCTTTCCATTGAAATTCTATGTGTTCATGTTTGTTCTTGAACTTCCAAAATTCATGAAAAATTGCAGAAAAATCATTTTAATGTAAAACAAATTTTCATGATGTAGATTCAATTTCTTCTTTCATAATCCAAAAATCTTGTAATCATAAGAGCTCTCTAACCCATTTGGGGGAGAGAGGGCCGAATGCTCTATAGTAAGAAATCATGGAGTTTTGTTCAAAGTTTTCCTTAAAGAAGTGTTGATTTGAGTTCTATCACACTTAGATATCCTTGAATTCAAATGATTGTAATCAAAAACCTTTCCTATCCTAATTTTATATAGCATGGCCGAAACCTAGATTTTGGTGGATCTTGAGTTTTGTCTCAAATTCTTGAATCAAATGACTTACACTAGCTTTATCTATGCTTAAGGATCATAGATCCAGGAGTTTGTGAAATTTTAACACTTCTAGCATTTTCCTACTTATGGGGCCGAACCCTAGTTCCTAAGGACTACGGATGTTTTGTTTGATTTTACTAATTGTGATTATGATTTGTGATGAAGGATTAGACTGTGTTTCATCGTTCTAAAGCGTGCACGGGTACCGGTGGAAGAACGGGGCTGCGGCCGTGAGCAAGTGCTCGTGGGTTCGTGATCATTGCTACATTGATATCAGGTAGGGAGAAAGAATCTCACATCCATCGGGATGGCAAGAGTAGAATAATATATATTGAAATGTGTAGGGGAACCCTAAACCCTACTAGAGGTTGAGCCCTAACAAAGTGCCTAGACCCTAGGTGTAGGTATCTTTGGGCTATCACCACCAAGAATGCACCTTAGGCTTTATGACTATTACTTGATGGATGATTGATATGTTTGGTGTGATTGTTTTTAATATGTGTTCTATATGCTTTATGTGTTCTAAATGTACAATGATATGCTCAATAGTATGAATTGTACGATGTTATATGTTTGAGTTGGTATGTTGAGATATTGAATATCATGTATGCATGTTTTATGATTGATGATGATATGGATAGTGAATCAGAGTGCCACAATGCATATGTGAGGAAAAGTGATGGATATTGAATAAGTGATGGATACAATGGTATCATGAATAAAGTGATTTGAGGATTGAGATGAGATGTTTATTGAGATATTGGTGGCACAAGTGATGGTTGACATGCATAGAATACTCATGTGCCAAGTGGCGAGCTATGTGGTATGGGACACATGAGGTTAGTGTACTTGAGTGCGGGTACGGAATAGGGAAGGGACGATCTTTGTGATCTTGGGGATGTAATCGGGTTCGAGACTTATCACAAGTGAAGGATAGGGTTGCTCCTTTCGTGTCGTGTTGCCTGCTGGAACCTGATTATCCCGACTAGACCCTCAATCTTCCACGTCGTAGGTGGACTTTCCGAGGCGCCCAAGATACCTTTCCCGAGAGTTGGAGCGGGATGCACTCTTATTGGTCTCAGTGAACGAAATGGTTCCCTGGACAATTAACTATGATTCTCTGACATTGAGAATGAGATTTGAGATATCGGCCGAAATGCATGTAGGAATGAGATACATATAGTATAAGTATTGATCATGAGTGATATGATTGTGAGACGATTGTGTATATGTTTCTGTGATGTTCATATATGTGATGTTGATATATGTTATTCTATGGTTTCTTTCCCATATATGATGTTTATGTTAGATCCTTATCTCCCTATATTTTTCTATGTATGTTTTCTCTTATAGCTCGTGGAGAAGACACTGTAGCTGAGGATTCTATTTCTGAAGGGGATGGCATCCCTTATGAACATGATGCAGACGAAAGATCCGTTGATGTTAGCGGTGAAGGTTTGGGATAGAGGAGAGTTTATATTAGTGTCTGGCCAGTACAGTATGTATGAGAGTTTTGAGTATTTATATCTAGGTATGTATCGTTCTTATTGTAAGTTAAAGGTCGTTACTTTGCAGAAGCGCACTCTGATATATGTAATTAAGGATGATGGTACGTATACAAATGTAATATGTTATTAGCAATGGATTGCCTGTATTATTATTATGGATCTTAAGCTTTAAATTTTCACATGTTTTAGTATTAGACAATTATGTTACAATGGGATTATCCTACGTAAGTGGGGTTGTCTCATTTTGGTGGTATAATGATTGTAATCAAAAACCTTTCCTATCCTAATTTTATATAGCATGGCCGAAACCTAGATGTTGGTGGATCTTGAGTTTTGTTTCAAATTCTTGAATCAAATGACTTGCACTAACTTTATCTATGCTTAAGGATCATAGATCCAAGAGTTTGTGAAATTTTAACACTTCTAGCATTTTCCTACTTATGGGGCCGAACCCTAGTTCCTAAGGACTAGGTATGTTTTGTTTGATTTTACTAATTGTGATTATGAATTGTGATGAAGGATTAGACCGTGTTTCATTGTTCTAAAGCGTGCACGGGTACCGGTGGAAGAACGGGGCTACGGCCGTGAGCAAGTGCTCGTGGGTTCGTGATCATTGCTAAGTTGATATCAGGTGGGGAGAAAGAATCTCACATCCATCGGGAAGGCAAGAGTAGAATAATATATATTGAAATGTGTAGGGGAGCCCTAAACCTTGCTAGAGGTTGAGCCCTAACAAAGTGCATTGACCCTAGGTGTAGGTATCTTTGGGCTATCACCACCAAGAATACACCCTAGGCTAGATGACTATTACTTGATGGATGATTAATGTGTTTGGTGTGATTGTTGTGATTGTTGTGAATATGTGTTCTAAGTGTACAATGATATGCTCAATAGTATGAATTGTACGATGTTATATGTTTGAGTTGGTATGTTGAGATATTGAGTATCATGTATGCATGTTTTATGATTGATGATGATATGGATAGTGAAGCAAAGTGCCACAATGCATATGTGAGGAAAAGTGATGGATATTGAATAAGTGATGGATACAATGGTATCATGAATAAAGTATTTTGAGGATTGAGATGGGATGTTTATTAAGATATTGGTGGCACAAGTGATGGTTGACATGCATAGCATACTCATGTGCCAAGTGGCGAGCCGTGTGGTATGGGACAAACGAGGTTAGTGTACCTGAGTGCGGGTACAGAATAGGGAAGGAACGATCTTTGTGATCTTGGGGATGTAATCGGGTTCGGGACTTATCACAAGTGCCGGATAGGGTTGCTTCTATTGTGTCGTGTTGCCTGCTGGAACCTAGTTATCCCGACTAGACCCTCAATATTCCACGTCGCTGGTGGACTTTCCTAAGCGGCCAAGATACCTCTCCCGAGAGTTGGAGCGGGATGCACTCTTATTGGTCATGATGAGCGGAAAGGGTCCCTGGACAACTAACTATGGTTCTCGAGATTGAGAACGAGATTTGAGATATCGGCCGACATGCATGTAGGAATGAGATACATATAGTATAAGTGTTGATCATGAGTGATGTGATTGGGAAATATTTGTGTACATGCTTATGCGATGTGTGAATGTGTATATGCTTATATGATATATGTGATGTTCATATATGTTATTCTATGATTTATTTCCCACATATGATGCTTGCTGTGGATCCTTATCTTCCTATATCTTTCTACGTATGTTTTCTATTATGGCTCGTGGAGAAGACACTGCAGTTGAGGATCATATTCCTGAGGAGGAAGGTATCCCCTATAAACCTGTTGCTGGTGGGAGATCCGTTGATGTCAGTGGCAAGAGACTTAGGATGGAGGGTAATGCATGGACTCAATATCATCCTTACTGATATGAGTTCCTGGCCAGTCCAGTATGTACGAGAGAATCTTGATGTATTTCGGTGAGAGGACTGGAACAATATATTAGTCGTTTTTAGTATGACTAATTATGTATCTTTCTTATTGTAAGTTAAAGGTCATTGTGTTAAAGGAGCGCACTCTGATATATGTAATTAAGGATAATGGTATATATATGGATATGTTGCTAGCTATGGGTTGTTTATATTGTTACGTATCTTAAGTTTTAAGTTTTCGCATGTTTTTAGGATTTGACAATTAGGTTACAATGGGATTATTCTATGTAAGTGGGGTTGTCTCAACTACCACTTTCCTTTCTTACAGGAGTACGCAACCCAAACCTTGATACGATGCGTCACATTACACATCGAACGACGTAGATGGATCTCGCAACACTAGCACTGGAGATGTAGTTAGCCTATTTTTTAGATCTTGGAAACTAGCTCGCACTCTTCTGTCCATTCATATGCTTTTCCTTTCCCCGTCAATTACGTCAGAGGTAACACAATCTTCGAGAATCCCTCGATAAACCTCATGTAGTATCCAACTAGCCTGAGAAAGCTTCTGATCGTTCTTACCGTCTTAGGGCTTTCCCACTTAACCACAGCTTCCCCTTTTGCAACATCTACTGCTATACCATCCTTTTTGATCACATGCCCAAGGAATTGTACCTCCTCTAACCAGAACTCACACTTAGATAATTTGTCATAGAATTGTCTGTCCTTAAGAACTTGAAGTACAACCCTCAAATGCTCTTGATGCTTTTCCTCGTCTGAGGAGTAGATAAGGATGTCATCGATGAAAACAACAGCAAACTTATCAAGGTACAGTCCGAAGATTCTATTCATATAGTCCATGAACACTGCAAGAGCATTAGTCACACCAAAAGGCATAACTAGATAGTCGTAGTGTCCCTACCAACTCCTGAAAGCAGTCTTCGGTGTATCATCTTCCTTCACCCTTATCTGATGTCAACCGGATCTCAGATCAATCTTAGAGAACACCGTTTCTCTCCTCAACTGGTCCATAAGATTGTCAATCCTTGGCAACAGGTACTTATTCTTGATCGTTACCTTGTTGAGCTGTCGGTAATGCACACACAACCCTTAACTACCGTCCTTCTTCTTGACAAATAACATTAGTGCTCCCCATGACAAAACTCATAGTCTTATAAATTTCTTCATTAGCATATTGTCCAGCTGTTTCTTTAGCTCTCCAACTCCGTTGGGGACATTCGATAAGGTGCTATCGAAATCGGTCCAGCTCCAGGTACAAGATCGATTGCGAACTCTACCTCCCTCTTGGATGTTAATCTTGGTACATCATCCGGGAAAACATCTGGAAACTCATGCACTATCGGCAAAGCAACTAGACTCGGAGTCTCCTTGGCTGCCAAAGAAAACAGCATCATGCATTCCTTCGATTGTACACCTCCCGACACACCATCACTGGCAGGCAATGATCCAGATTGCTCAAAAAAATGGAAGGTCTTATTTGAACAGTCTAGTACGACATGATTGGCCGAAAACTAGCCTAAGATAACATCAATCTACTGCATAGGCAGACAAACTAGGTCTACAAGAAAAGATTTGTTCTTTAAAACGATCGGGCATTTTAAACAGACAAATAGAGTTGTTAGGGAATCACCCGTAGGTGTAGAAACAGTCAAATCATACGGTAAGAATGAAATAGATAAATTCACATGATCCATACACGCTAATGATATAAAAGAGTGTGTAGCCCCTAAATCAAATAAAACAGATAAGAGTCCCCTTGCAACTAGGCATTTCTCTTGTATCAGATCGAGACATTGAGAAGCTTTAGATCCTCTCATGGCGAACACTCTTCCCGTCGTCTGTGGCCTGTCTTGCTGGCCCACCACGGGTTACCTTGTCCCCGCATCTTGAATTCTTCTGCCAGTATCTTGTGGTCGGCACTCATTGGCATAGTGGCCCCACTTGCCACAACGGAAACATTTGACATTCAGTGCCTCGATCGGGTTAATCCTTCACTAGATGCGGTTCGCCGCATTGAAAACACTAGGAAAATTCTGGTTGCTCTTGACTGGTATTCCCCCTTCCAGAAGCTGTCGTTTCTTGACCTGGACGACTATAAGGTTTTGCCCTTGGTTGGAACTTTCCTCCACGAACTTTCTGACCAAAACTCCTGACTGGTCCACCACTTCTCACTTGAGCTTGTCTAACTCCCTCTTGATCGTGCCCTTCTAGTACTGTACATTTCTCTATCAGCGCTGGGAATTATCGAATGCTCAACGGTACATAGCCTTCTTCATTTCGGGCCTCAACCCATCTTCGAACCTTCTGCACACCCAGTCTTCATTTGGGTACACTTGGTAGAACTAAGATAATTTCAGCAGCGCCTCGAACCTCATGGCGTATTCTCTCACCGACCTCTGTTCCTGCTTCAAGTTTAGGAACTCTTTCTCTTTCTCTTGACGCCTTGGGAAATATTTTTCCAAGAAGCTCTCACGGAACACTTCCCAGGTCAGCAATCTCCCCTCAGTCTCTAGCAGTCTCTGCTTGTTCTTCCACCATGCTTCTGCTGCTCCGACTAGCATGAAAGCAGCATAAGTGACTTTCCTATCGTCTCTGCATTGGATAGCAACAAAGACCTTCTCGATCTCTTGCAACCATAGCTCAGTAGCTATCGGATTGTATTCTCCATGGAATTGGGGAGGATTCCCCATCATAAAAGAATTCAGTCCAGTGTTTACCACTTCACCTCCTCTTGCCGGATGCTGCTGTTATCTAGCATCCCTCTCTACCTATCGCTGCATAAGCTGGGCATTCTACTGTGTTTGTTGCAGCATTGCAGCGGCTAAATCCCTCATTGCCCTCGTCGCTTCGTTCTGATCTCCGCCACCTCCGGTTCCCAAGGTATCATCATTACGGTCGAAGTCCCCAATTCCAACTAGTGTTCCCCTTCCTCTACCACATCCTCTAGCCATTCCTTCCTAGTAAAGGAAACATTAGCTTTGATCCATAAGACATATAATATCAATCAACAGATATACATATCATATGTCTTACAAATAAAACAGTTATCACACTCGATAACTTGCGCATCGGACACTCTACCCCATAGTTGGTATCCAATGTGGATCCAACTCATCAAGTCAGTACACTTCCTAGACCACACAATCCGATATTACAATCGAACTGCTCTGATACCACTAAATGAGACGACTCGCCGTCCCTCTAAAGAACCTAAGATATTAACTATCCTTAATCGTATTATAAACGTTAGCACGCCTTATTAATACGAAGTGAAGCGGAAAGATTAAATGTGACACCCGCATACGATAAATATAATGTAAAGCATGCAAGTTAAAAATAAAAACTTCAATTTGAAAGGTAGCAAGTGCCACGTGATTTGAAAACATTTAAAACATAACTAACAACTGCAGAAAAACATAACATAAAACAAAACCCAAATCCCGATGTCACATAATTAGAGCTGGTAACCACTACTGATATTACATCGAAAAACAACTAACATAAACTACACTATACCATGAGCAAGCGATCTCCTTGAGATCACTCCTCAGCTGGCTGCTCACCGTCCTTTACATAACCAAAGGTACATGCAAAACACAACAACAGATAGGGAGTAAGGAACAGTACGTATAAACATAAGCGGTAATAGAGCAGTTAGCAAGATGATCATGCAACGTATAAACATCATAATACAACATACATGTTATAAAACATTCCATCATATCACATTATAAACATGCTATGCAATGCATAACTACTCCACTACTCCATATGCAATGTGGATCCAACAACTAACTCAGGAAGACGATTCGCGGTACATCAACTTGTTAACCATCATGTATCAACACTGGCTATTCACCTTACTCTTGGATGAACCCCCATGAGTAACGATTCACCATACTCTCGGATGAATCCCCACGAGTTGCCTGCCCACCAAACTTTCGGGTGACTCTCAACACTGGCTGTTCACCTTACTCTCGGATGAACCACCATGAGTAGCGATTCACCATACTCTCAGATGAATCCCCATGAGTTGCCTGTTCGTCATACTCTCGGACGAACTCCCCGGTCATCGTAACTTCCCTCACCCTAACAACACCATGTCATGATGCATGCAATGCTAACACACAAACAACATGACAACCACCTCCATCAACACCATCTAACACAGGCTATCAACTTTGACCAATAAGCATAAAAGGTGATTCATCAACATCAATCTTGACCATTAAGCATCAAGAATGATTTAACCAACAACATCGGTAATAGTACGTCTTTACCGATAACATAATCTTCTCATTAAGTAATTTCTTTAATTAGGTCTCTATTATTACACTTTACCGTATCATTGTCCTAGTTCATTAACTATCCTCAAGGTCATATTTTATAATCTCTTATATCATACTTTTATTCCAAAAAGGGTATTAAATCTCTTTTATTTTAAACAGTGAAGTTTTCTTAATTCTGACAGTGGCACGGCCTGAGCACGGGCGTGCTGGCCAACTAGCACGGGCGTGCTACTGAGAGCATGGTCGTGATGGCTTTATTGGGCAAAGAGCACAGGCATGCCGATAATGAGCACGGGCGTGCTCAACGCTGTTACAACGTCTTAGTTCTGGGAACTTAGCAGCTTTTCTAGATTTCAGCCCTCCAAATCATTCCTAAGGTTTTTGACTAATACATTGGCATTAATATCACCCCTCATCAACATCTTTATGTTTTATGCACATCAATTAGACTGATCCTAGTTTTAGGCTGAGCGCTAACATCCCTATGTCTTTTATTAACATAGATTTAACAGCAGTTCCAACATACCAACTAATATAATCATGGCATATCATCATCATCATAAACAACATCATAAACGTCATGCCAAGATCATACAAACCATTTAAACAATTAAAAACATGTATAAACAACCATAACAACTTCATACAACAATTAAGACATATAACACACAAATAGGGTCATGGGTAACGCTCATCTTACGCTACCCTAGAAACTTTATGTTGTACTAATCCCTTCTCCCCATACCTGGCGTGACGATTCCAGCCTACGAGCCAACAAAAAGGAAGTCCACGCTTGACTCCTCGAGATAGGTTCAATAGGTTCAGCGAGCTTTGACCAAGAGCGCCAAGGCAAAAGGATAAGTTAATTCCCCACACAAGGAAAAGAAAAGGGAATTATCACAATGGTTAGGCACATACCTCGATTAGATCCCTGGGGGACTAATCTACTAGTTGTTGTTCGCAACACTGGCACACGATCAACGAAGTCTAGTTTGACTGGGACAAAACGGTTCAACACTAACGGGATTCAAAGAAAAGGATGAACAAGGTTGGTTACCTTACCTCAGAGTAGCACTAAGCTAGCAGCTTAACCCCAAACACAATAGCAAACACCACAGGGATGTGTTTTTGACGAAGAACACCCAACAAGGTTTGAAGAACACTCAAGGATTCAATGGGAAACCAAAAGAAAGGTAAAAGATGGTTGTTTCTAACTCCAGGAAAGACGACTATGAGTTTTAGGTCGAGCAAAAGAGGTATAAAAAGGATTGGGGCGAAACGGGCTGACCAACGCCCAAAACGCGTTTCTGGTGCGCGCGAAGAGCACGTGCGTGCTAACTTTTAGCAAAGGTGTGCTGAACACATGGCACGGGCTTGCTACACAAAAGCACGGACGTGCCACCCTAACAGGATCACTTATAGGCTCATTTCTATGGTTTAACTACCATAAAACATGTCCTAAACATCTAACGTAAGCATAACAACACATAACATATATGTAACAACACTTTATAACAAGCAAGCGAAAACTGGCGTGTTACATTACACGCGAAAACACAACTAAATTAAGGCATGCCGCATATCAAAGTACACAGTTATGAAATATAAGATATATATATATATATATATATATATATATATATATATATATATATATATATATATATATATATATGTGGATCGATTGCCCCATCAGTAGGGCTATAATAGTAATACACACATATAGAGTACATCGGTACAGACTATAAGCAAAATAAAAACATCAAACGATAATAGAAAACTCTCAACTAGCCACACTTCTGGTACAACACTCAAAAACCCTCGGGATTAGGGTTCGTAGCTCGTCCACCTGCATCAGGCTAGTCAGGAGTGTCTTCCAACTCCTCAGCAACTGGTTCCTCAACAGGGGCTTCCCATAAAAAAAAATACATACAGAGAAAAGACAGGGAGATAAGAAACATGCATCATCAAACATGGGAGAGGGGCAATAGTACATCATATAAACATATAGCACATAACAGATAGAAAACATATAAAACACCAACAACCTGTTGGTGTAAGCCCCAGAGCCCATTTGTCTTCTTTGAGATTTACATTTGTATTATGACTTTGATTTACATATATTTATATATGAGGCATTTTAGTTTATACTATTAATTGTTTAAACGAAGTAAAGTCCTTAGAATAGTTATTTCAGTTCAGTAGAACATCAAGTGCATAACTTGATCATGAGACCCTATTGAACAATCAAAATATTATTCCTAAAGTATCCGTAGTCAAGTATTATTGTTAATTAGGACGATAATAATACATCGAGACTATTATGTGGGTAACTGATGACCACATCTCACGGGTCATGGATATGAGATATCAAGTCTTCACATAGGTATAAATATTAGAGTAATATTTATAATGGATTGACCCACTTTGAGAATGCTGCATAATAGTTATTTAAGTGTCATGAGCGCTTCTCATGGTAACCAAAGTGAAGTAGTCCTTCGACTTGAACTCACCACGATTCCTACATGAGGAGTTGTAGGCTTTAATGCTACCAAACGTTATCTGTAACAGGATGATTATAAAGATAGTTATTGGGCCTGCAATGAATCATGTTGAGGGATGTGAGTGATGTAGACAGGATTCATCCCTCCTACATATCAGGAGTAATGTCATGGGCCTCTCAATAGAGTGAGATGTGAAAGTGCATGGCCATGTTGCAATGGGCCAGTATGAGATATTGGGCCCATTTGTGATTACATGTCTACTCAGGAATTGAGAAATAAAGAATTGAACTTAACAAGGACGACACATTTATGCTTTGTGTTCTATTAAGACATATGGACGAAGGGACATTTACTACATGGTTATTTTTGTTACCGTAAGGAATATATTGTATCATCGATATTCTCACTAATTGGGTAACAATGATGTATTGCTAGATGCCGCTCCTTGTTTATAATATTAAATATGATTTAATATTATTGTCAATTTATTGAGAACCTATAGTGTCACACACATAGAGCAAATAGTCGGAGAATGAATTAATTTATTAAATATGATTTAATAATATTAATTATAGATTGGCTCTATATCGTACAAACCCATTGGGATTAGGGTAAGTGGGTGACAGCTTATAAGGCTATGCACGCCAGTTAAGTGTCTAGATATTGTTGCGCATAACCTAGCCGCCGTCACACCACCTCCTTGGTAGGCGTGCCCCTTTCCCTTGCCGTCAGCTAGCATTACGTTTTCTCCGACGGTGATTTGTTCGCGTGGACTAAGTAGAGGTGTTGCTCCATTGCGGTACCGGTGATAGCATTCATCCTCCTTTTCAGAGCAGTGTTCGTAGTGCTCGTGATCAAGTGAGAAGAACTGTTCTTCCCTCACAGTGATCGCGTTAAAGCTTCGCTACAAGTGGTAAACACTACAATCATGAGTCATGACCATTCACATAGATCTTTTGGTAGGAATTTTTTCGCTGCGTTATAGTTTTAAATAGGCAAATTCCCAATAGTTGTATCAGAGCCGCTTATGAAACCATGATTCTTTTTTGTGTTTATATGTTATGACATGTTTTGTTTTAAAAAGATATGATCTTTAACATGTTATGTTTGAAATCGTAAAAGTGTTTTGTGAAAAACATTTTCTGAAATCCTTGTTTTGATTTACGACGATAGCAAGTGTTGCTATGTGCATCTTACACCCAGACGTGTCATAATCGATTATGGTGGAACAATAATCGATTATGAGGGTTCAAGTGTTGATGCACTAATCGTCGTGGAAGCACGACAAATTCTGGTCAGAACAATAATAATCGATTATGTAATCGATTGTATAATCGATTATGAAAGAGTTTGCATAAACGTTTGTATGACAGATTACATAATGGATTATGTAATGGATTATGCAATGGATTATGGTAGTACAATAATCGATTATGGTGGTATAGTAATCGATTATGATAGTACAATAATCATTTTCTGAGAAGTCAGAATGGCAATAATCAATTATGGTAATCAATTATGATAGTACGGTAGTCATTTTCTGAGGAGTCAGAATAGCAGTAATCGATTATGGTAATCGATTATGACGATATCAGAAGCATTGTTTTAAGTAGTTTTTGAAATAGCTTAATAATAATAATAATAATAATAATAATAATAATAATAAATATTATAATATTTTATTATAAAATTGTTATTATGTATTTGGTTGTGTATGGTGAATGGTTATGGCCTTAGTCCTTTTCTTCTTTCTTTGGTTTTTTGAAATACGGTCTGCATGTCGTGCATTTCTCTTAATTTCCATACATATATTCTTTTCTCACTTTATTCCCCTTAAATATAAAAGAGTTTTCTTCCAAATGTAACGTTATGGTGGAGACAAGAAGACAACTTTAGAAGAGGATGATTTGGTAGGTGATCATGCTTAGTGAAGCTTGAACTCTACTAGGGTTTTAGATTAGATTCTCTCATTGGCTTGGGAGAATCAATGCGTTAGGGGCCATAACCAGTCACATTTGTTATATGCTATATATGTATGAGATGCATGTTAGTATATAGTAGGTTAAACAGTTTAACTTATGGTGAGATCAAATTTATAAATAAATCCCTCAAAAGGAATATTAAGTCACATTTGAATGTGCCTTCCAATGCATGACACTCATCAAGACTAATATCGATTGAGCGTAGGTTTGCCAAAGCAGAGTACCTTTGTCTACACTAGTATGACGCGATGGGATAAATGTAATATCCAATTGTCAACCATTGGGTCTAACTTAACTAAGCCAACTTCAATAGGATTGAAAAGAGGCTTAGAGGCATGGAGTTGGGCATTAATCCATAAGATGGATTAGAATAAGAGTTATTCACCCAACTGATCCAAGAATTACATGAGATGTAATTGGAAGGTGTTTCCTACCTAAATAGCCAAGTTCTGGGCGATCAGCCAAAGCTGACTTGGAATGAAGTGAAATATGGATCTTGGTCCCACTAGAAAATCTTCAAAAGGGATTTTCCTAGTCAATGGTGATGGTCATTGATTTGAGTAAAATAGTGGGAGGCGTATTTAATAAAAGACCTTATTAAATATGTTTATGCATGATACTTATATTCTGTATATTTCTGTTGTAAATAACCATGTCTGCAAACCACGCGTCAAATAACCTATCAGTGCGATCTGTCCTTGAGAAGGACAAGTTGTCCGGAATGAATTTCCTGGACTGTTACAGAAACCTAAGGATTGTCCTCAGTCATGAAAAGAAGCTGTATGTTTTTGAAGCCATCG
Source organism: Ammopiptanthus mongolicus (assembly GCA_039655645.1). Taxonomy (NCBI): domain Eukaryota; kingdom Viridiplantae; phylum Streptophyta; class Magnoliopsida; order Fabales; family Fabaceae; genus Ammopiptanthus; species Ammopiptanthus mongolicus. The sequence continues at coordinate 64,172,236 of CM077345.1, forward strand.
ACTGCTAATGCTTCTAAGGCTGAGAAAGATGCTTATATGAAGCATCAGGATGATGCCTAGACGTCGGCTGCATCATGCTAGCTACCATGATCTCTGAGCTTCAGAAGCAACATGAGACCATGGAGGCATACGATATGATCGTGCACCTCAAAATGCTCTATCAAGGGCAGGCAAGGCATGAGCGGTTCGAGGTTTCCAGAACCCTTTTCAATTCTAAACCGGCAGAGGGAAGCCCTGTGGGTCCTCATGTACTTCAACTAATTGGGTACATTGAGAATCTTGAAAGGTTGGGTTTTCCTTTGGGCTAAGAGTTGGCCACTGACATAGTTCTGCAATCGTTGCCTGAGAACTATAGTCAGTTTGTCACGAACTACAATATGTATGATCTTGACAAACCGTTGCCAGAATTGTTAAGTATGTTGAGAACTGCTGAACAATATTAATAAAGGAAAGGGGAAGGCCATTATGATGGTCCATGCTGGAAAGGGCAAGAAGCAGCCCAAGAAACCCATGGATAAGCATAAGGGCAAAGGCAAGGGCTTCCATAAGTCCAAACCTAGCACTTCTGGCTTAAAGCCTACGGGTGGAGTTGCTAAAGAGGGCACTTGCTTCCACTGTGGTCAGCCTGGACATTGGAAGAGGAACTGCCCCAAATACCTGGAAGAGAACAAGAAAAAGGGAAGTGAGACTTCCACCTCAGGTATATATGTTATAGAAGTCAACTTATCTACTTCTGCATCATGGGTATTAGATACTGGATGTGGATCTCATATTTGTAAAAATATGCAGGATCTAAAAGGGAGTAGACCATTGGCAAAAGGCGAAGTTGACCTATGAGTTGGCAATGGAGCAAAAGTTGCTGCTTTAGCTGTAGGAACCTATGTACTGACTTTGCCTACTTGGCTTATTATTCAGTGGAGAACTGTTATTTTGTGCGTGCTATTAGCAGGAATATTATTTCTGTTTCTTGTTTGGACAATAGTGGTTTTCATTTTATAATAAAGGACGACTATTGTTCTATTTATTTAAATGAAATTTTCTATGCTAGTTGTAACACCCCCTCTCGGTGTCACAGTTCATACCCCAAAAATTCTTTTTTCAGTTAATTAAAACCTTTTCGAAAATACTCATTAGACTAGTTGCGGAAATCTGATACCAATTGAAAATTTTAATAACAGCTGAAAAACAAATTCAAACTCATTATCTATAAAACTCATTCAACTTCGCCATAAGATGTACATCACTTCAATCTCTTAATACAAATCATACCGAGTCACGGTCAAAAGACCTGACTTAAATGTCAAAAATCCTAAGAGCTGGTCTAATAAAACTCTAAGAACAATAAAGCATAATACCTAGCATGTATCGCCCCAATGAGACTGAGCCTTGTCAACTACCTAGCATGCATCGCCCCAATGAGACTGAGCCTCATCATCAACAGTGTTGGGAATTTGCATATTTCAAAACCAAAAATGCAACAGAAAAATTCCCACTAAAAGATCCAAGCGAATGGTCAGGACTCATGATTGTAGTGTTTACCTCTTGTAGCGCAGACCATTGATAAAAACTTTGTCTATCACGAGCACCGCATGAACGATGCCTCTACGGTATCCACACGAGCAGAATTAATGAGCATCCAAGGTCATGAACAAGAAGCGGCCTCCGTCTCATAGTGCCAGCTACGAAAAACGAGACCTACAACTCACTATTCACTCTGATGTGCGGCTAGGGTGATGTCACGCATGACGACACAAATCCTTAAGTGGTCTACTTATAGTAGCACCTCCTTAAGTGAGTCAGTGAGCTGCATTTGACCTAAGCCCCATGCACCATGTGCTAGGCCCAATGGAAAAATGAGAGTCCAACTCTCTTTTCAATGCTCCTTTTAATCTACTCTTATGTGTGTGACCTTGTAGGTTCCCATAACGTTGGAAGTAATATTAAATCCTATTTAATATTACAAGCAGTGAGCGGTATCTAGCAACACATCACTACTACCCAAGTAATGAGAATGCCAGTGATTTGACATAACCTTACTGCGACCAAATAACTGTGTAGTAAATGTCCCTTCGTCCATATATCAAAATTGAACACAAGGCATAAATGTGTCACCCTTGTTAAGTCCAGTTACATATTCCTCGATCTCCGAGTAGAAGTGTAATCACAAACGGGCCCAATATCACATATTGGCCCATTTCCGAGTGGCCACGCATATTTCACGTCTTAGTTTATCGAGAGGCCCATGACATTACTCCTGTTATGTTGAAGGGACGAATCCTATCTATATCACTCACATCCCTCAACATGTTTCATTGCAGGCCCAATAACTACCTTTATGATCATCCTGTTATGGATAACGTTTGATAGCATTAAAGCCTACAACTCCACATGTAGGAATCGTAGTGACTTCAAGTCGAAGGACTATTTTGCTATTGCCGCCATGAGAAACGCTTGTGACACATACATAACTATTATGCAGCGTTCTCATAGTGGGTCAATCCAGTACAAATATTACTCCTAATATTTGCACCTGTGTATTGACTTGATATCACAAATCCATGACCCGTGAGATGTGGTCATCAGTCTACTCACACAACAGTCTCTATGTATTATTATTGTCCTAATTAACAATAATACTTGACTACGGACATTTTAAGAATAGCGTTCTATAGTTTAATGGGATCTCACGATCAACTCACATTTGATGTTCCATTAAACGAACTGCCTATTCTAAGGACTTTATTATGTTAAATACTAACAACATAATAAATTAATGCCTTATTCATATATCAAATATATGATCAAAGTCATGATGCAAATGAAGATCTATTCAAAATAGATTGGCCACTAGGGCTTACACCAACAAACAGGCCACCCATCTTCGTCGTCGACACTAAGGAACTCCGCTACATGGTCCCGCAGTGACCCAGAGGATCGTTGTAAAATATCTGTACATGTATCCAAAAACACAACAGGGTGTCCAACATATACAGGCAAGGGTGAGATAGTCGTGCACAAGTTTATCTTAATAGCCACACAAGTAAAGCAGCATACAATAATGCATCGATATACAACACAGTTATGCTATAGAATATCAATATTCAACATCATATCATAACAAGATAATCTCACTCTGTGGGATCACACCAATTCATCAAGATAAGTCAAAAGACTGCATGAGACTTCAATTCAACTTTCTAATTCATGTTCTTCGGAGATTCCGCACTCTGTGGGATCACACCAATTCATCAAGAGAAGTCAAAAGAATGCATGGGACTTCAATTCGACTTTCTAATTCATGTTCTCTGGAGATTCCTAACTTCCCTTTATCAAGCTCCCATAATACAATTGTTCTCATGAGTCGACCTCTCAATTTAGGTCCGAACTCCAATTGCTCCGGGGTACCACGTCACAACCATATCATGAATAGTCTAGTCTCTGATTGAGTTCATCTGTGTTGGGTAACCGATTTACCACGGCATGGGGTCGCGATGACTCCGGCCACTTGTGGAGTTTTGAACATAGAATGCCCCTATAGACCTAGTGGTCGTAACTGGCTCATATTCTCATCTACTTGAGTTGTAGCTCGTTTCAAATGGCACGTCGACTGACTCATGTATGCATGCAGAAGGTTTTCTGTTTTCTTTTTCGTTCATTCTTTCTTTTTCTGTCAAGTCACACATCTCATGACTAGTTTTGAAGGACATATAGCCTGTTCGTTCAAAATTCAGGGCACGTAGTCCAAATTCTTAATCCACGAAGTACTAGGCCGACGTCGCGGACACTAGAGTCGCATATAGGACACTAAGTCCATTCTTTTTCAAAACACAGGATACGTAGTCCGAGTGCTCAATTCACAGAACATTAGCCCGACGTCTCGGTCACTAGGTTCATGTGCTTCACATGCATGAAGGGGTAATCACCAGTTTTGTCAAATTTCATTCGTAGTTCAAATCTTGAAAACAAAACTCAGAATCTCTTTGGTATAAACCAAAAATCGTTTTTGCTCTAAAGCTTGTTTTCCACAAAAACTTCTCTTTCAAAGGATTTTGGCTTTAAATGCCTTTTCTTGAGGTTCCCTTGTTTTAAAACATTTTACTAAAGATTGTTATCGGAGCAAACTTTCATGAAGAAACTTTTTCATTTCGGAAAGTCAAATACTTTCAGAAGGTTCTTTCTTTGACAAACTAGATACTTTCCAAGGTTTTCTTTCTTTGTACAACATGTTTAGAAAACAAGGATAAAGCAACTTTTCACTATTTTTGTAACACCCCCCTCACAGGTGCTACGTACTCGAACTCAAAATGCGGAATAAATCAATAAAATAAAATGCTGGTTGCTTTCGGAAAATAAGATAATTCAGTAACAACGTTCGAAAACGCGGTTCTAAAAATTTTCTGCATGCATAGGCAAAACAACTCAAGATGAAGAAATAAACTTCATAACACACACTAATAATTAAGGTGCCTAAAACATAAACATAGTTTCAGGTCTAAAATATATCCTATTACAGACTTAAGAACATAAATCAACATACATGCAGTAATAATATAAGGCTGCTCAAAATAAAAGACTCCTAAGCTGGTCGGCAAAAAGTAGTCATTGGGATACAACCCAAAGTCAACTTCTTTAGAACGCTCCGTCATTCGAGTCCTCACGTGCCCGCGGGGGCCTATGAACAACATATGTACATGTGTTCCAAAAATAAAACAGGGTGTCCAACATGTACAGGCAAAGGTGAGATACTCATATAAAGTTTATCACGATAGCCGCGTACCTTCCACCCCGAGTGGACAGCTTAACCCCTGTTATCGAATTGTTCAAGTTGAATGCGAATAATCGATTGAATCCGATACAGGCGACAAACAACATAAATATAGTTATATGAACAATTATTTATATAATACAACACAACATCTCAAACACCATCATCAGTTATAATAATGCATGAGACTTCAATATCATCTTTCTAATTCATGTACTCCGGAGGTTCTAACTTCCCAACATCGAGCGATAGGCCGTGGTAACACCCATAACACAATTGTGCTCATGACTCGGCCTCTCTATTTAGGTCCGAACTCCAACTGTTCCAAGGTACCACGTCATAACCATATCCTGAATACTCCAGTCTCTGATCGAGTTCATTCGTGTTTGGCAGTCGATTTACCACGGCACGGGGTTGCTACGCCACCGGCCACTTGTGGGATCTCGAACACAGAATGCCCCTATAGATCTAGTGTCTTAATTGGTTGAATTCTCAACTACTTGAGTTGTAGCTCGGTTCCAAATGGCACGTCTGTCGGTTCATGCATGTACACGGAAAGTTTTCTGTTTTCTTTGCATTTATTCTTTCAAATGTCAAGACATAAAGTCCATGACTCGTTTAAAAAAGGCATTAAGCCCACCCAAATCAAAAACACAGGACACGAAGTCCGAATGCTCAATCCACAAAACACTAGCCCCGACGTCTTGGCCACTAGGTTTGGGTTCTTCTCAAAGGTTCATCATTTTTCATTTGGGTTTTATTTTCTCAAACAACTTTGGAAAACAAAACACACTTTGGGTTTCTTGAAATATAACCTCTTTTTGATCAAAGGGAACATTTTCCTGGAGAAACACCATTCTTGAAAACAAAAATCCGTTTTCTAAGGTTTCACGCTCTTTTAAAACGCTTTACTGAAACGAAACACGTTTTGCACGACTTTCCACAAAACCACTTTTTATTTTCAAAAGAACTTAGCTTTTTCAAAAAGAAAGATGACTTTTCTTGGAAAAGTAATACATTTTCCAAAAATCACTTTTTGATTTCAAAACACGATTTTCAAAACTTTGATATATATATATATATATATCAAGCAGTCCAATATCACAATAATATTCAACAAAGGCATCCATGCCACAATTCTAAATCAATTACTCAAGCACAAATTTTATCCAGTACATAAGTCATTCATCCACAACTATCAATCATCAATTAACATTACTACATTTCAAACAACAAGTCATATACCATAAAGCTATCAAACTCAAATGACTACCTCACTTTACCTCACAAAAGTGTTTAATCCAAACTCGATCGGTCCTCCGCTCCGGCTCCGGCTCCGGTTTCGTTCGCGTCACCTAAAACAATCAAACACAAAACAATTCAAACAACAAATCAACATCAATCGATAACATCAAGACATAAATTTCCTGCCCCTAAAAGTTATAGGGTTCGGCCATGAAAGGTAAGATGGGTTAGGGATCTCATTTGGTTCCAAACTTTTGGATGACTGGTTCATAAGCTTAGCTAACACTACTATATATATATATATATATATATATATATATATATATATATATATATATATATATATATATATTTATATATATACCAAGCAGTCCAATATCACAATAATATTCAACAAAGGCATCCATGCCACAATTCTAAATCAATTACTCAAGCACAAATTTTATCCAGTACATAAGTCATTCATCCACAACTATTAATCATCAATTAACATTACTACATTTCAAACAACAAGTCATATACCATAAAGCTATCAAACTCAAATGACTACCTCACTTTACCTCACAAAAGTGTTTAATTCAAACTCGATCGGTCCTCCGATCCGGCTCCGGCTCCGGTTTCGTTCGCGTCGCCTAAAACAATCAAACACAAAACAATTCAAACAACAAATCAACATCAATCTATAACATCAAGACATAAATTTCCTACCCCTAAAAGTTATAGGGTTCGGCCATGAAAGGTAAAATGGGTTAGGGATCTCATTTGGTTCCAAACTTTTGGATGATTGGTTCATAAGCTTAGCTAACACTACTACAAGTCCTATGACTCAAAAATGTGAAACAAAACTCATGGATTTCCCTCATGAAGGTCTCGGCCATTTGGGGTAAATTAGGCTAGGAATTTATTTGGTTTTCCATCACTTGGATTCAAGAACACTAGGAAAGCTAAGGATGGAATCAAGAGTTAGGAATCAAAAATTTGATGAAAAATACTATTCATCATCACTCTTAGGGTTCGGCCACTTTGGGGTTAATGAGCTAGGATGAGAATTGAATCATAAGCTCTTGGGTTTAGGTAGAGAATGTTGAGGTGAGTTCCTAGAAATTGGTTTCCCATTAAAAGGATTTTTCTATAATTTCCTATAAATTTTCAAAGATTTGGATCATAAAATGGATTTTCATGAAAATGGATTTTGATCATGAGATTGAGAGAGATTCAAGAAGCTAAGAGATCATAGAAGTGATCTTACCCAAGAATGGATGAAGATTGATAAAAAATTCAAGTTTTTTCTTCAAGATTTCAAGGTTTTCTCAAGGATTTCAATGGAGGTTTTCAAGGAGGAAGAAGATGGAGTTCTTGGCTGTTCTTGGGGGGCTGGGCTGCGTGATAATGGGGGCTGAGAGGGCTGTTCCAGCCTTCTTAACAATTCATTAAGGGCAAAATGGTCATTTGGTTTCAAGGGTAAAATGGTAAATGGTGAAAAAGCTTAAGTTAGGGGTATTTTGGTAATTTCGCGTCCCGAAATTCCTGATCGTCATGATGACTCTGGCATGCTCTCCCAAGTGAGTTGACATGATGTGATATCAAGATTATCCGTTGTCGGGTCCCGGTAAGTCCATACGTGGCTCCGTTCTCCATCCGATTGAAGATTTCGCTCGAACGGAGGTCAGGAAGTAATTTTTTTTGAATTTTTTGTGAAATTTAACCAAAACGTAGAGAATCGAATTCTAAGACTTATTGTCTCGTTCACGGGTCCATCTGAGGTCTCCTGAGCAGTAAACCATACCGGTAGTGTAAAAACGCAGACCGGACTCCCTTTGAGTTTTCGACTCAAAACTTAATCGTAGCTTCCTACGATATCGCTGAGCATGATTATGGTTCGGAATATTTCATATCCCTTTCTGAGACCTCGAATAAAATATAAGTTCATAAATAATGATTAAAAGGAAAACTTGAAAATCGGGGTGTTACATTACTACCCTCTAAAAAAAATTTCGTCCTCGAAATTACGTACCTTGAAAAAGATCGGGATACTGTAACTTCATCTTGTCCTTGATCTCCCACGTTGCGTCTCCAGTTGCTTCGTTCCAAACGACTTTGACCAAGGGAACTTGTTTTCCCCTGAGTTCCTTGATTCTCTTATCAACGATTCGCATAGGCGATGTCTCATAAGACAAGTTTTCTCGAAAATGTACTATATCAGGTTTGATTACATGGGACGGATCAAGAATATACCTCCGAAGTTGTGAGACATGAAAAACATTATGAATGTTGGACAGAAAAGGCGGTAAGGCAATCTGGTAAGCTACTGGACCAATACGACAAAGAATCTGGTAAGGTCCAATGAATTTGGGAGTGAGTTTTCTGGACTTAATAGCTCTACCCACCCCAGTCGTAGTTGTGACGCTCAGGAACACGTGGTCACCTTCTTGAAACTCGAGGGGTCGTCTTCGTTTATCTAAGTAGCTCTTTTGTCTGCTCTGTGTCGTTTTCCTCTTTTCCTGGATCTATTTATCTTTTCCTTTGTTTGTTGTGTAAGTTCTGGGCCTACGATCATGTTCTCTCCATCCTGGTACCAACATAACAGCGTCTGGCACTTTCGTCCATACAAGGCTTCATAGGGCGCCATCCCTATGCTAGAATCTGTTGTTGTAGGTGAATCCGATAAGAGGTAAAAGATCATCCCAACTTCCACCATGGTCTAGAACACAAGCTCTCAACAATCTTCTAAAGACTGTATCGTTCTTTTTTTTTCTGTCCATCAGTTTGAGGGTGATAGGCTGAACTCAGTCTCAACCTTGTTCCTAAAGCTTGATGCAGGCTTTGCCAAAAACGTGATGTAAACTTGGGGTCTCTATCGGAGACTATGCTTGACGGCACTCCATGTAGTCTGATCACTTCTCTGATATACAGCTCAGTTAACTTCTCCATTGAGTAGTTGATCTTAACAGGTAAGAAGTATGCTGACTTCGTTAACCTATCAACGATCACCCAAATCGAATCAAAACTCTTAGAAGTTCTCGGTAATCCTATCACAAAATCCATTGAGATGCTCTCCCATTTCCATTCGGGTACATCCAAGGATTGTAGCATTCCTCCAGGTCGTTGATGTTGTACCTTCACTTTCTGACAGGTCAAACATGACGCTACATACTCAGCTACTTGCTTCTTCATTCCTAGCCACCAAAACTTCTGTTCCAGATCCTGATACATTTTGGTTGATCCAAGGTGAATACTCAGCTTGCTCTTGTGTCCTTCTTCTAGAATCATTTTCCTCATCTCCTGGTTACTCAGTACACAAACTCGTCCATTGCATCTCAAGATACCTTCAATTCCCAAACTGAACTCTGCAACTTTTTCTTGTCCCAGTAACTCCTTTTTCTCTTGGAGGTACTCATCAGTTGCTTGCTGTTCATGGATCGTCTCCATTAGCCCACTAGATACCTTGATCATTCCCAAACAAATCTTCTCATTGTTCACTTCCACAGCTAGATTGAGGTCACGAAACTGTTCTATCAATTCTAGCTCTTTAGCTATCATTGTAGAGATGTGGAGGGTCTTCTGGCTCAGAGCGTCTGCAACGACATTTGCTTTTCCAGGGTGGTATAGCAAAGTGAAGTCGTAGTCCTTAAGAAACTCCATCCAACGTCTCTGCCTCATGTTAAGTTCCTTCTGATCGAACAAGTACTTCAAACTTTTTTGGTCACTGAAGACATCGAACTTTGATCCATACAAGCAATGTCTCTAGATCTTCAGTGCAAAAACCACAGCAGCTAACTTAAGGTCGTGCGTCGGTTAATTCCTCTCATGCGTCTTCAGCTGGCGCGAAGCATATGCTACAACCTTCCGATGTTGCATAAGCACACATCCTAATCCCTGATGCGAAGCATCACAGTACACTTCGTATGGTTCATCTGGTTTAGGTAATACTAACACTGGTGAGGTTGTCAAACGTTCCTTCATCGTCTGAAAACTTCCCTCACATTTGTCAATCCACATAAACGGTTGGTCCTTCCTCGTCAGTTGTGTCAACGATGCAAGAATCTTCGAAAATTCTTCAATGAATCTTCTGTAGTAGCCAACCAATCCAACAAAACTGCGGATTTCTGTCACAGTCTTAGGTCTCTCCCATAAAAGTACCACTTCCACTTTTGTAGGGTCAATGGCGATCCCTTTCTTCGTAATCACGTGCCCCAAGAATTTGACTTCATCCAGCCAAAATTCGCACTTAAGCAGCTTTGCGTACAACTTCTTCTTGTGAAGGATTTGTAAAACTTGTCGCAGATGTTCCTCATGCTCCTCGGGATTCTTCGAGTAGATGAGAATATCTCCGATGAACACAACGACGAACTGATCCAGAAACGGACGAAAAATCCAGTTCATGTAGTCCATGAAGATAGCAGGCGCGTTCGTCACTCCGAAAGGCATCATGAGATACTCATAGTGACCATAACGAGTCCTGAATGCAGTCTTGGGTACGTCCTCGTTCTTTACTCTGATCTAGTGGTAACCGGACCTCGGATCAATCTTTGAAAAGACAGCAGCTCCCTGAAGTTGATCCATTAAGTTATCTATGCATGGTATAGGATACTTGTTCTTGATCGTTACCTTGTTGAGTTGACGGTAATCCACACAGAGTCTCGAACTCCCGTCCTTCTTTTTCACCAACAACACTGGTGCTCCCCACGGGGATACACTTGGCCTCACGAACCGCTTGGACATTAGGTTCTCTAGTTGAGTCTTCAACTCGTCTAACTCCGTAGGTGACATCCTATAAGGATCTATAGAGATCAGACCGGATCCTGGAACTAAGTCGATCGCAAACTCGATGTCCCTCACAGTTGGCAAACCTAGTACGTCCTCTGGAAAAACTTCCGGAAAATCTTTCACAATCGGCACATTGCTCAAGACAGCGTCCCTCTCGATTTCTAAATAGGATAGAAGCATGTATCCCTGATCTCCTTCTTTCAAGGAAGCTCTTACTTGGTTAGCAGCAATAAATCCAGAAATCTCCGGGTCAGGAAAAACTAAGGTTCTATTTGCACAGTCTAAAAGGATATGGTTGGAAGATAACCAATCCATGCCTAGGATCACATCCAATGGAGTCAAAGGCAAACATATTAAGTAAACAAGAAAGTTCCTATCATGAACAACAATAGGACAATTCAAACATACTATATTAACAGTAACAGGCTTAGCAGTTTGAATTGTGACAATCAAATCAAAAGATAGCGAAGAAACAGGCAACTCTAATTGTCTCACACAATTCAAAGAGATAAACGAATGTGTCGGACCCGAATCAAATAGTACAGTTAAGAGATTACCAGAGTTGACGCAACTGCCTTGTATGAGATCATCAAATTTGGAAGCATCAATGCCGCTCATGGTAAAAACCCTTCCCTTCGCTGTGGGCCTAGAAGTCCGCATGTTGTTGACAGTCGGCTCGGGCTTTGGTGTAGGGCATTCCTTTGCGAAATGTTCTATCTCTCTGCATTGGAAACATAGAACTCCTTTCAGTTTGCAGCTATCAGCTGGGTGTTCGGGTTGCCTACACTTGAAACATCTCTGGGCTCAGCCTTGGTTCTGGTCGTTTCTGCTCCCACCACCGTAAGCAGAAGCAACAGGATGATAAGGTTACTGTTTCTGACTATTCCCTTGAGGTCGGGAATACGGCTTCTTCTGGGACTGCTTCCTTTTCCGTTGCTGGTACTGGTTTGGGTTCCTTGACCTAGACGGTCCTCCTGCAATACTCTTGTTCTCTCTTCCACTTCTCATCTTTTCCAAGTTTCTGCACTTCTCCACCAAGGCTTAGAAGGTACGGATCTCTAGTGGTAACACCGATCCTTGATCTCGAAGCGCAGACCGCCTTCGAACCTCTCGCATTTCCAGTCCTCGTCAGGCTGAGCTTGGAAAAAGTGGAAATATTTGGCGAGTGATTCAAACTTCGTCGCATATTCCCCGACAGTCATGTCCATCTGCTGCAGCTTCAAAAATTCCTGCTCTTTCTCGGTTCTGGCACTTTGGGGAAAGTACTTGTCCAGAAACTTGGTGCGAAATACTCCCCAAGTGATCTCTTGGTTGTTGGCTTCTAGCAGTTGTCTGGTTCCTCCCCACCAATAGTCTGCATCACCCAGAAACAGGAATGTGGCATAGTCCACCTTCACTCCCTCGGGGCAGTGCAAGAACAGCAAAAATCTTCTCTATTTCTTGCAGCCACAGGTCAGCCTTTTCCGGGTCACAGTCCCCGTGAAACTGTGGAGGATCATGACGCTGAAAATTGACTAACCCTCTGGCACAAGCAGCAAGATCAGCACTCTGTTGAATCTGTCGAGCCATCGTTGCTGTTTGTTGAACAACAGCAGCCGCCATATCAGCCATGGCCTGGATAGCCTGATTCATGTTGTTGTCATTAGCATTGTTGTCAGCAGTTCCGCGACCTCCACCACCACCACCTCTTAGATTCATGTTTCCCTACAAGGCAAACCAGTCATACCTTAATAAGGAAACATAAATTCGTGTGTCAAGCAATAGTGTGTCAAGTAACAGTGTACTAGTGTGTCAACACACATTGCTTCAACAGAGAAACAATTCAAACAAGGTTCTCAGAGATCACACAACACAAACATTACAGACTCACTTCCTAAGGATTCCCGAAAGACTCGACCAGCTCTGATATTAACTCTAAATTTCTTAAGTCTTGTTCGAAATTCTTCTTGAGTTCTTAGCTTAGTGGCTTTTTAGTAAAATTGGCCATTATGCAATTTAACTTAAAACCTTCTCATATCTCAAACCAAAACATTTCCAAATCGTTGATTAAGACTTTTAGGTAGCTTAATCTTCATTATTGAGCTATGGCCAATGTTATGCTCCTAACCAAATATATATATATATATATATATATATCAAGTCTCTATTCAACTTGACAAGTCTATATCATCCAAGGCATCCATGCCACAATTCATATTCAAACATCCAAGTATATACTTCATAAAATAAATTAAGTACATACACCACTCATAACATATCTTCAAGCATCAATCACATAATCACTAGATCAATCAAGCTTATGGGCCACATAATGTATCAACCAGGAAAAATCATCAATATCACATCATAGTTACAATCATCCAACAAAATATCATGAGGCTATCAAACTTATTGGAGTTAATCTCCTCTTACCTCTTGAAGTTATCCTCCGAAGGAAAAGTTGTCCGATCGATCCCCGAATTCTCCTGATTTCTCCTCCAAATACCCGACAACAACTACAAACACACAACCAATCCAATCATCAACATTTAACAACATAATTTCCGTAATCCCTTAGAAGCTAGGTTCGGCCATAGGGTCCCAAAAATAGCTAGGGATGTCTAGGTAACCTTAACACCAAATCAAGTCTCCATTTTGAAACTTGAATCAAAATTTCATGTTTTCCCCAATTTGGTGGTTCGACCATCCTATGATTAAATAGGCTAGGGAAGTTTTTTGATCATATACTTTTGGATTCAAGGCCTTCTAAGTGTGATAGAACCTAATCATTAGTTCTTAGACACAAATTGGAACAAAACTCCATTGATTCAAAAAGAGGAGGATTCGAACATCTATACCCATATGGGTTATAGAGCTCCTTTGGTTACAAGCTCTTGGATTATGAAAGAGGATGATGCAACTAGCTCATAGAAATTGGTTTGACATTAAAAGGATTTTTCTACAATTTTCTATGAATTTATGAAGTTTAAGCATCATAAACTTGATCATGGAGGAACTACAAGATTCAATGGAGGAAAATGAAGATTGAGAGGTCAAGGATGAAATTCATACCTCCTGGATGATGAATATGATCAAGGTTGTCAACTTTCTTTCACAAATTTCTTGAAGAATGCTTAAGGAAATGGAGAGAAATGATGGAGAAAGTGAAGAAAAAGAAGAACAAAGGTGGAGAGGATGAGATATAGGGGCTGGTCGAAATTGGAGGAAGAAGTGGGCAAAGATGTCCCTGAATTTTTCATTAAGGGTATTATGGTCTTTTCCATGAGGATCAAATGGTAATTTCCTTAAAAGTCCAAGGGTATTTCGATCATTTTGCGTCCAGATATTTTCTAAATGCGATCATGACACTGGAACGCTTTCCCATGTGATGTGACTTGATGTGACACTGAGTTTATCCGTTAGCGGGTCCCGATAAATCCATTTATAGCTTCGCTCGCCTCCCGATTTGAGTTTTCGCCCGAATAGTTTATATTATTTTTACTTTCTAAGGTCAAGAACCAATTATAGCAAAATTGTACGGAATTTAATTCTAAGCCTAACTGTCTCGTTCGCGAGTCAAAATTAGGTCTTTTGAGTATTAAAATACTACTGTCAGTGAAAAATGCAGACCGGGCTCCGTTTGAGTTTTTAGCCCAAAATTTAATCGTAGCTTCCTACGATAGCGTTGAGCATGAATATGGTCTCTGTTTATGTTATTTCATTTTCTAAAACCTCGAATAAAATACAAACTAAATTATACAACTTACTGATTTATAAAGGCAGTGGAAATCGGGGTATAATGGACTCTTTGTCCTTGATCTTGATATGCCTATCTATAACATTAATACCAAAAGGGTCAAACCGAAACCCATCTTACCTTTGGCATTGTCGCTTGGGCCACATAAATGGGAAGCGCATTTCCGAACTCCATAAAGATGGACTATTGGACTCTTTTATGAATCTTATGAGATATGCGAGTCTTGTTTATTGGGAAAGATGGTTGAAGCCCCATTTACTAGTAATAGTGAAAGGGCAAGTGATCTTTTGGGCCTTATACATAGTGATGTATGTGGACCCCTAAACACATCGGCTAGAGGTGGTTTTCAATACTTCATCACTTTTATTGATGACTTCAGTAGATATGGATTTGTGTATCTAATGAAACATAAATCTGAATCCTTTGAAAAGTTCAAGGAATTCAATAATGAAGTACAAAACCAACTGGGCAAGAATATTAAAGCACTTCGATTAGATCGAGGTGGTGAATATTTAAGCCTAGAGTTTGATGATCATCTGAAAGAGTGTGGGATATTATCTCAACTCACTCCTCCTGGAACACCAGAATGGAATGGTGTATCTGAAAGGAGGAATCGAGCCTTGTTAGATATGGTTCGATCCATGATGAGTCTTGCAGACCTTCCAAACTCTTTCTGGGGACATGCTTTATTAACAATAGCTTTTACACTTAATCATGTTCCATCTAAGACAGTTGAAAATACACCATATGAGATATGGACTGGCAGACGACCCAATATGTCTTTTATGAAGATTTGGGGTTGTGAGGTTTAAGTGAATAGTCAAATTTCTAATACACTTGAACCCAAATCTGATTAGCGCTTATTTGTGGAGTATCCCAAGGAAACCAAGTGATACTATTTCTACAATCCTTCTGAAGGGAAAGTGTTTGTTGCTAGGACTAGTGTATTCCTAGAAAAGGAGTTTATCTCCAAAGGAACCAGTGGGAGGAAAATATAACTTGAAGAAGTTCAAGAATCACAAAATAGCAATGACCCAATGATGGAACAGGAGGAACCTCCGCAAGATGTTGTGGAACAACAATCTGCTCCAGTAGCACAAGACTCGTGTAGGTCTAACAGGATATGTCACCAACTTGAGAGATATGGATTTCTCATGATTCAACAAGGTGTTGTTTTACTCATGGATCAAGATGAGCCTGTGACTTACCAGGAAGCCATCACCGGTTCAGAATCTGCGAAATAGCTAGAGGCCATGAGATCTGAAATGGATTCCATGTACACTAATCAAGTTTGGAACTTGGTTGAACCACCAGAAGGGGTAAAACCTACAGGGTGCAAGTGGGTTTTCAAAAAGAAAAATGACATGGGTGGTTATGTACATACCTACAAAGCACGATTGGTTGCTAAGGGTTTTAAACAAATTCATGGCATAGATTATGATGAAACCTTTTCACCGGTTGCAATGCTTAAATCCATTCAGATCTTGCTTGCTATTGCAGCACACCAAGATCATGAAATCTGGCAAATGGATGTCAAGACCGCTTTCCTTAATTGAATTCTACTCGATGATGTGTACATGACACAATTTGAGGGTTTTGACACTCTAGAGAATGCTGGAAAATTATGCAAATTACAACGATCCATTTATGGATTGAAGCAAGCTTCCAGAAGCTGGAATCTTTGTTTTGATGATGTTGTAAGACAGTTTGGATTCATCAAAAATGAAGATGAACCCTGTGTCTACAAGAAGGTTAGTGGGAGCATTGTTGTCTTTCTAATACTGTATGTGGATGACATACTACTTATTGGAAATGACGTCGCTACCCTACGAAAGGTAAAGATATGGTTAGGGAATTGCTTCTCTATGAAGGAATTAGGCGAGGCTACCTATGTGTTAGGTACAAGAATCTATACAGATAGATCATTGAAACTGCTTGGCCTAAGTTAGAGTACATACATAGACAAGGTGTTAAAACGGTTTAACATGCATGAATCCAAGAAAGGACCCTTGCCTATGTTACATGGTATATGCCTTTCAAAGGCACAATCCCCTTCCAATCATGAAGAGAGGGGTCGCATGAGTAAGATTCCATATGCATCTGCAATCGGATCTATCACGTATGCCATATTATGTACTCGACCAAATGTCTCGTATGCTTTAAGCATAATGAGCAGGTACCAGTCTGATCCCGGTGAGAGTCACTGGATTACTGTCAAGAATATCCTCAAGTACATAAGAAGAACTAAGGATACATTCTTGATCTATGGAGTGAGGAAAATCTCGTTGTAAAGGGTTAAACCGATGCTAGCTCCAAACTGATAAGGATGATTCCAGATCATAGTCAGGTTTTGTGTTTTGCCTGAATGGTGGTGCTGTGAGCTGGAAGAGTTCAAAGCATGAGACATTTGCTGATTCTATCACAGAGGTTGAGTATATTGCTGCCTCCAATGCAGCAAAGGAGGCTGTTTGGATCAGGAAGTTCATTACTGAACTTGGTATTTTTCCTAGCATTGTGGATCCCATTGATCTCTATTGTGATAACAATGGAGCCATTGCACAAGCCAAGGAACCTAGATCTCACTAACGATCCAAACATATACTTAGGCGCTTCCAACTCATTCGAGAGATTATCGATAGAGGAGAAATGAAGATATGCAGAGTACCAGCACTTTACAATTTTGCTGACCCGCTAATGAAAGCTCTTGCTCAGCAGAAGCATGATGGTCACACTAGGTCGATGGGTATTAGATTTATGCCTGATTGGCTCTAGTGCTAGTGGGAGATCGTTGGTGTAAGCTCTAAAGGCCATTAGTCTTCTTTGAGATTTACATTTGTACCATGACTTTGATTTACATATATTTATATATGAGGCATTTCAGTTTATACTATTAATTGTTTAAACGAAGTAAAGTCCTTAGAATAATTATTTCAATTCAATAGAACATCAAGTGCATGACTTGATCGTGAGACCTTATTGAACAATTAAAATACTATTCTTAAAGTATCCGTAGTCAAGTATTATTGTTAATTAGGACGACAATAATACATCGAGACTATTATGTGGGTAGACTGATGACCACATCTCACGGGTCATGGATATGAGATATCAAGTCTTCACATAGGTATAAATATTAGAGTAATATTTATACTGGATTGACCCACTATGAGAATGCTGCATAATAGTTATGTAAGTGTCATGAGCACTTCTCATGGTAACCAAAGTGAAGTAGTCCTTCGACTTGAAGTCACCACGATTCCTACATGAGGAGTTGTAGGCTTTAATGCTACCAAATGTTATCCATAAGAGGATGATCATAAAGATAGTTATTAGGCCTGCAATGAATCATGTTGAGCGATGTGAGTGATATAGACAAGATTCGTCCCTCCTACATAACAGGAGTAATGTCATGGGCCTCTAAATAGAGTGAGTCGTGAAAGTGCATGGCCATGCTGCAATGGACCAGTATGAGATATTGGGCCCATTTGTGATTACACATCTACTCAGGAATTGAGGAATAAATAATTGAACTTAACAAGGATGACACATTTATGCCTTGTTTTCAATTAAGGCATATGGAAGAAGGGACATTTACTACATGGTTATTTTGGTTACTGTAAGGAATATATCGTATCACCGATATTCGCACTAATTGGGTATAATGATGTATTGCTAGATGCCACTCATTGTTTACAATATTAAATGTGATTTAATATTATTGCCAATTTATTGAGAACCTATAGGGTCACATGCATAGAGCAAATAGTCGGAGAATGAATTAATTTATTAAATATGATTTAATAATATTAATTATAGATTGGGCTTGTAGAGTACAAGCCCATTGGGATTAGGTAAGTAGGTGACAGCTTATAAGGCTGTGCACGTCACTTAAGCGTCTAGAGATTGCTGCGCATAACCTAGCAGCCGTCACGCCACCTCCTTGGCAGGCTAGCACGACGTTTTCTCCGACGGGAATTTGTTCACATGGACTACGTAGAGGTGCTGCTCCATTACGGTATTGGTGATGGCATTCATCCTCCTTTTCAGAGCAGTGTTCGTAGTGCTTGTGATCAAGTGAGAAGAACTGTTTTTCCCTCGCAGTGATCGCGGTAAAGCTTCGCTACAAGAGGTAAACACTACAATCATGAGGACCATTCGCATGGATCTTTTGGTGGCAATTTTTCCACTGAGTTATAGTTTTAAATACGCAAATTTCCAACACAACCATCTCAAATGTCATTCTCTCAGATGAAACCTCTACGAAGGATACTAATCCTTATATGCATGTCATCATCCATATATGCATGTCGGCCGATTTCATCACGTCTCCAGTTGGACATCCCCATCGGGATTAATAACATCATGTCCCCAATTGGACATCCTCGTAAGGATTAAAAAAACATCACATCCCCAATTGAACATGTAACACCCGGGGCTGACGAGGGCGAGGAGTGATCGCCGGTGCATGAGGCACGGACAAGGAGCAGTTCCTGGCAGGCTTCTAGGTGGAGGGATACATGAATGAACCAATTCACACCGGAATGAGAGGGATCCTGAGGCTGTGCAGGTATTGGACTGTACAGATGAAGGAAGGCTTATAAGAATTGATTGGTACTACCTATATCAACAAGATGCATCTTCTTTTCGGTAGCCCATCACTTAAGAACTCCAAAGTTAAGCGTGCTTGACTTGGAGTAATTCTGGGATGGGTGACCTCCTGGGAAGTTTTCCTAGGAAGCATGTGAGTGAGGAAAAAGCACGCTGAAGAGACTCGTGTTGGTTTGTGGGGACAGTCGACAATCCTTAAAGTAGTCTGGGCCGTTACAAATGGTATCAGAGCGGACCTCTCCCAGTACAGTGTGGTTCGGGGACGAACCAAGCGGAAGCTGGTGGGCATGTAACACCCGAGGCTGACGAGGGCGAGGAGTGATCGCCGGTACATGAGGCACGGACAAGGAGCGGCTCTTGGCAGGCTTCTAGGTGGAGGGATACATGAATGAACCGATTCACACCGGCAGCGACAGGAAGAGAGGGATGCTAGACAACAATAGAATCCGGTTGGAGTAGGTGAAGTTGTAAACACTGGACTGAATGCTTGCATGAAGGGGAATCCTCCCCAATTCCATGGAGAGTACAATCCGGAAGTTGCTGAATTATGGCTGCAAGAAATCGAGAAAGTCTTTGCGGCTATCCAGTGCAGAGAGGATAGGAAGGTTACTTAATTACGCTGCTTTCATGCTAGTCGGAGCAACTGAAGCATGGTGGAAAAACAGAGACTGCTAGAGGCTGGAGGAAGACTATTGACCTGGGAGGTATTCCGTGAGAGCTTCTTGGAGAAATATTTTCCAAGGAGTATTCGTCAAGAGAAAGAAAAAGAATTCCTAAGCCTGAAGCAGGACCAGAAGGCGGTTGGAGAATACGCCATGAGGTTCGAGGCGCTGCTGAAATTCTCCCAATTTTACCAAGTGTACCCGGATGAAGACTGGGTGTGCTAAAGGTTCGAAGACGGACTAAGCTTCGAGCTAAAAAGAGCCATGCTGCCGTTGAGTATCCGATCATTTCCCGAGCTAGTGAAAAAATGTACCATACTGGAAGGACACGATCAAAAGAGAATTACACAAACTCCAGCAACAAGTGGTGGACCAACCAGGAGCTTTGGTCAGAAAGGCCGAGGAGGAAAGTTCCAACTAAGGGCGAAGCCTTACAGTCGCCCGAATCAGCAACCAGCAAACTATGGAAGAGGAAATGCCAGTCAAGGGCAACCAGGATTCTCCAAGTGCTTTCGATGTGGCGGGCCGCATCAAGTGAAAGATTGTGCCCAAGCACCGAATATCACCTGCTTCCGTTATGGCACGTGGGGTCACTATGCCAACGAGTGTCGAACGGGGGACGCCGGTAAGGGCTAAGTTCAACAGCAAGTCGGGAGGGCTCAGAGTGCTGGGACTGCTGGACAACAAGTGGTGGGCCAGTAGAACAGGCCGCAGACAACGGGAAGAGTGTTTGCCGTGAGAGGGTCTGAAGCCTCTCAATGCCCCGATATTTATGAAATTAGAAAATATCTGAATGCGAAAAGACCAAAATGCCCCTGGTCTTTTTCCTAAAGGACGTTTACATCCCTAAAATATCTAAGATTTTGATGACCTCACCCCCCTCTCTCTTATTTTCGTGCCTCTCTTTCTCCTCTCTCCCTTCACGTTCTTCTTCTTCTTCTTCCTTTCTTTCTTCTTCTCCATTTTTCTTTCCTTCCTTCACCTCCATTTTTCTCAAGCTTCCACAAGGATTTTCAAGCAAGTTTGTGAAGCAAAGTTGATCCTCTCATCCTCCTCTATCACCTAGGAGGTATAGATTTCACTCTTGAGCTCTCAATCTTCATTTTTCTCCATTGAAGTTCATAGTTTCAAGTTTATGCTTCAAACTTCAAAAATCTCTAGAAAATTGTAGAAAAATCATTTTGAGGCCAAACCAATTTCTATGAGCCAGTATCATCCCCTACTATCATAATCCAAG
Organism: Ammopiptanthus mongolicus; assembly: GCA_039655645.1. Classification (NCBI taxonomy): domain Eukaryota; kingdom Viridiplantae; phylum Streptophyta; class Magnoliopsida; order Fabales; family Fabaceae; genus Ammopiptanthus; species Ammopiptanthus mongolicus. The sequence continues at coordinate 64,193,256 of CM077345.1, forward strand.
AGCTTGAAATTAAATAAGCTCTCTAACCAGTTGATAGGACCCGAAATGGTGCAGCGAACGACGGAGCAAGTTAAGAAAATTCGAGAAACGATGAAAATCGCACGGGATCGACAAAAGAGCTGCAGTGATAGGAGAAGGAGACCTTTGGAGTTCCAAGAAGGCGACCATGTCTTTATGAGAGTCACTCCAAGAACTGGAATCGGCAGGGCAATCAAATCCAGAAAGCTTACACCTAGATTTATTGGGCCATTTCAAATTCTTCGCCGAATTGGTCCAGTTGCCTACCAAATTGCCTTACCTCCCAACCTATCCAATATTCACAATGTATTCCCTGTATCCCAACTCAGAAAATACCATCCTGATCATCACACGTGATAGAGCCCGAAACAATCCAGGTAAGGGAGAACTTAGAATACGAAGCGTTGCCTGGTCGGATTGACGACACGAGGGTGAAAGAACTCCGCAGAAAGCAGATTCCCTTAGTCAAAGTCATATGGGATGCTACCACAGGAGATGCCACCTGGGAACGTGAAGAGGATATGCAGCAGTGGTATCCACATCTATTCTAAGGTACGTCAAATTTCGAGGACGAAATTCTTTTAAGGGGGTAGTAATATAACACCCCGATTTTCTTAATCTTTTAATTTCTTAATGTTTTACTTAATAGGGTCTAGAAAATTAAATAAAATATCTTGTCTGGTGTGTCAAAAGGCAAAGATTGAACACCAGAAACCAGCAAGGTTATTACAATCACTGGATGTCCCATAATGGAAATGGGATAGCATTGCAATGGATTTTGTTTCTGGACTGCCAAGAACGCAAAAGAGATGCGATGCGGTTTGGGTAATCGTTGACAGGCTTACGAAATGTGCTCATTTCTTGCCGATCAACCAAAGGTATTCTTTGGAAAGATTAACCCAGATTTACATCAAAGAAGTGGTGAGATTACATGGAATACCTTCGAGTATAATTTCGGACAGGGATCCGAGGTTTACTTCTAGGTTTTGGCAGAGTCTAAATGGTGCATTGGGGACGAAGCTCAGGATGGTCAGTCTGAAATGACGATTCAATCGTTGGAGGATCTTTTAAGAGCATGTGTTTTGGAAAACACAGGAAGTTGGGACGAATTCCTTCCAATGATTGAATTCACTTACCATAATAGCTTCCACTCGAGTATTGGCATGGCGCCATACGAGGCACTATATGGACGAATGTGTCGAACACCTCTCTATTGGTATGAAACCGGGGAATAGTAATAAAGTACTACATAGTATATATCAGTACAGACTGAAATCAAAATACATAACTAAGCCAAGAGACAGCTCTCCGGCTAGCCACGATCATTGCCCAACCTCTCGAGGCTAGGGTCCAAAGCACGTTCTCCAGCGTTAGGCTCGTAAGGAATGCCGTCTAGCTCTTCAGCAACTGGTTCCTCCTCCGAATCTTCCCATAAAATAAGAGCAACACATACAGTAAAATAGTGGGAGATAAGAAACATATATCATCAATATGGGAGAGGGGAATCAGTACAACATATCTATATATACATCACACAACACAGATAACATATACAACACAACATCACCCATCTCTTAAGTCACCCATCACAATCATCTCAAACATCATTCTATCAAATAAGCTTATAGGAGGGATACTAGTCCCTATGTATATGCTGTCTTCCCTATATGCATGTCGGCCGATACATCACGTCCCCAATTGGACATCCCCGTCGGGATTACATCACAGCACATCACATCACATCCCGCCTTGGGATTTTACGTAACGTCCCCAATTGGACATCCCCCTTTGGGACCAAATGCTGTGGTATGAAATGAGATGAAAATGCAACAAACATCCATCGCAGGTTGATATCGGAACCTCACGCCTAAACACTCGTCCACGACCACGACACATCGCATCACATCAACATTAACATCAACATCAACATCACATCACATCATATCACATCACATCGTCATCAACATCACATCAGCATCAGCATCACGATGTCCTCCGTCTACGAGCCACAGCTCCACGGTCGGGACCACAACGATATCAACCCGAACAACATCATCACTCACCATACTCTCATCAACACTCAACCACCAGTCAAATCACAATAACATTACAACAGTAATTTGCCCAGTATAAACATCACTATAAAGCCAGATAACAATAAATCACTCCAACGGTTTAACACAACAGGTAAACAGATAATCAATTAAACAAATCAACACATCAACCTCAATCAATTTCATCATCCATAATATCAACTTAGTGGTGATAGCCCAAAAGTACCTACACCCATGGTTCAGGCACTTTATCCAGGGCTCAACCTCTAGTAGGGTTTAAGGTTTCCCCTACATAGATATATATACTCTATACTAAGCTTGCCTTCCCGACGATATTAGTTCTTTCTCCCCACCTTAGAACCTACTAATGGGGCAATTCTGTATGTGATATATTTATTTATATTTGAAGCTGTGTACTTTGAAGCGTAGCGTGCCATTTATTGTTTTTCGCGCTAAATTTCCCGCTTTGCTTCGTTTTAATAAGGCGTGCTCACGTTAATTATGCGATTAAGATTAGTTAATATCTTAGGTTTTACTGATGGGACGGCGGGTCGTCTCAGAACATTCCACCTCGGGATTAAAAACATCACGTCCGCAATTGGACATCTCCAAGAACAGGTCGTGCTGCACATATTTCTGGGTTTCTGTATTTGCACGAGCATAAGCACGACCATGCTTTTTCAAGCACAGGCCATGCTTTTCATATATTCTGGAATTTTGAATTTTGCAGTTAGCACGACCGTGTTCCCTGTTAGCACAGCCGTGCCAAATATTAATTTCTGGAAAAATAATTTTAGCATGACCGTGCCTCATATTAGCACGGCCGTGCCCAACTCAGAATAATGAATTAAATTATTTTTAGCTGTGAATTCAGTCCATATGTCTTGTGCCTATATTGATTATCATCATTGCTTATATTTGGTTATTCTTGACACTAATGTTTGATTTTTGGCTTATACAGGACTATGGCACCTAAACGTAGCCGCACAAAGCATGGCAGTTCTTCCCGTCTTATAGGGAACGAGCTACTAACCTTCACTGATGCTGGCCACCAGGCCAGATTCACCCAGCTTGGCTCATTTGAGATTCTGGCCCAGAGATATCTAAACATGGATACCCTGGCCATTTATGGACTCGCCCCCCGGGCCAATTGTGAATATATGCCTTGACAGGATTAATTTAGTTTTGATGATTGACAAAAGATTCCTCAAAGGATATGAATGAAAAAAGGAATCAAGGAGAATGTGAATATGATGATTGACAAAAGGAGTCCTAGAAGGACAAGAATACACAAAGCGAAAAATAGCATCAAGGAGATCAAGTTCTTCAAGATTGGGTTATGGGAAATTTTCTTTCTTGTAATCTGTGTTTTTAGGATCTCTTTGTAAATGGTAGTAAATCTCTCAGTCTAAAATCAATCACACAAACGCATAAAATAAACTTAATAGGCTTTAAGTGATTTAATTGGATAAAGTCAATTAGAAGCCATTAAGTTTAAAATCAGTTGGTTTTAATAAGTATAATATATTAAAGGATTTCTAATAATTGATTACCTTCTATATGAAAAACTGATTACAGAAACAGAAGTACAATAATCGATTGGCATAATCGATTATGAACATATGTGAATTAATTGAGCTAAATGAGAAAAGATATAATCGATTACATAATTGATTATAATCATATGCTTGTAAAAGGATCGTTAAACAGAAAGGTCCTAATTGATTAGAGTAATCGATTATAAGGCTACTGCCTCCCAGAGCCTTTTGCCTTAAGTGAGATAATCGATTATGTCTTATTGAATAATCAATTATGATGCAATGGAAATTAAAAATTCCTATTGGGCTTAACCTAGTTCCTATGGGCTTAATTCTTTCTCTATAAATAGGAAGGTTTTGGTAGCTCTTTAAGTAACACTCTCAAATACTAATTGCCCTGAAACTCTTTCTCAATCTTTTATCACTCTCATTATACTATACACTTTGAATATATACTTATATTGAGAGAAAACATTTACTCCATAAAGTTTGAGATTGTATTGTGCTTCAATTTGTTTTTATCTGCACTATTAAGAGTGCTATATTGTGGTAAGAGTCAAACGACTTAAACCATCTTTTGGTTACCAAATTGACAATAGAAGTGATATCTCTTGGGTTGATTAAGGCTCTTTCACTGGGAAAGGTTATATCCCTGGTCTATGAGGAGTGCTCTATAGGTTACCACCGCCTGTTAAGCTTGGTTGACTCTCTGTCACTAGGGGAGGTTATTTCCTTGGTCTGTGAGGAGTGCTCGAAAGATTACCAGCATTTGTTAAGCTTGGTTGAGGCTCTTTCACTAGGGGAAGCGATATCCCTAGTTTGTGAAGTGTACTCTTGGTTGTAAAGGTTTCTAGCTGAACCTGATTTAAAAACTAGTTATTGAGTGAAATCCCTTGGTGGTTGACCTTGGGGACTGGACGTAGGCTACTGGGGTAGTTGGTAGCCGAATCAGGATAAATATGCGTGTTCTCTCTTTCCCTATCCTTTATATTATCGTAGTTTATTATTGATATTTATCTTAAAGCAATTTACTTATAGTGCTCTTCATTCAGTCATTTTATTTAACACCATTGTAATTTATTTTATTCCGCTGTTATCTCTGATTAAGTTTTAAAAAGGCATTTTGATTGCACAAAAAGTTTTCAATTACACGATCACCCAATTCGTCCCCCTCTTGGGTATTGGTTGCCATGACCAACAACAACCACCTACTTCAGAACATCGGGTAGGAGTGAGTCGCTGCAGTCCGATGCCCAGCATTCCGAGAGCCCAATCTGGAGTTCCTCTCCTCCTGTCATTACTTTGATTATGATATTGAGGGAGAGGAGCCTAGGGTATCTATTCAGATGAACGGCCGCATCTGGAGGATGTCGTTAGTGGACTTCAATGTTCGCCTGGGATTCGAGATAGCGGAGTCAGTCCGCTTATAGAGGTATCAGGATGCTCTGCTGGATATGCTAGTGGAGTTCTCAGACGGGACCTTTTGGGCCATGATCACTAGAGGGAGTGTAACATCCCGATTTTCTGCGACTCTAATCGAGTTGGTTAATCTCGATTAGCGCTTTGGATTCTTGTGTGAATTGTTTTGTATTAGTTTAAGGCTTAGTTGGAAGCTTAGGAATAGGCTTGAACAAGAGTGGAAGTGCCTAAGGTGTTAAACGAGAAACTGGGGAAGTCAGAAGTTTGGGAGGCTCTTCCCATCTGAGCAGCATGGGCCAGGATGAAGGCAGAGAGGATGAGGTTCCATGCTCAAGCATGGAGGGAACCCCACGCTCAAGCGTTGGTACGCTCAAGCGTGCAACTTTGCAATGCTTAAGCATTCTCAACAGGACCTTAAGTGGTGTTTCCACTTTCTTCTCCACACTTGCACAAAAATTCTAGATTCTCCTCCATTCACTGAACCTAGAGAGAGGGCAGAGAGAGGTTTAGAGAGAGAATTTGAAGGTTTCGGGACTTCGGAGCTTCCGATCAAGATTCCATCTACATCGTTGAGATCGTGTTCTTCGTGTTCTACGAGTTCCTACCTTTTTCTTTTAATCTTTGGGCTTGCCCTAGAGCTAACACCGTTGTATACGTGTTGTGCTCGTAATTAGGGCAAAGTTTGTGCTTATGATTGCTCGTGTTGGGAGCTTGAGGCCACAGCTACCATGGGTATTCGGAGCTGTTCTTGCTGCATGGGAGGACTTACCGGTGATCGTAACAAGATTCGTGCCAACTGTTCAGTTGGGGAGAAAGAGTATTGCTGCCGTTGGGAAGGCAAGGGTAGTGTAGTTGTATTTTCTGCTATGCGTAAGGGAGCCCTAACCCTACTAGTGGTTGAGCCCCGATAAAGTATCTAAACCCTAGGTTTAACATACTTTGGGCTATTACCATTAAGTTTAGAAACCCTAGGTTAGAGATATGTTGATTGAGGATGATCTGCTTCGTATGACTATATGTTGATGTGTGCTGTTGTGCTATCTGTATACGTGCCTATGTGCTTCTTAGTACCAGATATGCCTACTGTATTGTTGCTGTTGATATTATTACTGTTGCTGTCATTCTGCTTTGTGGTGATGTTGTGTGGTGGCGGAATGCCGGTTAGAGTTAAGTTTGGTTGTGTGCCGTGTTTGCTACCAGGTTGATACTGTGGATGGTGCCGTTGCTGTCATGATGACTGTTTGAGGCTGTGGCCGTGTTGTTTAAGCTGTGGCTCCTGGATATATGGCACCGACACTGTGGCCGTGTGGATGCGGTGGCATTGTGCTATTTCTGATTGAGTGTTTAGGCGTGAGATCTGGTATCAAACCCGTTGAGGTTGTTAGTTACATATCATCAGCTGCCAAGTGGCGAGGCAGTATGACAGGTAGTATGGGTTGCCAGCGTCATACGAGGTTAGTTGTACCAGAGTGCAGGTACGAAAAGTAGAAGGGGCGGTAAAGTGAGTGACCTTGGGGATGTTGACGGTCTCGGGAATAGTTTACAGTGACAGACAAGGTATCCCCTATCCTGTCGTGACGCCTAATCCAGTCCGATTTGCCCGACTAATCCCTGAGCTTTCCACGTTCCAGGCTAACGTTTCGAGGCGACCAAATACACCCCAGTTTCGGTGTGGAAGGGGGATGTACTCTTATTGGTCATGGCGAGCGGTTCGGTTTCTTGGAGAAACTAACTCCGTTCTGACACAGAACCTATTCCGGTGTGAACTTGTTGGAGTGTTGAATCGTTCCGTTGTGGAACCAGCTTTGTGAGTTTTCGATCGACATGCTGCATGGGATTAGTATCCCGGTCTAGAGGATTGATCTGAGCGTGAGACTCATGGAGGTGAATGTTTGTTGCATGTGTTGTTTCGGGACACGTTTGGTTGTATGCAGTGGCTGATATATGTCATATGTGCTACATCCTACTTGATGTTTTTTTACTGCACTGCTATTGTTATTCCAACTTTGTGTATGCTGTATTTCTTTTGTCCCTACTACTTTTGTTTGTCTGTTTTGGTTCTTGGTTCGCGTGAAGACGATGAACCACCTGATGGATCCGAGGGCGCACCCATAGATCACGTCAGCGCTGAGGATGCCGGTGTTGGGCATGATCAAGATCATCTATCATGAAGATCAGGGGTGGCGTGTGGACCCCTATACCTTTCTGACGGTCTACACTGGACCAGTGAGCATACTGTTCAGAGGACGGGCGTCACACAAGGAGGACATTGTGGGACCATTCAGAGTTATGCAGTTCTTACCTTTCCCACGCACGTGGCAGCCGCCGAGACATCATGAGCGAGACTACACCTGGGTCGAGCCAGCTTCTCCACAGGTGACCATCAGGAGAGGCTTCGTCTATCGAGGTCAGTGTTGGAGGACAGAGCAGTAATTAAGGGCCTACCGCAGGCATAGGGTTGTTGTGTCCAGCTCATTGTCTAAGTATGAGCATTTGGTGACTTATAGGCATACTCATGGGGAAGGCCAGGGTAGTTCAGGGCATCCTCACCACTGATGGTGGGAGCCTGCCAGTGCGTCCTAGGCTGTGAGCTAAGTCCTTTTTATGTACTTTTGAGTGAGGGACGGGGAGTGCTGGCAAGTTCTGAGGGTTATTTCTTCTTTTTGGCTTTGGTTGTATTTTTAGTCCTTTAGTTTTTGTACATACCGTATGTATATGTACGTACAATGCCCTGCTGATGGGGCTACGCTTATGCATGGTTTCTGTATAGTTATTTTATGTTGCGCTTTACTCTGATATGTTTGCCTATGCTTTTCCGTATGATTGTATGCTTTTAATGTGCTTATTTCCGCTATGTTGTGTGAATACCACGCTATTGCTAGAATACAGTAAGGAATAGTTATTAATGTAAGCTTGGGACTAATGGGATTATCCTACGTAAGTGGGGTTATCTTATTTTGGTGGTATCAGAACGTTGAGAATGTTCTGAAGCCAATGGAATGATTCCATATATATGCAGTCGTCACATTATTAGGGTATCAGAGCAGTTTGGTTCTATAACGGGATGTGGATGTCCGGAACCCTAACTGCAAGTCTAACAAGTGTACTGGCTTTAACGGTTGATACCCGAGTTCTGGTTTTGGGTAGAGTGTTCGATGCGCTAGTTATCGAAGTGTGATAACTGTTTTCATTCATAAGGCATATGATATGTTAACTATTAAGAGCTATTATATGTCTTATGAATTGGAAATGATAGCCCCTTTTATAGGAAGCTAAATGGCTCGTGGACAAGATAGAGGAGGAAGGTCGGCTGCAACCGGAGGCGACAATAGCAACAATAATAACAATGGTGACCACTCAATGACAGGAAGTGGTGGTGACACCTCTGAAGCGATGAGGGCTATGCAAAATTTGGCTATCGCGATGATGCAGCAAACTCAACAGACTGCCCAATACATGCAGAGGTGTGAGGAGAGAAAAGTAAGACCGAATCAGCTACATGCTGGAAGGGAAGGTGAGACGATGGATATTGGCCTGAATGCTTTCATAAAATAGAATCCTTCGCAACTCCACGGAGAGTATAATCCTGAAGCGACAGAGATGTGGCTGTAGGAGATCGAGAAAGTATTCATGGCTATCCACTATAGGGAAGACAGGAAGGTGATGTACGTTGCATTCATGCTGGTAGGCGCAGCAGAAGCTTGGTGGAAGAACAAGCTCAGGTTGTTGGAGACGGAAGGGAGGATCATTACCTGGCAGTTGTTTCGAGAAAGTTTCTTGGAGAAGTACGTTCCAAGGAGCATCCTACAAGAAAAAGAGAAAGAGTTCCTATGTCTGAAGTAGGAGCAGATGTCCGTTGGTAGTATGTGATGAGGTTCGAAGCGTTACTCAAAATTTTCTAGTTATACCAGGTTCATCCTGACGAAGAGTGGGTTTGTCGGAGGTTCGAAGATGGATGGAGGCCAGAGTTAAAGAGAATGATGCTACCTTTGAGCATCAATTCTTTTCATGAGTTAGTGGAGAAGTGCATGGTGTTGGAGGGGCATGACTGAGCAGGGTCAGTCTAATCACAACCAAAGAGTGGTGGACCTGTTCGCAGTAGTGGCCAGAGGGGCATAGGAGTGAGATTCAAACAGAGGGCAAGACCATATGATCGCCCAACTCAATTCAATATCACTCAGGGAGGGAGTAGCTCCAGCTAGGGGCAACAGGATAGCAGGACTTTTTTTCAATGTGGGGGACCGCATCTAGTCAGGAGCTGCCCAAGGACCCAACACATCTGGTACTTCAATTTTAATCAAATGGGTCACTATGCATAAGACTGTAAGCCCGAAGTTAGCAGAAGGGATCCGTTTCAATAGCCAAGGGGGAGAGCTTAGAGTGGTGGTGCAAGATCAGCTGTGGCAAGCTAGCGGAGTAGACCACAGACGACCGGAAGGGTGTTTGCCATGAAGGGTTCTGAAGCCTCTCGAAGCCCTGACCTGATAGAAGGTAAATGTTTAGTCTCTGGTAAACTTTTATCTGTTTTATTTGATTCGGGGGCCACTCATTTTTTTATATCATTAGAGTGCATGGATCATTTAGGGTTGCCTATTTCATCATTACGCTATGATTTGACTGTCTCAACGCCCATTGGCGATTCTATGACTACCTTGTCTGTATGCCTTGAATGTCCTATCACAATAGAGAACCGTCACTTTCTTGTTGACTTTATCTATTTGCCTATGCAACAGATAGATGTAATCCTAGGCATGGACTGGCTTTCAGCCAACCATGTGATGTTAGACTCTTCGAACAAAACCTTCAGTTTTTCCGAGTGATTTGGATTGATGCCTGCCGACAAGAATATTCTGACGGGTGGACAATCAGGCAGATGCATGGTGCTGTTCTCTTTGGAAGAAAAGGAGACTCCTAGTGTCAGAGCTTTACCTATCGTGCGAGAGTTTCTGGAAGTGTTTTCCCGATGATGTTTCCAGACTGCCACCAGAGAGAGAGGTGGAGTTTTCTATAGATCTTGAACCGGGAACTAGGCCTACGATAGAGCCGTATCGGATGTCTCTAGTTGAGTTGACGGAGCTGAAGAAACAGTTGGGCGAGATGCTAGGCAAAGAGTTCATCAGACCTAGTGCATCTCCATGGGGAGCGCCAGTGCTGTTTGTGAAAAAGAAAGACGGAAGCTCGAGACTGTGCGTAGACTATCGTCAACTGAACAAAGTGACGATAAAGAACAAGTATCTGTTGTCACGGATGGATGATTTGATGGATCAGCAGAAAGGAGTAGCTATGTTTTCTAGGATCGATTTGTGATCTAGATACTGAGATGACCCCATACATATGAAGCCTTCCCATTAGTCCCAACCTCTTATTATTATTATTATTATTATTATTATTATTATTATTATTATTAGCTATGCCTAGCCGTATATAAAGCGATAGCATGGTATACAAGCAGCGTTGCGAAAAACAAAATGACGTAAACAAGAACGGCAAGCATAGCAAACAATGATCAGAGTATAAGCAAAATAAGCATAATTGTATAATAACATGCATAAGTTAGCCCCATCAGTAGGGCACTGTACATACATATAAATACGGTTGGGTAGAAACCAAAAATACATCAAGAGCAAAAGAAAACACTCGGAGCTAACCAGCAACTTTCGTCCCCTCTGAAAAGATACATCAAAAGATCTCAGCTCACTCTCTAGGACGCATTGGCAGGCTCTCACCATCAGTGGTGAGGATGCCCTAAGCTACCCTGACCCTCACCATGAGTACGTCAGTAACGCACAATCGGCTCATACTCTGACGAAGAACTGGACACCACGATCCTACGTCTGCGGTAAGTCCTCAAGTACTGCTCGGCCCTCATGCGCTGGCCTTGGTAGACGTAACCTCTCCTACTGGTCACGATCGATGACTGGGGTGCTGCCCAAGCGTAGTCCTGCTCCCTCTGCCTCGGAGGGCGCCACGTCAGCGGAAAGAAGAGGAACTGGTAGATGCGATAGGGACCAATAATATCTACATACGGAGGTTTATCACTCCGGAACATCAAGCTGACTGGTCCTGTGTAGACCATCAAAAAGGTAGAGGGGTCTACACGCCATCCCCTCTCATCATGGTAGATAATCTCAATATCGCCCAGCACCAGAATCCGTGGTGCCCCCGTGATGAACTGGTGAAGCCTTGAGTCCATGCTGAATCTCCGCTGGCTCGTCATCTTCAAGCGAACCCATAATAGACAACAAGGAAAAAAGAAAGGGAGATATGAAATACAGCGCGTCATAAAGTAGGAAAACAGTAGTAATGCAGTAAACACACAACAAGTAGCATATAACAGATATCACATTTATAACATTTACTGTATTCCGGCACACATCTCTCGAGACAACAATTGTAACATACATCCATCCTATGAGTCTTACACTCAGATCAATCCTCTAGACCGGGATACTAATCCCATGCAGCATGTCGGCCGAAAAACGCACTTATGCAGGTTCCTAACTTGAATGGTTCCACACCCTGACAAGTCCACACCGGAACAGGTTCTGTGTCGGAACGGAGTTAGCCTGTCCAAGAAACCGAACCGCTCGCCGTGACCAATAAGAGTGCATCCCCCTTCCATACTGGAATCGGGGTATCTCGATAGCCATCGAATGTTAGCCTAGAACAACTGGAAAGCTCTGGGATTAGTCGGGCAAACAGGATTGGATAGGGTGTCACGACAGGATAGAAGCTACCTCATCCGTCACTATAAACTATTTTCGAGACCGGCAACATCCCCAAGGCCACTCACTTGACCGCCCAATCTACTCTCTGTACCCGCACTCAGGTAACGCTAACCTCGTATGACGCTGGCAGCCCATACTACCTGTCACACGGCCTAGCCACTTGGCAGCTGATGATGATATGCAGCAAACATACTCAACGGACGTGATACCGGATCTCACGCTTAAGCTCTTAATTAGAAACGACACAATGTCACTGCATCCACACGGCCACAGGCTCGACGCCACACGTCCATGAGCCACAGCTCAAGTAACACGGCCATAGCCTCAAGAAGTCAGTACAACAACAACGACACCATCCACGGTATCAACCCGATAACAACATGGCACATAGCCAAACTTATTCTACGGCATTCTGCCACAACTCTTAATGTGACAGTATACAGCATAGTAACAACAACAATATCACCATAGTAGCAGTAACATCAACAACAGTATATAAGCAGGTAGCAGCATATCACATATACCCAGTAGCATATAGGCAGACAGATAGCAACAACAACCAACAACATACAGTCATACATCAACAAACATCCTCGATTAACAGTTCTGTAACCTAGGGTTTCCAAACTTAACGGCGATAGCCCAAAGTAAGCTAAACCTAGGGTCTAGATACTTTATCAGGGCTCAACCACTAGTAGGGTTAGTGCTTCCCTACGCATAGCAGAAATCACAACCACATTACTCTTGCCTTCCCGACGGCAACAATACTCTTTCTCCCCACCTGAACTGTCGGCACGCAAATACACGCGATCACTGGCTCACTCCCCTTTCCTCTAGCTCGTATCCCCCTTAAATGGCATCTCGAAGAACAACCCCAATCCTCTTGGCAGCCGCAGCCTTAGTCCTCAATTTGCGGGAAATCACGAGCACGCACTTTGCCCTAATAACGAACACAACACATATACAACAGTGTTAGCCCAAGGGCAAGCCCAAAAGATCAAAGAAAAAGGTAAAGACTCGAAGAACGCCAAGAACATGAAAAATGCGTGTTAGGGGTTCGAGTTTACCTTGGGTGAATTGAGAAACTAATCCGTTGGAGTTGTGTAAAACTTCGCTGCGATTACAACGGTGTAGTCGGAATCGCGTTCCGGCGGCTCGATCACCTCGAAAGTGAGTTTCCCCTCTCTAAAACTCCAGAGCTTCTCTCTCTAACTCACAGGAACTTAGAGAATTTCATCCAGAATGAGAAGGTGAAAGTGGAAGCTCCACTAATGGTTTCTGCTGTCCACGCTTAAGCGTTCATCACTTTGCACGCTTGAGCGTTGCCACACTCTAGTGTGGGATCTCTCCACGCTCAAGCGTGGGACCTCGTCCACTCTGCCTGCTCCCTGACCTGACACGTGTCTCACATGCGTCCAAACTCAGAGCAGCTGCTCAACGCACTCAGCAAACTGAAGCGTCCAACTCCTCCCACGCTTAAGCGTCCGAATGCTTGAGCGTGGAGTCCTACCATGCTTGAACGTCAAGCTCAGCGAGAGAAGAACTTCCAGTCTTCTAACTTCCTCAGTTACTCGTTTAACGCCTTAGGTACCTCCAAACTTGTTCAAGCGTATTCCTATGCTTCAAACTAGGCCTAAAACTAACACACAACAATTCACACAATCATCGAAAGCCCCGATCGAGGTTAATCAGTTCGATCAGGTCACTGAGAAACCGGGATGTTACATTACCACCCCCTTACAGAAAATTTCGTCCCCAAAATTTCTGTCGTATACCTACGAACAAATAAGGATGACTCTGGCGCATCTCAGCTTCGCGTTCCCACGTTGAATCACCAGTCACTGGGTTCCATTCCACTCTTACTAACGGAATGTGCTTACCGCGTAGCTCCTTGATCCTTCTATCCAAGATCCGAACAGGTGAAGCTTCATACTCCAGATTCTCTTTCAGTTGAATTGATTCGGGCTCTAACACGTGTGATGAATCCGGATAGTATTTTCTGAGCTGAGAGACGTGAAAGACGTCATGGAGATTTGAAAGATTTGGTGGCAAAGCTATCTGATAGGCTACAGGGCCGATTCGTCGAAGAATCTGAAACGGTCCTATGAATTTAGGTGTTAGCTTCTTGGATCTGATTGCCATGCCCACTCCAGCTCTTGGGGTAACTCTCATGAAAACATAGTCGCCCTCTTGGAGTTCCAAAGGCCTCCTCCTCTTGTCAGCGTAGCTCTTCTGCCTGTCCCTTGCAACCTTCATCTTTTCCCGTATCTTATGGACTTGTTCCGTCGTCTGCTGTACCAACTCTAGTCCTAACAACTGACTTTCTCCCATCTCAAACCAGCATAACAGAGTCCTGCACTTTTGTCGATGCAGTGCTTCGTACAGCACCATCCCAATACTAGAATGGAAACTGTTGTTGTAAGTAAACTCGATCAATGGAAGAAACTCGTCCCAACTTCCCGTGTTTTCCAACATGTACGCCTTTAAGAGATCCTTCAATGACTGAATTGTTCGTTCCGACTGACCATCCGTTTGAGGATGATAAGCAGAACTCATACTTAACTTAGTTCCCATTGCACTGTGTAAGCACCTCCAAAACCTTGAGGTAAATCTTGGATCGCTGTCCGAAACGATACACGAAGGCACCCCATGATGCCTTACAACTTCCTTGATGTAAATCTGAGTTAATCGCTCCAGAGAGTAACTCTGGTTGATTAGTAAGAAGGGAGAACACTTCGTCAATCGGTGAATGATTACCCAGACTGCATCACACCTTTTCTGAGTTCTCGGCAACCTAGAAACAAAGTCCATAGCAATATTATCCCATTTCCATTCTGGGATGTCTAACGATTGCAACAACCCTGCTGGCTTCTGGTGTTCAATCTTCGCTTTCTAACACAGCAAGCAGGTTAGGACATAAGCTGCTACGTCTTTCTCCTTGGCCACCAGAACCGCTTCTTCAGATCATGATACATCTTGGTAGCCCCCGGATGGAAACTCATCTTGCTTTTGTGTGCTTTCTCGAAGATCATATTCTTAACTTCTCTATCCGCCGGCACACAAACCTGATGACCATACCTAAGCAAACCATCTATACCTCTTCTGAATTATGAAGTCTTGCCTTCTTCTATCAACCGATTCACACTCTAGAGGTACTTATCCTCAGCTTGCTTATTACATAACAGGTTCAGGAAATCTCTAGTTACTCTAACCATCCCCAAATTCAACTTATACTCGACGATTTCCGCTTCTTGGTTCAGATCTTTAAACGCCTCTAAATGCTCTAGCTCCTTTACCATCATCGCAGATACGTATAGGGACTTCCTACTGAGCGCATCCGCTACAACATTCGCCTTACCTGGATGGTATTGCAGGTCGAATTCACAGTCCTTTATGAATTCCATCCATCTTCGCTGCCGCATGTTCAACTCCTTCTGGTCGAACAGATACTTCAGGCTCTTATGGTCGCTAAACACACTGAATTTAGCACCATAAAGATAGTGTCTCCATATCTTCAATGCAAACACTATCGCAGCCAATTCCAGATCATGCGTTGGGTTGTTCTGCTCATGTACTCTTAATTGCCTGGAGGCATAAGCCACCAATTTCCTGTCTTGCATGAGCACATATCCCAAGCCTTGATAAGATGCATCACAGTATACATCAAATGGTCTTAAAGGATCTGGTAACACCAGCACAGGTGACGTGGTCAGTCTCCCTTTCAATTCCTGGAAACTCTGCTCACAAGCCTTTGACCACTCAAACGTTTTCCCTTTTCTCGTCAACTGCATCATAGGTAATGCAAACTTAAAGAATCCTTCTATAAACCTCCGATAGTAGCCCGCTAAACCAAGAAAACTCCTCACTTCGTTTACAGACTTAGGGCTTTGCCAACTCACTACTGCCTCAACTTTCGCAGGATCCACTGTGATTCCATCCTTACTGATCACATGGCCTAGAAACTAATCTTCCTCTAACCAAAACTCACACTTCGACAGTTTAGCATACAACTGCCGGTCCTTTAGCACTTGCAACACCGCCCTCAGATGCTCTTGGTGTTCCTGTTTACTCGGAGAGTATACAAGGATGTCGTCGATAAAAACAACAACAAACTTGTCGAGGAACGGTCGGAAGATCCTGTTCATATAATCCATGAACACGGCTGGAGCATTAGTCACACCAAACGACATAACCAAATACTCATAGTGACCATACCGACTCCGAAAAGCAGTCTTTGGCACATCCTCCTTCTTAACTCAAATTTGATGGTATCCAGATCGCAGGTCGATCTTAGAAAACACAGCTGCTCCTTTCAGCTGATCCATCAAATCATCTATCCGTGGTAACGGATACTTGTTCTTTATCGTCACTTTGTTCAGCTGATGATAGTCTACGCACAGTCTTGAGCTCCCGTCTTTCTTCTTCACAAACAACATCGGAGCTCCCCATGGAGATGCACTAGGTCTGATAAATTCCTTGCCTAGCATCTCGTCAAATTGCTTCTTTAACTTCATCAGCTCTTCTGGAGACATCCGATACGATGTTATCGATATAGGTCCAATTCCCGGTACCAAGTCTATGGCAAACTCCACCCCTCTCTCTGGTGGTAATCCAGGAACGTCATCGGGAAACACATCTGGAAATTCTCGCACGAGAGGCAAAACTTCAACACTAGGAGTCTCCTTCACTTCCAAAGAGAACAACACCATATACTCGTCCGATCGTTCACCCGTCGGAGTACTCTCGTTGGCAGGCATCAATCCAGATTGCTCGAAAAAACTGAGAGTTTTATTTGAACAGTCTAACATTACAAGGTTGGCCGAAATCTAGTCTATGCCTATCTGTTGCATAGGCAAACAGATAAGGTCAACAAGAAAATGACGATTTTCTATCGTAACGGGACATTTACGACATATAGATAGGGTTATTAAAGAATCACCGATAGGTGTTGAAACAGTTAAGTCATACGGCAAAGTAGAAATAGGCAACCCTAAATGATACATACACTTTACCAATTTGAAAGAATGCGTAGCCCCCGAATCAAACAGAACCGACAAAAGCTTACCAGAAACTAAGCACTTACCTTGGATTAGATCAGGATTTTGGGAGACCTTCTGGTCGTCTGTGGCCTGCTCTGCTGACTTACCACGACTGATCTCGCTCCACCACTCTGAGTCCTACCACTCTGCTGCTGAAAATCAGCCCTTCTGCTCACTTCGGGCTTGCAGTCTGACGCATAGTGACCCATCTGATTGCAATTAAAACATCTGATGTGTTGGGTCCTCGGACAACTCTTGACCAAATGCGGTCCTCCGCACTGAAAAAAGTCTTGATCTCTTGTTGTGCTTGACTGGAGTCGCTCATTCCATGGTTGACATTGAATCGAGCCGGGTGATCATACTGCCCTACTCTCTTTTGGAACTTGCTGCTTCTGCCACTTTCACTGCTCCGAAAAGGTCCACCACTTGTCTTTTGTTGGATGACAGTTCCTGCTCGGTCATGTCCCTCAACAACTGTGCATTTCTCCACCAACTCAGGAAAAGATCCAATACTCAAAGGCAGCATTGCTCGCTTCAACTCGGGCCTCAACCCATCCTCGAACCTCCTGCAGACCCATTCTTCATCCGGATGGATCTGATAGAACTGAGAGAATTTGAATAGGGCTTCAAATCTCATCGCGTACTCACCCACGGATAACTGTTCCTGTTTCTGACTCAGGAACTCCTTTTCTTTTTCCTACCGGATGCTCCTCGAAAAGTATCTCCAGAAAACACTCCCTGAACAGTTGCCATGTCAACACCCTTCCTCCGGCCTCTAGCAGTCTGGCCTTGGTTCTCCACCAAGCCTCTGCTGCTCCTACTAACATGAAGGCAGCATATGTGACCATGAAAACTTTTTCTATCTCCTACAACCACATTTCCGCAGCCTCAGGGTTATACTCTCCATGGAATTGGGGAGGATTTCCCTTCACGAAGGCATTGAGACCGGTATTCAGCATTGAGACCGGTATTCACCATCTCATTCTCCCTTACAGCATGCAGCTGATCCAGCCTGACTTCCCTCTCTTCCTGCCTTTACATATACTGGGCAGTCTATGGAGTCTGCTGCATCATGGCGGTAGCCAAGTCCCTCGTGGCCCGCATGGCTTCAGAGGTGTCACCACCACTCCCTATCCCTGAGTGGTCACCATTATTGTTATCATCATTAGGTCTAGTTGTCGGCTGTAACACCCTGATTTTTGAGTTTTCCTAATTATTCAGTAATTATGAACTTATATTTTATTCGAGGCCTTAGAAATGGCAATAAAATATTCTAACCAGATAGGAATGTCCTACATAACCATAGGAAGCCATGGTTAAGTTTCGGGCGAAAGCTCAAACGGAGCCCGGTCTGCGTTTTTCACGGATAGTAGTCTTTTTCTACTATCAAGACCTAATTTCGACTCGTGAACGAAACAGTTAGGTTTTATATTTTATTTCCAACAATATTGGTTATTTTGAAAATATTCAAAATAAATAAGTCGTCATACGACTTTCTTGGGCGAAAACCTAAATCGGGTGAAGAACGGATATGAATACGAGATTTCAGTGAACCGCTACGGATAAGATTGAAGTCACATGGTGTACTATGGCTCATCAGTGACTCATCAGTGTAATGATTACGTTTAGAAAATATCTAGACGTGAAATGACTAAAATGCCCTTGACCCTTTTCATAATTACCATTTGCCCTTGAATGAAAAGACCGTTTTGCCCTTGAGAATTTACGGAATAACCATTCTGACCCTGTGACTCACCATGTCATCATTACCTTTCTATAAATATCTAGATATTTATAGGGGAAATGACATTTATGCCCCTAGTCTTTGAAGGAAGTACCAAATTACCCTTTTGGTTATTTACAAGTTTGCCATGACATCAATATATATATATATATATTTCTCTCTTTCTCTCTCATGGCCATTTCGGCCAGCTCTCTTTCTCTCTCTTCTCTCTCTTGTTCTTCATCTTCTCTCACTTGTTCTTCATGTTCTTCATGAGTTCTTGAGTGTTCATCAAAAGTTCTTCACAAAAACCTTAGTTTGATCTTCAAAAGTTGAAGTTTTTGAGTGAAAACTTGTTTCTTCTTCACTAATCTTTGATCCTAGGAGGTATGATCCTCATCTTAACTCTCTCAATCTCTCTATTTCATCTCTTGAATCACTTGATTCATTAAGATCCAAGTTTAGATCTAGAACTTTGAAAATCCATAGAAAATTGTAGAAAAATCCTATGATCATGAAACCAATTTCTATGAAACCATCATGATGTGTACTTCGAGTGTCTCGAAGCATGAACCCAAAAGCAGTTTTCTCCCTATTCTTCCATGGGAGGGCCGAATCCTAATCATGATGAAAGGATGGGTTTTGTTACAATTTTTGGCTATACAACACTTGTTCTAGCTTACTTGATGTCTTTGAACCCTAAACCCAAAAGCAAAACATCAACCAAAGCTCCTAACCTATTTCTCCTCTTCATGGCCGAAACATATAGGGTGTAGAACCATGAGTTTTGTCTCAATTTTTTGGGTCATGAGACTTGATTTAGTGTTAATCATGCTTAAGGACCAACCATCCTAAAGTTTGGAACCAAATGAGATCCCTAGCCTTTTTATCCTTTCATGGCCGAACCCTATACCTTCTTGGGGAATAAAACTTATGTTATAGATTGATGTTGCTTTTTTGTTTGAATTGAATTGTGTTTGATTGTTTTAGGCAACGCAAACGGAACCGGAGCCGGAATCGAGAACCGATCTAGTTTGAAGTGAATACCTTTGTGAGGTAAAGGGAGGTAGATCATTTTGAGTTTGGTAGCCTCATGGTATATGATTGATTGGTGTGTTATGATTGAATTAAGACTTGATGTATATGTATACTTATATACTGGATTGATTGGATGTTAAGTGTTGTGCATAGTTGGTTATTTGATATAACTGTGGCATGGATGCCTTGGATGATATCTTATTGTTATATTGAACTGTTGATATATATATCTATACATATATTTATATCCTGGATGAGCATAGGACTGGCTATGTCTTGATGATTGTTAAAAGACTCGGAATCGAAATCAAAGTTTTGAAGACCGTGTTTTGAAAATCAAAAAGTGGTTTTGGAAAACGTGTTACTTTTTAAGAAAAGTTAAGTTCCCTTTTGAAATATATGTTCTTTTGAAAAGTATGTTCTTTTGAAAAGTATGTTCTTTTGAAATATATGTTCTTTTGAAATGTATGTTCTTTTGAAAAGTATGTTCTTTTGAAATGTATGTTCTTTTGAAAAGTATGTTCTTTAAAAAGTGATTTTGTGAAAAGTCGTGCAAAATGTGTTTTATTCTGTAAAGTGTTTAAAAAGGGCGTGAAACCTTAGAAAACGGTTTTGTTCTCAAGAAAGGTGTTTTTCCCGGAAAATGTGGAAATGTTTTATTTCAAGAAAACAAAAGTGTATTTTGTTTTCCAAAGTTGTTTTGAGAAAGTTTGACCGAAAAGAAAAATGATGAACCTTTGAGATGAACCCAAACCTAGTGGCCGAGACGTCAGGGCTAGTGTTTTGTGGATTGAACACTCGGACTTTGTGTCCTGTGTTTTTGATTTGAGTGGGCTGAATGCCTTTTTCAAACGAGTCGTGGACTTTTTGTCTCGACATTTGAAAGAATAAATGTGGATTGAGCACTCGGACTTCGTGTCCTGTGTTTTTGATTTGAGTGGGCTTAATGCCTTTTTGAAACGAGTCGTGGACTTTATGTCTCGACATTTGAAAGAATGAACGCAAAG
The DNA here is from genome assembly GCA_039655645.1 of Ammopiptanthus mongolicus. NCBI lineage: Eukaryota > Viridiplantae > Streptophyta > Magnoliopsida > Fabales > Fabaceae > Ammopiptanthus > Ammopiptanthus mongolicus. The sequence continues at coordinate 64,213,820 of CM077345.1, forward strand.
AAAACAGAAAACTTTCTTTGTACATGCATGAACCGGCAGACGTGCCATTTGAAACCGAGCTACAACTCTAGTAGTTGAGAATGGAACCGGTTAAGACCACCAGGTCTGTAGGGGCATTCTGTGTTCGAGATCCCACAAGTGGCCGGTGGCGTTGCAACCCCGTGCCGTGGTATCGGCTGCCAAACACGAATGAACTCGATCAGGGGCTGGACTATTCAGGATATGGTTATGACGTGGTACCCTGGAACAATTGTTGTTCGGACCTAAATAGAGAGGCCGACTCATGAGAACAATTGTGTTACGGGTGTTACTACGGCCTATCGCTCGATGTTGGGAAGTTAGAATCTCCGGAGTACATGAATTAGAAAGATGATATTGAAGTCTCATGCATTATTATAAATCATGATTGTGTTTGAGATATTATATTGTGTTGTATAGATAACTGTTCATATGACTGTATTTATGCTGTTTGTCGCCAGTGCGGCTATCGTGATAAATTTATTATATGAGTATCTCACCTTTGCCTGTACATGTTGGACACCCTGTTGTGTTTTTGGAACACATGTACAGATGTTGATCATAGGTCCCCGCGGAGACGTGAGGACTCAGATGACGGAGCGTTCTGATGAAGTTGACGTTGGGTTGTACCCCAATGGCTTCTTCTAGCCGACCAGCTTAGGGGTCTTTTATTTTGAGCAGTCTTATATTACTACACGCTTTTGAACTTATGTTTTCAAGTTTGTAATATGTTATACAATAGGTGAATACTGATGTGCTGTAAGAAGTTTATTTCTTCACCTTGAGTTTGTATTGCCTATGTATGCAGAAAATTTTTAGAACCGCGTTTTCGAACCTAGCTACTTAATTAAAGTATTTTTCTTCCGAAAGCAGCCAGCGTTTTATTTTCTTGATTTATTTCCGCATTAGAGTCCGAGTATGTAGCACCCGCGAGGGGGGTGTCACATTAGTGGTATCAGAGCTGGTCGAGTCTTTCGGGAATCCTTGGGGAGTGAGTCTGTTATGTTTGTGTTGTGTGATCTCTGTGTTAACCTTGTTTGAATTGTTTCTATGTTGAAGCAATGTGTGTTGACACACTAGTACACTGGAACACTGTTACTTGACACACTAGCATTTAACGCACGAATTTATGTTTCCTTATTAAGGTATGATTGGTCTGCCTTGTGAGGGAAACATGAATCTTAGAGGTGGTCGTGGTGGAGGTTGCGGCACTGCTGACAACAATGTTGATGACAACAACATCAATCGATCTATCCAAGTAATGGTTGGTATGGCGGCTGCTGTTGCTGAACAGATAGCTACGATGGATCAACAGAGTCAACAGAACCAACAAAGAGCTGATCTTGCTGCTCTTAATCCACCGCAGTTTCATGGGGACTGGAAGTGCGAGAGATTTGAAGGAGGTTTGCACTTCGGGATCAAGGAGTGTCAGGGGGACTGGAAGTGCAAGAGTACTGCAGGAGGGCCGTCTAGGTCCAGGAACCCAAACCAGTAGCAAAACCAGAAAGGGAAGCAGTCCCAGACTAAGCCATATTCCCGACCTCAAGGGAATGGTCAGAAACAGCAACCTTATCGTTCTGTCGCTTCTACTTACAGTGGAGGGGGTGGAAATGACCAGAACCAAGGCCAAATCCTGAGATGTTTCAAATGTGGGAAACGTGGACATCAAGCTAACAGCTGTGAGCTGGAAGGAGTTCTATGTTTCCAATGCGGGAAGATAGGACATTTCGCGAGGGAGTACCCTACACCAAAACCCGAGCCGACTGTCAACAATGTTCAAACTGCTAGACCCACAGCGAGAGGAAGGGTTTATACCATGAGTGGTGCTGATGCCTCCAAATCTGATGATCGCATGCAAGGTAGTTGCGTCATAGCTGGTAATCTTCTAATTGTACTATTTGATTCGGGTGCAACACATTCGTTTATCTCTTTGGACTGTGTGAGGCATCTGGACTTGCCTGTTTCTCCGTTGTCTTTTGATTTGATTGTCACAACTCCAACAACTAAGCTTGTTACTGTTAATACAGTATGTTTGAACTGTCCTATTACTGTTCATGATAGGAACTTCCTTGTTGACTTAATATGTTTGCCTTTGACTCAATTGGATGTGATCCTAGGCATGGATTGGTTATTTTCCAACCATATCCTTTTAGACTGTGCACATAGAACCTTAGTCTTCGTGACCCTGAGATTTCTGGATTTATAACTGCCAACCAAGTAAGAGCTTCTTTGAAAGAAGGAGATAAGGGATACATGCTTCTATCCTGTTTAGAAATCGAGAGGGATGTCATCTTGAGCGATGTGCCAGTTGTGAAAGATTTTCCGGAAGTTTTTCCCGAGGAAGTTCCAGGTTTGCCACCTATGAGAGAGATCGAGTTTTCGATTGATCTAGTTCCCAGATCCGATCCGATCTGTATAGCTCCATATAGGATGTCACCTACGGAGTTAGCCGAGCTGAAGAGGATCTGATGTCTAAACGGTTTGTGAGGCCAAGTGTGTCCTCGTGGGGAGCACCAGTGTTGTTGGTGAAGAAGAATCAACTGAACAAGATTACAATCAAGAACAAGTATCCTCTACCCCGCATAGATGATTTGATGGATCAACTTCAGGGAGCCTCTGTCTTTTCAAAGATTGATCTGAGATCCGGTTATCACCAGATCAGAGTAAAGAACAAGGACGTACCTAAGACTGCTTTCAGGACTCGTTATGGTCACTACGAGTACCTCGTGATGCCTTTCGGAGTGACAAACGCACCTGCTATCTTCATGGACTACATGAACCGGATGTTTCGTCCATATCTGGATCAGTTCGTTGTCGTGTTTATCGACGATATTCTCATCTACTCGAAAAGTTCCGAGGAGCATGAGGAACATCTACGACAAGTTTTGCAGATCCTTCACAAGGAAAAGTTGTACGCAAAGCTACCCAACTGCGAGTTTTGGCTGAATGAAGTCAAATTCTTAGGACACGTGATTTCGAAGGCAGGAATTGCCGTCGATCCTACAAAAGTAGAAGCAGTACTTTTATGGGAGAGACCTAAGACTGTGACAGAAATCCGCAGTTTCGCTGGACTAGCCGGTTACTACAGAAGGTTCATCGAGGGATTTTTGAAGATTGTTGCGCCGTTGACTCAGCTAACGAGGAAGGACCAACCGTTTACGTGGACTAACAAATGTGAGGAAAGTTTTCAGACGATGAAGGAACGTTTGACAACCTCACCAGTGTTAGTACTACCTAAGCCAGACGAACCGTATGAAGTGCACTGTGATGCTTCGCATCAAGGATTAGGATGGGTGCTTATGCAACATCGGAAGGTTGTAGCGTATGCTTCAAGCCAGTTGATGACTCATGAGAGGAATTACCCGACGCACGACCTTGAGCTAGCTGCTGTGGTTTTTGCTCTGAAGATCTGGAGACACTACTTGTATGGATCAAAGTTTGATGTCTTCAGCGACCACAAAAGTTTGAAGTACCTGTTCGATCAGAAGGAACTTAACATGAGGCAGAGACATTGGACGGAGTTTCTTAAGGACTACGACTTCACCTTGCTATACCACCCTGGAAAAGCAAATGTCGTTGCAGACGTTCTGAGTCGGAAGACCCTGCATATCTCTGCAATGATGGTTAAAGAGCTAGGATTGATAGAACAGTTCCGTGATCTCAATCTGGCTGTGGAAGTGAACCACGAGAGGATTTGTTTGGGAATGATTAAGGTATCTAGTGGACTGATGGAGACAATCCGTGGACAACAAGCAACTGATGAGTACCTCCAAGAGAAAAAGGAGTTACTGGGACAAGAGAAAGCTGCAAAGTTCAGTTTGGGAACTGATGACATCTTGAGATACAATGGACGAGTTTGGGTACCGAGCAACCCAGAGATGAGGAAAATGATTCTGGATGAACCTTTGTACGCACACTCCTGCATAACCCTCAATGTATTAGAAATTTGAGTGGATTGGTTTAAAAGTAACCTTTGGCCTAAACTTTTTCATGTCGTTCTATCGAAAGATTTGTTATGACTATTCCTTGACTTGTAACACAGACGAATTCCTGATACTGAAAGATGAAACTTAGTCGAATCACTTTTACTATTGGTAACTGTGATCCAGTCTAAAACTTTTGCCAGACTGTTTACCTTTCGATTCCCTGATTTGTTGGAGAATTCTTATGAAAGAAGGGACTTTATTAGAGTCATGGTTGTAAACATGTATTAGCTATGCATTTTTACACTCACGAACCTACTGAAGAATCTTTTTACATACTGGATATTCCTGTACTCGTTTCCGAGAGATAAAATCCTTCTATATACTTTCCTGTGAGAGTAAGACCAAGAAAATTTCTTCTGTCGGAAGATTTCTCCCTTAATCTTCGAGGGCCAAGTAGCGACCAAATCCAACTGTGTGCCCTCAACTCAAGTGGACGAGCAAGAAGACGTTTCAATCTTTGAAGGACTGGATGGGAGTAAGTGTATTACTCTAACTATGAACATCCTGTCAGCAGGATAGATGAGAAGAGTTAGGCGTTCTGTTAAAGTATGGCGTAGTGGATGAGATATAGAATCTGGGGGATCAAGAGGGTCTTGTCCAGTTTTGAGTCGCGAAATTTCGAGGACGAAATTTTTTTTTTAGAGTGGTAGTAATGTAACACCCCGATTTTCGAGTTTTCCTAATTATTCAGTAATTATGAACTTATATTTTATTCGAGGCCTTAGAAATGGCAATAAAATATTCTAACCAGATAGGAATGTCCTACATAACCATAGGAAGCCATGGTTAAGTTTCGGGCGAAAGCTCAAACGGAGCCCGGTCTGCGTTTTTCACGGATAGTAGTCTTTTTCTACTATCAAGACCTAATTTCGACTCGTGAACGAAACAGTTAGGTTTTATATTTTATTTCCAACAATATTGGTTATTTTGAAAATATTCAAAATAAATAAGTCGTCATACGACTTTCTTGGGCGAAAACCAAAATCGGGTGAAGAACGGAGCTGAATACGAGATTTCAGTGAACCGCTACGGATAATATTGAAGTCACATGGTGTACTATGACTCATCAGTGACTCATCAGTGTAATGATTACGTTTAGAAAATATCTAGACGTGAAATGACTAAAATGCCCTTGACCCTTTTCATAATTACCATTTGCCCTTGAATGAAAAGACCATTTTGCCTTTGAGAATTTACGGAATAACCATTCTGACCCTGTGACTCACCATGTCATCATTACCTTTCTACAAAAATCTAGATATTTATAGGGGAAATGACATTTATGCCCCTAGTCTTTGAAGGAAGTACCAAATTACCCTTTTGGTTATTTACAAGTTTGCCATGACATCAATATATATACATATTTCTCTCTTTCTCTCTCATGGCCATTTCGGCCAGCTCTCTTTCTCTCTCTTCTCTCTCTTGTTCTTCATCTTCTCTCACTTGTTCTTCATGTTCTTCATGAGTTCTTGAGTGTTCATCAAAAGTTCTTCACAAAAACCTTAGTTTGATCTTCAAAAGTTGAAGTTTTTGAGTGAAAACTTGTTTCTTCTTCACTAATCTTTGATCTTAGGAGGTATGATCCTCATCTTAACTCTCTCAATCTATCTATTTCATCTCTTGAATCACTTGATTCATTAAGATCCAAGTTTAGATCTAGAACTTTGAAAATCCATAGAAAATTGTAGAAAAATCCTATGATCATGAAACCAATTTCTATGAAACCATCATGATGTGTACTTTGAGTGTCTAGAAGCATGAACCCAAAAGCAGTTTTCTCCCTATTCTTCCATGGGAGGGCCGAATCCTAATCATGATGAAAGGATGGGTTTTGTTGCAATTTTTGGCTATACAACACTTGTTCTAGCTTACTTGATGTCTTTGAACCCTAAACCCAAAAGTAAAACATCAACCAAAGCTCCTAACCTATTTCTCCTCTTCATGGCCGAAACATATAGGGTGTAGAACCATGAGTTTTGTCTCAAATTTTTGGGTCATGAGACTTGATTTAGTGTTAATCACGCTTAAGGACCAACCATCCTAAAGTTTGGAACCAAATGAGATCCCTAGCCTTTTTATCCTTTCATGGCCGAACCCTATACCTTCTTGGGGAAGAAAACTTATGTTATAGATTGATGTTGCTTTGTTGTTTGAATTGAATTGTGTTTGATTGTTTTAGGCAACGCAAACGGAACCGGAGCCGGAACCGAGAACCGATCTAGTTTGAAGTGAACACCTTTGTGAGGTAAAGGGAGGTAGATCATTTTGAGTTTGGTAGCCTCATGGTATATGATTGATTGGTGTGTTATGATTGAATTAAGACTTGATGTATATGTATACTTATATACTGGATTGATTGGATGTTAAGTGTTGTGCATAGTTGGTTATTTGATATAACTGTGGCATGGATGCCTTGGATGATATCTTATTGTGATATTGAACTGTTGATATATATATCTATACATATATTTATATCCTGGATGAGCATAGGACTGGCTATGTCTTGATGATTGTTAAAAGACTCGGAATCGAAATCAAAGTTTTGAAGATCGTGTTTTGAAAATCAAAAAGTGGTTTTGGAAAACGTGTTACTTTTTAAGAAAAGTTAAGTTCCCTTTTGAAATATATGTTCTTTTGAAAAGTATGTTCTTTTGAAATATATGTTCTTTTGAAAAGTATGTTCTTTTGAAAAGTATGTTCTTTTGAAATATATGTTCTTTTGAAATGTATGTTCTTTTGAAAAGTATGTTCTTTTGAAATGTATGTTCTTTTGAAAAGTATGTTCTTTAAAAAGTGGTTTTGTGAAAAGTCGTGCAAAATGTGTTTTATTCTGTAAAGTGTTTAAAAAGGGCGTGAAACCTTAGAAAACGGTTTTGTTCTCAAGAAAGGTGTTTTTCCCGGAAAATGTGGAAATGTTTTATTTCAAGAAAACAAAAGTGTATTTTGTTTTCCAAAGTTGTTTTGGGAAAGTTTGACCGAAAAGAAAAATGATGAACCTTTGAGATGAACCCAAACCTAGTGGCCGAGACGTCGGGGCTAGTGTTTTGTGGATTGAACACTCGGACTTTGTGTCCTGTGTTTTTGATTTGAGTGGGCTTAATGCCTTTTTCAAACGAGTCGTGGACTTTATGTCTTGACATTTGAAAGAATAAATGTGGATTGAGCACTCGGACTTCGTGTCCTGTGTTTTTGATTTGAGTGGGCTTAATGCCTTTTTGAAATGAGTCGTGGACTTTATGTCTCGACATATGAAAGAATGAATGCAAAGAAAACAGAAAACTTTCTTTGTACATGCATGAACCGGCAGACGTGCCATTTGAAACCGAGCTACAACTCTAGTAGTTGAGAATGGAACCGGTTAAGACCACTAGGTCTGTAGGGGCATTCTGTGTTCGGGATCCCACAAGTGGCCGGTGGCGTTGCAACCCCGTGCCGTGGTATCGGCTGCCAAACACGAATGAACTCGATCAGGGGTTGGACTATTCAGGATATGGTTATGATGTGGTACCCTGGAACAATTGTTGTTCGGACCTAAATAGAGAGGCCGACTCATGAGAACAATTGTGTTACGGGTGTTACTACGGCCTATCGCTCGATGTTGGGAAGTTAGAATCTCCGGAGTACATGAATTAGAAAGATGATATTGAAGTCTCATGCATTATTATAAATCATGATTGTGTTTGAGATATTATATTGTGTTGTATAGATAACTGTTCATATGACTGTATTTATGCTGTTTGTCGCCAGTGCGGCTATCGTGATAAATTTATTATATGAGTATCTCACCTTTGCCTGTACATGTTGGACACCCTGTTGTGTTTTTGGAACACATGTACAGATGTTGATCATAGGTCCCCGCGGAGACGTGAGGACTCGGATGACGGAGCGTTCTGATGAAGTTGACGTTGGGTTGTACCCCAATGGCTTCTTCTAGCCGACCAGCTTAGGGGTCTTTTATTTTGAGCAGTCTTATATTACTACATGCTTTTGAACTTATGTTTTCATGTTTGTAATATGTTATACAATAGGTGAATACTGATGTGCTGTAAGAAGTTTATTTCTTCACCTTGAGTTTGTATTGCCTATGTATGCAGAAAATTTTTAGAACCGCGTTTTCGAACCTAGCTACTTAATTAAAGTATTTTTCTTCCGAAAGCAACCAGCGTTTTATTTTCTTGATTTATTTCCGCATTAGAGTCCGAGTATGTAGCACCCGCGAGGGGGGTGTCACATCGGCCTTCATCTTCCACATGCCATTTCGCTTCTTGTAAAAAGGAGCCATCAGTGCCAATTCATAAGACATATAATAGCACTTAACAGTTAAACATATCATATGCCTTATGAATGAAAATAGTTATCACACTTCGATAACTCGCACATCGGACACTCTACCCAAAACCCGACACAGTTGATACGACTCGGTTATCAACCGTCAAAACTAGTACACTTAACCTTCACAGTCCGATTTTGAATCGAATTGCTCTGATACCACCAAAATGAGACGACCCCATACATATGAAACCTTCCCATTATTATTATTATTATTATTATTATTATTATTATTATTATTATTATTATTATTATTATATTATTATTATTATTATTAAGCATAACTGTATAATAACATGCATAAGTTAGCCCCATCAGTAGGGCACTATACATACATATACATACGGTTAGGTAGAAACCAAAAATACATCAAGAGCAAAAGAAAGCACTCGGAACTCACCAGCAACCCCCATCCCCTCTCAAAAGATACATCAAAAGCTCTTCGCTCACTTCCTAGGACGCACTGGCAGGCTCTCACCATCAGCGGTGAGGATGCCCAGAGCTAACCTGACCCTCGCCATGAGTAAGCCTGTAACGCACAATCGGCTCATACTCTGATGAAGAACTGGACACCACGATCCTACGCCTGCGGTAAGTCCTCAAGTACTGCTCGGTCCGCCTGTGCTGGCCTCGATAGAGGTAACCTCTCCTGCTGGTCATGACCGATGACTGGGGTGCCGCCCAAGCGTAGTCCTGCTCCCTCTGCCGCGGTGGGCGCCATATCCTCGAAAAGGGGAGAAACTGGTAGATGCGATAGGGACCATTAATATCTACATACGGAGGTGTACCGCTTCGGAACATCAGGCTGACTGGTCCTGTGTAGACCATCAAAAAGGTAGAGGGGTCTACCTGCCATCCCCTCTCATCATGGTAGATAATCTCAATATCGCCCAGCACCGGCATTCGCGGTGCACCCGTGATGAACGAGTGAAGCCTCGGGTCCATGCTGAATCTCCGCTGGCTCGTCGTCTTCAAGTGATCCCATAATAGACAACAAGGAAAAACGGAAGCGAGATAAGAAATAAAACGCATCATAAAGTAGGAAAACAACAATAATGCAGTAAACACACAACATGGAGCATATAACAGATATCACATTTATAACATTTACTGCATTCCAGCATACATCTCTCGAGACAACAATTAGAACAGACATCAATCCCATGACTCTCACACTCAGATCAATCCTCTAGATCGGGATACTAATCCTATGCAGCATGTCGGCCGAAAAATGCACTTATGCCAGTTCCCAACTGGAACGGGTCCACACCCGAACAAGTCCACACCGGAACAGGTTCTGTGTCAGAACGAAGTTAGCTTGTCCAAGAAACCGAACCGCTCGCCGTGACTAATAAGAGTGCATCTCCCTTCCATACTGGAACCAGGGTATCTCGGTCGCCTCGGAACTTTAGCCTGGAACAACAAGAAAGCTCTGGGATTAGTCGGGCAAACCGGACTGGATCGGGCATCACGATAGGATAGAAGCTACCTCATTCGTCACTGTAAACTATTCCCGAGACCGGCAACATCCCCAAGGCCACTCACTTGACCGCCCCATCTACTCTCCGTACCCGCACTTAGGTACTGCTAACCTCGTATGACGCTGGAAGCCGATGCTACCTATCACACGGCCTCGCCACTGGGTAACTGATGATGATATGCAACAAACATCCTCATCGGGCTTGATACCGGATCTCACGCCTAAGCTCTTAAATCATAAACAACACGATGCCACTGCATCCACACGACCACAGCCTTGACGCCATGCGTCCACGGGCCACAGCTCAAGCAACACGGCCACAGCCTCAAGAAGTCAGTACAACAGCAACGGCCACATCCATGGTATCAACCCAATAAAAAAACGGCACATAGCCAAACTTATTCTACGGCATTCTGCCACAACTCTTAATATGATAGCATACAGCATAGTAATAACAACAATATCACCATAGTAGCAGTAACATCAACAACAGTATATAAGCAGCTAGTAGCATATCACATATACCAAGTAGCATATAGGCAGACAGACAGCAACAACAGCCGACATCATACAGTCATACATCAGCAAACATCCTCGATTAACATTTCTCTAACCTTGGATTTCCAAACATAACTGTGATAGCCCAAAGTAAGCTAAACCTAGGGTCTAGATATTTTATCAGGGCTCAACCACTAGTAGGGTTAGGGCTTCCCTACGCATGGCAGTAATCACAACTACATTACTCTTGCCTTCCCGACAGCAACAGTACTCTTTCTCCCGACCTGAACTGTCGGCACGCAAATACACGCGATCACTGGCTCACTCCCCCTTCCTCTAGCTCGTAGCCCCCTTAAATGGCATCTCGAAGAACAACCCCAATCCTCTTGGCAGCCGCAGCCTTAGTCCTCAATTTGCTGGAAATCAAGAGCACGCACTTTGCCCTAATAACGAGCACAACACATATACAACAATGTTAGCCCTAGGGCAAGCCCAAAAGATTAAAGAAAAAGGTAAAGACTCAAAGAACGCCAAGAACACGAAGAACGCGTGTTAGGGGTTCGAGTTTACCTGGGGCGAATCGAGAAACTAATCCGCTAGAGTTGTTTAAAACTTCGTCGCGATTGCAATGGTGTAGTCGGAATTGCGTTCCGACGGCTCGATCACCTCGAAAGTGAGTTTCCCTCTCTAAAATTCCAGAGCTTCTCTCTCTAACTAGCAGGAACTTAGAGAATTTCGTGCAGATTAGAAAATGAAAGTGGAAGCTGCACTTATGGTTTCTGTTTTCCACGCTTAAGCGTTCATCACTTTTCATGCTTGAGCGTTGCCACGCTCTAGCCTGGGATCTCTCCACGTTCGAGCGTGGGACCTCGTCCACTCCGCCTGCTCCCTGACCTGACACGTGTCTCACACACGTCAAAACTCAGAGCAGCTGCTCAGCGCACTCAATACGCTGAAGCGTCCAGCTCCTCCCACGCTTAAGAGTCTGAACGCTTGAGCGTGGAGTCCTACCACGCTTGAGCGTCAACCTCAGCGAGAGAAGAACTTCCAGTCTTCTGACTTCCTCAGTTACTCGTTTAACGCCTTAGGCACCTCCAACCTTGTTCAAGCCTATTCCTAAGCTTCAAACTAGGCCTAAAAGTAACACACAACAATTCAAACAATCATCGAAAGCCTCAATCGAGGTTAACCAGCTCGATCAGAGTCATAGAGAAACCGGGATGTTACAAATACCACTAGAATTGGGTTAAGAAGGAGTGCCAAAGGCTGCTTTTCGGAGTCGATATGGTCATTATGAGTACTTAGTTATGCCTTTCGGTGTCACTAAAGCTCCAGCTCTGTTCATGGACTATATGAATAGGATCTTCGACTGTTCCTTGACAAGTGTTGTTGTGTTCATCGACGACATCCTTGTATACTCTTCGAGTAGAGAGGAACACCAAGAGCACCTCAAGGCGGTGTTGCAGGTACTGAAGGACTGGTAGTTATATGCTAAACTGTCGAAGTGCGAGTTTTGGTTAGAGGAGGTTCAGTTTCTAGACCATGTGATCTGTAAGGATGGAATCGCACCGGATCCTGCGAAAGTCAAGGCTGTAGTGAGTTGGGAAAGCCCTAAGTCTGTAAGCAAGGTGATAAGCTTTCTTGGTTTAGTGGGCTACTATCAGCGGTTCATAGAAGGATTCTCTAAAATTGCGTTACCTATGACGCAGTTGATGAGAAAGGGGAAGGGGTTAGAGTGGTCAGAGGCTTGTGAGCAAAGTTTCCAGGAGCTAAAGAGAAGCCTGACCACATCACATGTGTTGGTGCTACCAGATACTTTAGGACGATTCGATGTATACTGTGATGCATCTTATCAAGGTTTGGGATGTGTGCTCATGCAAGAAGGAAAAGTGGTGGCGTATGCCTCCAGCCAGTTAAGAGTACATGAGCAGAACTACCCAATGCATGATCTGGAATTGGCTGCGATAGTGTTTGCATTGAAGATATGGAGACACTATCTGTATGGTGCTAAATTCAGTGTATTTAGCGACCATAAGAGCTTGAAGTATCTGTTCGACCTGAGATGGTTGAACATGAGGCAGCGAAGGTGGATGCAATTCATAAAGGACTATGAATTCGACCTACAATACCATCTAGCTAAGGCGAATGTAGTAGCGAATGCACTTAGTAGGAATTCCCTACACATATCTTCCATGATCGTAAAGGATCTAGAGCTGTTAGAGGCGTTTAGAGATCTGAATATGGAAGTGGAAGTCGTCGAGGATAAGTTGAATCTTGGGATGGTTAGAGTAACTAGCGATTTCTTGAATCTTTTATGGAAGAAGCAAGTTGAGGATAAGTACCTCGAGAATGTAAACTGGTTAATAGAGCAAGGTAAGACTTCGGAATTCGGAAGAAGTATTGATGGTCTGCTTAGGTTGGGTGATCGGATTTGTGGGCCAGCGGATAGCGAGGTTAAGAATATGATCTTGGAAGAAGGACACAAGAGCAAGATGAGTTTTCATCCGGGGGCTACCAAGATGTATCAGGACTTGAAGAAGCTGTTCTGGTGGTCGGGGATGAAGAAAGATGTAGCGGCATATGACCAAACCTGTTTGGTGTGTAAGAAAGCGATTATTGAACACTAGAAGCCAGCAGGGTTGTTGCAATCGCTGGATGTCCCAGAATGGAAGTGGGATAGCATTGCCGTCGACTTTGTTTCTGGGTTTCCGAGGACTCAGAATAGGTGCAATGCAATCTGGGTAATCATTGACAGGTTGACAAAGTGTGCTCACTTCTTACCTATCAACCAGAGTTACTCTCTGGAGCGATTGACTCAGATCTATATCAAGGAGGTTATAAGGGTGCACGAGGTACCTTCAAGCATCGTTTCGGATCGTGATCCAAGGTTTACCTCAAGGTTTTGGAAAAGATTACATAGTGCAATGGGAACTAGGCTAAGTATGAGTTCTGCTTATCATCCTCAAACAGATGGTTAGGCTGAACGAAAAATTTAGTCATTGGAGGATCTTTTAAGAGCGTATGTGTTGGAGAACACAGGAAATTGAGATGAGTTCCTTCCATTGATTGAGTTTACTTACAACAATAGTTTCCATTCAAATATTGGCATAGCGCCGTACGAGGCACTGTATGGACGAAAGTGCTGGACTCCATTATGTTGGTTTGAGACTAGAGAAAGTCAGTTGTTAGGTCCGAAGATGGTACAGAAAACGATGGAATAAGTGTAACACCCCATTTTTTTGTATGAGGGTATATGTGTTGCTGTAATTATAGATATTATTATTATTACCATTATTAGTAGTATAAGATTTGACAATATGTTTGTTTATATCGTCACTGCATTTTATAAGTACCTATATGAATGTATATTTATGTGTGTATATTTTAAGTGATAATATGCATGCTTATGTTTGTATGATTATAAGTGTGTTTACATTTTAATATTAAAATGTTATTATTATTATTATTATTTATATAATATGTAATTGATTCTTATTGATATGTAAATGATTTATATTAATTATTCTTATATTAATATAAGATTGACTGTATTAATAGATAATTTTGCATAGTTATATTTATATTATTAATTATGTGCATATATTAATACATGATCTTATCTATATGAATATATAAATGATTATATTAATATGTAAGTATGTGATCTCGTGTGCTTATATGTAGTTTTGTATGGACTAATATGATATATGTAATTAATGTGTGATCGTATTTATTTACATGTAATCAATTATATATAAATGTTTATATTAACACTGGATCACTTGTATTAATGCACAATAGAATTATATTAATATACAACTATCTGTATAAATATTTAGATCATGATTATATTAATATAAGATATTTATATTTATGATAATTGTAGTTGTGTTGGTATAAGATCAATTAGATGTCATAGAGATTCAATCATTGAATAGATAAGATTATCCTATCTTAATCTCCTACAAAATCCTATCTAGAAACAACTATCTATTTAATGCTGAACTTGTATCATATTTTTGACCCTGTTAGATTCCGAATTAGGAATAGATCGTGAAATATGATTTTGTAGAAAATGCTCTTAGCTTTCCAACGCCACCAAGAACGCATAAATCGGACACTTGTAGCTCAAGTTAGGGCCAAACCAGTGAGCATGCGTTTTGGGCTCTTCGATCAGTCCGTTTCGCTCTAATTCTTTTTATACCTCTTTTGCTCGACCTACAACTCATAGCCATCTTTCCTAGAGTTAGAAACAGCCATCTTTTATCTTTCTCTTAGGTTCCTTATTGAATCCTTGAGCGTCCTCAATCCTTGTTTGAGTGTTCATAGTCAAGAACATATCCCTGTGGCGTTTGTTGTTGTGTTTGGGGTTAAGCTGCTAGCTTAGTGTTACTTTGAGGTAAGGTAACCAACACTTGTTCATCCTTTCTTGGAATCCCTTTAGTTAATGTTGAACCGTTTTGTCTCTGTCAAACCAGACTTCGTTGTTCATGCGCCATTGTTGTGAACGGGTGCTAGCAGATTAGTTCCCCAGGAATCTAATCGAGGTATATGCATAACCATTGCGTTAATTCCCTTCCCTTTCTTTGTTTTGGAATTAACTACCTTTGTCCTTTCTTGTTGTTCTTGGTCAAAGCTCGCTGAACCTGTTGAACCCGTTTGGAGGAGTCACGCATGGACTTCACTCTTGTTGACTCATAGGTTGGAATCGTCACGCCAGGTATGGGGAGAAGGGATTAGTATAACATATAGGTTTTAGGGTAGCGTAAGATGAGGGTTAACCCATGACCCTATTTGTGTGCTATATGCCTTAATTGCCGTGTGAAATTATTATGGTTGTTTATACTTGTTGTTAATTGTTTAAATGGTTTGTATGATCTTGGCATAATGTTTATGATGTTGTTTATGACGTTGTTTATGATGATGATGATATTTCATGATTGTATGAGTTGGTATGTTGGAACTGCCGCTAAATCTATGTTAATAAAAGACATAAAGATGTTAGCGCTAAGCCTAAAACTAGGATTAGTCCAATTGATGTTCATAAACATGAGGATATGAATTGTGGTTTAGATATTAAGATTAAGTTGTAATCTTAATAACTATATGATTTGAGGTTTAAATATTAAGATTAAATTATAATCTTATAACTATATGATTTGAGGTTTAAATATTAAGATTAAGTTATAATCTTAATAAGATATGAATTGTGGTTTAGATATTATGATTAAGTTATAATCTTATAACAATATGATTTGAGGATTAGATATTAAGATTAAGTTATAATCTTAATAAGATATGAATTGAGATTTAAATATTAAGATTAAGATATGAATTGTGGTTTCGATATTAAGAATAAGTTATAATTTTAATAACTACATGACTTGTGGTTTAGATATTAAGATTAAGTTATAATCTTAATGAGATATGAATTGAGGTTTAGATATTAAGGTTAAGTTATAATCTTAATAAATATATGACTTGGGGTTTAAATATTAAGATTAAGTTATAATCTTAATAAGATATGAGTTGTGGTTTAGATATTAAGATTAAGTTATAATCTTAATAACTATATGATTTGAGGTTTAAATACTAAGATTAAGTTATAATCTTATAACTATATGATTTGAGGTTTAGATATTAAGATTAAGTTATAATCTTAATAAGATATGAATTGAGGTTTAAATATTAAGATTACGATATGAATTGTGGTTTAGATATTAAGAATAAGTTATAATTTTAATAACTATTTGACTTGTGGTTTAGATATTAAGATTAAGTTATAATCTTAATAAGATATGAATTGAGGTTTAGATATTAGGATTAAGTTACAATCTTAATAGATATATGACTTGAGGTTTAAATATTAGGATTAAGTTATAATCTTAATAAATATATGACTTGAGGTTTAAATATTAAGGTTAAGTTATAATCTTAATAAAATATGAATTGAGGTTTAGATAATAAGATTAAGTATAATAATTAATAAAGATAATGTTAAGTTAAGACTTAACAAAGAGAACAATTAATAAGACGATGATGTTATTGGTAACGACGTACTGTTACCGATGTTGCTGGTTAAATCATTCTTGATGCTTATTGGTCAAGTTTGATGTTGTTAAATCATCTTTGATGCTTGTTGGTCAAAGTTGATAGCCATGTAATGGTGTTGATGATGGATGGTTGGACATGTGTTTGCATGTTGTTGAGCATAGCATGCATCATACGTTGACGTTGATATGGTAGGTGGAAAGCAAACGATGAATCGCGATAGTGGAGGCCACGATGGGTGTTATCCCGGCCTTGCGGGTACATTGGGTAGGGAAATTCCAGGTGACATGGGCTAGCTACCTATTGTCGGAGTGACCTAAAGGATAAGCTTGAGTACCCTGACTAGCCACTATACGTTATCAGGATTAGTGAGAGTGTTCGGGGATGGCCCATGGTCTGGCATATCATCCACGTTGATAACCGGACATGTACTCCTAATCGTCTTTCCAGAGTTAGAGTTGTTGGCCACATTGCATATGAAGTAGTGGAGTAGTTATGCATCGCATAGTATGTTTATAACGTGATATGATGGAATGTGTTATAACATGTATGTTGTATTATGATGTTTATATGCTGCATGATCATCTTGCTAACTGCTCTATTACCGTTTATGTTTATACGTATAGTTCCTTACTCCCTATCTGTTGTTGTTGTGTTTTGCATGTACCTTTGGTTATGCAGAGGATGGTGAGCTGCCAACTGAGGAGTGATCCCAAGGAGATCGCTTGCTCATAGTATAGCTTGGTTTATGTTTAGTATGTTAGTTGTTTTCCGATGTAATATCGGTAGTGGTTACCAGCTCTGATTATGTGACATCGGGTTTCGGGTTTTGTTTATGGTAACGTTTTTCCGCAGTTGTTTTATGTTTAAAACGTTTTCGGATCATGTGGTACTTGCTACCTTTTAAATTTTTAGATTTTATTTAACTTGCATGCTTTAGTTTACTTTTATCATATGCGGGGTAGCGGGTGTCACAATAAGTCCGTAAGATACGGGAAAAAATGGAGACCCCAAGGGATAGGCAGAAAAGCTATGCCGATAAGAGGAGAAGACCCTTGGAATTTCAAGAGAGTGACCATGTCTTCATGAGAGTTACCCCAAGAGCTGGAGTCGGCAGAGCGATCAAATTGAGAAAGCTGACAACTAGATTTGTAGGACCGTTTCAGATTCTTCGACGAATCGGTCCTGTAGCCTATCACATAGCCTTACCACCGAATCTGTCAAATATCCACGACGTCTTTCATGTCTCTCAACTCAGAAATCGCCACCGTGATCCATCACACGAGCTAGAGCCCGACTCAAACCAACTGAAAAAGAACCATGGGTATAAGGCTTCACCTGTTCGGATCGTGGATAGAAGGATCAAGGAACTGCGCGACAAGTACATTCCGTTAGTCAGAATGGAGTGGAACCAGGTGACGGAAGATTCAACATGGGAGCATGAAGATGGGATGCGCCAGAGTTATCCTTATCTGTTGTCAGGTATGCGACGAAAATTTCAGGGACGAAATTTGCTTTACGGAGGGTGGTAATGTAACATCCCGATTTTCTGTGACTCTAATCGAGTTGGTTAATCTCAATTAGGGCTTTGGATACTTGTTTGAATTGTTTTGTGTTAGTTTAAGGCTTAGTTGAAAGCTTAGGAATAGGCCTGAACAAGATTGGAAGTGTCTAAGGTGTTAAACGAGAAACTGGGGAAGTCAGAAGTTTGGGAAGCTCTTCCCAGCTGAGCAGCACGCTCAAGCATGGGAAGGGAGCACGACCTAACGTGCCAACGCTCAGGCGTTGGCCTTGTGCACGCTCAAGCGTGTTGAGTGCATTTGCCAGCTGGAGGCTTGTTGACACGTGTGTGACACGTGTCAGGCCAGGCTGAAGGCAGAGTGGACGAGGCTCCATGCTTAAGCGTGCAAGTTCACAACGCTTAAGCGTTCTCAGCCGGACCTTAAGTGGTGTTTCCACTTTCTTCTCCACACTTGCACGAAAAATCTGGATTCTCCTCCATTGCTGAACTTAGAGAGAGGGCAGAGACAGTTTTAGAGAGAGAAGTTGAAGGTTTCGGGACTTCGGAACTTCGGATCTACATCATTGAGATCGTGATGAAGTTTACTACGAATTTGTACGAACAATTTCTCGATTCACCAAAGGTAAACTTGAATCCCTAGCACGTGTTCTTCATGTTCCTCGAGTTTCTACCTTTTTCATTTGATCTTTGGGCTTGCCCTAGGGCTAATACCGTTGTATACATGTTGTGCTCGTAATTAGGGCAAAGTTGGTGCTTATGATTGCTTGTGTTGGGAGCTTGAGGCCGCGGCTACCAAGGGGATTTAGAGCTTTTATTGACTGTTCTTGTTGCGTGGGAGGACTTACTAGTGATCGTACCAAGATTCACGGCAACTGTTCAGGTGGGAGAAAGTGTACTGCTGCCGTCAGCAAGGCAAGGGTAATATAGTTGTGTTTTCTGCTATGCGTGGGGGAGCCCTAACCCTACTAGTGGTTGAGCCCTGATAAAGTACCTAAACCCTAGGTTTAACATACTTTGGGCTATCACCGTTAAGTTTGGAAACCCTAGGTTAGAGAACTGTTGATTGAGGATGATCTGTGTATTTTATTGAAGGGTCGAGAGAGAGAAATAAAATAATCCGAGACCATATTCATGCTCAACGTTATCGTACGAAGCTACGATTAAATTTTGAGCTAAAAACTCAAACGGAGCCCGGTTTGCGTGTTTCCACTGTCAATATTTTAATGCTCCAGAGACCTCAGATTGACCCATGAACGAGATAGTAAGTCTTAGAATTCGATTCTCTACGTTTAGGTTAGATTTCAAAAAAAATCACTTCCTGACCTTCGTTCGAGTCGAAATCCTCAATCGGTGACGAACGGAGCCACATACAGACTAACCGGGACTCGCCAACAGATAATCTTGATATCACATCATGTCATATCACTTGGGAAAGCATGCCAGAGTCGTCATAACATTCGGAAATATCTGGATGCGAAATGACCAAAATACCCCTAACCTTTTCTTTAATGACATTTTGGTCCTTGGGGGAAAAGACCAAAATGCCCTTACGTGAATTTATTTAAGGACATTTCAGCCCCCTCATTCACGCAAGAACAGCCACTAAGAGAGCTCCAAGGCTTATTCTTGTTCCTTGAACCAAAACCTCCATTTTCCTTAGAGAAAAAGCTTGAAATCCTTGAAAGAAAAGCTTGCATCTTGATTAATCTTCATCATTCTTTAGGTAAGATCACTTCTATGATCTTTAATCTTCATGAATCTCTTCCTATTTCAAGTTTGAAATCTTGATTTCATAGTTTTCAAGTTTATGATCCAAAACTTCAAAAATTCATAGGAAATTGTAGAAAAATTCTTTTAATGGGAAAAGAATTACTTTGAGTTCACTTCATCATCCTCTACCTAAACCCAAGAGCATATGATCAAACTCTCATCCTAGCCTATTCTTATAAAAGTGGCCAAACCCTAGGGGAAGATGATGAATAGTGATTTTGTTCAATTTTTTATTTCTAACTCTTGATTCCATCCTGACCTTTCCTATTGTCTTTGAATCCAAGTAATGGAAGACCAAATCAATTCCTAGCCCAATTTTCTCTTCATGACCGAAACTTATGAGTATGAGGAACCATGAGTCATGTTTCAAATTTTTGGGTATTCGGACTCACATTAGTGTTCATCAAGCTTAAGAGCCAAACTTCCAAAAGATTGGAACCAAATGAGATCCCTAGCCCTGTTCACCATTTTTGGCCGAACATTAGACCATTTTTGGGGAAGGAGAATCCATGTTTTGATGTTTCTAATTATGTTGTTATTTGTTGATGATTGATGTGGTTGTGTGTTTGTAGTTGTTGTTAGATACTCGGATGAGGAATTGGGAGAATTCGTGGACCGATCGGACGACTTTACCTTCGGAGGATGACTTCTAAAGGTAAGGGGAGATTATCTCCAATGAGTTTGATAGTCACATGAGGTTGGTTGTGATGTGAATTGTTGCATTTTTGCCCTGGATTGAACATGTGTATGATGTTGATTTGAGTTTGAATAAGTATATTTGTGTATGAACTTGGTGAAGTATATGCCTGGATGATTAGAATATGAATTGTGGCATGCATGCCTTGATTGAGATTTGTTGTGTGTGTGTGTGTGTGTGTGTGTGTATATATATATATATATATATATATCCTGAACTGGTTAAGAGCATAGCACTGGCTATAGCTCAATAATGAAGATTAAGCTAACTAAAAGTCTTAATCAAAGATTTTTCAAATGTTTTGATTTGAGAAATGAAAAGCTTCTAAGCTAAAGGTTATAATGGCCAATTTTACTAAAAAGCCACTAAGTTAAGAATCCAAGATGATTTTGAATAAGACTTAGGAAGTCGAGAGTTGGTGAGGAAAATAATGAAAAGTTGCTTTATCATTATTTTCTAAACATGCTGTACAAGGAAAGGAAACCTTGAAAAGTATTTAGTTTATTAAAGAAAGTATCTTATGAAAATATTTAATGTTCCGAAAACGAAAACGTTTCTTCACAAAAGCTATTCCAACAATAATCTTCAGAAAAATGTTTTAAAACGATGGAACCTTTAGAAAAGGCTTTTTAAGACAAAATCCTTTGAAAATGTATCCTTCGAACTTGAGTCTTCGAAAATGATTTATAAAGAAAATTTTTTGTGGAAAAGAGTTTTAAAGCCAAAACGAGTTTTAGTTTATACCAAAAAAAACCTGTTTTTTGTTTTTTGAGATTTGAACTATGAGAATGAAATTGATAAAACTGGTGATTACCCCTTCACGCATGTGAAGCACATGAACCTAGTGACCGAGACGTCGGGCTAGAGTTCTGTGACATGAACAAACTTTGTGTCCTATATGAGATTCTAGTGTCCGCGACGTTGGCCTACTAAATAGTGGATTGAGCACTCGGACTACGTGTCCTGTGTTTTGAAAAAGGGAAAGAACGGATTTAGTGTCCCACGTAAGTCTAGTGTCCGCGACATCGGCCTATTACTTCGCGAATCAAGAACTTGGATCTCGTGTCCTGAAATTTGAATTGAACGGGCTTTATGTCCTTTAAAATGAGTCATGAGTCGTGTGCCTTGACAGAAAAAGAAAGAATGACAGAAAAGAAAGAATGAACAAAGTGAAAGAACAGAAAACCCCTTGCATACATGCATGAGTAGGCCGTTAAGACCACTAGGTCTATAGGGGAATTCTGTGTTCGAAACCTCTTGCATACTAACCGAGCTACAACTTACGAAGTTGAGAATTCAACCAGTTAAGACCAGTAGGTCTATAGGGGCATTCTGTGTTCGAAACTCCACAAGTTGTCGGAGGCCTCGAGACCCCGTACCGTGGTAAATCGGTTACCAAACACTAATGAACTCAATCAGAGACTGGACTATTCATGATATGGTTATGACCTGTTACCCCAGAACAATTGAAGCTTGGACCTAAATTGAGAGGCCGACTCAAGAGAACAATTGTGTTATGGGAGCATTCACGGCCTATTGCTCAATGAAGGGAAGTAAGAGTCTCCGGAGCACATGAGCTAGGGATTCGAATTGAAGTCGCATGCATTCATTTAACTTATCTTGAGGAATGAGTATGATATTTTGAAAGCGAAATTATCCCTTTATGATACTATGTTGATTATTGATACTTTATCGCATGATTATGTTTATGCCTTATTTGTATCCTGCTATACTTGTGTGACTATTATGATAAACTTGTGAATGAGTATCTCATCCTTGCCTGTACATGTTGGACACCCTGTAGTGTTTTTTGAACACATGTACAGATATTTTCCAGCGGTCCTCTGGGTCACTGTGGGACCCTCTAGTTGAGTATGTTGATATGGACGACGAAGACGGGTGGACTGTTGATGACAAGGCACAGTTTCATCAGGACGATGCAGGCTAGGTAGAATACTTTATTATTCTTAGCGTTTTTGTCAGACCAACTCTTAGGATTTTGATATTTAAAGTTAGGTGTAACACCCCCTCGTGGTTGCTACATACTCAGACTCTAACGCGGAATAAATCAAGAAAATAAAACGCTGGTTGCTTTCGGAAAATACTTTAATTAAGTAGCTACGTTCGAAAACAGGGTTTCTAAATATTTTCTGCATGCATAAACAAAACAACTCAAGACGAAGAAATAAACTTCGTACCACACGTTGATATTCACTGTTCATAAAAACATAAACATAATATAAAACCTGGTCTAATATAACCTATTATAGACTTAGAAATAAGTTCAACATATGCGCAGTAATATAAGGCTGCTCAAAATAAAAGACTCCTAAGCTGGTCGGCAAAAAGTAACCATTGGGGTACGACCCAACGTCAACTTCATCAGAACGCTCTGTCATCTGAATCCTCATGTCTCTGCGGGGACCTATGATCAAAATCTGTACATGTGTTCCAAAAACACAACAAGGTGTCCAACATGTACAAGCAAAGGTGAGATACTCATAAAAAGTTTATCACGATAGCCGCACAGGCGACAAATAGCAGTATAAACATCCACAGATAAATACAGTTATATGAGCATTTATCTATATAACACATTATAACATCACAAACACTATCATGAGATCTAATAATGCATGAGACTTCAATATCATCTTTCTAATTCATGTACTCCGGAGATTCTAACTTCCCAACATCGAGCGATAGGCCATAGTAACACCCGTAACATAATTGTCCTCATGAGTCGGCCTCTCTATTTAGGTCCGAACTCCAATTGTTCCAGGGTACCACGTTATAACCATATCCTGAATACTCCAGTATCTGATCGAGTTCATTCGTGTTTGGCAGCTGATTTACCACGGCACGGGGTTGCTACGCCACTGGCCACTTGTGGGATCTCGAACACAGAATTCCCCTATAGACCCAGTGGTCTTAACTGGCTGAATTCTTAACTACGAAAGTTGTAGCTCGGTTCTAAATGGCACGTCTGTCGGTTCATGCATGTACGCAGAAAGTTTTCTATTTTTCTTTGCGTTCATTCCTTCAAATGTCGAGACATAAAGTCTACGAATCATTTCAAAAAGGCATTAAGGCCACTCAAAATAAAAAACACAGGACACAAAGTCCGAGTGCTCAATCCACAAAACACTAGCCCCGACATCTCAGCCACTAGGTTTGGGCTCATCTCAAAGGTTCATCATATTTCTCTTGGTTTCGTTTTTCTCAAAACAACTTTGGAAAAAAAAAAAAACAAAACCCGTTCATTGTTCTGGGAACAAAACATTTCTTTATCAAAGGAAACATTTTTCGGGAAAACACAAACCGTTTTCTAAGTTTTCACGCCTTTTTAAAACACTTTACTGAACAAAACACATTTTGCACGACTTTTCACAAAATCACTTTTTACTTTTCAAAAGAACATACTTTCCAAAGAGGAAACTTAATTTTTCTTCGAAAGCAACACGTTTTCTAAAAACCACTTTTTGATTCCAAAACACGATTTTCAAAACTTTGATTTCGGTTTCGATTCTTTTAATAATTATTGAGATATAGACAGTCCTACGCTCATCCATATATATATATATATATATGTGTGTGTGTGTGTGTGTGTGTGTGTGTATCAACAGTTCAATATCACAATAATATCAATCAAGGCATCCATGCCACAAATTATCAACAAGTGTGCAAATATGTTTCATTAAGTAACAAATCCATACATCATCCAAACTCATCTCCAATTCAATAATGCAATCATCCTAACACATAAACCAAACACGCACTATGAAGCTACCAAACTTAAATGACTACCTCTCTTTACCTCACAAAGAAAGTTCAATCCAAACTCGATCGGTTCTCGGCTCCGGTTCCGAGATCGTTCGCGTCGCCTAAAACAATCAAACACAATTCATTTCAAACAACAAATCAACATCATTAAACAACATCAAAACATAAATTTTCTTCCTCTAAAAGGCATAGGGTTTGGCCATGAAAGGGTAAAAAGGCTAGGGATCTCATTTGGTTCCAAACTTTTGGATGGTTGGTTCATAAGCTTTGTTAACACTAATACAAGTCCTATGACTTAAAAATGTGAAACAAAACTCGTGGATTTTTCTCATGAAGCTCTCGGCCTCTTTGGGAAAACTAGGCTAGGAATTGATTTGGTTTTCCATCATATGGATTCAAGGACACTAGGAAAGCTAAGGATGGAATCAAGAGTTAGAAATCAAAAATTTGATGGAAAACACTATTCATCACCACTACTAGGGTTCGGCCACTTTGGGGTTTAAGATCTAGGATGAGACTTGGATCATAATCTCTTGGGTTTAGGTAGAGGATGATGAGGTGAGTTCAAAGAAATTGGTTTCACATCAAAAGGATTTTTCTACAATTTCCTATGGATTTTCAAACTTTTGGATCTAAGAATGAGTTTCATGAAAATGGAGTTTTGATCTTGAGATTGAGAGAGATTCAAGAAGCTAGGAGATCATAGAAGTGATCTTACCTTAGAATGGAGGAAGATTGGTCAAGGAATCAAGTGATTTTAACAAGTGAATCAAGGTTTTCAAGAAGAAATGGATTTTTCTTCATGAACAACTATGGAGTTCTTGCTTTGAGAGGGGTCTGTGCGTGGAAATGGAGGGTGAGGGGCTGAGTTCAGCTCTTTAAAACCTCACCTAAGGGCAAAATGGTCATTTGCCAAAAGGGTAAAATGGTAAAAGGTGAAAAAGCTTAAGTTAGGGGTATTTTGGTAATTTCGCGTCCCGAAATTTCCGATCGTCATGACGACTCTGGCATGCTCTCCCAAGTGATTTGACATGATGTGATATCAATATTATCCGTTGTCGGGTCCTGGTAAGTGCATACGCGGCTCCGTTCTCCACCCGATTGAAGATTTCGCTCGAACGGAGGTCAGGAAGTGATTTTTGTTAAATTTAACCAAAAAGTAAAGAATCGAATTCTAAGACTTACTGTCTCGTTCACGGGTCCATCTGAGGTCTCCTGAGCAGTAAAATCATACTGTCAGTGTAAAAACGCAGATTGGACTCCGTTTGAGTTTTTGACTCAAAACTTAATTGTAGCTTCCTACGATATCGTTGAGCATGATTATAGTCTCGGAATATTTTATTTCCATTACTAAGACCTCGAATAAAATATAAGTTCATAAATACTGATTAAATAGGAAAACTTGAAAATCGGGGTGTTACATTGCTACCACTCTAAAAAAAATTTTATCCTCGAAATTACGTACCTTGAAAAAGATCAGGATAATGTAATCTCCTCTTGTCCTCGAGATCCCACGCTGTATCTCCAATTGCTTTGTTCCAAACGACTTTGACTAAGGGAACTTATTTTCCCCTGAGTTGCTTGATCCTCTTATCAACAATTCGCACAGGCGATGTCTCATAAGATAAGTTTTCTCGTAAATGTACTATATCAGGTTCGATTACATGGGACGGATATGGAATATACTTCCGAAGTTGTGAGACATGGAAGACATTATTAATGTTGGACAAAAAAGGTGGTAAAGCAATCTGGTATGCTACTGGACCAATACGGCGAAGAATCTAGTAAGGTCCAATGAATTTGGGAGTGAGTTTTCTGGACTTAATCGCTCTACCTACTCTCAGGAACACGTGTTCACCTTCTAAAACTCGAGGGGTCGTCTTCGTTTGTCTGAGTAGCTCTTCTATCTGCTCTGTGCCATTTTCATCTTTTCCCGAATCTGTTAATCTTTTCTGTTGTTTGTTGCACAAGTTCTAGGCCAACGATCATGTTCTCTCCATCCTGGTACCAACACAATGGTGTCTGGCACTTTCGTCCATATAAGGCTTCGTAGGGTGCCGTCCCTATACTAGAATGGTAGCTGTTGTTGTAGGTGAATTCTATAAGACGCAACAGATCATCCCAACTCCCACCATGGTCTAGAACCCAAGCTCTCAGCAAATCTTCTAAAGATTGTATCGTTCTCTCTGTTTGTCCATCAGTTTGAGGGTGATAGGCTGAACTTAGCCTCAACTTTGTTCCTAAAGCTTGATGTAGACTTTGTCAAAAATGTGACGTAAACTTTGGGTCTCTATCAGAGACTATGCTTGACGACACTCCATGTAGCCTGATCACTTCTCTGATATACAGCTCAATTAACTTCACCAAGTAGTTGATCTTAACAGGTAAGAAGTGTGCTGACTTCGTTAACCTATCAACGATCACCCGTATTGAATCAAAACTCTTAGAAGTTCTTGGCAGTCCTACCACGAAATCCATTGAGATGCTCTCCCATTTCCATTCGGGTACATCCAAGGATTGAAGCATTCCTCCAGGTCGTTGATGTTCTACCTTCGCTTTCTGACAGGTCAAACATGATGCTACATACTCAGCCACTTGCTTCTTCATTCCTGGCCACCAAAACTTCTGTTTCAGATCCCGGTACATTTTGGTTGATCAAGGGTGAATACTCAGCTTGCTCTTTGTATCCTTCTTCTAGAATCATCTTCCTCATCTCCGGGTTGCTCAGTACACAAACTCGTCCATTGCATCTCAAGATACCATCAGTTCCCAAACTAAACTCTGCAGCTTTCTCTTGTCCAAGTAACTCCTTTTTCTCTTGGATATATATATATATATATATATATATATATATATATATATATATATATATATATCAGTTGCTTGCTGTTCACGGATCGTCTCCATCAGTCCACTAGACACCTTGATCATTCCCAAGCTAATCCTCTTGTGGTTCACTTCCACAGCTAGATTGAGATCATGAAACTATTCTATTAATTCTAGCTCTTTGACCATCATTGCAGAGATGTGCAAGGTCTTCCGACTCAGAGCGTCTGCAACGACATTTGCTTTCCCAAGGCGGTACAGCAAAGTGAAGTCATAGTCCTTAAGAAACCCCATCCAACGTCTCTGCCTCATGTTAAGTTCCTTCTGATCGAATAAGTACTTCAAACTTTTATGGTCACTGAAGAATTCGAACTTTGATCCATACAATTAATGTCTCCAGATCTTCAGTGCAAAAGCCACAGCAGCTAACTCAAGGTAGTGCGTCGGGTAATTCCTCTCATGAATCTTCAACTGGAGTGAAGCATACGCTACAACCTTCCGATGTTGCATAAGCACACATCCTAAACCCTGATGCGAAGCATCACAGTACACTTCGTATGGTTCGTCTGGTTTAGGTAATACTAACACTGCTGAGGTTGTCAAACGTTCCTTCATCGTATGAAAACCTTCCTCACACTTGTCAGTCCACATAAACGGTTGATCCTTCCTTGTCAGTTGAGTCAACGACACAACAATCTTCGAAAATCCTTCGATGAACCTTCTGTAATAACCAGCTAGTCCAACGAAACTGCGGATTTCTGTCACAGTCTTGGGTCTCTCCCATAGAAGTATTGCTTCTACTTTCGTAGGATCAACGGCAATTCCTTCCTTCGAAATTACATATCCTAAGAATTTGACTTCATCCAGCCAAAGTTCACACTTGGGTAGCTTTGCGTACAACTTCTCCTTGTGAAGGATCTGTAAAACTTGTCGCAGGTGTTCTTCATGCTCCTCGGAACTTTTCAAGTAGATGAGAATGTCTTCGATAAACACAACAACGAACTGATCCAAAAACGGACGGAAAATCCTGTTCATGTAGTCCATGAAGATAGCAGGCGCGTTCGTCACTCCGAAAGGCACCACGAGGTACTCATAGTGACCATAACGAGTCCTGAAAACAGTCTTAGGTACGTCCTCGTTCTTCACTCTGATCTGGTGGTAACCGGATCTCAGATCAATTTTTGAAAAGACAGCGGCTCCCTGAAGTTGATCCATCAAGTCATTTATGCGGGGGAGAGGATACTTATTCTTGATCGTTATCTTGTTGAGTTGATGATAATCCACATAGAATCTTGAACTCTCGTCCTTCTTCTTCACCAATAACACTGGTGCTCCCCACGGAGACAACTTGGCCTCACAAACCGCTTGGACATCAGATCCTCTAGTTGGGTCTTCAACTCAGCTAACTCCATAGGTGACATCCTATAAGGAGCTATAGTGATCGGACCGGATCCTGGAACTAAGTCGATCGCAAACTCGATGTCCCTCATAGGTGGCAAACCTAGTACGTCCTCTGGAAAAACTTCCGGAAAATCTTTCACAACCGGCACATCGCTCAAGACAACGTCCCTCTCGATTTCTAAATAGGATAGAAGCATGTATCCCTGATCTCCTTCTTTAAAAGAAACTCTTACTTTGTTGGCTGTTATAAATCCAGAAATCTCAGGGTCAGGATAAACTAGGGTTCTATGTGCACAGTCTAAAAGGATATGGTTGGAAGATAACCAATCCATGCCTAGGATCACATCCAATTGAGTCAAAGGCAAACATATTAAGTCAACAAGAAAGTTCCTATCATGAACAATAATAGGACAGTTCAAACATACTGTATTAACAGTAACAGGTTTAGCAGTCGTAGTTGTGACAATCAAATCAAAAGACAACGAAGAAACAGGCAAGTCCAATTGTCTCACACAATTCAAAGAGATAAACGAATGTGTCGCACCCGAATCAAATAGTACAGTTAGGAGATTACCAGCTATGATGCAACTACCTTGTATGAGATCATCAGATTTGGAGGCATCAGCGCCACTCATGGTATAAACCCTTCCCTTCGTTGTGGGTCTACCAGTCCGCATGTTGTTGACAGTCAGCTCGGGCTTTGGTGCAGGGCACTCCCTTGTGAAATGTCCTATTTCTCCGCATTGGAAACATAGAACTCCTTTCAGCTTGCAGCTATCAGTTGGGTGTCCGGGTTGTCCACACTTGAAACATCTCTGGGCTCGGCCTTGGTTCTGGTCGTTTCCACTCCCTCCACCGTAAGCAGAAGCGACAGGATGATAGGTTTGCTGTTTCTGACTATTCCCGTGAGGTCGGGAATACGGCTTCTTCTGGGACTGCTTCCCTTTCTGATGCTGGTACTGGTTCGGGTTCCTTGACTTAGATGGTCCTCCTGAAGTACCCTTGTTCTCCCTTCCGCTTCTCATTTTTTCTACTTTTCTGCACTTCTCCACCAAGGCTTGGAAGGTATGGATCTCCAGTGGTAACACCGACTCCTTGATCTCAAAGCGCAGACCGCCTTCGAATCTCTCGCATTTCCAGTCCTTGTCAGGTTGGGCATGGAAAAAGCGAAAATATTTGGCGAGTGATTTAAACTTTGCCGCATATTCCCCTATAGTCATGTCCCTCTACTGTAGCTTCAGAAATTCTTGCTCCTTCTCGGTTCTGGGACTTTGGGGAAAGTACTTGTCCAGAAACTTGGTGCGAAATACTCCCCAAGTGATCTCTTGGTTGTTGGCTTCCAGCAGTTGTCTGGTTCCTCCCCACCAATACTCTGCATCTCCCAGAAACAGGAACGTGGCATAGTCCACCTTCACTCCCTCGGGGCAGTGCAGAACAGCAAAAATCTTCTCTATTTCTTACAACCGTAGGTCAGCCTTTTCCAGGTCACAGTCCTCATGAAACTGCGGATGATCATGACACCAAAAATCGACTAACCGTCTAGCATCAGCAGCAAGATCAGCTCTTTGTTGGTTCTGTTGATTCTGTTGAGCCATCGTCGATGTCTCTTGAGCAACAGCAGCCGCTATATCAGCCATGCCCTGGATAGCCTGATTCATGTTGTTGTCATCAGCATTGTTGTCAGTAGTGCCGCGACCTCCACCACGTCCACCTCGAAGATTCATGTTTCCCTACAATGCAAACTAGATATACCTTCATAAGGAAACATAAATCAAAACAAGTGTGTCAACACACATTGCTTCAACAGAGAAACAATTCAAACAAGGTTCATAGAGATCACACAACATAAACATAACAGACTCACTTCCCAAGGATTCCCGAAAGACTTGACCAGCTCTGATACCACTAATGTAACACCCCCTCGCGGTTGCTACTTACTCGGACTCTAATGCGGAATAAATCAAGAAAATAAAATGCTGGTTGCTTTCGGAAAATACTTTAATTAAATAGCTACGTTTGAAAACGCGGTTTCTAGATATTTTTTGCATGCATAGACAAAACAACTCAAGACGAAGAAATAAACTTCATTCCACACGTTGACATTCACTGTTCATAAAAACATAAACATAACATAAAACCTAGTCTAATATAACATATGACCGACTTAGAAATAAGTTAACATATGCGCTGTAATATAAGACTACTCAAAATAAAAGTCTCCTAAGCTGGTCAGCTAAAATCAACCATTGGGATACAACCCAACGTCAACTTCATCAGAACGCTCCGTCATCCGAAGGCCACCCTATGATCAACATCTGTACATGTGTTCCAAAAACACAACAAGGTGTCCAACATGTACAGACAAAGGTGAGATACTCATATAAAGTTTATCATCATAACCGCACAGGCGACAAATAGCAGATAAACATCGACAGATAAATACAGTTATATGAGCATTTATCTATATAACACATTATAACATCTCAAGCACTATCATGAGTTATAATAATGCATGAGACTTCAATATCATCTTTCTAATTCATGTACTCCGGAGATTCTAACTTCCTAACATCGAGCGATAGGCCGTAGTAATACCCGTAACACAATTGTCCTCATGAGTCGGCCTCTCTGTTTAGGTCCGAACTCCAATTGTTCCAGGGTACCACGTCATAACAATCTCCTAAATACTCCAGTCTCTGATCGAGTTCATTCGTGTTTGGCAGCCGATTTACCACGGCACGGGGTTTCTCTGCCACCGGCCACTTGTGGGATCCAGGACACAGAATGCCCCTATAGACCCAGTGGTCTTAACTGGCCGAATTCTCAACTACGAAAGTTGTAGCTCGGTTCCAATTGGCACGTCTGCCGGTTCATGCATGTACACAGAAAGTTTTCTGTTTTTCTTTGAGTTCATTTTTTTAAATGTCGAGACATAAAGTCTACGACTCGTTTCAAAAAGGCATTAAGCCCACTCAAAATCAAAAACACAGGACATGAAGTCCGAGTGCTCAATCCACAAAACACTAGCCCCGACGTCTCGGCCACTAGATTTGGGCTCATCTCAAACGTTTATCATATTTCTCTTGGTTTCGTTTTTCTCAAAACAACTTTGGAAAAAAAAAACCCGTTCATTATTCTTGTAACAAACATTTTTTTATCAAAGGAAACATTTTCCGGGAAAACGCCTTTCTTGAAAACAAAACCGTTTTCTAAGTTTTCACGCCTTTTTAAAACACTTTACTGAACAAAACACATTTTGCAGTACTTTTCACAAAACTACTTTTTACTTTTCAAAAGAACATACTTTTCAAAAAGGAAACTTAACTTTTCTTGGAAAGCAACACGTTTTCCAAAAACCACTTTTTGATTCCAAAACACGGTTTTCAAACCTTTGATTTCGGTTTCGAGTCTTTTAATAATTATCGAGACATAGCCATTCCTATGCTCATCCAGGTGTATATATATATATATATATATATATCTGTGTGTGTGTGTGTGTGTGTGTGTGTGTGTGTGTGTGTGTGTGTATCAACAGTTCAATATCACAATAATATCAATCAAGGCATCCATGCCACAAATTATCAACAAGTGTACAAATATGTTTCATTAAGTAAAACAAATCCATACATCATCCAAACTCATCTCCAGTTCAATAATCCAATCATCATAACACATAAACCAAACATGCACTATGAAGCTACCAAACTTCAATGACTACCTCCCTTTACCTCACAAAGAAAGTTCAATACAAACTCGATCGGTTCTCGACTCCGGTTCCTATATCGTTCGCATCACCTAAAAAAATCAAACACAATTCAATTCAAACAACAACTCAACATCATGAAACAACATCAAAACATAAATTTTCTTCCCCTAAAAGGCATAGGGTTCGGCCATGAAAGGGTAAAAAGGCTAGGGATCTCATTTGGTTCCAAACTTTTGGATGGTTGGTTCATAAGCTTTGTTAACACTAATACAAGTCCTATGACTCAAAAATGTGAAGCAAAACTCATGGATTTTTCTCATGAAGCTCTCTGCATCTTTGGGCAAACTAGGCTAGGAATTGATTTGGTTTTCCATCACATGGATTCAAGGACACTAGGAAAGCTAAGGATGGAATCAAGAGTTAGAAATCAAAAATTTGATGAAAAACACTATTCATCACCACTACTAGGGTTTGGCCACTTTGGGGTTTAAGAGCTAGGATGACACTTGGATCATAAGCTCTTGGGTTTAGGTAGAGGATGATGAGGTGAGTTCAAAGAAATTGGTTTCACATCAAAAGGATTTTTCTACAATTTCCGATGGATTTTCAAACTTTTGGATCTAAGAATGAGTTTCATGAAAATGGAGTTTTGATCTTGAGATTGAGAGAGTTCAAGAAGCTATGAGATCATAGAAGTGATCTTACCTTAGAATGGAGGAAGATTGGTCAAGGAATCAAGTTATTTTAACAAGTGAATCAAGGTTTTCAAGAAGAAATGGATTTTTCTTCAAGAACAACTATGGATTTCTTGCTTTGAGAGGGGGATCTGCGTGGAAATGGAGGGTTAGGGGCTGAGTTCAGCTCTTTAAAACCTCACTTATGGGAAAAATGGTCATTTGCCAAAAGGGTAAAATGGTAAAAGGTGAAAAAGCTTAAGTTAGGGGTATATTGGTAATTTCGCGTCCTGAAATTCCCGATCGTCATGACGACCCTGGCATGCTCTCCCAAGTGAGTTGACATGATGTGATATCAAGATTATCCGTTGTCGGGTCCTGGTAAGTCC
The DNA here is from genome assembly GCA_039655645.1 of Ammopiptanthus mongolicus. NCBI lineage: Eukaryota > Viridiplantae > Streptophyta > Magnoliopsida > Fabales > Fabaceae > Ammopiptanthus > Ammopiptanthus mongolicus. Next base: position 64,246,950 of record CM077345.1, read on the forward strand.
ATATGCGGCTCCGCTCTCCACCTGTTTGAAGATTTCGCTCGAACGGAGGTCAGGAAGTGATTTTTTTGAAATTTTTGTGAAATTTAACCAAAACGTAGAGAATCAAATTCTAAGACTTACTGTCTCGTTCACGGGTCCATCTGAGGTCTCCTGAGCAGTAAAATCATACTGTCAATGTAAAAACGCAGATCGGACTCCGTTTGAGTTTTCGACTCAAAACTGAATCATAGCTTCCTACGATATCGTTGAGCATGATTATGGTCTCGGAATATTTTATTTCCCTTCCTAAGACCTCGAATAAAATATAAGTTCATAAATGCTGATTAAATAGGAAAACTCGAAAATCGGGGTGTTACATTAGGTCCTTTGACTGTGACTCAGTATGACATGTTTTAAGATATTGGAGTGATGTATGACTTAAGGCTAAATGGAACGAGTTTATAAATGATGAATTGTGAGTTTGAATTTATTCCTTTGTTATTGTTAAACAATTGGATTGGTATCAGAATTTCCACAACAAATCTAATGAATATTTTCGAAAAGGTTTTAATCAACCGAAAAAGAAAAATTGGGTAAAGAATTGTGACACCTCGAGGGGGTGTTACAATCTGCTTCGTATGACTATATGGTGATGATTGCTATTATGCCATCTGTATACGTGCCTATATGCTGCTTGGTACCTGATATGCCTGTTGTATTGTTGTTTGTTGATATTATTACTAGTGTTGTCATGCTGTTTTATGATGATGTTATGTGTTGGCGGAATGCCGATTAGAGTTAAGTTTGGTTATGTGCCGTGTTTGCTATCGGGTTGATACCGTGGATGGTGCCGTTGTTTTTATGATGACTGTTTGAGACTGTGGCTGTGTTGTTTGAGCTGTGGCTCATGGACATGTGGTGTCAAGGCTGTGGCCGTGTGGATGCGGTGGCATCGTGCTATTTCTGATTGAGTGTTTAGGCGTGAGATCCGGTATCAAATCCGTTGAGGATGTATGTTGCATATCATTAGCTGCCAGGTGGCGAGGCCGTATGACAATTAGTATGGGCTACTAGCGTCATACGAGGTTAGTTGTACCTGAGTGCGGGTACGAAAAGTAGAAGGGTGGTCAAGTGAGTGACCTTGGGGATGTTGCCGATCTCGGGAATAGTTTACAGCGGTGGATGACGTAGCCCCTTTCATGTCGTGACGCCCGATCCAGTCCGGTTTGCCCGACTAATCCCTGAGCTTTCCAAGTTCCAGGCTAACGTTCCGAGGCGACTAAGAAACCCCAGTTCTGGTGTGGAAGGGGAATGCAGTCTTATTGGTCACGGCGAGCGATTCAGTTTCTTGGACAAACTAACTCCGTTCCGACACAGAACCTGTTCCGGTGTGGACTTCTTGGGTGTGGAATCGTTCGGGTGTGGAACCAGCTTTGTGAGTTTTCGGCCGACATGCGCCATGGGATTAATATCCCGGTTTGGAGGATTGATCTGAGAGTGAGACTCAAGGAGATGAATGTTTGCTGCATGTGCTGTTTTGGGAGACGTTTGGTTGTATGCAGTGACTAATATATATGTTATACGTGCTACATGCTACTTGTTGTTAGTTTACTGCACTACCATTGTTACTCTGACTTTGTGTATGTTATATTTCTTATCTCCCTATTGCTTTTGTTTGTTTGTTTTGGCTCTTGGTTTGCGTGAAAATGAGGAGCCAGCTGATGGATCCGAGCGCACACCCATACATCACGTCGGCATCAAGGATACCGGTGTTGGGCTTGATCGAGATTATCTATCACGATGATCGGGGGTGACGTGTGGACCCCTCTACCTTTTTTACGGTCTACCCTGGACCAGTGAGCATATTGTTCCAAGGAGGGGCGTCGTACAGGGAGGACATTGTGGGACCCTTTAGAGTTATGCAGTTTTTACCTTTCCCATACATGTGGCACCGTCGAGACGTCATGAGCCGGACCACACTTGGGTCGAGCCAGCTTCATCACAGGTGATCATCAGGAGAGGCTTCGTCTACCGAGGTCAGCGCCGGAGCAGTACTTAAGGACCTACCGTAAACATAGGGTTGTTGTGTCCAGCTCATCGTTTGAGTATGAGCCTTTAGTGACTTACAAGCATAGTCATGGCCAGGGCCAGGGTAGTTCTGGGCATCCTCACCACTAATGGTGCGAGCCTGCCAGTGCTTCCAAGGATGTGAGCTGGGTGCTTTTTATGTACTTTTGAGTGGAGGACGGTGAGTGCTGGTGAGTTCTGCGGGTTCTTTCTTCTTTTTGGCTTTGGTTGTATTTTCAGACCTTCAATTTTTGTACAGACCATATGTATATGTATGTACAGTGCCCTGCAGGTGGGGCTACGTTTATGCATGGTATCTGTATAGTTATTTTATGTTGTGCTTTACTCTGATATGTTTGCCTATGCTTTTCCATATGATTGTATCCTTTTAATGCGCTTGTTTCCGCTACGCTATGTGAATACCACGCTATCGCTATAATACGGTAAGGCATAGTAATTAATGTAAGCTTGGGACTAATGGGATTATCCTACGTAAAGTGGGGTTGTCTCAATAGGATGATTCCATATATATGGGGTCGTCTCAAGGAGAGCTGAGCCTTATAACCCGTGCTTAGCGAAATCTTCCGCATTTTCTGAGATTCCTCTCCGTGTGTTGCATCGATGACTGTGTCTTTCTTTCATCAGCCATTTCTCCACTCCTGACGTGGTCTCCCGGTTGGATCTCTACATCCTATGGTGGAAGGTTCAGGCCTAGCCGTTAAACGCCAGCTATATACTGATGCAGACATGCCTACACTTGGGGGATAGGCAGAGGTAGAGTCAGAGGGGCTACATCTTGGTTGGCTCTTTTCTCTCCCAGCTTGCTCGTATCATGGAGTAGCTGCACCCACGGGCCAGACATTTGAGCCTGATGTCTGTGATCAACGAGAGGATGCTGCTATCGATGAGCATCTTGACCCGGGAGCCCCATGGAGATCTTAGACTCATTGGAGTCGAGGACAAGGAGGATTCAAACTCAGAGTCTGACCGAGAGGAGCAACACCAGGACCAGGCCCTCATGCAGAGATTCATAGAGATGGTCCGCCTGCTTCGCCGGTTCGAGAGGACGACCACCAAAGTCTTACCGCTTTCTTTGACCAAATGGATGCTCGCCTAGATTCTCAGGAGTAGAACTTCCAACAGTTTTCAGTGGATGTCTTTCGGCAGTTCGATAGTCAGGACTAGCAGAGGGTTCAGATGCTATAGATGATGCAGAGACATTTTGACTATTGTAACATTCCAAAATTCATGTATCTATCTTTTAACTATTTGTGTGAATAACTTGACTGAGAACACAATCTGATAAATAATAATCATAAAAATAGTTAATAATTGGAAATTCATATTTGAAATTCAATTTTAAGCTTAATGATCATAAGATATTGTTTTGAGCCTATTATGTTGTTTTTAGTCAGAACTGGTAAAAATATTATTATTTTAATCGGGACCATTTTACCTTGGGAAGCGTGCCAGGGTCGGGAAGTAATCGGGCCCGAGATCGGGAGGTTATTCTGGCCTAGAGTCGAGAGAAGTTTATGTCTGCTTATTGATAACTCTTTTTTATGAAGAGTTATTTGTACCTTTTTCACTTGTGTTTTTGTGGTCTTTGAGTATTTCGAGTTTATGTTTTTAGTGTTTTAGTGTGATTCTGTGTAAAGTGTGTTTTGTAAGTTGCTTTGGTGAGTTTTCATGTTTTGGTGTCTTTTATTACTATTTTGGTGATTAATTTAGAGTTTTTCTGTACAGAGCAGTTTTTGGAGAATCAGGCGCTGAACTGGAGACACTGCTCTAGTATTTGCTGTAGCAATCGTAGCTGAAGCTGGTTTGGAAAAAGGACAAAAACTCAAAACATTCTCTTACATGATGAGTTGTCCTTCGTTGATGAGGAGAGTGACCTACACGTGGGGCTGGCATTCAGTGCATTAAAGTTAGGGCATTGGGCCAAGGACTCTTGTACTAGCCAACTTTTAGCCCAAAAAGGGTGAGAGAGGAAAGGGCCTTGAGATAATTTGGAAAACCCTAAATAGGGGACAGCCAAGGGAGCAATCATCAGACATCATCTTCCTTATTGGAGCAAGGACAGCAACTGCGCCCCTTTCTCTTTCTCCTCCATTGTACTGGCTTTTTCTTCCATTTCTTGTTTTTCTCTTTGTTTTTGTAAGCTCGATATGAACTAAACCTCTTAAAGCTATGGGATGTTGAACTTGTAATGAATTTCTAGTGAATGTTATGTTAAGCTTTGCTATTAGATTTTCTATAAATCTGATTTGGTTGTGTTTTAATTAAGCTTGATCACCTTAGTTAGAACTTGAGCTCACGGCTGCTTGGAAAAGCTAAGTGTAGCAGAACTGTTTTATAGATAAGAGTAAAATCATTAATTGGAAAATTGTGATGAAAAATGATTTAGTAATGAACATTCTAATTCTTAGGCTAGCTGGAAAAGTGAGGCGTGAATGTAACTAATATGGACCTAGGAATAGGAGACGTTTAGTGAAGGTCATCTCAGCACTGTTGGAAAACAAACTTTCATTTCCTGGTGCCAAATTGCCGTAGCACTGCAAACGCATAACTGAACTAGATTGAAGTTGCAAGGGATACTTCCCTATAGCTGTTTTACCCATTCTGTTAACAAATCTGTTTCTATTGCACTAGCATTTATTTCCCAAAATTGTTCTGGATACATACACACCAACTATTTGTTACTCTTTGTTAATCTTAATTAATAGAACCATTAATTCAAACTTGGTACTTGATTCACCATATAATCCTCGTGGGAACGATCTCACTTACACTTTATTACTTGTTAAACGATTGTTTATACATGCACATCAAGCAACCATTTTTGCAGCAACAAGTTTTTGGCGCCATTGCCGGGGATTGTAATGGTGTTTAATTAACAAGCTTGAGATTGATAGTTCTATTAGTTGAGACAACTGATCTGTTGAGTGTTTTGCTATAGCAACAGGTACTCTTACTCTAGATGCGTAGGCATAGTGCTCCTGTGTAACACCCCGATTTTTCAAACTCTCTAATACTAATTAAATAGTATTCATGAGTTTGTATTTTATTGAAGGGTCTAGAGAGTGAAATAAAATAATCTGAGACCATATTCGTGCTTAACGCTATCGTACGAAGCTACGATTAAATTTTGAGCTGAAAACTCAAACGGAGCCCGATCTACGTTTTTCCACTGACAGTAAGATTTTACTACTCAGGAGACCTAATTTCGACCCGTGAACGAGACAGTAAGTCTTAGAATTTAAGTTCCTATGTTTTTGCCAAATTAAAAAAAAAAAAATCACATCCTGACCTTCGTTCGAGCGAAATCTTCAATGGGGTGACGAACAGAGCTGCATATGGATTTACCGGGACCCGCTAACAAATAATCTTGATGTCACATCAAGTCACATCACATGGGAAAGCGTGACTTTTGAAAATATCTGGATGCGAAATGACCAAAATACCCCTAACCTTTTCTTAAATGACATTTTGGTCCTTGAAGGAAATGATCAAAATGCCCTTTAGTGACCCAATATCTTGGCCCATTCAGCCCCCTTATCCACGCACAGGACCAGCTTATGAGAGCTTCTTCACTTCACCTGCAACACTCCATCTTCTTCCTTACGACATTTCTCCATTTTTCTTAAGAGAAAAGCTTGGTTCTTGATCAATCTTCAACATTCAATAGGTAAGATCACTTCTATGATCTCTAAGCTTCATGAATCTCTCCCTATCTCAAGTTTGAAATCTTGATTTCATGGATTTCAAGTTTGTGATACAAATTTCAAAAATTCATAGAAGATTGTAGAAAAATCCTTTTAATGGGAAACCAATTTCTTTGAGCTAGCTTCATCACCTTTTACCTCTATCCATGAGTACGTGATCAAACTCTCATCCTAGCCTATTGAACTTGGAAGGGATGAACCCTAGAAAATTGGGGGAATAGTGGTTTTGTTGAAATTTTGTTCTTAAACTCTTGATTCCATCCTTACCTTTCCTATTGTCTTTGAATCCAAGTGATGGAAAACCAAATCAATTTCTAACCTATTTTTCTCTTCATGGCCGAAACCTATGAGTATGTGGAACCTTGAGTAGTGTTTCAAATTTTTGGGTAATTGGACTTGTATTAGTGTTAATCAAGCTTAAGAACCAACCGTCCAAAAGATTGGAACCAAATGAAACCCGCAGCTCCTTTTACCATTTTTGGCCGAACCTAGCCTCTAAGGGATTAGGGAAATTTGTGTTGTTAGTTATTGATGTTTGGATTGATTGTGTATCTGTAGTTGTTGTCGGGTAATCGGACGAGGAATTGGGAGAATTCGCGAACCAATCGAAGGACTTTTCCTTCGGAGGATGACTTCAAGCGGTAAGGAGAGATTAGCTCCAATGAGTTGGATAGCCGTATTAGGTTTGTTGAGGTATGATTGTGATGATGTATATGTGAAAACTAGTTGGCAAGTGCATGATTGGATATTAAGACGTGAATTGAGGTATTATTGCCTTGAATGAAATATTTGATATGGAAATATAAGTTGTGACATTTTTGCCTTGGATTGAACATATGTATGATGTTGCTTTGAGTTTGAATAGATATATGTTGTGTATGTACTTGATGAAGTATATGCTTGGATATTTGAATATGAATTGTGGCATGGATGCCTTGAATGAGATGATGTTGAATTGAGATTTGGTGTGTGCGTGTGCATATATATATATATATATCCTGGACCGGTTAAGAACATAGCACTGGCTATAGCTCAATAATGAAGATTAAGCTACTAAAAGTCTTAGTCAACGATTTTGAAATGTTTTGATTTGAGGAATAAAAAGCTTCTAAGCTAAATGTTATAATGGTCAATTTTGCTAAAAGCCACTAAGTTAAGAACCCAAGATAATTTTGAATAAGACTTAGGAAGTCGAGAGTTGGTGCGGAAAATAGTGAAAAGTTGCTTTATCATTATTTTCAAAACATGTTACAAAGAAAGAAAACCTTGAGAAAAGTCTAGTTGTCAAAGAAAGTATCTTCTGAAAGTATTTGATGTTCCGAAAACGAAAATGTCTCTTCATGAAATTTTGCTCCGATAATAATCTTTAAAAAATTGTTTTAAGACGAGGGAACCTTTAGAAAAGGCTTTTTAAGCCAATGTTCTTTGAAAATGAATCTTTAGAACTTGAGCCTTTGAGAATGATTTGTAAAGAAAATTTTATGGTCGAAAATAAGTTTTAGAGCGAAAACAATTTTTGGCTTATACTAAAGAGAATCTGAGTTTGTTTTTGAGATTTGAACTACGAAAATGAATTTGATGAAACTGGTGATTATCCCTTCACGCATGTAAAGCACATGAACCTAATGACCGAGACGTCAGGCTAGTGTTCTATGAATTGAGCACTCGGACTTCAAGTCCTGTGTTTTGCAAAAAACGGACTTTGTGTCCTATACGTGAGTCTAGTGTCCGCGACGTCGGCCTAGTACATCGTGGATTGAGCACTTGGACTACATGTCCTGTGTTTTGAAAAAGAACGGACCTAGTGTACTATATGCGAGTAGTGATCGCGATGTCGGCGTAGTACTTCACGAATTAAGAACTCGGACTACGCTTTCTGAAATTTGAATTGAACGGGATATATGTCCTTTAAAATGAGTCATAGGCTGCGTGCCTTGACAGAAAAAGAAAGAACGAATGAAAAGAACTAATAGAAAACCTCCTGCATACATGCACGAGTCGGCTGACGTGCCATACAAGCTACAACTCAAGTAGTTGAGAATTGAGCCAGTTAAGACCACTAGGTCTATAGGGGCATTCATTGTTGGAAACTCCACAAGTGGCCGGAGGCCTCGTGACCCCGTGCCGTGGTAAATCGGTTACCCAACATGAATGAACTAGATCAGAGACTGGGCTATTCAAGATATGGTTATGACGTGGTACCCCGGAACAATTGGAGCTCGGACCTAAATTGAGAGGCCGACTCATGAGAATAATTGTGTTATGGGAGTATTCGCGACCTATCGCTCGGATGAAGGGATGTAGGAATCTTTGGAGTACATGAATGAGAGAGTCGAATTGAAGTCTCATGCATTCATTTGACTTATCTTGATGAATGAGTATGATGTTTTGGAAGTGAAATTATCCCATTATGATATTATATTGAATATTGATATTTTATCGCATGATTGTTTTGATGCATTATTTGTATGCTGCTTTACTTGTGTGGCTATTACGATAAACTTGTGAACGAGCATCTCACCCTTGCCTGTACATGTTGGACACCCTATTATGTTTTTGAACACATGTACAGATATTTTCCTACAGTCCACTGGGTCACTGCGGGACCCTGTAGCTGAATTCCTTGGTGCCGACGAAGAAGGCGGATGGAATGTTGACGACGAGGCCCACCCTCATCGGGGCGATGCAGACTAGGTAGTACACTATATTGTTCTTAGATTTTTGTTAGACCAGCTCTTAGGATTTTGATATTTAAAGTCAGGTCCTTTGACCGTGACTCAGTATGATGTGTATTAAGAAATTGAAGTGATGTATGCCTTCAAGCGAAGTTGAATGAGTTATATAAATGATGAGTTGAATTTGTTTCTCTGTTATTGTTAAAAGTTTAAATTGGTATCAGATTTCCGCAAGTAGGCTAATAAGTATTTTCGAAAAGGTTTTAATAAACCGAAAAAGAGAATTTGGGTTACGAACTGTGACATCGAGAGGGGGTGTTACTTCCTGAGTTCCAGCTAGACACTGACATTGAAAGAACATTCAGAAGGTTGAACAGGCAGAACCAAGGCTTAGTTGAGTTGGGGAGACTGATTTCTGAAACCCCTGACAGTTCCAACATTACTACTAGTTCTGAAAATTCTGAAATGGGAGATGAACCTAACTGCATGGCTTTAGCCAATGATAGAACTAGTTCCATCAAAGGTTATGCCCTGCTTGATCCAGCAACAATGAACACAGGCATAGTGGTGCCCGAAATCACAGCTGGGCATTTTGAGTTCAAGCCTGTCATGTTCCAGATGTTGCAAGCAATTGGCCATTTCAGTGGTGCTGCAACCGAGGACCCTCATTTGCATCTGAAGTAGTTTCTTACTGTGGCTAATAACTTCAGAAATCCAGGAGTCACTGAGGATTCCTTCAGATTAAGACTGTTCCCATTTTCTCTGGCTGGCAAGGCTAAGAACTGGCTCAATTCTTTGTAGCCCAACTCTGTTAATACTTGGAATAGGATGGCTGAAAAGTTTTTGTCCAAGTTCTTTCCTCCTATGAAAAATGCAAAGCTGAGAAATGACATAATCTCCTTCAAGCAACTTGATGATGAGCCTTTGTATGAGGTGTTGGGGTAAGCCCTAGTGGCTAATCTATTTTGAATAGATAATCATTTGTATAATGAATTTGATCATATATTTGATATATGTATAAGGCATTTATTTATTATGTTATATTTGATGATCATATATATAGCATAATAAAGTCCTTAGAATAGGTAGTTCATTTAATGGAACGTCAAGTATGACTTGACCGTGAGATGCCATTAAATTATAGAACAATATTCTTAAATATCCATAGTCAAGTATTATTATTAATAAGGACAATAATAATATATTGAGACTATTATGTGAGTGTACTGATGACCACATCTCACTGATCATAGATATAAGATATCAAGTCTTCACATAGGTATAAATATTAGTGGAATATTTATACTGGATTGACCCGTTATGAGAACGCTGCATAATAGTTATGTTAGTGTCATAAGCGATTCTCATGGTGACCATAGTGAATTAGTCCTTCGACTTGAAGTCACTACGATTCCTAACATATGTCGTTGTAGGCTTTAATACTATTAAACTTTGTCTGTAACAGAACAACTATAAAGATAGTTATTGGGTCTGCATTGAAACATGTTGAGGAATGTGAGTGATGTAGATAGGATTCGTCCCTCATACATAATAAGAGTAATGTCTATAGCCCTCTTGCTGGTATGCTACGCAGAAATGCATGGCCATGCTAACGTGGGACAATATGAGATATTGGGCCCACATGATCGTACGTCAATTACTAGATCAAGAAATAAATAATTAGACTTAACAAGGATGACACATTTATGCTTTGTGTTCAATTAAAACATTGAGACGAAAGGACATTGACTTCACATTATATATGGTTACAACAAGGTTTTAATTGTATCACCAATATTCTAATTAATTGGGTAGCAATGATGTATTGCTAGATGCCGCTCATTATTTTTAATATTAATTGATTCTTAATATAATTAATATTATTGCCAATTAATTGAGAACCTATAGGGTCACACGTATAGAGCAAATGTTCAGAGAATTAATTTAATTGATTTAATTAATAATTAAATGAGATTGATTTAATTAATCAATTAAATATGATTTAATTAATAAGTAAACATTGGTCTTGTAGCGTACAGTGACCCAAATGGGTTAGGTTAAGTGAGTGACAACTATTAGTAAACTGTGCACGTCGCTTAAGTGACACACAACACAGAGCACTCATAATGGCCGTTGTACACCCTTGACAGGTACACCCTCTTTTCTCTCTATGTGCCGTGCCACTCCTAATCCTGATAGCTAGCACTATGCTATCTCTGACGTTGGTTTGCTCGCATGGACTGAGTAGAGATATTGCTACTTTGCAATACTGGTGATACAAAAGCCTTTTCTTATGGTGCTTATGGCTGGAGAGTTATCGTAATCTCGCGATCTAAGATTCGTTAACCGTTGGATTGGGCTGGGTTTTGGATAGCAGGTTCGTGACATGTGGTTGTACATATTCACCTTTCAGTTTTACTGTATGCGGTCTGGAGCAAAAGTTATGAGCATCGTAAGTATCAGCATTTTTGGCTAACCAGTGTCGTTGGCCCCCTAGAATGATGCTTGAGGTAAACACAATATCCTTGTGATTCATATGCAATACGTGGTCCTTTAGTAAAGGGGTTTTTTCCGCTCAAGAGGCTTTTATAAATTGTTTTTAAAAATTATCCCTCTTGAAACCCTTACATGAGGCTTGGGAGAGATTTAAGGAGCTTTTGAAGAGATGCCCCCATCATAGCATTCCAATATGTATTCAGATGGAGCACTTTTACAACGGAGTGCTGCCAGCTGCTAGAATGATGCTTGCCTCTGCAGGAGGCACTCTTCTGAACAAGTCCTATGATGAAGCATATGAGCTGATTGAAAGCATTGCTGCTAACAGTTATCAGTGGCCTACTGCTAGGCTTACCTTTGGAAAAAGTACAACTGCTGCAGGAATTCATGAAGTTAATGGAGTTATAGAATTTACTGCTCAGTTGGCTTCCTTGACTAACATGGTGAAAAACTTAGCTACCACAATCAGAGTAACCAGGAAGCTCAAGCAACTGTGACTGAGCCAGTTGTAAATGAACAACAGGTGCACCAAGCTGAAGCTGTTTCCTGTGTGTACTGTGGAGGAGGACATCTGTTGGAGGACTGTTTCAGCAATCCTACATCTGTTAACTATGTGAACTACAACAACAATAGGGGAGACAATCCCTATTCTAACACCTACAATCCAGGGTGGAGGCAACACCCAAAATTTTCATGGAGTAACATTGCTAATGCTCCAGCAGGGAACTCAAACTTTCCTATCAGATCCACAAATGCTCAACCTGGATTCACAAATCAGCAACTAAGGCAACAACAACAAGCACCACCTGCAAATCAAGATATGTCCTTGGAAGCTGTCCTAAAGGCATTCATGTCAGAAACTAAGGCACAATTCCAGAGTCAAGGAGTGTCCATGAGGAACCTTGAAAATCAGGTAGGCCAGCTGGCCAATGCACTGAACAGCAGACATAGTGGGACACTGCCTTCTTTTACTGAAACTCCTTCATCATCAAGCCCCCATGGTAAGGAACACTGCAAGGTAATACACTTGAGAAGTGGAACTGAGTTGCCAATTGCTGTAGAGAAAAAGAGCAAGGTGAGAAATGAAGAGACTGAGACTGTTTCAGCAACTGAGGAAACTGTTTAGAAGACAGCTGAGAAAACTGCTAAGAAGCCTGAGACTATTCCAGAAGCTAAGCCCTTGCCCAAATTTATTCCAGAAAAGTCTCCTCCTCCTTTTCCTCAAAGGTTGAGGAAGGTCCAACAAGACAAGCTGTTCAGCAAGTTCATCGAAATTCTGAAGCAGTTGAACATCAATATACCTTTGGTAGAAGCTTTGTGGTAGATGCCTAATTATACAAAGTTCATGAAGGATGTGCTAACCAAGAGGAGAAGGCTTGGGGAGTTTGAAACAGTTACCATGACAAAGGAATATAGCCTAATGCTCCAAGCCAAAGTACTTCCCAAATTGAAAGACCCTAGTAGTTTCACCATCCCTTGTTCCATAGGAGATACCTACTGTGGCAGAGCATTGTGTGATCTAGGTGCTAGCATCAACTTAATGCCTATGTCCATTTTTAAACAATTGGGCATTGGGGATGCTAAGCCTACCAATGTGACACTTCAACTATCAGACAAGTCTATTGCATATCTAGAAGGAAAGATTGATGATGTGTTGATAAAAGTAGATAAGTTTGTATTTCCTGTGGATTTTATTATTCTGGACTGTGAAGCAGATAGGGAAGTTCCTATTATTCTTGGTAGGCCTTTCCTTGCTATAGGAAGAACTCTCATAAATGTACAGAAGGGAGAGTTGACCATGAGGGTTAATGAGTAAAATGCGACTTTTAATGTGTTCAATGCCCTAAAGTATCCTGATGAGGGAGTGGAAGAATGTTCATTTGTGCAGGCATTTGATAATCTGTTAAAAAGACAGTTCCTGACAGGAAGAACAGATTTGAGTGATGATAAGCTTGAATTAGGTCCTGATGATCTCTTATTGGAAGAACTTACTGAAATGAAAGAATGCACTGCAAGGCAACCTATGTGGGATAGAAAATTTGAGTCATTTGAAGTCACTGATGAGACTTTCAAAGATAATATACCCTCAGTTATGAAGCCACCTGTTCTGGAGCTAAAACAGCTCGCAGCTCATTTGAAATATGTTTATTTGGGACACATGGAAACCTTGCCGATGATTATTTCATCTTTCCTAACTACTGATCAAGAGAACAGTTTGATAGAAACCTTGAAGAGGCACAAGAAAGCAATTGGTTGGCAAATGGCAGACATTAAAGGCATTAGTCCTACTGTGTGTATGCATCGAATATTGCTAGAGCCTAAAGCCAAGAATATTATAGAGAGCCAGAGGAGACTGAATCCTATCATGAAGGAAGTGGTGAAGAAAGAGGTTATCAAGTGGCTGGATGCTGGGATTATATACCCAATTTCTGACAGTGTTTGGGTAAGCACAATTCAGTGTGTGCCAAAGAAGGGGGAGTAACAGTTGCGGCTACTGAGAAAAATGAACTAATCCCCACCAGAGCAGTCACAGGGTGGAGGATTTTTATGGATTATAGGAAGTTGAATAAAGCCACCAGAAAAGACCACTTTCCCTTGCCTTTTATTGATCAAATGTTGGATAGACTTTCTGGGAAGGAGTTCTATTACTTTTTTGATGGATACTCTGGTTACAATCAAATTGCTATAGCACCCGAAGACCAAGAGAAGACCACCTTTCATTGTCCCTATGACACCTTTGCCTTTAGAAGGATGCCATTTGACCTCTATAATGCTCCTGCAACGTTCCAAAGATGCATGATGGCCATATTCTCTAATATTATTGAGAAATACATGGAAATTTTTATGGATGACTTCTCAGTATTTAGAGAGTCATTCCAGGGATGCCTTGGGAGTCTGGAACAGGTCGTAGATCGTTGTGAGGAGACAAACTTGGTGTTAAACTGGGAAAAGTGTCACTTCATGGTTCAGGAAGGAATTGTGTTGGGTCACAAGGTTTCTAAGAAGGGTATGGAGGTAGACAAAGGCAAGATAGAGGTCATTGAAAAGCTGCCACCACCTACCTCGGTTAAAGGAGTGAGAAGTTTCTTAGGACATGCTGGGTTCTATAGAAGATTTATCAAGGAGTTCTCCAAAATCTCCAAACCTCTGTGCCAGTTGCTAGAGCATGATAGGATCTTTGATTTCACACCAGCCTTTTTGGAAGCTTTTGAGATTCTGAAGAAGGCTCTAATTACTGCACCAGTCTTGATTGCCCCAGATTGGTCTAAGCCATTTGAGTTGATGTGTGATGCTAGTGACTTTGCAGTGGGAGTAGTCCTGGGCCAGAGGAAAGATAAGGTATTCCACTCTATATATTATGCTAGAAAACATTGGTAGAAGCTCAATTGAACTATGCCACTACAGAGAAAGAGTTGTTGGCTTTTGTGTTTGCCTTTGACAAGTTCAGACCCTACCTTGTTGGCACAAAGGTTATTGTCTATACTGATCACGCTGCCATCAAATACTTGATTGCCAAGAAGGATGCAAAACCAAGAATGATTAGATGGGTGCTTTTGTTGGAATAGTTCGACTTGGAAATCGGGGATAAGAAGGGAGTTGAGAATCATGTGGCAGACCACTTGTTAAGACTGTCTGAGGGGAAGGAGGCCACAAAGAATTCTGAGATCAAAGAACTGTACCCTGATGAGCAGTTGCTTTCTATGGAAGATGCTGAAACACCATGGTATGCCGATCTAGTAAACTATCTAGCCAGTGGTATTGTCCTTGCAGATTTAAGTTCACAACATAGAAAAAGGTTCTTCCATCAAGCAAAGCACTTCTGCTGGGATGAGCCATACTTGTACAAGAACTGTGCTGACAATTTGCTTAGAAGGTGTGTGACCGAAACAGAAGTCCCAGATATTCTCTTGCATTGTCATTCATCCCCATGTGGGGGACATTTTCGAGGAATGAGGACGGCTGCTAAAGTCCTCCATGCTGGGTATTTTTGGCCTACATTGTTCAAAGATGCTTACAGCTTTGCTAAGGGTTGCAACAGATGCCAAAGGGTAAGCAATATTTTAGATAGAAATGAGATGCCCCTCAATTCCATCTCGGAGGTGGAGTTGTTTGATGTATGGGTATAGACTTCATGGGTCCCTTCCCCCTTCTTTTGATAATTTTTACATTTTGGTGGCTGTAGACTATGTACCAAAATGGGTAGAGGCTGTAGCTCTTCCCACCATTGATGCTAGAGTAGTTGTTAAGTTTGTTCAGAACCAAATATTTACAAGATTTGGCACCCCTAGGGCATTCATCAGTGATGAAGGTACTCATTTTTGTAACAAGATGTTTGATGGTGTCCTAACGAAATATGGGGTGAGGCATAAAGTTGCTACAGCATACCATCCACAAACCAATGGGCAGGCTGAGCTGTCCAACAGGGAAATAAAAAGAATTTTGGAAAAAGTGGTGAACCCAAGCCGAAAAGACTGGTCCCTTCATTTGGAAGATGCTCTTTAGGCATATAGGACTGCCTACAAGACCCCCTTATGAATGCCACCCTATAGGTTGGTCTATGGAAAGGCATGCCATTTTCCCATTGAGCTACAACATAAAGCCTTCTGGGAAGTTAAAAAGTTCAATCTTGATCTAGCACAAGCTGGAGCAGCTCGCATGCTACAGGTCAATGAGCTTGGGCTATTTTCATATGAAGGAGTCGAAGTTTACAAGGCCAAAACAAAGGCTTGGCATGATAGAAAAATTTAGAAGAGAGACTTTGCAAAAGGAAAGCAAGTTTTGCTCTTCAATTCCAGACTGAAGCTGTTCCTAGGGAAGCTCAAATCTAGATGGTCTGGACCCTTCACCATTGTTCATGTCCACTCTCATGGAGCAATTGAATTGCTTCATGCAGCTTCTGGTAGATCCTTTAAGGTAAACTGGCAAAGGGTCAAGCATTACTGGGGTGAGCCATTTGCTAAGGCACAGGCCACCACAGTCATGGCTGATCCTTGATGTTCCACATGCTCTAAGTCAGGCTGAGGACTTGTAAACCAAGCGCTACTGGGAGGCAGCCCAGCAAAAATTTCCTTAGTTTATATTATTATTTTTTTATTTTTATTTGGCACTAACTCAATAAAAAGAAAACAAAGAAAATGGAAGTTTGTGGATGCAGGTGGTATAACTGTCCCACATGGTTGTGTGGTTGTTCATTAGGCTGAAACAGTTTAGAGGCCCAAGTAATTGACTCAGGCCTTGCGTTGGTTTTGGGGGCGGGGAGTCACATCAGTTTGAAAATTGGAGCAACCAATTTCAAAAATTTGGAAGAGGAAAAGGTGGAGCGATTCTCCGTACAGTCACAACTCCCCAAGCATCCGCCACCATTTATTCTCTCTCGATAACCGCACCTCTCCCTAGCCACACATTCTCAACGACCAACATCAATCACCATCACTCACCCATCACTCCTCTCTCTATAAAGCCAACCCGCTCTCTCTTCCCCCATCACTCATCCACACACTCTTCTACCTTCCTCCAACTCGAGCCCTAACTGCTCCAATTTCCCCCAATTTCTTCATCCCCAACATTCATCCCTTTCCTCCATCACCGCTCCACCATGCCTTGCATGAAGCATTGCGCTGTAAAGAGGGCCAAGCCCGCGTCAAGTGATGAATTCGAGGCATATGAGGTGTTTGTCGATGCTGAAGCTGCAGCAAGATACAACAATGTCACTGCTCTAAGGGAACTTCATGTCGAAAAGGGTTAACCATCTCTAACAAAGCCCCCTATGGTCTCCCTGATGAAATTGCTGCAGTAATTGACAAGCATAAGTGGAAGCATTTCGCAAGTCACCCAACTAGGTTTTGCACTCCCCTTGTCCGCGAGTTCTATGCGAATATTGGAGGGGCTGAGCAAACCCATTCCATGGTGCGTGGGTGCAAAGGCAGATTCTCTGCAAAGACCATCAATTTAAAGCTGAACTTGCCTGAAGAGGAAGATGAGTACCAGCCTCTGCTGAAGAAGGCTACTGTGAAGCAGCTAATTGCTATTAAGGATGTTGTGACTGTACCAGGGATGCAATGATTACCAACTTCTGGAAATCAAATGAAAATTGCCAGGTCTGCTCTGAAACCCTTAGCCAAGGTATGGTATCACTTACTGAGACACAAACTCTCCCCCACTGCTCATACTGAGACTGTTAAGAAGAGCATCTGGTGCTCCTTTACTACATCTTGGAGGGGAAGAAGATAAATGTAGGGAGGTTGATTCAGCAGGATATTTCCAATTGTGCCACAAGCACAAAAGGCCAATTGATCTTCCCCTGCTTTATCACTGAACTATGCAAGCGATGTGGCATAGAGCTTCACAAAGGGGAAGTGGAGGAGAGGAATTCAGGGAGCATTGATATTGAGTTGATCAATAGGTTTATCTCCAGCTCAGCCAAAGCAACCCAGGCTAAGAAAAATGAACATGTTATGGAACCAGGAGAGCCCTCAAAGCAGCAGGACCACTCTGCAGGGCTAGAACAAAAGGTGGAGTTTCTAACTCAAGTGCTACAGCAACACATGCTGCAGCAACAACCATATTGGCAATTTTCCCTGGACCATTTCAAATGGCAGCAAAGGGTGCTGGAGCTTAACCAATGGAAGAAGGTGCACCCAATACCATAATTTCCAATGCAGATTCTACCTGAGCAGCACCACACCTCAGAGCAAGCCACCCCTGAGAAGCATAACAGTCTCAGTGCCCAAGCAATCCTGGATGCATCAGACTCCTCTGAATGGATGCCACCAGCACCTTCACAACAACAACAACAACCCACCACCACCACTAAAGACATAAGCAGTAAGAAGAGAAAGAGAACTAAGAGCCCCCTACAGGATTTGGGGCAGAAATTGAAGAAGAACATGAAGAAGCTGACCCTGAAGCAACAACAACCCCTACCCCCTCTCAAACTCCCCAGAAAAAGGCAGCAGACACCCCTTTAAGGGATGTGATCACAAAAATAGATGCTGATTACCCTGCCTCTGATGAGGATGAAGAGGATAATGTCCCTCTTGAAACCAGAAAGAGTAGGCTGCCTGAGCCAAGTGCCTCAAAAGGCAAGGGTATAAAGCCAGCTGCTGTAGCAATTGAGAGGGCAAGGGGAGTGAAGAGAGCACAACAGCCTCAGATACTGATGAAGAAGAACAAGCAGACTTGGTCCTAGTGAAAGATGTGGGGTCCTCTACGCCAGCAAACAAGAAAACCACTGCTGCAAAAGGGAGCAGGAAGAGCGCCCACATCAAGAATTTGAGCACTTGAGGCTATTAGAGCAAGTTGCTGCAGCATGTTGCAGCAACCCTATCAGGATTTTCCTTGCTTTCCTTTAATTCTTTCTCTTGGTTTCTAGTTTAAGTTTCTATAAATGTTTATGTCTTGTCCTGTTTGTTGCTGTTTTTAGATTGTAGGTTATAGTCGAAAAATGGGGGTCAGCTGACTTTGACCCCACTTGTTTTCTTTTTGAATTTAGTATACTCTATGATTGACCCCACCATGTGCACAACCATCTCCATCATGGGGTTTTGTTTAATGAAACTTGTCTGTTTTGAAATTCTA
Organism: Ammopiptanthus mongolicus; assembly: GCA_039655645.1. Taxonomy (NCBI): domain Eukaryota; kingdom Viridiplantae; phylum Streptophyta; class Magnoliopsida; order Fabales; family Fabaceae; genus Ammopiptanthus; species Ammopiptanthus mongolicus. The sequence continues at coordinate 64,265,470 of CM077345.1, forward strand.
CAAGTGCCTCTTTTTGGCAGCTTTGACGTGATTGTTTTCTTTTGGGCTTTTGTGATTGGATTTAATTGTTTGAAGCTCGAGGCACATGCATTAGCAATTATGATCTACCTTGTGAGCTTTTGGTCCAAAAATAGTTTTATCGTCCTTTCTGTGCGAATACCATTCTTGTGCATGCTTCTCTGATTTTGCCTTGCTGCTTTCATATTTGTACACATCTCTGTTGAACACACTTTTGCTAGAGGCATATTTTGTTCTCTTGAGCCTAGTATTGCCAAAATAGCATACCCTTGGATATTACCTTTGTGTGAACCCCTTTGAGCCTGCAAGCCCTTTGTTTCTAATAAACCCACATTAGAAGCCATATCTTGAAAAACCAATGTCCTAACTATTGGAGTGGCTGGCGTGCTTCCTATGTTTACATGTTGTAACATAAGTTTGGGGGTGCTCGAGGGCTAGCACAGTTTTAACTTTGGGGTGCTATGCAGCTATTATGTGTTAAAAAAAAAAAAAAAGGAAAACAGCAAAGCAGTTGCAAGCAAAAATGTTGAAATGTTGCAACAACTGCTTTGAGGGTACAAAGGAGGAAACAGAATTCAAAGAAGTGTAAAAATGGGAAAGGAATCAAACAAAATGAAAAAGAACAAAAAGTCATACCTAACTTGTGTAAGCTGGGCCATGAAAGAAATAGTTGTGAATCAAAAAGAGGAAGCATAACTAAGCTCCATCTAGTGTAGCCACCTTCCCAGAACTGTTCCTACCTAAACCCAAGCCCCACTGTAACCAAGTAAAGTCCTCTAGCTGTATGCAGTAATGATTGTGAGTGGTGTGTTTAGAAGTTTGTCAAGGTCGTGTTTGAATGTGCATTTGAATGATGATTGAGAGTACCTATCTTAGCTTGAGAAGAGAGGAATAACACACTATTCTGAGAGTGTATTGCTGTAGCATGTTGCTGAGAGTTGAAAATGATGACATCCATGAATGCTTTGATTGAATTTCATGATTGTTGATGCATTGTCAAGTATGCCTTGTGAAGAGATTGGTTTGCATTTATGCTAAAAAAAAAGTTTTGTGTTTGAGCTAATTTGAGCACATGTGTGGAGGTTTAGGAAAATTTATGTCTTTTATTTTTAGTTTCTTTTGTTTCCATTACTTGAGGACACGCTATGATTCAAGTTTGGGGGTATGATAACTCTTTTTATGAAGAGTTATTTGTACCTTTTTCACTTGTGTTTTTGCGGTCTTTGAGTATTTCGAGTTTATATTTTTAGTGTTTTAGTGTGATTCTGTGTAAAGTGTGTTTTATAAGTGCCTTTTATGAGTTTTCATGTTTTGGTGTCTTTTAGAACTATTTCGGTGATTAATTCAGAGTTTTTCTATACAGAGCAGTTTTTGGAGAACAAGGCGCTGCTGAACTGGAGATGTTGCTCTAGGATTTGCTGTAGCAATCGTAGCTGAAGCTGGTTTGGAAAAAGGACAAAAGCTCAAAACATTCTCTTACATGATGAGTTATCCTTCGCTGATAAGGAGAGTGACCTACACGTGGGGCTAGCATTCAATGCATTAAAGTTAGGGAATTGGGACAAGGAAATTGTACTAGCTAACTTTTAGCCCAAAAAGGATGAGAGAGGAAAGGGCCTTGAGATAATTTGGAAAACCCTAAATAGGGGACAGCCAAGGGAACAATCATCAGACATCATCTTCCCTATTGAAGCAAGGACAGCAGCTGCGCCCCTTTCTCTCTCTCCACCATTGTAAACCTTGAGGGACCAATGGATTTTGGACTGACTAAGTTAGCAACATAGATAGGAGACAGATTTGATTCTGTATAGTATCCAATTGATTAATGCTCCGCTCCATAATATCGTCCCAATCTATTTCTTTCTCTTCTTGTCTTGGCCACTGATTGTGCACGTTAGCTGTATAACACCCCCTTTTTTTAAAAAGCTTTCTAAAAGCTCTCTAATATTAACTAATCAGTATTTTTGTGTTTGTATTTTATTGGAGAGTCTAGAGAGCGAAATAAATTATTCCGAGACCATAATCACGCTCTACGCTATCGTAGGAAGCTATGGTTAAATTTTGGTTGAAAACTCAGACGGAGCCCAGTCTGCTATTTTCACTGGCAGTAGTGTTTTGCTACTATCAGGACCTAATTTGGACTCGTGAATGAGACAGTTAGTCTTAGAATCACGTTTCCTATGTTTTCGAAAAAGTTCGTCCTGACGTCCGAAAATGAAAATAATATATTATATTCGGGCCGATAATCGATCTGGGAGACAATTCGAGCCGTGTAAGGGTTTTATGAAGCCCATGAGCAGATAATCTTCATGTCAAGGCTGTGTCAGGTCATCTAGGGACTCGTGCCAGTGTCGTGATGACCAAATTGCCCTTGATCTTTTTACTAAATTACCTTTTTACATTTCTTAACTCTTAAGTCTTCTAACTTAAGAAAATATCTAAACTCTCTCTCTCTCCTCAAACTCGGCTCTCGCTCCCTCTCCTTCTTCCCCTCCATCTTCTTCTTCTTTCTTCTTTCTTCTTTCTTCTTTCTTCTTTCTTCTTTCTTCTTCTTCTTCCTCCATTTTCTTCTTTTCTCCATTTCTTCATCTCCATTTTTCTTCAACTTCCACAAAGTTTTTCAAGAAGGTTTGTGAAGCAAAGTGGATCCTCTCATCATCCTCTACCATTTAAGAGGTATAGATTTCGCTCTTGAGCTCTCAATCTTCATTTTCTTCCATTGAAATCTATGGTTTTAAGTTTTAAGATCCAAACTTCAAAAATCTCTAGGAAATTGTAGAAAAATCATTTTAATGCCAAACCAATTTCTACAATCTAGTTTCATCCTCTACTATCATAATCTAAGATCTTAAAATCAAATAATCTCTCTAGCCTATTTAATTTGGAGGAACCGAACCCTAACAATTTGAGGGAAAAATGGGATTTCGTTCAATGTTCTTGATTTCACCTATTTCATTCCTTAATCATGTAATCCAAGTGATTAGGAAGCCAAACCAAACTCTCACCTATTTTTTATGGTGAGGGCCAAAACCCTATTTTGTTGGTTTAAGGGGTTTTGGTTCAAATCTTTGATAATTGATCATGGATTATGTGTTAGGTATGCTTAAGGATCATTGATCCAAGAGTTGGTAGAATTTCAACATCCCCAGCCTATTTAATTAAATAGGGGCAGCAGCCTAGTCCAAAGGTTAGGGGAGTTTTTGATTTAACTGTACTGATTTCTTTTTGTGTTTTGTTGTATAGAATCGGACAGGACTCGAACGTTCGACCGCACACCCGACTGACAGCTGCGGAGTCATAGCCAGAGTTGCACGTGAGAATTACTGAGGTGGGGAGAAAGAAATGATATCGTCGGGAAGGCAAGCTTAGTATAGAGTATATATATATGTGTGTAGGAGAACTCTTAAACCCTACTAGAGGTTTAGCCCGTGATAAAGTGGCTAGACCCTAGGTGTAGGTACTTTTGGGCTATCGCCGCTAATTTGATGATATGGCTATTGTGATTGATTGAGGTTGATGTGTTGAATTGTTTATTTGATTATCTGTTCGATTTATTTTGTTGAACTGCCTGCGTGATGAACTGTTGTCTGACTTTATGATGTTGTGCTTCTGAAATTACTATTGTATTGTTATTGTGATTTGACTGGTTGAGTGTTGATGAGAGTATGGTGAGTGGTGATGTTGTTCGGGTTGATAACGTTGTGGTCCCGACCATGGAGCTGTGGCTCGTAGATGCAAGGCGTCGTGATGCTGATATTGATGCTAATGATAATATTGATGTTGATGTTGATGTTGATGTGATGCGATGTGTCATGGTCGTGGTCGAGTGCGTAGGTGTGAGGTATCGGTATCAACCTGCGATGGAAGTTTATTGCATAGCATATCATTTCATACCACAACATTTTGTCTCAAAGGGGGATGTCCAATTGGGAATGTGTTAATTTAAATGCCGAGGCGGGATGTGATGTGATGTAATCCCGAGCAGGATGTCCAACTGGGGACGTGATGTATCGGCCGACATGCATATAGGGAAGTCGGCATATACATAGGGACTAGTATCCCTCTTATAGGCTTATTTGAGAGAGTGATGTTTGAGATGGTTGTGATGTATGACTTAAGAGATGGGCGATGTTGTGTTGTATAATTTATATGTGATGTGTGATGCATGTATATATATGTTGTACTGATGCACTACTCCCATATTGTTGATATATGTTTCTTATCTCCCGTTATCGTTTTGCATGTGTTACCTTTATTTTATGGGAAGACCTCGAGGAGGAACTAGTTGCTGAGGAGCTAGATGGCATTCCTTACGAGCCTGACACCGGAGGACGTGCCACGGACCCTAACCTCGAGAGGTTGGGCAATGATCATACTTTTATTTTGGTTTGTACTAATATACTCTGTATGTATTACTTTAACATTGTAGCCCTACTAATGGGGCAAGTGATGTATGTGATATATTTCTTTATATTTTTAAAGCTGTGTACTCTGAAGCGTTGCGTGCTGTATATTTGTTTTGCTTCCACGCTCAGTTTTCTGCTAAGCTTCGTTTTAATAAGGCGCGCTAACGATTATTATACGATTGAGGCTAGTTAATATCTTAAGTTCTCCAATGGAACGGTGGGTCATCTTATTTATTGGTATCACAGCAGTTCGATTCTAATATCGGACTGTGAGGTTTAGGAACTGTACAACTTGATAAGTTGGATCCACATTGGATACCAACTGTGTTAGAAAAAGGGTAGGGCGTCCGATGTGCAAGTTATCGAGTGTGATAACGGTTTTGTTCGTAAGGCATACGATATGCATATCGATTGATGAATAATGTATGTGCTTCTATCTGGCTCGCGAGGCGATACTAGGTTTCCCGTCCCGAGACCGAAAAACTATACCTTACTGATCAGGCTAGCCTTCTGGCTTGCGTGCCGAGGAAAGGTTCGCGACGCGAGGCCGAGAAGCTGTTCTTTACTAATCAGTCTGGCTTTCTGGCTCGCGTCGCGAGGCCGAGGGGCTGTTCTTTACTGATCAGTCTGGCTTTCTGTCTCGCGGGGCGATTATAGGGTCATGAAGCGCGCGCCTTGTTTTTGCCTTTTCCCTTGTCTTCTTCATTTTCTTTCCTAGCTAACAAACTAAATATGTCTTATGGATTGAAACTAACGCTTCCTTTACCAGGAAAGAATGGCTAGAGGATGCAGTAGAGAAAGGGGACACTAGTTGGAACCGGGAACTTTGACCGTCATGATGATACCTCAGGAACCGGAGGCGGCGGAGATCAGAACGAAGCAATGAGGGAAATGAGGGATTTGGCTGCTGCAATGCTGTAACAAGCACAGCAGAATGCTCAGTTTATGAAGCGACAGGAATGTTGGCCGTGGCAACAAATACCCAAGAAGCGGGTGAATTGGGTTATGAAATAAAAATGAAAACTTTTTGCACAATCAAAAACCCTTTGATAAATTTAAATAGAATTTGCAGCAGAAAATAGTTTGATAAATAATTATAAAGAGATAAGGTAAGAATAGCAGGACACAAGTATTTTATCTTGGTTCAGCCACGCACCGCCGGTGGCCTAATCCAGTCCCCACTCCACATGTGGCATTTTGTTCCACTATAAAAATAAGCTTAACTGGTGCTTGCAACCGTTTTACAAAACCAAGCTTAACAGGTGCTTGTAACCTTCACAATAACAGAACACTTCTCACATGCCAGGGATATCACCTCCCCCAGTCAAAAAGCCTCAAATAACCCCAAGCTTAACAGGTACTTGTAACCTTCCGAGCACTCCTCACAGACCAGGGATATAACCTCCCCCAGTGACAGAGCCTCAACCAAGCTTAACTGGTGCTGGCAACCTTCCGAGCACTCCTCACAGACCAGGGATGTAACGTCTCCCAGTGATAGAGTCTCAACCAAGCTTAACAGGTGCTGGCAACCTTCCGAGCACTCCAGGGATGTAACCTCCCCCAGTGATAGAGTCTCAACCAAGCTTAACAGGTGCTGGCAACCTTCCGAGCACTCCTCACAGACCAGGGATGTAACCTCCTCCAGTGATAGAGTCTCAACCAAGCTTAAAAGGTGCTGGCAACCTTCAGAGCACGTTGGTACTCAAAGAAATGGATTGAGTCGTTTGACTCTACCAATATAATGCACTCACAGTAGTCCGGATGAACAACTTGAAGAAATACAAAATACACTCAAGAACTTATGATAATCGAAGTATAATAATGGCTCCAGTGATTTTCAAAATGAAGAGAAAAGAGTAGAAAATGATTTAATCAAAATAATAGCGCATTCTCCCTTAACCTATCTTCTTCTCTATCAAATGCCCTCAAAATTTATTTATAGACTTTTGAAATATGGCCGTTAGGAATTATAAAAGATATTTCATTAATTAAAAACAAATTCCTTTTCTGATCAATCAATTTGAAAAACGTGCCATTGGAGCCATAAATGTAGCAGATAAAAAAATAGAATTTTCTGATTTAAGCGCATCATAATCGATTATCATATGTCCATAATCGATTATTGCTTTTTTGCCATAATTGGAATTTTCAATATAACATACATAATCAATTATCCTAATCGATTAAGGCTTCTCTGTAAAAACCACCCAGTTTCGTAGATGGTCATCATCGATTATCCTAATCGATTATACCTTTGCTGTCAGCCAACAACATTTTTCACGTTGAAACACAGACTGACTGTAATCGATTATCCTAATAGATTATTGTTTCCTAAAAACATTTTTCAGAGATAAAACCTTTTTCAACCAAAAGGGAAACCAAAGAAATTTTTCAAAAACATTTTTGATAAAACAATTTTAAAACAATTTTGAAAAAGATCTTTTAGAAAACTTGAGTCAATATTACCTTCTCATACCTTACATTAAATCGAAGACCTTTCTATATAATTATCTTTGAAGCTCATATCTCTTGGTCTTGAATTCTTGATCTTCTTGAGATTCTTTCAGACAATGTCTTTAATAAATTTTGCTCTTCAAACTCTTTGACATTTCTTCTCTCAATCTTTGTGATCCTGATTGATCTTGAATCTTGGCTCTTTGCTTCATTTGGCTTTATAACATTCACCTGAACTTTTCTAAAAATATTTCTCATGGAATATTAGTTCAATATATATTAATTCTATGTCCAAAGCCATATATTATATAAAGACATATTTTTAAGATAATATTTCCATTAATATTTCTTATGTCTTTATTTAAATGTGATCAAACAATATCAATAATATATTTCACATTTAAGTTTAATTGATCATCACATTATCACTCAATATTTAATTTTCCTTCGGCATTTAATAATAATATCAATAATGTATTTCTCATTTATGCTAAATTGATAATCACATTACTTCATAATTAATTTTCCATAGGCATATATGATAATGTCAAATTTAATTTCTATGCCTTTTAATCAAATACATATATCAAGTATAACAAGTATTTGTCACATGTGAATATACTAATAAATCATTTTAATCATATAACACATGTATATAATCCATTCAAGGTTAGTACAATGATATATCATTTGACAACATAAAATGTGTTCTCCCCTTAATATACTATTTGTCAACATCAAAATATATTCTCTCATTTATACTCTAGTCGTCAACATCAAAACCTATATGACAATATGGTTCACATTCTCCCCCTTTTTGATGGTGACAAATACTTAGCAAATATATAACGATATTTCATTTTTAATCTTTCTCCCCCTATGTAACACATAGATGGTAATTTGATATTTCTCCCAAATATGATTAATTACTTTTGCTATTTATGATATTTGCTCTTTCTCCCCCTATTTGGCAACAGCAAAAAGAATTTCAAACTCCTCATAAAATTGTGCATTTATGGTAAAGGATTCTCCCCCTAAAGATTTGCCTTAAAAGACTCAGGGAACCTTTCCACATTTTAGACTTAGTGCACATAGGAGTTAAAAACAGAAACATATATATAAGATCATGAAGGATATTGCATTCAAAGCAAACAGTAGATCTTCTGTACTTTTTCGCGCCATAATCGATTATTATTATTCTCATAATCGATTATTGATGTTCTATTTGAGGTATATTTATGATTATTCTTGTTTGGAAAATACCACATGTTATTGGAATTGTTGATAATATTATACCATTTGGATACCACTTGTTGACAATATTATATCATTTAAACAGTCCAGATACCACTTGAATTGATATACCACTTGAATGATTTATTTGTTATTGGTATTTATACCACTTGTTGTGATATACTATTTGAAAGATTGGTTTATCACTTACCACTAGTGCACTATTGATTTATACCACTTGTTGGAATGATCAAAATAGTTAATATCACTTGATAATTAATCGACTACTTGTTATCACTAGTTGAATTAATGAAGTGCTAAATGATATGTAAAAAGAAAAGCAAACACACTTTTATAATACATCAAAAACATAGTGATAACAATCATAATATTAGGCATAGGTCCATATTGAATCAGTGTTTAGCTCTTATTGCCATTCAATAATTAACATATATATGCATCTCATTCATGCTTTAAGAATGGTAACAATTTTAGCGAATGAGCATTTAGTTTTCATATCCAAATTCAAATATCTTATAATATATATTATCCCATACTATGATTCTTCATTATCTTAACAAGGGATATATTCATTTGAATAAATATCATCATTTCAACATACTCTTTCCCAATTTCAAATATTTATTTTATATTTCTAAAGGCTTTACCTTTCTTATGGAAACATTTAGAAACTTTATCACAAACTTTCACATAATTAAACTTATAGGATCTTTCTATTTAATTTGCATTTAATTTTGATCCTTCATATTTTAGATAAGTTCCAAGATATAAATTTTAAGAGCATTTGAATTTTGAAATTCAAATCTTGGATTAATTTGGCAAGAAGATTATTCAAATATATAATGTGCCAAACTCATTTATTATCTTTCCTTATTAACCACAATCTCAATAAATTTTCATTTAAACATTTGTGATATATTTAAATATTTTCATAAATTAGACAAATTTGAATTTCAAAGTGTATGGTCGAATTTCATCATAATTGTATTGATAATCTAAGCTATTAAATTCAATCCTTAATTTATGAGACAAATTTTCCAAAGATTTATTTTTCAAATATAGAACATATTTGGAAATAGTCTCTTAATAGACTTTTCAAACCAAATAAGGATTTTAATACCACTATCATAATGATTTTCAAATTTTGAAAAGATGTGGTTTATTTATTCATGATTAGAAAATAATTTCCCAATATAGTATGATCATGAAATTATTTAAAGCTTTTTATTAATTCTTAAAATAAGATATTCAATTTTTATGGACAGTGAAGAATTAAGTACAACTATAATAACAAGAGAATTTTAATTTTTGACTTAATAAAATTATACTCTTTTGCTATTTATTTATTCCTTCGAAAATTAATCCCATTTATTGTATAGGCTAATCAATCGCAATCTTTTAGATATTCAGATAGAATTAATGTGATATAATAACCCATAAAGTATGTTTAGCATATTTGGGATCATTTAACATTATGTATATGGAAGGAATTATTCAAAATATGATTTCTCAAATATTTGTTTTGTATTTGAAATATTTTGAATTTGAATTATTTCCTTATAAGGCCATATTTTGTCTCATAATAAGATATTAATTAAGGAATTAATTAAGATTAGATTTGACAAAAAAAAAACTTTAGGCATATTTTCCCTATGAATATTATTTCTCGAACAATAATCGATTATGCATCCTGCAATAATCGATTATACTGCCTCTGGTCTCTTACCATGGCATCGCTCATTTCCATAATCGATTTCTATAATCGATTATGAGCTTACTGTAACACCCCGATTTTTCACACTCTTTACACTCTAATACGAATTAAACCGAAATTAAGAATTTGTATTTTTGGAGGGTCTAGAGATTGAAATAAGATATTCCATGACCATAGTTACGTTCTACGTTATCGTAGAAATCTATGGTTAAATATTGGGTCAAAAACTCAGACGGAGTCCGGTTTGCATTTTACACTGACAGTATAATTTTACTGTTCATAAAATCTAATTTTGGCACGGGAACGAAACAGTTAGGTTTGAAATTTTATTTTTCACAATATTGGAAAATTTAAAAATTTTCACTGAAAAAGTGAAAAATGTGATTTTACGAAACTGAATACGGATTTATCGGGACCCGTTAACGGATAAATACTACGTCACTATCATGACACCTCACTAGGGTGAGTCACTAGGTGACTCACCATAGTCATCATGACTTAGAGGTGGAAAGGACCTTAATGCCCCTAAAACTTACCAAAATTACCATTATGCCCCTCTAAGAAATTACCTTTCTATCCTTCCATATTTATTTAGATTAAAAACCTCATTTTTTCACCCATTTTCCCCCCTCCTTCACGCTGCCCTTCCTCTTCCTCCTCACTCTCCATTTCTTTCACTTTCTCTGCACAAACTTCTTCACTTTTTCTCTAAATCAAGTTAGAACTTGAATCAAATTGGAAGTAGCTTAACCCTTTGTCAATCTTCATCACTCAAGAGGTAAGCTCCACTCATCTCCATCTAGAGACTTTGGATTCTCCATGGATTTTCATGATATGAAGTTTTAGTTTCAAAAATTCATAACTAAGTGTAGAAAAATCCTATGCTCTTGAAATTAATTTCTATGAACTCATTAAAACCTCTAGATTCATCATCAATAGCATAGAGCAAGCTCACATGGCTGCCCTGTTTTTGTTCTATAGGGCTGAAACCCTAGGAGTATGAGAAGATGGGATTTTGTTTCAATTCTTAGCAAATACCCATGGATTTAATCTTTCTATACCTTATATGTCTTAAATCCAAGAGTTTGAAGCAAAATAAAATCCCTAGCCTATGGTCCTAGAGAGAACCGAATTCATGCCCTAGAGGAGGAGGAGGATGTTGTTTCAAGTTTCAATTTATGACAATTTTTCTTAATACTAGAATACTCTATGATCATAAATCTAAGAGTATGTAAAATTTTGAGAAGTCTAGCCAAAGGGACTAGCTATAACCGAACCTATATGCTAGGTTATCTCAACAACCTAACTTTATTTTATGTCTTGGTGATGAAGGATCAGAGAATAACCGTAGCGTGATGAATCGGAAAGACAATTTGGACCGTTGAACGGGCAACTTAGAGACCGAAAGGCTTAAATTGGAGTAGGCTACGAGGAGACTACAAGAGCTAAGGGGAGTTTACCTAAGGGATTCCTAATAACTACATGTTATGTTGTTGATGGATTTCTTGAATGAAGTGATTTAATGATGAATTGATGTGGTTATGTGTTGTTATGTGAACGTTGATGTGGTTGAATATGTTGACATGATTTGTGATGTTGAAAATGATGGGCTTGGCTATATTGATGTGAATAGGTGTGGTATTGAATTATGTGTGGTATTATAGCATTGTGATATGATGACTGTATGACTGTTGTTGCTGCATTGAAATTTATAAATAAGATAAAAACTTTAAAAACCTTGCAGAAAAATCATTGATTTGGGAAAATTTCGGGAAATATTTATGACGAAATTATGAAAAAAAGGAAAACGTCAAAAATTTGGGTTTGAATGATTTTCATGTGAAAAAGGTGGTTTGTAACCATGTGAGTTTTGTTTTGAAAAACCGATTCCGAAGGCTTTGTGTATAAGCTTCGGAGATTTGAGTGTTGGTTTTGAGTTTTCAAATGGTGGACAATGATGCCACACGTGCTGTGTGCTCATATTGTACCCTGAATTGGATAATGAAGTGATGGCACGTTGGTGCTAGTTATTATGGCACATTGGTGCTAGTTATTATGGCACGTTGGTGCTGGTGATGGCACATTGGTGCTAGTTGTATTGGCACGCCGGTACTAGACATTGCTGCTTGATGGCCATTGTATCCCGAGCTTGATCAACTCATTCTTTTGGTAAGGGGATTTCCGGAAATTAAGAATCGAATGCTAGATGGTATATTGGAAGTGTCATTTATATTGTTTTTCAAAAATGACGATGATTGTTGAGTATGAGACTCTGGATTTAATTGTGTTGTCATGATATTCTGTGCTATGTCTATCATGTTTAATCACTATGTTTGATATACCTATAAGCATCTACTGCTTGTGCTTTAAGTATTTAATTATCATATTTTGGTATCTCACCCTTGCCTGTACATGTGGATGCCTATTGTGTTTTTGAACACATGTACAGATATAATTCAGCAAAGCTCATTTCGGGACCTCGAAGTTAACGTCTCTTTACGTCGACGGCAAAGATGTGTGCATTGGTGACCACGAGGCGTAGTCTCATGGGTTTGAAGTATGCTGGGTAGTATATTCTATCATCTTTATATGTCTCTAAGACCAGCTCATAGGGTTTTGATGTACATATGGTGTACTAAAAGGTTGAGAAAATGATGTATCCTTATGACGAAATTGAATTATTATTCTTAAGGATGAATAGTAAATTGTTTTATATGATTGTTCTGTTTTGCTTTTGGTATCAGATGTTGAAAACGTTTTTAAGGTTCCACAACGAGTTATCATGTGATGTCCCAGAAGGGGGTGTCACACTTACTGTTTCATGGGGAATTATTAGGATTATTCTATAATCGATTATTATAATCGATTATGAAGCTACTGTTTTTCTTCCCAGTTTTCTCGAAAGACTATAATCGATTATCCCATCGGATTTTCACATTTTCATAGCAAGGGAGATTTGATAATTTTTCTGTGAGGTCCTATAGCTTCTTTTTGAGAATTCTTATCTTTCCTGGAGATATTTCACCCACTAAGATAGACATAATATGCTTGACATAATATTTAACCATATAAGCATAACAAGCATATAAATGACATACAATTGATTCTAGTGTAAAGCTTTTATGTCATTTTGTATCATTCAAGAGTTCACATAAACATGCATTTCAACATACATTTCAACATACCTCCATTAGTCAAGTTTTCACATTTGAACATGCATAGAAGGTAGAGGGTACAGTTACCTTATTTTGAGAATTTACAAGACGGCTCTTTCTTACCCCATTTTGTTTCATTTGTCCATCAAGATACTCGCTGCTTCCATTTATGATTCCACTTTCAGACTTATGAAGCATTCCTCTTGACGACCCTTGGCTTGTGTGACATTTTCTTGGCAAGATATTGAGGATGACTTTCCTCCAATGTGTTTTGCCCTTTCCTGCAATTACTTTCAATTTTAAAATCATTAGTGACAAAGTAATAATTATCAAAAATATTTAGAATATCCTTGGCACTGTCACACTCTTTGATTCTCTCATAGGCGTCTTCACATAAGCAATTTTGGAGAATTTCCATGGATTTAATATTCAAGCAAAAACAATTTTTCTCAAACTCAGTCTGATGCTCTTTGGGTTTCATACGGGGTCCATAGACTCCAATTTCCCATAATTCCACATCAATTGACTTCATGTAAAATTCAATTTTTGCACGCTAGAAAACAAAATCCTCACCATCAATGAATGGTGGTTTTTTAATATTAAAACCAAACTTCATAATGAAAAAGTTTTCGAAAGTGGTTGCTATTAAGGATCTTATTTCCAAGCTATTAAGCTACTAACCAGAGCCGAAGCTCTGATACCACTTGCTGGCCGTGGCAACCAATACCCAAGAGGGGGGTGAATTGGGTTATGAAATAAAAATGAAAACTTTTTGCACAATCAAAAACCCTTTGATAAATTTAAACAGAATTTGCAGCGGAAAATAGTTTGATAAATAATTATAAAGAGATAAGGTAAGAATAGCAGGACACAAGTATTTTATCCTGGTTCAGCCACGCACCGCTAGTGGCCTAATCCAGTCCCCACTCCACTTGTGGGATTTTGTTCCACTATAAAAACAAGCATAACTGGTGCTTGCAACCGTTTTACAAAACCAAGCTTAACATATACTTGTAAACTTCACAATAACAGAGCATGTCTCACAGACCAGGGATATCACTTCCCCCAGTGAAAAAGCCTCAAATAACCCCAAGCTTAACAGGTGCTTTTAACCTTCTGAGCACTCCTCACAGACCAGGGATATAACCTCCCCCAATGACAAAGCCTCAACCAAGCTTAACAGGTGCTGGCAACCTTCCGAGCACTCCTCACAGACCAGGGATGTAACCTCCCCCAGTGATATACCAATATAATGCACTCACAATAGTGCGGATAAACAACTTGAAGAAATACAAAATACACTCAAGAACTTATGATAATCAAAACATAATAATGGCTCGAGTGATTTTCAAAATGAAGAGAAAAGAGTAGAAAATGATTTAATCAAAACAATAGCGCGTTCTCTCTTAACCTCTCTTCTTCTCTTTCAAAGGCCCTCAAAATGTATTTATAGACTTTTGAAATATGGCCGTTAGGAATTATAAAATATATTTCATTAATTAAAAACAAATTCCTTTTCTGATAAATCAATTTGAAAAACTAGCCATTGGAGCCATAAATGTAGCAGATAAAGAAATAGAATTTTCTGATTTAAGCGCATCATAATCGATTATCATATGTCCATAATCGATTATGACTTTTCTGTCATAACTGGGATTTTCTATAAAACATACATAATAGATTATCCTAATCGATTAAGGCTTCTCCGTAAAAGCTTCCCAGTTTCGTAAATGGTCATAATCGATTATACCTTTGCTGTCAGCCAAAAACATTTTTCACGTTGAAACACAGACTGACCATAATCGATTATCCTAATCGATTATTGTTTCCCAAAAACATTTTTCAGAGATAAAATCTTTTTCAACCAAAAGGGAAACCAAAGAAATTTTTCAAAATTTTTTTTGATAAAACGATTTTAAAACAATTTTGAAAAAGATCTTTTAGAAAACTTGAGCCATTGTTACCTTCTCATACCTTACATTAAATCTAAGACCTTTCTATATAACTATCTTTGAAGCTCATATCTCTTGTCTTAAATTCTTGATCTTCTTAAGATTCTTTCAAACAATGTCTTTAATAAATTTTGCTCTTCAAGCTCTTTGACATTTCTTCTCTCAATCTTTGTGATCCTGATTGATCTTGAATCTTGGCTCGTTGCTTCATTTGGCTTTATAACATTCATCTGAACTTTTCTAAAAATATTTCTCATGGAATATATTAGTTCAAGATATATTAATTCTATGCCCAAAGCCATATATTATATAAAGACATATTTTTAAGATAATATTTCCATTAATATTTCTTATGTCTTTATTTAAATGTGATCAAACAATATCAATAATATATTTCACATTTAAGTTTAATTGATCATCACATTATCACTCAATATTTAATTTTCCTTTGGCATTTAATAATAATATCAATAATGTATTTCTCATTTATGCTA
This sequence comes from Ammopiptanthus mongolicus, assembly GCA_039655645.1. Classification (NCBI taxonomy): domain Eukaryota; kingdom Viridiplantae; phylum Streptophyta; class Magnoliopsida; order Fabales; family Fabaceae; genus Ammopiptanthus; species Ammopiptanthus mongolicus. The sequence goes on from CM077345.1 coordinate 64,280,917, forward strand.
AATTGATAATCACATTACTTCATAATTAATTTTCCATAGGCATATATGATAATGTCAAATTTAATTTCTATGCCTTTTAATCAAATACACATATCAAGTATAACAAGTATTTGTCACATGTGTATATACTGATAAATCATTTTAATCATATAACACATGTATATAATCCATTCAAGGTTAGTACAATGATATATCATTTGACAACATAAAATGTGTTCTCCCCTTAATATACTATTTGTCGACATCAAAATATATTCTCTCATTTATACTCTATTTGTCAACATCAAAACCTATATGACAATATGGTTCACAAGGAAGAGAGGGATGCTAGACAACAACAGCAACCGGTAGGAGGAGGTGAAGTGGTAAATACTAGACTGAATGCTTTCATGAAGGGGAACCCTCCTCAATTCCATGGAGAATACAATCTAGAAGCTGTCGAGCTATGGCTGCAAGAGATCGAGAAAGTCTTCATCTCTATCCAATGCAGAGAGGATAGGAAAGTCATTTACACTGCCTTCATGCTGGTCGGGGCAGCTGAAGCATGGTGGAGGAACAAGCAGAGACTGCTAGAGACTGAAGGAAGACTGCTGACCTGGGAAGTGTTCGGTGAAAGCTTCTTGGGAAAATATTTCCCAAGGAGTGTTCGCCAAGAGAAGGAGAAAGAGTTCTTGAACCTGAAGCTGGAACAGAAGTCGGTGGGAGAATATTCCATGAGGTTTGAGGCGCTGCTGAAATTCTTCCAGTTTTACCAAGTGTACGCGGATGAAGACTGGGTATGCATGAGGTTCGAAGACGGACTAAGAACCGAACTGATGAGGGCTATGCTGCCATTGAGCGTCCGATCATTCCCCGAGCTAGTGGAAAAATGCACAGTACTAGAAGGACAAGGTCAAGAGAGAGTTACATAAACTCCAGCAACAAGCGGAAGACCAACCAGGAGCTTTGGTCAGAAAGGTGAAGACTCTCTATGTCCCGATCTGATACAAGGTAAGTGCCTAGTTGCGGGGGGGGGGGCTCTTATCTGTTTTATTTCATTCGAGGGCTACACATTCCTTTATTTCTTTAGCATGTATGGATCATTTGAATTTATCTGTTTCAACCTTACTATATGATTTGACTGTTTCTACACCTATAGGTGATTCCCTGACAACCCTATCTATCTGCTTACAATGCCCGATTGTTTTAGAGAACCAATCTTTTCTTGTTGACCTAATCTGTCTGGCTATGCAGCAGATCAATATTATCTTAGGCATGGACTGGCTTTTGGCCAACCATGTAGTACTAGACTGTTCAAATAAAACCCTCTGCTTTTCCGAGCAATCAGGATCATTGCCTGCCAGTGATGGTGTGTCGAGAGGTGTACAATCAGGAGAGTGCATGGTGCTGTTTTCTTTGGAAGCCGAGGAGACTCTGAGTCTGGATGCTTTGCCGGTGGCGCATGAATTTCCAGATATTTTCCTGGAAGATGTGCCAGGATTACCACCTAAGAGGGAGGTAGAGTTCGCAATTGATCTTACACCCGTAGCTGGACTGATTTCGATAGCACCCTATTGAATGTCCCTAATAGAGTTGGCAGAGCTGAAGAAACAACTAGACGACATGCTGCAGAAGCAGTTTATAAGACCGAGTGTTTCACCATGGGGAGCACCTGTGCTGTTCGTCAAGAAGAAGGACGGCAATTCAAGGTTGTGTGTGGACTACCGACAGCTCAACAAAACAATGATCAAGAATAAGTTCTCGTTGCCAAGGATTGACGATCTTATGGACCTGTTGAGGGAAGCAACGGTATTCTCTAAGATTGATCTGAGATCCGGTTATCATTAGATAAGGGTAAAGGAAGATGATATACCGAAGACGGCTTTCAGGAGTCGGTACAGACACTACGAGTATCTAGTTATGCCTTTCGGTGTGACTAATGCTCCTGCAGTGTTCATGGATTACATGAACAGAATCTTCAGACCGTACCTTGATAAGTTTGTCGTTGTTTTCATCGATGACATCCTTATCTACTCCTCAGACAAGGAAGAGCATCGAGAACATTTGAGGGTTGTACTTCAAGTTCTTAAGGACAGACAACTCTATGCTAAGTTGTCTAAGTGCGAATTCTGGTTGGAGGAAGTTCAATTCCTTGGGCATGTGATCAATAAGGACGGTATAACAGTAGATCCTGCAAAGGTAGAAGTTGTGGTTAAGTGGGAAAGCCCTAAAACGGTAACCGAGATCAGAAGCTTTCTCGGGCTAGCAGGATACTGTAGGAGGTTCATCGCGGGATTCTCAAAGATTGCGTTACCTCTGACGCAATTAATGAGAACAATTAACGAGAAAGGGAAAAGCATTTGAATGGATAGAAGAGTGTGAGGCTAGTTTCCAAGGGCAGAAAGGAAGGCTAACAACATCTCCGGTGCTAGTCTTGCCAGATCCATCAATGTTGTTTGATGTGTACTGTGACGTATCGCATCAAGGTTTGGGTTATGTGCTCATGCAAGAGAGAAAAGTGGTCGCCTATGCTTCCAGATAGCTGAAAGTGCATGAATGGAATTACCCAACCCATGACCTAGAGTTGGCCACAATAGTGTTTTCATTGAAGATATGGGGACGTTATCTCTATGGTGCTAAATTCAGCATGTTTAGCGACCATAAAAGTTTAAAGTATTTGTTCAACCAAAAGGAGTTGAACATGCGGCAGAGGTGGATGGAATTCATAAAGGATTATGAATTTGATATACAGTACCACCTAGGAAAGGCCAACGTGGTGGCAGATGCATTGAGTTGAAAATCTTTGCATATGTCCACTATGATGGTGAAAGAACTGGAACTGCTGGCGCAGTTCAGGAATCTGAACCTAGACGTGGAGTTATCTAGAGATAAGATAAGTTTAGGAATGGTCACTATCACTAGTGATTTTCTAAACTTGATCTGGAAAAAGCAAGGAAAAGATCAGTACCTACAGGAAAGGAACCAGATGGTAGATGAAGGAAAGACTTCAGAGTTCAAGAAAGGTACTGATGGAATCCTGAAGTTTGGAGACAGGATATGTGTGCCTAAGGATAGCGAAGTTAGGAACATGATCTTGGAAGAGACACACAAGAGCAAGCTAAGTTTTCATCCCGGATCTACAAAGATGTACCAGGACCTAAAAGGAATGTTTTGGTGGCCTGGGATGAAGAAGGAAGTAGCAGAATATGTCCAATCCTGACTAGTGTATCAAAAGGCAAAGATTGAACACCAAAAGCCAACGGGGTTATTGCAATCACTAGACGTCCCATAATGGAAATGGGATAGCACTGCAATGGACTTTATTTCCGGACTACCAAGGACGCAAAAGAGGTGCGATGCAATTTGGGAAATCGTTGACAGGCTTACGAAATGTGTTCATTTCTTGCCGATCAACCAAAGGTATTCTTTGGAAAGATTAACCCAGATTTATGTCAAGGAGGTAGTAAGATTGCATGGAGTACCTTCGAGTATAATTTCGGACAGGGATCCGAGATTTACTTCTAGGTTTTGGCAGAGTTTAAATGGTGCATTGGGAACTAAGCTCAGAATGAGTTCAACTTATCATCCGCAGACGGATGGTTAGTCTGAAAGGACGATTCAATCATTGGAGGATCTTTTAAGAGCATGTGTTTTGGAAAACACAGGAAGTTGGGACGAATTCCTTCCACTGATTGAATTTACGTACAACAAGAATTTCGACTCGAGCATTGGCATGGAGCCATACAAGGCACTGTATAGACAAAAGTGAAACACACCGCTCTGTTGGTATGAAACCGGGGAGAATCAGCTGATAGGCCCAGAGATGGTGCAGCGAACAATGGAGCAAGTTAAGAAACTTCAGGAAAAGATGAAAGTCACACGGGATCGGCAGAAGAGCTACAGTGACAAGAGGAGGAGACCTTTGGAGTTCCAGGAAGGCGATCATGACTTTATGAGAGTCACTCCAAGAATTGGAATCGGCAGGGCAATCAAATCCAGAAAGCTTACAACTAGATTCATTGGACCATTTCAAATTCTTCGCCGAATTGGTCCAGTTGCCTACCAAATTGCTTTACCTCCCTACCTATCCAATATTCACAATGTATTCCATGTATCCTTACTCAGAAAATACCATCCTGATCCATCACACGCGATAGAGCCCGAATCAATCCAGGTAAGGGAAAACTTAGAATACGAAGCATTGCCTGTACGAATTGAAGACACGAGGGTGAAAGAACTCCGCGGGAAGCGGATTCCCTTAATCAAAATCATATGGGATACTACAATAGGAGATGCCACCTGGCAACGCGAAGAGGATATGCGATAGCGATATCCACATTTATTCTAAGGTACGTCGAATTTCGAGGACGAAATTCTTTTTAAGGGGGGTTGTAATGTAACACCTCGTTTTTTTTTTAAAAGCTTTCTAAAAGCTCTCTAATATTAATTAATCAGTATTTTTCTGTTTGTCTTTTATTGGAGAGTCTAGCGAGCGAAACAAATTATTCCGAGATCATAGTCATGCTCTATGCTATCGTAGGAAGCTATGGTTAAATTTTAGTCGAAAACTCAGATGGAGCCTGGTCTGCGATTTTCACTGACAGTAGTGTTTTACTACTATCAGGACTTAATTTGGACTCCTGAACGAGACAGCTAGTCTTAGAATCACGTTATTTTTGAAAAAGTTCGTCCTGACGTTCGAAAATGAATATAATATATTATATTCGGGCCGATAATCGATCTAAGAGACGATTCGAACCGTGTAAGGGTTTTATGAAGCCCATGAGCGGATAATCTTCGTGTCAAGGCTATGCCAGGTCATCTAGGGACTCGTGCCAGTGTCGTGAGGATTTTCAAAATATCGGGACGTGAAATGACTAAATTGTCCTTGGTCTTTTTTACTAAATTACCTTTTTCCTTTCTTAACTCTTAAGTCTTCTAACTTAAAAAAATATCTAAAATCTCTGACTCTCTCTCTCCTCAAACTCGGCACCTCTCTCTCTCTCCCGCTCCATCTTCTTCTTCCTCCTCCATTTTCTTCTTTTCTCCATTTCTTCATCTCCATTTTTCTTCAACTTCCACCAAGTTTTTCAAGAAAGTTTCTGAAGCAAAGTTGATCTTCTCATCCTCCTCTTCCATCTAAGAGGTATAGATTTCACTCTTGAGCTCTCAATCTTCATTTTCTTCCATTGAAATCTATGGTTTCAACTTTTAAGATCCAACTTCAAAAATCTCTAGGAAATTGTAGAAAAATCATTTTAATGCCAAACCAATTTCTACAATCTAGTTTCATCCTCTAATATCATAATCCAAGAGCTTGAAATCAAATAAGATCTCTAGCCTATTTAATTTGGAGGAACCGAACCTTAACAATTTTGGGGGAAAATGGGTTTTTGTTCAATGTTCTTGATTTCACCTATTTCATTTCTTAACCATGTAATCCAAGTGATTAGGAAGCCAAACCAAACTCTCACCTATTTTTCATGGTGAGGGCCGAAACCCTAATTTGTTGGTTTAAGGGGTTTTGGTTCAAATCTTTGATAATTGGTCATGGATTATGTGTAGGTATGCTTAAGGATCGTTGATCCAAGAGTTGGTAGAATTTCAACATCCCTAGCCTATTTAATTAAATAGGGGCAGCAGCCTAGTCCTAGGGTTAGGGGAGTTTTTGATTTAACTATACTGATTTCTGTTTGTGTTTTGTTGTATTGATTGAGGTTGATGTGTTGAATTGTTTACTTGATTATCTGTTGGTTTTATTTTGTTGAACTGCCTACGTGATGAACTGTTGTCTTACTGTATGATGATAACCGTGCTTGTGAAATTATTGTTTTAATGTTATTGTGATTTGACTGGTTGAGTGTTAATCCTTACGAGCCCGACGCCGGAGGACGTGCCACGGACCCTAACCTCGAGAGGTTGGGCAATGATCATGATTAGCTGGAGAGTTGTCTCTCGGCCTACTTTTCATACTGTTATTTTGGTTTGTACTAATATACTTTGTATGTATTACTTTAACATTGTAGCCCTACTGATGGAGCAAGTGATGTATGTGATATATTTCTTTATATTTTAAAGCTGTGTAATCTGAAGCATTGCGTGCCGTATATTTGTTTTGCTTCCGCGGTCAACTTTCCGTTACGCTTCGTATTAATAAGGCGTGCTAACAATTATTATACGATCGAGGCTAGTTAATATCTTAAATTCTCCAATTGGACGACAGGTCGTCACAAGGTGGCTTGTAGACATAATCATATTGCCCCCAGTTGGAGTTGATGCCATAATTAGTCCAAGGATTGCTTGCTAGCTTCTGCACCCATAGAGCATAGTCGCTAATGGTGAAGTAATCTCCAAGAGTTATTTTCTCTTCCATGGTTCTTCTTGCTTCCCAAATCAAAGTAAGATCAACTAGAAGCACATTGTTGGGAAGACATCAGTATTCAAGGAAAAATAAAAAAAGTAAAAAAAAAAAAAACGTTTGCAGTAACTAGGATTTCTTTTCTTCCAATATTACTAAAATCACAAAATATCAAAAATTAAACCCCGACAACAGTTCCAAAAACTTGTTGCGTTCAAAACACACTTAAGGACAATATACCCTGTCGCAGAAGTAATAGAGGACGGAAGTCCAGATATCGTACCCAAGAGATTAATTTTGATAACTAAGTGATAAAGCAAGTACTGGAATAGGGAAATCCTTATGCTATTCAGACTAATCAAGAACTCAAAAGAAATAAATAATAATACAGCAATAGTAAAAGATAATGAAATAAGAATAAAAGATTTTAAAAATCAAGATTAAAGAGCCTAGAGCCGTGGTTTCACTTTTGCTTTCGATACCCCCCAAATCCTAATTTTATTCAATTTCGCAGTTACTTTTCAAATATCAATCCCTCTACGAAAACAAATAATTGTTTGTCAGGCAATTAATATTCTTTTCCCCGGATGAGCCTAATGGTTGTCAGGCAAAGAGTTTTAATGATTAGAAAGTATAAAGTATAAAGAGGTTGAATGATTGAAAGGAATAAATCATGTTTTCGCAAATCTAGATATTAAACCCCAGTTATCCTATAGGTCTACCAATTTAATTGGGCTTGATAGCCAAAATGTCAATCAATTGATTAAGAGCATACAAAGGGTGCACAATCCTAGTATGGGATGAAGAACAACAAAATAACACTATTCAAATTGCAACTTTGAAACTAAATAGAATTGAATTAAAGCCAAGACATAGCGAAAAGGGTTTCTACTAACACAAGATCCACCACAACTATAGTGGTGAATTTAGCTACTCATATGAATATAGAAAACCAAAATCAGCAATGGAAAACGCATCCTGGATAAATGAAGAGGGAGAAGTTGTCTCCAACTTAATCTCCAGGTGCCAAATCCTACTCTAGAAATCAAAACTACAAAGAAAACAAACTACTTAAAACTACTAAAATAAGTCTACAACTGATAACAGATGCTGAGAGTGGTATGGAGGCCTCTATTTATAGGAAAAATAGGAGAAAAACTCTAAAATTTGCTGTCAGTGCCGCCAGCACGGCCATGCTGAATTTGGCACGGTCGTGCTCCCTTTTCGTAAAACAGCGTCATAATGCACGGGATAGAGCATGGCCGTGCCGATTGTCATCTTGTACAGACTTGTAGATCTTTTTGTAAGCTTTCTAATGCCACCAAGAACACCTCAATTGGACATCCAGAGCTCAAGTTATGATCAAAACGGTGACAAGGGATATCTTCTGTATAGGCAGTACGGCCGTGCTCATCAGTCAGCACGGCCGTGCTCTTCATTATGTAAGGCCTTGCTCAAATATGTAAGGGCGTACCAACATCAAAAATCAGTGTTCTAGTGCATGGGCTTTGGCACGGGCGTGCTGATGTTTGGCATGGGCGTGCTCTTTGCGATTGGGATCGTGCTAGGTTATGGCAGGCCTTACTTCTCTAAGTCAGGCCTTGCTTCACTTTGGCACGGGTGTGTTGATGTTTGGCACGGCCGTGCTAGCCTCAGAACTTCAGTATTATACCCAATTTAGCTCCAAAACCTTCATTAATCTTCATAAAGTTCATCAAAATGCCTTTCAACGTCAACTTTGTCAAGACTTAAGTAAAAGGTGTGAAATACAATAATATATATCTTAAAATGCATTGAATATCACCCCAAATACCCCCTTTAAAATGCATAGAATTGAGATTTATCATGGCACGTGGCATTGAATCATGTACATCGCATTGCATTGTATTGCATGGTTGTTGATGATTACATTTCACTGTTATACATCATTATCCTGTTTTTGGAGATGTCTTATGCTGCTAATTGATTAATATGATATATTGAGATGTTTAGGATACATGATGGGTATGTTGTTACCTGGTGTGTCGTCCCGTTTTTACTTCTGCTATTTTGTTGTGTTGATGATCGAGAATCTCACCCATATTTGTATCTCTTCTCTGCTTGTATTGTTGTTTTCGCTTTAGAAGATGGGCACGATGACAACTCAGCTCAACATGCACTTTAAGTCAACAGAAGGACTCTCTTTGTTGTTTTGTTTTTGTCAGGCTGTGTCCAGTTGTCAGTTTTACCTTTTGAGGAGCTGTGATTCCTAGTACTTATTTATGTATTTAATTTTCCAGTTAGGCTTGGACCTATGTCTGTATTCTGTACTTTTCTATTTCTGCACTTTAATTCTGTATGAATTTAGAAATGCACCTAAGTTTACTTATTAGTACCCATTTGACAAACCTCATTTCATCATCATTACAAAAAAATAAAAAACCCGTATTTTCCACATTAATTTTATTTTCGGCCTTATAATTGGTCAGGAATGTGACACTTGGGAAAGGGTATTACATTATTTGGTATAAGAGCTGGTCGAGTCTTTCGGGTTTGTGGTTTTGGTCTGTCTTGTTTGTGCTGCGTGTTCTCTATGTGTTTCTCTGTTATTATCTCCGCAAGGAAGATAATTTTGTTTGATTTGGTTGTGTTATGATCCCTTGAGTTTGACAATTTTGGTTTTGTAGGTAGCAATGGCTGCTCACAACCTAAGTGTTGTTGTGAATGCCATACGGGAGATGGCTGCTGTGATGGTTCAACATGATGAAAGAGTTGTTAGGGGTAGAGGACTAGATGAATTCCTCCATAGGAACCCACCTCGCACTAGTGAAATAAACATGTTTAAAATCGGTTAAAAATATCATTCTAATTCGGTTATGGAACTGATGTAGAAACAAATGATGTAGAATGTAAGACCTTTTAACAACGGTTATATACCAAACCGATTTTGAAAGTGCTCATTCAACAGATTAATAATTATTGAAAAAGAACTTTTAATATCGGTTATAATACAGAACCGATGTTGAAAGTTATAATTCAACATCGGTTTGGTCTTGTAACCGATTTTGAAAGTTACTTTTCACATCGGTTGTAACTCAGAACCGATTGAAATTGATAGTTCAACATCGGTTCTCTATTGTAACCGATGTTGATAGTCCAATTTTTTTTTTAAATACTCTGTTTTAAATCAGTGGCAATCCTTAACCCTGTTTCATATATGTACAACCAGAACAATCCCAGCTAAAATAGAATCCCAACAATAACATAATCCAAATCACTATATACTAAGTAAGCCAAACTATACTTTATTGATTATGCAAAAGTCAGCTTTTGATTCAACAAACTCAACTAATTATATAATTTAATAAATTCAAACTAATTAATTAAATGCATAACAAAGAAACAACAAAGATATATAACAAATTAAACTAATTAAAGAAATAAAATGTCATCCATAAATTAATGTTCAGAAGTCATCTCAAGAAAGAAGTTTGCCCAACGCTCCTTGATGTCCATAATGTCCTCTTCAGAGAATGCTTCCGGATTGTCGAAAATTTGCACATTATAACTAATCAACTATAACTATACATAATTAATCTATAACTATTTACAAATGTTATTAGTTAATTACCTCATTCCATCGATCTGTAATACTCGCGGAGACAATGTTGAACATCCACTTCATGACATAATATCCGCACTCCCAGCCGTCACGTTGCCTATGACACTACAAATGAATACACAATTTGAATATATAATGAGTAAAAACATAATAGTAACTATTTTACACAGCAATTGAATCTCGGGTACTAATTAATAAACTACTTACATTAGGGTAAATCCAACTAATAGGCCTGGGCCTACCACCATCCAAAACACGACTTGCGTTCATAGCTCTATCATAATTAAGAAAATATGAATTTAAAGTATGTTATATATTTCAGAGTAATTAATAAAGCAAATGTAGTACAAATTAAATTAATTAAAAGCTTATGTTTCAACAATAAGCTTGATTTCTTTCGTCGGCTTCCTTCCCAACGAACAAAAGAAGACCACAACACTCATACCACGACAGATGATCAATAATTGCCAATGTTTACTGCATTTGGAAACAGTTAGAGACAAGTCACAGATAATTATAAATAACTAGTAAAACTTGTACTTACAGATGGAGGTAAGGTGCGAGGTAGAACTATATTTTGCCTTCATCAAGCACACGTCGCATGTACGCAGTAATCTCATCTGACCTAAGTGTCTCACCCTGAATTAGTGGAGGGTCAAGGAATCCATAAAGATGGAGGTTACCCCTATCAATACACAGGCGATGCAGATACCTAAGATATTGAAATAAATAATAATTATAATAGTTAAAAACTTAATTAGTTAACTTACAAATTAATTAGTTGAAATAACATAACTTACGTGCACCATAATGAGACAACTGTCATGCAAAGCATTTTACTATCAATGCATATCTCCATAATGTCCCTCTGGGGGATATAGAAAGTGTCGGGCTTGCCATCGTGTTCCAAATTTATAAAAGCGGATCCCTTCCCAAGTTTCACGGCAGCTAATGCGAGACGTTCCAGAGCATCAAGTTCAACATCCTTGTCAATACCCTAAACAGCAAATATAGAACATTAGTAAACACGGTTAGGTTATTTCAATTGTAAATAAAAAAAAAAACTTAATTTATTGATTGATTATATGAATACCTTCGATGAACCAGACGCCACAAGTTTTCTCGGATCCGACCTAGGCCTTTTGGGTCGATGATCTTTTCCATCATCCTAAACAACAGAGGTAAAGCATTAGTAAACACAAGTAAACACAATTAAGTTATTTCAATTGTAAATATAGAAAAACATAAGTAAGTGAACAATTACATGAATACCTTGGCTGAAACAAAAAACCTCCCAAGTCTTCTCGGCCAAGGGATGAAATTACCGGGGGCCTGGCCAACGGTAATAACCTCCTCAGTGGGCACAGGGACTAGAGCATCAACATCTAGAACATCTTCAACCACCACCCTCACATGATCATCCTCTAATGTCTGGTGGTGTAAGGTATTTCCCAAGTTGTGTACCCTCCCAAATGCCACTAACCGGCGATCATGATGATCATCAACATACAACTCACATTGATCGTCCTCCTTATCAGGCTGATGTGAATGATCACATGAACCCATAGTGCTCACAGGTACAGACGGTTGGGCACTTGTGTTTTGCTGGGAAAAACCCATAGTTGCCAATTCTGAGAGAAGATCTCGTTTTATTTCTTCTCGAAGCTGCGCCTTGATGGACTCAATATCATCCCTCTTCCGATGATGTGAAGATGGTCCATGGTATTGGGTAATGCCAACACCCCATCCAACACCAAGGACACAGCCTGGGTGGTCCTCTTTCCCAATCGCAACAGCCAAGACATCTTTGCGTCCAGTAGACACAAAGGTTCTTTGTGTGCTTTGTTCGTCCAAGGAATCCTACAACATACAATTGTCACATTAATTTGTGTAAGATGATGGATAAGCATGTTACAATTACAATTAGAATTGAATATATACTTACAATCTTTTCAGCAACAAGACGTGCCTCCTCGGATGTATATTGTCCCGATGGTCCTTGTCGGGCTCTCTTCCATGTATGGTGGCGTGGGGGTGGAGGTGGATCAACAACTTCTGGAGATGGATCAGCCGTAGGATCAGCTTGGGATGCTTGTTCCAAAAGTTGTTTCTTCTTCTCTTCAATCATCTTCCTCCTCAGCTTTTTATATCCCCCACGAGACAAACGATGGGGGTAGAGATTCTTACTCTGGATCTCTTGCGCCTTTTTCCTTTTCTCCTATTATAAATAACATCAACTAAATTCAGTATATTAATAAAATCAATTTGGTTGGTCAAGTTAAGCAATATAACTCAAGTTAACCTGAAAGGCGGGGTCCAATCGGATCTGAACAAATCTATCCCATGTCTCTTGATCAAGGAGCGGGTACATCTCAAGTGGAGATTTGTCTGCACGCCCATGTATGTATTTCCCGCTTAGTTGTGTTTTAAATACTCTCTAACGCTCACCCGCATACGAAATCCATTTTTTCTACATACACTCGGTATCCGGCACTTCAAAGGTGAGCTATATTACAAAATAAAATGGAGAAATTAGTGTATATGAAAATAATATGGTGAAATAAAATAGATACAACCAAAGAGAGTAAAAGTAAAATACCATGATACTATCCCATATCTGATCCTTCACGTTCGTCGGTACATGGTCCCAATCCTCAATAAGTATACTAGCCTTGCTTTTGGCAAGGACGGCCACAAAACTCTTAAACTAATCTTCCATTGGCCCTATAGGTAAGCAATCTCCATCAAACTCAACCCTCATCTTTTGATTACCACTACGGTTGATGGCCAATTTTTTTAATCGTGTGGCGCGTCTACCTTTTTTACTTGTCAATGGGGTATCCGACCCGCTCCGTGTAGGAGGGATGTCCGAGGGATCTGCCATGTATGCCTGTTTATACAAAAAATAATAAACTATGTCAGTAAAGATGGATAAATAACAAATATCACTTTAAACATAACTTACACTATAACTTAACATATAAATATCAAATTAAATAACAAAAAAAACTTAACTTATAATTATCAAGATAAACATAACTTAACTAATAAATATAACTTTAAACATAACTTATACTATAACTTAACATATAAATATCAAATTAAATAACAAAAAAAACTTAACTTATAGTTATCAAGATAAACATAACTTAACTAATAAATATAACTTTAAACATAACTTACACCATGGTCAAGTAGTAATGTTCTCCCATATCCCTTCATGATGATCATCATGAATGGCATGTACATCGTCCGCTTCATTTTCCTCATTGAAAGTAGGCATCCGTGTTGAGAAAGAAGGAGTATCGGAAATATCGAGAGTTGAATCTTGATTTTCCTCACTACCATTATGCATGTTTTTTCCTTGGAGAACCACCGACCACCTTTTGTTAGAAGGATCATGGATATAAAACACTTGTCTTGCTTGGAAAGCCATGATGAAAGGCTCTTCTGTATGACCTACCTTGCCAAGGTCTACCAATGTAAATCCTAACTCATTGGTTTGTACACCACTGTTACTGTCAACCCACTTACATTTAAAAACAGGTACTCTAAATTTAGTGTAATCGACCTCCCAAATCTCTTCAATGACTCCAAAGTAAGATATGGATGCCATAACGGGGTTTGTATCTTTTGAACTAGAGAAGTGCATAGACTCGGCTACAACTGCAACACCCTTTCCCGAGTGCCACATTCCCGAACGTTTATAAGGCCGAAAATATTTCTTAATGCGGAAAATACGGTTTTCTTTTTTTTTTTTTTCTTTTCACAAGATGCAATGGAAAGGTAATAATACTAATAAACGAACTTAGGTTCGCCATGCATTTCTAGAACATACCACAGAACAGAAACAGAAATGGAAACGTCAACATTATTATATACAGACATAGGTCTAATGTATAACTAATACAATAAGAAATACAATATGTACAAGGAGTCGTAGCTCCCAAAAGTACTACAAAAACGACATAGTCTGGCCGACAACAAAACTAGACCACAAAAAGAAGGTCCTCCTCTGGCTCAAAGGAACTACTGGACTGAACCATCATCACGTCCATCTGTTCAAACAGCAACAGCAAGTACCAACAGAAAACATACAGATATGGGTGAGATTCCCGTTCATCAACACAGCAAAACAGCAATAGTAAAAACGGGACGACTCACCGAGTAACAGCGTACCCAACATGCTTACAGGAATTCTCAATGTCAAACATATTAAGCAGTTGACAGCATAATATCATGTTAAGCAGTTAACAGCATAAAATAAGGTATTCTTTAACAGTACAACGATGTATAACAGTAAATGTAAACATCAATAGCCATGCAATGCAATGCAATGTATATGACTCAATGTCAATGTCACTGGGTACTACTCTAACCCCTACTCCATGGAGCTAACAAAACATTCGGAGAGAGTGAATGGGAGGACATGTTCCGTGTGCGCCAGCCTTGGGCAAGATGCTACAACATTCGTAACGTGCACGTATCTGGCTTTTACGGAAACACTCTCAACCAAACATGAAAAGTACGGCATCTAGTAGAGGATATCAGTGTATTGCACGGATTCGCCACGACACAGAAGAGCTACCAACTGGTCACATGTCAGCCCTTCCAACCCTGATACCTCCCAAAAGACCATTGAAGATCGTCACCGTAAGATTCGCACCCGCATCAAGGTGTAAGCTCAACTCCTAGGCTCAAGGCCTTACAACTATGCAAATGAAATGCCAATGCTTACACAAAGCAGATGCGATCAAGCAATGTCTATCCCCCGGATAAACCTCAAAGTCTACTAAGGTTCTCTTCCTTAGGAACTATACGCGTCTTTTGAAAACAAAACCTTTATCCACCGGATAAATCTCGTGATCCCTCCGGGATCGAGTCATCACAAGACTGAAACAATTGAACGACTGATCGGGATCCGAATCACCGGTCCGTCATCGAACTACTGTTTCAAAACCCAAAACGTTTGTAAAACAGAACAACTTCTCAATTGAAAACTCATTTGATTTGAAACAATTTTTAAAACACTAACTTCCTCTATTTTTAGCATTTTCTAAACATGGAATTCGCTTAGCGAAATTACATTCGCTTAGCGAAATTGAAACAAGAATGCCTCTTTTGGAACTCCTCTGGTTCGCTCGGCGAGACAGAATTCGCGTAGCGAAATGCATTGGATTCGCTTAGCGAATATGAATTCGCTTAGCGCAAGTTCAGACGGTTACACCTCTTTGGAAACACCTCTGGATCGCTCGGCGAGACAGAATTCGCGTAGCGAAACTCGTTTGGTTAGCTTAGCGAATATGAATTCGCTTAGCGAAAGTGAGGCAGTGATGCCCAACTTAGACTTTCCCCTGTTTTCGCGTAGCGAGAGAAAATTCGCTTAGCTAAATGGTTGCCATAAACAAGACATCAACCTTAGGGAACCATCTTGATTTTCTTCATGAAACCACTTTTTTTTTTCTCATTTTGAGTCCCTTGACTAACTATATGGACTAGGGATAAGGTATAAAATATGTTTCACTTTGGTGAAAGCACTTTGAGCTTTAATTCCATTTAAAGTCACTTAGGGTTTCCTTTGAAAACACAAGTTATTGAAAACACTTTCTTTACATCAAAACTTGATTTGTTCAAGAACTATTCCTATCCTTCCTTTCCTCAAGGTCATGGCCAATAGCCAACTAGGAATCAATGTGAAGTTTTACTTCATCAACCAAACAAAATATGGCTCACAATACTTACACAATACTTACACAATCATGATAACCATAATACACATTACTACATCATAATCAAACATCCAAGTCCATCACACATTATGGTCTCATAGTCAACAATAAAAGTCCATACTTGATCTAGTGAACAAAGTAGGTTTTTCAACATACATGGAAATGATTTTCATTCAATCATATCTTCATCAACATATACTAAAGCACACTACAACATACTCAAGCATAAACTCATCATGACAACCTTGTTCTCCAAGAGAACTTAACAAAACTTAACACATAAAAGTGAACCCAAACTAAAGGGTTTCACCCACACATAAATTTAAACAACCATTCTCACTACCACCATCTTGGTGTGATGAGGTTCTTCTCCCCATACCTCTTGATGAGCAGATTCCCGGATCAAAGTCGGTTGATCGGTTTCTGAACTTCCTGATAATCGTCAACAACTACAACAACACAACAATCCAACATTAAACAACAATCAGAGCCAATCTCAACAATTCTCACAAAGAGGGTTTCGGCCACCCTAGGTTAAAAAGGTTAGGAATTGGTTTTGTTTTTTTCCATTTCATGGATTCAAAAGCATTAGGAAAGCTAAGGATGAAATCAAGTGTTAAAAATCAAAACTTGATGAAAACACTATTCATCATCTTCCAAAAGGGTTCGGCCAAAAAGGGATTTTGGGCTATGATGGGAGTTGAATCATAAGCTCTTAGGTTTAGGTAGAGATTGATGATGTGAGTTCAAAGAACTTGGTCTTACCTCAAAAGGATTTTTCTACAATTTCCTATGGATTTTCAAAGTTTTGGATCTAAGAAATTCTTTTCATGAAAATGAAGATTGATCTTGAAATAAAGAAAGATTAATGAAGATAAGAGGTCATAGAAGTGATCTTACCTTGAAATGAAGAAAGATTGCTCAAGGAATCAAGTGAATCCAACAAAAACTCAAGCTTTTCTAGGTGAAAATGGAGTTTTCTCTCAAGAACAACTATGGAACTCTATGGTGTGAGGGGCTGTGCGAAAATGATGAAGTGAGGGGCTGAGTTCAGCCTCTTAAAAGTTCACTTAAGGGTAAAAAGGTCATTTGCCAAAAGGGTATAATGGTAAAAGTGTAAAAGACTAAGATTAGGGGCATTTTGGTCATTTTGCGTCCAGATATTTCCGAACGTCACAACGACTCTGGCATACTCTCCCAAGTGTCCTGGGATGATGTGATATCAAGATTATTTGTTGGCGAGTCCCGGTAAATCCATATGTGGCTCCGTTCGTCACCCGATTGAGGATTCCGCCCGAACGAAGGTCAGGAAGTTATTTTTCTGAAATTTTTACGAAATTTAACCAAAACGTAGAGAATCGAATTCTAAGACTTACTGTCTCGTTCACGGGTCCATCTGAGGTCTTCTGAGCAGTAAAATCATACTGTCAGTGTAAAAACGCAGATCGGACTCCGTTTGAGTTTTCGACTCAAAACTTAATCGTAGCTTCCTACGATATCGTCGAGCATGACTGTGGTCTCGGAATATTTTATTTCTATTCCTAATACCTCGAATAAAATAAAGACATTAAAATACTAAAGAATTAGAAAACGTGAAAAATCGGGGCGTTACATTCCTACCCCTCTTAAAAGAATTTCGTCCTCGAAATTATACGTACCTCTTAAAACAAACTCGGATACTGTTGTTGCATGTCCTCTTCTCTTTCCCAGGTAGCATCACCTGTAGTCTCATTCCAGATAACTTTGACCAAAGCTATCTCCTTCCCTCGCAGTTTCTTTATCCTCCTGTCCTCGATCTTAACCGGCAATGTCTCGTAGGTTAGGTTATCCTTCAGCTGTACTGAATCAGACTCTATGACGTGACTGGGATCAGGAATATACTTCCGCAATTGCGAAACATGAAAAACATTATGAAGGTTGGATAGAAATGGCGGTAAAGCTATTTGGTAAGCTACTGGACCTATCCTACAAAGAATTTGATAAGGTCCAATGAATTTTGGAGTGAGTTTTCTGGACTTCAAGACCCTGCCCACCCCAGTCATCGGAGTGACTCTCAAAAACACATGATCCCCTTCCTCGAACTCAAGTGGCCTACGTCTTTTATCCGCATAACTCTTCTGTCGGCTCTGAGTCGTCCTCATCTTTTCTTGAATCAGTTTCACCTTCTCGGTTGTTTGTTGCACTAGTTCAGGTCCTAATGAAGCACTTTCTCCATCTTGGTACCAACACAAAGGTGTTCTGCAACGTCGTCCATATAAAGCTTCGTAGGGTGCCATCCCTATACTCGAATGATAACTGTTGTTGTAGGTAAACTCTATCAACGGTAGGAAATTCTCCCAACTACCGGCATGTTCCAACACACACGCCCTCAACAGATCCTCTAAAGACTGAATCGTCCTTTCCGATTGTCCATCAGTTTGAGGATGGTAAGGCGAACTTAATCGTAACTTTGTTCCTAAAGCTTCATGTAAACTTTGCCAAAATCGCGAAGTAAAACGCGGGTCTCTATCCGATATGATGCTTGAAGGTACTCCATGCAGTCTCACAATCTCACTGATATAAATCTGAGTAAGCTTTTCCATAGAATACTTGAGATTAATCGGTAGAAAATGAGCTGATTTCGTAAGCCTATCAATTATAACCCAAATGGAATCGTATCCTTTAGGTGTCCTTGGCAAACACGTCACGAAATCCATTGCTATGCCGTCCCATTTCCACTCTGGAATATCCAACGGAAGTAACATTCCAGCTGGCCTCTGATGTTCAACCTTTGCTTTCTGACACACTAAGCAAGATGCCACATAATCGGCTACATCTCTTTTCATCCCTTGCCACCAAAACAATCGCTTCAGGTCCTGGTACATCTTGGTTGACCCTGGATGCATACTTAACTTGCTTCTATGAGCTTCGTCCAGAATTAACCTCCTTATCTCCGGGTTGTTTGGCACACAAACCCGTTCTCCTCGTCTTAGGATTCCATCTGCTCCTTCTTTGTATTCCGACGTCATCCCCTTATTTAGATTCCTTCGCTCTTTCTCCAGATACTGGTCGTATACTTGTTTATCCCGAATCTGATCCATCAGATCACAAGATACTGTAACCATACCTACACATAGTCTCCCTGGCATACTAACCACGGACAGATGCATATTTCTGAACTGTTCCAACAGCTCGTGTTCCTTAACCATCATGGCAGACACATGTAACACCCTTCTACTCAGGGCATCCGCTACCACATTAGCTTTTCCCGGATGATACTGCAACTGGAAATCATAGTCCTTCAAAAATTCCAGCCACCGTCTTTGTCTCATGTTGAGCTCTTTCTGATCAAACAGATACATCAAGCTCTTATGGTCACTGAAGACATTAAACGTCGAACCATACAAGTAGTGCCTCCAAATCTTCAACGCAAAGACTACCGCTGCTAACTCCAGATCATGAGTTGGGTAGTTCTTCTCGTGCACTTTCAACTGTCTCGAGGCATACGCTACTACCTTCCGATTCTGCATCAGAACACAGCCTAATCCTTGGTATGAAGCATCACAGTACACTTCAAAAGATTCGCTTGGATCTGGCAATATCAACACTGGTGACGTAGTTAGCCTCTTCTTCAACTCTTGAAAACTCTGCTCACAGGCTTCAGTCCATTCAAACGCTTTGTCCTTCCTTGTCAATTGGGTAAGAGGTCCTACAATCTTAGAGAATCCCTCAATGAACCTCCGTTAATACCCAGCCAAACCCACAAAACTGCGTATTTCAGTCACTGTGGTTGGTCTTTCCCACTCAAGAACTGCTTCGACTTTCGACGGATCTACAGCAATTCCTTCCCTTGAAATTACATGACCCAAAAACTGCACTTCGTCGAGCCAAAACTCACACTTGGACAGTTTTGCATACAGCTGTTTCTCTTTCAGAACTTGAAGAACCACACTAAGATGTTTAGCATGTTCTTCCTGGTCTCGTGAATAGATAAGTATGTCATCTATGAAGACAACGACAAACTGATCTAGGTATGGACGAAAGATCCTATTCATATAATCCATGAATATAGCTGGAGCATTCGTCACACCAAACGGCATCACAAGATACTCATAGTGCCCATAGCGTGTTCAAAATGCTGTCTTCGGTACATCTTCTGTCTTCACACGAATCTGGTGATAACCCGATCGCAAATCAATCTTGGAGAAAACTGCCGCTCCCCTCAACTGATCCATCAAGTCATCTATCCTCGGAAGTGGATACTTGTTCTTAATAGTAACTTTATTCAACTGGCGATAATCCACACATAACCGAGATGTTCCATCTTTCTTTTTCACCAACAACACAGGTGCTCCCCACGATGACACACTGGGTCTAACAAACTGCTTCCCCAATAAGTCTACCAACTGTTCCTTCAACGTTTCCAACTCAGCAGGTGCCATACGATACGGTGCCATAGACACTAGTCCTGTTCCTGGCACAAGATCGATTGCAAACTCGATGTCCCGAACTGGCGGCAAACCTGGTACGTCTTCAAGAAAGACTTCCGGAAACTCATTCACGACAGGTATGCGCTCTAAGACTAGCTCGCTCTTGACCTCCAAAGAAGATAGTAACATGTATCCCTGAGCTCCTTCTCTCAAAGAAGCGTTTACTTGGTTGGCAGTCAAAAATCCAGAATTCTCACAACTAGGGAAAACTAAGGTTTTATTTGCACAGTCCAACAGGATATGATTAGAAGACAACCAATCCATTCCTAAGATTACATCCATTTGCAAGAGAGGCAAACAGATCAAATCAATCAAAAACCTTCTATCTTTAACAGAAATAGAACAATTCAAACAAACTTTAGCAGTTACAACAGGCTTTGCAGTAGGCGTAGAAATTACCAAATCAAAAGGTAAAGAAGACACAGGTAATCCCAACAGATTCACACAGTCATAGGCAATAAAGGAATGCGTTGCGCCTGAATCAAATAGTACAGTTAAGGTTTCACCTCCCATGACACACTGACCTTGGATCAAGTCTTCATTCTGAGAAGCTTCAGCACCACCCATAGTGTAGACTCTGCCCTTCATCTTAGGCCTTGCAGCTTGGACATTGTTAACAGAATGCTCCAACTTCGGTTGCATGCATTCACGTGAGATGTGTCCCGGCTTCCCACACTTGAAGCAAATAATCCCTTTGATCGAACAATCTCTGGTGATGTGATTGCTCTTCCCACACTTCATGCACTTGGTTGGGGCATTTCCAGACTGACTGAAACTCCCACTGCTTCCTCCAACAGAACGTTGTTGTCGATCTTGTTGCTTTCCATACGGCTTCCATCGAGATTTGTTGTCTCGACCACCGCTTCCTCTCTGGAACTTGCTCGGTCCAGAACTCTGTACCCGCTTGTCCTTAGGCTCCAAACTCTCGATCAAACGACACTTTTCCATTAACCTCGGAAAAACAGAAATTTCCAATGGAACTACAGCTCTCTTCAAGTCGATCCTTAGACCTCCTCCGAATTTTCTGCACTTCCACTCCTCTCTTGGGTTGTCCAGAAAGTAATTTGAGAACTTTGCTAGACTTTCAAACTTAGCCCCGTATTCAGCTACGGTCATTCCCCCCTGTCTCAGCTGGAGGAACTCCATCTCTTTCTCGTGCCTTGCACTCGCAGGAAAATACTTCTCCAGGAATTTTCCCTTAAAAGCATTCCAGTCAACAGCTTGTTGGTCATGCACCAGCATCTGACGGGCTCCTTCCCACCAGTATTCAGCATCCTCCACCAGCATATAGGTTGCATAGACAACCTTGTCATTCTCAGTACATCTCATCGCTCCAAAGATTTTCTCTAGCGTTTGGATCCAGCGTTCAGCCAACTCAGGATTGAATTCACCTTTGAATTGAGGTGGATTCCGACGAAGAAATTCGTCCAGTCCTCTACCTCCAGCAGCTCGTTCATCACGTTGAGCCATAGCAGCAGCCATGTCCCGTATGGCATTCACAGCAGCAGTCAGGTTTTGAGCAGCCATTGCTACCTTCAAAACCAGAACTATCAAACACAAGAACCACAACAAAACTAAAGCAAACAACAGAGAATCACACAGAGAACACAACACAACCAAGACAGACCATAACCTACAACCCCAAAAAGACTCGGCCAGCTCTGATACCAAACAATGCAACACCCTTTCCCGAGTGCCACATTCCCGAACGTTTATAAGGCCGAAAATATTTCTTAATGCGGAAAATACGGTTTTCTTTTTTTTTTTCTTTTCACAAGATGCAATGGAAAGGTAATAATACTAATAAACGAACTTAGGTTCGCCATGCATTTCTAGAACATACCACAGAACAGAAACAGAAATGGAAACATCAACATTATTATATACAGACATAGGTCTAATGTATAACTAATACAATAAGAAATACAATATGTACAAGGAGTCGTAGCTCCCAAAAGTACTACAAAAACGACATAGTCTGGCCGACAACAAAACTAGACCACAAAAAGAAGGTCCTCCTCTGGCTCAAAGGAACTACTGGACTGAACCATCATCACGTCCATCTGTTCAAACAGCAACAGCAAGTACCAACAGAAAACATACAGATATGGGTGAGATTCCCGTTCATCAACACAGCAAAACAGTAATAGTAAAAACGGGACGACTCACCGGGTAACAGCGTACCCAACATGCTTACAGGAATTCTCAATGTCAAACATATTAAGCAGTTGACAGCATAATATCATGTTAAGCAGTTAACAGCATAAAATAAGGTATTCTTTAACAGTACAACGATGTATAACAGTAAATGTAAACATCAATAGCCATGCAATGCAATGCAATGTATATGACTCAATGTCAATGTCACTGGGTACTACTCTGACCCCTACTCCATGGAGCTAACAAAACATTCGGAGAGAGTGAATGGGAGGACATGTTCCGTGCGCGCCAGCCTTGGGCAAGATGCTACAACATTCGTAACGTGCACGTATCTGGCTTTTACGGAAACACTCTCAACCAAACATGAAAAGTACGGCATCTAGTAGAGGATATCAGTGTATTGCACGGATTCGCCACGACACAGAAGAGCTACCAACTGGTCACATGTCAGCCCTTCCAACCCTGATACCTCCCAAAAGACCATTGAAGATCGTCACCGTAAGATTCGCACCCGCATCAAGGTGTAAGCTCAACTCCTAGGCTCAAGGCCTTACAACTATGCAAATGAAATGCCAATGCTTACACAAAGCAGATGCAATCAAGCAATGTCTATCCCCCGGATAAACCTCAAAGTCTACTAAGGTTCTCTTCCTTAGGAACTATACGCGTCTTTTGAAAACAAAACCTTTATCCACCGGATAAATCTCGTGATCCCTCCGGGATCGAGTCATCACAAGACTGAAACAATTGAACGACTGATCGGGATCCGAATCACCGGTCCGTCATCGAACTACTGTTTCAAAACCCAAAACGTTTGTAAAACAGAACAACTTCTCAATTGAAAACTCATTTGATTTGAAACAATTTTTAAAACACTTACTTCCTCTATTTTTAGCATTTTCTGAACATGGAATTCGCTTAGCGAAATTACATTCGCTTAGCGAAATTGAAACAAGAATGCCTCTTTTGGAACTCCTCTGGTTCGCTCGGCGAGACAGAATTCGCGTAGCGAAATGCATTGGATTCGCTTAGCGAATATGAATTCGCTTAGCGCAAGTTCAGACGGTTACATCTCTTTGGAAACACCTCTGGATCGCTCGGCGAGACAGAATTCGCGTAGCGAAACTCGTTTGGTTAGCTTAGCGAATATGAATTCGCTTAGCGAAAGTGAGGCAGTGATGCCCAACTTAGACTTTCCCCTGTTTTCGCGTAGCGAGAGAAAATTCGCTTAGCGAAATGGTTGCCATAAACAAGACATCAACCTTAGGGAACCATCTTGATTTTCTTCATGAAACCACTTTTTTTTTTCTCATTTTGAGTCCCTTGACTAACTATATGGACTAGGGATAAGGTATAAAATATGTTTCACTTTGGTGAAAGCACTTTGAGCTTTAATTCCATTTAAAGTCACTTAGGGTTTTCTTTGAAAACACAAGTTATTGAAAACACTTTCTTTACATCAAAACTTGATTTGTTCAAGAACTATTCCTATCCTTCCTTTCCTCAAGGTCATGGCCAATAGCCAACTAGGAATCAATGTGAAGTTTTACTTCATCAACCAAACAAAATATGGCTCACAATACTTACACAATACTTACACAATCATGATAACCATAATACACATTACTACATCATAATCAAACATCCAAGTCCATCACACATTATGGTCTCATAGTCAACAATAAAAGTCCATACTTGATCTAGTGAACAAAGTAGGTTTTTCAACATACATGGAAATGATTTTCATTCAATCATATCTTCATCAACATATACTAAAGCACACTACAACATACTCAAGCATAAACTCATCATGACAACCTTGTTCTCCAAGAGAACTTAACAAAACTTAACACATAAAAGTGAACCCAAACTAAAGGGTTTCACCCACACATAAATTTAAACAACCATTCTCACTACCACCATCTTGGTGTGATGAGGTTCTTCTCCCCATACCTCTTGATGAGCAGATTCCCAGATCAAAGTCGGTTGATCGGTTTCTGAACTTCCTGATAATCGTCAACAACTACAACAACACAACAATCCAACATTAAACAACAATCAGAGCCAATCTCAACAATTCTCACAAAGAGGGTTTCGGCCACCCTAGGTTAAAAAGGTTAGGAATTGGTTTTGTTTTTTTCCATTTCATGGATTCAAAAGCATTAGGAAAGCTAAGGATGAAATCAAGTGTTAAAAATCAAAACTTGATGAAAACACTATTCATCATCTTCCAAAAGGGTTCGGCCAAAAAGGGATTTTGGGCTATGATGGGAGTTGAATCATAAGCTCTTAGGTTTAGGTAGAGATTGATGATGTGAGTTCAAAGAACTTGGTCTTACCTCAAAAGGATTTTTCTACAATTTCCTATGGATTTTCAAAGTTTTGGATCTAAGAAATTCTTTTCATGAAAATGAAGATTGATCTTGAAATAAAGAAAGATTAATGAAGATAAGAGGTCATAGAAGTGATCTTACCTTGAAATGAAGAAAGATTGCTCAAGGAATCAAGTGAATCCAACAAAAACTCAAGCTTTTCTAGGTGAAAATGGAGTTTTCTCTCAAGAACAACTATGGAACTATATGGTGTGAGGGGCTGTGCGAAAATGATGAAGTGAGGGGCTGAGTTCAGCCTCTTAAAAGTTCACTTAAGGGTAAAAAGGTCATTTGCCAAAAGGGTATAATGGTAAAAGTGTAAAAGACTAAGATTAGGGGCATTTTGGTCATTTTGCGTCCAGATATTTCCGAACGTCACAACGACTCTGGCATACTCTCCCAAGTGTCCTGGGATGATGTGATATCAAGATTATTTGTTGGCGAGTCCCGGTAAATCCATATGTGGCTCCGTTCGTCACCCGATTGAGGATTCCGCCCGAACGAAGGTCAGGAAGTTATTTTTCTGAAATTTTTACGAAATTTAACCAAAACGTAGAGAATCGAATTCTAAGACTTACTGTCTCGTTCACGGGTCCATCTGAGGTCTTCTGAGCAGTAAAATCATACTGTCAGTGTAAAAACGCAGACCGGACTCCGTTTGAGTTTTCGACTCAAAACTTAATCGTAGCTTCCTACGATATCGTCGAGCATGACTGTGGTCTCGGAATATTTTATTTCTATTCCTAATACCTCGAATAAAATAAAGACATTAAAATACTAAAGAATTAGAAAACGTGAAAAATCGGGGCGTTACATTCCTACCCCTCTTAAAAGAATTTCGTCCTCGAAATTATACGTACCTCTTAAAACAAACTCGGATACTGTTGTTGCATGTCCTCTTCTCTTTCCCAGGTAGCATCACCTGTAGTCTCGTTCCAGATAACTTTGACCAAAGCTATCTCCTTCCCTCGCAGTTTCTTTATCCTCCTGTCCTCGATCTTAACCGGCAATGTCTCGTAGGTTAGGTTATCCTTCAGCTGTACTGAATCAGACTCTATGACGTGACTGGGATCAGGAATATACTTCCGCAATTGCGAAACATGAAAAACATTATGAAGGTTGGATAGAAAAGGCGGTAAAGCTATTTGGTAAGCTACTGGACCTATCCTACAAAGAATTTGATAAGGTCCAATGAATTTTGGAGTGAGTTTTCTGGACTTCAAGACCCTGCCCACCCCAGTCATCGGAGTGACTCTCAAAAACACATGATCCCCTTCCTCGAACTCAAGTGGCCTACGTCTTTTATCCGCATAACTCTTCTGTCGGCTCTGAGTCGTCCTCATCTTTTCTTGAATTAGTTTCACCTTCTCGGTTGTTTGTTGCACTAGTTCAGGTCCTAATGAAGCACTTTCTCCATCTTGGTACCAACACAAAGGTGTTCTGCAACGTCGTCCATATAAAGCTTCGTAGGGTGCCATCCCTATACTCGAATGATAACTGTTGTTGTAGGTAAACTCTATCAACGGTAGGAAATTCTCCCAACTACCGGCATGTTCCAACACACACGCCCTCAACAGATCCTCTAAAGACTGAATCGTCCTTTCCGATTGTCCATCAGTTTGAGGATGGTAAGCCGAACTTAATCGTAACTTTGTTCCTAAAGCTTCATGTAAACTTTGCCAAAATCGCGAAGTAAAACGCGGGTCTCTATCCGATATGATGCTTGAAGGTACTCCATGCAGTCTCACAATCTCACTGATATAAATCTGAGTAAGCTTTTCCATAGAATACTTGAGATTAATCGGTAGAAAATGAGCTGATTTCGTAAGCCTATCAATTATAACCCAAATGGAATCGTATCCTTTAGGTGTCCTTGGCAAACACGTCACGAAATCCATTGCTATGCCGTCCCATTTCCACTCTGGAATATCCAACGGAAGTAACATTCCAGCTGGCCTCTAATGTTCAACCTTTGCTTTCTGACACACTAAGCAAGATGCCACATAATCGGCTACATCTCTTTTCATCCCTTGCCACCAAAACAATCGCTTCAGGTCCTGGTACATCTTGGTTGACCCTGGATGCATACTTAACTTGCTTCTATGAGCTTCGTCCAGAATTAACCTCCTTATCTCCGGGTTGTTTGGCACACAAACCCGTTCTCCTCGTCTTAGGATTCCATCTGCTCCTTCTTTGTATTCCGACGTCATCCCCTTCTTTAGATTCCTTCGCTCTTTCTCCAGATACTGGTCGTATACTTGTTTCTCCCGAATCTGATCCATCAGATCACAACATACTGTAACCATACCTACACATAGTCTCCCTGGCATACTAACCACGGACAGATGCATATTTCTGAACTGTTCCAACAGCTCGTGTTCCTTAACCATCATGGCAGACACATGTAACACCCTTCTACTCAGGGCATCCGCTACCACATTAGCTTTTCCCGGATGATACTGCAACTGGAAATCATAGTCCTTCAAAAATTCCAGCCACCGTCTTTGTCTCATGTTGAGCTCTTTCTGATCAAACAGATACATCAAGCTCTTATGGTCACTGAAGACATTAAACGTCGAACCATACAAGTAGTGCCTCCAAATCTTCAACGCAAAGACTACCGCTGCTAACTCCAGATCATGAGTTGGGTAGTTCTTCTCGTGCACTTTCAACTGTCTCGAGGCATACGTTACTACCTTCCGATTCTGCATCAGAACACAGCCTAATCCTTGGTATGAAGCATCACAGTACACTTCAAAAGATTCGCTTGGATCTGGCAATATCAACACTGGTGACGTAGTTAGCCTCTTCTTCAACTCTTGAAAACTCTGCTCACAGGCTTCAGTCCATTCAAACGCTTTGTCCTTCCTTGTCAATTGGGTAAGAGGTCCTACAATCTTAGAGAATCCCTCAATGAACCTCCGATAATACCCAGCCAAACCCACAAAACTGCGTATTTCAGTCACTGTGGTTGGTCTTTCCCACTCAAGAACTGCTTCGACTTTCGACGGATCTACAGCAATTCCTTCCCTTGAAATTACATGACCCAAAAACTGCACTTCGTCGAGCCAAAACTCACACTTGGACAGTTTTGCATACAGCTGTTTCTCTTTCAGAACTTGAAGAACCACACTAAGATGTTCAGCATGTTCTTCCTGGTCTCGTGAATAGATAAGTATGTCATCTATGAAGACAACGACAAACTGATCTAGGTATGGACGAAAGATCCTATTCATATAATCCATGAATATAGCTGGAGCATTCGTCACACCAAACGGCATCACAAGATACTCATAGTGCCCATAGCGTGTTCGAAATGCTGTCTTCGGTACATCTTCTGTCTTCACACGAATCTGGTGATAACCCGATCGCAAATCAATCTTGGAGAAAACTGCCGCTCCCCTCAACTGATCCATCAAGTCATCTATCCTCGGAAGTGGATACTTGTTCTTAATAGTAACTTTATTCAACTGGCGATAATCCACACATAACCGAGATGTTCCATCTTTCTTTTTCACCAACAACACAGGTGCTCCCCACGATGACACACTGGGTCTAACAAACTGCTTCCCCAATAAGTCTACCAACTGTTCCTTCAACGTTTCCAACTCAGCAGGTGCCATACGATACGGTGCCATAGACACTAGTCCTGTTCCTGGCACAAGATCGATTGCAAACTCGATGTCCCGAACTGGCGGCAAACCTGGTACGTCTTCAAGAAAGACTTCCGGAAACTCATTCACGACAGGTATGCGCTCTAAGACTAGCTCGCTCTTGACCTCCAAAGAAGATAGTAACATGTATCCCTGAGCTCCTTCTCTCAAAGAAGCGTTTACTTGGTTGGCAGTCAAAAATCCAGAATTCTCACAACTAGGGAAAACTAAGGTTTTATTTGCACAGTCCAACAGGATATGATTAGAAGACAACCAATCCATTCCTAAGATTACATCCATTTGCGAGAGAGGCAAACAGATCAAATCAATCAAAAACCTTCTATCTTTAACAGAAATAGAACAATTCAAACAAACTTTAGCAGTTACAACAGGCTTTGCAGTAGGCGTAGAAATTACCAAATCAAAAGGTAAAGAAGACACAGGTAATCCCAACAGATTCACACAGTCATAGGCAATAAAGGAATGCGTTGCGCCTGAATCAAATAGTACAGTTAAGGTTTCACCTCCCATGACACACTGACCTTGGATCAAGTCTTCATTCTGAGAAGCTTCAGCACCACCCATAGTGTAGACTCTGCCCTTCATCTTAGGCCTTGCAGCTTGGACATTGTTAACAGAATGCTCCAACTTCGGTTGCATGCATTCACGTGAGATGTGTCCCGGCTTCCCACACTTGAAGCAGATAATCCCTTTGATCGAACAATCTCTGGTGATGTGATTGCTCTTCCCACACTTCATGCACTTGGTTGGGGCATTTCCAGACTGACTGAAACTCCCACTGCTTCCTCCAACAGAACGTTGTTGTCGATCTTGTTGCTTTGCATACGGCTTCCATCGAGATTTGTTGTCTCGACCACCGCTTCCTCTCTGGAACTTGCTCGGTCCAGAACTCTGTACCCGCTTGTCCTTAGGCTCCAAACTCTCGATCAAACGACACTTTTCCATTAACCTCGGAAAAACAGAAATTTCCAATGGAACTACAGCTCTCTTCAAGTCGATCCTTAGACCTCCTCCGAATTTTCTGCACTTCCACTCCTCTCTTGGGTTGTCCAGAAAGTAATTTGAGAACTTTGCTAGACTTTCAAACTTAGCCCCGTATTCAGCTACGGTCATTCCCCCCTGTCTCAGCTGGAGGAACTCCATCTCTTTCTCGTGCCTTGCACTCGCAGGAAAATACTTCTCCAGGAATTTTCCCTTAAAAGCATTCCAGTCAACAGCTTGTTGGTCATGCACCAGCATCTGACGGGCTCCTTCCCACCAGTATTCAGCATCCTCCACCAGCATATAGGTTGCATAGACAACCTTGTCATTCTCAGTACATCTCATCGCTCCAAAGATTTTCTCTAGCGTTTGGATCCAGCGTTCAGCCAACTCAGGATTGAATTCACCTTTGAATTGAGGTGGATTCCGACGAAGAAATTCGTCCAGTCCTCTACCTCCAGCAGCTCGTTCATCACGTTGAGCCATAGCAGCAGCCATGTCCCGTATGGCATTCACAGCAGCAGTCAGGTTTTGAGCAGCCATTGCTACCTTCAAAACCAGAACTATCAAACACAAGAACCACAACAAAACTAAAGCAAACAACAGAGAATCACACAGAGAACACAACACAACCAAGACAGACCATAACCTACAACCCCAAAAAGACTCGGCCAGCTCTGATACCAAACAATGCAACACCCTTTCCCGAGTGCCACATTCCCGAACGTTTATAAGGCCGAAAATATTTCTTAATGCGGAAAATACGGTTTTCTTTTTTTTTTTCTTTTCACAAGATGCAATGGAAAGGTAATAATACTAATAAACGAACTTAGGTTCGCCATGCATTTCTAGAACATACCAAAGAACAGAAACAGAAATGGAAACATCAACATTATTATATACAGACATAGGTCTAATGTATAACTAATACAATAAGAAATACAATATGTACAAGGAGTCGTAGCTCCCAAAAGTACTACAAAAACGACATAGTCTGGCCGACAACAAAACTAGACCACAAAAGAAGGTCCTCCTCTGGCTCAAAGGAACTACTGGACTGAACCATCATCACGTCCATCTGTTCAAACAGCAACAGCAAGTACCAACAGAAAACATACAGATATGGGTGAGATTCCCGTTCATCAACACAGCAAAACAGCAATAGTAAAAACGGGACGACTCACCGGGTAACAGCGTACCCAACATGCTTACAGGAATTCTCAATGTCAAACATATTAAGCAGTTGACAGCATAATATCATGTTAAGCAGTTAACAGCATAAAATAAGGTATTCTTTAACAGTACAACGATGTATAACAGTAAATGTAAACATCAATAGCCATGCAATGCAATGCAATGTATATGACTCAATGTCAATGTCACTGGATACTACTCTGACCCCTACTCCATGGAGCTAACAAAACATTCGGAGAGAGTGAATGGGAGGACATGTTCCGTGCGCGCCAGCCTTGGGCAAGATGCTACAACATTCGTAACGTGCACGTATCTGGCTTTTACGGAAACACTCTCAACCAAACATGAAAAGTACGGCATCTAGTAGAGGATATCAGTGTATTGCACGGATTCGCCACGACACAGAAGAGCTACCAACTGGTCACATGTCAGCCCTTCCAACCCTGATACCTCCCAAAAGACCATTGAAGATCGTCACCGTAAGATTCGCACCCGCATCAAGGTGTAAGCTCAACTCCTAGGCTCAAGGCCTTACAACTATGCAAATGAAATGCCAATGCTTACACAAAGCAGATGCAATCAAGCAATGTCTATCCCCCGGATAAACCTCAAAGTCTACTAAGGTTCTCTTCCTTAGGAACTATACGCGTCTTTTGAAAACAAAACCTTTATCCACCGGATAAATCTCGTGATCCCTCCGGGATCGAGTCATCACAAGACTGAAACAATTGAACGACTGATCGGGATCCGAATCACCGGTCCGTCATCGAACTACTGTTTCAAAACCCAAAACGTTTGTAAAACAGAACAACTTCTCAATTGAAAACTCATTTGATTTGAAACAATTTTTAAAACACTTACTTCCTCTATTTTTAGCATTTTCTGAACATGGAATTCGCTTAGCGAAATTACATTCGCTTAGCGAAATTGAAACAAGAATGCCTCTTTTGGAACTCCTCTGGTTCGCTCGGCGAGACAGAATTCGCGTAGCGAAATGCATTGGATTCGCTTAGCGAATATGAATTCGCTTAGCGCAAGTTCAGACGGTTACACCTCTTTGGAAACACCTCTGGATCGCTCGGCGAGACAGAATTCGCGTAGCGAAACTCGTTTGGTTAGCTTAGCGAATATGAATTCGCTTAGCGAAAGTGAGGCAGTGATGCCCAACTTAGACTTTCCCCTGTTTTCGCGTAGCGAGAGAAAATTCGCTTAGCGAAATGGTTGCCATAAACAAGACATCAACCTTAGGGAACCATCTTGATTTTCTTCATGAAACCACTTTTTTTTTTCTCATTTTGAGTCCCTTGACTAACTATATGGACTAGGGATAAGGTATAAAATATGTTTCACTTTGGTGAAAGCACTTTGAGCTTTAATTCCATTTAAAGTCACTTAGGGTTTTCTTTGAAAACACAAGTTATTGAAAACACTTTCTTTACATCAAAACTTGATTTGTTCAAGAACTATTCCTATCCTTCCTTTCCTCAAGGTCATGGCCAATAGCCAACTAGGAATCAATGTGAAGTTTTACTTCATCAATCAAACAAAATATGGCTCACAATACTTACACAATACTTACACAATCATGATAACCATAATACACATTACTACATCATAATCAAACATCCAAGTCCATCACACATTATGGTCTCATAATCAACAATAAAAGTCCATACTTGATCTAGTGAACAAAGTAGGTTTTTCAACATACATGGAAATGATTTTCATTCAATCATATCTTCATCAACATATACTAAAGCACACTACAACATACTCAAGCATAAACTCATCATGACAACCTTGTTCTCCAAGAGAACTTAACAAAACTTAACACATAAAAGTGAACCCAAACTAAAGGGTTTCACCCACACATAAATTTAAACAACCATTCTCACTACCACCATCTTGGTGTGATGAGGTTCTTCTCCCCATACCTCTTGATGAGCAGATTCCCAGATCAAAGTCGGTTGATCGGTTTCTGAACTTCCTGATAATCGTCAACAACTACAACAACACAACAATCCAACATTAAACAACAATCAGAGCCAATCTCAACAATTCTCACAAAGAGGGTTTCGGCCACCCTAGATTAAAAAGGTTAGGAATTGGTTTTGTTTTTTTCCATTTCATGGATTCAAAAGCATTAGGAAAGCTAAGGATGAAATCAAGTGTTAAAAATCAAAACTTGATGAAAACACTATTCATCATCTTCCAAAAGGGTTCGGCCAAAAAGGGATTTTGGGCTATGATGGGAGTTGAATCATAAGCTCTTAGGTTTAGGTAGAGATTGATGATGTGAGTTCAAAGAACTTGGTCTTACCTCAAAAGGATTTTTCTACAATTTCCTATGGATTTTCAAAGTTTTGGATCTAAGAAATTCTTTTCATGAAAATGAAGATTGATCTTGAAATAAAGAAAGATTAATGAAGATAAGAGGTCATAGAAGTGATCTTACCTTGAAATGAAGAAAGATTGCTCAAGGAATCAAGTGAATCCAACAAAAACTCAAGCTTTTCTAGGTGAAAATGGAGTTTTCTCTCAAGAACAACTATGGAACTATATGGTGTGAGGGGCTGTGCGAAAATGATGAAGTGAGGGGCTGAGTTCAGCCTCTTAAAAGTTCACTTAAGGGTAAAAAGGTCATTTGCCAAAAGGGTATAATGGTAAAAGTGTAAAAGACTAAGATTAGGGGCATTTTGGTCATTTTGCGTCCAGATATTTCCGAACGTCACAACGACTCTGGCATACTCTCCCAAGTGTCCTGGGATGATGTGATATCAAGATTATTTGTTGGCGAGTCCCGGTAAATCCATATGTGGCTCCGTTCGTCACCCGATTGAGGATTCCGCCCGAACGAAGGTCAGGAAGTTATTTTTCTGAAATTTTTACGAAATTTAACCAAAACGTAGAGAATCGAATTCTAAGACTTACTGTCTCGTTCACGGGTCCATCTGAGGTCTTCTGAGCAGTAAAATCATACTGTCAGTGTAAAAACGCAGACCGGACTCCGTTTGAGTTTTCGACTCAAAACTTAATCGTAGCTTCCTACGATATCGTCGAGCATGACTGTGGTCTCGGAATATTTTATTTCTATTCCTAATACCTCGAATAAAATAAAGACATTAAAATACTATAGAATTAGAAAACGTGAAAAATCGGGGCGTTACAACAACCATAACCCCACTGTTTTGCACAGTACTCTTGTCATCCTGGGACTTTGTATAGAAGGAAAACTTATTGATATCGTATCCACTCTAACATATGACATCAAAGTTAGGCCCATGTGCTAACCATTTTAATGTATCAGAAGCAGTATTATCCTCCGCAATTTGATCTTTAAACCAGTTTAAGAAAGTCTTTATGCTTGTTCAACAACCATTTTTCGTTCATTCGAGGGTAATTTTGCTTGACAATGGTTTTGTGATCACATAAGTAAGGATTAACCTCATCGGTGTTATTCAATATATACAAATGTGCTTGAAGCACTTCCTCTCGACCCATGCTTTTAACAGTAATACCTCGTGTACCCTTACCATCACATCTTCCCTCATGACGAGACTTAGGAAGCCCTACAGGTTCCGCTTCTGACATGTAGTCTGTACAAAACTCAATAGCTTGTTCTGCAACATACCTTTCAACAATAGATGCTTCAGGACGGTGTGGATTCTTCACATACCCTTTTAGTATCTTCATGTATCGCTTAACTGGGTACATCCACCTTAAATGAACGGGGCCACACAATCTAATCTCCCTCACTAGATGAACAATTAAATGAACCATGATGTCAAAAAATGAAGGAGGAAAATACATCTCCAATTGACACAAGATAATAGCAACCTCAGTTTCCAACTCGTCCAGTTTTTGAAGGTCAATGACTTTGCTACATATAGCATTGAAGAATAAGCACAACCTTGTTATGGCATGTCTCACTTTTTTAGGCAAGATGTCACGAATAGCCACTGGTAGTAGTTGTTGCATCAAGACATGGCAATTATGAGACTTTAAACCAACTAATTTGAGATCTTTCATTGAGACAAGCCTCTTAACATTTGAAGAGTAACCCTGTGGCACTTTGACGCCCCGCAGACACTCACAAAATTTTTTTTTTCTCTTTTTTCGATAAAGTATGACATGTTGGGGGCAAATAAGTCCGCTTAACTCCTACTGATTGTGGAGCTAACTGCTCTCGTATGCCCATCGCAACTTGATCTAAACGAGCATTGACACCATCCTTTGTCTTGCCTTGAATGTTAAGAAGCGTCCCGACTACACTATCACACACATTTTTCTCCACATGCATCACATCAATACAATGTCTTACATCAAGTTTGCACCAGTATGGAAGATCAAAGAAGATCGACCTCTTCTTCCATATGTTTTTCTCAGTAGCCTTCTTATGGGTCTTTCTAAAGATAATATCCATGTCCTTAACCCATTGATAAACTTGATCTCCGGTGAAGGCCGTCGGAGCAATTTCATTCTCCTGGCATCCATTAAAAGCTTTTCTCAATCTACGAGACGGGTGATCAGGTGTGAGAAATCTTCGATGCCCAAGGTAAACTGTCTTCCTTCCATGTTGTAGTTGATGGTAGCATGTGCCTTCTTCACATACAGGGCATGCTTTATGCCTCTTAACACTATATCCGGACAAGTTCCCGTATGTTGGAAAGTCATTGATGGTGCAAAATAGCATGGCACACATCTTGAAAGTATCATTGCAATACCCGTCAAACAGATCAACGCCTTCCACCCACAGCTTTCTCAAGTCTTCAATCAAGGGACTTAGATAAACATCTAAGTCATTTCCTGGTTGTTTTGGGCCCGAAATCATCATAGATAACATAATGTATTTGCGCTTCATGCACAACCAAGGAGGTAGGTTATAAATTACCAGGAGAATAGGCCATGAACTATGAATAATACTTAAGGTGCCATACGGATTCATTCCATCGGTAGCAAGTCCAAGCCTAAGGTTTCTTTTCTTATCGGCGAAATCCGGAAATAAACTATCAATTCTCTTCCATTGCAAAGAATCAGCCGGATGGCGAAGCTGTCCATCACATTTTCTCTCATCTGCATGCCACCTAATGTTTTTTTGCGTAATTTACATTAGCGAACAATCGCTTGAACCTTGGAATTATTGGAAGATACCATAACACCTTCTCAGGAGGACCCTTTGTGATCACATCACAATTTGAATCACCATCGTTCACTTTGTAGCGTGATACCCCACACCTTGGACACTCGTGCATCTTTTCAAAGTCATTCCTATACAATATGCAATCATTAGGACATGCATGTATTTTCTTATACTCCATACCCATCGGACACAATATCTTCTTCGCCTCATAGTTACGGTTCGGCAATGTGTTACCTTCTGGAAGCATGTCTTTCAACAACTCAAGCAATTCAGTGAAGCTTTTATCACTCCACCCATTTCTCGCCTTCACAACTACCAATCTTAACACCGCTGAAAACCGTGTGAAATTAAAGCACCTAGGATACAAAGGCTTATCTCCATCACTGTACAAAGTATCATACACATTTGCTCGTTGAAATGACTCTTGTCCAATATCGCGGATCATGTCCTCTAGTCGATCGTCCATATCTATGTCATCAACCTCCTCTCTTTGGGACACACTTGGTTTGTCAAACAATTCACCATGCCATATCCATCTTGTATAACTCTTACATATCTCTTCACAAATAAGATGCTCTCGTATTTTCTCAGCTTCCAGTCGTCTCTCATTCAAACAATTAACACAAGGACAATAAAACCTTCCATTACTATCGGGAACATTTCTTTTAGCAAATTCTAAAAACTCTTCCACTCCATTCTCATACTCATGACTTGTGCGTCTAGCATCGATCCAATTACGATCCATAACTACAACAACAACAACTTCACTTAGTCCAAGATCTTCAACTCCTTTTTATCACAGGGTATGGCCCTATCCCATTCGAGAAGAAACTTCTTCAACACTCAGTTAACAGTTAGTCCTTAACTTTCATGCCCATACTTAATGAAATTTCGGCAGCATTTCCCATCAGTCTCCGACGTACACGACTTGAATGCGGTGACATCCACCGCGACAAAGTGTGCACCCAGAGAACAAAAGGAAATGCAGCAGACCAAAATTTCTTCAAGTATAAGATATGAGAATTAAGGAATAAGTATTAACCAAATGAAGAATAAGTTTTTCCCCAAACTGTCCAACTTGGACAATTCAAGATTCAATACAATGAGTAGTACCTTAATAAAGTACACATATGCTCATTAATATTGAATCTCAAACGGGAAACTAAGGTTTTGCTAATTTATTAACACTAAAAGATAATCCAACAGTTCAATCCCTAAGTTAAAGCAGCAAACAAAACATTAGAATAAAATATCTTACTTGTGCTCAGAGTGAGGAGATAGATAGTGATGAGTGAGAGGGAGCTCGAGATGGGTTAAGGCTTGCCTTCACCCTAAATCAGAAACACGAAGCAAAGAGAGGGTTTGAGAGAACTATGAGAGGTTTTTTAAGCTAACATTTAAAAACCATTCATGTTAAACTAATATCCTGTGCTGAGTTTGCAGAAAGGAATGAAGTTTGATCTTATTATCAAGTCCTAGTTAGCAATCTAATGCATTCGTGGTTAGAATTGAGAATGTTTGTTGTCCTGGTGCTCAAGAGACAAAAGGAAATGGTGAAAACAAGGTGCTATGTCTAGAGGACAACTTAGAGGATGCGCAGGTTTTTTTGCTTAAATGCAAGAAGCATGAAAGGTCCCTGCTGTGAAAAATTGCGTCAGTGGATATGCACAATTGCTTTTATCATCCAGAATTGGCTTAATAGCTTATAATGGGCTTGAT
Source organism: Ammopiptanthus mongolicus (assembly GCA_039655645.1). Lineage (NCBI taxonomy): Eukaryota > Viridiplantae > Streptophyta > Magnoliopsida > Fabales > Fabaceae > Ammopiptanthus > Ammopiptanthus mongolicus. The sequence continues at coordinate 64,318,293 of CM077345.1, forward strand.
TGGACCATGGTCTCCTCTATGCTTGCCTAAGTATCACTGCCAGCTCTAAATTAGCGCATCACCTTTCTTTAAATTAGTCAAACATTTTTGTAGTTTATAGTTTTATGTTTCCTTGCATATTTACTCAAGTTGAATCAACCACATTTTAAAACTAAATAGTAAATTCTAATACATTAATACTTTTTCTCTTCCTTTCTCCCTTTAATTTCATAAGAAAATCTAATCAAAAGGAGAAGTGTTTTTCTTCATTAGAATGTCACGTATGGATTTCCTGCCAAGTTACATGCCATACTGTAAAACTAATCAAGTTACATGCCATACTGTAAAACTAATCAAGTACATTGCAAAACCAAAGTAACAGGTAGCAGACAACAACAACAATGTAGAGAGAAAGAAAGAGAACCTGCGCGACTGGGCAAAGTTTCTCCACCGAGGAGAGGGTGAAGCCGTGGGCAAAGTTTGGTACGTACAGAGGTTCAGAGGAGAGGGTGAAGCCGTGCGCGACTGGGCAGTGTATCAGCGATGAAGGAGCAGCAACGATTTGTGAGGAGAAGGAGAAGGATGAAGGATGGTGCTTGGTTACGGTGGTGAAGGATGAAGGAGAAGGAGCAAACGAGAGAGAGGGCAAACAGTGAGGAGGGAAAGATATGAAAGAACGCTGGAACGTGAAATGGGTTTAATGAAGATTTGAAATCGGTTGGTTAATAGAACCGATTTTGAAAGTTTAATAATGAGATCGGTTGTCAAATAACCGATTTTGAAAGTTTACTAATGAGATCGGTTGTGTAATAACCGATGTAAATACGTGGCGGGAATAAATAAATAGTTTTTGATTTAAATTGTTTTCATCGGTTGAACTCTGTAACCGATGTTAAATGTTTTATACAACGGGTTCTTTCTAAACCGATGTAAATAATTTTGAACTTATTTTCAAAATTGCCACCGCCTCTTTTTTTAAATCGGTTTCTTTTCAACCGATCTAGAAACCTGTTGTAGAATCCATATTTTGCACTAGTGTCGGTTTAAGGGTGAGTTCGATCCTGAGCAAGCTGAGCGTTGGATCCAAACTTTGGAAAAGATCTTCGGAGCTTTGAGGTGAACCGAGAACGACAAGGTTGTCTACGCAACTTATATGCTAGTGAAAGATGCTGAATACTGGTGGGAAGGAGCCCGTTAGGTGCTGATGCATGATCAACAAGTTATAGACTAGAATGCTTTCAAGGGGCAGTTTTTGGAAAAGTACTTTCCTGCAAGTGCGAGGCACGAAAAGGAGATGGAGTTCCTCTAGCAGAAACAAGGAGAAGTGTTTATAGTTGAGTACGGGGCCAATTTTGAGAATTTGGCAAAGTTCTCAAACTACTTCTTAGACAACCCACAAGAGGAGTGGAAATGCAAGAAGTTCGAAGGGGATCTGAGGCTCGAGTTGAAAAGGGTTGTGGTTCCTTTGGAGATTTCTGTGTTTCCTAAGCTGATGGACAAGTGTCGCCTGATCGAGAGCTTAGAGCCTAGCAAGGACAAGCGAGTACAGAGTTCTGGATCAACTAGGTTCCACAGAGGCAATAATGGTCGTGAAAACAGATCTTGATGGAAACCCTATCCGAGGCAGCATGATCAGCAACAACGTTCTGTAGGAGAAAGCAGTGGGGGTTTCAGTCAGACTGGAAACACCCCAACCAAGTGTTTGAAGTGTGGGAAGAATCATGCCACGAAACCTGGACATATCTCTCGTGACTGTGTGAAACCAAAAGCTGGAAACACCCCAACCAAGTGCTCAATCAAGGGAGTAATATGCTTCAGGTGTGGGAAACCTGGACATATCTCTCGTGACTGTGTGAAACCAAAAGCTGAACCTTCTGTCAACAATGTACAAGCAGCAAGGCCTAAGGCAAAGAGCAGAGTTTATACTGTGAGTGGTGTTGAGGCTTCTCAGAATGAAGACTTGATCCAAGGTCAGTGTGTCATGGATGGTAAAACTTTAACTGTACTGTTTGATTCAGATGCAACACATTCCTTTATTGCCCATGACTGTGTGAACATTTTGGGATTATCTATTTCTTCTTTACCTTTTGACTTAGTGATTTCTACACCTACTGCAAAGCATGTAATAACTACTAAAGTTTGTTTGAACTGTTCTATTTCTGTAGAAGATAAGACGTTCTTGATTTATTTGATCAGTTTGCCTCTTCCATAAATGGATGTAATCTTAGGGATGGATTGGTTATCTTCTAACCATATCCTGTTAGATTGTGCAAACAAAGCCTTAATCTTTCCTAGTTCTGAGAATTCTGGATTTTTGACTACCAACCAAGTAAACGCTTCTTTGAGAGAAGGAGCTGAAGGATACATGTTGCTATCTTCTTTGGAGGTCAAGAGCGAGCTAGTCTTAGAGCATGTACCTGTCGTGAACGAGTTTCCAGAACTCTTTCCTGAAGATGTACTAGGTTTGCCACTAGTTCGGGACATCGAGTTTTCGATTGATCTTATACCAGGAACAAGAATCGTGTCTATGGCACCGTATCATATGGCACCTGCAGAGTTGGAAACCTTGAAGGAACAATTGAAGGATTTATTGGGGAATCAGTTTATTAGACCTAGTGTGTCGCCGTGGGGAGCTCCAGTGCTGTTAGTGAAAAAGAGGGATGGATTATCGCTTATGTGTGGATTATCGTCAGTTGAACAAGGTTACTGTTAAGAACAAGTATCCTTTCCCGAGGAAAGATTACTTAATGGATCAGTTGAGGGGAGCGGCAACTTTCTCCAAGATCGATCTGCAATCGGTTTATCACCAAATACATGTGAAGGTAGAGGATGTATCAAGGACAGTGTTTCGAACACGCTACGGGCACTATGGATATCTTGTGATGCCTTTTGGGGTGACGAATGCTCCAACCATATTCATGGAGTATATGAATAGGATATTTCCTCCCTACCTAGATAAGTTTGTCGTTGTCTTCATAGACAACATACTTATCTATTTTCGAGATTAGAAGGAACATGTTGAACATCTTAGTGTGGTCCTTCGGATTCTGAAGAAGAAAAAGTTGTATGCAAAGCTATCCAAGGGTGAGTTTTGGCTCAACGAAGTTCAATTTTTGGGTCACATGATTTCAAAGGAAGGGGTTGCTATAGATCCGTCAAAAGTTGAAGCAGTTCTTGAGTGGGAGAGACCAACAACAGTGACTGAGATACGCAGTTTTATGGGCTTGGCTGGGTATTATCGAAGGTTCATCGAGGGATTTTCTAAGATTGTAGGACCCCTTACCCAGTTGACAAGAAAGGATAAAGCTTTTGAGTGGACTGAAGCCTATGAGCAGAGTTTTCAGGAGTTGACAAAGAGACTGACTACTTCGCCAGTGTTGGTGTTACCAGATCCAAGTGAACCTTTTGAGGTGTATTGTGTTGCTTCATACCAGGGGTTAGGCTATGTTATGTTGCAGAATCGGATGGTCGTAGCTTATGCTTCAAGGTAGTTGAAAGTGCACGAGAAGAACTACCCTACCCATGATCTAGAGTTAGCAGCGGTGGTCTTTGCGTTGAAGACTTGGAGGCACCACTTGTATGGTTTGACGTTCAATGTCTTCAGTGATCATAAGAGTCTGAAGTACCTTTTCCATCAGAAAGAGCTCAACATGAGGCAGAGACGGTAGCTGGAATTTCTGAAGGACTATGACTTCCAGTTACAGTATCACTCGGGGAAGGCTAATGTGGTAGCAGACGCTCTGAGTAGAAAAGTGTTACATGTGCCTGCCATGATGGTTAAGGAACATGAGCTGTTGGAACAATTCAGAGATATGCATCTGTCAGTGGTCAGTATGATAGGAAGGCTTTGTGTGGGCATGGTTACAGTGTCATGTGATCTGATGGATTGCATTCGGGAGAAACAAGTGTATGATTAGTATCTAGAGAAAGAGCGAGGAAATCTGAAGAGAGGGATGACGTCTAAGTACAAGGAAGGAGCATATGGGATTATGAGACGAGGAGAACGGGTTTGTATGCCAAACAACCCAGAGCTAAAGAGGTTAATTCTGGATGAAGCTCATAGGAGCAAGTTGAGTATGCATCCAAGATCTACCAAGATGTACCGAGACCTGAAGCAGTTGTTTTGGTGGCAAGGCATGAAAAGGGATGTGGTAGACTACATGGCGTCTTGATTGGTGTGTCAGAAAGCAATAGTCGAACATCAGAGGCCAGCAAGAATGTTACTTCCGTTGGATATCCCAGAGTGGAAATGGGACGGCATAGCAATGGATTTTGTGACGTGTTTACCAGGGACACTTAAGGGGTGATTCCATTTTGGTGATAGTTGATAGGCTTACAAAGTCAGCTCACTTCCTACCTATCAATATCAAGTACTCTATGCAGAAACTGACTCAGATATATATCAGTGAGATTTTGAGACTACATGGGGTACCTTCAAGCATCATATCAGATAGAGACCCGCGTTTTACTTCACGATTTTGGCAGAGTTTGCATGAAGCCTTAGGAACGAAGTTATGGCTGAGTTCAGCTTACCATCCCCAAACAGACGGATAATCAGAGAGGACAATACAATCTTTAGAGGATCTGTTGAGGGCGTGTGTGTTAGAACATGCCGGGAGTTGGGAGAGTTTTTCACCGTTGATAGAGTTCACCTACAATAACAATTATCATTCAAGTATAGGGATGACGTCCTATGAAGCTTTATACGGACGACAGTGCAGAACACCTTTATGTTGGTATCAGGATGGAGAAAGGGCTTTGTTAGGACCTAAACTAGTGCAACAAACAGCTGAGAAGTGAAACTGATTCAATAGCGCTTATTTTTTGCATTTAATAGCGCTTTTAAGCGCTATTGAAGGTTAGAGAAACAATAGCACTTAAAAAGCGCTATGGAAAGATGGAAACGATAGCGCTTAGCACTATCTAAAACAAGGAATAGATAGCGCTTTCTCAAGGAAGCGCTATCTATTCCTTGTTTTAGATAGCGCTTTCTCAAGGGAGCATTATCTATTCTTGCTTTAGATAGCGCTTCCTCAATGAAAACCCAGACAGTATAAGAAATGTTTGGGACAATAATTGGCACAATATACATAAATTCATTTCATTCATTACAAATGTTACAACATGAGTACAATAATTAAAAGTGTGTACTAATTAACAATATTGTTACAATAAACACTACTAACCAAATCTCTACCTAAGTGAGTCTGAAATTAGCAATGAACCTGAAAGCAAATCACAAACCAATCTTCTCACAAACGCATATCAACATGCATATGAGCATTTAAAGAACTTATAATCAAAATATTAGTCACAGCTTTAGGGTAAAAAATGATTTTTGATAATGAATAATCCGAAATATCAGTCACAACTTTAGGGTAAATATCAGTCACAACTCACAACTTACTAGATTAATCCAAAATGCATGTTGATAATGAACAACTAATATCACAATTAAAAAATAAATAAACTTTAGAGAGAGAGGGAGAAAGAGAGAGAGAGAGACGAAAATATAGAATACCTCTAGGGATGCAGTCTTCTTCACGATCTTTTTCGAATGAAGGTTGCACAAACAAAGGAAGAGACAGAGAGCTGCGCGACGCTAAGGAAAGAAGGAAGGCTGGAAGGAAACTCAACCCTATTAAAAAAGTGAGAGAGACAGAAACTCACCGAGCACACCTTCTAAGATTCAAGAACAAAAGTAACCAAAGAAAAAAAAATCAAAGAACAATAACAGAAAAGTAAAATCAAGGAACAAAAAACAAATCCAAGAGAGGCAGACCTTCCAGAAATGTGGCTGAGTGGTTGAGAGGAAGAAGAGAGAACAAGTCCTATCTAAAGGGAATATATGAAAAGGGAATAGATACCTCTTCCTTCCGGAAGCGCTATCTAAAGGGCACCTATAATAGCACTTTCTCAAGAAAGCGCTATTATAAGCTGGACTTTAGATAGCGCTTATAGGAATAGATAGTGCTTCCTCAAGGAAACGCTATCTAAAGTTCAACTTATAATAGCGCTTTCGCAAGGAAGTGCTATCTAAAGTTCTCCGCCTCTTTTTTAATAGCGTTTCACTTAGAAACGCTATTAAAGGTGCGCCATTTAATCCCTTTTCTAGCGCAGTGTTGGCCAGGCTATGTCCAATTGTCAGTTGTACCTTTTGCGGAGCTATGACTCCTAGTACTTATTTATGTATTTAATTTTCCAGTTAGGCTTGGACCTATGTTTATATTCCGTACTTTTCTAATTCTGCACTTTACTTCTGTTTGAATTTAGAAATGCATGGTGAACCTGAGTTCACTTATTAGTACTCATTTGACAAATATCATTTCATCATCATTACGAAACAAAAAAACCCGTATTTTCCACATTAATTTTATTTTCGGCCTTATAATTGTTCGGGAATGTGACACTCGGGAAAGGGTGTTACAAATATCCTCCTCCACCTCAGTGATTCCCCGTTATGATACTTTAAACGTCAACGCTATTGTATCAGGGGTAATTTTTCTCTTCTCCTTTCCCTCTCCACTTTTATTTCATGCTTAAAAGTGTTGCATTGAGGACACTACGTTAGTTAAGTGTGGGAAGGAAAAATATAATATTTTTTTCCAGCATTCAATTAATTGTCTTTTCTCTCTTTTTACGATGACAATTAAGGAAACCCCTTACAAAAAAAAATTGATTAATTGCTTTGATTGTCTCTTAAGTTTTTTTTTTTTTTTTTTTGAAAAAGTAGGTTCTTTGAAAATTAAAAATTTGCAGAAAATTCCTTGATTAAAAATTTTTCAATAGACTTAGATTCTAAATGTGAGAATTGGGCCTTTATGGGGATTAAATTACAATGCTAAATTTAGTTGATATTAATCCCTTTTCTTTGATGAGTGTGATTTCTCAGGTGAATAAGTTCTAAAACTTGTCCTGCTACCATCTTAAGGCGAATTTGATCTTTATGTAAGTGGAACTCTGGTTGGGGCACTCTTAGGTATTTTTCTGGCTCGTATTATTTGATTAAATGCTTCCTCTAGTTGTCTAGTTTCATCCTGATGAAAATATTTTCTTTGGTTCCTATTCTGAAAAATTGAAAATTTTTTTTGGTGACCTCTTAGAAGTATATTGGAGCATTACTAGGAATGTATTAATGTGAATCCCTTTCTAAAAATAAAAGTGTTAGAAATAAGCTGGCAGTAAATAAAAATGGCTTCTTTGTCTATTCAAAAAGAAAAAAAAAAGAAAAAATTGTGAAAATAAAGGGAAGAAGCGAGAAAAGAGAAAGCAAAAGAAAAATCTTATGATAAAGGAAAGGAAAGAAAGGAAAGGTTGACAAAAAGGTAGAAGATCCTTGAGAATCTTGTGAAAAAGTGACAATGCACTTTATGATCTTTTATGCCAAGAAGTCACTACTTTGTTTTATTGGTTAAGAACAACGTTCTATTTGTAACACGATAGCATTGAACATGAATATGGTCTCGGTTTATTTTATTTCATTTTCTAAACCCTCGAATAAAATACAAACTTAATTATCCTCTTATTGATATTTAAAAGCAGTGAAAAATCGGGGTGTTACAAATAGGATCTAACGATCAAGTCACATTTGATATTCCATTAAACAAACTGTCTATTCTAAGGATATTATTATGCTAAATACCAATAACATAATAAATTAATGCCTTATTCATATATCAAATATATGATCAAAGTCATGATGCAAATGATGATCTATTCCAAATAGATTGGCCACTAGGGTATACACCAACAATCTACCACTAGCACTACAGCCAATCAGGCATCAATCTAACACCCATCGATCTAGTGTGAGTGTCATGCTACTACTAAGCAAGAGACTCCATTAGTGAATTGTTCAGTGTTGTCATTCTTCACATATTCACATCTCGTCTATCGATCATCTATCGAATGAGATGGAAGCACCTAATTATATGTCCGGATCACTGGTGAGATCAAGTTTCCTTTGCTTACGCGATGACTCCACCATCATCACAACGAGTTCAACGGAGTTCGCAAAGTTAGGAACTATGCCTTGTTCATAAATGAACTTCTCGATCCAAACGGCCTCTAAATCTGCATTTGAGGCAACTATATACTTGACCTCTGTGATAAAATAAGCAACTGTCTTACATTTGAAACCTTTTCAAGGTCATAGTGCCACCATTTATGCAAAACACAAATCCAAACTGCAATCTGGAATCATCTTTATCGGCTTGGAAATAGCATCGATGTAACACCTTACAACGACCTCTTCCTCACCTTTATTTGTCAAGAATGTATCTTCAGTTCTTGTCATGTACTTAAGAATGTTCTTGACTACAGTTCAGTGACCTTCACTGAAATCAATTTGGTACCTTCCTGTTATGCTCAAAGCATACAAGATAACAAGTCTAGTACATAGAATCATGCATAGTTAAAGTACCTGAGCACTTTGTCAGCATATGTATTCGGAATAAGGTTGAGCATCCTCAGCGATCTATCTCTATAGATCTTGAGTCCTAGCATTTAGGAGATCTCGCCTTGGTCCTTCATCGAGAAACATTTCCCTAACCATGTTTTTACATTTTGTAGTGTAGGGATATCGTTTCCGATAAGTAATATGTCATCCACATACAATACAAGAAATACAACTCCCACTAACCTTCTTGTACACACAAGGTTCATCCTCGTTTATGATGTGTCCAAATTGTCTTACAGCTTCATCAAAACGAAGATTCCAGCTTCTGCAAGCTTGCTTTAATCGATAAATGGATCTCTGCAATTTGCACACCTTTCCAGCATGCTTTGGATCGACAAAACCTCGGTTTGTGTCACGTACACATCCTCGAGAAGTTTCTCATTAAGGAATGTAGTTTTGACATCTATCTGCTAGATTTCATAGTCGTAATATGCAGCAATAGCAAGTAGAATCCGAACGGATTTAAGCATTGCAATTGGGGAGAAGGTCTCTCCATAGTTTACACCATAAATTTGTTTGAAACCTTTCGTGACCAGTCGCACCTTAAAGTTATTCACCTTACCATCCGTGTCAGTCTTCTTCTTGAAGACCCGCTTGGACCCTATGGGTTTTATCCCTTCGGGTGGCTCAAACAAGGTCCAAACCTGGTTAGTGTACATGGACTCCATCTCAGATCCCATGGCCTCAAGCCACTTCTCAGATTCTGGGCCAATTACGGCCTCCTTTTAGGTTATAGGCTCATCTTGATCCATGAGCATCACTTCACCTTCCTAAGTCAAGAGAAGTCCATATCTCTAAGGTTGGTGACGTGACATGTTAGACCTACGCAATCCTTGTGCTAATTGAAACGGTGATCGAACTACAACATCTTGTGGAACCAGTTCTTGTTCCATTGCAGGCGGATCAGTACTTTGTGGCACTTGGATTTCTCCAAGTTGTACATTCCTCCCACTGGCTCCTTTGGAGATGTATTCCTTCTCAAGGAACACTCCAGTCCTAGCGACAAACACTTTATCCTTGAAAGGGTTGTAGAAATAGTATCATTTGGTTTCCTTAGGATATCTCACAAGAGTAAATTTATCTGATTTGGGTCCAAGTTTATGTGAAATCAAATAATACTGACAAGCCAAATCTTCATAAATGGCATATTGGTCTTTCGGGCCATCTGTATCATATAAGGTGTCATTTCAACCGCTTTAGATGGAACACAGTTAATGGTAAGAAACAGTTGTAAGTAAAGCATATCTTCAGAAAGGGTGATAGAGTTCTAACTGACTCATCATAGATCGGACCATGACTAGCAGGGTATGACTAAGATAGTCATCAAGCTCGTGGCCTTAGTATTCTTCATTACGATCTGATCGTATGACCTTAATACTCTTGCCTAGTTTATTCTCCACTTCATTGTTGAATTCTTTGAACCTTTCAAAGATTTCTGACTTGTGTCATACACAAATTCATGTTTACTGAAGTCATTAGTAAATGCGATGAAGTATGGAAACCTACCTTTTAGCAAACTTGTTTAGAGGCACTCATACATCAATATGCATCATGCCAAAAGATCACCAACCCTCTCACCTTACTGGTGAATGGGGCTTAGTCGTATTTCCTAACAAGGAAGATATACAGATCTCAAACGATTCATAATCGGATGAGTCCAAGAGTCCATTTTAGTGGAGCTTGGAAATGCGTTTTTACTTATATGGTCTAAAAGATATTGCTAAAGGCGTAGAGGGTGGTTTGACCTTATTCGCATTTATGTTGTAGATGGGCATATCGAGATCAAAGACACCAAGTCCATATCTCATATGAACACTAGTATAGAAAACATCACTTGAATAAATGGAGCAACAATTGTCCTTTTATTACAACTCAAAATCCTCTCTAGTCTATACAAGAAATGGAAGTGATGTTTCTATTACCAGCTAGAACAAAATAACAATTATTTACTTCCATCAAGGTCCATAAGGCAAATTCAAAATCCTATAGTCAATGTAGCAACTTGTGCTCCATTCCCACTCATACATCGACCTTTGCCTTTAGTCAACATCCTACTCCCTTTGATCCTTCACATTAATGTGAGATCCACATGCGGTATTAAATACCCATGATTTTGAAGTAGGTTGACTTCTACAACACAATGCTCCAAGAGGAAGTCATACTTATTTTCTTCTTCTTATACTCTTTCTGGTACCTTTGGCAGTTTTCCAATGTTTTGTCAAACCATAATGAAAAAAATTGTCTTCCTTTGAAATCCTGCTTATCAACGTCAAGACAGAAGTACTGGGCTTTAAACTCGTTCTTGCCCTGGTTCTTCTCCTTGTTTAGCGGTTTTAAGATATAGACTATCATAATAGTCTACCCTTTTCTATTATAGAGACTCTGCTCGACGGTTCTCTAGTTACTTGCAATCTCTGGCAGAGGTCTGTCAGAATCATTCATAATGAATTGACTATAATTATCTGGCAACAATTGCAGGTTCATATCACTGGCCAACATTTGGCCTAAAGGAAAGCCCAATTTACCAGATTCTCAATGTACTCAATAGTATGAAACACATAATAACTGTCTGGATTTCCCTTCTGCCAGTTTGTAACTGAAAAAGGATCGGGAAGCCTTGATGTTCTTATGCATTGCATGCTCTCAATAGAGTATCATAAGGTGCATGATCATATCACATGCCTCCACGGTTGCAAGCATAAGGCATCCTACATCTAAGACATCAATTTGATGCTTCTCATAAGCATCCTTTTCGATCCTAGTAGGAAGTGGTTGCTCAGGAATCATTTGCTCGAGAACATACAACTTTTCCTCGTACTTAAGGACAATCCTCAAATTCCTGTACCAATCTATAAATTTAACTCTGGATATCTTGTCCTTTGAACATTTCACAGTTATAACAAGCAATGTAATGCCATGGTAATCCTAAATACAAAAACATGCAGAAGATTTGTATCATGATAAAACATATTTAATAAGGTCTTTTATTAAATACGCCACTCACTATTTTTCTCAAATCAATGACCCTCACCGTTGACTCGGAAAATCCCGTTGGAAGATTTTCTAATGGGATCGAGATCCATATTTCACTTCGTTCTAAGTCAGCTTTTGCGGACCGCTCAGAACTTGGCTATTTAGGTAGGAAACTCCTTTCCAATTGCATCTCGTACAACTTTTGGATCAGTTGGGTGAATAACTCCTTATTCCAATTTATCTAATAAATTGATAGCCAACTCCTTTGCCTCTAAGCCATTTCAATCCTATTGAATTCTCTTACTTAAGTTAAACCCAATGGTTGGCATTTGGTTATTACAATTATCCCATCGCGCCTCACCAAAATATATTAAGGTGCCTTGCTTTGGCAGACCCACACTTATTCGATTCTGGCCTTGACGAGTGCCACGCATCGGAAGGCATTTCAGACATAATATTAATTTGAGGGATTTGTTAATTACTTTGATCTCACCATAAGTTAAACTCTTTAACTTATTATATACATGCATGCATCACATACATACAAAGCATATAATAAACGTGACATGTTTATGGCCCCTAACGCATTGATTCTCCCAAGCCAATGAGATAATCTAATCTAAACCCTATAAGCTCCCAAGCTTTTGCGACAGGGTAAACTTGCCCTTAAGTGTCTTTTGGAAGCAACATTTTGAATATTCGTTGATTTGTGTGTATCCTTCATAAAATGATGCTCTTCAGACTAGATCAATAGTCTTTACGATCTTCAAGATTTCAAACGGTATAAATTATGTCCGTTTTGTGACATCCGCTACCCCACATACGATAAATATAAAATTAAGCATGCAAGTTAAAAAAAAAACTAAAAACTTTAACTTAAAAGGTAGCAAGTACCACATGATCCCAAAACGTTTTAAACATAAAACAACTGCGGAAAAACATAAGCATAAACAAAACCTGAAACCCGATGTCACATAATCAGAGCTGGTAACCACTAATGATATTATATCAGAAAACAACTAACATAACTAAACATAAACCAAACTATACTATGAGCAAGCGATCTCCATGGGATCACTTCTCAGCTGGCAGCTCACCATCCTCTGAATAACCATAGGTACATCCAAAACACAACAACAGATAGGGAGTAAGGAATTGTACATATAAACATAAACGGTAATAGAGTAGTTAGCAAGATGATCATGCAGAATATAAACATCATAATACAACATACATGTTTTAACACATTCCATCATATCACGTTATAAACAGGTTATGAGATGCATAACTACTCCACTACTCCATATGCAATGTGGATCTGTCAACAACAACTCTGGAAAGACGATTAGGAGTACATATCCATGTTGACCATCCTGCATCAACATTGGAACACTCACCAAACCATGGGTGACGTCCGTGGATACTCTCAACTAATCCTGATAACGTATCGTGGCTCGTCAAGGTATTTAGGATATTGATAGTACACTCCGGCAATGGGTTGCAAGTCCATGCCATATGGAACCTCCTTACCCAACTCTACCCTCAAGGCCGGGTTAACACTCATCGTGGCCTCTACCGTCGCGATTCATTGTTTGCTTTTCGCCCAAAATATCATCTCTATGCAATGATGAATGCAATGTTCAACCAACATGCAAACACATGTCCAACCATCCAACATCAACACCATTACATGGCTATCAACTTTGACCAACAAGCATCAAAGATGATTTATTAACATCAAACTTGACCAATAAACATCAAGAATGATTTAACCAACAACATTGGTGACAGTACGTCGTTACCAATAACACCATCGTCTTAATAATTGTCCTCTTTGTTAAGTCTTAACTTAACATTATCTTTATTAAGTATTATACTTAATCTTATTATTTAAACCTCAAGTCATATATTTATTAAGATTATAACATAATCTTAATATCTAATCCTCAATTCATGTCTTATTAAGATTATAATTTAATCTTAATATTTAAACCTCAAGTCATATATTTATTAATATTATAACTTAATCTTAATATCTAAACTACAATTCATATCTTATTAAGATTATAAATTAATCTTAATATTTAAACCTCAAGTCATATATTTATTAAGATTGTAACTTAATCTTAATATCTAAACCACAATTCATATATTTATTAAGATTATAACTTAATCTTAATATCTAAACCACAATTCATATCTTATTAAGATTATAACTTAATCTTAATATTTAAACCTCAAGTCATATATTTATTAAGATTATAACTTAATCTTAATATCTAAACCTCAAATCATATCTTATTAAGATTATAACTTAATCTTAATATCTAAACCTCAAATCATATCTTTATTAAGATTAAAAAATTAATGTTAATTAATATCTAAACCTCGAGTAATATCTTTATTAAGATTATAAATTAATCTTAATATCTAAACCTCAAATCATATATTTATTATATGTTCTTAGACTAAACCAATCGGCATTAACCTCACCTCTGATAGCTATCTTCATGTCTTATGAAAATTAGTTAACCAAACATAATTTCATGATTAATTCGTCAACAATTTTATGTTTAAACAACATAGTTAGCAACATCAAACATCATCTCCTGTTACCAATATATCAACTCATATCATTATAACGTACCAGCATCATCAAATCATGATATCATGACATAACATATAAATCATGTATAAACAATCAACATCATACATATAGTAACAATTACAATTCAAACATCAAAGAAGACATATAACACACAAAAAGGGTCATGGGTTCACCCTCATCTTACGCTACCCCAAAACTTATATGTTCATACTAATTCCTTCTCCCCATACCTGGCATGACGATTCCAACCTATGAGCCAACAAGAGCGAAGTCCACGCTTGACTCCTCGAAATGGGTTCAACAGGTACAACGAGCTCGATTAGATCCCTGGAGAACTAATCTGCTAATTGCCGTTCACAGCATTGGTACACGAACCACGAAGTCTGGTTTGAAAGGGACAAAATGGTTCAACATTAACTCAAGGGATCCAAAGAAAATGATGAACATGGTTGGTTACCTTCTCAGAGTAACACTAAGCTAGCAGCTTAACCCCAAATGCAACAGCAAACACCGCAGGGATGTGTTCTTGACGAAAAACACCCAAACAAGGATTGGGGACGCTCAAGGATTCAATGGGAACCCAAGAGAAAAGTAAAAGACTGCTGTTTTAACTATAGGAAAGACGGCTATGAGTTTTAGGTCGATCAAAAGAGGTATAAAAAGGATTAGAGCGAAATGGGCTAACCAAAGAGCCCAAAATGTATGCTCACTGGTTTGGCCCTCACTTGAGCTACGAGTGTTCGATTTTGGTGTTCTTGGTGGCGTTGGAAAGCCAAGAGAATTTTATACAAAATCATGTTTCACGATCTATTCCTAATTCCAACTCTAACAGGGTCAAAAATACGATATAAGTTCAGCGTTAAAAAGATATTTGTTTCTAGATAGGATTTTGTAGGAGATTGAGATAAGATAATCTTATATATTCAATGATTGAAACTCTATGATATATTATTGATCTTATATCAACACAATTATATATATATATATATATATATATATATATATATATATATATATATATATATATAAACATGATCTAAATATGAATACAGATAATCGTCTATTAATATAATTCTATTGTTCATTAATACAAATGATTCGGTTTTATATAAACATATATATAATCGATGACATATAAATAAATATACGAACACACATTAATTACACACTTCATATTAGTCCATACAAGACCACATATAAGCACACAAGATCACACACTTACATAATTATATAATCAATTATATATTCATATAGAGAAGATCACGTATTAATACATATAGTATAATTAATAATTAAAAATATAAATATAATTATGCACAATTATTTATTGATACAGCCAATCGTATATTAATATAAGAATAATTAATATAAATTATTTACATATCAATAAGAATCATATATATATATATATATATATATATATATATATATATATATATATATATATATATATATAATAACATTTTAATATAGAAAATGTAAACACACTTATAATCATACAAACATAAGCGTGCATATTATCACTTAAAATATACAAACATAAATATACATTCAAATAGATACTTATAAAATGCAGTGACGATGTAAATAAGCATATTGTCAAATATTATACAAATAATAACGATATTAATAATAATACATATAATTATAGCAACATATACACACCCATATGAAAAACGGGGTGTTACACATTTAGTCTCTAATGAATATCCGTTAGACTCATATCCTGTTGGGAATTTGCGTATTTCAAAACCAAAAATGCAGCGGAAAAATTCCCACCAAAAGATCCAAGCGAATGGTTATGACTCATGATTGTAGTGTTTACCTCTTGTAGCGCAGACCATTGATAAAACTTTGTCTATCACGATCACGGCACGAACGATGCCTCCACGGTATCCACATGAGCAGACTTCGTGATAGTCCAACGTCACGAACAAGAAGCGGCCTCCGTCTCATAGTGCTAGCTAAGAAAAACGAGACCCGCAACTCACTATTCACTCTGATGTGTGGCTAGGGTGATGTCACGCATGACAGCACAAATCCTTAAGTGGTCTACTTATAGTAGTGCCTTCTTAAGTGAATTAGTGAGCTACGTTTAACCTAAGCGTCATGCACCATGCGCTAGGCCCAATAGAAAAAATGAGACTGCAACTCTCTTTTTGTAAAACACCCTCGGTGCTACGCTCAAACTTGATTGCGGAAAACATAAACAAATAAAAACGCTGGTTGCTTTCGAAAAATACTTTAAATAAATAACTATGTTCGAAAACGTGGGTTTAAAAAGAACATTTCTTCACGCTATAATCATTAAATACAAGAAAGATGAAGTAAACCTCATAACATCCAATATTAAACATCCATGATGGAATAAACATAAGGTAAAAATGTAATGGCCCGGACTGCTTTAAGGATTGCCGACTGTCCCCACAAACCAACACGAGTCTCTTCAGCGTGCTTTGTCCTCACTCACAGGCTTCCAAGGAAAACTTCCCAGTAGGTCACCCATCCCAGAATTACTCCGAGTTAAGCACGCTTAACTTTGGAGTTCTTAAGTGATGGGCTACTGAAAAGAAGATGCATCTTGTTGATATAGGTAGTACCAATCAATTCTTATAAGCCTTCCTTCAACTGTACAGTCCCATACCTGCACAGCCTCAGGATCCCTCTCATTCCTGTGTGAATCAGTTCATTCATGTATCCCTCTGCCTAGAAGCCTGCCAGGAGCCGCTCCTTGTCCGTGCCTCATGCACCGGCGATCACTCCCCACCCTCGTCAGCCCCGGGTGTTACAATTAATGCCTGAGCATATAGGTTTTCTAGAAACAGAGTTTAAACTAGTAGTAGAAGTTCTGGTCTATTATCACAGATTACAGACTTCAAAACATTAAATCAACATAACTACAACAAATAAGATATGATTGCTTAAAGAAAAACAAGTCTCTAATGCTGGTCGGGCTAAAAGTAGCCTTTGGGGAAAAACCCCAAAGTTAGCTCCAATTCCCGGAGGAATTCGGACGATCCTCCTTCTCTTCATCGTCATGGGACTCCATCATTAGAGTCCTCAAGTGTCCGCGGGGACCTCTGGGTAGCATCTGTACATGTATCCAAAGACACAACAGGGTGTCCAACATGTACAGGCAAAGGTGAGATACTTATTCCACAAGTTTATCACGATAGCCGCACAAGCGACAACCAAAACATAGATCCACATATAAATACAGTTGCATTAACAGATAATCATATAACATAATATCTCAGACATCATCATGAGTTAACAATGCATGAGACTCCAATATCATCTTTCTAATTCATGTTTTCCGGAGATTCTTAACTTCCCTTCGTCGAGTGATAGGCCGTAAATACTCCCATAACATAATTGTCCTCATGAGTCGGCCTCTCGATTTAGGTTCGAACTCCAATTATCCAAGGGTATCACGTCTCAACCATATCGTGAATAGTCCAGTCTCTGATTGAGTTCATTCGTGTTGGTCAACCGATTACCACGACATGGGGTCGCGATGCCTCCGACCTCTTGTGGAGTCTCGAACACAGGATGCCCTTATAGCCCAAGTGGTCTTAACTGGCTCATATTCTCAACCACAATGGATTGTTGCTCAATTTCGTGGCACATCTGCTATTTCATGTATGCACATAGAAGTTTTTCTGTTTTCTTTTTCGTTCATTCTTTTTGTCAAGGCACACAGCCCATGAGTCATTTCAAAGGACATCTAGCCCGTTCATTCAAAACACATGACACATAGTCCGGGTGCTCAACTCACAAAACACTAGCCCGACGTCTCGGTCGCTAGGTTTGCATACTTCACAAAGTGAAAGGGTAATCACAATTTTTCTTTCTGATCATTATTTTCGTATATAAAACTTGGAAAAAAAAACTCAAACATCATTGGCATGAACTAAAACATTTTCTCAAAAGAAGCTACCTTCAAGAAAACTCCTTTCTTTCTAAATCTATTTTGTAAAGGTTTCGTTGTCTGAAAACATTTTTCTAAAAAGCAAGCGTGTGAATGGATTTTCCTTAAACAGACTATTTCTTTTGAAAAGGAGTCTAACACTTTAAAAAGAAGTTTCTTTCCTTGGTAAGGCAAAACTATTCTCAAGATTTTTCTTTGATTTCAGAATACATTTTAAAACTTTGATTAAGGCTTTTAAGTGTTTTAATCTTCATTATCAAGCTATAGCCGATGCTATGCTCTCAACCAATACAGTCATATCACAATCTAATACATTCATGTAGAAGCATCAATCTTAAGCAAATCATCATAAGTATATCTCATCCAAGGCATCAATGCCACAATCCATTTTCAATGTCTAATCACATATTCACCAATTAATTTAAGTATATGCACAACATATAGTACATTCACAAAGTAGGATCCATCTCGTAATTCCAACAAAAAACAGCAAAAACACAACTAACAACCAAGCTCATAAGACTAGCAAACTCATTATGAGAAATCCCCCTTTACCAATTGAATATTCGAAGTTAGTCCTCAAAGGGTTTTCCATTTCGACTCCGGTTTCCTTTGCACCGCCTAGGACAATCAATCACAGTGTGATCCTTCACAACAATCACAACTAACAGTTAATAAAATCAACCAAAACTCACCCACCCAAGCTAGTTTAGGGTTCGACCATCCTATATAAAAATAGTTTATGGATCTCATTTGGTTTCAATCTGTTGGATGGATGATCCTTAAGCATATACAGCACTAGATCAAGTCTCATTAAACCAAAAACTTGAAACAAAACCCATGATTCTTCATCATGTAGGGTTCGGCCACTATATACCCAAATGGGCTAGGAAAAACTTTTGATTACATGCTCTTGGACAATGAAACAGGATGATGCAACTAGTTCATAAAAATTGGTTTCACATTAAAAGGATTTTTCTACAATTTTCTAGAAATTTTTGAAGATTGGATGAAGAAGTTGAAACTCATGGAAATCATGGTTTTCAAACAAGAAATAGGAGAAGAACTTGAAGTTCATGGATCAAAAGAGTAGCCATATCTCTTGGATGATGAGAAATGAACAAAGATCAACACTTGTTTCACCAAAATTGGTTAAAGATTCAAGCTTGAAAATGAGAGAAAGTGAAGGAAGAAGATGAAGTTAGGAGAAGAAATGGGTGAAGGCTTCATAAGGCTAGCCTTATGTGTGAGACATGAAGGGAGGCACAAGGATGTCCTCAAGTTTTTCACTTAAGGGTAAAATGATCTTTTCATCCTAGGGTAATTTGTAATTAAGAAAAAGGATAGGGGTATTTTGGTCATTTCGTGTCCAAATATTTTCAAACGTCATCATGACACTAGCATGCCTTCCTAGGTGATGTGACCTAATGTGACTTCAAGTTTATCTGTTAGCGAGTATCGGTAAATCTGTATTTAGCTCCATTCTTCACCTGATCCAAGGTTTCGCCCGAATAACTTATATTATTTCACTTTTCAGTGTGAAAAACCAATTTTATCAAAAGTGTAGTGTGACACCCACTACTCCGCATATAATAAAACATGAATAAAATCATACATGTCTTTAAAAATAATATAACAATTAATATCATATAAATCTTATCCTCAAGGGCAATGTGCATCACATCATCTATAACGTAAAACGTAGGAATCTGAAATAATCAAAATCCTTTAAAAACAAAATACGGAAAACATAAATAATAAACATAACCCAAATCCCGATGTCACATATCAGAGCTGGTATACATATACCGATAATACATCGGAATAAAACCGTATAACATAAATCATAAATCCTAACTACTGAGAGAGATCTCCTCGGAATCACTCCTCGTCAGCATGCTCACCCTCCTCTGCATATACCACAACATATGCACAAGAATAACAAAGAGAGGGGTAAGAAACACAATCATGAATATATGTAAACGGAATGGAATAGTAATTAAGATGGCATACAACATACATCAATCAACACAGATATAATCAATATATATCAAAGATGCATGTCAATGCCAATGCAACATCACTACTCCGTATGCATGTGGCCAACAACTCTAACTCTGGAAAGACAATTAGGAGTACATGTCCGGTTATCAACGTGGATGATATGCCAGACCATGGGCCATCCCTGAACACTCTCACTAATCCTGATAACGTATAGTGGCTAGTCTGGGTACTCAAGCTTATTCATTAGGTCACTCTGATAATAGGTAGCTAGCCCATGTCACCTGGAACTTCCATACCCAACATACCAGCAAGGTTGGGATAACACCCATCGTGGCCTCCACTATCGCGATTCATCGTTTGCTTTCCACCCAACATATCAACGTCAATGTATGATGCATGCTATGCTCAACATCATGCAAACACATGTCTAACCATCCACCATCATAATCAATCACATTGATTATCAACAATGACCATCCACGATGATCATCAAACAACTAGGCGCTAACCATCGTTATTGCCTTTATCAACATTGCCAATATTATCATATTGTGATTATTAGTATTAACGTTCTTTTCTATATTATCAACCTTGAATTATAACCTCACAGTCTTTTTCCCATTACCCTAATCATTATCCCTTCACAATAGAATCTGGGTGAGAAACCCAGATTCGCTAGGCGAATCGTGGCTCGCGAGGCGAGCCCGAGAGCTCCTAAATAGGTTCTCAGATTCGCTAGGCGAATCCTGGCTCGCGAGGCAAGCCCGAGAGCCCCAATATCTGGTTCTGTCATTTGCTTCGCGGATTACAATCCGCTAGGCGAATCACGTCAGACCACGAATGGTCTCTCTGTCTCGCCTCGCGAATGGCTATTCGGCAGGCGAATCATGATAGATGTGGGAATCTTAAGAATTTCTCTAAGTTATCCCTATGCTTATCATCTCATCTCTCAAGAATCATTCCTAGGGGTTTCCAAAACTAATCCAATATTATCAATCTCACCTCTCATAACAACTCATTCATTATGGGGTGCCAAACGTCCTAAAGTTATGTTCTTTCACTAATCCTATTTTCGTCATCGTAACGCACATCATCATCAAGTCATCATTATCAATCCACATCGAACAATCTCATCAATGCATAATGTATGTATGTACATACCATTCATCGCACCTCATAATATTTCAATCATATCATCAAGACAAACACCAACAATCATGGTCATAGCACCATAGGCATATACATATATACACATAATATTCACATACGCATTTTCTTAGCATATACATATCATATACATAACATACACATAGATACACTCATAGCATATACATAGGCATTTACAACGCATATAGACAAACATATAGGGGTCACGGGTTAACCCCTTCATCTTAACCTATCCCAAAATCCACATACTCATGATCTATTTCTTCCCCCCATACCTGGTATGACAATCACAATGAGCAAAGGAAGGGAAAAGGGTCCGAAAAAGGTTACGTCTCACGAATGCTTGATCTCACGACGCTTGACTTCACGATCCCAGCCCCAAAAGGTTCGAGAACAGCAACTAGGAAGAGGGCTTGTGATGGTAGTGATGTTCTTCAAGCGGAGGAGGCGAAGAACGATGAACAATGGTGCAATCTCCTTCAAGAATCCTTGGAAAGGGTTTAGAAATCCTTGTTTGGAGAGGAAGAGGCAGTTTCTAAGAGTAATTCGACTTGGAAAATAGGTTTAGGTCGAGTCTTATGGTACAAATATGAGTTAGGGTCATTATGGGCTGATTATAAGCCCAAAAACACGATTCTGCTGCGTGTAGATTCGCGAGGCGAGTAGCCTTTCGCGAGGCGAACCAGAGAGCTGCAAGAATCTGGCTGTCAGGTTCGCGAGGTGAATTGTCCTTCGCGATGCAAAACTATATAAGCCGAATTTGGCCGTAACACCTGAAATAATACTTGTAGATAATCTTCTTAGCTTTCGAATGCATCCAAGATCACCTAACATCTAGAACTCAAGATATGGCCAAAACTGTGAAATAGGTCGTAAGGCGATGAAGTATTTAAACTATTTTTAAAGGCTAAACTATCCCAAACATGAATCTAAACCTCATGGGTGAGCATAACCACATATATTGGTCAAGAATAATACATAATAATATATATTAATATAAGGTGAAAGTCGGGGTGTTGCATGTAGGAAATTCGATTCTAAACCTAACTGTTTCGTTCACGAGTCAAAATTAGGTCTTCTGATCAGTAAAATCTTACTGTCAGTGAAAATGCAGACCGGGCTCCGTCTGAATTTTCAACCCAAAATTTATCCGTAACTCTCTACGATAGTGTAGAGTATGAATATGATCTTGGTTTATTTAATTTCATTTTCTCAAACCTTAGATAAAATATAAACTCATTTATATAGATTATCAATATTAAAAGCAGTTAAAAATCGAGGTGTTACATTACTACCTCTCTAAAAAAAAATTTCGTACTCGAAATTACGTACCTAGAAAAAGATCAGGATATTGTAATCTCATCTTGTCCTCGAGCTCCCACGTTGTGTCTCCAGTCGCTTCATTCCAAACAACCTTGACTAAGGAGATTTGTTTTCCCCTTAGTTGCTTGATCCTCTTATCATCGATTTGTACAGGTCATCTCATAAGACAAGTTTTCTCGTAATTGTACTACATCGGGTTCGATTACATGGGAAGAATCAGGAATATACTTCCTATGTTTTGAGACATGGAAAACATTATGAATATTAGAGAGAAAAGGTGGTAAGGCAATCTGGTAATCTACTGGACCAATACGACGAAGAATTTGGTAAGGTCAAATGAATTTGGGAGTGAGTTTTCTGGACTTTATAGCTCTACCTACCCCAGTCGTGGGTGTGACTCTCAGGAACACGTGTTCACCTTCTCGAAATCGAGGGGTCGCCTCCGTCTGTCAGAGTAGCTTTTCTGTCTGCTCTGTGCCGTCTTCATCTTTTCACGGATTTGCTTAATCTTTTCCGTAGTCTGCTGCACAAGGTGAGGCCCAAAACCGTACTCTCTCCATCCTGGTACCAACACAACGGTGTCTGGCACTTTCGTCCATACAGAGCCTCATAGGGTGCCATCCCTATACTGGAATGAAAACTGTTGTTGTATGTGAACTCGATAAGAGGCAAAAGATCATCCCAGCTTCCACTATGGTCTAGGACACAAGCTCTCAGTAGATCTTCCATAGATTGTATCTTTCTCTCCGTCTGTCCATCTGTTTGAGGGTGGTATGCTGAACTCAACCTCAACTTTGTTCCTAACGCTTGATGTAGACTTAGCCAAAAATGTGAAGTAAACTTTGGGTCTCTATCAGAAACAATACTCAATGGTACTCCATATAGTTGATCTTAACTGGTAAAAAGTGTGCCGACTTCGTTAGTCTATCAACGATCACCCAAATCGAATCAAAAATCTTAGAAGTCTTTGGTAAACCTACCACAAAATCCATTGAGATGCTCTCCCATTTCCATTCGGGTACATCCAAGGATTTAAGCATTCCACCAGGTCGTTGATGTTCTACTTTTGCTTTCTTGCACGTCAGACATGATGCTACGTACTCAGTCACTTGTTTCTTCATTCCTAGCCACCAAAACCTCTGTTTCAGATCTTGATACATTTTGGTTGATCCAGGGTGAATACTTAGCTTACTCTTATGTGCTACCTCCATAATCATTTTCCTTATCTCTGGATTGCTAGGTACAAAAACCCATCCATTGTATCTCAAGACGTTATTTGTTCCCAAGCTGAACTCTGCAGCCTTTTCTTGTCCAAGTAACTCCTTTTTCTCTTTAAGGTACTCATCAGTTACTTGTTGTTCTCGGATCGTTTCCATCAGTCCACTAGATACCTTAATCATTCCCAAACAAATCTTCTCATTGTTCACTTCCATAACAAGATTGAGATCACGAAACTGCTCAATCAACTTTAACTCTCTAACCTTCATTGCAGCGACATGTAGGGTCTTCCAACTCAAAGCGACTGCGATGACATTTGCTTTTCCAGGGTGGTATAGCAAAGTGAAATCGTAGTCCTTGAGAAACCCCATCCATCGTATATGCCTTATGTTAAGCTCCTTTTGGTCAAACAGGTATTTCAAACTCCTATGGTTACTAAAGACGTCAAACTTATATCTATACAAGTAGTGTCTCTAGATCCTTAGTGCAAAAACCATAGCAGCTAACTCTAGGTCGTGCGTTGGGTAATTCCTCTCATGAATTTTCAACTGGTGCGATGCATAGGCTACAACCTTCTGATGTTGCATAAGTACGCATCCTAAACCCTGATGCGAAGCATCACAGTACACTTCGTATGGGTCGTCCGTTTTGGGTAACCCTAACACAGGTGAGGTTGTCAAATGTTCCTTCATCTTCTAGAAAATTTCCCCGCATTTCTCCGTCCAAGCAAAAGGTTGGTCCTTCCTCGTAAGTTGAGTCAGCGGTGCAACAATCTTCGAGAATCCTTCGATGAATCTTCTGTAATAACCAGCCAAACCAAAGAAATTGCGTATTTCTATCACAGTCATGAGCCTTTCCCATAAAAATACTGCTTCTACTTTTGTAGGGTCAACGACAATCCCTTCCTTCGTAATCACGTGCCCTAAGAACTTTACTTCATCCAGCCAAAACTCGCATTTAGACAGCTTTGCTTACAACTTCTCCTTGTGAAGGATCTGTAAAACTTATCGCAGATGTTCCTCATGCTCCTCAGGACCTTTAGAGTAGATGAGAATATCATCGATGAACACGACAATGAACTGATCTAGAAATGGATGAAAAATCCGATTCATATAGTCCATGAAGATGGCAGGTGCATTCATCACTCCAAAAGGCATCACGAGGTACTCATAGTGACCATAACGAGTCCTGAATTCAGTCTTAGGTAAATCCTCAACCTTCACTCTAATCTGGTGATAACCAGATCGCAAGTCAATTTTTGAAAAGACAGCGGCTCCTCGGAGTTGAGCCATCAGATCATCTATGCGTGGTAGCGGATACTTGTTCTTGATTGTTACCTTGTTGAGTTGACGGTAATCCACGCAGAGTCTTGAACCTCCGTCCTTCTTGCTCACCAACAACACTGGCGCTTCCCATGGGGATACACTCGGCCTCACAAACTTCTTAGACAACATATCCTCTAGTTGAGCCTTCAGCTTGGCTAACTCTGTAGGTGACATCCTATACAGAGCGATGGAGATCGGACTCGATCCCGGAACTAAGTCAATCGAAATTCGATATCTCTCACAGGTGTTAAACCTGGAACATCCTCGGGAAACACTTCCGGAAAATCTTTCACAACCGGCACATCGCTTAGAATAGCGTCCCTCTCGACTTTTAAATAGGATAGAAGCATGTATCCCTGAGCTCCTTCTTTCAAAGAAGCTCTTACTTGCTTGGCAGTTAAAAATCCAGAAATATCAGGATCAGGAAAAACTAAGGTTTTATGTGCACAGTCTAAAAGGATATGGTTGGAAGATAACCAATCCATGCCTAGGATCACATCCAATTGTGTCAAAGCCAAATATAGCCAATCAACAAGAAATTTCCTATCATGGATAACAATAGGACAGCTCAGACATACTGAATTTACAGTAATAGGCTTAGCGGTTGGGGTGCAACAATCGAATCAAACGACAACAAAGAAACAGGCAAGTTCAAAAGTCTCACACAATCCAAAGAGATAAACGAATGTGTAGCACCCGAATCAAATAGTACAGGTAGAAGATTACCAGCTATGTCGCAACTACTTGGTATGAGATCATCCGATTTTGAAGCATCAGCACCACTCATGGTGTAAACTCTTCCCCTTGCCTGTGGTCTAGTAGCTCGTACATTGTTGACAACTGACTCGGACTTTGGTGTAGTGCACTCCCTTGCGAAAGGTCCTATCTTCCCACACTAGAAACATAGAACTCCCTTCAGCATGCAATTCTCAGTCGTATGACCTTATTTCCCATACTTGAAGCATCTCTGGGCTTGTCCTTGATTCTGGTCGTTCCCACTTCCACCACTATAAGCAGAAGCAACAGGGCGATAGGATTGTTGACTCCGATTACTCCCTTGGGGTCAAGAATATGGCTTCTTCTGGGACTGCTTCCCCTTCTGGTTCTGGTACTGGTTCGGGTTCCTGGACCTAGGCGGTACTCCCACATTGCTCGTATCGTCCCTTCCTCTTATCATCTTCTCAACTTTTCTACACTTCTCCACCAAGGCTTGGAAGTTACGAATCTCGAGTGGTAACACAGACTCCTTGATTTCGAAGCCCAGGCCTCCTTCAAACCTCGCGCATTTCCAGTCTTCATCAGGTTAGGCTTGGAAAAAGCGAAAATATTTGGCGAGTGATTCAAACTTCGCCGCATATTCTCCAACAGTCATATCCTTTGCTGCAGCCTCAGAAACTCTTGCTCTTTATAGGTCGTGGCACTCTGGGGAATGTACTTGTCCAGAAACTTGGTGCGAAATACTCCGCTAGTGACCTCCTGATTGTTGGCTTCCAGTAATTGTCTGGTTCCTCTCCACTAGTATTCTGCATCTCCCAAAAGCAGGAAGGCAGCATAGGTAACCTTCAATTCCTCGGGGCAATGCAGAACAGCAAAGATCTTTTTCCACTTCTTGCAGCCATAAGTCAGCCTTCTCCGGATCAGAATCCCGATGAAACTGTGGAAGATTATGACGCCGAAAGTCGACTAAACCTCTGGCATCAGCAGTAAGATCAGCTCTCTGTTGATTCTGTTGAGCCATCGTAGCCGTCTATTGGACAACAGCTGCCACCATATTGGTCCTAGCTTGGATAACCCGATTGATGTTGTCATTAGCATTGGTGTCAGTAGTGTCGCGACCGTCACCATCGTTGGTGTTGCCACGACCTCCACCACAACCGCCTCTAAGATTCATGTCTTTCCTACAAATCAAAACCAATCATATCCTAATAAGGAAACATATACTCGTGTGTCAACACACATTGCTTCAACAAAGAAACAATTCAACCAAGGTTCAAACAGAGATCACACAACGCAAACGTAACAGATCAACTCCCAAGGATTCCCAAAAGACTCGACCAGCTCTGA
Organism: Ammopiptanthus mongolicus; assembly: GCA_039655645.1. Taxonomy (NCBI): domain Eukaryota; kingdom Viridiplantae; phylum Streptophyta; class Magnoliopsida; order Fabales; family Fabaceae; genus Ammopiptanthus; species Ammopiptanthus mongolicus. The sequence goes on from CM077345.1 coordinate 64,345,343, forward strand.
TACCACTAATGTAACACCCCCTCGGTGCCACGTCTCAAACTCAATTGCGGAAAACATAAATAAATAAAAACGCTGGTTGCTTTTGGAAAATACTTTAAGTAAATAACTATGTTCTAAAACGTGGGTTTAAAAAGAACATTTCTTCACACTATAATCGTTAAATATAGGAAAGATGAAGTAAAACTCATAACATACACCAATATTAAACATCCATGATAGAATAAACATAAGGTATTAATGCCTGAGCATATAGGTTTTCTGGAAACAGAGTTTATAGTAGAAGTTTTGGTCAATTATCACAGATTACAGACATCATAACATTAAATAAACATAACTATAGCAGATAAAATATGACTGCTTCAGAAAAAACAAGACTCTAATGCTGGTCGGGCTAAAAGTAGCCGTTGGGGAAAAACCCCAAAGTCAGCTCTGATTCCCGAAGGAATTCAGAGGGATCCTCCTTCTCTTCATCTTCACGGGACTCCATCATCAGAGTCCTCAAGTGTCTGCGAGGACCTCTGGGCAGCATCTGTACATGTAGTCTAAAACACAACAGGGTGTCCAACATGTACAGGTAAAGGTGAGATATTCATTCCACAAGTTTATCACGATAGCCGCACAAGTGACAAACAGAACATAGATCCACATATAAATACAGTTGCATTAACAGATAATCATATAACATAATATCTCAGACATCATCATGAGTTATAGCAATGCTTGAGACTCTAATATCATCTTTCTAATTCATGTTCTCCTGAGATTGTTAACTTCCGTTCGTCGAGTGATAGGCCGTAAATACTCCCATAACACAATTGTCCTCATGAGTCGGCTCTCGATTTAGGTCTGAACTCCAATTGTTCAAGGGTATCACGTCTCAACCATATCGTGAATAGTCCAGTCTCTGATTGAGTTCATCCGTGTTGGGCAACCGATTACCACAGCACCGGGTCGTGATGCCTCCGGCCTCTTGTGGAGTCTCGAACATAGAATGCCCCTATAGACCAAGTGGTCTTAACTGGCTCATATTCTCAACCACAATGGATTGTTGCTCGATTTCGTGGCACGTCTACCGATTCATGTATATACACAGTAGGTTTTCTGTTTTCTTTTTCGTTCATTCTTTTTGTCAAGGCATACAGCCCATGACTCGTTTTAAAGGACATCTAGCTCGTAAATTCAAAACATATGGCACATTGTCCGAGTGCTCAACTCACAAAACACTAGCCCGACGTCTCGGTCACTAGGTTTGAATACTTCATAAAGTGAAAGGGTAATCACCATTTTTCTTTCGGGTCATTATTTTCGTATAGAAAACTTGGAAAACAAAACTCAAACCTCATTGGCATGAACTAAAACATTTTCTCAAAGGAAGCTACCTTTAAGAAAACTCCTTTGTTTCTAAATATTTTTTCTGAAGGTACGTTGTCTGAAAACATTTTTCTAAAAATCAAGCGTTTGAATGGATTTTCCTTAAACAGACTATTTCTTTCGAAAAGGAGTCTAACATTTTAAAAAGAAGTTTCTTTCCTTGGTAACGTAAAACTATTCTCAAGATTTTTCTTTGATTTCAGAATACATTTTAAAACTTTGATTAAGGCTTTTAAGCGTTTTAATTTTCATTATCTAGCTATAGCCGATGCTGTGCTCCCAACCAATACAATTATATCACAATCTAATACATTTATCTATGAGCATGAATCATAAACAAGTCATCATAAGTATATCTCATCCAAGGCATCAATGCCACAATCCATTTTCAACGTCTAATCACATATTCACCAATTAATTCAAGTATATGCACAACATATAGTACATTCACAAAGTAGGATCCATCTCGTAATTCCAAAAAAAAAAAAAACAACAACAACAACAACTAAGCTCGTAAGACTACCAAACTCATTATGAGAAATCCCCATTTACCTCTTGAAGATTCCAAGTTAGTTCTCAAAGGGTTTTCCGTTCCGACTCTGGTTTCCTTCACACCACCTAGGACAATCAATCACGGCTTGATCCTTCACAACAATCACAACTAACAGTTAATAAAATCAACCAAAACTCACCCACCCAAGCTAGTTTAGGGTTTGGCCATGGAAGATCCTTAAGCATACACAACACTAGATCAAGTCTCATTAAACCAAAAACTTGAAACAAAACCCATGATTCTTCATCATGTAAGGTTTGGCCACTACATACCCAAATGGGCTAGGAAAATTTTTTGATTACATTCTCTTGGGCAATGAAAGAGGATGATGCAACTAACTCATAGAAATTGGTTTCACATTAAAAGGATTTTTCTACAATTTTCTTGAAATTTTTGAAGATTGGATCAAGAAGTAGAAACTCATGGAAATCATGGATTTCAAACTAGAAATAGGAGAAGAACTTGAAGTTCATGGATCAAGAGAGTAGCCATACCTCTTGGATGATGAGAAATAAGCAAAGATCAACACTTGTTTCACCAAAAATGGTTAAAGATTCAAGCTTGAAAATGAGAGAAAGTAAAGGAAGAAGATGAAGTTAGGAGAAGTAATGGGTGAAGGCTTCATAAGGCTAGCCTTATGCATGAGACATGAAGGGAGGGACAAGGATGTTAACAAGTTTTTCACTTTAGGGTAAAATGGTCTTTTCATCCTAGGGTAATTTGTAATTAAGAAAAAGGTTAGGGGTATTTTGGTAATTTCGCGTCCAGCTATTTTTATAGGTGATGTGACATGACACTGGCATGCCTTCCTAGGTGATGTGATCTAATGTGACTTCAAGTTTATCCGTTAGCGGGTCCCGATAAATCCGTATTCAGCTCAATTCTTCACCCGAATAACTTATATTATTTCACTTTTTAGTGCGAAAAACCAATTTTATCAAAATTGTAGGAAATTCGATTCTAAACCTAATTGTTTCTTTCCCGAGTCAAAATTAGTTCTTTTGATCAGTAAAATCTTACTGTTAGTGAAAACATAGACCGGGCTCCGCCTGAATTTTCAACCCCAAATTTTACCGTAACTCTCTACGATAGCGTAGAGTATGAATATGATCTTGGTTTATTTAATTTCATTTTCTAAAATCGCAGATATAATATAAACTCATTTATATAGATTATCGATATTAAAAGCAATTAAAAATCGGGGTGTTACACTTTTCAATGCTCCTTTTAATCTACTTTTATGTGTGTGACCCTGTAGGTTCCCATAACGTTGGCATTAATATTAAATCCCATTTAATATTACAAACAGTGCGCGATATCTTGCAACACATCACTGCTACCCAAGTAATGAGAATGCCAGTAATTTGACATAACCTTACTGCGACCAAATAACCGCGTAGTAAATATCCCTTCATCCATATGTCATAATTGAACACAAGGCATAAATGTGTCACCCTTGTTAAGTCCAATTACGTATTCCTCGATCTCCTAGTAAACGTGTAATCACAAACGGGCCCAATATCACATATTGTCCCATTTCCGCATGGCGACGTATATTTCACGTCTTACTCTATCGAGAGGCCCATGACATTACTCCTGTTATGTTGGAGGGACGAATCCTTTCTACATCACTCACATCCCTAAACATGTTTCATTGCAGGCCCAATAACTACCATTATGATCATCTTGTTACGGATGACATTTGATAGCAATAAAGCCTACAACTCCATATGTAGGAATTATAGTGAATTCAAGTCGAAGGAATACTTCACTATGTTCGCCATGAGAAGTGCTTATGACACTTACATAACTATTATGCAGCGTTCTCATAGTGGGTCAATCCAGTACAAATATTACTCCTAATATTTGCATCTGTGTGTTGAATTGATATCACATATCCTTGACCCGTGAGATGTGGTCATCAGTCTACTCACACAATGATCTCTATGTATTATTGTTGTACCACCCCATTTTCACTGCTTTGAGTCACAGTGGCAAAGTTGTAAATATCAAATATTTTGGAGAAGTAATCATGACTACTTTAGAAAAGTAATCATGACATGGATGACTCATGATGGTGAGTCATGGTGAAGTAATCATGATAGTGATGAGTCATGGTGATGACTCATCCACTGACTCATCACACTCAAAGCCCTCGTCTCTCGACCGATGTTCGATTTTATCTCCACATATCCACTTTTTGGATACAATACAGATATTGTTTTACTCTACATTACTGGTAGAGAATTATGGTCAAGATTTGGGTTGACGATTCAAACGAAACCCGGTCCACATAAGAGACTACGGGAACCAGTAACGAATAAGCATAAGGTCGCTTTCACCTTATCCTTATCCATTAGTCATAATGACATGAGTGACTCACCTAGGTGAGTCACCATGCTAATGATGGCCAAGGGTGAGTCACATGGGTGACTCACCATAGTAATAATTATGGTGTGAAAATTACAATTTTGCCCCCAAGAGGAAATGACAATTTTGCCCTTCAGTGTTTTTGTCTCAATCTTATCCTTCTTTTTCACATATGTTCCATGCCCTCCACATATATATTTTTACTCTCATATTTCTTCTTTCTCCTTCACTTTATTTTCAAGTTCAAGTGTTCAAGTTCTAGTAGAACTTTTGATACAATTCCAACTTTGTTCTTAGGTGAAGTTACTTTTCTACCCTTAAGTGATAATTATCATATCCATATCCTTTCTTTTTATATGGGCCACGATATTTCCTCCTTCATTCTCCTTCTCACATTTCATTCTTAACCTTTAAGTATTCAAGTTAATTTTGATAGAATTCCAATTTTGTTCTTAAGGAAAATTATCCTTTCTAACCTTATGTCTATCTTATCCTTATCTTTTCTATCCTTATCCTTATCCTTTTTCTTCTATATATATATATATATATTACCTCACGCCCCTCTCTTCCATTTCTTTCTCCCATTTTCGTTCTCCTCCTTCTCCATTTGTTCTCCACTTCAAAACTTCAAGCTTCTACCTTCATTTCTCTCCATTCTTCAAGGATTTTCCATAAACTTTGAGAAGCAAAGTTGTCCATCTTGATCTTCTTTATCATCCAAGAGGTAGAAATCTCATCTTTGAGTTCTTAATCTTCAATTCTATTCATTGAAACTCTATGTGTTCATGTTGGTTCTATGTTGATGTTTAAACTTCCAAAATTCATGAAAAATTATAGAAAAATCATTTTGATGTTAAACCAATTTTCGTGATCTAGATTCAATGTCTTATTTCATAATCTAAAAGCTTGTGATCATAAGAGCTCTCTAGCCCATTTGGGGTGGAGAGGGCCGAATACCTTAGATGAAGGAATCATGAAGTTTTGTTTCAATGTTTGCTAAAATAGTGTTGATTTGATCCTATTACACTTATATGTCTTTGAATCCTCAAAGAATTGAATCAAAAACCTATCCTACCCTAATTTTATATAGCATGGCCGAAACCTAGATGTTGGTGGATCTTGAGTTTTGTTTCAAATTCTTGAATTCCATGACTTACAGGAATGTCATCTATGCTTACGAATCATTAATCCAAAAGTTTGTCAATTTCTAACATTTCTAGCATACTTTCCTATATGGGGGCCGAAGCCTAGCTCATGAGAAGTAGTTGTATTTTGTTTGATTATACTAATTTGGATTGTGATTTGTAATGAAGGATCCAACTGTGTTCAAGTGCTCTAAAGGGTGTACGGTTATCCATTGAAGGAACGAGGTTGTGGCTGTGGAAAGGTGCTAGTGAGCTCGGAGGAATTGCTACCTTGCTATAGGTAGGGAGAAGAAATTGTGATCATTAGGAAGGCAAGCGTAGTATAGTTTATATACATGTGTAGGGGAGCCTTCAACCCTACAAGAGGTTGAGCCCTGAACAAAGTACCTAGACCCTAGGTGTAGGTATCTTTGGGCTATCACCATTAAGACGATTACACCCTAGGCTAGATGACACTTATTGGATGGATGATTGATTGATATACTTGATGATTATGTGCTCTAGGTGTTCTATATGAATTAATTGTGAATATGTGATCTGTGTTCTATGTGATTTACATAATGCTCTATGCGAGTTAATTGTGATTGTGTGTTCTATGTGCTCTATGTGAGTTATATGATTATATATCTAATTAATGATGTTGGCATGCTCTTTATTGTAATACTTTGTTATTGTGATTGATTGATTGTTTACGAATGAGCATATGATAAGATTGATGAGATTGATGAGTATATGACAAGATTAATGAGCATAAAATGAGTTTGATAAGCATATGAGCATATGATGAAATTGATGAACATATGATGAGATTATGATATTGTGCGGGTTGATACCGTTGTGATTCTAATTATTACTGTATGATTTTAATGGAGCTGTGGGCTCGTGGACTGTTGTGATTTGATGGAGCTGTGGGCTCGTGGACGCATGGCGTCATGATATTGATTTTACTGTTGATGCAAGGCATCGTGGTTATGGCTGAGTGCCTAGGTGTGAGGTTCTGGTATCAACCTGCAATGGGTGATTGTACATGCATATCATGCCGCATAAGAAACCCCTTCGGAGGGCGGCCCAATTGGGGGCGTTATTAAGAAACCCCTGATGCCGGGTTAGGGCGGTCCAAATGGGGACGTTATTGTGAAACCCTCGATTACGAGGCGGCCCAAATGGGGGCGTTATTATTGAGAAACCCTTGATTCCGGGTCGAAGGGCAGCCCAATTGGGGACGTTATTGATCCTTTCGAGGAAGTCCAAATGGGGACGTGAATTATTGATCCCGACGGGGATGTCCAATTGAGGAAGTTATCGACCGATCATGCATACATGCATATAAGGATTAGTATCCTTCCTTAGAGGTTTGATCTGAGAGAAATATCTTGGAGATGGATGTGATGTATGCCTAGGGAGATGACTATTTATTGTGTTATTTATCGTGTTGTATGATTTGTATATGTTATGTGATACATGTATGTATGCCATGCTACTGCTCCTTTTCCCATATATATGATGATACATGTTTCTTACTCCCTATCTTTTCTTTTTATGTCTTTTATATATATATGAAAAGACTTCGTGGAAGATTCAGCTGCGGAGGAGTTGGTTGATACTCCATACGAGACTGAGGCCGATGGACGAGCTTGAGGAGTGTTGTCTTATGTAAACATCTTTTGATATAATTTTGTTTAAAGTTTGTACTGAGACACTCTACATGTAAATATTAATACTGTAGCCCGACTGATAGGGCGACTGATGTATATGATATATGTTTTATAGTTGCGTACTCTGATAAGTTGCTTGCATAAAGTTGGTTTACTTCCGCAAGCGCGAAATTTTCTGTTACGCTTCATCTTGATAAAGCACGCTAACAATTATAATGCGATTAAGGGTAGTTAATATATTAGGTTCTTTAAGGGGATTATCCTACGTAAGTCAGGTCCTCTCATTATTGCTTGCATAAAGTTGGTTTACTTCCGCAAGCGCGAAATTTTCTGCTACGCTTCATCTTGATAAAGCACGCTAACGATTATAATGCGATAAATGGTAGTTAATATATTAAGTCCTTTAACGGGATGGCAAAAACAACTTAACTATTGCCTCAAAGCCCACATCCTCCAACTGCGAGGATGCCGCTCTCCAACTATGAGAGCCACTTACAACATAGATCCACAATCATTATCCTATAATTCCTAATAACATTTCAATCGTCATCCTATAATCCCTAACAACATTCCAGTCATCTACAAAGTCAATCATTCTCCTATAATCCTAACCATATACCAATCATCTCCAAAGTCAACCAAGATCATATCAGTCACAAACACATCACATGTCATAGCATGCAGTACAACATTCTTATAGTCATACCAAACGAAATTAAGCATGTTATCACCACAAACAAGTTATTATCATAAACATCTCATCTAGCATGTTTTCATGTAGGACATCATTTAAGCATGTTATCAATTACCACAAATACCACAAGTAAACACACATCACCACTAGTAGGGTTTGAGGAGCCCTACACATGTTAACAGTTATATACTATGCCTATGATTCCCAGATATATGTAGGTTCTTCCCCCTCACCTGGTAATCCGTTCCCTTGCACTCTTGTATCCACGAACAGCCTTGACCCTCGATCTCACGAACGCGACGAGCACAACCACAACCACTACGAGCTCACAATGCAGCTCCCCAACATTTCCAAGGATAGAGAACAGTGGCTGGACTTAGGAGAAGGCAGCTTCAAAAGTTAGCTCAAGAATCTAGGGAAAAAGGTAGCAAAAACAAGGATACGGTCCTAGCTCCATATCCCGAGCTACAGCCTTCTTCTTGGAAATCCGAACGGTGACGATGAAGAAAACCGTGTCCTAAACCTATTTCCCAAATTTCAGCCCGATCCAATGGTTAACGAATCTCTGGCGATGGTTTTAATGTGGCAGGTTAGGTGATATACGGGATGAGTTTCCTCACACTCTAGGACCACGATGTAAGATGCATATCTCTCACTCTAGACCATGAACCAAACATCCGAACGGTCAAACGAAAGCACCACATGTTATTAACCTCCTTACCAAGTTTGACCATAATCCAACGGTTGATGAACTTATGCCAACGATCTTACTGAGACTGCTTCAACCAAGCTTCAAGGCTTCCAACAATGGTTTCACTTTTGCTTCCACCTTGCCTTCTCTTTCTTCTAGCTCATGAAAATATGGAATCTCTTTCCATTATATTACTTCCTTCTCACTCTCATTCCATTATATTACTTCCTCCTAGATGATGAAGATGATCAAGCTTGTCAAGTTTACTTCTCAAAGTTCTTGAAGAATGGAGAGAAATTGAAGTAGGAACCTTGAAGACTTTGAACATGAAGAAGAAAGAGAAGTGAAAGAGGATTGGATGAGGGGAATGGCGTGGCTATATTTATAGGAAAGGTAAGGATGTGATAAAACTTACTTAAGGGCAAAAAGGTCATTTTATTTAGGGGCAAAATTGTCACTTTACACTAGGTCATCATGACTATGGTGAGTCACCTATATGACTCACCCCTTGTCATCATCACTATGGTGATGAGTCACCATGTAATGATTAAATATGGATAAAGGTGGTGAGGTGTCTAGGTGAGGTGGCGTGAAAGCGACCTAAGGCTTTTCCGTTATCGGTTCCGGTGATCTCGTATGCAGACCGAGTTTCGTCAGAGTCTTCAACCCAAACCTTAACCATAATTCTCTACTAGTAATGTAGAGTAAAACAATATCTGTGTGGTACCCAGAAAGTGGATATGTAAAGATAAAATCAAACACCGGACGAAAGATGTGGTTCCAGAATGTGATTTGTCAAAGGATGAGTCATTACCATGACTTATCACCATCATGATTACTCCACCATGACTCATCATCATGAGTCATCCATGTCATGATTGCTTTTCTAAAGTAGTCATGATTACTTCTCCAAAATATCTTGATATTTATAACTTTGCCTCTATGACTCAGATAAGATTTGGATACTTTACCGATCTGAAAATTGGGATGTTACATTACCACCCCCTTAAAAAGAATTTCGTCCTCGAAATTCGATGTATCTTGCTGAAATTTAGTCCTTCAACTACTTGTCCCCACTTAACTTCCTCAGACAAAATTTACACGTGTCCCACTTGGCAAACTACTATCCTTCTTACAAGATCTGAGGAATCATCTGAAGTCGTTCTACTTGCCTCTCGTAATCTCGTAAATGGAAGGGAAAGTTGTAAAGAAAGATATTAACGAATGACAAGGAAGAAGAAAATATATAAATGTCTCACGTTACAAAAGAAAATTGACCAAATTAAGGATATGAGAGGAGATCTAATACCTCAAAAAGGATTTTCAATAGGGTATGGATTGTGAGAATGGCCGGCTACATAATCACAATCACAACTCTACTAGAGTTCCTTCCTCCCAAGAGATCTCTTAATAGGTTGACAATCAAAATTCCCAATATTCTCAACGAACAAAAAGTTGAACTACGGCGGCTTCCTTTTCCAGGAAAGTACACAACTCAGCATCTTCCATCTCTGCTTCACCTCTCGGATTCTGCCTCTACCCCACTCCCAATGTGGTAACTCTCACCGATATCATTTCTGGGTTCAACGACACCCTCTGTGGCCTTTTTGCCACGTCCTCTACCTTGTCCGCAAGCCATTAATTTCTTTTTAAAAGAAATTATCAGCCCATATTTGTAAGACATACAACACTATATGCCTTACAAACGCTTGAAACAGTTATCACTGTTGATAACTCATGCGTATCGAATACTCTGCCCACTTTCTAAACATAGTCAATACCCAATGCGGGTTCGACTAGACATGGCCAATAACAACTTCCTAGACCACACAGTCCGGATAGAACCGAACTGCTCTGCTACCATAACAATGAGACGACCCCACTAACATAAGATAATCTCATTTGATGCTTTCAAAACATAACCTCACTCTCTTTGATACCCTAAAACACAGCCAAAAATTTTCACATCAATAGTTAAGCAGATAAGAACTTATCATAGCTCAAGAATTTCACATCAGAGTTTCACCTGGAAGCCATGGCGTAAAAATAACAACAAACATAAACACCCCAGTGGTCGTGGTATAACTCACAAGAGACTCAAAGATACCTCTGAGATCTCTATCTATTTGAGAAGCGCTGACGCCACACTTGTTACTGGCGATAGAGTACACCTTGGGTCAGCTCCACCTGCTGTAGCACTTCCAATGACCAATCGGCACTTCCGTCTTCGGATCACGATCTAGACAACCGCACATATGTAAACATGGAGAAATATGCATAGGAGGTAAGAAACGCTACACTGTCATAAAAAAAGGGAAATCACGTAGCATATGACACATCAACATGTACAATAGCACACAATAAGTAAACACATCCATCTCTCGAGTTCTTCACAACAATCAACCTCAAAGTATCACCACTATGGATCATCGCTTATTCTACAACAGTCACCTCAAAGTATCACAACTATGGATCCTCGCCTATTCTAAACATCACAATAGTCGACCTTAAAATATCATAACTAGATATCACCATCAATTCTACAACAACCAACCTCAAAGTATCACATCTAGGTATCATCGCCTATTCTATATGCACAACTAAGTTCCTGGCCCTTGGAAATACTGTCCTTCAACTCAACTGTGAAGTAGTCATTTTCCAAGGTAGGAAGTCACCCTCCAACTATAAGGGCATAGAGTCGGTAGTCTAGGTTACTGGTTCCCAGGACGTCTCCCAGAACGTGCACCTCGACCTCAGGTGATAGTCACAAACTGCTGTTGCAACTGTACACATGGATCCCTGTACACAACCACTCAAACTGTTGTTGCAGCTGTATACAGGTACCAGCTCATATGATAGCCACTCAAACTGCTGTTGTAGCTATTCATACAGCTCCTTGTGATAACCACTCAAACTGTTGTTGCAATTGTCACAAGTCCCGACCTCGCATGATCACTGCTGGCAAACTGCTGTGGCAAGTACACACACGTAAACCTATACACAACCACTCAAACTGCTGTTGCAGTTGTGTACCAGCATATATGATTGCAGTTAGTCATATAGCTCCCTTGTGACAACCACTCAAACTCCTGTTGCAATTGTCACAAGTAATCCACCTCGTGTGATAACTATTCAGACAGCTGTTGCAGTAAATCTCGCGGCTTTCCACCACAACAATGCAAATGTTATGATCATGCATCCAAGGTAGGAAGTCACCCTTGGAAATACTGTCCTTCCACGCCACTGTGAAGTAGTCATTTTCCAAGGTAGGAAGTCACCCTCCAACTATAAGGGCATAGAGTCGGTAGTCCAGGTTACTGGTTCCCAGGACGTCTCCTAGAACGTCCACCTCGACCTCATGTGATAGTCACAAACTGTTGTTGCAACTGTACACACGGCTCCCTGTACATAACCACTCAAACTGCTGTTGCAGCTGTATACAGGTGCCAGCTCATATGATAGCCACTCAAAGTGCTGTTGCAGCTATTCATACAGCTCCTTGTGACAACCACTCAAACTGCTGCTGCAATTGTCACATGTCCCGACCTCGTGTGATCACTGCTGGCAAGCTTCTGTGGCAAGTACACACACGTAACCTTATACACAACCACTCAAACTGCTGTTGCCATTGTGTACCAGCATATATGATTGCAGTTTGTCATATAGCCCCCTTGTGACAACTACTCAAACTGCTGTTGCAATTGTCACAAGTAATCCACCTCGTGTGAAAACTGTTCAGACATCTGTTGCAGTAAATCGCCCAACTTTCCACCACAATAATGCAAATGTTATGATTATGCATCCATCATTTCAACAACAACTTAACTAATGTCTCACAACCTACATCCTCCAACTATGAGGATGCCACTCTCCAACTATGAGAGCCACTTATAACTTAGATCCATATCCTTAATTTACTAGTCTAACCTAAATAATCATCTCCAAAGTCAATCATTCTACTATAATCCTAACAATATACCAATCATCCCCAAAGTCAACTAAGATCATATCAGTCACAAACACATCACATTTCATAGCATGCAGTATAACATTCTTATAAGCATACCAAAACGCAATTAAGTATGTTATCACCACAAACAAGTTATTATCACAAACATCTCATCTAGCATGTTATCATGTAGGACATCATTTAAGCATGTTATCAATTACCACAAATACCAAAAGTAAACACACATCACCACTAGTAGGGTTTGAGGAGCCCTACACATGTTAACAATTATATACTACGCCTATGATTCCCAGATATATGTAGGTTCTTCCCCCTCACCTGGTAATCCGTTCCTGTACACTCTTGTATTCACGGACAGCCTTGACCCTCGATCTCACGAACACGACGAGCACAACCACAACCACTACAAGCTCACCATGTAGCTCCTCAACACAAAACAGGGTACTGTGCAAGCTCCATATCTCGACCTACTGCCTTCATCTGGGAAATCCGAACGGTGAAGATGAAGAATAACGTGTCCTAAACCTACTTCCCGAATTTCAGCCCGATCCAACGGTTAACAAATCTCAGCCGATGGTTTTACTGTGGCAGGTTAGGTGATATACGGGATGAGTTTCCTCACACTCTAGGACCACGATGTAAGATGCATATCTCCCACCCTAGCCCTTGAACCAAACATCCGAACGGTCAAACTGAAGAACCACATGTTCATAACCTCCTTACCAAGTTTTACCATGATCCAACGGTTGATGAACTTATATCAACGATCTTACTGAGATTGCTTCAACCAAGCTTCAAGGCTTCCAACAATGGTTTCACTTTTGCTTCCACCTTGCCTTCTCTTTCTTCTAGCTCATGAAAATATGGAAGCTCATTCCATTATATTACTTCCTTCTCACTCTCATTCCATTATATTACTTCCTCCTAGTTGATGAAGATGATCAAGCTTGTCAAGTTTACTTCTCAAAGTTCTTGAAGAATGGAGAGAAATTGAAGTAGGAACCTTGAAGACTTTGAACATGAAGAAGAAAGAGAAGTGAAAGAGGAATGGATGAGGGGTATGGCATGACTATATATATATAGGAAAGGTAAGGATGTGATAAAACTTACTTAAGGGCAAAAAGGTCATTTCCTTTAGGGGCAAAATTGTCATTTTATACTAGGTCATCATGACTATGGTGAGTCACCTATGTGACTCACCCCTTGTCATCATTACTATGGTGATGAGTCACCATGTAATGATTACATATGGATAAGGTGGTGAGGTGTCTTGGTGAGGTGGCGTGAAAGCGACGTGAGGCTTATCTGTTACCGGTTCCGGTGATCTCGTACGTAGATCAGGTTTCGTCTGAGTCTTCAACCTAACCCTTAACCATAATTCTCTACTAGTAATGTAGAGGAAAACAATATTTGTGTGGTATCCAAAAAGTGGATACGTAGGGATAAAATCACATACCAGACCAGAGATGTGGTTCTTGAATGTAATTAGTCAATGGATGAGTTCATCACTATGACTTATCATCATCATGATTACTCTACCATGACTCATCATCATGAGTCATCCATGTCATGATTACTTGTCTAAAGTAGTCATGATTAGTTCTCCAAAATACCTTGATATTACAACTTTGCCACTATGACTCAGATAAGATTTGGATACTTTACCGATCTGAAAATTGGGATGTTACATCACCCCCTTAAAAAGAATTTCGTCCTAGAAATTCGATGTTTCTCTTAAAACAGATTCAGTTACTGTAGTTTTCTATTCTATGTGGCTTTCATCTGTTCTCTTATCCTGTTGATTTGTCCAACCCTTTACTATACCACCTCCGGTCTTAAAAGTTTATTCTCTCTCTCGTCTCGTACTAACACAATAGAGTTTTATACTTTCTCCCATACAAAGCTTCAACAGATGTCATTCCATTTCCAGAGACTGTAACATTCTAGCCGGCTTCCGATGCTCGATCTTAAGTTTTTGGCACACTAAGCAAGATAAAACGTATTCTGCTATTTCCTTTTTTATTTCAGACCACCAAAACATCTTCTTCAAATCTTGATACGTCTTTGTTGCTCCTGGGTGAAAGCTTAGCTTACTCTTATGTTCTTCCTCTAAGTTCATCTTCCTAATTTCTATATCATCAGGCACAATCATCCCATGGCCATCTATATTAAACTTAGAAGTCCTATTTTGTTCTATCTTTTGGAGATACTGATCAGATTCTTGCTTTTCTCTAATTATCCTCAAGAATTCATTAGTCACTGAGGTCATTTCTCGGTACCTTCTATCCTTAGATATCTCTCTAAACTGTTCTAGCAATTCTAATTCTTTTACCGTCATTGTAGACACCTATAAAGATTTTCGACTTAATGCATCTGCCACAACATTAGCCTTTCCTGGATGGTAATATAGATCGAATTCATAGTCCTTTATGAATTCCATCCACCTTCTCTATCTCATATTTAGTTCCTTTTGATCAAACAAGTACTTTAAGCTCTTGTAATCGCTGAGCTTTCATGAATTATAAATTGTCTAGAAGCATAAGCCACCACTCTTCCTCTTGTATAAGCACGCATTCTAGTTCTTGATGTGATGCGTTGCAGTGAACCTCGAACTGCCCCATAGGGTTATTTAATACCAACACTCGCAATGTAGTCGATTCATTCTTCAATTTCTGGAAACTGGCTTCACATTCCGCTGTCCATTCGAATGTCACACCTTTCTTCGTCAATTGCATCATAAGTAGCGAAGCCTTCTATGAATCTTCTGTAGTATCCAGCTAATCCAAGAAAACTTCTCACTTCACTAATCGTTTTCGGACTTTCCCGCTGGATTACTACCTCTGCTTGTCTGCCTTGTATCAGCATATAACTCAATCCTTGATGCAAAGCATCCTGGTACTTTTCAAGACATCCATTCAATTTGGAAGCTCCAATACAATTGAAATAAATATTCTACCTTCCCACTCTCAAAAACTCTATCTACAATCTTCCTTCCTTGCATATACTTCGCCCCTTTTTGGTCAATTCAGCTATTGGAGTAGAAGCTTGAAGATGCTTTGAAGACTTGAAGTGGAGAAGAAGATGAAGAAGAAAGAAAGTTCTAGAGGAATGAATGAGGGGGATTTCGTGGCCTATATAAAGGGAAAGGCTAAGGATGTTCAAAAATTACTTAAGGGTAAAATAGACATTTCACCTAGGAACAAAATTGGAATTTTACCAAAAGTTGTATTAGAAACTTCAACACTTGAACTTAAAGAATAAAGTGAAGGAGAAAGGAATATGAGATGGAACATATATATATGAAGGGAATGGGTTTCATATGAAAAAAGGGTAAGGATTGTATAAAATTTGCTTAAGGGCAAAAAGGTCATTTCCTCTTAGGGGCAAAATTGTAATTTCTACACCATTATCATTACTACGGTGAATCACCCATGTGACTCACCCCTTGCCATCATTACCTTGGTGACTCACCTAGGTGAGTCACCCATGTCATCATTGCATATGGATAGGATAAGGTGAGGCGTCACCTTGAAAGCGACTTCATACTTATCCTTTCCGGTTCCGGTAATCTCGTATGCAGACCGGGTTTCGTCTGAGTCGTCAACCCAAACTTTAACCATAATTCTCTACCAGTAATGTAGAGTAAAACAATATCTATGTTGGATCCAAAAAGTGGATACATAGGGATAAAATCAAATACCGGACGAGAGACGTGGTTCCTGAATGTGATTAGTCAATGGATGAGTCATTACCATGACTTATCACCATCATGATTACTCCACCGTGACTCATCATCATCAGTCATCTATGTCATGATTACTTTTCTATTGTGCGGGTTGATACCGTTGTGATTCTAATTATTACTGTGTGATTTTAATGGAGTTGTGGGCTCGTGGACTGTTGTGATTTGATGGAGCTGTGGGCTCATGGACGCATTGCGTCATGATATTGATTTTAATGTTGATGCAAGGCATCATGGTTATGGCTGAGTGCCAAGGTGTGAGGTTCCGGTATCAACCTGCAATGGATGATTGTACATGCATATCATGCCGCATAAGAAACCCCTTCGGAGGGCGGCCCAATTGGGGGTGTTATTAAGAAACCCCTGATGCCGGGTCAGGGCGGTCCAAATGGTGACGTTATTGAGAGACCCTCGATTATGAGGCGGCCCAAATGGGGGTGACGTTATTGAGAAACCCTCGATTCCGGTTCGAGGCAGTCCAAATGGGGACGTTATTGACACCTCTCCGAAGGGCGGTCCAATTGGGGACGTTATTGATCCTTTCGAGGATGTCCAAGTGGGGACGTGAATTATTGATCCTGACGGGGATGTCCAATTGGGGACGTTATCGTATCCTTCCTTAGAGGTTTGATATGAGAGAAATAACTTGGAGATGGATGTGATGTATGGCTAGGGAGATGGATGTGATGCATGTATGTATGATTTCTATATGTTATGTGATACATGTATGTATGCCATGCTACTGCTCCTTTTCCCATATATATGATGATACATGTTTCTTACTCCCTGTTTTTTCTTTTTATGTCTTATATATATATATATATATATATATATTAAAAGACTTCATGGAAGATCCAGCTGCGGAGGAGTTGGATGATACTCCATACGAGACTGAGGCCGATGGACGAGCCTGAGGAGTGTTGTCTTATGTTAACATCTTTTGATATAATTTTTTTTAAAGTTTGTACTGAGACACTCTACATGTAAATATTAATACTATAGCCCGACTGGTAGGGCAACTGATGTATATGATGTATGTTTTATAGTTGTGTACTCTGATAAGTTGCTTGCATAAAGTTGGTTTACTTTCGCAAGTGCGAAATTTTCTGCTACGCTTCATCTTGATAAAGCACGCTAACGGTTATAATGCGATTAAGGGTAGTTAATATATTAGGCTCTTTAATGGGATTATCCTACTTAAGTGGGGTCGTCTCAATTGTTGTCCTATTTAACAATAATACTCGACTACGGATATTTTAAGGATAGCGTTCTATAGCTTAATAGGATCTCACGATCAAGTCACATTTGATGTTCCATTAAACGAACTGCCTATTCTAAGGACTTTATTATGCTAAATACCAATAGCATAATAAATTAATGCCTTATTCATATATCAAATATATGATCAAAGTCATGATGCAAATGATGATCTATTCCAAATAGATTGGCCACTAGGGCTTACACCAACATATCCATTGCAAGCTATCTTCTGTGCATATGTGTCCTTTCTTTGAGTGATCAGAGAGTCATGTTTGCTTTTAGTAGTACAACAATGATTGCAACACCTTGATTGTCGCTGTTTTCTAAGATCGGTAATTTATAAAAATAAGTTTATATTTTTTCAGAGACTTAGAAAATGATTTTGTATAAACCAAAGTCATATTCGTACTCTACATTATCGTAGAGAGTTACGGTTAAATTTTGAAAGTTCAGGTGGAGCCCGGTCTGCATTTTCACTGACAGTAAGATTTTACTGACCAGAAAACCTAATTTTGACTCGTGAACGAAAAGGTTAGATTTTATATTTTATTTCCAATGATATTGGTTATTTTGAAAATTTTCAAAATAAATAAGTCGTTATACGTTATTCGGGCGTAAATCCTTAATCGAGAAATCGAAGGAGTCAAGAACAGACGTGCAGAGGTCGCCGAAGTGCGATGAGTCAGAGGTTGAGTCACCACCATGACTCACCACAAGCCATCCTTATCCTCTAATAAAATATATAAGATATTTTCTGGATTTTTAAAATATCTAAATTATTTAGGGCGAGAAAAGACTATTTTGCCCCTGGGAATTTCTGAAATTACATTTCTAGCCTTGTGACTCACCACCCGTCATCATTACCTTTCTAAAAATATCTAGATATTTTTTGGCGTTTTGACGTTTACGGCCTTAGCCTTTTATTTAAATGACAATTATGTCCCTAGTCTTTTGTTAAAATGAAATTTTTGTCCCTACGTGAAATTACCCTTTTGTCCCTAAATGAACAACGTTTGGACCTTCTTACCCTTGAATTCTCACGCATAAATGACTTTCATTTTGGCTACAAACACAAAATCTTACTTGTGTTATAATTTCTCAAGATCAAAGTTAGGGTTTTTGGTTTTCTCTCAAGTGTTCTTGGTGTTCTTGAGTTGTTCTCCACTTTCTATCAATTTTCCCACCAATCAAGAGGTAAAATCTCTTGACTCAATTTAGTAAACTTGTTCCTTGCTTCATTGTCTTGACATCTATATGTTTTATTTTCTCAAGTTATCCATAAGCAAATTGGTGAAGCACAACTTGCTTGATTCCTTGCAATCTTTCATCATTCAAGAGGTAATCTCTTCTCTCTATGATCAATCATGATCCCTTCTTCATTCATTTTGTAAGATTAAGAGAAGGAAGTGTTGGAATATCGAATGGAAATAACCTTGCTTGACTTCAAGAGGTAAGGGGAGTTTGCCTGAGGGATTTTCCCAATAACTATATGGTATCCGTGATTGATCTGTGTAGTTCTGTTTGAGCTTCGTTGTGACTGTAATAATGTTTCCATGCTTAGTATATGTTTGTGATGATGTATGCTTGGATGGAAAAATGTTTTCATGTATGTGGAAAACCACACTTTGATCTCTAGATCAAGTAAGGATTTTTATGCTTGATTATGGTTGAATGAGGCATGATTATTGTTTATCATAATATTGCGATCATTTTGAGCTATGACTTGACAAGTCAGTGAAGCAAAATCTTCACATTCCACATGGTATAGCCTTCGGCCATAATGGTTGCAAAAGGAAAAACATGAGCTTGTTCTTGAACTTCAATGTTTTTGAAAGCAAATAAGGGTTTTAATAATTTGTATTTTCAAAAACAAACAAGAAGTGATTTTGATCCAAGAATCAACTAAGGGTTAGGCCCTCAAGTGTTTTTAACTAAGGTAAGTATATGTTTTAATTTAGCCAAAGTTTGCTTAATCAAAATGAGTGTTTTAAGAATAAAATGATCAAAGTGATTTCATGAAAGTAAACTTAATAGGAAGTTACCTTAGGTTTAATAGGATGTCACATTCTTTTTAAAAAACTAAGTTAACATTCAATCTTCAAATTATAAAGAGGACTTTGTCCTAAAGTTTAGATTTAAATGAATCGTAGTTCGAAAACTAAATGAAATTCCATTTTCTTTTCCGCTAACTTAGATCAGGGTTTTACACTAAGTTAGTAAGCAAGAACCCTTTTAAAATTAGTTAAGGTACTTTACTTCAAGCAAGTAACAAAGTTCTTTCAAATCAAATGAGTTTTCAATTAGAAAAGTTTTCAATTAAGTCATCTAGATCACATTGCATTACATGGCTGTTGATGATTACGTTTACTTATTGTACATCACTATTATGCTTTAAAAGATGTCTTATGCTACTAATTGATTAAAATGATATATGCCGATTTATGGTATGCATGTTGGGCAGGTTGTGACATGGTGTGTCGTCTAGTGTTACTTCTGTTATTGTGTTGTGTTGATACTACATATGTTCATATGTTGTTTTGTGTGTCGTGCATGTAATTATCGTGTTTAAATCCATATATTGGTTACTCACCCTTGCCTGTACATGTTGGACACCCTGTTGTGTTTTTGGGTACGTGTACAAATGCTTCCCAATGGTCCTCTGAGTCACTTCGGGACCCTGTAGCTTGAGTTTCTTGATGTCGACGGCGAAGACGTGTGAACTGTTGACGATGAGGCCCAGCCTCATTGGTACGATGTATGCTAGGTGCTCTATTGTGCTTAGAGTTCTTTTGTCAGATCAGCTTTTAGGATTTTAATGTTTAAGTTGCGAAAGTTGGTATATGTGGTTTTGAAAAACTTTGTAAAGTTGGAGACTTCAGAATGAAAAACAATTTCAGGAAGGTTTATATGTGGTGATGAAATGATTTATGAATAAACCCAGTTATGTGTGTTGTCAAGAATGAGCGATTTTGTTATTGTGATGTGTGTATCACTTTTCCGAAGTATTATGCCGAAAAATTTTACACCTGAATTTTATGACTTAAAGTAAATTACCTTTTTCCGAAAGCAACCAGCAAATTCCCTTTTAAATTTAATTCCACACGTGTTCAATATGTAATGCCCAAGGGGGCTGTTACAGTGATAGCAGGTTGTAGCAGGGTTCAGCAGAGCAGGTTTTCCTATTCTTTTTGCTGCAACACTTTTGCTTTTCGTGACTTGATGTATACTAAGTTGTACCTTGTTTTGTCTTTATGCAAAGGTATTTCTTTTATGATATTCAAAGTCTTTTGAAAACAATGTCACATCATCGGCAAAACAAAGTTAGTGGACGCACAAGCAATATAATAATATTGGACGCAATATGAAACTAGCTTGTTGATTTTTGGACGCAAAGAAACTAACCTTCATAGATAAAGTCCAAGGACCAGTCGGACGAAACAACTAACTTTGTGGACGCATCTTTGTTTGAGAACAACTTTGTATCTTTTGGACGCAGAAAATATTCTAAGCTTTCAGTCCAGTATGAATCTTACTTATCATTTGAATCATTGGATGTTGAAGCTTACTGTACATTTGTGAGACCGTTTGTAGTCAAAACAAAGAGAAGGTCTTTTGACCTTATGGATTTTCGTAAACATATAAAAATTTTTCTAAATCATTAAAACTTTGAGGGGTCATAGACCATTACTATTTTAGTTCTAACACATGTTGCTCCATATCAATTGCATTATCCAAAGCTAGATCACCATCCTTGAGCAAAGTCATCCTTTTAGATGCATTTCTGACCTTAGCAAGCTTTTGAAAGAAAGTTGTATTCCTATCACCAAAAAAATGCCAATTGATTCTAGCTTTTTCTTCCCAAAGTTTATCTTCAAAATATAAACCTTGTTGGAGATCCACTTGAGCTTTTTGCTCTTGAAGAAACAAGTCATCAGAAAAATCATTATTTTTCAACTGATCTTGCAACCTATCCATTTCAACCAAGGCATTTTTAACCCTGAGATGAGCATCATCAAATGAGTCTTTATTCCAAATCTTCAATTCCAATTTAAGAGCTTTAAGTTTCTGAGAAAGAACAACCATTGGACAACCCACATAAGATCTACTCCAGACCTCAGCCACTATCTTACTGTAATCAGGATGATCAAGTCACATTTGATGAAATTTAAAAGAAGATGCAAAAGTTTTAACACCTCTTTTTAGAAGAAACAACAAAGGATTGTGTATTGGAACCAAAGTGGTTATGGTCCATAAACTCCTTAAGGCTTTGATTTAACAAAAGACTAAAATTGAATGAACAAAGGTTTGTTTTGGAACTTTCTAAGTCGAAAGACTTAGTATTCCTCCAAAGCCTAGCTTCTTGATCACGCTAAACTAAAAGCTTTTAACCTTCTTATTTGAGTCCAAAGACTCCTCATATATTTGCTTCATGTTTTTGGTCCAATGTAAAAGTCTATCACATTTAAATAATCTAGACAGTAACTTAGCGTGAACTTGTACTTACAACAGTTTGAATTCTTTATTCTCTCGTGTAAAAGTATCATATCCTTTGGACAAATATTCCTTGTAATCTTCGTACCAACAAAAGCGCTGAAGCCAGTCTATTCCTGACACAAGGATTTGACTATCTCCAAAAGGAAAGACAAAATCCAACTTTCAGGTACAGGGAAAAGGTGTCAGCTCTACTTTGAGCTATTGCTTGATAGTCTACTTTGCTTTTCAGAAGACCTTCAACAAGTTATCAGACTCAACGGGATAATGCATTTAATACTGAATCAGAACAGTTCTTTTTCCATCCGTTGAAGGCTAAAGTTTGCTCAAGTCTTGAAGACTATAAATACCTTCACCTTTGAAGATGCAAAGTTACATAAACATACACAAGCATACGAGAAAAAGCAAGCAATCAAAAGAAATCAAAAGCTTTCAAGCTTACTCTGTTCTTAAACTTTCATATCACTCTCTGCGAAGAGTATATTTTTAGAGTTCTGAGCTTAAATTTCAAACCCTCACACATAGTGAGTCAGTAGAACAAAACTCTTTTGAAAACCTTAGTTGGTTGAGCTTGAAGAGACTTGTCTGTAAAAGAATACTTGAGCCTAAAGAGGCATGTCTATAAAAGAATACTTAAGCCTCAAGAGGCTTGTCGTAAAAGAATTCTTAGAGTTGCTTGAAGAGGTGTTGAATACTTGTAACAAATTTTTTGTTATAGTGGAAAAAGCTCCCAAGTAGAGAGGACATGACATAGTTCTTTGGTGAAGAGTGAACCAGGATAATATCCTTGTGTCTTTCTTCTTTCCCTTATATATGTCTTAGTGTGCTTATAACTAACTCATTGGGATTGTATTGCTTTCTTAACGCATGTGTCTTTAAAAGTAAACATTCACAATTTGCGTCCAACCCTTTTGTGAAAATATATTTGCTTGCAAAAAAGTTTTAAAAATTTAAGAAATACAATTCAACCCCCCTTCTTGTGTTTCAAACAGGTTGCTTCTATTGGTATCAGAGCTTAGCCTCTAGGTTGAGCACTTAGCCATGTGATAGGAAAGATCCTACAACATATATGGTAGGACAAGGCATGCCAAGCAGCCGTCAACCTGTTATTGAAGGTGTAACACCCATTTTCGTTATACGTGTGTTAATATATGTTTACATGTTGATTTATATTCTTAGTTTAATGTTGGATGTTTAAGCATTTGATTTGGGTGACTTAGCCTTGAAAAGGAGGCATATGCTGTCAAACTAGACCATAATCGATTATGAAAAATAGTAAAAAGAAGTGAAAACACTCATAATCGATTATGGTAATCGATTATGAATAATAGCGAAATAAGCCAGAGCAGACGTAATCGATTATGATAATCGATTATGATTTAGAAAAAAAAGTCAGAGGAGCCATAATCGATTATGATAATCGATTATGATAATCGATTATGGGCATTCGAGAACGCTAATTGTCAAGTCAGAACAGTCATAATCGATTACCATAATCGATTATGACTGCGTTTTTTTGCATAAATGGGTTTTAAACCCTTATTTCGGCCCGTTTCATCTTAAACCTTTTTATAATCCTTTAAGCACGAAATAAACCCTAGTTAGCAGCCTCAAAACCTCTGCAAACCTCCTGCCTTAATCTCTTGGGATTCCCTCTTAATCCTTTTGAGATTCATAAAAAACGTAAACCGTTTTACCCTTTTTCGTTGGGGAATCGTTGTAGCTGATACGAAATCTTTGTGCAGTCGTTCTTCTTTGTTCTAGTTAACCTTAATGGGTTAAAATTGAGGTAAATTCGTGAACCCTTATCGCTTCTCCAATTCTCCTTGAATTTTCTTGATTTAGGGATTGATTATGAACATTTTTGGGTCCTATTTGGCACCCTCATGCGGCAAGTGTATTGATCCAAGGACAAGACAACTATTCCTCATCTTTGTTCTAGTTTGAGTCTTCTTGTTGTGATCAAGCATTTGAGCCATGAGGCAGAGCCAAGAACGAATCTCGCACTCTTTTCTTCCTCGGATTTCGTTTTGTCGTACCAGGTATGGGGGAGAAGGTCGATATGAATATAGATGTAGGGGTAACGTAAGATGAAGGGTTAACCCATGACCCAAATAATAAGTTGATGTACGATGATTGATTTTTGAGATATTATCTCTGTATTCATGAATGTCTAGGGATGTTGTTAATTGACTATATGTGATATTCTTCATTCTGATGATTATTGAATGTGATTTATCATTGTTATGGCATGATTATGTGTGCTGTTTGCATGTTCATGTTGATGATGATGAACTATGATGGATGGCTACGTTGTTTAAGCCTTGAAAGTAGACGTTAAATTAATCTTAAGTCATATATTAAGTTATAGGTCCATGAAAATTCATAATAAATGGAGTTAGTATGAGAGGTGAGGATGATAGCCAAGGATTTTTAGGTCTAACATATAGGTGTTGATCTGTGAGTGTTAAAAATATTCAAGGTTAGAAATACGCTTAAAACTAGGTATGACAGCTACTGTAACAGGGGTGATAATCGATTAATACGTAGTAATAATCGATTATTAGGTTAGCAATAATCGCCTATTAGATTGATAGTATTGAACATAATGGAAAATAGTTGATTTTTGGATATGAGTGAAACCACATGATCTTGCATATTTAAATAAAGGAAGTAAGTGAAGAACGTGATAATCTAAAGAATATATTTGAGGATAGTAATGAAATTAAGATAAGAACATTAATGAGAATAATAGTAAGAAAAATAGAGATAGAAGCTCAGTTAACTCAGATAAAGATGCTAGTGTAATGATGTGTTACTATTAGTGGTGATGATAAAGATGGTAACGATGGGTTATCGTCGCATGATGATTGTGTTCATCGTTGATGCTCAAGGTTATTAATCATTGTGAATGATTACGATGAAGGATCGTTGGACATGTGATTGCATGTTTGCTCGACATTGCATGCATCATTGCATAGAAGATGTCGATGGGTAACGATGAATCGCGACGGTGGAGGCCACGATGGGTGTTATCCCAGCCTTGAGGGTAGAGTCCGGTAAGAAGGTTCCACATGGCATGGACTTGCAACCCGTGGCCGGAGCGTTCTATAGACAACCTGACTACCCTGACGAGCCACTGTATGTTTTCCGGATTGGTGAGAGTATCTGTGGCGATCATCTCATATGGTGATGCGTCCCTGTTGGTTAAACAGATATGTACTCCTAGTCGTCTTTCCGGAGTTAAAGTTAATGGATCCACATGTGCATGGAGTAGTGATGTTGCATAGCATTGCACGCATTCGTTAACATGACATATTATGTTTATATGATTGTGTGTTGTACGCTCATCTTATTAACTACTCTGCTACCATTTATATTCATATATATATGACTTCTCACTCCTTACTTTTGTTGTTCTATGCATGTACCTTGTTTATGTAGAGGAGGGTGAGCCAGCTGTTGAGGAGTGATCCCAAGGAGATCGCTGCTCGTAGTTTGGTTGTTAGTTTGTTAGTTGGTTTTTAGTTTTTATCCGATGTATTATCGGTATCTTGTATTATTAGCTCTGATATGTGACATCGGGTTTCGGGTTTAGTTATTTCCGCAGTTAATGTATTTTAAATGTTTAAAACTTATTTGGTGTATACGGTTAATTGTTTTGCATAATTTGATACTTTCTACTCTTTAAACAAGTTTTTATTTTAACACATTTTTGAATTAAAGACTTGTATGATCTTTTATATTAATTATCATGTATGGGGTAGTGGGTGTCACATTTAGTGGTATCAGAGCCGGTCTGTCCTACAGGCCGGGGTATGTGTGTTGTGTTCTCTTCTGTGTCCTCTTATATGATTATCTATACCTATTATAGATGATGATATAGGATTATAGGACTTAGTCTTCCCTTATTTTTGACTTCTTGTATCAAGTGGTTCACGTTGGACGATGGCGGAAGCTGTGGAAGGTAGTAATGATCGCTTGATTGGTGAATCTCTGGAGTTACTGGCTAATGTTATGGAGCTGAGTCAGAACCGCCATGAGGTAGCATTTGTAAATCCTAAGGACCCTAAATTTCTTTCTGCCAACCAAGTGAAGGCTTCTATTAGAGAAGAGGCCCAAGTATACATGATCCTGACTTCCCTGGAAGTAGAGGGCAAATCTAAGGTTGAGGATGTGCTAGCTGTGAGAGAGTTTCCTGAGGTTTTTCCTGATGATGTTTATAGTCTACCGCCTGAGAGGGATGTTGAGTTCACCATAGACTTAGTGCTAGGCACAGGGCCTATCTCTATATCACCTTATAGGATGTCCCCTCTAGAGCTAGCTGAGTTGAAGAAACAGTTAGAGGAGTTGCTTCAGAAACAGTTTGTTAGGCCTAGTGTGTCTCCGTGGGGAGCGCCGATGTTGTTAGTGAAAAAGAAAGATGGTAGCATGAGGTTATGTGTCGACTATCGACAATTGAACAAGGTGACAGTTAAGAATAGGTACCCTCTCCCTAGGATATATGATCTTATGGATCAGCTGATAGGAGCCTGTGTGTTTTCTAAGATAGATTTGAGATTAGGTTACCATCGAATCCAGGTCAAGTCTGAGGACATTCCAAAGACTGCGTTCAGAACGCGTTATGGCTACTACGAGTACCTAGTTATGCCTTTTGGTGTGACTAATGCTCCTGCTGTGTTAATGGATTACATGAACAAGATCTTTCACCCGTAATTGGATAGGTTCGTAGTCGTCATCATAGACGATATCTTAGTATACTCTAAGACTAAGGAAGAGAATAAGGAACACCTGAGGATCGTTTTACTGACCCTTAAGGAAAAACAGTTGTATGCTAAGTTGTCCAAGTGTGACTTTTGGTTAGATGAGGTGAGTTTCTTAGGACACATCATCTCTAAAGGAGGGATAGCCGTAGACCCAGCTAAGGTGGAAACAGTGCTCCATTGGGAAGCACCTAAGTCAGTGACCGAGATTAGGAGTTTGTTGGGTTTAGTCGGGTACTATAGGAGGTTTATAGAAGGGTTCTCTAAGATATCCTTACCTTTGACCCGCCTTACTAAGAAAGGACAAATCTTTGTTTAGGACTCTAAGTGCGAGGCAAGCTTTCAAGAGTTAAAGGATAAATTGACATCCGCACCAATATTAGTTTTACCCGACCCTACTAAACCTTTTATAGTATACTGTGATGCTTTAAAGCAAGGTTTAGGTGGTGTGTTGATGCAGGATGGCCAGGAAGTAGCTTATGCTTCTAGGCAGCTAAAGATGCATGAGAAGAACTACCCTACCCATGTCTTGGAATTAGGAGCCGCAGTGTTTGCCTTAAAGATCTGGAGGCACTATCTTTATGGAGCAAGGTTTGAGGTTTTTAGTGATCATAAGAGTTTGAAATATCTGTTTGATCAGAAAGAGTTGACTATGAGGCAACGTAGGTGGATGGAATTTCTTAAGGATTATGAGTTTGAGTTGAGTTACCACCTAGGTAAAGCCAATGTAGTGGCTGATGCTTTGAGTAGGAAAGCCTTACATGTTTCAGCCTTCATGGCTTAAGAGATGGATTTGATCGAGGAGTTTAGAGACTTGAGTTTAGCTTGGGAAGTTACCCCTAAGAGCTTTAGGCTAGGAATGTTGAAAATGACTAGCAGTTCGATAGGTCAGATTAGAGAAGGGCAGAAGATAGATGTATACCTTTTAGACCAGAGAGAGTTGATTGCTCAGGGTAGAAACCTTAGTTTCAGGATAGAGTTTGTATACCTGATGTTCCAGAGATTAGGAAGTTGATTCTTGAGGAGGGACATAGGAGTGGTTTGAGTGTTCACCCAGGAGCCACAAAGATGTATCAAGATCTGAAACGGATGTTTTGGTGGCCTGGAATGAAAAAGGATGTGGCTGAGTTTGTGTATGCTTGCTTAGTATGTCAAAAGGCTAAGATAGAACACCAGAAACCTTCGGGTAAGATGCAGCCTTTGAGTATCCCTGAGTGGAAGTGGGATAATATCTCTATGGATTTTGTGTCTGGACTCCCCAGGACACCAGTTGGTTGTGATGCCATATGGTTTGTGGTGGATAGGTTAACCAAATCTGCCCATTTCATTCCTATGAACATGGAATATCCATTAGAGAAGCTGACTAGTTTGTATATCAAGGAGATAGTTAGATTGCATGGTGTACCCTCTAGCATACTTTCAGATAGAGATCCTAGATTTACCACTAGATTTTGGAACAGTTTGCATGAGGCTTTAGGGACCAAGCTTAGACTGAATTCAGCTTACCACCCGCAAACCGACGGTCAGTCTGAGAGAACCATCCAATCCTTAGAGGACCTGTTGAGAGCTTGTGTGCTAGAGCAGTCTGGTAGTTGGGATAAGTTCTTACCCCTTACAGAGTTAACCTACAACAGTAGTTTCCATTCCAGGATTGGGAAGGCACCTTATGAAGCTTTGTATAGGAGGAGATGTAGGATGCCCTTGTGTTGGAATGAGCCTGGTTAGAATGTTGTGTTAGGACCTGAGGTAGTGCACGAGACTACAGAAAAAGTGAGAATGATACAAAAAAAGATGAGGGTGGCACAGAGTAGGCAAAAGAGTTACCGTGATAAGAAAAGGAAAGCTCTCGAATTCCAGGAAGGGGACCATGTGTTCTTGCGAGTTACTCCAACAACTAGGGTTGGTAGAGTAATGAAAGCGAGGAAACTTACACCAAGATTCATTGGTCCTTACCAAATTCTGAAAAGAGTCGGTGAAGTTGCCTACCAGATAGCCTTACCCTCGTTTTTGTGAAACCTCCATAATGTGTTCCACGTGTCTCAACTCAGAAAGTACATTCGTGACCCAAGCCATAGGATAAGACCCGATATGATTCTGTTAAAGGAGAACTTGACTTTTGAGGCACTACCACTTCGGGTTGAGGATCAAAGGATTAAGCAGCTGAGAGGAAAGGGGATTTCATTGGTCAAGGTTGTTTAGGGTGGAGCTACAGAAGAAAGTGCTACTTGGGAGTTGGAAAGCAAGATGAAGGAGTCTTATCCACATCTGTTTACTCAAGGTTAGTAGAAATTTCGAGGACGAAATTTTTATAAGGGGATGGAGTAGTAACACCCTAATTTTTGTTATACGTGTGTTAATATACGTTTACATGTTGATTTATATTCTTAGTTTAATGTTGGATGTTTAAGCATTTGATTTGGGTGTCTTAGCCTTGAAAAGGAGACATATGCTGTCAAACTAGACCATAATTGATTATGAGAAATAGTAAAAAGAAGTCAGAACACTCATAATCGATTATGGTAATCGATTATGAATAATAGCGAATTAAGCCAGAGCAGACGTAATCGATTATGATAATCGATTATGATTTAGAAAAACAAGTCAAAGGAGCCAATAATCGATTATGGGTATTCGAGAACGCTAATTGTTAAGTCAGAACAATCATAATCGATTACCATAATCGATTATGATTGCGTTTTTCTGCAGAAACGGGTTTTAAACCCTTATTTCGGCCCGTTTCATCTTAAACCTTTTTATAAACCTTTAAGCATGAAATAAACCCTAGTTAGCAGCCTCTAAACCTCTGCAAACCTCCTTCCTTAATCTCTTGGGATTCCCTCTTAATCCTTTTGAGATTCGTCAAAAACGTAAACCGTTTTAACCTTTTTCGTTGGAGAATCGTAGTAGCTGATACGAAACCTTTGTGCAGCCGTTCTTATTTGTTCTAGTTAACCTTAATGGGTTAAGATTGAGGTAAATTCGTGAACCCTTGTCTCTTCTCCAATTCTCCTTGAATTTTCTTTACTTGGGGACTGATTATGAATGTTTTTGGGTCCTATTTGGCACCCTCATGCATTAAGTGTATTGAACCAAGGACAAGACAACTATTCCTCTTCTTTGTTCTAGATTGAGTCTTCTAGTTGTGATCAAGCGTTTAAGCCCTGAGACGGAGCCAAGAATGAATCTCGCACTCTTTTTTTCCTCGGATTTCATTTTGTCATACCAGTTATGGGGGGAAAAGGTTGATATGAATATAGGTGTAGGGGTAGCGTAAAATGAAGGGTTAACCCATGACCCTAATAATATGTTGATGTATGATGTATGATTTTTGAGATAGTATCTCTATATTCATGAATGTCTAGGGATGTTGTTAATTGACTATATGTGATATTCTTCATTCTGATGATTATTGAATGTGATTTATCACTGTTATGGCATGATTATGTGTGCTGATTGCATGTTTCATGTTGATGATGATGAACTATGATGGATGGCTACATTGTTTAAGCCTTGAAAGTAGACGTTATATTAATCTTAAGTCATAGATTAAGTTATAGGTCCATGAAAATTCATAATAAATGGAGTTAGTATGACAGGTGAGGACGATAGCTAAGGATTTTTAGGTCAAACATATAGGTGTTGATTTGTGAGCATTAAAAATATTAAAGGTTAGAAATACACTTAAAACTAGGTATGACAGCTGCTGTAACAGGGGTGATAATCGATTACTATGTAGTAATAATCGATTATCAGGTTAGCAATAATCGACTACCAAATTGATAGTATTGAACATAATGGGAAATAGTTGATTTTTGGATATGAGTGAAACCACATGATCTTGCATATTTAAATAAAGGAAGTAAGTGAAGAACGTGATAATCTAAAGAATATATTTGAGGATAGTAATGAAATTAAGATGAGAACATTAATGAGAAAAATAGTAGAAAAATAGAGATAGAAGCTTAGTTAACCCAGACAATACTTAATAAAGATAAAGATGCTAGTAGTAATGATGTGCTACTATTAGTGGTGATGATAAAGACGATAACGATGGGTTATCATCAGATGATGATTGCGTTCATCATTGATGGTCAAGGTTATTAATCATTGTGAATGATTACGATGAAGGATGGTTGGACATGTCATTGCATGTTTGTTCGACATTTCATGCATCATTGCATAGAAGATGTTGATGGGTGGAAAGCAAACGATGAATCACGATGGTGGAGGCCGTGATGGGTGTTATCTCGGCCTTGAGGGTAGAGTCGTGTAAGAAGGTTCCACATGGCATAGACTTGCAACCCGTGGCTGGAGCGTTCTTTTGACAACCTGACTACCCTGATGAGCCACTGTAAGTTTTCAGGATTAGTGGGAGTATATGTGGCGATCATCTGGTATGGTGATGCGTCCCTGTTGGTTAAACAGATATGTACTCGTAGTCGTCTTTCCGGAGTTAAAGTTAATGGATCCACATGTGCAAGGAGTAGTGACGTTGCATAGCATTGCACGCATTTGTTAACATGACATATTATGTTTATATGATTGTGTGTTGTATGCTCATCTTATTAACTACTCTGCTACCGTTTATATTCATATATATATATATATATATATATATTTTACTTCTCACTCCCTACTTTTGTTGTTCTATGCATGTACCTTGTTTATGCAGAGGAGGGTGAGCCAGCTGCTGAGGAGTGATCCCGAGGAGATCGCTGCTCGTAGTTAGGTTGTTAGTTTGTTAGTTGGTTTTTAGTTTTTATCCGGTGTATTATCGGTACCTTGTATACTAGCTCTGATATGTGACATCGGGTTTCGGGTTTAGTTATTTCCGCAGTTAATTTATTTTAAATGTTTAAAATTTATTTGGTGTATACGGTTAATTGTTTTGGATAATGTGATACTTGCTACTCTTTAAACAAGTTTTTATTTTAACACGTGTTTGAATTAAAGACTTGTATGATCTTTTATATTAATTATCATGTATGCGGTCGTGGGTGTCACAGAAGTTACTTCCATGACTAGACCTTCGTTCTTCAACGGAACCCACTACTTGTACTGAAAGGAGAGATTCAAAGGTTTCATCTTGAGTACAAACTCTGCTCTTTGGGCAAGAATAACAAATGATCCAAATGTGTGTCTCGATGCTGATGGTTTAGAAAAAGTTAAAGAAGAATGGACTGACACTGAGATTGCTAAAATGGAACAAAATCACAAACCTAAATATGCTTTGATGTACTCCCTAATTACAGACGAATTCTAGAAGATTCATGCATGTGAATCAACTAAACAAATCTGGGATACCTTGTCAAATCTCCATGAGGGGACTACCAAGGTGAAAGATTCAAAGATTATCGTGTTGGTTGGCCAGTATGAGATGTTCACTATGGCTGAAGGAGAGTCCATTCTGGACATGATGGGTCATTTTCAGACGATCATAAACAACTTGAAGTCCCTTGGAAAAGTTTATACTACCAAGGAAAATGTCACTAAAATCCTTAGGAGCTTGCCTAAGGAGTGGAGGCCACTCATTATTGCAATCACCCAGGCCAAAGATCTTTCTACTTTGACCTTGGATGATCTAGTGGGTACGATATAAGTTCATGAGCAAGAGCTTAATCTTGACAATCATGGAAAGAAAAACAAAGGGATTGCCTTAAAAGCTCAAAAGTCCAGCAGATCAAAGGCTTTAAAAGCTGATGAGTCAAGCGATGAGGCTGATCAAACTGATAATGAAGCATGTAATACCTCAATTTTCACTGCTTTTAATATCGGTAAATTATATAATTGCGTTTATAGTTTTATCTGAGGATTAGAAAGTGAATTTAAAAAAACTAAGACCACATTCATAATCTACGTCATCGTAGAGAGCTACAATTAAATTTTAGGTTGACAATTCAGACGGAGTCTGGTATGAGTTTTCACTGACAGTAAGATTTTACTGATCAGAAGACCTAATTTTGACTCATGAACGAAATAGTTAGGCTTAGAATCAAATTTCCAACAACTTTGGTAAAATCGGTTTTTCGCACTAAAATGTGAATCAATATATATTATGTGGGCAAACCTTAAATCGTGTAATTAACGAAGCTGAATACATATTTATCGGGACTCACTAATGGATAAACTTGAAGTCACATCAAGTCAAATCACATGGGAAGGCATGCCAGTGTCATGATGGCGTTCTAAAATATCTGAATGCGTTTACACCGCGAAAAGACCAAAATACCCTTGGTCTTTCTCCTAAATGACACTTTTGTCCCTAAAGGAAAAGACCGTTTTGCCCCTAGGAACTTATGAAAACCCATCCTTGCCCTCACCCTCATCATTACCTCTAGAAAATATCTAGATATTTATAAAGTTAGAGGTGGAAAGACCATTTTACCCTTAGTCTTTCATTTTAATTCCAATTTTGTCCCTAGGTAAAATGACTATTTTGCCCTTAAGTGAACAAACATTTGGACACCCTTGTCCCTCCCACTTCTCACGCATAAGACCACTCCATGAAGCCATCCTCCCACTTTTTCTACATCTTCATCATTTCTCTTAAGCTTTCATCATTTCTCAAAGTAAGAACTTAGCAAAATTTGTGAAGAAACCACTTGATTCTTGGCCCATTTTCATCACTCAAGAGGTATGATTACTCTCTTTGATCCATGAGTTTCATGTTCTTCACTTACTTCTTGTTCTTTCATCCATGATCAACATGTTTAAGTTTCTAACTTCAATCTTCAAAAATCTCTAGAAAATCATAGAAAAATCCATTTAATGTGAAATCAATTTCTATGATCTAGTCTCATCATCCTCTATCACAATCCAAGAGCATGTAATCAAATAACATGCCTAGCCTATTTATCTAGGAGAGGCCGAACCCTAAGACTTATGGGGGAAAATGAGTTTTCTTCAATTTTGTGAAATGATACTTGATTTCACCTCTTTCATTCTATGATCGTTGAATCCAAAAGATTAGAAAACCAAATCAAATTCTAACCTATTTTTCTCAATGATGGCCGAACCCTACCCT
The DNA here is from genome assembly GCA_039655645.1 of Ammopiptanthus mongolicus. NCBI lineage: Eukaryota > Viridiplantae > Streptophyta > Magnoliopsida > Fabales > Fabaceae > Ammopiptanthus > Ammopiptanthus mongolicus. The sequence continues at coordinate 64,379,072 of CM077345.1, forward strand.
TGTTGGTTGAAGGGGTTTTGGTTCAAATCTTTGATAAGTGATTAAGGATTATGTCTTAATCATGCTTAAGGATCATTCATCCAAGAGTTAGTAAAGTTTTAACACCTCTAGCCTATTTTTCTAAAAAGGGGCCGAACCCTAACTTTGTAGGAACTAGATGAGTTTTGTTGAAATTGTATTAATTTCTGGTTGTCATTTGTTGTGAAGGATCAGACGGTGTTTGATTATTCTAAAGCGTGTACGGCTGCCAGTTGCGGAGCCACAGTCGGAGTTGCATGGGAAAGCATGCAGGAAACTGTTCAGGTGGGGTAAAAACCACAATATTGTCGGGGAGGCAAGAATAAAAGAATTTATATTGATATGCATAGGGCGACCTAAGCCCTACTAGTGGTCGAGTGACCGATAAATTGATTTTATGCTATGTCGAGGTTGTATGCTGTGTGTTAGTATGCTTAATATGATATATGTGATACGTATGTCGTGCCTAGTAACATGCTTAGGATTACTTGATTACTTACCTATGAGTTGATGAGTTGATATGCTTACATGAGTATTTAGTATGATGAACATGATTATTGAACATGATTATGGTTGCTTATGATATGATGTTGTGATTACTGTTGTATGAGTAGCGATAGGCAGTAAATTCTGATAACTTTGGGAGATGAACATGTGATGAGGAATTTGAGGATATATATGTTTTAGTGCTCAACCTAGAGATTCTGTTGATGTAATTATGTTGAGACATAAAGTTGATACCCGGTTAAGCCGGAGAAAGTTGGTCATAGTTGTGTACGAGTTGTGGTTGAGACACTAAGTTGTTGATCCCGAGATGAGTTTGTGAGGTTCATGTTGCATCGTTCTTGTTCATCACTGTGTTGGCGTATGGTCGATCGATCTTGCCTGTGGGGAGATGATCGTACCCACAAGTTGAGTTGTTAATGGGCGAATGTCCCGACCTGGCCTGCGGGCGGGGGATATGTCATTACCGACTGGCGAATGTTCTGACCTGACCTGCGGGCGGGGAGATATGTCGTTATCGACGTCATGATCCTCCACAGTTTCATGGGGATTCTGATCCGGAGAAGGCTGATTTATGGCTGCAAGAATTGGAAAAGATCTTTGTTGTTCTACGCTGCGCCGAGGAAGTGAAGGTTACCTATGCTGCCTTTCTGCTTTTAGGAGATGCAGAATACTAGTGGAGAGGAACTAGACAACTGCTGGAAGCCAACAATCAGGAGGTCACTTGGGGAGTATTTCGCACCAAGTTTCTGGACAAGTACTTTCCCTAGAGTGTCAGGACCGAGAAAGAGCAAGAGTTTCTGAGGCTGCAGCAAATGGACATGACCATTGGAGAATATGTGGCGAAGTTTGAATCACTCGCCAAATATTTTCGCTTTTTCCAAGCCCAACCTGATGAACACTTGAAATACGAGTGGTTCGAAGGAGGCTTGCGTTTCGAGATCAAGGAGTCTATGTGAGGAGTCTATGTTACCACTCGAGATTCGTAACTTTCAAGCCTTGGTGGAGAAGTGTAGAAAATTTGAGAAGATGAGAAGAGGAAGGGACAACACGGGTAATGTGGGAGGACCGTCTAGGTCCAGAAACCCGAACCATTACCAGAACCAGAAGGGGAAACAGTCCCATAAAAAGCCATATTCCCGACCCCAAGGGAGTAATTGAAATCAATAATCCTATCGCCCTGTTGCTTCTGCCTATGGTGGTTGGAGTGGGAACGACTAGAATTAAGGACAAGCCCAGAAATGCTTCAAGTGTGGGAAACAAGGTCATACAACGAAGAACTGCATGCTGAAGGGAGTTCTATGTTTCCAGTGTGGGAAGATAGGACATTTCGCAAGGGAATGCACTACACCAAAGTCCGATTCGGTCGTCAACAATGTGCGAGTTGCTAGACCGACGGCGAGGGCAAGAGTTTACACCATGAGTGGTGCTGATGCTTCAAAATCGGATGATCTCATACAATGTAGTTTCGACATAGCTGTTAATCTCCTAACTATACTATTTGATTCGGCTACTACAAATTCATTTATCTCTTTGGATTGTGAAAGACTTCTGTACTTGCCTGTTTCTTCACTGTCGTTTGATTTGATTGTTTCTACCCCAACTGCTAAGCCTGTTACTGTGAATTCAGTATGTTTGAGCTGTCCTATTGTTATCCATGATAGGAAATTTCATATTGATTTGATATGTTTGCCTTTGACACAATTGGATGTGATCCTAGGCATGGATTGGTTAACTTTCAACCATATCCTTTTAGACTGTGTATACAAAACCTTAGTTTTTCCTGATCCTGAGATTTCTGGATTTTTAACTGCCAAACAAGTAAGAGCTTCTTTGAAAGAAGGAGCTCAGAGATACATGCTTTTACCCTGTTTAGAAGTCGAGAGGGACGTTGTTTTGAGCGATGTGCCGGTTGTGAAAGATTTTCTGGAAGTATTTCCCGAGGATGTTCCAGGGTTACCACCTGTGAGAGATATCGAGTTTTCGATTGACTTAGTTCCGGGATCCGGTCCGACCTCCATCGCTCCATATAGGATGTCACCTACAGAGTTAGCAGATCTGAAAGCTCAACTAGAGGATTTGTTGTCTAAGAAATTTGTGAGACCGAGTGTATCCCCATGGGGAGCACCAGTGTTGTTGGTGAGGAAGAAGGACGGAGGTTCAAGACTCTGTGTAGATTACCATCAATTCAACAAGGCAACGATCAAGAACAAGTATCCTCTACCTCGCATAGATGATCTGATGGATCTACTCCGAGGAGCTGTTGTCTTTTCAAAGATTGACCTGAGATCTGGTTATGACCAGATTGGAGTGAAGACTGAGGATATACCTAAGACCGCATTCAGGACTCGTTATGGTCACTATGAGTACCTTGTGATGCCTTTTGGAGTGACGAATGCACCTGCTCTCTTCATGGACTATATGAACCGGATTTTTCATCCATTTCTAGATAAGTTCGTTGTCATGTTCATCGATGATATTCTCATCTACTCGAATAGTCCCGAGGAGCACGAGGAACACCTGCAACAAGTTTTACAGATCCTTCACGAGAATAAGTTGTACGCAAAGCTGTCTAAGTGCATATTTTGGATGGATGAAGTAAAGTTCTTAGGGCACGTGATTACGAAGGAAGGAATCGCCATTGACCCTACGAAAGTGGAAGCAGTACTTTTATGGGAAAAACCCAAGACTATGACAGAAATCCGCAGTTTCGTTGGCTTAGCGGATTATTACAGAAGATTTATCGAAGGATTCTCAAAGACTGTTGCGCCGTTGACTCAACTTACGAGGAAGGACCAACCTTTTGCTTGGACTGACAAATGTGAGGAAAGTTTCCCGAAGATGAAGGAACGTTTGACAACCTCGCCCGTTATAGTGTTACCCAAACCGGACGGCCCATATGAAGTATACTGTGATGTTGCGCATCAGGGATTAGGATGTGTACTTATACAACTTCGAAAGGTTGTAGCCTATGCTTCGCGCCAATTGAAAACTCGTGAGAGCAATTACCCAACGCACGACCTCGAGTTAGCTGGTGTGGTTTTTGCACTAAGGATCTGGAGACACTACTTGTACTGATCTAAGTTTGATGTCTTTAGTGACCACAAGAGTTTGAAATATATGTTCGACCAAAAAGAGCTTAACATGAGGCAGAGACGATGGATGGAGTTTCTTAAGGACTACGATTTCACTTTGCTATACCACACTAGAAAAGCAAATGTCGCTGCAGACGCTTTGAGTCGGAAGACCCTGCATATCTCTGCAATGATGGTTAAAGAGTTAGAGTTGATTGAGCAGTTTCATGATCTCAATCTAGTTATGGAAGTGAACAATGAGAAGATTAGTTTGGGAATGATCAAGGTATCTAGTGGACTGATGGTAACGATCTGAGAACAACAAACAACTGATGAGTACCTTAAAGAGAAAAAAGAGTTACTTGGTCAAGAGAAGGTTGCAGAGTTCAACTTGGGACAGATGACATCTTGAGATACAATGGACGGGTATGTGTACCTAGCAACCCAGAGATAAGGAAAATGATTCTGGAGGAAGCACATAAGAGCAAGTTAATTATTCACCCTGGATCATCCAAAATGTATCAAGATCTGAAACAGAGGTTTTGGATGAAGCAAGTGGCCGAGTACTTAGCATTATGTCTGACTTGTCAGAAAGCAAAAGTAGAACATCAACGACCTGGTGGAATGCTTCAATCCTTGGATATGCCCGAAAGGAAATGGGAGAGCATCTCAATGGATTTTGTGGTAGGTTTACCAAGAGCTTCTAAGAGTTTTGATTCAATTTGGGTGATCGTTGATAGACTAACGAAGTCAGCACATTTCTTACCTATTAAGATCAACTACACAGCGGAGAAGTTAACCGAGCTGTATATCAAGGAGGTGATCAGACTACATGGGGTACCGTGAAGTACCATTTCAAGTAGAGACCCAAAGTTTACTTCATGTTTTTGGCAAAATCTACATCAAGCGTTAGGAACAAAGTTGAGGTTGAGTTCATCATAACACCCTCAAACGGATGGACAGACAAAGAGAACAATACAATGTTTGGAAGATTTGCTGAGGGCTTGTGTCCTAGACCATAGTGGAAGCTGGGATGATCTTTTGCCTTTTATCGAGTTCACATACGATAACAGTTTTCATTCTAGTATAGGGATGGCACCCTATGAGGCTCTGTACGGACGAAAGTGTCAGACACCGTTGTGTTGGTACGAGGATGGAGAGAGTATGATTTTGGGCCCTGACCTTGTGTAGCAGACAACCGAAAAGGTTAAGCAAATCCGTGAAAAGATGAAGACAGCACAAAGCAGACAGTGGAGCTACTCTGAAAGACGGAGGTGACCCCTCGAATTTCAAGAAGGTGAACACGTGTTCCCGAGAGTCACACCTACAACTGGGGTAGGTAGAGTTATAAAGTCCAGAAAACTTACTCCCAAATTCATTGGGCCTTACCAAATTCTTTGTCGTATTGGTCCAGTAGCTTACCAGATTGCCTTACCACCTTTTCTCTCCAATATTCATAATGTTTTCCATGTCTCACAACTTAAGAAGTATATTCCTTATTCTTCCCATGTAATCGAACCCGATGTAGTCCAATTACGAGAAAACTTGTCTTATGAGACATCACCTATACGAATCGATGATAAGAGGATCAAGCAACTCAGGAGCAAACAAATCTCCTTAGTCAAGGTTGTTTGGAATGAAGGGACTGGAGACGCAACGTGGGAACTCGACGACAAGATGAGATTACAATATCCTGATCTTTTTCTGGGTACGTAATTTCGAGGAGGAAAAATTTTTTTTTTTAGAGGGGTAGTAATGTAACACCCCGATTTTTAACTGCTTTTAATATCGATAATATATATAAATAAGTTTTTATTCCGAGGTTTTAGAAAATGAAATTAAATAAACCAAGATCATATTCATACTCTACGGCATCGTAGGGAGTTACGGTTATTTTGGGTTGAAAATTCAGATGGAGACTGAGACGACCCTCCTCTCTTAGGAGGATAATCCCATTAGTCAAAATCTCTTATTACTATTAACTATGCCTAGCCGTATATAAAGCGACAGCGTGGTAAAACAAACCGCGTTGCGGAAACAAAACAACATAAACAAGAATGGTAAGCATAGCAAACGATGATCAGAGTATAAAGCTCAAAATAAGCATATACGTAACTGTACAATAACATACATAAGTTAGCCCCATTAGTAGGGCACTGTACATAATTATACATACCGTCGGGTAGTAAACCAAAAATACATCAAGAGTCAAAAGAGAAACACTCGAAGCTCACCAGCAACCCCTGTCCCCTCTCAAAATACATGAAAAAGCACTCAGCTCACTCCCTAGGACGCACTGGCAGGCTCTCACCATCAGTGGTGAGGATGCCCTGAGCTACCTTGACCCTCGCCATGAGTACACCGGTACCGCACAATCGGCTCATACTCAGACGAAGAACTAGACACTACGATCCTCCACCAGCGGTAGGTCCTCAAGTAATGCTCGGTCCTCCTACGCTAGCCCCGGTAGACATAACCTCTCCTGCTAGTAACGACTGATAATTGGGGTGTTGCCCAAGTGTGGTCCTGCTCCCTCTGCCTCGGAGGTCGCCACATCCTCGGAAAGGGAAGGAACGGGTAGATACGATAGGGACCAATAATATCTACATATGGAGGTGTACCGCTCCGAAACATCAGGCCGACTTGCCCTGTATAGACCACCACAAAGGTAGAGGGGTCTACCCGCCATCCCCTCTCATCATGGTATATGATCTCAATGTCTCCCAGCACCGGCATCCGCGGTGCCCCCGTGATCAAAGGGTGAAGTCTCGGATCCATGATACGCCTCAGCTGGCTCATCGTCTTCAAGCGAATCCATACCCAAAAACAAGGAAAACAGAAGGGAGATAAGAAATACAGTGCCTTATAAGGTCGGAAAACAACAGTAATGGAGTAAACAAGTATAGCAGATAACACATAACAGATATAGCAAATATAGCATTTACATCATTCCAACACGCATCTCCGAAGACAGCATATGCAACAAGCATCCATCCCATGAGACTCACACTCAGATCAAACCTCTAGACCGGTATACTAATCCCATGCAGCATGTCGGCCGAAAAACGCACTTCTGCCGGTTCCCAACTGGAACGGTTCCACACCCGAACAAGTCCACACCGGAACAGGTTCTGTGCCGGAATGGAGTTAGCATGCCCAAGAAACCGAATCGCTTGCCGTGACCAATAAGAGTGCATCCCTTTCCATACCGGAACTGGGGTATCTCGGTCGGCTCGAAATATTAGCCTGGAACAATGGAAAGCTCTAGCATTAGTCGGGCCAACCGGACTGGATCAGGCGTCACGACAGGAAAGGAGCTACCTCATCCGTCACTCTAAACTATTCCCGACACCGGCAACATCCCCAAGGCCACTCACTTGACCGCCCCATCTACTTTTTGTACCCGCACTCAGGTACCGCTAACCTCATATGATGCTGGCAGCCTATACTACCTGTCACACTGCCTCGCCACTTGGCAGCTGAAAATGATATACAGCAAACATCCTCAACGAGTTTGATACAGGATCTCATGCCTAAGCTGTCAACCTAATCAAAACATCACAATGCCGCTACATCCACACGGCCACAACCTCGACGCCACTCGTCCACGAGCCACAACTCAAACAACACGGCACACGGCCTCAAGAAGTCAGCATAGCAGCAACGGCACCATTCACGATATCAACTCAACAACAACACGGCACACAACCAAACTTATTCTACGCCATTCCGCCACAACTCTCAATATTACAGCATACAGCATAGTAACATCAATAACATCATAGTAGCAGTAACATCAACAATAGCGACCGAGACGCCGGGCTAGAGTTCTGTGACATGAACGGACTTTGTGTCCTATATGCGAGTCTAGTGTCTGCGATGCCGGCCTAGTACATTGTGGATTGAGCACTCGAACTACGTGTCCTGTGTTTTGAAAAAGAGAAAGAACACAACTCTCAATATTACAGCATACAACATAGTAACATCAATAACATCATAGTAGCAGTAACATCAACAATAGCATATAAGCAGCTAGCAACATATCACATATACCAACTAGCATATAGGCAAACAGATAGCAACAACAACAGCCAACATCATACAGTCATACGTCAGCAAACATCCTCAATTCATAGTTCTTTAACCTAGGGTTTCCAAACTTAACGGCGATAGCCCAAAGTAAGCTAAACCTAGGGTTTAGATACTTTATTAAGGCTCAACCACTAGTAGGGTTATGGCTTCCCTATGCATAGCAGAAATCACAACTACACTACTCTTGCCTTCCCGACGGCAGCAATACTCTCTCTCCCCACCTAAACTGTCGACACGCAAATCCACCGGCTTGCTTCCTCTCTCTCAAGCTCGCAACCGACCTTCAATGGTAGCTTCAAGAACAGCTCCAAATCTAGCACCACTGCGAGCACGAACTTTGCCCTAATCACGAGCACACACATGCATCATAGTCTTAGCCCCAGGGCAAGCTCAAAAATCCAAGAAAAAGGGTAAAGACTCGAAGAACATGTGTCAGGGATTCGAGTTTACCTCAGGCGAATCGAAAAACCAATCCGTTAGAGTTGTAGATAACTCAGCCGCGATCACAACTGTGCTGTTAGAATTGCTTTCCGGTACTTCGATCATCTCGAAACTGAGCTTTCTCTCTCTAGAAATCTCAGAGCTCCTCTCTCTAGCTTGCAGAACACTTAGTGATTTTTGTGCAAAATGAGGAAGAAGAGAAAACTCCACTAACTTGATCTGCTGTGCACGCTTGAGCGTGGAAAACATGCACGCTTTAGTGTTGCCACGCTCTAGCGTTGAGTTCTCTCCACGCTTGAGCGTGGGACCTTGTCCACTCTGCCTGCTCCCTGACCTGACACGTGTCTCACACGCATCCAAACGTAGGACAACTGTACATCACACTCAGCACACTATAGCCTTGAGCGTTGAATTCTCCCACGCTTGAGCGTCAACTCAGCGAGAGAAGAACTTCTAGCTTCCACAATTGCTCATTTAACGTCTTAGGCACCTCCAACCTTGTTCAAGCCTATTCCTAAGCTTCAAACTAGGTCTAAAACTGAAACACAACAAACCACACAACCATCCAAAGCTCCAATCGAGATTAACCAGCTCGATCAGAGTCACAGAGAAACCGGGATGTTACATGACCACCCTCCTTACAGAAAATTTCGTCCCCGAAATTTCCGTCGTATACCTGTGAACAAATAAGGATGACTCTGGCGCATCTCAGCTTCACGCTCCCACATTGAATCACCAGTCATTGTGTTCCATTCCATCCTGACTAACGGAATGCGCTTACCGCGCAGCTCCTTGATCCTTCTATCCAAGATCCGAACAGGTGAAGCTTCGTACTCCAGATTCTCTTTCAGTTGAATTGATTCGGGCTCTAACACGTGTGATGGATCGAGATAATACTTTCTGAGCTGAGAGACGTGAAAGCCATCATGAAGAATCTAAAACGGTCCAATGAATTTAGGTGTTAGCTTTCTGGTTGGATTGCCTTGCCCACTCCAGCTCTTGGGGTTACTTTCATAAAGACATGGTCGCCCTCTTGAAATTCCAAAGGCCTCCTTCTCCTGTCAGCATAGCCCTTCTGTCTGTCCCTTGCAACCTTCATCTTTTCCCATATCTTATGGACTTGTTCCGTCGTTTGCTGTACCAACTCTGGACCCAAAAGCTGACTTTCTCTCATCTCAAACCAGCACAACGGAGTCCTACACTTACATCCATACTGTGCTTCGTACGATGCCATCCTAATACTTGAATGGAAACTGTTATTGTAAGTAAGCTCGATCAATGGAAGAAAATCATCCCAACTTCCCATGTTTCCCAGCACGTATGTTCTTAACAGATCCTCCAATGATTGAATGGTTCATTCCGACTGACCATCCGTTTGAGGATGATAAGCAGAACTCATACTTAACTTAGTTCCCATAGCACTGTGTAAGTTTCTCCAAAATCTTGAGGTAAACCTTGGATCACGATCCGAGATGATACTCGAAGGTACCCCATGCAATCTTACAACCTCTTTGATGTAAATCTGAGTTAATCGCTCCAGAGAATAACTCTGGTTGATTGGTAAGAAGTGAGCACACTTCGTCAATCTGTCGATAATTACCCAGACTGCATCACACCTTTTTTGAGTCCTCGGCAACCCAGAAACAAAGTGCATAGCAATGCTATCCCATTTCCATTCTGGGATATCCAGCGATTGCAACAATCCTGCTGGCTTCTGGTGTTCAACCTTCGCCTTCTGACACACCAAGCAGGTTTAAACATAAGCTGCTACATTTTTCTTCATCCCTGGCCACCAAAACAACTTCTTCAGATCTTGATACATCTTGGTAGCCCCTGGATGGAAACTCATCTTGCTCTTGTGTGCTTCTTCCAAGATCATATTCTTAACTTCTCTATCCGCCGGCGCACAAATCCGATCACCATACCTAAGCATACCATCGGTACCTCTTTTGAATTCCAGAGTCTTACCTTCCTCTATCAACTGGTGTACGCTCTCGAGGTACTTATCCTCAGCTTGCTTCGTCCACAACAGGTTCAGGAAATCGCTAGTTACTCTAACCATCCCCAAATTCAACTTATCCTCGGTGATTTCCGCTTCTAGGTTCAGATCTTTAAACGCCTCTAAAAGCTCCAGCTCCTTTACCATCATTGCAGATACGTGTAAGGACTTCCTACTGAGCGCATCCGCCACAACATTCGCCTTACCTGGATGGTATTACAGGTCGAATTCATAGTCTTTTATGAATTCCATCTACCTTCTTTGCCTCATGTTCAACTCTTTCTGGTCGAACAGATACTTCAGGCTCTTATGGTCGCTAAACACACTGAATTTAGCGCCATAAAGATAGTGTCTCCATATCTTTAATGCGAACACTATCGCAGCCAATTCCAGATCATGCGTTGGGTAGTTCCGCTCATGTGCTCTCAACTTCCTAGAGGCATATGCCACCACTTTTCTGTCTTGCATGAGCACACATCCCAATCCTTTATAAGATGCATCACAATAGACATCAAACCTTCTCAAAGGATCTGGTAACACCAACACAGGTAACGCAATCTTAGAGAATCCTTCTATAAACTTCCGATAGTAGCCCGCTAAACCAAGAAAACTCCTCACCTCGTTTACAGACTTAGGGCTTTCCCAACTCACTACGGCATCAACTTTCGCAGGGTCCACTATGATTCCATCCTTACTGATCACATGGCCTAGAAACTGAACTTCCTCTAACCAGAACTCATACTTCGACAGTTTAGCAAACAACCATCGGTCCTTTAGCAATTGCAACACCACCCTCAGATGCTCTACGTGCTCCTCTCTACTCGAAGAGTATACAAGGATGTCTTCGATAAACACAACAACAAACTTGTCAAGAAACTGTCGGAAGATCCTGTTCATATAGTCTATGAACACGGCTGGAGCATTAGTCACACCAAACGGCATAACCAAGTACTCGTAATGACCATACCGACTTCGAAAAGCAGTCTTTGGCATATCCTCCTTCTTAACCCGGATTTGATGGTATCCAGATCGCAGATCGATCTTAGAAAACACAGCTGCTCCTTTTAGCTGATCCATCAAATCATCTATCCGTGGTAAATGATACTTGTTCTTTATCGTCACTTTGTTCAGCTGACGATAGTCCACGCACAACCTCGTGCTTTTGTCCTTCTTCTTCACAAACAACGCCGAAGCTCCCCACGGAGATGCACTAGGTCTGATGAACTCTTTGCCTAGCATCTCATCCAATTGTTTCTTTAACTCCATCATCTCTACTAGAGACATCCGATATGGTGTTATTGATATAGGACCAGCTCCCGGTACGAGATCTATAGCAAACTCCACCTCTCTCTGGTGGCAGTCCAGGAACATCGTCGGGAAAAACCTCTGGAAACTCTCGCATGACAGATAATGCTTTGACACTAGGAGTCTCCATTGCTTCCAAAGAGAACAACAATACATACTCGTCCGATCATTCACCTGTCGAAGTACTTTCGTTGGCAGGTATCAATCCGGATTGCTAGGAAAAACGAAGAGTTTTATTTGAATAGTCTAACATCACATGGTTGGTCGAAAGCCAGTCCATGCCAAGGATAACATCTATCTGTTGCATAGGCAAACAGATAAGGTCAACAAGAAAATGACGGTTCTCTACCGTAGCAGGGCATTTACGACATATAGACAAGGTAGTTAAGGAATCACCAGTAGGTGTTGAAACGGTTAAGTCATAGGGTAAGGTAGAAACAAGTTACCCTAAATGATCCATGCACTCTACTGATATGAAAGAATGCGTAGCCCCCGAATCAAACAGAACCAACAAAAGCTTACCGGAAACTAAGCACTTACCTTGGATTAGATCAGGACTTTGGGATGCTTCGGAACCTCGCGCGGTAAACACCCTTCCGGTCGTCTGTGGCCTGCTCTGCTGACTTGCCACAACTGATCTTGCTCCACCACTCTGAGCTCTACCGCTTTGCTGTTGAAATTGAGCCCTTCTGCTGACTCCAAGCTTACAGTCTGATGCATAGTGCCCCATCTGGTTGCAATTGTAGCACCGTATGTGTTGGGTCCTGGGACAACTCTTCACCAGAAACAAGTCTTGAACTTTTGCTGAGTTTGACTGGAGTTGCTCATTCCATGGTTAACATTGAATCAAGCCGGGCGATCATACGGCCCTACTCTCCTTTGGAACTTGCTGCTCCTGCCACTTTGACTGCTCCGAACAGGTCCACCACTTGTCTTTTGTTGCGCGACAGTCCCTGCTCGGTCATGTCCCTCAACCATTGAGCATTTCTCCACCAACTCGGGAAAATATCTAATACTCAAAGGCAACATTGCTCGCTTCAACTCTGGCCTCAACCCATCCTCGAACCTCCTGCAGACCCATTCTTCATCTGGATGGATCTGATAGAACTGAGAGAATTTGAGTAGCGCTTCAAACCTCATCGCGTACTCACCCACGGACAGCTGTTCCTGTTTCAGACTCAGGAACTCCTTTTCTTTTTCCTACCATATACTTCTAGGGAAGTACTTCTCCAAAAAGCACTCCCGGAAAGTTGCCATGTCAGTATTCTTCTTCCAGTCTCTAACAACCTAGCCTTCCACCAAGCTTCTGCTGCTCCCACCAACATGAAGGCAGCATAGGTAACCTTCCTATCTTCTCTGCAGTGTGTGGCCATGAACACCTTCTCTATCTCTTGCAGCCACATTTCTGCAGCCTCAGGATTATACTCTCCACGGAATTGGGGAGGATTTCCCTTCATGAAAGCATTAAGACCAATGTCCACCATCTCATTCTCTCTTACAATATGGAGCTGATTTTGCCTGGCTTCCCTCTCTTCCTACCTTTGCATATACTAGGCAGTCTATTGAGTCTGCTGCATCATGGCGGTAGCCAAGTCCCTTATGGCCCGCATTGCTTCAGAGGTGTCAGCACAACTCCCTATCCCTGAGTGGTCACCATTATTGTTATCATCATTATGTTTAGTTGGCGGCCTTCCACGCCTTCCTCGTGACATTTAGCTTCTTGTAAAAGGAGCCATCAGTTCCAATTCATATGACATATAATAGCACTTAGAATTTAAACATATCATATGCCTCATGAATGAAAGTAGTTATCACACTTTGATAACTAGCGCATCGGACACTCTACCCGAAACCCGGCATAGTTGATACAACTCAGTTATCAACCGTCAAAGCCAGTACACTTATCCTCCTCTCTTAGGAGGATAATCCCATTAGTCCCAACCTCTTATTATTATTATTATTAACTATGCCTAGCCGTATATAAAGCGACAACGTGTTAAAACAAACCGCGTTCTGAAAACAAAACAACATAAAAAAGAACGGCAAGCATAGCAAACGATGATCAGAGCATAAAGCACAAAATAAGCATATACATATGTGTACAATAACATACATAAGTTAGCCCCATCAGTAGGGCACTGTACATAAATATACATACTGTTGAGTAGAAAACCAAAAATAGATCAAGAGTCAAAAGAGAAACACACGAAGCTCACCAGCAACCCCCGTCCCTTCTCAAAATACATGAAAAAGCGCTCAGCTCACTCCCTAGGACGCACTAGCATGCTCTCACCATCAATGGTGAGGATGCCCTGAGCTACCCTGACCCTCGCCATGAGTATGCCGGTACCGCACAATCGGCTCATACTCAGACGAAGAACTGGACATTATGATCCTCCGCCTGCGGTAGGTCCTCAAGTAATGCTCGATCCTCCTGCGCTGGCTCGGATAGACATAACCTCTCCTGTTGGTCACGACTGATGACTGGGGTGCTGCCCAAGTTTAGTCCTGCTCCCTCTGCCTCGGATATCGCCACATCCACGGAAAGGGAAGGAACTGGTAGATATGATAGGGACCAATAATATCTACATATGGAGGTGTACCACTCCGAAATATCAGGCTGACTGGCCTTGTATAGACCACCAAAAAGGTAGAGGGGTCTACCCGCCATCGCCTCTCATCAAGGTATATGATCTCAAAGTCTCCCAACACCGGCATCCGTGGCGCCCCCGTGATGAATGGGTGAAGTCTCGAGTCCATGATACGCCTCAGCTGGCTCGTCATCTTCAAGCGAATCCATACTGGACAACAAGGAAAACAGAAGGGAGATAAGAAATACAGCGCCTTATAAGGTCGGAAAACAACAGTAATGCAGTAAACAAGTATAGCAGATAACACATAGCAGATATAGCAATATAGCATCTACTGCATTCCAACACGCATCTCCCAAGACAGCATATGCAACAAGCATCCATACCGGAACCGGGGTATCTCGGTCACCTCGAAACATTAACCTGGAACAATGGAAAGCTCTGGGATTAGTCGGGCAAATCGGACTGGATCGGGCGTCACGATAGAATAGGAGCTACCTCATCCGTCACTCTAAACTATTCCCGAGACTGGCAACATCCCCAAGGCCACTCACTTGACCGCCCCATCTACTTTTCGTACCCGCACTCCGGTACTGCTAACCTCGTATGACGCTGGCAGCTCATACTACCTGTCACACGGCCTCGCCACTTGGCAGCTGAAAATGATATGCAGCAAACATCCTCAACAGGTTTGATATCGGATCTCATGCCTAAGCGCTCAACCAAATCAAAACATCACGATGCCACTACATCCACACGGCCACAGCCACGACACCATGCATCCACGAGCCACAGCTCAAACAACACGGCACACAGCCTCAAGAAGTCGGCATAGCAGCAACGGTACCATCCACGGTATCAACCCGACAACAACACGGCACACAACCAAACTTATTCTACGGCATTCCGCCACAACTCTTAATATTACAGCATACAGCATAGTAACAACAATAACATCATAGTAGCAGTAACATCAACAATAGCATATAAGCAGCTAGCAACATATCACATATACCAAGTAGCATATAGGAAAACAGATAGCAACAACAACAGCCAACATCATATAGTCATACGTCAGCAAACATTCTCGATTAATAGTTCTCTATGCTAGGGTTTCCAAACTTAACGGCGATAGCCCAAAGTAAGCTAAACCTAGGGTTTAGATACTTTATTAGGGCTCAACCACTAGTAGGGTTAGGGCATCCCTATGCATAGCTGAAATCACAACTACACTACTCTTGCCTTCCCGACGGCAGCAATACCCTCTCTCCCCACCTGCACTGTTGGCAAGCAAATCCACCAGCTTGCATCCTCTCTATCAAGCTCGCAGCCCACCTTCAATGGCAGCTCCAGGAACAGCCCAAGAATAGCTCCAAATCTAGCACCACCACGAGCACAAACTTTGCCCTAATCAACAGCAAAACACATCCACCATAATGTTAGCCCCAAGGCAAGCTCAAAAATCCAAGAAAAAGGGTAAAGAATCGAAGAACACCAAGAACACGAAGAACAAGTGTTAGGGATTCGAGTTTACCTCAGGAAAATCAAAAAACCAATCCGTCAAAGTTGTAGATAACTCAGCCGCGATCACAACGGTGTTGTCAGAATCGCGTTCCGGTACTTCGATCGTCTCGAAACTGAGCTTTCTCTCTCTAGAAATCTCATAGCTCCTCTCTCTAGCTTACAGAACACTTAGTGATTTTCGTGCAAAATGAGGAAAAAGAGAAAACTCCACTAACTTGATCTGTTGTGCACGCTTGAGCGTGGAAAATATGCACGCTTTAGCGTTGCCACGCTCTAGCGTTGAGTTCTCTCTACGCTTGAGCGTGGGACCTTGTCCACTCCGCCTGCTCCCTGGCCTGACACATGTCTCACACGCGTCCAAACACAGGATAGCTGCACAGCGCACTCAGCACGCTGGAGCGTCCATCTCCTCCCATGCTTAAGCGTCGTAACGCTTGAGTGTTGAATTCTCCCACGCTTGAGCGTCAGCTCAGCGAGAGAAGAACTTCTAGCTTCCACAGTTACTCATTTAACGTCTTAGGCTCCTCCAACCTTGTTCAAGCCTATTCCTAAGCTTCAAACTAGGTCTAAAACTGAAACACAACAAACCACACAACCATCCAAAGCTCCAATCAAGATTAACCAGCTCGATCAGAGTCACAGAAAAATCGGGATGTTATAGAGACCGGTCTGCATTTTCACTGACAGTAAGATTTTACTGATCAAAAGACCTAATTTTGACTCGTGAACAAAATAGTTAGGTTTAGAATCGAATTTCCTACAATTTTGCTAAAATTGGTTTTTCGCGCTAAAAAGTGAAATAATATAAGTTATTTGGTCGAAACCTTAAATCGGGTGAAGAATGAAGCTGAATACAGATTTACGGGGACCCGCTAACGGATAAACTTGAAGTCACATCAACTCACATCACCTAGGAAGGTGTGCCAGTGTCATGATGACAATTGAAACTATCTGAACACATTCACACTGCGAAAAGACCAAAATGCCTATAACCTTTTTCTTAATTACATTTTGCCCTAAGGTAAAATGTCCATTTTGCCCGTAAGTAAAAAAATTTTGGACAACCTTATCTCTCTCTCTCACACGCCTAAAGCTAGCTTCATGAAGACCATTCCATCATTCTTGACCTAACTTCATAAACAACTCTCAAATTCTCTCATTTTCATTCAAGAGAAAATTCATTTTCATTCAAACTTTTGGTGAAGGAAAAGTGTTGAATCCTTGCATTGTTCATCATCCAAGAGGTAGGATTACTTCCTTTTATCGATAAACTTCATGATTCTTCTCTTATTTATTGTTTTCAAACCATGGTTCAAATGGGTTTCAACTTCTAAGTTCAATATTCAAAAACTTCTAGAAAATCATAGAAAAAATCTTTTTAATGTGAAATCAATTTCTATGATCTAGTTGTTGGGGTAAGCCCTAGTGTCCAATCTATTTTGAATAGATAATCGTTTGTATCATGAATTTGATCATATATTTGATATATGTATACGGAATTTATTTATTAGGTTATATTTGATGATCATATTTATAGCATAATAAAGTCCTTAGAATAGGTAGTTCATTTAATGGACCGTCAAGTATGACTTGACCGTGAGATGCCATTAAATTATAGAACACTATTCTTAAATATTTATAGCAAAGTATTATTATTAAAAAGGACAATAATAATACATTGAGACTATTATGTGAGTGTAATGATGACCACATCTCACGGGTCATAGATATAAGATATCAAGTCTTCACATAGGTATAAATATTAATGGAATATTTATACTGGAGTGACCCGCTATGATAATACTGCATAATAGTTATGTAAGTGTCATAAGCAATTCTCATGGTGACCATAGTGAAGTAGTCCTTCGACTTGAAGTCACAACGATGTCTAATATATGTAGTTGTAGGCTTTGATAATATTAAACGTTGTCTGTAATAGCACAACTCTAAAGGTAGTTATTGGGTCTGCAACGAAACATGTTGAGGAAAGTGAGTGATGTAGATAGGATTCATCCCTCCTATATAACAAGAGTAATGTCTATAGGCCTCTTGATGGTATGCGACGTAGAAATGCATGGCCATGCTAAGGTGGACAATATGAGATATTGGGCCCACATGATCGCACGTCAATTACTAGATCAAGAAATAAATAATTGAAGTTAACAAGGATGACACATTTATGCCTTCTGTTCAATTAAGACACTGAGACGAAAGGGCGTTGACTTCACACTATATATGGTTACAATATGGTTTTAATTGTATCACCAATATTATAATTAATTGGGTAGCAATGATGTATTGCTACATACCGCTCATTGTTTATAATATTAATTGATTATTAATATGATTAATAATAATTAATATTATTGCTAATTAATTGAGAACCTATAGGGTCACACGCATAGAGCAAATATTTAGAGAATTAATTTAATTGATTAATTAAATATGATTTAATTAATAATTAAATGGAATAGATTTAATTGATTAATTAAAAATGATTTAATTAATAATTTAACATTGGGCTTGTAGCATACAGTGACCCAAGTGGGTTAGATTAAGTGAGTGGCAACTAGTAGTAAGCTGTGCACGTCACTTAAGTAACACACAACACAGAGCACTCATAACGGCCGTTGTTCATCCTTGACAGGCGCACCCACTTTTCTCTCTCTGTGTGTAACGTCTCCTCCAATCCTGATAGCTAGCACTATGCTATCTCTAATGTTAGTTTGCTCGCGTGGACTTAGTAGAGGTATTGCTACTTGTAGCAATACTGGTGATAGAGAAGCCTTTCCTTATGGTGGTTATGACTGAACAGTTATCGTAATCTCATGATCCGAGATTCGTTAACCGTTGGATCAGGCTGAAATTTGGATAGAAGGTTTGTGACATGTAGTTCTACATCTTCACCCTTCCGTTTTTCAATATGAGGTGTTGAGCAAAAGTTATGAGCATCATAAGTAGCAGCGTTTTTGGCTAACCGGTGTGGTTGACGCGCTAACAGTGGTCGCGATAAAGCTGCGCATCAAGAGGTAAACACAATATCCTCGTGATTCATGTGCAATGTGTGGTCCTTTTGTAAAGGGGTTTTTCCGCTTAAGAGTTTTTTGAAAATTGTTTTTGAAAATTATCCCTTTTGAAACCCCAACAGTGGTATCAAAGCATTGGTCGTAGCTTGCCATATATCCTAGGATGTTTGCCTGGCTTGATAATATGTTTATTGCTTTTGAATGTGATTCTATGGAATGCTTGTTATCCCTATGCGTGTGACTTTAAAAATTGTTTTATACTTGGTCACTATGCAATTCACCTTTTTCAAATTGAAGTTTAAAATTGCTTTAAACTTTCACCGTAGAATTCACATTCCTTTTAAAATTGATGTTTAAAAACTTGTTGTAAATATCACTGTGCACAATTATCCAACTTGAAGTTTAAAGTTGGTCACTATGCGCAATGATATAAATTGCGCAGTGTATATTTTGACAATAAATTGATTTCAAATTTATTTATTTATTTTTGAAATCAATTGGAGATCATGTGTATGATTTCATTTCAAATTTATTTATTTATTTTTAAATCAATTGGAGATCATGTATATGATTTTTCCTTTTAATAAATTGTTTATTAAATGTGAGGTGTATGGTTATGGCCTTTGTGGTGTTATTTTATTTATTAAATACGACCTACGTGTTGTGACATTTATTTTATTTTAAATTTTGTAAATTTCTCGGGATGACATGGAGGCAACACCAAATCATGATGTCAGTGGAAGGAACTTTGGAAGTTTGCCCGAGGGTCAAGGATTGTAATAATTAGTTTTAATTATTTCACATTAGGAGGTCATAATCATAATAACTTTTATATGTCTTTGTATGTTTATGTATGTGATGCATGAAATGTCTGATATATATGATTTAAAATTGGAATTTAAATTGATAGCATGTATGTCATTGTATGATTAATAAGTTTTGAATGTATATAAGCTAGTATGTCATGTATGCTATGAGAGACGTTTATATGATAAACAAGCCGGTGAGATCAATTTTTTTTTTTTTTTGGCAAAATAGGCATGCTAAAACATCACTATGATGAAAGGCATCCCAACTAGGTTGGCATCCCAAACACCACCAATCATATGCAGCACCCCTAGAATTTATTAAAAAAGAAAAGATGGAAAAAAAACCTGACCCTTGGAAGAATTTTGTAAACCGATAACTAGGTAAACCATTCCTATCTCTAAGGAAATCATTTACAATAAATCTTGGGATTGTGTCCCACCAAAAGAAGTTATGAATTTCTAAACCATGAGAGGCTAATCTATCTGCACAAGAATTCCCTTCCCTATAAATGTGGGTAGAAACAAACATCATCTTCTTGGTTAGCTCAATACAGTTCCTCCATCTATTCTGCATCTTCCAGGGGACAATTTCATAATTTTTCAGAGCACTGATGACTAACTGAGAATCACATTCTAACCAAAAAAAAATTCCAACCTCTGTCAGAAGCAATTTCAATTGCAAACATTGCTCCAAATAGCTCAGCCTGAAAAGCATTCAAGATTCCCAGATTAGCAGAGAAGCACCCTAGGGTAGCAGCTGTGTGATCTCTAAAAACTCCACCACAAGAAGCCATACCAGGACTACCTTTAGCGGCTCCATCTGTATTGCATTTTACCATATATCTGCTAGGAGGATACCAATTAACCTCAATGATTCTGGGAGCACAGGGGCAGTGACCATTGACTTTAAAAGCTTTCAAAATACTGAAATCTGTAATGGAGTTTGACATCTTCCCTTTGCTTGAGTTCCCGACCAAAGAAACATTAGAGATAATCAAATTTTTAGCTGACTGTAAACTAATTAGTTTATTGTCAAACCTTAATTTATTCCTGCAGAACCAGACAGTCCAAATCAAATTTACCATGGCAGCATCCACAACATCCATCAATTGTGTACTCCAATTCTTTTTCAAAGAAGAGAACAATGCTTGAAAAGATGTACAATCAATAGAAGTACCTAACAAACCTGCTAACCAACTCCAAAGTGAGTGAGCAAAGGGGCATGATAGGAAAAGGTGCTGAGAATCCTCAGCAGCAGCTCCACAAAGACTGCAACAAGATACAATGAAGGAGCCCCTCTACCATAAGTTATCATCTGTTGGCAACTTGCCATGAAGAACTCTCCAAAGGACAAATGATTTGGAAGGAGGAATGCAGCTCTTCCAAACAGAGTTGTACCAAGGCACACCCTGACCATTTTCTGTTAAAAAATTGTAAGCATCCTTAAAGGACATATTCCCTGAATTAGATCCTTCCCACATAAGTCTATCATCACAAGGGAAAGCAGGAATCCCAATTCTATCAATCTCACTTCTTATTGCAGGAAAATCGATAAGAAGGCTAGTAGGAATTGACCATCTACCATTCTCTAAGAAGTCACATAAGTTGGCGCTCAAGCTCTTAGCAGTTTCAGTTGACAGCCCAATTAAATCCCCAATTGTTCTTGATAACCATTTGTCATTCCAAAAATTGATGCAGTCACCCGAACCAAGGTTCCAAACTGAGTTTTCTATCACAGTTGAGTAGAATTGTTTAATTCCTGACCAGATTGAGGATGAAATGTGATAATTGATTGCAATATTGTTCTTTATAGTCCTTGCTTTGATGATCTCGCACCATTGTAAATTTGAGGTGGTGAAGTCCCAAGCTAATTTCAGCATGCCTGCCTTGTTGATTGTCTTAACTGACCTCAAACCTAACCCTCCTTCATTTTTAGGTTTGCACACTTTGCTCCAAGCCACCGTTACAACTTTCTTCACAGCAATGTCTCCAGACCAGACAAAATTCTTGATCCATTTATCCATTAATTTCAGCAAACTAGAAGGCCAGCAATAGACCATAAAACTGTAAACCATCATGCCAAAGATGACAGATTTCAGTAACTCCACTCTTCCCATTATAGATAAAAGAGACCCCTTCCAAGATGACGGTTTAGATTTTATTCTATCAGCAATTGACCGCAAATGAACTCTCCTAGGCCTGCCTTTGAACAATGGAACACCGAGATAGTTGAAGGGAATGGCACCATTAGAGAAGCCTAGCAAGTCAGCAATTGAGCTACTTCTGGACTGAGACAAGCTAGCAGCAAAAAACCTTGACTTTTCCTTGCTAATCACCTGACCAGATGCTTGTTCATAAGAAGAAAACAGCTTTTGCAAGTTAGTTAAGCTTTTCTTGGAAGCTCTGCAGAAAATCATTATATCGTCTGCAAAGAGGACATGACTAGGCATTCTAACTCCTCTTGGACCAGCCATTAGCTGTACATCACCATCTTCCACTAATTTGGAAATACCTTTGCTTAAAACCTCTTCGGCCAAGCAGAAAAGAAGGGGAGACAGTGGATCTCCCTGTCTTACACCCCTGCTGCATCCAAAAAAACCAACTGCATGACCATTTATTAAAATGGATAGCCATGCTGAAACAAGGATATTGTTGATCCATAGACAGAATTTTTCACAGAAACCAAAAGCCTTCAACACATTGATTAAAAAAGACCAATCAATAGTGTCAAAGGATTTCTTTATGTCAATCTTCAATGCAATTTCCCCCCCAAAAGACTTTTTATCCACCATATTGACACATTCAGAAGCAGAACAGATACAGTCAATGATTGATCTACCTTTGCCAAACCCTCTTTGATTAACAGAAATTAAAGACGGAGCTATGAGAGCAAGCCTATCAGCTAGAACTTTGGAAATTATTTTGAATTTGAAGTTTGCCATGGCTATAGGCCTAAATTGTTCTATTCTGTCTGCACCTTCCATTTTAGGAATGAGAACCAAAGAGTTTGAGTTATAGTTTGGTAACAACCAACCTTGCTCAAAAAATTGGTGGACTGCCTTTTACACATCTTGAGAGATAATGTCCCAAAATTCATGGTAGAATGCTCCCACAAAAACATCAGGCCCTGGAGCACTATCTCCACTTAAAGAAAAAACTGCAGCCTTGACCTCATCCACTGAGGGAATTCTAGTCAGAGAGATATTGTCCTGATCTGTCACCAAGTTAGGGATCACCTCAGCTATTAGCTTATTTGATTGGCAAGAATTGTCTGTGGTAAACAAGGTCATATAAAAACTGAGAATGTGTTTCTCTATATCATCAACATTCTGCAGAACTGAGTCACCCACTTTCAGAGACGAAATCTGCTTTGTTACATTCCTAAATCTGGCCAATTTATGGAAAAATTTTGTATTCCTATCACCCTGCAAATGCCACTTGATCCTTGCTTTCTCCTTCCAGAAAGATTCTTCACAAACGAGAGCCTTTTGCAAACTGATTTGAGCTCCTTTTTCCTGATGAAACAACTGATCATTGCCAGAGTTATTGATTTCCTACTGGATGCTTTCCAAATTGGCCATAGCAGTATTAACATTATTGATAACATTACCAAAAACTGATTTGTTCCACTCCTTCAACCTTGACTTCAACATTTTCAGCTTTTGATACAGAATATGCATTGGACAACCAACCATTGAAGATTTCCAAACCTCTGAGATTAAATTAGAACAATCAGGATTATGAACCACATTTTCATAAACTTGAAGGAGGAACTGAATTGCTTTTCTTCCCTCTTTAAAGACAACAAGATAGGATGATGATCAGAATTATGTCGAATGAGAGTGCAGCAGTCTATAGCAGTCCAGAAATTTATCCAATGATCATTGCAAATTGATCTGTCCAGCCTTTTTGCAGTGTTTGATCTCCCAAATCTGCCATTTGTCCATGTAAACTGAGCACCTTTTGTGTCAATATGATGCAAATGATTTGAATCAGACCATGATCTGAAATCCTCATAAGAAATCCTAGAAGGAATACTATTTCCTCTATATTCATGACAACCCAAAATAGAGTTGAAATCTCCAATAAAGCACCACGGATTAGGATAGCTTGCTGCAACAAAGATAACTCATTCCATAACTGTCTCCTGACTTCATAACTCGTTGAAGCATACACAGCTGAGATGAATTCCTTCAATAAATTAAGTTATTAAATGCCTCCTGATGCGTGGCACTCGTCAAGGCCAGAATCATTTAAGTGTTGGTCAAGCTCAGCTGAGCACCTTAATATGTATTGGTGAGGCGCGAAAGGTGAAATAACCTACTGCCAAGCATTGGGTTGAACTTAACTAAGCGTATTCAATAGGATTGAAATGACTTAGAGGCATGGGGTTAGACATTAATCCATATGATGGATTAGAATAAGGAGTTATTCACCCAACTGGTCCAAGAATTACATTTGATGTAATTGGAAAGGAGTTTCCTACCTAAATAGCTGAGTTCTGGGCGATCAGCACAGCTGACTCAAAACGAGGTGAAATATGGATCTTGGTCCCATTAGAAAATATTTCAACGGGATTTTCCGAGTCAATGATGAGGGTCACTGATTTGAGTAAAATAGTGGGAGCGTATTTAATAAAAGACCTATTAAATATGTTTTAATCATGATACTTATATTCTGTATGTTTCTGTATTAAATAACCATGGCTACAAACACAACTTTTATTTTATTATTGCGGTACATCCTTGAGAAGGATGAGTTATCTAGAATTAATTTTTTGGGTTGGTACAAATTTTGAGGATTGTCCTCAAGTACGAGAAAAGGAACTGTATGTTCTCAAGTAATTAGTTCTCAAGCAATTTGTTGCTACTGCCATAAGGGTCGAAAGGGTTGCTTAATAGAAGCATCAAGTTGATGCCATTGGTGTACGACATCTCATGCTTGCAATCATAGAGATGTGTGATATGATCATGAACCTTATGATGCTCTAACAAGAGCTAGCAAGGCATAAGAGGTACTAGAAAGAGTATAAAGACAAGAAAGGAAGTATGACTTCCTGTTCAGGCATATTTGTTATAAAAGTCAACATATCTGCTCCAACATTATGGGTATTGGATACCGCATACGAATCTCACATTAATGTGAAGGATCAAAGGGAGTAGGACATTGACTAAAAGGTAAAGGTCTACCCTAAGAGTGGAAATAAAGCAAACGTTGTTACATTGACTATAGGAGTTTGAATATACCATTAGGTAAAGTTCTACTCTATGAGTGGAAATGAAGCAAAAGTTGCTACATTAACTATAAGAGTTTGAATTTGCCTTATGGGCATTAATGAAAGTAAATAACTATTATTTTATTCCAGTTGATAATTGAAACATCATTTCTATATCTTGTATAGACAAGAAAGAATTTCAAGTTGCAATAAATAGACAATTGTTGTTCCATTTATTCAACTGATGTCTTCTACGCTTGTATTCATATGAGATATGGACTTTGTGTCCTTGATCTCGATATGCCCATCTATAGCATAAATGCGAATAGGGTCAAACCAAGTGATTTGGACCCTCTATGTCTTTAGCAATATCTTTAGACCATATAAGTAGGAAACACATTTCCAAGCTCCACTAATATGGACTCTTGGACTCATCCAATTATGAATTTTTTGAGTTCTGTCAATCTTACTTGTTTGGAAAGATCACTAAGCTCCATTCACTAGCAAGGTGGAAGGGCTGGTAATCTTTTAGCATGATACATTGTGATGTATGAGGGCCTCTAAACATGTTTGCTAGAAGACAAGTTTCTGTACTTCGTCTCGTTTATTGATAGCTTCAGTAAAGATGGATTTGTGTATGACACAAGTCAGAAATCTTTGAAATGTTCAAAGAATTCAAGAACGAAGTGGAGAACTAATTTTGGAAAAGTATTAAGATCATGCGATCGGATCGTGGTGGTAAGTACTTAAGCCAATTGTTTGATGACTATCTGAAGGAGTGTGAGATTATATCTCAAACTCACTCCTCCTGGAACACCATAATGGAATAGTGTGTCAGAGAGGAGAAATCGTACCTTGTTGGACGTGGTACAATTTATGATGAGTCAATCAGACTTCTCTGTCTCTTTAAGGGTATATGCTTTACATACAACATCTTTCACATCTAACCGTGTTCCATCTAAAGACAGCTGAAAGACACCACATGAGATATGGACTGGTATGCGACGAAGTATGTCTTTCATTAAGATTTAAGGTGGCAAGTTTTTTCAAAGCGTTTAGTCTCAGATAAACTTCGACCCAAGTCTGACAAATGTAACTTTGTGGGGTGTTCTAAGGAAGCAAACAGACACTATTTCTACAACACTTCCGAGAACAAAATGTTTGTCACTAGAACTGGAGTGTTCCTTGAGAAGGAACACATCTCCAAGGGAGACAGTGGGAGGAATGTAGTACTTGCATAAATCCAAGAACCACACAATACTGACCCGCCTACAATGGAACAAGAATCGTCTCCACAAGATGTTGTGGTCCAACCACCAGTTCAAGTAACACAAGACTCGCGTAAGTCAAACAGGACATGTCATTAACCTGAGAAATATGGAATACTCCTAACTCAAGAAGGTGATGAACTGCTCATGGATCATGATGAGCATGTGACTTACCAGGAGGCCGTCATTGGCCTAGATTTTGATAAGTGGCTAGGAGCCATAGGATCCGAAGTAGAATCCATGTATACCAACCAAGTATGAACCTTGGTTGAGTTACCTGAAAGGGGTAAAACCCATAAGGTGCAAGTGGGTCTTCAACAAGAAGACTAACATGGATGGGAAGGTGAATACCTTCGAGGCACGACTAATTGCGAAACGTTTCAAGCAAATTCATTGTATGACTATGATGAGACCTTTTGTCCAGTTGCATTAATTTAGATCCCACTTGCTATTGCTCCATAGTATGACTATGAGATCTGGAAAATGAATGTCAAAACAACACTCCTTGAAAGGAATCTTCTCGAGGACGTGTACATGACATAACCTGAGAGTTTTGTCTATTCAAAGAATGCTGGAAAGGTTTTGCAAGTTACAAACATCCATTTATGGATTAAAGCAAACTTCCAGAAGTTGGAATCTTCGTCTTGATGTAAACTATAAGACAAGTTTGGATTCATCAAGAACGAGGATGGATCTTGAGTGTACAAGAAGGTTAGTGGGAGCTTAATTATTTTCTCGTATTGTATGTATATGACATACTACTTATGGAAACAATATTCCTATACCATAAAATGTGGAAACATGGTTAAGGAATTATTTTTCAATGAAGGACTTAGGCAAAACGTCCTATGTATTAGGAATTAGGATCTATGGAGATAGATCGCTGAAATTGTTAAGCCTTAGTCAAAGGTACATAAATTGACAAAGTGCTTGGGTGCTTTAAATTTGCATGATTCCAAAAAGGGTATCTTGCCTATGAAACATGGCGTATACCTGTCCAAGGGACAGTCCCTGTTATATCAGATGTAGAGGGAACGCATGAATAAGATTCTATATGCTTCAGCAATTGAATCTGTTATGCATTCCATGATATGTACTAAAACAGATGTCTCGTATGCTTCGAGCATGATGAGAAGGTACCAATCCAATCCTAGTGAAGGTCACTAGACCGAAGTCAAGAATATCCGCAAGTACTTGACAAGAACTAAGGATTCATTCTTGATTTAAAATGGTGAGGAAGAGCTCATTGTAATGGGTTAAACTGATAAGGATAACTTTAGATCGCAGTCTGGTCTTGTGTTTTGTCTTAATGGTGGCACTGTGAGCTTGAAAAGGTTCCCAGCATGAGACAGTTGCTGATTTTATAATAGAGGTCGAGTATATAGTTGCCTAAAATACAGATTTAGAGGCCGTTTGGATCAGAAAGTTCATTTATGAACTAATCGAAGTTCCCGAACTCCATTGATCTCGTTGCAATGATGATGGAGTAATTGCGTAAGCTAAGGAAACTTGATCTCACCAGTGATCCGAAACATTTATATAGGTGCGTCCATCTCATTCGACAGATGATCGATAGAGGAGATGTGAAGATGTGCAAAATGACAACACTAAACAATCCACTATTGGAGTCTCTTGCTTAGTGGTAGCATGACACTCACACTAGACCGATGGGTCTTATATTGATGCCCGATTGGCTCTAGTGCTACAGGTAGATTGTTGGGATAAGCCCTAGTGGCCAATCTATTTTGAATAGATAATCGTTTGTATCATGACTTTGATCATATATTTGATATATGTATAAGGCATTCATTTATTATGTTATATTTGATGATCATATTTATAGCAGAATAAAGTCCTTAGAATAGGTAATTCATTTAATGGAACGTCAAGTATGACTTGACTGTGAGATGCCATTATATTATAGAACACTATTCTTAAATATCCGTAGTGAACTATTAATATTAATAAGGACAATAATAATAAATTGAGACTATTATGTGAGTGTATTGACGACCACATCTCACGGGTCATAGATATAAGATATCAAGTCTTCATATAGGTATAAATATTAATGGAATATTTATACTGGAGTGACTCGCTATGAGAACACTGCATAATAGTTATGTAAGTGTCTTAAGCGATTCTCATGGTGACCATAGTGAAGTAGTCCTTCGAATTGAAGTCACTACGATTCCTAACATATGTAGTTATAGGCTTTGATACTATTAAACGTTGTCTGTAATAGAACAACCATAAAGGTAGTTATTGGGCCTGCAATGAAACATGTTGAGGAATGTTAGTGATGTAGATAGGATTCGTCCCTCCTACATAACAGGAGTAATGTCTATAGGCCACTTGATTGTATGCGATGTAGAAATGCATGGCCATGCTAAGGTGGACAATATGAGATATTGGGCCCACATGATCGTACGTCAATTACTAGATCAAGAAATAAATAATTGAACTTAACAAGGATGCCACATTTATGCCTTGTGTTCAATTAAGACATTGAGATGAAAGGATGTTGACTTCACATTACATATGGTTACAATATTGTTTTAATTGTATCACCAATATTCTAATTAATTGGGTAGCAATGATGTATTGCTGGATGCCGCTCATTGCTTATAATATTAATTGATTATTAATATGATTAATAATAATTAATATTATTTCCAATTCATTGAAAACCTATAGGATCACACGCATGCAGCAAATGTTCAGAGAATTAATTTAATTGATTAATTAAATAAGATTTAATTAATAATTAAATGGGGTTGATTTAATTGATTGATTAAATATGATTTAATTAATAATTAAACATTGAACATGTAGCTTACAGTGACCCAAGTGGGTTAGGTTAAGTGAGTGACAACTATGAGTAACCTGTGCACGTCACTTAAGTAACACACAACACAGAGCACTCATAACGGTCGCTGTTCGCCCTTAACAGGCGCGCTCTCTTTTCTCTCTCTGTGGCACGCCTCTCCCAATCTTGATAGCTAGCACTATGCTATCTCTGACGTTGCTTTGCTTGCGTGGTCTGAGTAGAGGTATTGCTACTTTGCAATACTGGTGATAGAAAAGTCTTTCCTTATGGTGGTTATGACTGGATAGTTATCGTAATCTCGTGCTCCGAGATTCGTTAACCGTTGGATTGGGCTGAAATTTGGATATCTGGTTCGTGACATGAAGTTCTACATCTTCACCGTTCAGTTTTTTGATACGAGGTTTGTAGAAAAAGTTATGAGCATTGTAAGTTGCAGCGTTTTTGACTAACCGGTGTGGTTGGCGCGCTCACAGTGTTCGTGGTAAAGCTGCGCTTCAAGAGGTAAACACAATATCCTTGTGATTCATGTACAATGCGTGGTCTTTTTGTAAAAGGTTTTTTCCGCTCATGATGTTTTTGAAAATTGTTTTTGAAAATTATTCCTCTTGAAACCCGAACAGTGGTATCAGGGCATTGGTCGTAGTTTGCCAACACTAGTCTCATCACCCTCTATCACTATCCAAGAACATGAAATCAAATGAAATTCGTAGCCTATTTTTCAATAATATGGCTGAAACCTAGACCATATAAAGTGAGGAGATTTACGTTGTTAATGTTGAAATTTTGAATTGATTGTTGTGAAGGATGAAAATGTGATTGATTGTTCTAAGCGATGCAAAGGAAACCGGAGTCGGAACGGAAAACCCTTCGAGAACGAACTTGAAATCTTCAAGAGGTAAAGGTAGATTACTTACAATGAGTTTGGTAGTCTCATGAGCTTGGTTGTTAGATGTGTTGTTGTTGTTTTGATTGGAATCATAAGATGATTGGTACTTTGTGAATATACTATGTGTTGTGTATGTACTTGATTTAATTGGTGAAGTATGTGATTGCATGCTTGAAATGAATTGTGGCACTGATTCCTTGGATGAGATATACTTATGATGTTGGTTTAAGATTTGATGTTTATATATATATATATATATATATCCTGGATTGTGATTTTGACTGTATTGGTTGAGAGCATAGCATCGGCTATAGCTTGATGATGAAGATTAAAACGCTTAAAAGCCTTAATCAAAGTTTTAAAATGTGCTCTGAAATCAAAGAAAAATCTTGAGAATAGTTTTGTCTTATCAAAGAAAGAACTTCTTTTCAAAATGTTAGATCCTTTTTAATGAAAGTCCATTCAAATGCTTTCTTTTTAGAAAAATATTTTTAGATGACGAAACCTTTAGAAAATAGATTTACAAAGAAAAGAGATTTCTTGAAAATAGCTTCTTTTGAGAAACTGTCTTAGTTCATACAAATGAGGTTTTGAATTTTGTTTTCCAAGTTTTATATATGAAAATAAGACCCGAAAGAAAAATGGTGATTACCCTTTCACTTTGTGAAGCCTGCAAACCTAGTGACCGAGACGTTGGGCTAGTATTTTGTGAGTTGAGCACTCGGACTATGTGTCCTGTGTTTTGAATGAACAGGCAAAATGTCCATTAACACGAGTCATGAGCTGTGTGCCTTGACAAAAAGAATGAACGAAAAAGAAAACAGAAAACTTCTGTGTACATACATGAATCGGCAGACGTGCCACGAAATCGAGCGACAATCCATTGTGGTTGAGAATATGAGCCAGTTAAGACCACTTGGTCCATAGGGGCATCCTGTGTTTGAGACTCCACAAGAGGCCGGAGGCATCGCGACCCCGTGCCGTGGTAATCGGCTGCCAAACACGAATGAACTCAATCAGAGACTGGACTATTCATGATATACTTGAGACGTGATACCCTAGAACAGTTGGAGTTCAAACCTAATTTGAGAGGCCGACTCATGAGAACAATTGTGCTATGGGAATATTTACGGCCTATCACTCGACGAAGGGAAGTTAAGAATCTCCGGAGAACATGAACTAGAAAGATGATATTGGAGTCTCATGCATTATTATAACTCATGATGATGTCTGAGATATTATGTTGTATGAATATCTGTTAATACAACTATATTTATATGTGGATGTATATTTTTGTTTGTCGCTTGTGCGGCTATCGTGATAAACTTGTGAAATGAGTATCTCACCTTTGCCTGTACATATTGGACACCCTGTTGTGTTTTTGGATACATGTACAAATGCTGCCCAGAGGTCCCCACGAACACTTGAGGACTCTGATGACGGAGTCCCATGAAGATGAAGAGAAGGAGGATCCCTCCGAATTCCTCTTGGAATCGAAGCTGACTTTGGGGTTTTCCCTAGTGGCTACTTTTAGCCCGACCAGCAATAGAGTCTTACCTTTTTGAAGCAGTTGTATCTTATATGCTGTATTTATGTTGACTTAATGTTTTGAAGTTTGTAACCTGTGATAATAGATCAGAATTTCTACTACTAGTTTAAACTCTGTTTCTAGAAAACCTATATGCTCCGACATTAATACCTTATGTTTATTTTGTCATGGATGTTTAATATTGGTGTATGTTATGAGGTTTACTCTATCTTTCCTGTACTTAAAGATTATAGCATGAAGAAGTTTTTTCTTTAACCCATGTTTTCGAACATAATTATTTGCTTAAAGTATTTTTCGAAAGCAACCAATGTTTTTATTTGTTTATGTTTTCCGCATCGAGTTTGAGACGTAGCACCGAGGAGGGTGTTACACACTTTCTACTACGGTTGGTTTTGACTTTCTTCTGCGATTGGACCAGCGTTATGAACCATAGTGTAAAGTTTCATTTCTACTACGCTTATGGTCACCACTGTAGTAGAAAATGACTTTCTGGACGAAGAAAGTAATCCAAAATGTGACTTTCTACTATGGCTGTGAGACACAGCCTTAGTAGAACATGACCTTTCAACTACGGTTGTATCTTTCAACCGTAGTAGAATGTCACTTTTTGGATGATGAAAGACTTCTGCAAAGTAACTTTCTACTACGGTTGTAACTTTCTACGACGGTTATGGTCACAACCGTAGTAGAATTTTTTTTTTTTTTTTTTAATAATCTCTTCTGTTTTCCTTTCTTCCCTTTCCTAATTTTTCCATTCAATTTGATACAACCAGCCAGATCCAATCCAACAACAATAACAGATATACTAAACCAAATGTTAACATATATATATATATATATATATATATATATATATATATATATATATATATATATATATATATATATATACAAACATGGCAACAAAGTATCAAAACTAAATACATCTAATTAATCTATATGTATGATTCCTACAAAACCTATATGAATGTCAAACTAATAAAATACATCTATGCTACATTATGATCTTTACAATAGCCAACAAAGAAGCTAACCCATTTTTCCTTGATGTCCTGAATATCATCGTTAGATAGCGGTGCCGGATTGTAGAAAGTCTGCAAGCACATAAAATAAGAAAATTAAATTAAACATTTTGTTCATCAAGTAATAAAACAAACATAATAATTTAAGTAACTCTTGTACTTCAAAATTCTATTAATAATTACCTCTACCCATTTGCAACACCCTTTCCCGAGTGTCACATTCCCGAACGTTTATAAGGCCGAAAATATTTATTAATGCGGAAAATACGATTTTTCTTTTTCTTTTCTTTTCATAAAAGATGTAATGGGATTAGTAAAGGTAATAAATAATACTAATAAGTGAACTTAGGTTCACCATGCATTTCTAGAACATATTGTATTATAAATACAGAAACAGAAAACAGAAAACAGAAACATCAACATTACTGTATATAGACATAAGTCTAATGTATGACTGACATAAGAAAATACAATAAGTACTAGGAGTCATAGCTCGCAAAAGGTACTACAAAAACTGACATAGTCTGGCCGACAACAAAACTAAAACAGCAAAAGAGTCCACCTCCGAACTCAAAGGGTCTGCGGAACCGAACCACCGTCGCGTCCATCTGTTTAAGCATCAACAGCAAGTACCAGCAGAAAACATACAGATATGGGTGAGATTCCCGTTCAT
This sequence comes from Ammopiptanthus mongolicus, assembly GCA_039655645.1. Taxonomy (NCBI): domain Eukaryota; kingdom Viridiplantae; phylum Streptophyta; class Magnoliopsida; order Fabales; family Fabaceae; genus Ammopiptanthus; species Ammopiptanthus mongolicus. The sequence continues at coordinate 64,411,898 of CM077345.1, forward strand.
CAACACAACAAAACAGCAGTAGCAAAAACGGGACGACTCACCGGGTAACAGCGTACCCAACATGCTTACAAGGTTCTCAATATAAATCATATTAAGCAGTTAACAACATAATAGCATGCTAAACATTTAACAGCATAATATAAGGCATCCTTAAACAATACAGCGATGTATAACAGTAAATGTAAACATCAATAGCCATAAACATCAATAGCCATGCAATGCAATGCAATGTATATGACTCAATGTCAATGTCACTGGGTACTACTCTAACCCCTACTCCATGGAGCTAACAAAACATTCGGAGAGAGTGAATGGGAGGACATGTTCCGGTTTCTGCCAGCCATGAGCAAGATGCTGCCATGAGCAAGATGCTACAAAATTCGTAACGTGCACGTATTTGGCTTTACGGTAACACTCTCGACCAAACATGAAAAGTACGGCATCTAGTAGAGGATATCAGTGTATTGCACGGATTCGCCACGACACAGAAGAATCACCAACTGGTCACATGTCAGCCCTTCCAACCCTGATACCTCCAAAAAGACCATTGAAGATCGTCACCATAAGATTCGCACCCGCATCAAGGTGTAAGATCAACTCCTAGGCTCAAGGCCTTACAACTATGCAAATGAAATGCCAATGCTTACACAAAGCAGATGCGATAAAGCAATGTCTATCCATTGGATAAACCTCAAGGTTCACTAAGGTTCTCTTCTTAGAAACCACACACGTCTTTGTTTTATAAAACATTTATCCATCGGATAAAACATTTATCCATCGAATAAATATCTCGTGATTCCTTTGGAATGATCCAGACTGCTTTCAGAATCGCCGACTGTCCCCACAAACCAACAGAAGTCTTTTCAGCGTGTTTTGTCCTCACTCACACGCTTTCTAGGAAACTTCCCAAAAGGTCACCCATCCCATAATTACTCTAAGTCAAGCACGCTTAACTATAAAGTACTTATGTTCTAAGCTCCCGAAAAGAAGATAAATCTTGTTGATATGGGTAGTACCAATCAATTCTTATATGCTTTCCCTTAACTATACAGTCCCATACCTGCATAGCCTCAGGATTCCTTCCACTGTACAGTCCCATACCTGCACAATCTCAGGATCTCTCTCATTCCGGTCATCACAAGACGGAAACAATTGAACGATTAACCTGGATCTGAATCATCGGTCCGTCATCAAACTGCTGTTTCAAAAACCAAAACGTTTCATGTTTGTGTTTACGTCTTATGAATTAAGTCTCAAGTCCTAAGCATTATGAGTAAGGATTGAGAATCCTCTTAGATAAGTCTTTGAGCCTTTCTAAGATATTAATCCCTTGTTTTTCAATTAAGAAAATAAGTGTGGATTCACTTAAGTCTTATGAAGTCATTGATGTACTAAGTCATCAATGGTATAGTACATGGTCTTGTTCCACCACATACCATACTTAATTAACCCTTGTCTTCAACTCTAAGTTAATTACTTAACTTAGGTTTTTCACGCGTAAAACTTTACGATTGAGTTAGAAAACTCCTTTTGTAAACCAAACAACTTTTACAGTTGAAAACTCATTTGATTTAAAACAACATTTGAACTACTTACTTCATTTCTAGCATTTTCTGAAACATGAAATTCGCTTAGCGGAATTTCATTCGCTTAGCGAAAATGAGGCAGTAATGCCTCCTTTGGAACTCCTCTGGTTCGCTCGGCAAGACACAAATCGCGTAGCGAAATGTATTGTATTCGCTTAGCGAATATGAATTCGCGTAGCGCAAGTTCAGACGGTTGCACCTCTTTAGAAACACCTCTGGATCGCTCGGCGAGACAGAATTCGCGTAGCGAAACTTCACTTTATTCGCTTAGCGAGAATGATTTCGCTTAGCGAAAGTTCAGACGGTTACACCTCTATTGGAGACTTCTCTGGATTGCTCAGCGAGATGTAATTCGCGTAGCGAAATTTGCTGGGTTCTCTGGGTTCGCTTAGCGAATATGAATTCGCTTAGCGAAAATGAGGCAATGATGCCCAACTTAGACTTTCCCTGTTTTTCGCGTAGCGAAAGTAATTTCGCTTAGCGAAATGTTGCCTTAAAACAAGACATCAACCTTATGGAACCATTTTGATTCTCTTCATGAAAACACTTCTTTTCTCATTTTGAGTCACTTGATTAGCTAGATGAACTAAGGATAAGGTATAAAACATGTTTCACTTTGGTGAAACCACTTTGAGATTTAATTCCCTTTAAAGTCACTTAGGGTTTTTCTTTGAAAAACACAAGTTATTAAAAACACTTTCTTTACATCAAAACTTGACTTGTCCAAGAACTATTCATATCCTTCCCTTCCTCAAGGTCATGGCTAATAGCCAACTAGGAATCAATGTGAAGTTTTACTTCATCAACCAATCAAAGTATAGCTCACAACACTTACACAATCATGATAACCATAATACACATTACTACATCATAATCAAACATCCAAGTCCATCACACATTATGGTCTCATAATCAACAATAAAAGTCCATACTTGATCTAGTGATCAAAGTAGGTTTTCCAACATACATGGAAATGATTTTTATTCAATCATATCATCATCAACTTATGCTAAAACACACTACAACATACTCAAGCATAAACTCATCATAACAATCTTGTTCTTGAAGAGAACTTAACAAAACATAACAATTAAAAGTGAACCCAAACTAAAGGGTTTCACCCACACATAAAGTAAACAACCATCTTCACCACCACCATCTTGGTGTGATGAGGTTCTTCTCCCCATACCTGTTGAAGAGCAGATTCCCAGATCAAAGTCGGTTGATCGGTTTGTGAACCTCCTGATAGTTGTCACCAACTACAAACAACCAAACAATCAATAATTAAACAACAATCAAACCAAACTCAACAATTCTCACAAAGAGGGTTTCGGCCACCCTAAAGAGAATAAAGCTAGGAATTGATCTTGGTTTTCCATTTCATGGATTCAAAGGCATTAGGAAAGCTAAGGATGAAATCAAGTGTTAAAAATCAAAAATTGATGAAAACACTATTCATCATCATCAAGAAGGGTTCGGCCCTAATGTGCTTTTTGAGCTATGATGAGAGTTGAATCATAAGCTCTTGGGTTTAGGTAGAGAATGATGAGGTGAGTTCAAAGAACTTGGTCTTACCTCAAAAGGATTTTTCTACAATTTCCTATGGATTTTCAAAGTTTTAGATCTAAGAAATAATTTTCATGAAAATGAAGATTGATCTTGAAATAAAGAGATATTCAAGAAGCTAAGAGATCATAGAAGTGATCTTACCTTGAAATGATGGAAGATTGCTCAAGGAATCAAGTGATTCCAACAAGTGATTCAAGCTTTTCAAGAAGAAAAATGGAGTTTCTCTTCAAGAACAACAATGGTGTTCTTCTTTGGCCAGAAATTTCGTGAATGAGGGACTGGATGGGCTGAGTTCAGCCTTTAAAACAAGTCACTTAAGGGCAAAAAGGTCATTTGCCAAAAGGGTATAATGGTAAAAGTGCAAAAGACTAAGGTTAGGGGCATTTTGGTCATTTCACGTCTAGATTTTCCCGATCGTCATGACGACTCTGGCATACTCTCCCAAGTGTCCTGGGATGTTGTGATATCAAGATTATCTGTTGGCGAGTCTCGGTAAGTCCATATGTGGCTCCGTTTGTCACCCGATTGAGAATTCCGCCCGAACGAAGGTCAGGAAGTGATTTTTCTGAAATTTTTACGAAATTTAACCAAAACGTAGAGAATCAAATTCTAAGACTTACTGTCTCGTTCACGGGTCCATCTAAGGTCTTCTGAGCAGTAAAATCATACTGTCAGGGTAAAAACGCAGACCGGACTTCGTTTGAGTTTTTGACTCAAAACTTAATCGTAGCTTCCTACGATATCGTCGAGCATGACTATGGTCTCGGAATATTTTATTTCCATTCCTACGACCTCGAATAAAATACATACGTTAAAATACTGAAAAATTAGAAAACGTGAAAATTGGGGCGTTACATTCCTACCCCTCTTAAAAGAATTTCGTCCTCGAAATTCCGTGACTTAAAACTAAACCCACTCGATCGCTGAAGATTAAGGAAAGAAATTTTCAACAAAGGAAATTTTTCTTGGTCTTGGTCTCGGTCTCAGAAGAAAGTAAGAACGTATACAAAAGAATTTTACCAATTTGAAATGAATATAGGAATATCCAGTATGCAAAAAGACTCTTCAGTATGCAAAAAGACTCTTCAGTAGGTTCGTGAGTGTAAAAATGCATAGCTAATACATGTTTACATCCATGACTCTAATAAAGTTCCTTCTTTCATAAGAACCTCCCAATAAACTTTGGAATCAAAAGATAAACAGCCTGGCAAAAATCAGACTGGATCACCTTCACCAAAAGTAAAAGTGATTAGACTAAGTTTCATCAAGAAACCTCCAGTATCAAAAAGTTGTTTATGTTATAACTCAAGAAATAGTAATAACAAAACTTTCAGTGAAATAATACGAAAATGTCCAAACCAATGGACACCATATTACCAATTCACTCAATTGTCTAATACATTGAGGAATATGTAGAAGTGTGAACACAAATGTTCCCTTGAGATCAGGCAGCACTAACATAGGTGAAGTAGTCAACCTTCTCTCTAATCCTTGCAAACTTTCCTCACAGGCTTCAGTCCATTCAAACGCTTTATCCTTCCTTTGAAATCACATGACCCAAAAAATTTACTTCGTCGAGCCAAAACTCACACTTGGACAACTTTGCATACAGCTGTTTCTCCTTCAGAACCTGAAGATTCACACTAAGATATTCAGCGTGTACTTCCTGGTTTCGCGAATAGATGAGTATGTCGTCTGTGAAACAACGACAAACTTATCTAGGTATGGATGAAAGATCCCATTCATGTAATCCATGAATATAGCTGGAGCATTCATCACACCAAACGGCATCACAAGATACTCGTAGTGCCCATAGCGTGTTCGAAACGCTGTCTTTGGTATATCTTCTATCTTCTCACGAATCTGGTGATAACCTGATCGCAAATCAATCTCGGAGAAAACTGTCGCTCTCCTCAACTGATCCATCAAGTCATTTATCCTCGGAAGATGATACTTGTTCTTAATGGTAACTTTGTTCAACTGGCGCTAATCCACACATAAGCAAGATGTTTCATCTTTCTTTCTCACCAACAGCACAGGCGTTCCCTATGGCGACACACTGGGTCTAAGGAACTGTTTTTCCCAATAAGTCCACCAACTGTTCCTTCAAGGTTTCCAACTCAGCAGGTGCCATAATGACACGGTGCCATAGACGCTGGTCCTGTTCCTGGCACAAGATCGATCACAACTCGATGTCTCGAACTGGCGGTACACCTGGTACGTTTTCAAGAAAGACTTCCGGAAACTCATTAGTAACATGTATTCGTTGAGCTCCTCCTCTCAAAGAAACGTTTCCTTGGTTGGCAATCCAAATCCATAATTATCCGAATCAGGGAAAACTAAGGTTTTGTTTGCAACGTCTAATGGGATATGGTTACAAGATAACCAATCCATCCTTATGATCAAATCCATTTGTGAAAGAGGCAAACAGATTAAATCAATCAAAAACGTTCTATCCACTATGGAAAATAGAACAGTTCAAACAGAATTTCACAGTTATAACAGGCTTTGCAGAAAGTGCAAAAATCACCAAATCTAAGGGTAAGGAAAGATACAGATAAGGTTTTACCTTCCACGACGATCTGACCGTGAATCAAATCTTCCTTTTGAGAAGTCTCAGCATCATCCCCAGTATAAACTCCACCCATTGCCTTAGGCTTCGCTGCTTGCGCATCGTTGACAAAATGTCTAGCTTTTGATTGCACACAATCGCGTGAAGTATGCCCTGGCTTCCCACACTTGAAACACATGATTCCCTTGATCAAGCATCCTCTGGTGACATGATTGTTCTTGCCACACTTCATGCACTTCTTTGGGGCGCTTCCAGATTGACTAATACTCCCACTGCTTCCTCCTACAGAACGTTGTTGTTGACCTTGTTGTTTTGCATATGGTTTCCATCGAGACCTATCATCACGACCATTGGTGCCTTTATGGAACCTAGTCGGTCCAGAGTTACGTTGCCTTCCTCCACAAGTCTTCATCAGATCTTCAATTACGAAGCATTCATCTACCAAAACCGAGAACTCTTTGACCTCAAGAGGTAGCACCTCTCCTCGAATCTCGTCCGTTAAACCTCCTTCGAACTTTGTGCACTTCCACTCCTCATCGGGATGAAGATGGAAATACCTTGAAGACTTCGGCAGGGACTCAAAACGATCAGCATATTCTTTGACAGACATTCCTCCTTGACGTAGCTGCAGGAACTCCATGTCTTTCAACTCATCGGAAAAGCACTCGTTCTGAAGAACTCTGATAGCGACAACTTACAAGAAATCAAAAACATTACTACCCTGTCCAATATTATTCCCCTTCAGAAACAATAATGCAGAGAGTAACAAACAATCGTTGTCTTCTTCAAAGAAACACAACACAGAGAACAAACAACACAAAAGGATAGACCGAAGTCATCATCCTCTCCAACATTGTTCTCTCTCAGAAACAATAACACAGAAAACAATCAGAGAAAACACAACACAAACAAGACAGACCATAACCTACAAACCCCAAAAAGACTCGGCCAGCTCTGATACCAAATAATGCAACACCCTTTCCCGAGTGTCACATTCCCGAACGTTTATAAGGCCGAAAATATTTATTAATGCGGAAAATACGATTTTTCTTTTTCTTTTCTTTTCATAAAAGATGTAATGGGATTAGTAAAGGTAATAAATAATACTAATAAGTGAACTTAGGTTCACCATGCATTTCTAGAACATATTGTATTATAAATACAGAAACAGAAAATAGAAAACAGAAACATCAACATTACTGTATATAGACATAAGTCTAATGTATGACTGACATAAGAAAATACAATAAGTACTAGGAGTCATAGCTCCCAAAAGGTACTACAAAAACTGACATAGTCTGGCCGACAACAAAACTAAAACAGCAAAAGAGTCCACCTCCGAACTCAAAGGGTCTGCGGAACCGAACCACCGTCGCGTCCATCTGTTTAAGCATCAACAGCAAGTACCAGCAGAAAACATACAGATATGGGTGAGATTCCCGTTCATCAACACAACAAAACAGCAATAGCAAAAACGGGATGACTCACTGGGTAACAGCGTACCCAACATGCTTACAAGGTTCTCAATATAAATCATATTAAGCAGTTAACAACATAATAGCATGCTAAACATTTAACAGCATAATATAAGGCATCCTTAAACAATACAGCGATGTATAACAGTAAATGTAAACATCAATAGCCATAAACATCAATAGCCATGCAATGCAATGAAATGTATATGACTCAATGTCAATGTCACTGGGTACTACTCTGACCCCTACTCCATGGAGCTAACAAAACATTCGGAGAGAGTGAATGGGAGGACATGTTCCGGTTTCTGCCAGCCATGAGCAAGATGCTGCCATGAGCAAGATGCTACAAAATTCGTAACGTGCACGTATCTGGCTTTACGGTAACACTCTCGACCAAACATGAAAAGTACGGCATCTAGTAGAGGATATCAGTGTATTGCACGGATTCGCCACGACACAGAAGAATCACCAACTGGTCACATGTCAGCCCTTCCAACCCTGATACCTCCAAAAAGACCATTGAAGATCGTCACCGTAAGATTCGCACCCGCATCAAGGTGTAAGCTCAACTCCTAGGCTCAAGGCCTTACAACTATGCAAATGAAATGCCAATGCTTACACAAAGCAGATGCGATAAAGCAATGTCTATCCATTGGATAAACCTCAAGGTTCACTAAGGTTCTCTTCCTTAGAAACCACACACGTCTTTGTTTTATAAAACATTTATCCATCGGATAAATATCTCGTGATTCCTTTGGAATGATCCAGACTGCTTTCAGAATCGCCGACTGTCCCCACAAACCAACAGAAGTCTTTTCAGCGTGTTTTGTCCTCACTCACACGCTTTCTAGGAAACTTCCCAGAAGGTCACCCATCCCATAATTACTCTAAGTCAAGCACGCTTAACTATAAAGTACTTATGTTCTAAGCTCCCGAAAAGAAGATAAATCTTGTTGATATGGGTAGTACCAATCAATTCTTATATGCTTTCCCTTAACTATACAGTCCCATACCTGCATAGCCTCAGGATTCCTTCCACTGTACAGTCCCATACCTGCACAATCTCAGGATCTCTCTCATTCCGGTCATCACAAGACGGAAACAATTGAACGATTAACCTGGATCTGAATCATCGGTCCGTCATCAAACTGCTGTTTCAAAAACCAAAACGTTTCATGTTTGTGTTTACGTCTTATGAATTAAGTCTCAAGTCCTAAGCATTATGAGTAAGGATTGAGAATCCTCTTAGATAAGTCTTTGAGCCTTTCTAAGATATTAATCCCTTGTTTTTCAATTAAGAAAATAAGTGTGGATTCACTTAAGTCTTATGAAGTCATTGATGTACTAAGTCATCAATGGTATAGTACATGGTCTTGTTCCACCACATACCATACTTAATTAACCCTTGTCTTCAACTCTAAGTTAATTACTTAACTTAGGTTTTTCACGCGTAAAACTTTACGATTGAGTTAGAAAACTCCTTTTGTAAACCAAACAACTTTTACAGTTGAAAACTCATTTGATTTAAAACAACATTTGAACTACTTACTTCATTTCTAGCATTTTCTGAAACATGAAATTCGCTTAGCGGAATTTCATTCGCTTAGCGAAAATGAGGCAGTAATGCCTCCTTTGGAACTCCTCTGGTTCGCTCGGCAAGACACAAATCGCGTAGCGAAATGTATTGTATTCGCTTAGCGAATATGAATTCGCGTAGCGCAAGTTCAGACGGTTGCACCTCTTTAGAAACACCTCTGGATCGCTCGGCGAGACAGAATTCGCGTAGCGAAACTTCACTTTATTCGCTTAGCGAGAATGATTTCGCTTAGCGAAAGTTCAGACGGTTACACCTCTATTGGAGACTTCTCTGGATTGCTCAGCGAGATGTAATTCGCGTAGCGAAATTTGCTGGGTTCTCTGGGTTCGCTTAGCGAATATGAATTCGCTTAGCGAAAATGAGGCAATGATGCCCAACTTAGACTTTCCCTGTTTTTCGCGTAGCGAAAGTAATTTCGCTTAGCGAAATGTTGCCTTAAAACAAGACATCAACCTTATGGAACCATTTTGATTCTCTTCATGAAAACACTTCTTTTCTCATTTTGAGTCACTTGATTAGCTAGATGAACTAAGGATAAGGTATAAAACATGTTTCACTTTGGTGAAACCACTTTGAGATTTAATTCCCTTTAAAGTCACTTAGGGTTTTTCTTTGAAAAACACAAGTTATTAAAAACACTTTCTTTACATCAAAACTTGACTTGTCCAAGAACTATTCATATCCTTCCCTTCCTCAAGGTCATGGCTAATAGCCAACTAGGAATCAATGTGAAGTTTTACTTCATCAACCAATCAAAGTATAGCTCACAACACTTACACAATCATGATAACCATAATACACATTACTACATCATAATCAAACATCCAAGTCCATCACACATTATGGTCTCATAATCAACAATAAAAGTCCATACTTGATCTAGTGATCAAAGTAGGTTTTCCAACATACATGGAAATGATTTTTATTCAATCATATCATCATCAACTTATGCTAAAACACACTACAACATACTCAAGCATAAACTCATCATAACAATCTTGTTCTTGAAGAGAACTTAACAAAACATAACAATTAAAAGTGAACCCAAACTAAAGGGTTTCACCCACACATAAAGTAAACAACCATCTTCACCACCACCATCTTGGTGTGATGAGGTTCTTCTCCCCATACCTGTTGAAGAGCAGATTCCCAGATCAAAGTCGGTTGATCGGTTTGTGAACCTCCTGATAGTTGTCACCAACTACAAACAACCAAACAATCAATAATTAAACAACAATCAAACCAAACTCAACAATTCTCACAAAGAGGGTTTCGGCCACCCTAAAGAGAATAAAGCTAGGAATTGATCTTGGTTTTCCATTTCATGGATTCAAAGGCATTAGGAAAGCTAAGGATGAAATCAAGTGTTAAAAATCAAAAATTGATGAAAATACTATTCATCATCATCAAGAAGGGTTCGGCCCTAATGTGCTTTTTGAGCTATGATGAGAGTTGAATCATAAGCTCTTGGGTTTAGGTAGAGAATGATGAGGTGAGTTCAAAGAACTTGGTCTTACCTCAAAAGGATTTTTCTACAATTTCCTATGGATTTTCAAAGTTTTAGATCTAAGAAATAATTTTCATGAAAATGAAGATTGATCTTGAAATAAAGAGATATTCAAGAAGCTAAGAGATCATAGAAGTGATCTTCCCTTGAAATGATGGAAGATTGCTCAAGGAATCAAGTGATTCCAACAACTGATTCAAGCTTTTCAAGAAGAAAAATGGAGTTTCTCTTCAAGAACAACAATGGTGTTCTTCTTTGGCCAGAAATTTCGTGAATGAGGGACTGGATGGGCTGAGTTCAGCCTTTAAAACAAGTCACTTAAGGGCAAAAAGGTCATTTGCCAAAAGGGTATAATGGTAAAAGTGCAAAAGACTAAGGTTAGGGGCATTTTGGTCATTTCACGTCTAGATTTTCCCGATCGTCATGACGACTCTGGCATACTCTCCTAAGTGTCCTGGGATGTTGTGATATCAAGATTATCTGTTGGCGAGTCTCGGTAAGTCCATATGTGGCTCCGTTCGTCACCCGATTGAGAATTCTGCCCGAACGAAGGTCAGGAAGTGATTTTTCTGAAATTTTTACGAAATTTAACCAAAACGTAGAGAATCAAATTCTAAGACTTACTGTCTCGTTCACGGGTCCATCTGAGGTCTTCTGAGCAGTAAAATCATACTGTCAGGGTAAAAACGCAGACCGGACTTCGTTTGAGTTTTTGACTCAAAACTTAATCGTAGCTTCCTACGATATCGTCGAGCATGACTATGGTCTCGGAATATTTTATTTCCATTCCTACGACCTCGAATAAAATACATACGTTAAAATACTGAAAAATTAGAAAACGTGAAAATTGGGGCGTTACACCATTGAGAAGTAATACTCGCAGAGACAATAGTGAACATATGTCTCATGACATAATATCCACACTCCCAGCCGCCACTTTGTCAATGAGACTACAAATGCTAAACAATAAATTAATATAAGGTTATATAACTATTGTTATATATATAACCTCTAATTGAATCTCGGATTAACTACTTACATGTGGGCAAATCCATTGAGGCTTTTTACTCTTGACCCTACTTTTACCTTCCAAGCTATTACATGCCTGCATATATAGCACTGTGATAAACAAACATTGATACATCAAATATTAACAAATATAGATAAACAAATGTGATATTAAAAATTAATTAAGAGTGAAAGAAGCTTGCTTATGTATCAACTACTTCCTTAAGAACTGTAGGTGGGGTATGGTGCAATGAACACAAGAAGGCGACTTCATTTCGGCGAGGGCAAAGAATCGCTAACTGCCAATGATCCTTGTCGAGGAATGGGACTAGATAACACTCCTTTTGACTATTACGAATCATTTGCGTGATGTACGCCTGCACTCCTGTATTCATAACCTTACCCAGAATCCTGCTAGGGTCCAAGTATCCATGCAAGTGGCTGGTGTCATTTTAGACACTTAGGCGATGCATAGCCCTATAAGATGTTGAAATAAATTAATGTTAATTATAAAAGATTGATATTTATTAATTGTAAAACTGATTTATAAATAAAAGTACTTACGTGCACCATAATTGTAGAACGTTAACGCAAAACCATTTATCCATGTATATATCGGCCATATCTTTCCCAACGATTAGAAAAAGCCCATTTAATCCCTCGCTGCCATTGTGCTCCAAAGGCAGAAATAAATCTTCCATCATATATTTCATCGCCACTCCAGCCAGTTGTAATAATGGAGAAATTTCAAGTGGACCAGCTTTCTCAACATCCTACACTGTAATAAAACATTACTAAACATCATTTAATTAAGTTATTCGAATTGAAAGACATAAAACATTATGAATTAATACCGTTGGTGCATGTGCATCATCCTCATCCTCATGTAGCTGACGAAAATCCTCTTCCTCCCCATCTATATTAGCAGAAGGTTGGACACCCGGAGTTTGTTGGGAAAGACCCATAGATGACATATGTTGTCTAAACTCCGACACCTTCTCAGGATAAACCTCCCGTCTAAGGTCTGCCATAATCTGCGGAAGAACCTGCCATTTAACATCCGCAATAACGTGCGGAAGGACCTCCCGTCTGACCTCATCTTGGATGGCACAGCAGTCGTCATGACGTGATCGTGCTCCCTGGTACGTCCGCACGCCTACAAACCCTTCAACACCAAGGACACGACCAGGGTGGTCTTCCTTCCCAAGGGCAGTAGCCAAGATATCTCGATGCGAGCTACTAGGAACAAATGATCCTTGGGAGCTCTGTTCAACCAAAGATTTCTACAACATATAATTCACAAAATGTGTAAGACGGTGTGTAAACTTGTTACAATTACAAATAAAATTGAATAATTACTTACAATCTTGTTAGCAACAACGTGTGTCGACTCAGATGTATACTCCCCAGATGATTTTTGTCGGGATTTAATCCTTGTGACATGGCGTGGGGCTGCAGCTGGACAATCAACAACAACCGGAGGATCATGCGATGGATCAAATTGCCTTTCTAATTGCTTCTGACGTTGTTATTCCATCAATTGATCCCTAAGTTTTTTATAGCCCCCACAAGACAATCTGTGAGGATGAACATTCTTTTTCTGGATTGCCTGAGCCTTTTTCCTTTTCTCCTATTATTAATAACACCAGAACAACTGAAGTCCGTAAAAATAAATAAATTTTCCTGATACAATAAAAAACTATAATTAACTGCAACTAACCTCAAAGGAAGGGGTCCGTCGGATCTCAACAAACCTCTGCCACGTATCCTCATCAAGGAACAGGTACATCTCACAAGCAGTTTTGTCTGACTGCTGATATATGAATTTGGTAGTGAGGGCTGACTTAAACTGCCTCTAGCGCCCACACGCATAAGAATTACGTATATTCTTCATTTGCTCAGTATTCGACACATCGTAGGTGAGCTACATTACACAACAAAATAGAGAAATTAGTTAGTGATAAGAATATGACTAAACACAATAAATACAAACATAGATAGTAATAGTGATATACCGTGATACTTTCCCAAATTTGGTTCTTCACCATCTCTGGCACACTTTCCCAATCCTTGTAAAGAATGCTAGCCCTACTTTTACCTTGGACGGCCACAAAAGTCTTGAACTGTGAAGATTCTGGACCTATCGGCTGTCCAAGCTCATCAAAGTCTATATATGTAACTTCTGATCACCAGTATGCGTGAGGGTCAACTTTTTAAGTGTTGTGGCACGTCTACCCCTTTTTCTTGATTGCGCCTGAGTGTTGAGACAACCCCACTTACGTAGGATAATCCCATTGTAACCTAATTGTCTAATACTAAAACATATGAAAATTTGAAACTTAAAACTCTCCTCTATCCCAAATCCTTCACCGCTAACATCAACAGATTTTTCGTCTGCATCATGTTCATAAGGGATGCCATCCTCTTCAGAAATAGAATCCTCAGCTGCAGTGTCTTCTCCACGAGCCATAAGAGAAAACATACATAGAAAAATATAGGGAGATAAGGATCTAACACAAACATCATATATGGGAAAGAAACCATAGAATAACATATATCAACATCACATATATGAACATCACAGAAACATATACACAATCATCTCCCAATTATATCATGAACATCACAGAAACATATACACAATCGTCTCCCAATCATATCGCTCATAATCAACACTTATACTATATGTATCTCATTCCTACATGCATGTCGGTCGATATCTCAAATCTCATTCTCAATCTCAGAGAATCATAGTTAGTTGTCCAGGGAATCTTTCCGCTCACCGTGACTAATAAGAGTGCATCCCGCTCCAATTCTCGGGAGAGGTATCTTGGTCTCCTTGGAAAGTCCACCTACAACGTGGAAGATTGAGGGTCCAGTCGGGATAACCAGGTTCCAGCATGCAACACGACACGATAGGAGCAACCCTATCTGTCACTTGTGATAAGTCCCGAACCCAATACATCCCCAAGATCACCAAGATCATCCCTTCCCTCTTCAGTACCCGCACTCAGGTACACTAATCTCGTATCTCCCATACCACACAGCTCGCCACTTGGCACATGATTATGCTATGCATGTCAACCATCACTTGTGCCACCAATATCTCAATAAACACCTCAATCCTCGAAAAGTGGCCTACGTCTTTTATCCGCATAACTCTTCTATCGGCTCTGAGTTATCCTCGTCTTTTCTTGAATCAGTTTCACCTTCTCGGTTGTTTGTTGCACTAGTTCAGGTCCTAATGAAGCACTTTCTCCATCTTGGTACCAACACAAAGGTGTTCTACAACGCCGTCCGTATAAAGCTTCGTAGGGTGCCATCCCTATACTCGAATGATAACTGTTGTTGTAGGTGAACTCTATCAACGGTAGGAAATTCTCCCAACTTCCGGCATGTTCCAACACACACGCCCTCAACAAGTCCTCTAAAGACTGAATCATCCTTTCCGATTGTCCATCAGTTTGAGGATGGTAAGCCGAACTTAATCGTAACTTTGTCCCTAAAGCTTCATGTAAACTTTGCCAAAATCGCGAAGTAAATCACGGGTCTCTATCCGATATGATACTTGAAGGTACTCCATGCAGTCTCACAATCTCAGTGATATAAATCTGAGTAAGCTTTTCCATAGAATACTTAAGATTAATCTGTAAAAAATGAGCTGATTTCGTAAGCCTATAAATTATAACCCAAATGGAATCGTGTCCTTTAGGTGTTCTCGGCAAACACGTTACGAAATCCATTGCTATGCCGTCCCATTTCCACTCTGGGATATCCAACGGAAGTAACATTCTAGCAGGCCTCTGATGTTCAACCTTTGCTTTTTGACATACTAAGCAAGACGCCACATAATCAGCTACATCTCTTTTCATGCCTTGCCACCAAAACAACCGCTTCAGGTCTTGGTACATCTTGGTTGACCCTAGATGCATACTCCACTTGCTTATATGAGCTTCATCCAGAATTAACCTTCTTATCCCTGGGTTGTTTGGCACACAAACCCGTTCTCCTCATCTTAGGATTCCATCTGCTCCTTCCTTGTATTCCGACGTCATCCCTTTCTTTAGATTCCTTCGCTCTTTCTCCATATAATGGTCGTATACTTGTTTCTTCCGAATCTGACCCATCAGATCACAAGATACTGTAACCATACCCGCACATAGTCTTCTTGGCATACTAACCACGGACAGATGCATATCCCTGAACTGTTCCAATAGCTCGTGTTCCTTAACCATCATGGCAGACACATGTAACACTTTTCTACTCAGAGCATCCGCTACCACATTAGCTTTTCCCGGATGATACTGCAACTGGAAGTCATAGTCCTTCAAAAATTCCAGCCACCGTCTTTGTCTCATGTTGAGCTCTTTCTGATCGAACAGATACTTCAAGCTCTTATGATCGCTGAAGACATTGAACGTCGAAGCAACAAGTAGTGCCTCCAAATCTTCAACGCAAAGACTACCGCTGCTAACTCCAGATCATGAGTCGGGTAATTCTTCTCGTGCACTTTCAACTGTCTCGAGGCATACGCTACCACCTTCCGATTCTGCATTAGAACACAGCCTAAACCTTGGTTTGAAGTGTCACAGTACATTTCAAAAGGTTCGCTTGTATTTGGCAATATCAACACTGGCGATGTAGTCAGCCTCTCTTTCAGTTTCTGAAAACTCTGCTCACAGGCTTCAGTCCATTCAAACGCTTTATCCTTCCTCGTCAATTGGGTAAGAGGTCCTACAATTTTAGAGAATCCCTCAATGAATCGCTGATAATACTCAGCCAAACCCACAAAACTGCGTATCTCAGTCACTGTGGTTGGTCTTTCCCACTCAAGAACTGCTTCAACATTCGACGGATCTACGGCAATTCCTTCCTTTGAAATTACATGACCCAAAAACTGCACTTCATCGAGCCAAAACTCACACTTGGACAACTTGGCATACCGTTGTTTCTCCTTTAGAACTTGAAGAACTACAGTAAGATGTTCGGCGTGCTCTTCCTGGTCTTGCGAATAGATAAGTATGTCATCTATGAAGACAACGACAAACTTATCCAGGTATGGACGAAAGATCCTATTCATATAATCCATGAATATAGCTGGAGCATTCGTCAAACCAAACGGCATTACAAGATACTCGTACTGCCCATAGCGTGTTTGAAACACTGTCTTCAGTACATCTTTTGCGTTCGCACGAATTTGGTGATAACCCGATCGCAAATCAATCTTGGGGAAAACTGCCGCTCCCCTCAATTGATCCATCAAGTCATCTATCCTCGGAAGTGGATACTTGTTCTTAATAGTAACTTTATTCAACTGGCGATAATCCACGCATAAGCGAGATGTTCCATCTTTCTTTTTCACCAACAGCACAGGTGCTCCCCACGGTGACACACTGGGTCTAACGAACTGTTTCCCCAATAATTCTACCAACTATTCCTTCAAAGTTTCCAACTCAGCAGGTGCCATACGATACGGTGCCATAGACACTGGTCCTGTTCCTGGCACAAGATCGATCGCAAACTCGATGTCCCGAACTGGCGGCAAACCTGGTACGTCTTCAGGAAAGACTTCCGGAAACTCGTTCACGATAGGTACGCGCTCTAAGACTAGCTCACTGTTGACCTCCAAAGAAGATAGTAACATGTATCCTTGAGCTCCTTTTCTGCAGTCAAAAATCCAGAATTCTCACAACTAGGAAAAACTAAGGTTTTATTTGCACAGTCTAATAGGATATGATTAGAACATAACAATCCATTCCTAAGATTACATCCATTTGCGAAAGAGGCAAACAGATCAAATCAATCAAAAATATTCTATCTTTAACAGAAGTAGAACAATTCAAACAAACTTTTGCAGTTACAATAGGCTTTGCAATAGGTGTAGAAATTACCAAATCAAAAGGTAAAGAAGACACAGGTAATCCCAACAGATTCACACAGTCATAAGCAATAAAGGAATGTGTTGCGCCTGAATCAAACAGTACAGTTAAGGTTTTACCTCCCATGACACACTGACCTTGGATCAAGTCTTCATTTTGATAAGCTTCAGCGCCTCCCATAGTACAGACTCAACCTTTCGCCTTAGGCCTCGCAGCTTGGACATTGTTGATAGAATGTTCCAATTTCGGTTGCATGCATTCCCGTGAGATATGTCCCGGCTTCCCACACTTGAAGCAGATAATCCCTTTGATCGAACAGTCTCTGGTGATGTGATTACTCTTTCCACACTTCGTGCACTTGGTTGGGGAGTTTCCAGACTGACTGAAACTCCCACTGCTTCCTCCAACAGAACGTTGTTGTCGATCTTGTTGCTTTGCATACGGCTTCCAAAGAGATTTATTGTCTCGACCACCGCTTCCTTTCTGAAACTTGCTTGGTCCAGAACTCTGTACCCGCTTGTCCTTGGTCTCCAAACTCTCGATCAAATGACACTTTTCCATTAGCCTTGGAAAAACAGAAATTTCCAATGGAACTACAGCTCTCTTCAAGTCGATCCTCAAACCTCCTTCAAATTTTCTGCACTTCCACTCCTCTCTTGGGTTGTCCAGAAAATAATTTGAGAACTTTGCTAGACTTTCAAATTTGGCCCTGTATTCAGCTACGGTCATTCCCCCTTATCTCAGCTGGAGGAACTCCATCTTTTTCTTGTGTCTTGCACTCGCAGGAAAATACTTCTCCAGGAACTTTCCTTTAAAAGCATTCTAGTCCACAACTTGTTGATCATGCAGCAACATCTGACGGGCTCCTTCCCACCAGTATTCAGCATCCTCCACCAGCATATAGGTTGCACAGACAACCTTGTCATTCTCAGTACATCTCATCGCTCCAAAGATTTTCTCCAGCGTCTGGATCCAGCGTTCAGCTAACTAAGGATTTCGCCCTTGAATTGAGGTGGATTCCAACGAAGAAATTCGTCCAGTCCTCTACCTCCGACAGCTCTTTCGTCACGTTGAACCATAGCAGCAGCCATGTCCTGTATGGCGTTCACAGCAGCGGTCAGGTTTTGAGTAGCCATTGCTACCTTCAAAACCAGAACTGTCAGACTTAAGAAACCAAAACAAAACTAAAGCAAACAACAAAGAAACACACAGAGAACACAACACAAACAAGATATACCATAACCTACAAACCCCAAAAAGACTCGGCCAGCTCTAATACCAAATAATGCAACACCCTTTCCCGAATGTTTATAAGGCCGAAAATATTATTTAATGCAGAATATACGGTTTTTTTTTTCTTCTTCTCACAAGATGTAATGGGATTTAGTAAAGGTAAATAATACTAATAAACAAACTTAGGTTCGCCATGCATTTCTAGAACATGTTGTATAATAAACACAGAACAGAGACAGAAATAGAAACGTCAACATCACTGTGTACAGACATAAGTCTAATGTATGACTGACATAAGAAAATACAATAAGTACTAGGAGTCGTAGCTCCCAAAAGGTACTACAAAAACTGACATAGTCTGGCCGACAATAAAACTAAAACAGCAAAAAGAGTCCGCCTCCGGGCTCAAGGAGACTACTGAACTGAACCATCGTCACGTCCATCTGTGCAAGTAGAAACAGCAACTACCAGCAGAAAACATACAGATATGGGTGAGATTCCCGTTCATCAACACAACAAAACAGCAGTAGTAAAAACGGGACGACTCACTGGGTAACAGCGTACCCAACATGCTTACAAGGGTTCTCAATATAAATCATGTTAAGCAGTCAACAACATAATATCATGCTAAACATTTAATAGCATAATATAAGGCATTCTTAAACAATACAGCGATGTATAACAGTAAATGTAAACATCAATAGCCATGCAATGCAATGTATATGACTCAATGTCAATGTCACTGGGTACTACCCAGACCCTTACTCCATGGAGCTAACAAAACAGTCGGAGAGAGTGAATGGGAGGACATGTTCCGGTTTCTGCCAGCCATGAGCAAGATGCTACAACATTCGTAACGTGCACATATCTGGCTTTACGGAAACACTCTCGACCAAACATGAAAATTACGACATCTAGTAGAGGATATCAGTGTATTGCACGGATTCACCGCGACAAAGAAGAATCACCAACTAGCCACATGTCAGCCCTTCCAACCCCGATACCTCCAAAAAGACCATTGAAGATCGTCACCATAAGATTCACACCCGCATCAAGATGTAAGCTCAACTCCTAGGCTCAAGCCCTTACAACTATGCAAATGAAATGCCAATGCTTACACAAAGCAGATGCAATCAAGCAATGTCTATCCCCCGGATATACCTCGAAGTCTACTAAGGTTCTCTTCCTTAGGAACAATACGCGTCTTTTGAAAAACAAAACCTTTATCCACCAGATAAATCTCGTGATCCTTCCAGGATCAGTCATCACAAGACTGAAATAATTGAACGACTGATCGGGGTCCAAATCACCGGTTCGTCGTCAAACTACTGTTTCAAAACCAAAAACGTTTCATGTTTGTGTTTATGTCTTATGAAAGCATTGATGTACTAGGTCATCAATGGTATAGTATATGGTCTTGTTCCACCACATACCATACTTAATTAACCCTTGTCTTCGACTCCAAGTCAATTACTTAAATTAGGTTTTTAATGCTTAAAACTTTACGAGTTGAGTTAAAAACTCCTTTGTAAACCAAAACAACTTCTCAATTGAAAACTCATTTGATTTGAAACAACTTTTGAACCACTTACTCTATTTCTAGCACTTTCTAAAAACAGGAAATTCGCTTAGCGGAGTTAAATTCGCTTAGCGAAAATGAGGCAGTAATACCTCTTTGAAAACTCCCTTGTATCATTAGGCGAGAAATGGCTCGCTCAATGAAATTCGCTTCATTCGCTTAGCGAAGATTATTTCGCTTAGCGAAAAGGAGGCAGTGATGCCTAACTTGTATTTTATCTATTTTCGGCCAGCGAAATTGGATTAGATTAACGAAAATTGCCTTGAAACAAGACATTAACCTTGTTAAAGAAAAGCCTTATGGAACTATATTGATTCTCATGAAACTTTTCATTAATCCACTTTTAAGTTACTTGATTAATTAGATGAACTAAGGATATGGTATAAAACATGTCTTACTTTGGTAAAAACATTTTGAGATTGAAACTTTGTTTGATCTTTGGATCAAAATCATTTATGGTTTTTGTTTAAGGCATAAGCCACTAAAAACATTTTCTTACATCAAAACTTGAATGATTCAAGAACTACACATTACCCTCCTTTTCTCAAGGTCATGGCTAAAAGCCAACTAGGAACCAATGTGAAGTTTTACTTCATCAACTAATCAAATCATGGCTCACAAAACTTACACAATTATGATCAACAATAACACACAACATTGCATCATAATTAAGCACCTAAGCACAAAAGTCCATACTTAAGCACATAAGCACAAAAGTCCATACTTGACCTAGTAATCAAAGTAGGTTTTTTTTTTTCATCATGCAAGAAATCATTTTGTCGCCTAGACAACATCATCATAAAACACATTATAAGGCATACAAGCATAACTATAAATATCACACATTATTCTCCAAGAGAACTTAACACAACTTAACCATTAAAAGTGAACCCAAACTAAAGGGTTTCATCCACACATAACTTAAACAACCATCTTTACTACCACCATCTTGGTGTGAATGAGGTTCACCCCCTATACCTATTGATGAGCAGATTCACGGATCAAAGTCGGTTGATCCGTTTGTGAACCTCCTGGCAATCGTCAACAACTACAACAACATAACAATCAAACATTAAACAACAATCAAAGCCAATCTCAACAATCCTAACAAAGAGGATTTCGGCCACCCTAGGTTAAAAGGTTAGGAATTGATCTTGGTTTCCCATTTCATGGATTCAAAGGCATTAAGAAAGCTAAGGATGAAATCAAGTGTTAGAAATCAAAAATTGATGAAAACACTATTCATCATCATCAAGTAGGGTTCGGCCAAAAAGGGATTTTGGGCTATGATGGGAGTTGAATCATAAGCTCTTGGGTTTAGATAGAGATTGATGATGTGAGTTCAAAGAACTTGGTCTTACCTCAAAAGGACTTTTCTACAATTTCCTATGGATTTTCAAAGTTTTGGATCTAAGAAATTCTTTTCATGAAAATGAAGATTGATCTTGAAATAAAGAAAGATTCAAGAAGCTAAGCGATCATGGAAGTGATCTTACCTTGAAATGAAGGAAGATTGCTCAAGGAATCAAATGATTCCAACAAGAACTCAAGGAGCTTCAAGACCAACAATGGTGTTTTCTCTCAAGAACAACTACGGAGCTCTATCTTTGGGGGGGGCTGTGCGAAAATGAGAGAGTGAGGGGCTGAGTTCAGCCTCTTAAGAGCTCACTTAAGGGTAAAAAGGTCATTTTCCCAAAAGGGTAAAATGGTAAAAGTGTAAAAGACTAAGGTTAGGGGCATTTTGGTCATTTTGCGTCCAAATATTTCCGAACGTCATGACGACTCTGGCATACTCTCCCAAGTGTCCTGGGATGATGTGATATCAAGATTATCTGTTGGCGAGTCCCGGTAAATCCATATGTGGCTCCGTTCGTCACCCGATTGAGGATTCCGCCCGAACAAAGGTCAGGAAGTTATTTTTTTGAAATTTAACCAAAACGTAGAGCATCGAATTCTAAGATTTACTGTCTCGTTCACGGGTCAATCTGAGGTCTTCTGAGCAGTAAAATCATACTGTCAGTGTAAAAACGCAGACCGGACTCCGTTTGAGTTTTCGACTCAAAACTTAATCATAGCTTCCTACGATATCGTCGAGCATGACTATGGTCTCAGAATATTTTATTTCCATTCCTAAGACCTCGAATAAAATAAAGACATTAAAATACTGAAGAATTAGAAAACGTGAAAATCGGGGCGTTACAGAGCATACTTATTTTACCTGATATATAGTTTGTAGTCACTGACAGAGTGGTATATTGGTATATATTGAGTATTCACTAGACTTCAAACTAGGAGATTTTTAAATAGTAGCTTGGAAAAAGCAAAAGCCCCGTGAGTAACCATTTAGTCATATCTTGCACCACACATCCATAAGGAAGCCTCCTACAATTCACATTAAATTATATTGTTAATATTTGGAATGTTTAAATTATACTTTCAATATTGGGAATTTTTTTTAAAAATGGATTTTGGTGTTACAGGTTTGTTTTCTTGGATACTATTCCGAGTTCTGAGTTTTCTTCATTGTTTAGAGCTTCTGTGAGGTAAGTCTAATGGTCTCAATATCTTGTTCCTTGTTGTTTCTGTTTGATTTGGATAAACATTTTATTTTAGCATCGGTATACACATGCATTAACCTTAGTTTCCTGTTCAAGAACGGTTTTTATATTGTTTTTGGCACAATATACAAGTTGTTCTTGAATTGTCCAAAGTGGACAGTCTGAGATTGTAACTTCGCATTCAATCTATATTATTGTATGTCTTATTTCCTTCTTGATCTAAGAATGTCATTGGTTTGTATTTTTTCATTGTTCTCTGGGTACATACCTAATTTGGGTCATAATACCACCTAAATTAAGTTGTGTGCTTGGAGAACTAAGGGGAAATGCTGCTAAATTTTTCTTAGAACATGAAGTAATTAAGACATACAATAATATAATGCGAAATTTACAATCATGGATAGGATAGGAACCCCACCCTATAGTATCAAGTAGACATATGCACCATGCATGCATGTAGTACTCATTGAATGTAGACATCAACCTCTCTAAACTTGTGGTAGATCGTGAAAATATGGATCAGAAGTGGATGTCTGCCAATCGTTTATCGAAGGAATATAAGGACGGAGTGCAAGATTTTATTATGTTTGCAGTTGGGCATGTAGAAAACCCTAGTACAATCGTATGTCCTTGTTTAAGTTGTTGTTATACAAGACGGGTTAGTGTAGCTTAGTTGGAAGGACATTTAGTGTGCTATGGAATTGATCAAAGTTATACCTATTGGACAAAGCATGGTAAGAGGAGAGGTGAGTCTAGTGATATGGGTAATAGTGGGAGATATGTTTCAGATGATACCGGTACAAATACATTTGAGGGCGACCGTTTTGAGGAGATGGCACACGCGGTTGAAGAAGATATCCGTGATTGTCCTCAGATGTTTGAGAAGTTGATAAGTGATGCTAAGAAACCATTGTATGAGGGTTGTACTAACTTCACAAGATTGTCAGCGATGCTAAAGTTGTATAACTTGAAATCAGGCAATGGATGGACTGACAAGAGCTTTACGGACTTACTCACACTATTGAAAGATATGTTGCCGGAGGATAATGTGCTTCCTAATCTGATATATGAGGCTAAACAAATGTTACGATCTATTGGTATGAGCTATGAGAGGATACACGCTTGTCCTAACGATTGCATTTTATTTCGGAAGGACTATTCAAAGTTAAAGACGTGTCTTAAGTGTAATGCCTCACGGTATAAGAAAAAAGAATCGGCCAGAGAAGGTTTTGTGGTATTTTCCCATAATTCCCATATTTAGGCGCATGTACCATAGTTCAGAAGATGCAAAAAACTTGACATGGCATGAGGATGAAAGGATTAAAGATGGCAAGCTGCGTCACCCGGAAGATTCTCCTCAATGGAAAACAATTGATCATGATTATCCTGATTTCGGGCAAGAACCAAGAAACCTACAACTTGCATTGTCTACTGACGGATTTAACCCGCATGGTGTTCAGAGTAGCTCTCACAGTACATGGCCTGTGATTTTGGTGATTTATAACCTACCTCCATGGCTATGCATGAAGCGCGAATATATGATGTTGTCTTTGTTAATTTCTGAGCCCAAACAGCCAGGAAATGATATCGACATATACTTTGTCCTTTAATTGAAGACTTGAAGCAAATGTGGGAGACAGGTGTATATGTGTATGATGGGTATAAAGAAGAAAGTTTCACCTTGAAGACTATGATCTTCGGCATAATTAATGATTTTTCGGCATACGGTAATCTGTCAGGATATAGTACCCAAGGTCAATGTGCATGCGCTACATGTGAATATAGTACCGATTGGATGCGATTGGAACATGGTAAGAAGAATGTCTTCCTTGGGCATCGTAGATTTTTGCATTCAAGTCATCATTATAGATTTTGGAGAAAATCATTCAATGGGAATACAAAAGAACATAGAGCTCCTTCGCCGTTGACGGGTGCACAACTATTTGAAAACGTAGAAGATTTGAGTATTGAATTCGGGAAACCTTTTGCGGAAGAGCTTGTTACATGAGGGTGGAAGAAAAGGTCTATTTTCTTTGAGCTCCCGTATTGGAAGTCATTATACGTAAGACATTTCATTGATATGATGCATGTTGAAAAAAGTATATTTGATAGTGTCATTGGTACCTTACTCAATGTGCTAGGGAAGACTAAAGATGGCATCAATGCAAGGCTGGACTTGGTTAGTATGGGATTGAGACAAGAATTGGGACTGGTAAAGAAGGGGAAACGTACATATTTACCTTCGGCCGCTTATACTCTATCTAGAAAAGAGAAAATTGTTTTGTGTAATTTTCTTCATGGAGTTAAGGTTCCAGAGGGGTACTCTTCAAACATTAGGAACCTCGTATCAATGAAAAATCTCAAGTTAAAGTGCCTAAAGTACCATGATTGCCATGTTATCATGCAGAATTTATTACCCATCGGTATACGATCCATTTTGCCCAAGAAAGTGTGGGAGACCTTAACTAAACTTTGTTTCTTCTTCAAGGCAATTTGCAGCAGAGTGATTGACCCTGGAAAGTTGCCAGCATTACAAAAAGAAATTGTTGTGGCTCTGTGTGAGCTTGAGATGTATTTCCCACCTTCATTCTTTGACATAATGGTTCATCTAACCATTCATCTGGTTAGAGAGACACAATTGTGTAGGCCAGCTTATATGAGATGGATGTACCCGTTTGAGCATTACATGAATATATTAAAAGTTATATGAAAAGCCGATCACGACCAGAGGGTTGTATTGTTGAACAGTACATAGTCGAAGAAGCGGTTGAATTCTATACCGAATACCTATCCAATATTGAATATTCCGTAGGGCTGCCAATGTCTCGTCATAGAGGAAGAACCGTAGGGCAAGGGATTACTGGAACTGAAATATTGACTATACCAAGGACAGAATGGGAGCAAGCATATTTATATTTTCTTCACAATGCCGATGAGGTTGAGCCATTTGTTGTAAAACACAAGGACCTACTTAAGAGTTCTTATCCAAATAAGACTCAAACTTGGTTAACAAGAGAACATAATCGTTGTTTTATAACGTGGCTTAAAGATCATATTTTTGTAGAGTTGACTGTAAATCCTACTTCAGTTTCAGAAAGATTAAGATGGTTAGCGAAGGATCCAACTGTGCATGTTTTCTCTTACACCGGTTATCTAATGAACGGATACACATTCTATACAAAAGAACAAGATGATCGGAGTACAGTGCAAAATAGTGGGGTGACTCTTGTAGCTCAATCGATGCATTTCTCAAGTGCCAAAGACAGAAACCCCATATATGAAAACATGTCATACTTCGGGGCCATTGAACGTATATGGGAGTTGGATTACACGATGTTTCGGGTGCCTGTGTTCCAATGTAAGTGGGTTGAGAATAATAACGGTGTACAAATGGATGAGTTGGGGTTCATGCAGGTGGATTTCAATAAAGTGGGGTATAAATTTGAACCTTTTATTTTAGCATCGCAAGCTCAACAAGTGTTCTATGTCACCGATCCAGCTGATACAAATTGGTCCATTGTTTTATTGACTAACAAAATGATTCTTAATGAGATTAATGATCAAGCACATGAAGATGCTAATATTGAGGATGATCTTTTCTCCGGGACATCACAATCGCTCGAGGCTAATCCAACTAGAGAGGATGATATGTATATTAGAAATGATCATGATAAGGGGCTTTGGTTCAATCCATTATTTCGTACCAAAAAGAGAGACGCAAATCTCAATCCAACGAGGAAAAGAAAAAGAATGGCTTAAACATGTATATAGTCATTGTGTTTTTTTAATTTCTTGATCAATTAAATTTACATTCATCGATTTCTGTAAATAAACTTGTATGATTGTGAATTGACGTTTTTACTTGTGTGTCTAATTTTGTTACAGGTAAATGACATCTCCCAGTCATGATAGTGGGGCCGAGCCCAAGAAAAATATGGGGCGTCGTGGACCGACTTTTAAGAAGAATATCGTCCGTCATAGGAGTAGAGGAGTGAGACTTGAGGTAAGATATTACTAATTAATCTAATTAATTATTTGATTCTATAGTTTGTTATCTTAATTTATACATTTCATCAAAATTTTTAGGTTTCTTGGAATGTAAGGGGTCAGCTTGTTGGTAAAAACAATAAATAGTTGGTTAATTGCATTGGGGCCATAGTGCGGCAGAGGGTCCCAATTACCAATGACAATTGGAAGTCTAGAGATTTGGACGGTCTGAAAGATGACATCTGGCGTAATATATAGGTTAATTATTTAACATTAGTTAATTATGTAAACATATTTATATTGTGACATTATTTTATTGTCTTTGCAGGCCTGTTTTATTGTTGATGAGACCCGGCGAGACGTGATACTTAAGGAAGCCGGAAAATTACACCGAAACTTCCGAACTACGTTGACAACAAAGTGGCTGAGAGATGATGATGGGAATGTCAGACAAGAGCCTCCACCCAAATATACAGAGATGATTATACGACCGGAGGATTGGAGAGCCTTTTTTTAATAAAACGGACGGAAGATGAGGATTTTTACTTACTTTTGTGTAAACTATGCATTGCTACTTATTTAGGTCAGTGTGCATTAATACTTACTTTTGTGTCTATGTAGAAAATAAGCAGTGAAAATCGGGAGAAAGCGTCATCTCCTCCCTACCCTTACCATAAAGGGAATGTAGGGTATGCCGGCATAGAGGAAAAAAAGGTATGTACAATAAGTAGTTTTATTTAACACATTTTTTGGTTTATTTCTTAGCATTGATGGATTTCAATTTGTTTGTTCAAATGTACAGTTGCGGGAGGCAGGGCGAGACCCAGAAACTGAAAGCATTGAACGGCATATTTTGTGGCCTGAAGCCCGTATGAATGAACAGGGTGTGATTGTAAATCCCAATTCTAGGCAGTTGGCCGAAAGAATTGTAAGTATATGTTCTCATATTAACATTTACATTTGTAATTCTCTTTTGATATTTGTGAATAATGTGTAACATCTTTGTGAATAATATTTGTGTCTCAGGATACCATATCATAGTCTATATCACAGGGGGAGATAACAGATTGCATTGGTCGCCATGACATCCTTGCCAGAGCCATACCCGCTAAAGAGTATCCCGGTAGCTATAGGGGCGTGGGATTTGGTTTCTAACAGAAAACTATTTTAGGAGCACAATAGTGCGCCAAACAAGTAGATGTTACTGAAGTGGCGGAGTTGAGGAGGGAATTAGCTGATCTAGTGCAACAAGTTCGAGAGTTGAAAAGCTGCATACAGAACAAGACATCGGTGGAAGGGCATGAGCATGAGCAAGAGCATGAGTTTGAGCCTGAGCTTGATTTACCTACCCCTACGTAGTGTTAGAGATAGTTGCACTCGTGTGCCTCCCGGGGTAATAATTATTACGTTGTTCTCGTTACTCGTACGTATTGCGTTGACAGTTCACATATTAATATTTTGTTTATCACTGGTTTAGGGAAACAAACCGTGCAAACTATATTTGTCAAGCCCAACTCATCGCATTGTAGCTAGAGGGATGGTCTATAACGCACCGGGTGTGACACTGCATAACCGACCATTAACTCCTAGTCATGTGAAAGTTATAGTTGAGTTTGGTGTTAAGGGTGATGCACCATTGCATGTACCACTTGAGGAGGTAGATGTCATGAAAGTGGAACAGGCAATAGATACCTATGTGGCATGGCCAATCAGCCTCATAGGTGTATGTGACAAGGTATATGTCAATAAATATGATATATGTTTGTTAAATTAGGTGGTCACTAACTCATTAATGTATTGCAATGTTTTTTTTATATAGGCACCTAAAAAATCCAAATCCAAGGGTAAGGGCAAAGCGTTGGAGAACACAGCTGGCATGAAAGTGACAAAATCCCGGCCTTCCCCTACTGTAGCTAGCAAGGAGCACACAAAGGGGTCAGTTACATCCCCAGTAAAGAACGTGAACAAATCTCAGCCCTCTCAAGCTCTTCTAGCACATGGTACAAATAGTCTACCTTAAAGTCCATGTGCTAACAATATTGGGGAAAGATCAAGTTATGATTCATATGGAGGAAGACAATCTGGGTTATGAGCACACATTAATGCTCGGTGGTGATATGAAAATCAAAGAAATCCTTAATCATGAATGGCTGGGGTTCTCTATTATTAGTGTATATCTCAGGCACTACATCAAACTTTAAAGGTTATATCTCACATAAATTTTGATTTTATTATTAATCTATTAATTTGCATATAGGTTTTAATTTTAGGTACTTGTATCATATGTTCCTAGTACGAGAACAAAAGACTCAAACGTTTAGATTTCTATGCCCTTTACGAATAGCTATACAAGTAGGATCTGGGTACAAACAATATATAGCTGATCGCTTGTCATTAGCAAATCCAGATTATGAGACCTTGTTTTTGTCACCATGCAACATAGGGTGAGTCATTAAATCACAGTATATGACTTAGTTAACGATATTTTTTTTCTTTTGTGAAATGTGATGATTGCTAACTAATAAACCTTTTTGTAGGCAACATTGGTTATTGTTAGCGATCAATCCCAACGAAGACATAGTATGCTATTTAGACCCCTTGCATACAGATTATAACATTCGCCAAAAAATGACGGATATCTACAATCAGTGAGTATATATGCATTTATTTTTGTCTTCATATATATATATATATATATATATATATATATATATATATATATATATATATATATATATATATATATATATATATATATATATATATATATATATGTGTGTGTGTGTGTGTGTGTGTGTGTGTGTGTGATGATTATGTAACTTAATGAAGTCATTTGATTTTGAAATCAGGGCTTTGTTAATTCATCGTGCCTGCAGTGGAGGAGCCAAGTCAAGATATTCTAAGTCATCCAAGACTAAATGGATATCTATAGAGGTATTTACAAAAACTCTTATGCAATTATTTAGGTTAAAAATAAAATTGAAACTTTAAATTTATTATATTTGGTTTTATAGTGCCCCCGCCAACCGAATAGCGACGTTTGTGGCTACTACATCCTTAAGTTTATCAAGGATATCGTCGTTCAAAACCAAACGCAAATCCCAACGACGGTATGTAATTTTAGTTCTAGTTTTATAATTAAATTACACTTACATTTTACCACTAATCGAATGTACTTTAATTCTAATTAACTTGATTTAATTTTCATTTCGCAGTACTTTCTTGAGTGTAAATGCGACAGATATTATGATGACCAACTTATTGAACTCAGGAAAGAGCGGTGTCACTATGTTGTTACGAATTTTATCCAAAAATAAAGGTAGTAGATATACTCTGATGTTATACGTTAGAGTAGTGAAGCTATAGTATGTATAGTGTAAAGTATTGTTAGTGAAGCTATAGTACATAGTGTATATAAGTGTTGTTAGTGAACCTGTTAGTACTGTTAGTAGTGTAGTAGAAATTTTAAGAGCATACTTCTTTTTGTATATGCAATTAAGTTAGCAACCTTACTTTTGTATACTGTGTTAGTAAGGTACAGAAATTGTACTTAAATAGCTATTTTGGTATATATGTACTGGTTTTGATGAGAAATTGTAGTTGATATGTGAATTAGTTTTGCTGAGTGCAGGGGGATAATTGAGAAAGCATATAAACTTTTAAAAAACAAATAAGGGTATAGACAGCGCTTCCTTGAGGAAGCACTGTCTAAAAGAGAATCAGACAGTACTTCTTCAAGGAAGCACTATGTTTGGGGATGGCCTATAGACAGCGCTAGCGCTGTCTTATTCACTACAAAGACATCACTTTCTAAAGGAAACACTGTCTAAATCTCTTTTAGATAGCGCTTCAGAAACGCTACCTTTGCCTTCCAACCTACCACAGCAATTTTTTTTTTAAAGCAAACAACAAATGGAGTCTTGTTAAAACCTTTTGATGCAAAACCCTCCTTAGGGATAAAAGCATCGAAAAGGAAAGAGTACCCCTAATGCCCTTTTATTAAGCAAAAACAAAAAGAATACAAAAAACATGGGGGCATAAACCTGACCCATGAAAGAATTACCTAAATATATAGTTTGGATAACCAAACCGATTTCTAAAAAATTCACCAAGAATAAAGCTCGGAGTAGAATTTCACCAAGCTAAACTAGTAATCCCAGTACCAAAGTTAGCCAATAAATCCGCACAAGTGTTACCCTCCCTAAAGACATGAGAATAAATGAAATGCATCTTCCTAGATAAAGATAATGCATTTAACCACCTATTTCTAAGAGACCAAGGAACAATGGATGGTGATGAAAAAGCACAAATAACCAAAGTTGAATCACATTCTAGCCATAGTTGATGCCATCCTCTGACATAAGCAGTTTCAATGGCTACAATAGCTCCCATTAATTCAGCATTGAGAGCAAAGGATACTCCAATATTCAAAGCAAAACAGCCAAGAGATGCTGAAAACTTGTCTCTAAAAATCCCACCACAAGCAGCAATAACTAGAGCACCATGAGCAGAACCATCAGTGTTACATTTTATCCAACTGAAGCTAGGAGCCTTCCATAAGATTTCCAGTACAACCGGAGCTTTGCTTAGCTTAGGCAATACTGAGAAAGCCTGAAGAATGCTGTTATCTGCAGCAGTATTATAAGAAAATCCTATAGACAAATTTCCAGCAAGAGAAATTGCTGACTTTGCCAAAGCAATAGCAGCCTAAATAGTGAATTTTTTTCCCTTCAAACCGAAATTGATTCATGCTGTACCAAATGTACCAAAGAGAATTAGCAATAGCAGAAAGAACAATATCTCGGGTTTGAGAACTCCTTCTCTGGTCTAGTAAAGACAATAATGAAAGCATGGAGTTGCAGCAAAAATTAGCAGACAAACATGCTGCCAACCAAGTCCAAATTTGAGTTGCAAAATCACAATGGAAGAAAAGATGATCAGTTGTTTCATAAGCTTTAAAACAAAGACAGCAAATGGAGACAACATAGCAGTCTCTATTCCATAGAACATCACAGAAGGCAACTTATTATGCAGAATTCTCCAGATCAGCAAGGATCTTGAAGGAGGAATAGACTTACACCAAATGAGATTACCCCAACTAACCTAAGATTGAGTCGGGTACAGAAAATCATAAGCAAATTTTAGAGTGAAATCACCTTTGCTTGATCCATCCCAAACCCGAGAATCAGGAATAACATCAGAAGGAATTATATACTGATCAATCTCAGTAGCAAGATCATGAGATTTCCGTAACATTATCTCTGGAATAGACCACTTTCCATCAATTATGAAATCATGTACTTTAGCATGAAGTAAAGGATGAATATGTTGAGGAATTTGAAGAAATTCGACCACAGGTCTGCTTAGCCATGAATCAGTCTAAAAATTGCAAGAAGAGCCATCACCAATATGCCATTTACAGTGCTCAATAACAGGATCAATATGAGATTTTAAACCTTGTCACACAGATGAGGAAATAAGCATCCTAGTGAACTTGTTGTTGACAAGCACCGTGGCTTTGAGAAGCCTAGACCATTGCTTATGCGTAGTCAGCAAATCCCAACTCATCTTTAGAACAGCAGCTCTGTTGATACCCCTGATAGATCTCAATCCCAATCCTCCAGCAACCTTAGGTGAGCAAACTAAAAACCAAGCAGCCGAAGCAACCTTTCTAACAAGCACATCACCTG
This sequence comes from Ammopiptanthus mongolicus, assembly GCA_039655645.1. Taxonomy (NCBI): domain Eukaryota; kingdom Viridiplantae; phylum Streptophyta; class Magnoliopsida; order Fabales; family Fabaceae; genus Ammopiptanthus; species Ammopiptanthus mongolicus. Next base: position 64,444,138 of record CM077345.1, read on the forward strand.
ACCAAACAAAGTTGCTGAGTCATTTATAAATCAGATTAACAAGAGAAACAGGCCATAGATAAACATGAAAGGAGTGGAGAAGCATACTATGAATGACAGATTGCACTAATTGAACTCTTCCGATGATTGATAGCAAAACACCTTTCCAAGTAGATAACTTTGATTTAATTTTGTCTGCTAAAGGCTGCAAGCGAATTCTTCTTGGTTTACCCTTGAAAAGAGGAACACCAAGATACATAAAAGGAAGATGGCCAATATCAAAGCCTAAAATGTTGACTATGCTGTGAAATTTGTTGGAAGCGATTGAACCATTTTAAATTTTAGATTTTTCTTTACTGATATATTAATGGCCCAAAGCTGCACTATATTTATTAAATAGATCCATTAGATTCTCCATATTTCTTTTGTTTCCTTTGCAGAAGATTAACAAGTCATCTACATAAAGAACATGGGAAGGAACAGAATAACCCCTTGGACTAGACATAAGAAGAAATTTACCCTGCTGCACCATAAGAGAGATGGATCTACTCAAAACCTCTTCGGCTAGGCAAAAAAGAAGTGGAGATAAAGGATCTCCCTGCCTCACACCTCTTTTACAAGAGAAGAATCCCACTACATGACCATTGACAAGAATGGAGATGCGAGCTGAGTGAAGAATAACCTTTATCCAGCTACAAAAAATGGGAACAAAACCAAAAGCTTCCAATGTCTTTAACAAAAAATCCCAATCCATTGTGTCAAAGGATTTTTTAATATCAATTTTCATGGCAATGTTCCCACCAAAACATTTTTTATCAAGCAGATTCACAGCTTCGGAAGCAACACAAATGCAATCAGAAATACTCCTACCTCTTACGAATCCTAGCTGATGTTCAGAAATAAGAGAAGGAGCAATAACAACCAATCTGTCAGCTAGAATTTTGGTGATAATCTTGAATTGATAATTGGCCAAAGCAATGGGTCTAAACTGAGAGACTGAATCTGCATTTGAGACCTTTGGAATAAGAACTACATTATTTGAATTCATGTTTGGAAGCAACCAACCTTGTTTGAAAAAATAAGTGACTGCTTCAAAGACATCCCTGCCAACAATGTCCCAATGTTCCTGATAAAAGAAACCACCAAATCCATCCGAACCAGGAGCACCATGAGGATTCATTCCAAAAATAGCCGATTTAATTTCCTCCCAAGAAGGCATACTGATGAGGTTTTTGTTGTCCTGAATAGGAACTTCAGGACTAATGGTTTCATTGATTAAGCCATTAGCAACACATGTATTAGAACCAGCAAAAAATCCTTGTAATATCCAAGAATATGCTCCTCAATATCCTGCTGAGAATCCAAAAGAATGTCACCATTTTTCAGCATAGTGATTTTCCTAGAAGTATGTCGTACTTTAGCTAACTTACGGAAATAAGCTGTGTTTCTATCACCACAAGTATGCCAATCAACTCTTTATTTCTCCAACCAAAACAACTCCTGAGCATGAAGAGCCTGATTAAGCATCGATTGAGCAGAGTCTTCCTGAAGTAATAACTCATCAGAATGCCCAAGAGAGGAGAACTCCTCTTGAACAGATTTTAAATTTTGCATAGCTAAATCAACAATTTTGTGAACATCACCAAAGCATTCTTTGTTCCAAACCTTGAGAATCATTTTTAAATTCTTCAATTTCTGGGAGAGAACAAACATTGGACAACCAACCACTTCCTTTTTCCAATTTTCAGCAATAAATGAAACACAATCCTTATGAGATGACCACATTCTCATAAATTTAAAAGAAGAACTGAAAGTTGGAGAACTGTTTTGAAGCTTGAGCAGTATTGGATAATGATCAGAATTACATCTTGGCAGAGTACAACAAGTAGAACTGTTCCAGAATGAAAGCCATGAATCATTACAAATCACTCTATCCAATCTTCTTTCAGTATGAGCAACTCCTCTTCTCCTATAAGTCCAAGTGAATTCAGACCCAATAGTTGGAAGGTGAATCAAATTAATAGCATCAGACCAAGATTGGAATTCTTCACAAGCAATTCTTGATGGAAGACTACTACCTTTGTGTTCATGAGCACCAATGATTGCATTAAAATCGCCCAAGTAACACCAAGGGCCATCAAAACTATGACTCGGCTGAATTAAGTCATTCCAAAGAGATCTTCTAGAAATATAGGAAGTTGAAGCATAAACAGCACTAAAATAAAGAAGCTGATTATTCCATAGAAGAGAAAAAGTAACATGTTGAATAGAAGCAATTATGACAGTAGGATTTAAAGAAGATGTGCAAATACACCATAAGTTAGGAGCCAGAGGATTTCTATCATTAGTAGCAAACACCTTTAAATTTAGCTTAGACCAAAACTGAGATGGAAAGTTGCATAATTCCATCCAGGGCTCTGCAACAAGAATGATATCAGGTTTATTGTTTAAAATCATGATTTTAAGAACTAACCTTGTATCTAGGTTAGCTATACCTCGAGCATTCCAATAGAGGACCTTCATTTGGACAAAGAAGAAAGGCCTGCTCGGGACCTAGTATTTCTGACCACAACTTGATGCTGCTTTTTCTTTTGTTTCTTAACCTGAGACTTAGAAAGAACTTTGGAATAACTGTCATCAACCAAATAAGAAGCTGCCTTATTGCCAACTGCATCCTCAAAAGCACCACCAGCCTCTGCTGCAACAGTTTCTCCATGTTTAGCCTCTGAATTCCAAAACTTTCCAACAACAACTGAGAGATCTTTTTGAACCTGAGGATTAATATTAGTAGGTGTTTTCATCCTTCCACTCAAATTACTAGAAGCTCCCCCTGACATCTCAGCAAAGTGAAAGTCAGGCTTGGACACAGGGGATTCGGGAACTACATCCAACAAAACATTCTGGCCACTATCCTTGTTAATCAAAGCAGCGATAGACTCATCATAAATATTTTCTATTAAGTCCAAGTCATCATCAGCAGGAATATTAGGAAGAATTGGAGCTCTCTCCATCCTGGAATCACCATTCAAAGCCAAAAGATCAGGCCTTCTACTAACACTAGAATTAGGATCAGCTACAACCACAAGATCTAAACCCAACACAGGATCCACCCGAACTTGAAACAATTGATCATTCACCTTAGAACAACCTGCAGTAGTAATCTGATTAAGGTGTGAATCATCCACAAGGATAGCTTTCCCTTTCGAGGAAGCATCAATTTGCTTCATCACAGGCATGACTAAACCATTCTGAGATGTTTCATTAAAAGGAGCCGCAGAACCATCTTCCTCATCAAGTAAAACCTTATTATTGGTTTTTGGCACAAAGATTTTCCTAGTCTTAACCACTGTTTCCTTAACAGGTTTAGAATCAATCTTTCCTCTAGATTTGAGACAATTAACTAAAAAGTAGCCTATTGCTTGACATGTGGAACAAAAATCAGGCAGTCTTTCATATTCAACTCCAGTGAAGAATGCAAAGCTTTCCCTTTCAACAAGGATTTGTGATCGCAGCTTATAATTTAGATCAAGATCGATCAAGACTCTTGCAAAATGGCCATAAGACTTATTACTTGTTGCTTCATCCAGACAAATAGGGACTCCTATTCCCCCAGCTATTGCAAAGAGGATCTTAGGACGCCAATACTCTTGGGGGAGACCATAGAATATAACCCAAACTTGCACATTCGTATGCTTTAAGGAATAAGGATTGAAATCCTTGGTCCATGAGAAAAGTCTCAAACTACTAGAATCAAGATTCCATAAACCAACTGCCAAAACACTGCGCAGGTCTTCCAAAGAGGAAAAGGAGAATTCAAAGAATCCTTTTCCTAAAGAAATAATATGCCATGGTCCAATTTGATGCCACAGCCCATGTAACTTGCAGCGCAAGTCAGCAACCTTCATGGGCAAAGTACCTTTAGACAACATTAAACGGCCATGAAGATGGTTCTTGCAGCCTTCAAGACCAGCCAAATACTCATTCTCTGGAATCTTGATTGAGATCTCATCACCCTTTATACATGGCTTGGGGAGTTGACTTAGAGGAACCGAACAAGGATTGCTCAAGGCTTGAGCAAAGGACTTCTTTTGGACATTTGTTTTAGGATCAAAAACAGATTTAGGAGGAGGAGAAGAAGAGTTAGTGATCAATAATTCAGGGAATAGAAAACCAGAAGGACAATCGAAGAAGACATCCATGGCAAATAAGAAAACTCATAATGCAAGGTAACCAAACCCTAGCAGAGCCGCCCGGCACTTTCATGCCATCATCTCACCATTTCCACAGCAATTACATGGAAGCGCTGTTGTAGGCAAAAAATAAACGCTATCTAATCATTTTTCTATTGTAGTGTAAAAACTTGCCAATGAGAGATTGCCTAGAACCTTTTGTCTTTTGTAGTTTAAGACGGAGCAGACGTACGTAAGAGCTAAGATTTTTTTTTTTTTGGATAAGAAAGACGAAAGAGCTAGCTAAGTTAAGGAAGGGGAAATAGGAGGTATTGAGTAGTTATAACCAGATCTGAATATCAGTTTAGTTAACCTGATAAACGTGGCAGAAAGGAGTGTATTTAATTAAGATTTTAAAAGATTTATCTGGGATACAAAAGTCTTAAAGATTTTAATAGAATATTTAACGATGTAATGACTTATAAGATTGTGTTAAAGATTTTTGTAATTAAAATTTTATACGTTTGGATTTTAAAAGATTGTATAAGGATTTATATGATTTGAGAGTACCACATGAATTTTTAGCAAATACTCAAAACTACAAGAGTTAATACAAAAAATGAAAATGATCATCTAATGCCCCTAATCTTCGAACCATAAATCTTATTTATTTTTATTATTGATTTGGAAATTATTGTGTTAATTATCCATTTTAATTCTAGTCTGGTGCATAATACAAATCAAAGGAATGAAACATATATACTAAACTCATAATTACGATAAACGGGTATTTATAATGATTATTAGCGTTGGTGTCACGTGTTCCCTTTACAAAGTAAGGTTCATAAGTACAAAGCCAAAATTTAAAACTAAAAATTAAAACGTAAAAGTGTCCTATGTCGGCCTCAAAATAAAAACATAACTATACTAGTAATAGTATCTCCCTAATAATGAACAACAGACAAGCGGCAAACGACACAAACAATAGTCATTATAACATCCCAAAAATCTTATGTCTGTTTTTTTAACTGTCTGCGTGAATAACTTGGCTGAGAACACAATTCGATTAATTTTAATTATAAAAATAGTTGATAATTGGAAATTCATTTTTGAATTTCAATTATGAGCTTAATAATCATAAAATATTGTTTTGAAACCGATGTGCTATTTTGGGTCGGAACCGATAAAAATATTATTATTAATATTTTAATCGGGACCGTTTTACCTTGGGATGCATGCCAGGACCGGGAAGTAATCTGGCATGGGATCGGGAAGTTACTCTGGCCTAGAGCTGGAAGAGTTTATAACTGTTTTTCACGTTTCACGAGACGTTGTCACTTTTTAATCAAATCATAACATTATGTCATCGTACTTTTAATGGAAAAACAATTTAACCATTTACGGTTAATCTTGCTTACTTTTGATGTGTGATCAACAAACAACCATCTCTTTAATCCTAAGCCCTTAGATCTCTTACACCATATTATTTTTCCTAGCTATTCATGAAGGCTACATGGTTTTGGTGGCTTCTTAACAGTTCATTATTTCATTCTTACAAGATCAATCTAACTTTGTTCAAGAATACGAAAACTCTCTTCTCTCTTTCTTTCCTCTTCACGGTTTTGGCTAGATAATCATCTACCAAAATTTGTTTCTTGATTCTAACTTTGAATCGTACATCCTTGCTACCATCTAAACACTTGTTCTTCACAAAGTTCCTTGATTTAAACACTTTGTTCTTCATCATTCAAGAACATTCATCATTTTCTCGCTTCTCTCACTTACTCTCTATTCGGTTTCTCTCTCTACCAACACCATCCAAACTTCATTTTTAATTTCTAAAACCATAGATCATCTTGTCTTAGCCTCCTTTACATCTTTTGTGAAGCAAGTTTTTAATTTGGAGCAACTTTGTTCTTAAACCTCAAGAACACCAATCTTGTTCATCAAGTGTTCTTCACTAATTAAGTAAGTCTCTAATCTAGTTGGGAGTGGTTTTGGTGTCAACCTAGTTGGGATGACTGCCACTACAGTGATGCTTTTGCATACCAATTTTTGCTTAAAAAAAAAGAGTAAGTCTCCAATCTTACATTTCTCTTCATTTCCTTTCATTAAATCATGAAACAACACCTTCTAGTTCATGATTCTTCAAATGAAAGTTTCAAAACCTTGTTGTTTCTATCAATGTAGGTTCAGCCTTATCATTCTTTCTTGGGCTTAGAGTTGTTTCATTCACAAAGGATTTTCATTTAGGTAATGGGGGCGTGCACCACATCACACCACATTGGTGATTGTGAAAATAGTTTATGGGTTTTGGTTTGGGGAAAACCCTAAACTAGGGGGTTTGCTACTTTGTCTATTTGGATCTCTATGAGAACAATGTTGTAATAATTATTTATTGCTTGATTTGTGATTATTGATGTGTTTGAATGATTGAAAATGGCTTTTATGTGTTTGAAAACCCTAACCTAGGGTTCCTCAATTTATTTTTTGAAAAGAGTTTATGAAAATGTGATTTTCTGATCTGACCTTGTGTGAGTCATTTATGTTTTTATCTCAAACCAGATCTCGTATTTCAAAAATTATTTTTAATCCTAAAACTAGACATTTTGGGCTTATTTTTGGGCACAAATTTCATTTGGTTTCATGAAGATTTGACACTTGAAAATCTGTTTCAATCTAAGCATAAAATTTTGTTTTGGATTCTGACCACAGTGGAGTTTTTCGTAAAGCTGTATTAATGTGTTAAATGTTTGTGACAAAAAAATTCATAGCTCATAGCCAAAACATAGACATCCTAAGTTTTCATATAAGTCCTCATTTTCTCAAATCCGATTTTGTCTGGTCAATCAAATGTTTGTCACAATTTTGTGTTTGAATGCTGGAAAATTCTGTATACGGGTTTGATGTTGATTTTTGGAATTGGATGTTATGTTGTTGTTAATCTTGATGTATTGATGATCATAATTGATTGTGGAATGATTTGGTGAAACAAAATCTTCACATACACCAAGTATACAATTCGGACAAAGCCTAAAGAAATAAGAAGTTGTACTTCAAACTTTGAAATTTAAGTGATTTTAGAACCCTTAAGTAATTTATTGAACAATGAAACAAGTATTTTCAAGAACAAACAACCTTCAGAAAAATCATATTGGCCTACGGCCATGAGTAAGTTGTAAACATAAAACAACCTTTGATTTACAATACAATGTTTTGAACATTAAAAATGTGCTTTGAATCAACTAGGATTCATAGATAAAAAGGAAGAAAACTTATCTTTTACACTCTAAGAGTAATATAGTCTTAAAAGGATGGTTGTGAAAACTCTTTTGAAATTACTCTATGTGTTTTCATCACTCAATTTCAAGTTTATGTATAAACGGTTTCAAGTTAAAAAGGATTTAGACTTAAGAAGATTTCTCTTCTTAAGTTAAAGCAAAGAGTTTTAAACTCCAACATCCAACTTTAAGTTTAATTAAAGTCACAAAGCTTTTTGAAAATAATGTTTGCAAAGTATAATTGTTATGTACTCACCTTTTTACAAAAGAGTTTTGAACTCAAAACTAAGGATTTTCTAATTATAAAACCCTAAGTTGAGTTATTAACTTAGAGTGAAAGAAAGAGATAAGAAAGTATAGGACATGGTGAAACAAGACCATATGCTATACTATTGATGATTCATTCATCAATCGATTCATAAGACTTAATTGAATCAAGATGTATTTTATTACTTGAAAAACAAGTAACCTCTAACTTATAAAGGATCTCAGACTTAACTAGAGGATTCTCAATCCTTATTCATAAGACATTTAGGACTTGAGAAATGTATCATAAGACACAAATACAAACATGCAACATTTTGGTTTGAAACAGCAGTTTGATGACGAACCGATGATTCGAATTCAAGAACATCGTCTAACTATATAGTCTTGTGAAGACTCGACCCCGGAGGGATCACGAGATTTATCCAGTGGATAAAAGTTTAAAACACTTAACATGTGAAGTTCCTAAGGAAGAGAAATATCATGAATGTTGAAGTTTATCTAGTGGATAGACATTTTATCGTATCTGCTTTGTGTAAGCATTGGCATTTTGTTGCATAAGTCTGTAAGGCCTTCAGCCTAGGAGTTGAGCTTACACCTTGATGCGAGTGCGAATCTTACGGTGACGTTTTAAATAGTCTTGGAGGTATCAGGGTTGGAAAGGCTTACATGTGACCAATTGGTAGCTCTTATGTGTCGTGGCGACTCTGAGGAATACACTGATATACTCGACTAGATGTCGTACTTTTTATGTTTGGTGCAAATATATGCACGTTACGAATGTTATAGCATTAGCCCGTGGCTGGCATACACGAAACATATACTCCCATTCACTCTCTTCGATGATTGTTAGCTCCATGGAGTAGGGGCCAGAGTTTTACCCTTGTGGCATGTGGCATGGTTCGTGTACATTGCATTGTACTACATGACTTTTGGTGGGCATACATATATGTGTTCTATATGGTTATTCTTCACTTGATGACATTTTTATATTTTGGGTATAGAATAACATGAAATACATGAGATTTATGTTTGGCTGATATAAATGTATATATTGTATGTGTCATTCCGTTTTTGCTTCTGCCATGTGCTATGTTGATGAATGGGAATCTCACCTCATTACTTTGTATTGCATCGGTGTGTGCTTCTCTGGTGGTCTCCCGAGAAGGTCGTGATACCGAGACTTCACTTGATGCTTCGAATGCATCTCTTTGTTGAGTTTCCCAGTGGTTCCAGCGTTTGGACATCTAGCCATGATGGGCTTCTATCAAAGTACATGGGAATAGCCACACTCACCATCTGCATGGGTCGCAGAGGAAGGGTTCTTAAATGCTTCACTGCTTGTCTTCATGTCATTTGCTGTCAGGGTAGTAGTCATAAGTGGAATGCTAGGTGGACTTTTCCACCAATGTGTTCAGTGCCTCCTCTCTCTCTTGGGGATAGGCCGCTTGTTGGCAGAGTTGTGTCTGAGGAAACTTATGTAACGTCTTCCGTAGGAACACCAGTAGTAGTCCCTGCTAGGGTTCTTGTTAGGCCTCGTTTGACGGGTCTTTGTTGGAAGGCGAGAAGTGAGGAGATTAGGAGGGAGGTGATCTATGTAACACCCCCCTTAGGCATTACATCATGAACACGTGCGGAAATAATTTTAAAAGAGAATTGCTGGTTGCTTTCGGAAAATAATTTACTTTAAGTAAAAAAAAACTCGGGTGTAAAAATTTTCTGCATAATACTTCAGAAATGTGATAAACACACATCACAATAATAAGATCACATTATAATAGACAACACACATAAACTGAGTTTATTCATAAACCATTTTACCACCATACATAAGCTTTCCTGGAATTGTTTTTCCAAACTATACAGAGGTTTTCAAAACCACATATACCGACTTTCTCAACTTAAACATTAAAAATCCTAAGTGCTGGTTTGATAAAAGAACTCTATGGACAATAGAGCATACTACCTAGTATACATCGTACCAATGAGATTGGGCCTCGTTGTCAACGAATCGTCAACAATCCACACATCTTCGTCGTAGACATCAAGAAATGCAAGCTACAGGGTCCCCAAGTGACCTAAATGACCATTGAGAAGCATCTGTACACGTATCCAAAAACACAACAGGTTGTCCAACATGTACAGGCAAGGATGAGTAACCAATATATGGATTTAAGCACGATGACTACATGCACGACACAAAAAACAGCATACGAACATATGTAGTATCAACATAGCACAGTAGTAGAAGTATCACGGGACGACAAACCAAGTAATAACATGCCCAAAATACATACCATAAATAGCAATATATCATGTTAATCAATTAGCAGCATAAGACATCTTTGAAATCAGAACAGTGATGTACAATAAGTAAATGTAATCATCAATAGCCATGCAATGCAATGCGATGTACATGACTCAATGCCATATGCCACAAGGGTAAAACTCTGACCCCTACTCCATGGAGCTAACAAAATGTCGGAGAGAGTGAATGGGAGGACATGTTCCGGGTATTGCCAGCCATGGGCAAGATGCTACAACAAACGTAACATGCACATATCTGGCTTTACGGAAACACTCTCGACCAAACATGAAAAGTATGGCAGCTAGTCAAAGATGTCACAGCAGTGCACGGAATACCACGACGCAAAAGAATCACCAACTAGCCACTTATGGAATCTCCAACCCTGACATCCTCAAGACAATTAAAGATCGTCACCGTAAGATTCGTACCAGCATCTAGGTGTAAGCTCAACTCCTAGGCTTAAGGCCTTACAACTCGTGCAATGAAATGCCAATGCTTACACAAATCAGATGCGATAAAGCAATGTCTATCCACTAGATAAACTTCAATGTTTGCTAATGTTCTCTTCCTTAGAAACTATACGCATCTTGGTGTTGTAAAACTTTTATCCACCGGATAGATCTCGTGATCCCTCCAGGATCGAGTCATCACAAGACTAAAACAATTGAACGACTTTTCTTGGATCCGGACCACCAGTCTGTTATCGAACTACTATTTCAAAACCCAAAACGTTTCATATTTGTGTTTGTGTCTTATGAATTACATCTCAAGTCCTAAGTGTTATGAAGAAGGATTGAGTATCCTCTTAGATAAGTCTTTGATCCTTTCTAAGATATTAATTCCTTGAGTTTCAAGTAATGAAATAAGTATTGATTCACTTAAGTCTTATGAAGTCATTGATGAACTAAGTCATCAATGGTATAGTGCATGGTCTTGTTCCACCATATACTATACTTAATTATCTCTATTCTTTTACTCTAAGTTAATTACTTAACTTCGGTTTTCCGTACGTAAAACTTTATGACTTGAGTTGAAAACTCTCGATTTAAGACTTTGCAAACCAAAACCTTTCTAATTGAAAACTCATTTGATTTAAAAGAACTTTGTTACTTGCTTAAAGTAAAGTACCTTAACCAATTTGAAAAGGTTTTTCCTTACTAACTTACTGTAAAATTGTGATCTAAGTTAGCGGAAAAGAAAAAGGAATTTCATTTAGTTTTTCAACTATGATTCAATTAATTCAAACTTGAGGACAAGATCCTCTTTATACTTGGAAGATTGAATGTTAACTTAGTTTCAAAGAGTGTGGCATCCCATTAATCCTAAGGTAACTTCATATTACTTTTACTTTCATGAAATCACTTTCATCCTTTTATTTTTAAAACACTTAGTTAATTAGATAAACTATGACTAAAGTAAAACATATTTTCACCTTAGTAAAAACACTTGAAGGCCTAACCCTTAGTTGAACTTTGGATCAAAATCACAACTTCTTTGTTTTTGAAATACAAGTTACTAAAACACTTATTTGCTTTAAAAAACATTGAAGTTCAAGAACAAGCTTATGTTCTTCCTTTTTTAACCATTACGGCCGAATGGTATACCATAAGAATGTGAAGATTTTGCTTCACTAACTTGTCAAGTAATAGATCAAAATGATCACAATATTATGATGAATAATAATCATACATCATTCAACCATAAACAAGCATAAAAATGCTTACTTGCTATAGAGATCAAAGTATGATTTTCATACATGAAAACAATTTTCCATCCAAGCATATATCATCACGAACATATACTAGGCATATAACATTATTACAATCACAAAGAGCTACACAAATCAATCATGGATAACATATAGTTATCGGGAAAATCCCTCAGGCAAACTCCCCTTACCTCTTGAAGGTAATGCTCCGAATAAACGTCGTGCGATTAGTCCGTAATCCTCTGGTTACTCGTCCGAAACACTCAACAACAACCACCTTCAATCAATCAATCCAAACTTTAACAACCACAAAAACACAATCCCTTGTCTACTAGGAGCTAGGTTCGGCCTCCTTAATTTAAATTAGGCCAGGGATGTTAGAATTTTATCAACTCTTGGATCAATGATCCTCAAGTATACACAACATTAAATCAAGTTACCTTATACAAAAATTTGAAACAGAACTCATGATTTTCCTAAGTCATAGTTTCGGCCACTCAATAAAAAAAAGGCTAGACATGTTATTTGATTACATGCTCTTGGATGTTGATAGAGGATGATGATACTAGATCCTAGAAATTGATTTCACATTAAAAGGATTTTTCTATGATTTTCTAGAGATTTTTGAATCTTGGAACTTAGAATTGAAACATGATGTTCATAGCCTTGGATCAAGAAAATGAATGAAGAAGAGATCATGATTGATCATAGAGAGAAGAGATTACCTCTTGATTGATGGGAAAATTGAGAGAAAGTGAAGAATAACTCAAGAACTTTGAAGAACACTTGAGAGAAAACCAAAAACTTTAACTTTGATCTTGTAAACCACAAAACAAGAAAGGTTTTGTGTTTGTAGCCAATGAGAGGAAATGGAGGGTTAGTGAGGGGCTTTAGGGGCGTGAGAAATGAGGGGTACAAAGGTCCAAACTTTGTTCTTTTAGGGACAAAAGCTAATTTCACTTAGGTGCAAAATTGTCATTTAACAAAAGACTAGGGGCATAATTGTCATTTCCTCTATAAATATCTAGATATTTTTAGAAAGGTAATGATGACATTGTTGAGTCACAGGGCCAAAAATGTAATTTCAGAAATTCCCAAGGGCAAAAGAGTCATTTTACCTAGGGACAAAATTGGAAATAAAACAAAAGGTCAAGGGCATTTTGGTCTTTTCTCGTCCTAAATATCTTAGATATCTTTATATATAAAAGAAGAGTAGTGGCTGGGGCAATTTTGTAAAAACACTTGGGAAACTTCAGCATCTACCAAGGGCAAATTAGTAATTTCATATCTGTTTTTAATTAAAATTAAATTTTTCTTAAATTTGTTGCAAGTTCCACCTCCTCATTTGTCATCCCCGCTTCAATATTTTCGACCTATTACAACGCCGTTTGAGTGGAATACCTCAAGAGAGCTAGGGGTTTGGATTGAAAATTGTTACAGTAATATAGTTAATAATACTGTAACACTTAGCTTAAATTTCCTTTTTATGCTTGTTTCTACTCGTTTAGGCTATGTTCGGGTTTCCTTTTCTTTGCTAAGGGTAATTTTGGGTTAATATGTTAGTAGGTGGTGAGCTGGCACATGTGTAATGAGGAAGTTGTTATAACTTTTCCCCAGGTGCGCAATTGTAACTAACTTTGCTATATCCATAGCCTTGGGCAGCAAATGAAATCAATCAGAATATTACAAATTACTCTTTCTCTCTCTCTACATTCTCTCTACTGTATCTTCTTCCTTTGTTCATCGGAAACCATTCCCGAATTGGATTCCCTGTGCATTGGGTTAGACTTCTTGGAGCTCATCTCCCTGAAATCCAAATTCCATCTCAACTGGTATCAAAGCTTCTCCTGAGGCTTTCTATGGCTGACACAACTCGTCATCAAACTGCTCTTCAAGAGATGGAACGAGCGTTGTCGAGAAGAATCAACGATTCGAATGTTGAAATGCAATCAAGGCTGGATCAAGTAACAACGTGTTTGACGGAGCTCAAGACGTTGTTCCCAGGTCAATCGAACCAATTCCAAGGTGAAGGGTCATCGGCTAACAACGGTGGGGTACATCACCATCAGACTCCCGAAGGTTTACAGGGGAACAATGGAAACTATCAACGATCCAGTAATTGGAACCCGCACCATTTCGCAACCCATTGCTCTAAAATTGAGTTTCCTAAGTTCAATGGGTCGAACATGAAGGAGTGGCTGTACAAATGTGAGCAGTTCTTCTCGTTGGATAATAAACCACCCGAGTCTAAGGTACGGTTAGCATCCATCCATTTAGAAGATAGTGCTTTACAATGGCATTTGAACTATATGAGATCTAAATTTAACATTTACCCAAGTTGGCCTCAGTACATAGCTGATGTCACTGTGAGGTTTGGCAACACTTATGATGATCCCCTGTCAAGTTTAATTCAAGTTAAACAAGTGGGAAAAGTACAAGAGTACATCGATGCATTTGAGCTTGCACTGACACAAGTAACTTTGCCACCTGAACACTCATTGAGCATATTTCTCTCAAGCCTTGAACACAATACACAAATGCATGTTAGGATGTTTAACCCCACTTCCATAGCACATGCTGCAAACTTAGCAAAATTGCATGAGTCCTCAGATCTTTCTCACAACAGTGGCAAATTTACGAATCGTCCGTTGTCTAGCAACACTAAATACAATGCAGGGTTGAGCAAGGTTCCCTACACCAACATTTCAACTCCTCTGGCTCCACCGAATAATCCAATTATAAGCAAGACCTCGCGAACTTACACTACAGCAGAGATGGCTGATAGGAGGGCAAAAAGGGCTGTGCATGTTCTGTGATGAACCTTTTACCCCAGGGCATCAACTAAAACACAGGAAATCACAACTTCTAGTGATGGAAATGGACGATGACGATTCCGTGGATGAAGAGATTGAAATTAATGAAGAAGATGGAAATCTGGTTGTGACTGCTACTCCCATTGAGAAACCCCAACTTTCTATGAATGCTTTGTCTGGTGCCTCCAATTATCAGACAATGAGGGTGAGTGGGTTGTACAACAAAAAGATGTTGCAGATCCTTATTGATAGCGGCAGCACTCATAACTTTTTGGACTTGGAATTAGCCAAGAAACTGGGCTGTCAACTGGAAGCCATAACTCCACTCTTAGTCACGGTGGCCGATGGGACCCGGATAGATGCCCCATATGTTTGTAAAGGTTTTTCCTGGCAGCTGCAGCAGACCAAGTTTACTTATGATGTCATAGTACTTCCATTAGGGTGCTGCGATTTGGTCCTAGGGATACAATGGTTGACAACTCTTGGCCCTATAATTTGGGACTTCGCCAAATTGTAAATGGAGTTTTTTGTTGAAGGCAGGAGATTTGTTTTGCGAGGGGCCAAACCACCTGGCATCAAACTGATCAATAATAAGACATTTAATCAGGCTGTACAGCAGGGTGCTCAACTTTGTTTTAAGTTTGAGCCACCTGCACAACCCTCTGGCAGTTCCCGCTTGCAGATTATCGTCTACAGAGGTATCTTCACAAGCACTTCCTGAGGCTATTGAGCACTTAATTACTGAGTTCTCTAATATTTTTATGGAACCGAAACTCCTTCCTCCTTGCTGACCAGGTTTTGACCATCGGATTCCTCTCAAGGAAGTCTCCATTCCTTTTAACATTAGGCCTTATCGATACTCAATCATACAGAAGGACCTTGGGGATAAGTTGGTGGATGAGATGCTCGACCAAGGGGTCATACAGTACAGCAATAGCCCTTATGCTTCCCCGGTAATCTTGGTTAGGAAGAAGGATGGTTCATGGAGATTATGTGTGGAGTACCAGAGATTGAATCAACAAACTGTGAAGGACAGGTTCCCAATTCCACTCATAGAGGACCTCGTGGATGAACTAGGTGGGTCAACCATCTATTCCAAGTTGGACTTGAGATCCGGCTAGGGGTTTGTATTGAAAATCATTTGGGTAAGTCTTCTCCCTTCATCTTCTTCTCCTATCCTTGAGAGATTGAATTTCACATTCTTCTCCATTTTCTTTCTCATGGCAGTGTCTGGAGGAGAGCTAAGGAGGAGATCTACTTTCCAATACCTAGGGCTATGAGCACCTTTGAGGTAAGGGCTTCAACGTTATTTGAAATTGGAATTTTGGGTTGTTGGATGATTTTTCTTATTCTATATATGGATCTTTGGTTGAGTGTGGTTGTGTTGGATTACCCTCTTTTTATATGTTTTTTTTTTTTTTTGCAGTTGAAATGATACTCCTGTCTGGGCTGCAATATTATTATGGTTGAATTGTATTAAAGCAAATTTTTTTCATGTCCATACAATGGATGACTCTATTGGTTATATATGCGGGATGGACCATTGGTGGTAGACGTGCATATGGTCAAACAATGGATGAGTGATGATTTTTTTTATATTATCTAAAAAATTATGTAATATAAAAAAGTTTCTGAAATTGATCTAACAAATTATCATAGTAGTAGTTTCCAACATTCATTTTTATTCTTTTATTTTCAATTGTTTAGATAATCATCTGAATTGGATGCTCAATTAACCTTATGAGGCAAAAAGTAGACACCGGGGAAAAGGATCACTGGCTTTCAGGTTGGTTATTTATGCCATTTTCTTTTTCTGGTTTGTAATATTCCTTTCTTTGTCACGCTATACAAAATTATTGAATAGTGATTATTATCCTTATATCATTTGGGGTACAAACTAATAGTAGATAAATTCGTGAATATACAGAGGCAAGTAATTTTTTTCCCTCACGCTGGAGCATATTTCTGTTATTTGATTGTAGTTTGAGGAATGGTGACTTTGACTTCTTTTCTTTGATTGATTAAGGATTTTGGTGGGTTTTGCTGTTTTGGTGTTTATGATGAGTTGAAGCTATAAAGGTTTTAATGTTTTATTGTAAATTATGAGTTGTGACTCTTGTGGTTTGGTTTGATGGGTGTGAATGGTGATTTTTTGGCTTTGGTTTGATGTTGAGTTGCTCTGTATGAGTTGTTTGATTGTAAGCCTTTTAAGCTCTTTTGCTTATATGTCTCTTGGGCTCTGTCAGAATGCTTAAAGATATAGCAACCCTTTTAGCTTTCATTTGCTTATATGTCTTAAAGTAAGAGAGCCATATACTTTTAAATTAACTTTATATGTCTTAAAGTAAGAGAGCCATCTACTCTTCATAGTTACAATATTGATGCACTGCTTGATAAAGTCCTAATTTAAGGTCAAAGGGACTTTATTAATTTATTGTCACTACCAACAAATTTATAATTGACGTAGCTGGAACTTTACCTTCTCACTCAGTAAGATTTAACCAATTTATACGACTGCTAAGGCCAGCAGTATATCTAAATATATGATGGTTAAAGACTGGAAGTTCAGACAGGATTGTCATCATCAAAACCTCAAAGCCTTCTATTCTCAAACAAAGGGGTGCAGGGGTTTGCTACACCATTTCTGGAAAACAAACTTGATCATGGCACTGAAGTTGAAATGGAAGTGATACTGATGGGTGTCAATAGTCAGGACATCTCAAACACATTCATAATTGCATCTCCATTGGTTGTTGATGAAGCTATGCTTGAAAAAGTGCTTGGGAATGCACTTTCAACATGTAGCTCCGAATGTATTACATGTCAATGAGTTGCCTTGGATTTGATATCATTTTGAAAGATGTTACATAAGCAAATCTTAAATGTAAATTAGATTTGATAATATACACAAGTAGGAGTAATGCCTGATTTGTTGATATTATATGCAGCCTCCAAAATGTGATGGTGTAACGCCCCGATTTTCACGTTTTCTAATTCTTTAGTATTTTAATGTCTTTATTTTATTCGAGGTCTTAGGAATGGAAATAAAATATTCCGAGACCATAGTCATGCTCGACGATATCGTAGGAAGCTACGATTAAGTTTTGAGTCAAAAACTCAAACGGAGTCCGGTCTGCGTTTTTACACTGACAGTATGATTTTACTGCTCAGAAGACCTCAGATGGACCCGTGAACGAGACAGTAAGTCTTAGAATTCGATTATCTACGTTTTGGTTAAATTCGTAAAAATTTCAGAAAAATAACTTCCTGACCTTCGTTTGAGCGGAATCCTCAATCGGGTGACGAACGGAGCCACATATGGACTTACCGGGACTCGCCAAAAGATAATCTTGATATCACATCATCCCAGGACACTTGGGAGAGTATGCCAGAGTCGTCATGACGTTCGGAAATATCTGGACGCAAAATGACCAAAATGCCCCTAACCTTAGTCTTTTACACTTTTACCATTATACCCTTTTGGCAAATGACCTTTTTACCCTTAAGTGAACTTTTAAGAGGCTGAACTCAGCCCCTCACTTCATCGTTTTCGCACAGCCCCTCACACCATAGAGTTCCATAGTTGTTCTTGAGAGAAAACTCCATTTTCACCTAGAAAAGCTTGAGTTTTTGTTGGATTCACTTGATTTCTTGAGCAATCTTTCTTCATTTCAAGGTAAGATCACTTCTATGATCTCTTAGCTTCTTGAATATTTCTTTATTTCAAGATCAATCTTCATTTTCATGAAAAGAATTTCTTAGATCCAAAACTTTGAAAATCCATAGGAAATTGTAGAAAAATCCTTTTGAGGTAAGACCAAGTTCTTTGAACTCACATCATCAATCTCTACCTAAACCTAAGAGCTTATGATTCAACTCTCATCATAGCTCAAAAAGCATTTTTGGCCGAACCCTCTTGGAAGATGATGAATAGTGTTTTCATCAAGTTTTGATTTTTAACACTTGATTTCATCCTTAGCTTTCCTAATGCTTTTGAATCCATGAAATGGAAACCAAAACCAATTTCTAACCTTTTTAACCTAGGGTGGCCGAAACCCTCTTTGTTGTAATAGTTGAGTTTGGCTTTGATTGTTGTTTAATGTTGAATTGTTGTGTTGTGTAGTTGTTGACGATTATCAGGAGGTTCAGAAACCGATCAACCGACTTTGATCCGGGAATCTGCTCATCAAGAGGTATGGGGAGAAGAACCTCATCACACCAAGATGGTGGTAGTGAGAATGGTTGTTTGAGTTTATGTGTGGGTGAAACCCTTTAGTTTGGGTTCACTTTTATGTGTTAAGTCTTGTTAAGTTCTCTTGGAGAACAAGATTGTTATGATGTGTTTATGCTTGAGTATGTTGTAGTGTGCTTTAGCATAAGTTGATGATGATATGATTGATGAAAATCATTTTCATGTATGTTGAAAAACCTACTTTGATCACTAGGTCAAGTATGGACTTTTATTGTTGATTATGAGACCATAATGTGTGATGGACTTGGATGTTTGATTATGATGTAGTAATGTGTATTATGGTTATCATGATTGTGTAAGTATTGTGAGCCATATTTTGTTTGGTTGATGGAGTAAAACTTCACATTGATTCCTAGTTGGCTTTTAGCCATGGCTTTGAGAAAAGGAAGAACATGAGTAGATCTTGATTAAGTCAAGTTTTGATGTAAAGAAAGTGTTTTCAATAACTTGTGTTTTTCAAAGAAAACCCTAAGTGTCTTTGAATGGAAATTAAAGCTCAAAGTGCTTTCACCAAAGTGAAACATATTTTATACCTTATCCTTAGTCCATATAGTTAATCAAGGGACTCAAAATGAGAAAAGAAGTGGTTTCATGAAGAGAATCAAAATGGTTCCCTAAGGTTGATGTCTTGTTTATGGCAACCATTTCGCTAAGCGAATTTTCTCTCGCTACGCGGAAACAGGGGAAAGCCTAAGTTGGGCATCACTGCCTCACTTTCGCTAAGCGAATTCATATTCGCTAAGCCAATCAAACGAGTTTCGCTACGCGAATTACGTCTCGCTGAGCGACCCAGAGAAGTCTCCAAAGGAGGTATAACCGCCTCCATTTCGCTAAGCGAAATTATTTTCGCTACGCGAATACAATGCATTTCGCTACACGAATTCTGTTTCGCTAAGCGATCCAGAGGCGTTTACAAAGAGGTTTAACCGTCTGAACTTTCGCTAAGCGAATTCATATTCGCTAAGCGAATACAATACATTTCGCGTTTACAAAGAGGTTTAACCGTCTGAAATTGCGCTAAGCGAATTCATATTCGCTAAGCGAATCCAATGCATTTCGCTACGCGATTTGTGTCTCGCCGAGCGAACCAGAGGAGTTCCAAAAGAGGCATTCTTGTTTCAATTTCGCTAAGCGAATGAAATTTCGCTAAGCGAATTACATGTTCAGAAAATGCAAAAAAATAGAGCAAGTAAGTGTTTCAAAGATTGTTTCAAATCAAATGAGTTTTCAATTGAGAAGTTGTTTTGGTTTACAAATGTTTTGGGTTTTGAGACAGTAGTTCGATGACGGACCGGTGATTCGGACCCCGCTCAGTCGTTCAATTGTTTCAGTCTTGTGATGACTCGATCCCGGAGGAATCACGAGATTTATCCGGTGGATAAAGGTTATGCTTTCAAAAGACATGTATAGTTCCTAAGGTAGAGAACCTTAGTAGACTTTGAGGTTTATCCGGGGGATAAACATTGCTTTATCGCATCTGCTTTGTGTAAGCATTGGCATTTCATTTGCATAGTTGTAAGGCCTTGAGCCTAGGAGTTGAGCTTACACCTTGATGCGGGTGCGAATCTTACGGTGACGATCTTCAATGGTCTTTTTGGAGTTATCAGGGTTGGAAGGGCTGACATGTGACCAGTTGGTGATTCTTCTGTGTCGTGGCGAATCCGTGCAATACACTGATATCCTCTACTAGATGCCGTACTTTTCATGTTTGGTCGAGAGTGTTACCGCAAAGCCAGATACGTGCACGTTACGAATGTTGTAGCATCTTGCTCATGGCTGGCAGAAACCGGAACATGTCCTCCCATTCACTCTCTCCGAATGTTTTGTTAGCTCCATGGAGTAGTAGGGGTCAGAGTAGTACCCAGTGACATTGACATTGAGTCATATACATTGCATTGCATTGCATGGCTATTGATGTTTACATTTACTGTTATACATCGTTGTACTGTTTAAGAATACCTTATTTTATGATGTTAACTGCTTAACATGATATTATGCTGTCAATTGCTTAATATGTTTGACATTGAGAATTCTTGTAAGCATGTTGGGTACGTGGTTACCCGGTGAGTCGTCCCGTTTTTACTATTGCTGTTTTGTTGTGTTGATGAACGGGAATCTCACCCATATCTGTATGTTTTCTGCTGGTACTTGCTGTTGATGCTTGAACAGATGGACGCGACGATGGTTCGGTTCCGCAGTCCCTTTGAGTTCGGAGGTGGACTCTTTTGCTGTTTTAGTTTTGTTATCGGCCAGACTATGTCAGTTTTTGTAGTACCTTTTGGGAGCTATGACTCCTAGTACTTATTGTATTTCTTATGTCAGTCATACATTAGACTTATGTCTATATATAGTAATGTTGTTATTTCTGTTTTCTGTATTATAATACTGTATGTATGTCCTAGTAATGCATGGTGAACCTAAGTTCACTTATTAGTATTATTTACTACCTTTACTAATCTCATTACATCTTTATGAAAAGAAAATAAAAAGAAAAATCGTATTTTTCCACATTAATAAATATTTTCGGCCTTATAAACGTTCGGGAATGTGACACTCGGGAAAGGGTGTTGCAGATGGTAGAGAAGCTTCAGAACATGTTGCATCCCCTGGGGTCTCTGTTGGGCTGGTTTGGACTGCTTTTTGTGAAGTTCAGTTTGTGGAGGCAGCAGCAATGGTAGGGAAGGTGAACTGCATCCCACTGGACAACTTGGTGATGTAATCAAAGAATCAGCTCAGATTGAACTGACATGGGTAAGCAATCATATCTAATTAATTTTTTAATTCTCCTTTCATCTTCATTGGTTTACTACTTTAAGCTTTATCTTCATTTCTTATGATTTGTGTTAGGGTGGAGGCTCAACAAAGTAATTTGGCTTTGACAACTCAAGTAATTGATCTAAAACTTCATCAACATTCAGGCATATCCTTGCATCTGTCCTGCTGTATTTTTATATATGGTCAAGCACGGCATATAATTTTATTGTTTTAAGACACAATAATGAAAGATACAAAATGGGCATATAGCCTTAGGGCTACTGGTGATGTATATTTAGATCAAAACAGACATTTTCAAAGAATAAATGGAAGACAACAATTAGTATTTAAGTGCAAAGATAACTATAGGAATTGATGAGAATTTGTCCATATTATAAAATAAGAGAAAAGGTATACCTTGAGGTATCATTTGGTGCTAGGACAATGGCAAATCCCTCAGGAATCATCAGCTGATAAAATAACACCAAACAATGAGTTCAAAATTGGGGGATGCCTCTGTCAGTGAAGCTTGTATTTGTCTTACATTATTTGTTGGTTTGGAGCATGAACTGGGGAACTCGTGACAGAGTCACGATTTGTAGTTGAAGACCTATAATATTGTTGAAATTGTGACTTTGGTCATTTCCCTCCATTATTGGCTTTTCCATTAACTCATCCTGTTATTATGTCAACATTAAATTAGTGAGTCATTATTGAATATGAGAAGGAAAAAAATAAGACAAACATAAGTGCTTGATGGAATCGGTAATTAGCATTTGGTGTCATGATGAATAGAATGACAGGAAGTTTACTATATTTGGGATAGTTGGCATGTGATGGAATCCTTACTTTGCTAATTCGGGTGCCTGAGGCTATTTTTGTGACTTATGGAGAATTTTAATGCTAATCTTGTTGTTCTCATTCCCAAGGTGCCTGAGGCTGATCGGATTGAGTAGTATAGGCCAATTGCTATGGCTAATTTAAAATCATATCCAAGGTGTTGGCTGATAGGCTAGCTCTCATTGCTCCTCACATCATTTCTCCCAATCAAAGAGGTTTCATTCATGGAAGACAGATTTCAGATTGTATCTGCCTTACATCTGAGGTGATAAACTTGATTGACAAGAGGAACTCTGGTGGTAATTTGGCTCTAAAAATTGATATTAAGAAGGTGTTTGATACTTTGGATTGGTCTTTTCTTCTAAAAGTTCTACAGGCTTTTGGTTTTGACACCAAGTTTTGCAGCTGGATTGAGGTTATTCTTGCTTCAGCTAAGTTGTCTATCTCTGTTAATGGTAAGCTCGCAGGCTACTTTTCTTGTAAGAGGGGTGTTAGGCAAGGAGATCCTTTGTCCCTTTTGCTCTTTTGCCTAGCTGAGGAGGTTTTAAGTAGAGGTATCACTAAGCTGGTTCAAGAAGGGAATCTGTCTCTTATCTCTGGTCTAAGGGGCTGCAAGGTTCCTTCTCATGTCCTTTATGTTGATGATGTAATGTTGTTTTGTAAAGGTACTCAACGAAATATGAAAGAGTTGATGGCTCTTTTTTATAGATATGGTTTTGCTTCTGGCCAGTTTATCAATCCAAGTAAATCGACTTTTTATCCAGGTGCTATCTCTATTCGAAGACAGGCTGCTATTACTGAAACTCTTGGTTTTGCCATTGGTAGATTACCTTTTGTGTAGTTAGGGACTCCAATTTTCAAGGGTATACCAAAAGCTATACATCTGCAGCCCATTGCTGATAAAGTCAGAGCTAGATTATTTGCTTAGAAGGCCTCCCTCCTATCTATAGCTGGTAGAGTAGAATTAGTCAAGTCTTGTGTTTTTGGTTTTATGTTGTTTAGTTTCATGACTTATGCTTGGCCAGTGCGATTGCTGAAACTAGTTGAGAAATGGATTAGAAATTTTATTTGGCCTGGGGAGGTGAACTGCAGGAAAATTTGCACGGTTTCTTGGCAAAAGGTTTGTAGGCCTACCATTGAGGGTGGCATAGGCATCGGGTCTCTAAGGAAAGTTAATGAAGCAGCAATGCTGCG
Organism: Ammopiptanthus mongolicus; assembly: GCA_039655645.1. NCBI lineage: Eukaryota > Viridiplantae > Streptophyta > Magnoliopsida > Fabales > Fabaceae > Ammopiptanthus > Ammopiptanthus mongolicus. The sequence goes on from CM077345.1 coordinate 64,467,700, forward strand.
GCTATGTTGGAAGCTTGTTCAATCTAAAGATCAGTGGGCCTGCTTGTTGAGGGCAAGGGTCTTTAGGGGGAAAGCTGTTATTCAATATCAAATAAGTTCCTCCATATGGTCTGGTCTGAAATAGCAGTTATCTACAGTTTTGGAGCATGGTGCCTGGCAACTTGGTTCAGGTGAGGCAATCAATTTTTGGATTGATCCATGGATTCCTAATCCATTGGTTTCTGTCCTGAATATCCCTGCTCATATTCACATTCAACTTGTTGCCAAGGTCAGTGATTTTATAGTTGATGGCCAATGGTCAGTTCCTGCTTCTTTGTTACATAAGTTCCCTGTCATCAATGATGTTCTGCGATCTGTCTGCATCCCTTTTGACTCGGGTGAGGATTCCTTGAGATGGAAGTTATCTTCCACGGGTGAGTTGCCCTTCAAATCTGCTTATCAGTTTCTTGTTCCTGCTAGTCAGTCTGTTCAGTGGGCCAAATGTATTTGGAACAGAGTTATTCCTCCTTCAAAATCTATTCTGATGTGGAGAATCATCCATGATAGGATTGCAACTGATGATAATCTTAGGCTAAGAGGTTGCATTATTACTTCAATGTGTAGTCTTTGTGGCCAATATGGTGAATCTGTGCAACACCTTTTCTGCGACTGCATTTTTGCATAGCAGATTTGGTCATGGCTTAGCATTGCCTTGAACAAGCCAATTGATACCTTAAATGTGCAGTCCATTGTTGCTGTTTGTGACAAGTCGTGGTCTGGTCAGGCTAAAGAGGTGGTTTCAGCTGCCATTGTCAATTGTTTTTGGGTATATGGTTTTGTAGGAACAAGTTAAGGTTTGATGACAAAAAGGTGAGTTTGAGCTCTATACAAAACATCATTTCTGCTAATGTTAATCTATCTGGAAATTGGAGCAAGGGTCATGCTAGTTTAGACATTGATGAGTTTGCCTTCTTTAAGTTTTTTTTTCGATTACAATAAATCCTAGGAAGGATTGCTTGCCTAAAGAGGTGCTTTGGATTGCCCCTCCTTGTTTCTGGACTAAATGCAATACTGATGGGGCTGCAAATGGTTCTCCTGGTTATGCTTCTTGCGGTGGTATTTTCAGAGATAAAAGTGGGGCATCTATGGGTTGTTTTGTGGTTAATCTTGGAATGAGTTACTCTTTGCAAGCTGAAATTTATGGTGCCATGTTTGCTGTTGAGATTGCTTTTAAAAAAGGTTGGCATAATCTTTGGTTGGAGTGCGACTCTATGTTAGTGATTCTAGCTTTTAAGTCTCTTGACATTGTTCCTTGGGATTTAAGGAACCGGTGGAAAAATTGTTTATCTTTAACTTTTAGGATGGTTTTTCGAGTTTCCCATATCTATAGAGAGGGAAATAGCTATGCAGATACAATTGCTTCTCTTGGTTTTAATTTTTCTGGTTTCCATTGGTGGAACACCATTCCATCTTCCATCAATGAGGATTTTTATAGAAATAGAATTGGTTTACCTAGTTATAGGTTTAAGTAATTTTGCTTCAATGGGTTTTGGTCTTATGTCCCCCCATTGTTTTTCTGTACTCTTTTTCATTTGTTTTAATAAAAGTATGAGTGCACTTTTTCCTTCATGATGATTTTTTAAGGAGGGTTTTGCATCATAAGGTTTTAATGAGGCCTTATTTTTGTCAAAAAAAAAAAAAACATGCCAAAATCTAAATATGAAATAGATGAAAACCCATTTCCATATATGTGCCAATTTTCTTCACCTCTAGCTATTGAAGGTTAGAGGCAGCTAAAATTTCGATACATTATTGAATGATGCACTTAGTTCACATAATGCTTATACACAGTTGTTAAATTTTTTTCTCATATTTTTTTACAAGTGACTCAATTTAAATTTGTCATATGGGTTCTATTTTTCGCATTTGAGTTGATGTTTGGAGACGTAAAGTTTTTTACTTTTGTAGCTTGGTTCAATGGGCTAATAAAGTTCTTTTTTATGTGGTTGTTTTGCTCTACTATGATAACAATTTAGCTTTGAAGGAGGAATTATATAAATGCAATGCTCATAATTCCTGGGAGAGTTTACTGTATGATTTTCCAGTAAACTTTTGTTATGCACTAAAAATAGTCACATTGATTTGTCAATGTAACTTAAGGTCTTTGTCGAGAATATGTCATGTTTATAAAATACAACATACATATTGTTGAACATTGAAATTGTTATTATCTATATATTGGCCTAACAATTATAATATTAATTAGTTTATTAGACTTAACATGACTTTTCCAAAATTAGTATTTCATCTACTTTAGTATAATCTTCGAATTGTTACTATTATGACTCTTTCAAATACTAAACTAAATATGTGTTGTGTTGTTTTGTCAGTTTTATAACATTCATAAAAACGAAGTGATTAGTGAGTAGTAACCAAGAAATGATTAGTGACAGAGGCCTATTGATTCTGACTTGAGAATGTTTATACATTTGTCTCATGATTCCTCTTGATGGCTACATAGCAATAGGACGTGTAAAGTTTTGCAAAGCTAATGACTTCAAAGGAGGCCGTGCTAATGAATTAGCCATAATCTATGTCAAAACAGTTCCAAAATAGTGATTTTTATGATTATGAACTTTATCAATTGTTATTCTTTTGGTGTATATATATCTCATGAAAAAAAAGTCAATTTTTTAATAAACAATTTTTTATACTACTTATTTATAATCCAATATCAATAAAACATTTTACTTTTTTAATTTATTTTAGTCTGCTTCATTTCCTACACGAATACTTATTTATTCTTCTTTTAATTTTTTATTTTAAAGATTTAAGTATGAATATTTTTTTCAAAATACGGAAAAATATTATTCCTCATACATAATATACCCATGCGATCAATCAACAACCTTTAAAATAAATAGTGCTATTAATAATTTATCTTGCTACAGTTTGAACCTATAAAATTTTCAAATTTAAACGGTTAGAAGATCCCAACACAAAACATTCATGCCATGGACTTTCACTTCAAAAGGTACACAAATTTACTTTGTTATTTTGTAAAATTAAAGCAAACAATCCAAATAGAATAGTGTAAATAAATATAATATGTCCGTGCATCGCACGGGTACAAGATGTAGTTTGTAGAATAATAATGATGGCGTGATGACTCACCTAGGTGAGTTGTCATTGAAGTGACTTCATGCTTATTCGTTAGCGGGTCCCTGAAATCCCGTATTCAGCCCCGTTGTTCACCCGATTTTGGTTTTACGCCTGAATAACGTATAACGACTTATTTATTTTGAAAATTTTCAAAATAACCAATATCGTTGCAAATAAAATATTAAACCTAACTGTTTTTTTCACGAGTCAAAATTAGGTTTTCTAATAAGTAAAATCTTACTGTCAGTGAAAACGTAGACCGGGCTCCGCCTGAACTTTCAACCCAAAATTTAACCATAGCTCCCTACGATAATGTAGAGTATGAATATGACTTTGGTTTACCCAAAATCATTTTCTAAACCTCGGATAAAAATATAAAAGATATATATATATATATATATATATATATATATATATATATATATATATATATTTACCATTATTAGAAAACAGAGAAAATCGGGGTGTTACATTCTATCTACGCCTTCCTATTCCTTTCGCTTGTCTCTCCATAAAGGAGAAGTTAGAAGAAGGATCCAACGATTGATCTGTAGGATGTCTTCCCGTGTAGTCTGTTGTCGGCTAGTGTAGGGTGTTAGAGTGCCTGTATCTCTCTTTTAACTTTTGTGCAGCTGCGTCTCCAAGTATTTATCTTGAGGAGTTGCGTCTCCATTTCCTTATGTTGAGTATGTATCTTTCTGTTTTCTTTGTATAGTCGGGTTGGGTTCAATGTAAATCCTTTATGAACTTATGAGTTTATATTATGAAATGTTACTATTTACCTTACACACATAAATGGTACAAGCTTTTATAATTTTGTCTTGTAAAAAGGAAAAATTCACCCAATCTTTCTTAACTGATTTTAATTAACCCGTTTTTTGGCCTTATAGTTTTATAAAATGTCTGTAAATGTGATGCCCCTGGAAAGGGTGTTACTGTCATCTTCCATGATGTAACATCTCGTTTTCCCAAATAAGGTTTACGAAATAAGTTAAGTATGTTTAAGGGTTTGGTTATGTTCCTTATGGGTTGTTAGATCTATAGTCCAAATTTGAGGGAATTTGGCCTTGGAACAAGCCCAGAACGTGAACAAACATGATAGAATGGGTCAGATCAGCGTCCAACATTTTGATGTTGAGTGAGCCAACGCTCAAACGTTGACCATTGACGTTAGAGTGTGGGGTTAGGTGCACGCCAAACCGTGGAAGAGGATATGCGTGGAGGTATGCGTGTCAGCTTGCATGCGTGTGTGGTAGGAGACGTGGCGACCAGGAGACCACGCTCAAGCGTGGAGAAAGCCCACGCCAGAGCATAGGAACGTTTGAGCATGGGAATTAGGCATGCTTGACCGTGCACAACAGGAAGGGAAAAATAAAAAGTTTGGCTAAGTAACTTTTGCATGCACGAATTTTATCTTCTTCCCTCTGTAAAAACACAATAGAGAGAGACAAGTTCTTTGAGAGAGAAAGAGCTTGGTTGGGCGAGTTTTAGGCATCAGAACATGATTCCGACTATATCACAACAATCGTGTTTTCCTCATCTTCATTTTCAATTGATCGATGGAAGGTAAGCTCGGGTTCCTTAAACATTAATATGTCAACATTTGTGTTGGTCGTCCTTTCTTCTCGTTATTCGATTTGCTTGGCCTTTTCTTGATTTCCAACTCGCCCTAGGTTTAACAATGTCGTATACGTGTTGTTCTCATGATTAGGGCAAGTCCGAGACTGTGGTCATGGTGGTATTGGAGCAGGAGAACCGCGGCTGTGTTGGTGGCAGTGGTGAGGCTACGAGGTTCGTGGTGTTGATGTGTTCGTTATCGTGCTTGTGTGATCGATTTCAGGTGAGGAGAAAGAAACCACAATCGTCGGAAAGGAAACAGTAGGATGAAATATTATCATATGTGTAGGGGAGCCCTACACCCTACTAGAGGTTGAGCCTTCTAAAAGTGCCTAAACCTTAGGTGTAGGTAACTTTGGGCTATCACCACTAAATGGATACCCTAGGTTAGAAGATTATTTCTTGAGGATGATTTCTATGCATGCTCTGATACTTGATTGATTGGTTGACTATGTGCTCATATGTGTTCAGACGACATGCTAAATATGATGTTGGGTGCTTTATCATATGTTCTATGGATTAGTTGATGGGCTTGTATTATTGAGTTGTCTGAGTTAATACTGTTGGGATACCTTGAGAGTTAAGATATGAATTTGTGAATGCGGGGAATCGTTGTTGTGGAAATGTGAATGAGCGTGAGAGTACGGTATCAATTAGAGATGGATGTATATTGCATTGCATGGTTGCCAAGTGGTGACCCGTATGATTGGGAGTCATACGAGGTTAGTTGTACCTGAGTGCGGGTATGAAAGGGACGATCTTTGTGATCTTGGGGATGCAATCATGCTCGGGACCAATCACAAGTGACGTAGAGGGTTACTCCTATCGTGTCATGATGCCCGCTAGAGCTTGGTTATCTGGACTAGACCTTGAATATTCCACATCATAGGTGGACGTTCCGAGGCGGCCAAAACAGCCCTCCCTGTCGGGGACAGTGGAGTGGTGATGCACTCTTATTGGTCATGACGAGCGGAGGGGTTACCTAGACAAAAACTAACTCACATTCTCCAAGATTGGGAATGTATTTGTGGAGAGAATCAGCCGACATGCATAAGAAGTGAGTGCTCCTAGTAGAGGTCTTGATCCTTAAAGAAATGACATTTTTGACATGGTTGACCAAGTGTGACTCGAGAGATGGTTGAATATATGCTCTGTATACTATAACACCCGGGGCTGACGAGGGCGGGGAGTGATCGCCGGTGCATGAGGCACGGACAAGGAGCGGCTCCTGGCAGGCTTCTAGGCGGAGGGATACATGAATGAACCGATTCACACTGGAATGAGAGGGATCCTGAGGCTGTGCAGGTATGGGACTATACAGTTGAAGGAAGGCTTATAAGAATTAATTGGTACTACCTATACCAACAAGATGCATCTTCTTTTCGGTAGCCCATCACTTAAGAACTCCAAAGTTAAGCGTGCTTGACTTGGAGTAATTCTGGGATGGGTGACCTCCTGGGAAGTTTTCCAAGGAAGCGTGTGAGTGAGGACAAAGCACGCTGAAGAGACTCGTGTTGGTTTGTGGGGACAGTCGGAAATCCTTAAGAGCAGTCCAGGCCGTTACAAATGGTATCAGAGCGGACCTCTCCCAGTACGGTGTGGTTCGGGGACGAACCAAGCGGAAGCTGGTGGGCATGTAACACCCGGGGCTGACGAGGGTGGGGAGTGATCGCCGGTGCATGAGGCACGGACAAGGAGCGGCTCCTGGCAGGCTTCTAGGCGGAGGGATACATGAATGAACCGATTCACACTGGAATGAGAGGGATCCTGAGGCTGTGCAGGTATGGGACTATACAGTTGAAGGAAGGCTTATAAGAATTAATTGGTACTACCTATACCAACAAGATGCATCTTCTTTTCGGTAGCCCATCACTTAAGAACTCCAAAGTTAAGCGTGCTTGACTTGGAGTAATTCTGGGATGGGTGACCTCCTGGGAAGTTTTCCAAGGAAGCGTGTGAGTGAGGACAAAGCACGCTGAAGAGACTCGTGTTGTTTTGTGGGGACAGTCGGCAATCCTTAAGAGCAGTCCAGGCCGTTACATATACTTGCTAGTCGTGTGAACATGTTGATATTTTATTCTATGATTCCCTATCCCATATATGATGTATTGTTATGCTTCTTATCTCCTTTTCTTCTCTATGTGTTTCTTTTCGGAATCGTCAAGAACACCCAGAAGCAGAGGAAGATGAGGATGGACCCAAGGCACCATATAATGGCTTTGTCACCACAGATCCCAGTGCTGGGGGATCTAGAGTTTATATACCATGATCCGGATGGGTGGACGATTGACTTTGCCACCTTCCTGACTGTGTATATCAGCCCGATGAGTATATATATGTGTTTTGGAGGTGCAATGATGGCGAACCACATAGGACCTTTCAGAGTCGCTCAGCACCTACTGTTTTCTCAAATGTGATACCCGCCGAGACCCAGTGCTCATGCTAGTATGTGGGATTCTCTTGAGGTGTCTCATATTACCTGTCGACGAGGGTTCGTTTACCGAGGACGTCGTCGTCATGGTGAGGAGTACAGGCAGATGTGTAGGAGGAGGAGGACGAGGAAGGTGGTCATGTCTACTTGTAAGTTGGATACATACATACAAAGAAAGAGCAGGGAGATGAGGTATACAACACATCTATAATAGGGACGATGCAATGCAAAATATATAGCAAACACTATCATCTCTCAATGTCTTGACACCACAGTCGTTCCCTAACTAGATGTACACCTACTCTTTCTATGCATGCCAGCCGGTACTAAACACCCTCCTAAGGGCAACACCACGTCCGCTCATCGGACCACAAGTTGATTTGTTCTAGTAATCCGTTCCGCTCGCCGTGACCCATAAGAGTGCATTGCCGCTCAACTGTCCAATATAGAGAGGGTTATTTGGGCCTCCTCGGAAGATCCACCGGCAACTGGAAAGACTCAGGGTCTATTCAGGATAGTAGGACATGCCCAGGACCGCTACGACACGATAGGAGCTACCATATTGATCTCATGTGGGTATACCTGTGTCCAGTATATCCTCGAGGTCACACAGACCTTCCCTTTCGTTTTTCGCATCCGCACTCGGTGCACCAACCTCGTATGCCTTTCGGCAGACGGCTTACTACTTGGCATTATATGTGTATGTTATGCATGTCATCCATCTCCCTTGAGCTGATATCGCAACACATGTGAATTTGCTCTCAGCAACACGGGCTCCAAGCTCCAATTGTAACCATCACGACTCCAAGCTCCTCTTGTAACCATATGAGCTCCAAGATCCCATCATAACCTTACGAGCTCCAGGTTCCAACTATAACCTCGAATCTCGATTATCAGCTCAAACGTCCATAACGGGGTCTAAGCCTTAAACATGCTAAACCTCCAATTATCATCCATACACACATTTCAAGATATATACAACAGTTGTCAACATGCTAAGTAAAGAAGTAGAAATAACAGTCAGTACCCATACTATACAGCCATCATGCTCCACATATATCAGTTAGCAGATATGCACATAGCAGCATACATCACATATCACCAAGCATCGCAAATCTGCTAACCTAGGGTATTAAGCATAGCGGTGATAGCCCAAAGTAATCTAAACCTAGGGTTTAGGTACTTTGTCAGGGCTCAACCTCAAATAGGGTTTAGGGTTCCCATACATAACATAAAACATACAACAAGGCTATATAGACTACTTTTGCCTCCCCGACGTGTGTAACTCTTTCTCCCCACCTGAACAATCGTAGCGCGAACACCAACGCGATCACGTCTTCCCCAACCTCAAGCTCACAGCTCTTCTCTAATGGCATCTCCAAGATCAGCCGCGACCTCAACTTTGCCAGTGTGCGAAATCGCGAGCACGAACTTTGCCCTAATCACGAGCACAACACGTATGCAATAGTGTTAGCCCTAGGGCAAGCTCAAAGATCAAAGGAGAAGGTAAAGACTCGAAGAATGCCAAGAACGCCAAGAATGCGTGTTAGGGATTTGAGTTTACCTGGTTGAATCGAGAAACCGCTCGGTCGAAATTGAAGATTTCGAGGTCACGGTCTCAACGGTGTTGTCAGAATCACGTTCTGACGCTCCGATCTTCCTTAAACAAGCTCTATCTCACTAAAACGCCACCTCTCTCTAAAAACCCAGAGAACTCTGAAACTCTTCAAGTTTTTGTGCAAGAATGAGGAAGAAAGGAAAACTCCCAAAACTTGATCAGTTGTCCACGCTTAAGCGTGGAATTCTTGCACTCTTTAGCATTACCACGTTCTAGCTTGAGCTCTCTCCACGCTTGAGCATGGAAACTCGTCCACTCCACCTTCTCTCTAACCTGACACATCTCTCACACGCATCCAAACTCAGAACAACTGGCACTACGCACTCAGCACCCTTGAGCGTGCCAACTTCCCACGTCTGTGACACCCACTACCCTGCTCATGATAATTTATACGAAAGATCATGCAAGTCCTTAATGAAAAATGTGTTAAAATAAAAACTTGTTTAAAGAGTAGCAAGTATCACATTATGCAAGATATATAACCATATAAACCAAATAAGTTTAAAGGATTTAAAACACGATAACTGCGGAAATAAACTAAACCCGAAACCTGATATCACATATCAGAGCTGGTATACAATACACCGATAATACATCAGATAAAAACTGTAACCAAACTAGCAAATAGCAAGCGATCTCCTCGGGATCACTCCTCAACAGCTGGCTCACCCTCCTCTGCATAAACAAGGTACATGCATAGAACAACAAAAATAGGGAGTGAGAAGTCATACACATATGAATATAAACGGTAACAGAGGAGTTAGTAAGATGAGCATATATCACACAATCATACGAACATAATATATCATGTTAAAGAATGCGTGCAATGCTATGCAACATCACTACTCCATGCACATGTGTATCCATCAACTCTAACTCTGGAAAGACGACTAGGAGTACTGTCTGTTTAACCAACAGGGACGCATCACCATACCAGATGATCTCCACAGATACTCTCACTAATCCTGAAAACGTACAGTGGCTCGTCAGGGTAGTCAGGTTGTCAATAGGACGCTCCGGCCACGGGTTGCAAGTCTATGCCATAAAGAACCTCCTTACCCAACTCTACCCTCAAGGTCGGGATAACACCCATCATGGCCTCCACCGTTGCGATTCATCGTTTTCTTTCTGCCCAAACCATCATCTTTATGCAATGATATATGCAATGTTCATCAATTATGCAAACATTTGAGCAACCATCCACCATCATCATCATTAAAAATATTGAACTTGACCATCAACGATGATCATAAACAACATTTGACGATAACTCATCGTTACCATCTTTATCAACACCACTAATAGCAACATATCGTTACTATTAGTATCATTTTCATTATTAGTTATTATCTGAATTAACGAAGCCTTTATCTCTATTTTGCTTACCAATATCCCAATTAATGTTCTATTCTTAATTTGATTACTATCCTCAAAACACATTCTTTAGATTATCACATTCTTCACTTACTATCTTTATTTAACTCTGTAAGATCATGTGGTTTCACTCATGCCCGATATCTTAGTAATCAATTACTGCTAACCTGATAATTGATTATTACTACGTATTAATCGATTATCACTCTGTTACAACAGCTCTCATACTTAGTTTAAGAGTATTTTCTAACCTGGAATGTTTTTAACACTCATAGATCGACGCTTATGTGTTTGAACTATAATCCTTGGGTTATCATCCTCGCCTCTCATACTAACTCCATTTATTATGAACTTTCATGGATCTATAACTTGGTCTATGGCTTAAGATTGATTTAACATAAACTTTTAAGGCTTAATCAACGTAGCCATCCATCATAATTCATCATCATCAACATGAAACATGAAATCAACATGTATATCATGCCATAACAATAATAACTCACATCCAATAATCACAAGAATCAAGAATATCACATATAGTCGTTTAACAACACCCCTAGACATACATGAATACATAGATAAGGTTCAAAAGTCAGATGTCATATATCAACATACAATTAGGATCATGGGTTAACCCTTCATCTTACGCTACCACAACACCTATATTCATATTGACCTTCTCCTCCCATACCTGGTATGACGAAATGAAATCCGAGGACGAAGAATAAACAAGATCCGCTCTTGATTTCGTCTCAGAGCTCAAGTGCTTGATCAAGAATACAACATAACGAAAAGAACAGATTCAATTCCTAATCCAATAAAAATTGAAAGAAAAAGGATGAACTTTAGGGTCGGTTACCTTACCTTGATCACAAACTAAAAGACCTACTAGAACAAAGAAGAAGAAGTGCAACACCCTTTCCCGAGTGTCACATTCCCGAACGTTTATAAGGCCGAAAATATTTATTAATGCGGACAATAAGATTTTTCTTTTTTTTTTTTTTTCTTTTCATAAAGATGTAATGGGATTAGTAAAGGTAAATAAATAGTACTAATAAATTAACTTAGTTCCACCATGCATTTCTAGAACATATTGTATTATAAATACAAAAACAGAAAACGAAAAACAGAAACATCAACATTACTATATACAGACATAAGTCTAATGTCTAGCTGACATAAGAAATACAATAAGTACTAGGAGTCATAGCTCCCAAAAGGTACTACAAAACTGATATAGTCTGGCCGACAATAAAACTAAAACAGCAAAAGAGTCCACCTCCGAACTCAAAAGGACTACTGAACCGAACCATCGTCGCGTCCATCTGTTCAAGCAGCAACAGCAAGTACCAGCAGAAAACATATAGATGTGGGTGAGATTCCCGTTCATCAACACAACAAAACAGTAGTAGTAAAAACGGGACGACTCACCAGGTAATAGCATACCCAACATGTTAAACAGTTAAACAGCATACTGAAACTCTCAATATAACACATGTTAAACAGTTAACGGTATAATATAATGCATTCTTAAACAGAACAACGATGTATAGCAGTAAATGTAAACATCAATGGCCATGCAATGCAGTGCAATATACATGACTCAATGCCAATGTCACTAGGTACTACTCTGACCCCTACTCCATAGAGCTAACAAAACGTCGGAGAGAGTGAATGGGAGGACATATTCCGATTTCTGCCAGCCATGAGCAAGATGCTACAACATTCGTAACGTGCACGTATCTGGCTTTACGGTAACACTCTCGACCAAACATGAAAAGTACGGCATCTAGTAGAGGATATCAGTGTATTGCAGGAATTCGCCACAACGCAGAAGAATCACCAACTGGTCACATGTTAGCCCTTCCAACCCTGATACCTCCAAAAAGACCATTGAAGATCGTCACCGTAAGATTCGCTCCCGCATCAAGGTGTAAGCTCAACTCCTAGGCTCAAGGCCTTACAACTATGCACATGAAATGCCAATGCTTACACAAAGCAGATGCGATAAAGCAATATCTATCCATTGGATAAACCTCAAGGTTCACTAAGGTTCTCTTCCTTAGAAACTACACAGGTCTTTGTTTTATAAAACATTTATCCATCGGATAAAACATTTATCCATCGGATAAATATCTCATGATTCCTTTGGAATGATCTAGACTGCTTTCAGAATCGTCGACTGTCCCCACAAACCAACACAAGTCTTTTCAGCGTGTTTTGGTCTCACTCACACACTTTCTAGGAAACTTCCCAGAAGGTCACCCATCCCATCCCATAATTACTCTAAGTCAAGCACGCTTAACTATAAAGTTCTTATGTTCTAAGATCCCGAAAAGAAGATAAATCTTGTTGGTATGGGTAGTACCAACCAATTCTTATATGCCTTCCCTCAACTATACAGTCCCATACCTGCATAGCCTCAGGATTCCTTCCACTGTACAGTCCCATACCTGCACAGTCTCAGGATCTCTCTCATTCCAGTTATCACAAGACGAAAACAATTGAACGATTAACCTAGATCTGAATCATCAGTCCGTCATCGAACTACTATTTCAAAACCAAAACGTTTCATATTTGTGTTTATGTCTTATGAATTAAGTCTCAAGTCCTAAGCATTATGAATAAGGATTGATAATCCTCTTAGATAAGTCTTTAAGCCTTTCTAAGATATTAATCCCCTGTCTTTCAATTAAGGAAACAAGTGTTGATTTCACTTAAGTCTTATGAACCGATTGATGTACTAAGTCATCAATGGTATAGTACATGGTCTTGTTCCACCACATACCATACTTAATTAACCCTTGTCTTAAGCTCTAAGTTAATTACTTAACTTAGGTTTTTCACGCGTAAAACTTTACGATTGAGTTAGCAAACTCCTTTGTAAACCAAAATAGCTTCTCAATTGAAAACTCATTTGATTTAAAACAACATTTGAACAACTTACTTCATTTCAAGCATTTTCTAAAAGGTGAAATTCGCTTAGCGGAATTCCATTCGCTTAGCGAAAATGAGGCAGTAATACCTCCTTTGGAACTCCTCTGCATCGCTCGGCGAAACATAATTCGCGTGGCGAAGTTTTTTATATTCGCTTAGCGAATACGGATTCGCTTAGCGATATTGGAGCCGGTTACACCTCTTTTGAAACTCCTCTGGATCGCTCGGAGAAACATCATTCGCATAGCGAAATCTCTGGATTTGCTTAGCGAATATTAATTCGCTTAGCGAAAGTGAGGTAGTGATGCCTAACTTAGAATTCCTCTGTTTTCGCTTAGCGAAGTTAAATTCGCTTAGCGAAAAGTTGCCTTAAAACAAGACATAACCTTATGGAACCATTTTGATTTTGTTCATGAAAACACTTCTTGTCTCATTTTGAGTCACTTGATTAACTAGATGGACTAAGGATAAGGTATAAAACATGTTTCACTTTGGTGAAAACACTTTGAGATTTAATTCCATTTGATCTTTGGATCAAAGTCACTTAGGGTTTTTCTTTGAAAAACATAAGTTATTAAAACACTTTTCTTACTTGAAAACTTAATTGTTCAAGAACTACTCATGCTCTTCCTTTTCTCAAGGTTATGGCTAAAAGCCAACTATGCACCAATGTTAAGATTTACTTCACCAAACTAAGCAAGTTATGGCTTACAAAACTTACACAATTATGATACACAACAAATGCATCATTACATCATAACCAAAACATAAGAGTCCATCACACATCATAGCCTCATAATCAAACATAAAAGTCCATACTAGATCTAGTGATCAAAGTAGGTTTTTCAACATATATGGAAATGATTTTCATTCAATCACATCATGATCAACATATGCTAGAGCACACTACAACACACTAAAGCATAAACTCATCAAGACAACTTGGTTCTTCAAGAGAACTTAACAACACTTAACAATTAAAAGTGAACCCAAACTAAAGGGTTTCACCCACACATAAACTTAAACAACCATCTTCACCACCACCATTTTGGTGTGATGAGTTTCACGCCCCATGCCTGTTGAAGAGCAGATTCCCGGATCAAAGTCGGTTGATCGGTTTGTGAACCTTCTAATAATTGTCACCAACAACAAACAACCAAACAATCAAACATTAAACAACAATCAAACCAAACTCAACAATTCTAACAAAGAGGGTTTTGGCCACCCTAAAGAGAATAAAGTTAGGAATTGATTTTGGTTTTCCATTTCATGGATTCAAAGGCATATGAAAGCAAAGCATGAAATCAAGTGTTAAAAATCAAAAATTGATGAAAAACACTATTCATCATCATCAAAAGGGTTCGGCCATTTTGTGTTTTTTGAGCTATGATGAGAGTTGAATCATAAGCTCTTGGGTTTAGGTAGAGAACGATGAAGTGAGTTCAAAGAAATTAGTCTTACCTCAAAAGGATTTTTCTATAATTTCCTATGGATTTTCAAACTTTTGGATCTAAGAAATGATTTTGATGAAAATGGATCTTGATCTTGAAATAAAGAGATATTCAAGAAGCTAAGAGATCATAGAAGTGATCTTACCTTAAAATGACGGAAGTTTGCTCAAGGAATCAAGTGATTCCAACAAGAAACCAAGCTTTTCTCAAGAACAACAATGGAGCTTCTCAAGGTTGAAGATGGAGTGTGTTTTGGGAGGGCTGTGTGCATGAATGAGGGGCTGGATGGGGCTGAGTTCAGCCTTAAAATAAGTCACTTAAGGGCAAAATGGTCATTTGCCAAAAGGGTAAAATGGTAAAAGTGCAAAAGACTAAGGTTAGGGGCATTTTGATCATTTCGTGTCTAGATTTTCCCGATCGTCATGACGACTCTGGCATACTCTCCCAAGTGTCCTAGGATGATCTGGTATCAAGCTTATCCATTATCAGGTCTCGTTGAATCCCTTTACGACTCCAAACGCCTCCTGGTTCGATTATACGACCGAATATAATATATTATTATTATTTTTCGGACGTCAGACGGATTTTAACGAAGATGTAGAGAATAAAATTCCAAGACTTACTGTCTCGGTCACGAGTCCAAATTAGGTCTTGATAGTAGAAAAAGGCTACTATCCGTGAAAAACGCAGACCGGGCTCCTTTTGAGCTTTCGCCCGAAACTTAACCATGGCTTCCTATGGTTGTGTAGAACATTCCTATCTTCTCGGCATATTTTATTTCACTCTCTAAACCCTCCAATAAAATAAAAAGGTTAAAATACTGGAGAATTAGAAAACGTGAAAATTGGGGCGTTATAGGAAGAGTTGCCTTGTCTTTGGTTCAATACACTTTCTGCGTGATAGTGCCAAGCGGAACCCAAAAACATTCATAATCAGTCCCCAAATCAAGAAAACTCAAAGAGAATTGGAGAAGAGACAAGGGTACACGAATTTACCTTAATCCTAACCTATTAAGGTTAACAAGAACAAGGAAGAACGGCTACAAAAAGACTCTGTATTAGCTACGGTGATTTTCCAACGAAAACGGGTAAAACGGTTTACGTTCTTGATGAATCTCAAAGGGATTAAGAGAGAACCCTAGCATATTGAGAAAGGATGTTTTCAGAGGTTTAGAGGCTGCTAATATAGGGTTTTTTTCGTGCTCAAAGGGTTTAAAAAGGAGTTAAGACAAAACGTGACGAAATAAGGATTACAAAACCCGTTCTGCAGAAAAACGTAGTCATAAAGTGACTGTTTTGATTGTCAATGTGCGTACTCGAATACCCATAATCGATTATAATAATCGGTTGTGGCTGCTCTGACTTGTTTCTCTAACATTCATAATTGATTGCCATAATCGATTATGGATGTTCTGACTCCTTTTCACTAACTCTCATAATGGATTATCATGATCGATTATGGTTTAGTTTAACAGCATATGCCCCTTTTTAAGCCTAAACCACCCAAAACATATACTTAAACATCCAACATTAAACTAAGGACATAAATCAACATATAAACATATATTGACACATCGATGCACATATAAACGAAAATTGGGGTGTTACAACTCCACCCCCTTATAAAAGTTTCGTCCTCGAAATTTCTACTAACCTTGAGCAATGAGATGCGGATATGACTCCTTCATATTGCTTTCCAATTCCCAAGTAGCACTTTCTTCTGTAGGTCCACCCCAAACAAACTTGACTAATGAAATCTCCTTTCCTCTCAGCAGCTTAATCCTTCGATCCTCAACCTGAAGTGGTAGTGCCTCAAAAGTCAAGTTCTCCTTTAACGGAATCATATCGGGTGTTATCACATGGCTTTGGTCATGAATGTACTTTCAGAGTTGAGACACGTGGAAAACATTATCGAGGTTTGACAAAAATGGGGGTAAGGCTATTTGATAGGCAACTTCACCGACTATTTATAGAATTTGGTAAGGACCAATGAATCTTGAGGTATTTTTCCTCGCTTTCATTACTCTACCAAACCCAGTTGTAGGAGTAACTCGCAAGAATACATGGTCCCTTTCCTGGAATTCGAGAGCTTTCCTTCTCTTATCATGGTAACTTTTTTGCCTACTCTGTGCCACTCGGATATACAACCCGGTCAACTTCTCTAGTGAATATTCCATGTTCATAGGAATGAAATGGGCCGATTTGGTCTACCGGTCCACAACAACCCATATGGCATCACAACCAACTAGAGTCTTAGGGAGTCCAAACATGAAATCCATAGAGATACTATCCTACTTCCACTTAGGGATACTCAAAGGCTGCGTCTTACCCGAAGGTTTCTGGTGTTCTATCTTAGCCTTCTGACACACCAAGCAAGCATAAAAAACTCAGCCACATCCTTCTTCATCCGAGGCCACCAAAACGTGCGTTTCAGATCTTGATACATCTTTGTGGCTCCTGGGTGAACACTCAAACAACCACTTCTATGCCCTTCCTCAAGGATCAACTTCTTACGCTCCGGAGCATCAGGTATGCAAACTCTATCTTGGAACCTCAATATTCCATCAGTGCCTTCCTTAAAACTAAGGTTTCTACCCTGAGCAATCAACTCTCTCTGATCTAAAAGGTATACATCTATTTTCTGTCTTTCTCTAATATGGTCCATCAAACTGCTAGTGATCTTCAGGGTTCCAAGCCTAATACTCTTAGGGGTAACTTCCCAAGCTAAGCTCAAGTCTCTAAACTCCTCGATCACGTCCATCTCTCTAACCATCAAAGCTGACACATACAAGGTCTTCCTACTCAAGGCATCAGTCCTATGCTCATCCAGGATTTAAATATATGTATAGATATATATATATATATATATATATATATATATATATATATATATATATATATATATATATATATATATATATCAATAGTTCAATATCACAATAAGATATCATCCAAGGCATCCATGTCACAGTTATATCAAATAACCAGCTATGCACAACACTTAACATCCAATCAATCCAGGACATAAGTATACATATAAATCAAGTCTTAATTCAATCATAACACACCAATCAATCATATACCATGAGGCTACCAAACTCCAAATGAACTACCTCCCTTTACCTCACAAAGGAAGTTCAATGCAAACCCGCTCGGTTCTCGGCTCCGGCTCCCATTCCATTCGCGTCGCCTAAAACAATGAAACACAATTCAATTCAAACAACAAAGCAACATCAATATATAACATAAAAACATAAGTTTTCTTCCCCAAGAAGGTATAGGGTTCAGCCATGAAAGGATAAAAAGGCTAGGGATCTCATTTGGTTCCAAACTTTTGGATGGTTGGTCCTTAAGCA
Organism: Ammopiptanthus mongolicus; assembly: GCA_039655645.1. NCBI lineage: Eukaryota > Viridiplantae > Streptophyta > Magnoliopsida > Fabales > Fabaceae > Ammopiptanthus > Ammopiptanthus mongolicus. The sequence continues at coordinate 64,485,624 of CM077345.1, forward strand.
TGATTAACACTAAATTAAGTCCTAAGACCCAAAAATTTGAGGCAAAACTCATGGTTCGACACCCTATATGTTTCGGCCATAAAGAGGATGAAATAGGTTAGGAGCTTTGGTTGATGTTTTGCTATTGGGTTTAGGGTTCAAAGACATCAAGTAAGCTAGAACAAGTGTTATATAGCCAAAAATTGTAACAAAACCCATCCTTGCACCATTAATAGGATTTGGCCCTCCCATGGAAGAATAGCGAGAGAATTTATTTTGGGTCCATGATTCTAGACACTCAGAGTACACATCATGATGGGTTCATAGAAATTGGTTTCATGATCATAGGATTTTTCTACCATTTTCTATGGATTTTCAAAGTTCTAGATCTAAACTTGGATCTTCATGAATCAAGTGATTCAGGAGATGAAATAGAGAGATTGAGAGAGTTAGGATGAGGATCATACCTCCTAGGATCAAAGATTAGTGAAGAAGAAACAAAGTTTTCACCTAAAAACTTCAACTTTTGAAGATCAAAATGGGTTTTTGTGAAGAACTTATTGAAGAACACATGAAGAACTTCAAGAACTGTATGAATTTGGATGAACAAGTGAGAGAAAGAATAGAGAGAGAGAGTGTGGACGAAATGGCCAAGAGAGAGAAGAGAGAAATATATATATTGATGTCATGGCAAACTTGTAAATAACCAAAAGGGTAATTTGGTAATTCCCTCAAAGACTAGGGGCATTTTGGTCATTTCCCTTATAAATATATAGATATTTCTAGAAAGGTAATGATGACATGGTGAGTCACAGGGTCAGAAATTCTCAAGGGCAAAACGGTCTTTTCATTCAAGGGCAAATGGTAATTATGAAAAGGGTCAAGGGCACTTTAGTCATTTCACGTCCAGATATTTTCTAAACATAATCATTACACTGATGAGTCACTGATGCGTCATAGCACACCATGTGACTTCAACCTTATCCGTAGCGGTTCACTAAAATCTCATATTCAGCTTCGTTCTTCACCCGATTTAGGTTTTTGCCCAAGAAAGTCGTAGGACGACTTATTTATTTTGAATATTTTCAAAATAACCAATATTGTTGGAAATAAAATATAAAACCTAACTGTTTCGTTCACGAGTCGAAATTAGGTCTTGATAGTAGAAAAAGACTACTATCCGTGAAAAATGCAGACCGGGCTCCGTTTGAGCTTTCGCCCGAAACTTAACCATGGCTTTCTATGGTTGTGTAGGACATTTCTATCTGGTCAGAATATTTTATTGCCATTTCTAAGGCCTCGAATAAAATATAAGTTCATAACTACTGAATAATTAGGAAAACTCAAAAATCGGGGTGTTACAAAAATGAAGTTTGATCTTGAAATAAAGAAAGATTCAAGAAGCTAAGAGATCATAGAAGTGATCTTACCTTAAAATGAAGGAAGATTGCTCAAGGAATCAAGTGATTCTAACAAGAAATCAAGGATTTTCAAGAGCAACAATGGTGTTTTCTCTCTAAGGTTGAAGATGGTGTTCTTGAGCTATTTGGGAGGATTGATGTGCATGAATGAGAGGGTGTGAGGGGCTGAATTCAGCTCTTAAAAGCTCACTTAAGGGCAAAAAGTTCATTTGCCAAAAGGGTAAAATGGTAGAAGTGTAAAAGACTAAGGTTAGGGGCATTTTGGTCATTTGCGTCCAGATAATTCCGAACGTCATGACAACTCTGGTATACTCTCCCAAGTGTCCTAGGGTGATGTGGTAACAAGATTATCCATTGGCAAGTCCTGGTAAATCCATATGTGGCTCCGTTCGTCACTCGATTGAGGATTCCACTCGAACGGAGGTCAGAAAGTGATTTTTTCGAAGTTTTTGTGAAATTTAACCAAAACGTAGAGAATCGAATTCTAAGACCTACTATCTCATTCCCGGGTCCATTTGAGGTCTTCTGAGCAGTAAAATCATATTGTCAGTGTAAAAATGCAGACCGGACTCCGTTTGAGTTTTCGACTCAAAACTTAATCGTAGCTTCCTACGATATCGTCGAGCATGTCTATGGTCTCAGAATATTTTATTTCTATTCCTAAGAACTCAAACAAAATAAAGACGTTAAAATACTGAAGAATAAGAAAACGTGAAAATCGAGGCGGTACAAAGTGCAGTTTTTGGGTCATGTGATTTCGAAGGAAGGAATTGCTATAGATTCGTCAAAAGTTAAAGTAGTTCTTGAGTGGGAACGACCAACCGCAGTGACTAAGATACGCAGTTTTGTGGGTTTGGCTGGGTATTATCGGAGGTTTATCGAGGGATTTTCCAAGATTGTAGGACCTCTTACCCTGACAAGGAAAGATAAAGCTTTTGCATGGACTGAAGCCTGTGAGCAGAGTTTTCAGGAGCTGAAGAAGAGGCTGACTATATCGCTAGTGTTGATATTTCCAGATCCAAGCGAACCTTTTGAAGTGTACTGTGACGCTTCATACCAGGGGTTAGGCTGTGTTCTGATGCAGAATCGGAAAATGGTAGCGTATGCCTCGCGACAGTTGAAAGTGCACGAGAAGAATTACCCAACTCATGATCTGGAATTAGCAGCGATGGTCTTTGCGTTGAATATTTGGAGACACTACTTGTATGGTTCGATGTTCAATGTCTTCAGCGATCATAAGAGCTTGAAGTACCTGTTCAATCAGAAAGAGCTCAACATGAGGCAAAGACGGTGGTTGGAATTTCCGAAGGACTATGATTTCCAGTTGCAGTATCAACCGGGAAAAGCTAATGTGGTAGCGGATGCCCTAAGTAGGAAAGTGTTACATGTGTCTGCCATGATGGTTAAGGAACACGAGCTATTGGAACAGTTCAGAGATATGCATCTGTCCGTGGTTAGTATGCCAGGAAGACTATGTGTAGGTATGGTTACAGTATCTTGTGATCTGATAGATCAGATTCGGGAGAAACAAGTATACGACCAATATCTGGAAAAAGAGCGAAGGAATCTGAAGAAAGGGATGACGTCTTAATACAAAGAAGGAGCAGATGGAATCCTAAGACGAGGAAATAAGGAGGTTAGTTCTGGATGAAGCTCATAGAAGAAAGTTGAGTATGCATCCAAGGTCAACCAAGATGTACCAAGACCTGAAGCGATAGTTTTGGTGGCAAGGCATGAAAAGAGATGTAGCTGATTATGTGGCACCTTGCTTGGTGTGTCAAAAAGCAAAGGTTGAACATCAAAGGACAGCAGGAATGTTACTTCCATTGGATATCCCAGAGTGGAAATGGGATAGCATAGCAATGGATTTTGTGATGTGTTTGCCGAGGACACCTAAGGGATGTCATTCCATTTGGGTAATAATTGATAGGCTTACAAAATCAGCTCATTTAATACCTATCAATCTCAAGTATTCCATGGAAAAGCTTACTCAGATTTATATCAGTGAGATTGTGAGACTGCACGGAGTACCTTCAAGTATTATATCAGATAGAGACCCGCGTTTTACTTCGCGATTTTGGCAAAGTTTACATGATGCCTTAGGAACGAAGTTACGACTGAGTTTGGCTTATCATCCTCAAACTGATGGACAATCAGAAAGGACGATTCAGTCTTTAGAGGACCTGTTGAGGGCGTGTGTGTTGGAACATGTGGGAAGTTGGGAGAATTTCCTACTATTGATAGAATTCACCTACAACAACAGTTATCATTCGAGTATAGGGATGGCGCCCTACGAAGCTCTATACAGACGACATTGCAGAACACCTTTGTGTTGGTACCAAGACGGAGAAAGTGCTTCATTAGGCTGAACTAGTGCAACAAACAACTGAGAAGGTAAAACTGATTCCAGAAAAGATGTGGACAACTCAGAGCCGATAGAAGAGTTATGCGGATAAAAGACATAGGCCACTTGAGTTCGAGGAAGGGGTCATGTGTTTTTGAGAGTCACTCCAATGATTGGGGTGGGCAGGGTCCTTAATTCCAGAAAACTCACTCCAAAATTCATCGGACCTTGTCAAATTCTTCGTTGGATAGGTCCAGTAGCTTACCAAGTAGCTTTATCGCCTTTTCTATCCAACCTTCACAATGTTTTTCATGTTTCGTAATTGCAAAAGTATATTCTTGATCCCCGTCATGTCATAGAGTTTGATTCAGTACAGCTAAAGGATAACTTGACCTATGAAACACTGCCGGTTAAGATCGAGGACAGGAGAATAAAGAAACTTCGAGGGAAGGAGATAGCTTTGGTCAAAGTTATCAGGAATGAGGTTACAGGTGATGCTACCAAGGAAAGAGAAGAGGACATGCAAAAACAGTATCCGAGTTTGTTTTAAGAGGTACGTTAAATTTCGAGGACAAATTTCTTTTAAGAGGGGTAAGAATGTAATGCCCCGATTTTCACATTTTATTATTCTTCAGTATTTTAACGTTTTAGTTTTTTGGAGGGTTTAGAAAGTGAAATAAAATATTCTGAGAAGATAGGAATGCTCTACACAACCATAGGAAGCCATGGTTAAATTTCGGGCGAAAGCTTGAACGGAGCCCGGTCTGCGTTTTTCACGGATAGTAGTGTTTTTCTACTATCAAGACTTAATTTGGACTCGTGAACGAGACAGTAAGTCTCAGGATTTAATTCTCTACGTTCTGGTTAAATTTCAAAAATAATAAAAAAAAATCATTTCCTGACCTTCGTTCGAGCGAAATCCACAATCGGGTGACGAACGGAGCCGCGTATGGATTTATCGGGGCTCGCCAACGGATAATCTTGATACCACATCATTCCAAATCACTTGGGAGAGCATGCCAGAGTCGTCATGACGTTCGGAAATATCTGGACGCAAAATGACCAAAATACCCCTAACCTTAGTCTTTTACACTTTTACCATTTCACCCTTGAAGCCAATGACCTTTTTGCCCTTAAGTGAGTTTTTAAAAGGCTGAACTCAGCCCCATTTCAGCCCCTCACTCACGCATATCCAGCCCCAAAATAGCTCAAGAACACTTCACCTTCATCTTAGGGAAAAAGTCCATTGTTGTTCTTGAAAATCCTTGAAACTTATTAGAAAACCTTGATTCTTTGATCAATCTTCATCCATTCTTGGGTAAGATCACTTCTATGATCTCCTAGCTTCTTGAATCTCTCTCAATCTCAAGATCAAAATCCATTTTCATGAAAATCCATTCTTAGATCCATAACTTTGAAAATCCATAGGAAATTGTAGAAAGATCCTTTTAATGTGAAACCAATTTCTTTGAACTCACTTCATCATTCTCTACCTAAACCCAAGAGCTCATGATTCAATTCTCATCATAGCTCTTAATCCCCAATATGGCCGAATCCTAAATAGTGATGATGAATAGTGTTTTGTTCAAATTTTTGATTTCTAACACTTGATTCCATCCTTAGCTTTTCTATTGTCCTTGAATCCAAGTGATGGAAAACCAAATCAATTTCTAACCCTTTTTCCATATAGTGGACGAACCCTCTATGGTTAGAAATAGTTGAGATTTGTTTTGTTTATTGTTTAATGTTTGATTGTTGTGTTGTTTGTAGTTGGTGATGAGTATCAGGAAGTTCACAAACCGATCAACCTACTTTGATCCGGATATCTGTTCATCAACAGGTATGGGGGTGAACCTCATCACACCAAAATGGTGGGGGTGAAGAAGGTTGTTTAAGTATAGGTGTGGGTGAAACCCTTTGGTTTGTGTTGACTTTTATTTGTTAAGTTCTCTTGGAGAACAAAGTGTAATAATGGTAGTTTATGTTTTATTATGCTTTATTGTGCTCTAGCATATGTTTATGATGATGTGATTGGATGAAAATCATTTTCATGTATGTTGAAAAACCTACTTTGATCACTAGATCAAGTATGGACTTTTATGCTTGATTATGATGCAATGATATGTGATTGTTGTTTGTCATAATTGTGTGAGCATTTTGAGCTATAATTTGCTTAGTTGGGGAAGCAAAGTCTCCGTTTTTCATTGGAGTAGGCTTGTGGCCTTTTGTAAGAAGAAACATAAGAACATGTGTTGTTCTTGATATATCAAAGTTTTGAAGTAAGAAAAGTAATTTCATAACCTATGTTTCAAAGAACAACAAAAAGTGATTTTGATCCAAAGATCAAGTGAAGTTTCAACATTTAAAGTGTGTCTCCAAAGTGGAAAATGTCTTTTAGTTTAGCCAAAGGTCATTTAATCAAACTAAGTGTTTCAAAAAGAGAATTAATGAAGGAGTTAAGGAAAAGTGAAAATAGGGTATCCGCCTGGCTAACCATGTCTCGCGTGGCGAGACAGAGGGAAAACAAGGCATTCGCCTAGCTAACCTTGTCTCGCCACGCGAGATAGAGCGCTAGCCCAAGTAGCGAAGATATAACTTCTCGGCCTCGCATCGCGATACCATACTCGTCTCGCGAACCAGAAGGACTGTCTAATAAGCAGTAAAGATATAGCTTCTCTGCCTCGCGTCGCGGTGCCATTCTCGCCTCGCGAAGCAGAAAGACTGTCTAAGAAGTAAAAATGGCCTCTCAGCCTCGTGTCGCGAAACCTGTATTCGCCCCTCGATAAAAGATTTTTATTTATAAAGAGTGTTTTTCAACTCAAATTGTAAAGTTTTACGCATAAAAACCTAAGTTAAATAATTAACTTAGAGTTGAAGACAAGGGATAATTAAGTATGGTACGTGGTGGAACAAGACCATATACTGTACCATGGATGACTTAGTTCATCAATGACTTCATAAGACTTAAGTGAATCAACAGTTGTTTCCTTAATTGAAAATCAAGGTGTAATATCTTAGAAAGGCTTAAAGACTTATCTAAGAGGATTCTCAATCCTTATTCATAATGTTTAGGACTTGAGCCATAATTCTTAATACATAAACACAAACGTGAAACGTTTTGGGTTTTGAAAGAATAGTTCGATGACGGACCGGTGATTCGGATCCCGATCAGTCGTTCAATTGTTTAAGTCTTGTGATGACTCGATCCCGGAGGGATCACGAGATTTATCCTATGGATAAAAGTTTTGTATTTTCAAAGACGCGTATAGTTCGTAAGGGAGACAACCTTAGTGGACTTGAGGTTTATCCGGTGGATAGACATTGCTTTATCGCATTTGCTTTGTGTAAGCATTGACATTTCATTTGCATGAGTCGTAAGGCTTTGAGCCTAGGAGTTGAGCCTACACCTTGATGCGGGTGCGAATCTTACGGTGACGTTTTAAGTAGTCTTGGAGGTATCAGGGTTGGAAAGGCTGACATGTGACCAGTTGGTAGCTCTTCTGTGTCGTGGTGAATCCGAGCAATACACTGATATCCTCTACTAGACGTCGTACTTTTCGTGTTTGGTCGAGAGTGTTCCCATAAAGCCAGATACCTGCACGTTACGAATGCTGTAGCATCTTGCTCAGGGCTAGCAGTACACGGAACATGTCCTCCCATTCACTCTTTCTGATGTTTTGTTTGCTCCATGGAGTAGGGGTCAGAGTAGTACCCAGTGGCATTGGCATTGAGTCATGTACATTACACTGCATTGCATGGCTGTTGATGTTTACATTTACTGTTATACATCGCTGTTCTGTTTTTAAGAATGCCTTATATTATGCTGCTAACTGTTAATTGTTTAACATAATTTATATTGAGAATTGTAATAAGCATGTTGGATACACTGTTATTTGGTGAGTCGTCCCGTTTTAACTTATGCTATTTTGTTGTGTTGATGAACGAGAATCTCACCCATATTTGTATATTTTCTTGCTGGTACTTACTGTTGCTGCTTGAACAGATGGACGTGACGATGGTTCAGTTCATTAGTTTCTTTGAGTCCGGAGGGAAACTCCATTTACTGTTTAATTTTCGTCTTGGCCAGACTGTGTCGGTATCTGTAATACTTTTAGGGAGTTGCGACTCCCAATACTTATTTTATTCTTACGTCAGTTATACATTAGACCTATGTCTGTATAGAGTATTATCTCTGTTTTTTGTTTCTGTATTTCTAATATAGTATGTTTTAGAAATGGATAATGAACCTAAGTTCATTTATTAGTATTATTTACTCTTACTAATCCCATTACATCTTTGTCAAAAGAAAAAAAAGAAAATCATATTTTCCGCATTAATAAATATTTTCGGCCTTATAGATGTTCGGGAATGTGACACTCAGGAAAGGGTGTTGCAGTTCAGGTAGTCCATGAACACAGCAGGGGTATTAGTCACACCAAAAGGCATAACTAGGTACTTATAGTGGCCACAACACGTTCTGAACGCAGTCTTTGGAATGTCCTCAGAATTAACCCGAATTTGATGGTAACCTGATCTCAAATATACCTTAGAAAACACATAGGCTCCTATCAGCTGATCCATAAGGTCATCTATCCTAGGAAGAGGGTACATATTCTTAACTTCGCCTTGTTGAGTTGCCGATAGTCGACACATAACCTCATGCTACCATCCTTCTTTTTCACCAGCAACACCGGCAATCCCCACAGGGACACACTAGGCCTAACAAAGTGCTTATGAAGTAACTCCTCTAACTGTTTCTTCAACTCTACTAGCTCTAGAGGGGACATCCTATAAGGTGCTATAAAGATAGGCCCTGTGCCTGGCACTAAGTCTATGTTGAATTCAACATGCCTCTCAGGCGGTAGCCTACAAACAACCTCAGGAAACTCTCTCACAACTGGCACATCCTCAACCTTATATTTGCTCTCTACTTCCAGGGAAGTCAGAATCATGTATACTTGGGCTTCTTCTCTCATAGAAGCCTTCACTTGGTTGGCAGAAAGAAATTTAGGATCCTTAGGATTCATAGCAGTCCCAAAAACAACGATTTTTTCAAAGTAGTTTAGGAGGACATGATTGGTAGATAACCAGTCCATTCCAAGAATAACATCAAGTCGTTTAAGAGGAAGACACACAAGGTCAACTACAAAGTTCCTATCATCAATGGTAATGGGACAACTTTTGCAACATGGGAAGTAAAGACAGGCTTATTTGTAGGTGTAGCAACAATCAAGTCATGGTCAAGATAGGTTAGTGGCAACTTTAAGTCTCTAACACAGTCATGTGATACAAAGGAATGGGTTGCACCCGAATCAAACATCACAGTTAAAGGACTTCCATTTATGAGACATTTACCTTGGATAAGATCTTCGTACTTGGAGGCTTCAGCTCCACTGAGAGTAAAGACTCTTCCACTTGTCTTCAGTCGAATGGCTTGAGAATTCTGGGTCTTGTTAGCACTTTGTGGTTCCGGCTTTGCCCCTCCACAGTCACGGCTGATGTGACCAGACTTCCCACACTTGAAGCAAATAACATCAGCTTCCTTCCACTCACGGGTGAAGTGACCCTTCCCACACTTGCCGCATCTCACTGGATTAGGAGTATAAGAATCTCCTCCACTAAACTTGCCCGTAGCATACTGTGGCTTCTTGCCATATTGCTTGAACCCACGGCCAACTGGTACTAGATGTTGCTTCCTTTTGTCCTGTTGAGTAGTCTTCTTACTACCTTGAGTGCCAGAATTCTTGAAGTGAGCAACTCTGGACTTATAGTCATCTTCAACAATTCTGCACTTGTTCACTAAGGTAGGAAATACAGGGATCTCTTGATAGTTGATGGCTTGCTTAATCTCTGATCGCAAACCATTCTCGAACTTCACGCACTTGGAGCGGTCATCCATCGCATGCTGATACAATGGATAGTAACGGGAAAGCTCCTCAAACTTTGCAGAATATTCCCCAACAGACATGTTCCCTTGAGTTAAAGCCAGAAATTCCATCTCCTTCTTGTCGCGGATATCAGCTGGAAAATACTTCCCCAAAAACCTCTCCTTAAAGGCATCCCAAGTAACAGCAGCGCCTTCAGCTTCCAAACGTTGGCAGCAATTCTCCGATCAATGTTTAGCTTCCTCTACCAACATGAAGGTAGCAAAGGTAACCTTCTGAGCATTAGTGCATGCCATGTCCCGAAAGATCTTCTCAAGCTCCCGGATCCATGTCCAAGCACTTCAGGGTCATAAGCTGAAGGACGGTGGATTATTCTTCTGGAACTTGTCCAAACCCTGAAACTCAGCAGGTCCACCTTCGTTGTGATTCTGAATCTGCCCTATGGCATTACCCAATGCTTCCAGGGCATCCACAATCGCGCGATCATTTCTACCTGTCATAACTTCCTACATCGTCCAAAGCAAACCACTTAACATAGAAAGTTAACCTAAAACGAACACTAAACACTTAATACTCTATATCATCGTCATAGACAATCATATAAGAGTATACAGAAGAAAATATAACAGACAGATACCCCGGCATGTAGGACAGACCAGCTTTGATGCCACTAAATGTGACACCAACTACCCTGCTCAGGATAATTTATACGAAAGATCATACAAGTCTTTAAATTAAAAACGAGTTAAAATAAAAACTTGTTTAAAGAGTAGCAAGTATCACATTATGCATGATATATAACCATATATCATATGGTTATATAACCAAATAAGTTTAAAGGATTTAAAACACAATAACTGCGGAAATAAACTAAACCCGAAACCCGATGTCACATATCAGAGCTGTTATACAATACACCAATAATACATCAGATAAAAACTAAAAACAAACTACCAAACTAGCAACCAAAATACGAGCAAGCGATATCCTCGGGATCACTCCTCAGCAGCTGGCTCACCCTCCTCTGCATAAACAAGGTACATGCATAGAACAACAAAAATAGGGAGTGAGAAGTCATACACATTTGAATATAAATGGTAACAGAGTAGTTAGTAAGATGAGCATACATCACACAATCATACAAACATAATATATCATGTTAAAGAATGCGTGCAATGCTATGCAACATCACTAGTCCATGCACATGTGTATCCATCAACTCTAACTCTGACGATAACCCATCGATACCGTCTTTATCAACACCACTAATAGTAACACATTGTTACTATTAGTATCATTATCTTTATTAAGTATTATATGAATTAACTAAGCCTCTATCCCAATTTTACTTATCAATATCCCCATTAATGTTCTAATCTTAATTTGATTATTATCCTCAAAGCACATTCTTTAGATTATCACATTCTTCACTTACTTTCTTTATTTAACTCTATAAGATCATGTTGTTTCACTCATGCCCGATAATCAATGATTACCTATTATATTCAATTAATGCTATCCTAGTAATAGATTATTTCTAACCTAATAATCGATTATGACTACATATTAATCGATTATCACCCTGTTACAATAGCTCTCGTACTTAGTTTAAGAGTAGTTTCTAACCTGGAATGTTTTTAACACTCATAGATCGACGCTTATGTGTTTGAACTATAATCCTTGGGTTATCATCCTTGCCTCTCATACTAACTCCATTTATTATGTCATGGACCTATAACTTGGTCTATGGCTTAACATTAATTTAACATCAACTTTCAAGGCTTAATCAACGTAGCCATCCATCATAATTCATCATCATCAACATGAAACATGAAATCAACACGTATAATCATGCCATAACAATAATAACTCACATCCAATAATCACAGGAATCAAGAATATCACATATAGTCGTTTAACAAGACCCCGACATACATGAATACATAGATAAGGTTCAAAAGTCATGTATCATATATAAACATACAATTAGGGTCATGGGTTAACCCTTCATCTTATGCTACCCCAACACCTATATTCATATTGACTTTCTCCCCCCATACCTGGTATGACGAAATGAAATCCGAGGAAGAAGAGTAAACAAGATCCGCTCTTGATTCCATCTCAGGGCTCAAGCGCTTGATCAAGAATACAACATAACGAAAAGAATAGATTCAATTCCTAATCCAATAAAAATTGAATGAAAAAGGATGAAGTTTAGGGTCGGTTACCTTACGTTGATCACAAACTAAATGACCTACTAGAACAAAGAAGAGGAAGAGTTGCCTTGGGTAACATCCTGAGTTTCTGTGACTCTAATCGAGCTGGTTAATCTCGATTAGGGCTTTGGATGCGTGTGTGAATTGTTATGTGCTAGTTTAAGGCTTAGTTGGAAGCTTAGGAATAGGCTTGAATAAGATTGGAGGTGCCTAAGGTGTTAAACGAGTAACTGTAGGAGTTAGAAGTTTTAAAGGTTCTTCCCATCTGAGCAGCACGCTCAAGGGTGGGAAGGGAGCACGCCCTAGCGTGCCAACGCTCAAGCGGTTGAATATTGCACGCTCAAGCGTGCTGAGTGCGTTTGCTAGCTTGTGTGCTTTTTGACATGTGTGCTACACGTGTGAGGCCAGGGTGAAGGCGGAGTGGACAAGGTTCCATGCCCAAGCGTGGAGAGAACCCCAAGCTTAAGCGTTAGCACACTCAAGCGTGTTGATGTTCTACGCTTTAGCGTTCTCAGCAGCTCAAGATTGGTGGAGTTTCCTTTCTTCCTTATTTCTTCCACGAAATATTGGGGATTCCAGAGCTGTTCATTAGAGTTTAGATAGAGAAACAGAGTTCTTGAGTTAGGAAGCTTAGTTTCGAGGCGATTCCGACTGCACCGTTGTGATCACGATCAAGTCTTCTTCAACTTTGACTGATTCATTTCTCGATCGCCAAAGGTAATCTCGAATCCCTAACACGTATTCTTTGTGTTCTTGGCATTCTTCGAGTCTTTACCTTTTTCTTCGATCTTTGACCTTGCCCTAGGACTAACATTATTACATGTGTTGTGCTCGTGATTAGGGCTAAGTGCATGCTAGCGGTTTCTTGAGTGACGAAGGTGTGCACGCAGCGGTTCTTGAGGCTGCCATTAAAGGAGGCTACGAGCACAAGCTTGGAGGAGCAAGCTGATGATCGCGTGGATTTGCATGTCGACTGTTCAGGTGGGGAGAAAGAGTATTGCTGCTGTTTGGAAGGCAAGAGTAGTGTAGTCGTGATCATATTGTGCGTAGGGAAGCCCTAACCCTACTAGTGGTTGAGCCCTGACAAAGTACCTAAACCATAGGTTTAGCATACTTTGGGCTATCACCGTTAAGTTTGGAAACCCTTGGTTAGAAAATTGTTGATCGAGGGTGATCTGCTTCATATGATTGCTGTGATATGAAATTCTATTGTTGCTATCTGTCTAAGTGCCTATATGCTACTTGGTATATGTGATATGCTGCTATGTGATATTGTTGATGTTAATATTGTTGCTGTTGTGTTGTTTGCGGTAATTGTCATATGGTCGTGGAATGCCGTAGAGTTATGTTTGGCTGTGTGCCGTGTTGTTGTCGGGCTGATACCGTGGATGGTGCCATTGCTGTTATGCTGACTGTCCGAGGCTATGGCCGTGTTGTTTGAGTTGTGGCTCGTGGACGCATGGCGACGAGGCTGTGGCCGTGTGGATGCAATGGCACCGTGTTGTTTCTGATTGAGAGTTTAGGCGTGAGATCCGGTATCAAGCCCGTTGAGGATGTTTATTGCATATCATCAGCTGCCAAGTGGCGAGGTCGTATGACAGGTAATATAGGCTGCCAGCGTCATACGAGTTTAGTTGTACCTGAGTGCAACTTCTGAAAGTAGATGGGGCGATCAAGTGAGTGACCTTGGGGATGTTGCCGGTCTCGAGAATAGTTTACAATGACGGATGAGGTAGCTCCTATCTTGTCGTGACGCCCGATCTAGTTCGGTTTGCCCGACAAATCCCAGAGCATTCCATTATTCCAGGCTAACGTTCCGAGGCGATCGGGATACCCCGGTTCCAGTGTGGAAGGGGGATGCACTCTTATTGGTCACAACGAGCGGTTCAGTTTCTTGGACAAACTAATTCTATTCCGACGCAGAACCTGTTCCGGTGTGGACTTGTTCGGATGTGGAACCGTTCCGGTGGGAACCACTTTTGTGGGCTTTCGGTCGACAAGATGCAGGGGATTAGTATCTCGGTCTAGTGGATTGATCTGAGTGTAAGACTCATGGAGATGGATGCCTCTTGCATGTGTCGTATTGGTAGACATATGCTTGAGTGCAGTAACTATCATACTTGTTATACCTGCTACCTGCTATATGATGTTTACTTTACTGCATTACTATTGTTTTCCAACATTGCTATACGCTGTATTTCTTATCTCCCTATTTGTCTGTTTCTGGGTTCGCTTGAACACGACGAGCCAGCCGATTCATAGGATGGACCGGAGACTTCACCCGTTCATCAAGAGGTACGATCGATGCCGGTGCTAGGCAACATTGAGATTGTCTACCACGAGGAGAGGGGATGGCAGGTGGACCCCTCGATCATTTTGATGGTATATACAAGAACCATCAGCTTGATCTTTCGGAGCGGTACACCACTGTATGTGAACATCATTGGATCGTATCGCTTGTACCAGTTTCCTCCTTTCCAGAGGATGTGGCGCCCTCCGAGGCAGAGAGAGCGAGACTACATATGGGTGGCACCCCAGTCCTCGGTAGTATCCAACAGGAGAGGCTATGTCTATCGAGGTCAGTGCTGGAGGACGAGTAGTATTTGAGGACCTACCATCGGCGTAGGATTGTGGGTCCAGCTCATCATTGGAGTATGAGCCCTTGGTGCGGTATAGGCATACTCATGGTGAGGGCTAGGGTAGCTCAGGGTATCCTCACCACTAATGGTGGGAGCCTGCCAGTGCCTCCTAGGTTGTGAGCTGAGAGCTTTTCATGTATTTTGAGTGAGGACAGGTTATGCAGGTGAGTTGCGAGAGTCTTTTTTTGCTGTTTTGATTTATTTTCAGTTTCTTCTTCTAGAGTGTGTATATGTATGTACAGTGACCTACTGATGGGGCTATGATATGTATGGTATTTGTATAGTTATCTTTATGTTGCGCTTTTACTCTGATGGTTTTCTATGCTTGTCGTTGTTGTTTATGTGTTTATTGTTTGTTTTCGCGATGCTGTTTGAAAACCATGCTATTGCTTTAAATACGGCTAGGCATAGTTAATAATATAAGCTTGGGCCTAATGGGATTATCCTTCTGAGAAAGGAGGGTCGTCTCACCTTGTCTTTGGTTCAATACACTTGCTGCACGATGGTGCCAAACGGAACCCAAAAACGTTCATAATCATTCCCTAAATCAAGAAAACTCAAAGAGAGTTGAAGTTGAGACAAGGGTACACGAAATTACCTCAATCCTAACCTATTAAGTTAACAAGAACAAGGAAGAACAGCTACAAAAGACTTTGTACCAGCTGTGGTGACTTTTCAACGAAAATGGGTAAAACGGTTTACGTTCTTGATGAATCTCAAGGGATTAAGAGAGAACCCTAAGAGATTGAGAAAGGATGTCTTCAGAGGTTTAGAGGCTGCTAAAATAGGGTTTATTTCGTGCTCAAAGGGTTTAAAAAGGAGTTAAGATGAAACGGGCCGAAATAAGGATTCAAAAACCCGTTCTGCAGAAAAATGCAGTCATAATCGATTATGACTCTTCAAATTGTCATTGCGTACTCGAATACCCATAATCGATTATCATAATTGATTATGGCTGCTCTGGCTTCTTTCTCTAACATTCATAATCGATTACCATAATCGATTACGGATGTACTGACTCCTTTTCACTAACTCTCTTAATCGATTATCATAATCGATTATGGTTTGGTTTGACAGCATATGCCCCTTTTTAAGGCTAAACTACCCAAAACATATACTTAAACATCCAACATGAAACTAAGGAAATAAATCATCATATAAACATATATTAACACATCGATGCATGTATAAATGAAAATTGGGGGGTTACAACGTCCAATCGTTGCCACACTTGAGCATGGAGTCCTCCCACACTTGAGCGTGCTGCTCAGCTGGGAAAGGACTTCCAGCCTTCTGATGTCCCCAGTTTCTCGTGTTACGCCTTAAGCACTTCCAACCTTGTTCAAGCCTATTCCTAAACTTCCAACTAGGCATCCAACTAGCATATAAACATTCACACAACCATACAAACATCCGATCAAGGTTATCCACCTTAATTTGGGTTTCAGAAAACAAGGATGTTACACGAGCTACTAGTAACAAATGATACTTGGGAGCTCTGTTCAACCAAAGACTCCTACAACATATAATTCACAAAATGTGTAAGACGGTGTGTAAACTTGTTAAAGTTACAATTAAAATTGAATATTTACTTACAATCTTGTCAGCAACAACGCGTGTCGACTTAGATGTATACTCCCTAGATGGTTTTGATCGGGCTTTAATCCATGTGACATAGCATGGGGGTGCAGCTGGAGGATCAACAACAACAGGAGGATCATGCGAAGGATCAAATTGTCTTTCTAATTCCTTCTGATGTTGTTCTTCCATCAATTGATCCCTATGTTTTTTATAGACCCCACGAACAATATGTGAGAATGAACATTCTTTTTCTAAATTGCCTGGCCTATTTCCTTTTCTCCTGTTATAAATAACACATGAACAACTGAAGTCAGTAAAAATAAATAAATTTGCCGGATACAATAAAAAAAACTATAATTAATTGCAACTAACCTCAAAGGTAGGGGTCTGTCGGATCTCAACAAACCTCTGCCACGTATCCTCATCAAGGAACGGGTACATCTCACAAGCTGTTTTGTCCGACTACTCATATATGAATCTGCTAGTGAGGTCCGAATTAAATTGCCTCCAGCGCCCACACGCATAAGAAATTAATCTATTCTTCATTTGCTCAGTATTCGACACATCGTAGGTGAGCTACATTACACAACAAAATGGAGAAATTAGTTAGTGATAAGAATATGACTAAACACAATAAATAAAAACATAGATAGTAATAGTGATATACCGTAATGCTTTCCCAAATCTGGTTCTTCACCATCTCCGACACATTATGCTAATCCTCATAAAGAATGCTAGCTCTGCTTTTACCTTTGATGGCCACAAAAGTCTTTACCCATGAAGCTTTTGGACCTATCGGGTGTCCAAGCTCATCAAAGTCTATATGTAACTTTTGATCACCAGTACGCGCGAGGGTCAATTTTTTAAGTGTTGTGGCACGTCTACCCATTTTTCTTGACAGCGCCTGAGTGTCTGACCCGCTATGTGAAGGACGGATGCTCGGCCGAGTATCCGACCCGCTATGCGAAGGAGGGATGCCCGGGTGAGTGTCCGACTTGTTATACGAAGGAGGGATGCCCAATGTATCACCCATGTGTCTTTTTAGACAAAAAATAATATATTAGTAAAACATGGATAAATAGAAAAACATAACTAAAATATAAAAGTAGGCATGTTCTCCCATAAATTAAGAAAAAACATAACCACAATAGGGATAAATAAAAAAACATAACCTATGGTCGTGTAGGAATATTCTCTCATATCCCTTCATGATGATCATCACGAGTCGCATGAATGGCATGTACATCATCCACTTCATCTTCCTCAATGAAAGTAGCCCTCCGAGATGAGAAAGAAGGAGTCTCTAAAATATCAAGAGTTGAATCTTGATTTTCAGCACTACCAATATGCATGTTTTTTCCTTGGAGAACCACTGACCACCTTTTGCTAGAAGGATCATTGATACAAAACACTTGTTTTGTTTGGAAAGCCATAATGAAAGGCTCTTCCCTATAAGCTACCCTATTAAGGTTCACCAATGTAAATCCTAATTCATCGGTTTGTACACCATTGTTACTGTCAGCCCACTTACACTTAAAAATAGGCACTTTAAATTTAGTGTAATCGACCTCCCAAAACTCTTCATTAACTCCAAAGTAAGATATAGATGCCACAACGGGATTTGTATCTTTTGAACTAGAGAAGTGGATGGACTCAGCCATGATCATAGCCCCATTGTTTTGCATGGTACTGTTGTCATCTTGGTTCTTTGTATAGAAGGAAAAATTATTGATATTGTATCCAATCTAACATATGACAACAAGACGTGGCCCCTGTGCTAGCCATTGTAATGTATCAGAAGTAGTATGATCATTCGTAATTTTTTCTTTAAACCAATTTAGGAAAGTCTTGTTATGATGGTTCAACAACCATTTTTCGTTCCTTCGAGGGTTATCTTCCTTGACCATTCATTTGTGAGCACGTAAGTGAAGTTCAACCTCATCAATGTTATTCAATATATGCAAATGGGCTTGAAACACTTCATGACGAGGCTTAGGAATCCCTATAGGATAAGCTTCTGAAAGGTAGTCTTGACAAAACTCAATAGCTTCTTCTGCAACGTACCTTTGACTAATAGATGTTTCAAGACGGTGTGGGTTCTTCACTTACCCTTTCAGAATCTTCATGTATCGGTCAACTGGCCGGGTACAATAAACAGGGCCACACAATCTAATCTCCCTCACTAGATGAACAATTAGGTACTATAATGTCGAAAAATGAAGGAGGAAAATACATCTCCAACTGGGACAAGATAATAGCAACCTCTTTTTCCAACTCATCCAACTTCTTGTGATCAATGACTTTGCTACATATAGCATTGAAGAATAAGCACAACCTAGTAATGGCATGTCTAACATTTTTAGGAGTAACACCACGAATAGCAACTGGTAGTAGTTGTTGCATCAAAATGTGGCAATCATGAGACTTCAAACAAATTAATTTGAGATCGCTTATTAAGACAAGCCTCTTGACATTTGAACAGTAACCTTGTGGTACTTTGATGTCTGGCAGACACTCACAAAACTTATTATCTCATTTTTTGACAAAGTATGACATGCTAGAGGCAGATATGTCCGCTTACCATCCTTTGACTACGGACCTAACTATTCCAGTATGCCCATTGCAAGCAGATCTAGACGAGCATTGATACCATCCTTTGCCTTGCCCTAAATGTTGAGAAGCATTCCGATTACACCATCACACACATTATTCTCAACATGCCCCACATCAATACAATGTCTTACATCAAGCTTGCACCAGGATAAAAGATCATAGAAGACTGACCTCATCTTCCATATGTTTTTCTTAGTAGCCTTTTTCTGGTTCTTTCCAAAGATAACATCCATGTCCTTCACCAGTTGATAAACTTGATATTCGGTTAAGGCCGTCAGAGCAATTTCATTTTCCTGGCATCCATTAAAAGCTTTTCTCAATCTACGATACGGGTGATCAGGTGTGAGAAATCTCCGATGCTCAATGTAAACTATCTTCCTTCCATGTTTCAGTTGAGTGAAGCATGTGCCTTCTTCACATATAGGGCATGCCTTATGCCCCTTAACACTATACCCGCACAAGCTCCCGTAAGCTGGAAAGTCATTGATGGTGCAAAATAACATGGCCCGCATCTTGAAAGTCTCCTTACAATACCCATCTAACACATCAACGCCTTTCACCCAAAGCTTTCTCAAGTCTTCAATCAAAGGACTTAGATAAACATCTAAGTCATTTCCTGGCTGTTTTGGGCCCGAAATCATCATAGATAACATAATGTATTTGCGTTTCATGTACAACCAAGGAGACAGGTTTTAAATTACCAGGAGAATAGGCCACGAACTATGAATACTACTTTAGGTACTATACGGATTCATTCCATCCGTAGCAAGTCCAAGCCTAAGGTTTCTTGGCTCATTGGTGAAATCCGAAAACAAACTAACCATTTTCTTCCATTGCAAAGAATCAGCCGGATGACGAAGCTGTCCATCACTTTTCCTCTCATATGCATGTCATCTAATGTTCTTTGCATCATTTGCATTAGTGAACAATCGCTTGAACCTTGGAATTATTGGAAGATACCACAACACCTTCGCAGGAGACCCCTTTGTGATCACATCATAACTAGAATCACCTTCCTTTACATTGTACCGTGATACGCCACACTTGGGGCAGTCATGCATCCTTTCATACACATCCATGTACAATATGCAATCATCAAGGCATGCGTGTATCTTCTTATACTCCATACCCATCGGACACAGTACCTTCTTCACCTCATAGTTACAGTTCGGCCATGTGTTGCCTTCTGCAAGAATGTCTTTCAACAACTCAACCAATTCGATGAAGCTTTTATCACTCCACGCATTTCTCGCCTACACACTAAACAATTTTAACACCGTCGACAACCGTGTATAAGTAGTGCACCCCGGAAACAAAGGCTTATCCGCATCATTTCACAATGCTTCATACACATGTGCTCGCTGAAAAGACTCTGGTCCAATATCACAAATCATGTCCTCTAGTCAATCGTCCTCCATATCTACGTCATTTTCCACTCTTTGGGACACACTTGGCATGTTTAACAATTAATCACCATGCCATATCCATCTTGTATAACTCTTGCAAATCCCATCACAAATAAGATGCTCTCGTATCTTCTCAACCTCACATTTCCTCAGATTCAAACAATTGACACAAGGACAACAAAACATTCCATTACTATCAGGAAGGTTTCTTTGAAAAAATTCTAGAAACTCTTCCCCTCCCTTCAAATACTCATCACATGTGCGTCTATTATTCATCCAACTGCGATCCATAACTACAACATCAACTTCAATTAGTCCACGATCTTCAACTCCTTATCACAGGGTATGGCTCTATCCCATTCGAGAAGAAACATTTTCAACACTCAATTAAAATTTAGTCCTTAATTCTCATGCCCAAACTTAACAAAATTTCGGCTGCATTTTCCATCAGTCTCCGACGCACACGACTTGAATGTGGTGACATCCACCGCCATAAAGTATGCACCCGGAGAACGAAAGGAAATGCATCAGACCGAACCTTCATCAAGTATAACATATGAGAATTAAGGAATAAATATTAACTAAATGAAGAAAAAGTTTCTCCCCAAATTGTCCAACTTGGACAATTCAAGATTCGATACAATGAGTGGTACCTTAAAAAAGTACACATATGCTCATTAATATTGAATCTCAAATGGGAAACTAAGGCTTTGCTAATTTATAAACACTAAAAACGGAAAACATTATGAGTTTTTAACGAAAAAACACAAACAAAAGCAGAAAGGGTTGTACCTTGCTGAAAAATGAAAAAAAATGAAAAGCAGCAAGCAACAAGGGGTAGCTTGCAACAAGAACAATTCAATCCAACTGAAAAAATAAATAGAACACAAGAACACAAGATGAAGAGTTTAATTTCTCAAATTTACTCTGACAATAGAACACAAGAAAAGGAAAAATGAAAAAAGTTTATCTCCATTAATATTTAAAATTCAAGCTATCCTTCTCCTTCTAGTGGGCACTATTTTAATTCATACTAGTAGTTAAACAAGTTTGTACACCTTAACTAAAGCTAGAACACAAATCAGTTTGGTAGGTACAAAAGTCGTTTGGAGGGTTGCAGCTTGACACTAATTCAAAATGTGCTTATCATCACTTCTAAGTGCAATGCCAATGCCAATGGATTAATTCCAATGTTACATAAAAATGGTAGAACTTTCCCACTGATACAGTCAAAATCCCCACTATCATATGAACCTCAGTTGCTTCTATCAAAATTTCATACATAAACCACTTCAAGAAATCAAAACACATCACAAACCACTTCAAGAAATCAGAACACAAAACAAATAATTAATCTGGACAATACGTATGACCGACTCAAAAATCAAACGAATTTTTTCACTTACCAAGTATGAACCAAATGGACAATCAGGGTTTAAGGACAGTGAGAAGGATGAACCAGTTGCGAGCGTGTAGCCGCTGCTGTGAGAGCTTTGTTTGTGCACCTATGAGAATGTAGAGAAAAGAGAATGAGAAGGAGAATGAGAATGAGCTTTTGAAGAAGAGAATGTGAAAGAAGAGAGAAAACAACTCATCAGAGAGAAGAGAGACTCGCGGTGGTTGCCTCGCTGGTGAGGGAGTGAGGGAGAAGAGGGTTTGATGTGTGAAGATAAGGGTGCGCAGAGAGTAACGTTGTAATAGCGCATAAGGGAGAGAATTGTTTAGGTTATTTCAAAATTACACTTTCTATGTCGATTCAAAAGGTAACCATTGAAGAAAGTCATTCCATGAGTAGTCCAGAATATTACAATACTGCCATTGCGCTACTTTCTACAACGGTTGTAACACAACCGTTGTAGAATACCGACGCACTCCACTAGTGAAGACTTTCTACTACGGTTGTAAAGGGAACCATAGTAGAAAGTCTTAATCAGAATGCAATATATTACAAAATTGTCACCGCTTTATTTTCTACTACGGATTTAAAACAACCGTTGTAAATCCCTGACGTGGAATGCATATTGTGCACGAGTGCATCAGTAAACAAGACGAAGTACGAAAACTTGCCTTTTAGAAAACTTATTTGGAGGCCCTCATACATCACAATATATCATGCCAAAAGATTACCATCCTTTTCACCTTACTGGTGAATAGAGCTTAGTCATCTTTCCAAACAAGTAAGATTCACAGACCTCAAACAATTCATAATTGGATGAGTCCAAGAGTCCATATTAGTGGAGCTTGGAAATGTGTTTCTTACTTATATGGTCTAAAAGATATTGCTAAAGACATAGAGGGTCAAAATCACTTGGTTTGACCCTATTCGCATTTATGTTATAGATGGGCATATCGAGATCAAGGACATAAAGTCCATATCTCAAATGAATACTAGCATAGAAGGCATTAGTTGAATAAATGGAACAACAATTGTCCATTTATTGCAACTTAAAATCCTTTCTTGTCGATACAAGATATAGAAATAATGCTTCTATTATCAACGGGAATGAAATAACAATTATTTACTTTCGTTAATGCCCATAAGGCAAATTCAAACTCTTATAGTTAATGTAGCAACTTTTGTTGGATTTCCATAAATAGAGTAGACGTTTACCTAATGGTAAATTCAGAATCCTATAGTCAATGTAGCAACTTTTACTTCATTTCCACTCATAGGGTAGACCTTTACCTTAGTCAATGTCCGACTCCCTTTTGATCCTTCACATTAATGCGAGATCCATATGCGATATCCAATACCCATAATGTTGTAGTAGATATGCTGGCTTTTATAACAAATATGCCTAAACAAGAAGTCATTCTTCCTTTCTTATCTTTATACTCTTTCTGGTACCTCTTATGCCTTGCTAGCTCTTGTTAGAGTATCATAAGGTGCATGATCATATCATACGCCTCTATGATTGCAAGCATGAGATATCGTATACCAATGACATCGACTTGATGCTTCTATTAAGCATCCCTTTCGATCTTTATGGCATTAGCAACAAATTACTTGAGAATTAATTGCTCAAGAACATTTAGTTTTTTTTTTTTCGTACTTGCAATCCTCAAAATTCATACCAATCCAAAAAATTAATTTTAGATAAATCATCCTTCTTAAGGACGTATCACAACGATAAAATATTAGTTGTATTTGTACCCATGATTATTTAATACAGAAACATACAGAATATAATTATCATGATTAAAACATATTTAATGGGTCTTTCATTAAATACGCTCCCACTATTTTACTCAAATCAATGATTCTCATCATTAACTCGAAAAATCTCGTTGAAAGATTTTCTAGTGGGACCAAGATCCATATTTCACCTTGTTATGAGTTAGTCATGGCTGATCGCCCAGAACTCAGCTATTTAGGTAGGAAACCCCTTTCCAATTACATCCAATGTAATTCTTGTACCAGTTGGGTGAATAACTCCTTATTCTAATCCATCATATGGATTAATTCCCAACCCCATGCCTTTAAGCCATTTCAATCCTATTGAATACGCTTAGTTAAGTTCAACCCAATGGTTGGCAGTAGGTTATTTCACCTTTCGCGTCTCACCAAGAATATATTAAGGTGCTCAGCTGTGGCATGACCCACACTTAAATGATTCCAGCCTTGCGAGTGCCATGTATCAGGAGGCATTTAATAACTTTATATATTGAGGGAATTTAATAATTAAATGATCTCACCGGCTTGTTTATCATATAAACGTCTCTCATAGCATGCATGGTATATTAGCTTACATACATTCAAAATATATTAAGCATACAATGACATACATGCTATCATACAATTTAAATCGTACATCTCATACATTTCATGCATCACATACATAAACATACAAGACATATAAAACGTAGTATGATTGTGGCCTCATAATGTGCAATAATTAAACTAATTATTACAATCTTTGACCTTCGAGCAAACTTCCAAAGTTCCTCCCACTGGCGTCATGATCTGGTGTTGCCTCCATGTCATCCCGAGCAATTTAAAAAATTTAAAATAAAATAAATAATGTAAATGTCACGACACGCAGGCCGTATTTATAAAATACATACAATAAATCACGACGCACATGCTATATTTACCAAATAAAATTATACACCAAAATTAGGGTCATAACCATATACTGCACATTTAATAAACAATTTATAAATATTCAAAAGGGGACAAAATCGTATTCTGTCCATCAACACGGTTATGCCAAAAGGCGTACAGCCGTGCTGAAAACTCGCAGACGCTGCCGTGCTAGAAAGGAGCACGACCGTGGTCAAAGTTGGTTGATGCTGTTTGAAAGTAGCACGGTCGTGCCAAACGGTGCACGGTCGTGCTTCGCGTTCACTGACGTAGATTCAAACGTGTACGGCCGTGCTCCGATCTGCAGCAGGATTTCTAAAAGTGAATCCTCTTTTGTAAGGAGCACAACCAAGTAAATAAACAAGTTTAAACAGATATACATCACATACAAACATGCTTTTAAACATATAAATCACATTTAAAAGCAATAAACATGTTATAATACAATGGCAAACAATCCTAGGATACATGGCAAACTACGACCAACACTCTGATACCAGTGTTGGGGTTTCAAGAGGGGTAATATTTAAAACCAATTTTTCAAAAACCTCTTCAGCTAAAAAACCCCTTTACAAAAGGACCACGCATTACACATGAATTACAAATATATTGTGTTTACCTCTTAAAGCGTAGCTTTACCGCGAACACTGTGAGCGCTCCAATGACACCGGTTAGCCAAAATCACTGCTACTATGCGATGCTCATAACTCTCGCTCCAAACCTTGTATCGAAAAACTGAAAGGTGAAGATGAAGAACCACATGTCTCGAATCTGCTGTCCGAAATTCATCCCAATCCAATGGTTAACGAATCTCGTATAACGAGATTAAGATAATTGTCTAGCCACAACCACCATAAGGAAAGGTTTCCGTATCACAAGTATTACAAAGTGTGACACCAGCTTCTGGGGCACCACATGGTTACCCGCTGCGAAAAATAAACTTTAATTAATTGTGCTGGTTACTTTCGGAAAATAGGATTTTTCTAAGTATTTAACTTATTTCGAAAATCCATGATAAAATTTTTCTTCTAACTTAGCTTACCGTACCTCAACATTACGTAAACACGCATGTAAATAAACATCAAGCAAAGTAAACATAATAAAAGACCATAATATAATATATAGGCCTTATACATACGGCCATTCAAAACAGTCATGGCTTTCAATAGCCAGAGCAACTAACTAAAAAGTTATTCAAAATAAGAGGATATATCTTATAGCTGGTCTCGCTACTAAAACACTGTGACTTCTCGTACGTCACCCTTCTTTTGTGCCCTCAAGCGTCAGGGAATGGATCCCCGAATGTTCCGGTGGCATCTTGGAACTCATCTAAAAATGTAAGGGTGAGATATCAATATATGGATTCACTCACGATAACGACATGTATATCACATCAATAACACATAAGCATAGATAATCATAATGCATAGGGTCTCATACCCGACAGTCATCGTTATTTTCAAAAAAGATGCATGACACTTCAATGTTCATCATTTAATTCTTTACTTAATCTCCCAAGAATTCCAACACCATTGTATACATAAAACTGAGTTGATAAGGCTCATGGTACATTGGCCCCAGGCAACAATGACCAGCACCTAAGTGCTCATTCAGAGGTACATGAACACCATGAGATTACGTTTACATAGGATTACATTCAGCGGTACTTGATAAATCGTAAATGGTCATACTCTATTGTCCTACTCAAGGCACAATATGCATTATTCGTATGACACCATTGTCCATCAAGGCACAATGTTACACTATGACTTAAAGTCATCACAGGGTTCCCTGCCACCAAGGTCCCCCATCCAGATGGCACGTCTGCCAAAACACAATGCATGAAAAAAATGTTTCAAGTCTTGCCACTTTTCTTTGTGTTCGTTCTTTCGTTGTCGCAGCTCAAAGGATCCCAACTATTCAAAATTTACACCTTTTTTAAAACTCTTCATCGTTAACACAGGACGAAACGTCCGAGTGCTCAATCGCGGAGCCCTACACCGATGCACCAGCCCAAGGTCCATGGTAATAGAAAACATCATTCACCTTTAATCACGTTTTCTCATAACAAGAGGAGGACCCATAGTCCATGGGACACGCAGTCCGTCACATCGTTGCACGACTTCTCGTGCTATTTTTGCAGAACACTAGCATTCCGACGTCTCGTATGCTAGGTTCACGTTTTCAATGTTTTTCATTGTTTTTCGTTCTGTGAAACACAAATCCAAAATTAGATCTCCGGAACTCATCCAAGTTGCCGGATTTTATACCGGGGGGAAAAACTCGTTTACAGAAAAACTTTTCTATTTTAAAAACTGTTTGTAAACCATTGAATTGTTGATAAAACTTAATTTTGGTTGAAAGTCCCTTCCCGAAAACCAATTTTTGAAAGGAAACAGCTGAGACCAAAAACGTCGTCCCAGAACAGCGTTACTGTTTTTCGAAAACATTTTCCGTAAATCTTTTGAGAAAAAAGCATCTTTTTAGCGTTAAAACGTCTTAAGTTGAAAAAACTTGACTTTCTCCTACTCACTTCATAAATTACATTAGGATCCACTTTTCTTTTAGAAAGCTAACGTCGTTGAAAATTCCCAACGTTTCCCAAATAAATCTTTATCATTTAATACAAAGCTTTTTTAAAGCTTTTATCCCCATTAATTAATTGAGCACTGACCACTGTCAGGCTTCCCAATCAACAATCAGCATCACATAATAGCAGATAATGCAGTTTAAAACACATATTCAACTACTATAACACATATTAACAAGCAATTATCAACAAATCAAATAATTGCGGAAAGTAAATAAATCAATCACCACACCACTTAATTATATAAATACAAATCAAATATGATGACATGCAGTCATCGGGAGAATCCCTCAGGCATTTCCCCCTTACCTCTTGTAGTTTCCCGGTAAGTGAAAAGTTGTCCGATCGGTTCGAAAGTCGCCCGGTTTCTCGTTCAATTACTCGTTGGCAACTGCACACAATCAAGATATCAACTTTAAAACACAAAAAACCCTACTATCAATATCCTCCTAGGTTCAACCATAGCTAGATAAAATAGGTAGGGGTGTCCAAAAATTCCTATCTCTTGGATTCCATCCTTACTAGGTGTGGTCAGGCTAGATCAAAGCCTATTACACCAAAACTGGAACCAAAACCCGCTCCTCCCACACATTGGGGTTTCGCCCCAAAAATACCCATATGGCTATGAAGCTCATTTGGTTTCCAACTCTTGGATTTAGATATACAATCATGAACTAGGTTCAAAGAAAGTGGTTTGACATTAAAAGGAGTTTTCTACAATTTCTTATGGATTTTTGAAGTTCAAGGTTCAAAATCTAAACCATGATGAAACTTGAGATTAAATAGAGAAATAGAGAGATTAAGAGATGAAAATTGAGGGTAATACCTTCTAGATGATGAAGCTTGTGAAGAAATCAACTTTGTTTCCCCAAATTTCTTGAAGAAAAATGGTGAAGAAGCTTGGAGAAGAAGAACAAATGGAAAGAAAAGACTGAGATGGGGGAGAAAGGGAACTTGGCCGAGAGGCCAAGTCGGTGAGTGAGGGGATATTTATTTTTGGTCTCAATGGCAAACTTGTAGTTAAGTGGAAGGGTAGTTTGGTAATTTCCTTAAAAGACCAGGGGCATTTTGGTCATTTCGCGTCCAGATATTTTGAAAATCATCATGACACTGGCACGCATCCCAAGATGATGTTGACCTAACATGACTTCAAGATTATCCGTTAGCGGGCCCCGTTAAATCCATCTACAGCTTCAATCGTCTCCCAGTTCGAGTATATGCCCGAATATAATATATTATTTTCTTTTTCAAAGGTCAGGACACATTTTTTGAAAATGTAGAGGATCGAATTCTAAGACTAATGGTTCTGACCATTAGTGAAAATTAGGTCTTTATAGTAGTTAAACATTACTATCGTGAAAACATAGACCGGGCTTCGTTTGAGTTCTCGGCCCAAAATTTAACCGTATGCTCCCACGATTGCCTGGAGCATGAATATGATTGTAGTTTTCCCAAAATCATTTTCTAACACAGGTAAATATAAACTCGTTAATCGAGTTTATTGTCCATAGAAAGCACGAAAAATCGGGGCGTTACACAAAGTAGCAATACCTCTACTCAGTCCATGCGAGCAAACTAACATCAGAGATAGCGTAGTGCTAGCTATCAGGATTGGGAGAGGCGCAATACATAGAGAGACAAAAGGAGGTGTGACTGTCAATAGTGTACAACGGCCGTTATGAGTGCTTTGTGTTGTGTGTCACTTAAGTGCCGTGCACAACTTACTAATAGCTGTCACTCACATAATCTAACCCAGTTGGGTTACTGTACGCTACACGCCCAATGTTTAATTTTTAATCACTACAAAAAAGGCGTTGTTTTGCGGTGGTTTTGGTTAACCTTAACGGCGGTTAAAACTGCCGCTAACCACTTTCGCGGCGATTTCTAAACTGCCACAATCCTGACTGTCAAGAAGTTATTTGCGGCGGTTTCAGGCAACCGCTGGCATGACTATCTCAAAATGATTGGTATTTAGCAGCGGTTAGCCGCCGCAAATAAGAAATTTTGAAATGCTATAAAAATGTTAACGACGGTTTGAACCGCCACAAATTTGTTATTTGCAAAATGTAGCAACCGTTCAAACCACCACAAAATATCAGATTTAATTTTTTTAAAATTTTAAGACGATGACTCGTAATCAAACCTTTCAATGAGTAACTAATAAAATATTTATCAAATTGATACACAAATATGCTTCAAAATATTATCATTAATGAACTAAAATGCCAATAATTAATCCGCGAATATTACAAATTTGTTCAAAAGTAATTCAAATATCCTAACATAAAAATATATGTAAATATAGTTCCTAACACAATTTAAATCTAGTATATCTAGTTAAACTCATGTGATGATGAAGCTCCATGATCTTGAGGGTCATGACTAGAGGCAGAAGATCGTCTTACTTCTCTAAGCGATTGTATGTCTGCCGCCTGGAATTAGAAAATATAAACCACAAATTAGATTGAAACCACTAATTTTACAACACAGACATCCATAAAATCAACAAATAATTACCTAATTTTTGTTATAATTTTGCATGGAAAAGCAAGTTGTGCCCTCAATTCATCAATGCCAGCAAGTTTAGTCTTTAACTCGTCAAACTCGGATTGTAGCTTTTCAATCCTGGCACTATTTGATGACGACCCACTGGACCGATGAGGTAGGGTAACCCCAAATCCCATTCCACACCTACGTCCAGGATGCTCTTTTCCAAAAACTTTTACAAAAGCCTCATTCTCAGAAGAACACCCATTAATTTCATGCTCTAATTGTTCCTTCATATAACCAAACAATGTTAACAAACCATTATGACCAACCTCTACATAATTTCAAGAGTGAAGACTAGGAAACATATGGATGCACTTGTGAGAGCTACAAAGTACAACCTTTTTCTTTTGTGTTCCTTTTTTCCTATTGCTTTTCCTCAAGCACAGCCTTCTACTTTTGTGTTACTAACACCACATTTTGCTGCAGTGTTTTTTACCATGAAGCATTTGAACCACTAACATGCTCATATAATCCAGACTGGGTTTGATCGTAAGCTCCTTCTTGGGCTTAAATCACATTCACATGATAATGGAGAAGAGATGCCAGCACTTTTCTCAAAATTGAGGTAACCAAACCAACTTTGCCGTCCCATATTTCCATTATCATAGTATGAGATGAGAACTACAATGCACCAAAAGAGGCTTAAAGTTATATGCACAGAAAGTGTTGCATGTATTACAAACAAATCTAGAATAGCATGCATCCCCGACTCCTTATCTATCTGCAATCCAGAAACATCTTAAATTTCCAAACTTGATGCTAAACTGACCACAAAAAATGATCAAGTAGCCCATTGAAGAAAGCACACTCAGATTAATGAAAGTTCAAAACTGGCTCATATTTATTTGGTCCTTCACCATGAATTCTATGAGCTAAGAGTGAAAGTGTGTGTTTTGATTGATGGATTGCCAGATATAACTTTAGCAATTAGTGTAATTCTTGTTTTGAACTCTCTAAACCAATGTCAGATGGCAATATAGAGTACAGAACACAGTTTATTAAAAACCCTTTCCAATACATTACCGTACCATTAATATTACCCAAAACAAATCCACAAAATTTAGCCATCAAATAGTAATTACTACATAGATCTACCAGCAAATAGCAACTCATAAAATAATGCAATTAATTAGCGAATTATCGAGCTCATGATTAAGCTAAGCGATAAAATCATAAATAATAATTAAACTTATAGCTTTGCGTTTGGCCTCCTCACTAACATAGGATATATCCTTTCTTTTATGAGCAACCGGATACATATCACCTTTACTATAGCGTTGCCGATGTTGTATTTCCTAAGTTTTTGTACCATAGAAGCAGTAATTTTATCATATAATAACTTCATTTCAAAAAATTATTCAACATTAAAACAATATATATGACTATACCATTTCATCCTTCTTTCTTGCAAGTGTCTTTAACCCCTGTAGCACCCCATTTTCTTGATTAGTGTATGGGACAATAATTAAGCATGCTTAAGGGCTTAATTAGGTTCCTTATGTGTTGAGGAAGCCATGGTTCAAATTTGGGACAATTTGGCCTTGGAATAGGTCCAGAAAGTGGAAAAACGTGTAAGAACAGAGTAAATCAGCGGCCAACGTTTAGACGTGGAGAGACCCCACGCCCAAACGTTGACCGTTGACGTTAGAGCGTGGGTAGTTGCACGTCAAAACGTGGAGAGTGGACGCGTGGGGGTGCACGTGTCAGCATGCATGCGACGCGTGGCAAAGACGTGGTAATCAGCGTCCCACGCTGAAGCGTGGAGTTTTCCCACGCCAGAGCGTGCCAACGCTGAAGTGTGGAGTGTTCCCACGCTCGAGCGTGGGCAGGCTGACAACATCACTTAAGCCTTTTCTCTTCTCTTCACTTGGAACGAAATTCATTTGAGTTTTTCAGGGTTTCAGAGTGTAGAGAGAAGGCAAAGGTTTTTAGAGAGAGAAAGTTGAGCTAGAGTGAGATTGAGGAGTCAGATCATGATTCCGACTACACCATTGTGATCAGGGCTTCAAGTACTACGAGTTCCACGGATTGGTTTCTCGATTTCTCGAAGGTAAGCTCGAATCTCTAACACGTCAACCTTCGTGTTCTTCGTGTTCTTTGAGCTTCTCCCTTGAATCTTCTTGGTTTTGGTATTGCCCTAGAGTTAACAATGTTATTTGTACGTTGTTTTCGTGATTAGGACAAAGCTCGAGGTCGCGGCGGTTCTCGTGGTGGAGGGGACAGCCGCGGTGGTGGTGCTGCTGCTGGAGTTGCTCATGGCGGTGGAGGAGGCCGGTGTTGTGGCCGTGGTGGTGGAGAGCTCGCGATGGTCGAGTTCATGATCTTTGCGTCAATCGCTCTAAGGTGGGGATAAGAATTACACTCGTTGGGGAGGCAAGAGTAGAGTAGAATATATTAATATGCGTAGGGGATCCTAAACCCTACTAGTGGTTGAGTGACCGACAACACCTAAGTCCACATTGGCGATTACCGGAAAGTGGAACCAATGTAGACTTAGGCATTGTAGGTTTATCACCATAGGTTGATACTATGTTGATCGAGGTTATTCGTTCAATATGCTTATATGTTTGCTATGGTGTATTTGTGAATACATGCTCTGCTATGCTCATGATAACATGCTTTACTGTCTTAATTAGTGATGTTGTGATAATATGTCTATTTACTTCATTCGATGATATGTTGATAATGTACTATGAGATAATATGATACTGCATATGTGATTGTTGGTATGCTTAGAGCTAAGTGATGATCATTGTGAATTGGGTGATGTGTGGGATAAGATCATTTGGTGGTGATAAGCTATTCCACTTAACCTGGTGAAATGATTGAGGACTATGGATAGTCATGAACACTCTGCTTGGTAGGGAGTGTTGGTGTTTAGTGTGTCAGTTGACGGGTTTGAGTTGCTAAGCTATTGATTGGAATGAGTCGTGAGGATTCATGTTAGATTGCATCGTGTGGTGATGTCACATCCGTGTAGATATGGGATTACGCGAGGCCAAACCGGAACTATAGATGGATGCTTGGTAGGTCTACTGCGAGCTTCTGAGATATCCGATGCGCCTTCCGACATCGGGACAGCTATTCCTACCGGGAATAGGAAATAGTGTCTCCCTGCTTGGCAGGGGGCGAGCATCCTGCTTGGTAGGGGATGTAATGTATCCGTGGGTGTAACGGAACTTGCTGCTCGGACGACGTTTGACTTTCATCCTGCTTGGTAGGGGATGAGGATCCTGCTTGGTAGGGGATACGTTGTGACATAGGAATCTGGCCGCGTCTTCATGTCAGGTCTAGGTGCATGAGAGTATGAGATGAATAGTTAAGATCAAGAAACCCGAGGATGGTAGTTGGTGAAGATTGTGTGTATGGTTGTGCTATTAATATATCTGCTTTACTTTTATCCCTATTTATGGTGAGATGCAAATCTTATCCCCTGTATTCTCTATATTGTATGTTCTTAAAATGATAAGAAGAACCGGTAGCAGAACCAGATGATGAGGAGCTGGTTGGAACGCCGTATGAGCCCGATGCTGGTGGGAGAGCCACAGACCCCAATCATGGGAGGTTCTAAGTGATGGTACGGCAAGGACGAGCGAGGAGTATCCGTCGTCCATACTGGAGAAAGGTATGTTAGTGTACTAAGTGTGTATATGGCCAGTGAATCTGTCTTTTGATGTCT
Organism: Ammopiptanthus mongolicus; assembly: GCA_039655645.1. Taxonomy (NCBI): domain Eukaryota; kingdom Viridiplantae; phylum Streptophyta; class Magnoliopsida; order Fabales; family Fabaceae; genus Ammopiptanthus; species Ammopiptanthus mongolicus. Next base: position 64,518,611 of record CM077345.1, read on the forward strand.
GGGCGAGGAGAGGAAGTTGTCTGTATATATTTTATACCATGTTTCCTCTTTATGACTTGTGCTACTCTGATAATGGTATGTGACATGTACAGTGTATGTATATAAAGTACGTATGTATGTATGCATGGTTAAAGTTTTAATTATCCTCGTATGTTTGTTAAGCTCGTTAATGTTTGGGGCTAATGGGATTATCCTACTAAGTGGGGTCATCTCATTATTATGGTATCAGACCAGTTTGGTTCTATCCGAACTGTGTGGTCTAGGAAGTTGTCACTGGCCGTGTCTAGTTGGACCCATAGCGGGTACCGACTATGTTTAGAGGTTGGGTAGTGTGCCCGAAGCGCAAGTTATTATGTGAGATAGCGGTCTTATTCATAAGGCATATAGTATGTTTGCTTGTTCAGTAATATTATATGTCTTATGAATCCGAGCTAATAATTTCTTTTATTGGAAGTTAAATGGCTCGACGACGCGGTAGAGGATCCCAAGGTAGAGGACATGGAGGAAGGGCCACAGGGAGAACGCCTGAACCAAGGAATGGACACAGAGAGACTTCCCACACGGGTGGTGGGAGGATTCCACTGAGACCTTAAGGGCAGTCAGGGAATTGGCAACTGCTATGTTGCAGCAGATGCATCAGAACGCTGAACTTATGCAGATGACCATGCAACTGCAACAAAGACAGAATCAGAGGCATGATATGGACGCGGAAGATGCCGGGCTGACAACTTTTCTTAAAGGGAAGCCACCGCAGTTTAATGGCGACTTTGATCCGGAAGGTGCAGAGCTCTGGATACAAGAGCTAGAGAAGATCTTTGCTGCTATGCATTGTCGCGAGGACCGTAAGGTGACATATGCATCGTTCGTGCTAACGGGGAGTTCCAAGCTATGGTGGAAGGGAAAACGAAGGATGTTGGAAGGAGAGGACAGAGTAATCAATTGGGAATTGTTCCGGGAGTGCTTCCTGGAAAAGTATTTTCCTAGACTGATGAGGAGAGAGAAAGAAAAGGAATTTATGAGCTTGAAACAAGGAAGCATGTCAGTAGGAGAATACGCGGCAAGATTTGAAGCGTTACTCAAGTTCTCCGAATTCTACCAGAGATATCCAGAAGAAGAATGGGTATGCTGTCGGTTTAAAGATGCTAGAAAGATGCTCTGTGATCGAGAACATAGACAGGAAGAGAGAAGCACAGCAACAGCCAAGGAGTGGAGGACCCATAAGAAGAAGCACTGGTTAGAAAGGCAAGGGAAGAGGGAGTAGACCCCAACATGGTGGAAGACCGTATGATCGTCCAGTCGCCACAGGAGGGACAGGAACTGGAGGAGCGAGAGTGGTGCAGCTGAGACCACAGGGATGTTTTCTGTGTGGGGGTCCGTATCTTATCGGAGACTGCACCATGAGTGGGGACAGGCAGTGTTTCTGCTGTGGCAAGTTGGGCCACTTTGCTAGAGACTGCAGACAGCAAGCTCAACAGCAACAGCCCGTTGCTGGTAATTGAGGAGCAAGGGCAAGACTGCAAGCAGTAGGATCGCAAGTGGGAATACCACAAGCTACGGGAAGAGTGTTTACCATGAGAGGAGCTGAGTCCTCTCGATCCCCCGATCTCATTCAAGGTATGTGCTTAGTGTCGGGTAAATTGTTGTCCGTGCTGTTTGACTCGGGAGCCACCCATTCATTCGTGTCTCTTGTATGCGCGAAACACTTGAAATTGTCTGTGTCTTTACTTCCATATAATCTAACTGTTTCTACTCCTACAAATGATTCTTTGACTACCATATCTGTTTGCTTAAAATGTCTAATCATTGTAGAGAATAGGTCATTTCTTGTCGATCTAGTTTGTTTGCCTATGCAACAATTAGATGTTATCTTAGGTATGGATTGGCTCTCAGCAAACCATGTACTATTAGATTGTGCTAGAAAGACCTTAGTATTCCCCGAGCAACCTAGTTTGATGCCTGCCAATAGTGAGGATCATCAAGGAGGTAAAGGATCTCAGGAATACGTGATGTTGTTCTCCGCGGAGGTGTAGATGATATGATGGGAAAGGAATTCATCAGGCCAAGCGTTTCCCCATGGGGAGCACCGGTTCTGTTTGTTAAGAAGAAGGATGGGTGTTCGAGATAGTGTGTTGACTACCGACAGCTGAACAAGGTGACGATCAAGAACAAGTATCCTTTGCCAAGGATAGACGACATGATGGATCAATTGAAGGGACCAGCCATATTTTCAAAGATTGGCTTGAGATCTGGCTACCATCATATCGGAGTCAAGAAGGAGGATATACCAAAGACGGCGTTTAGGACTCGGTATGGACATTATGAGTACCTAGTTATGCCTTTTGGCATAACCAATGCTCTAGCAGTGTTTACGGACTACATGAACAGGATTTTCCAGCCGTTTCTAGATAAGTTCGTAGTGATATTCATTGACGATATCCTCATCTACTCATCAAGCCGAGAGGAACATGAGGGACATCTCCGAATTGTACTCCAAGTGTTGAAGGACCGACAGCTATACGCAAAGCTATCCAAGTGTGAATTCTGGCTAGAGGAGGTACAGTTTCTGGGGCATTTGATCAATAGAGAAGGTATAGCAGTGGATTCGGCAAAGATAGAGGCAGTAGTCCAGTGGGAAAGTCCGAGGACAGTTAGTGAAGTCAGATGTTTTCTCTGATTGGCTGGATACTACAAAAGATTTATAGAAGGCTTCTCGAAGATTGCGCTACCTATGACGCAATTGACGAGGAAAGGTAAGACATTCGAGTGGACAGCGGAATGTGAAGCCAGTTTCCAGGAATTAAAGAAGAGGTTGACTACATCTCCAGTGCTGGTATTGCCAGACCTTTTGGGATAGTTCGAAGTTTATTATGATGCATCCTATCAAGGTCTGGGATGTGTACTCATGCAAGAAGGGAGAGTCGTGGCTTACGCTTCAAGACAGTTGAGGATTCATGAAAGGAACTATCCGACTCACGACTTGGAGTTGGCAACGATAGTATTCGCGCTGAAGATATGGAGACACTACCTCTACGGGGCTAAGTTTAGTGTCTACAGTGACCATAAGAGCCTAAGATATCTGTTAGACTAGAAAGAGCTAACCATGAGGCAGAGGAGATGGATGGAATTCATCAAGGACTACGAGTTCGAGTTGCATTACCATCCAAGAAAGGCCAATGTGGTAGCAGATGCCCTGAGTAGGAAGTCGCTGCATGTATCTGCCATGATAATCAAAGAGCTAGAGTTGGTGGAGCAATTCCGAGATTTGAATCTGGGCGGAGAATGGTTCGAAGGTAAGATGTGCTTGGGAAGACTCACTATCTCAAACGATTTTCTTGAGACAGTTAAGGAGAAACAAGAGGCGGATCAGTATTCAGAAAACGAAGGACTTGATTCTCAATCAGCGAATGTAACACCCCGTTTTTCGTATGAGTGTGTATATGTTGCTATAATTATATTTATTATTATTATTATCATTATTATTAGTACAATATTTGATAATTTGCTTGTTTACATCGTCATTGCATTTTATAAGTATCTATAGGAATGTATATTTATGTGTGTATATTTTAAGTGATAACATGCACGCTTATGTTTGTATGATTATAAGTATGTTTACATTTTAATATTAAAATGTTGTTGCTATTGTTATTATTATTATTATTATTATTATTATTATTATTATTATTATTATTATTATTTATTTATTTAATATGTAATTGATTCTTATTGATATGTAAATGATTTATATTAATTATACTTATATTAATATACGATTGATTGTGTTAATAGATAATTATGCATAATTATATTTATATTATTAATTATGAATTATACTGCATGTATTAATACATGATCTTATCTATATGAATATATAATTGATTATATTAGTATGTAAATATGTGATCTCGTATGCTTATATGTAGTTTTGTATGGACTAATATGATGTGTGTATTTAATGTGTGATCGTATATTTATTTACATGTCATCATATATATATATATATATATATATATATATATATATATATATATATGTATGTTTATATTAACACTGGATCACTTATATTAATGCACAATAGAATTATATTAATATACGACTATCTGTATAAATATTTAGATCGTGATTATATTAATATAAGATATTTATATTTATGATAATTGTAGTTGTGTTGGTATAAGATCAATTAGATGTCATAGAGATTCAATCATTGAATAGATAAGATTATCTTATCTTAATCTCCTACAAAATCCTATCTAGAAACAACTATCTTTTTAATGCTGAACTTATATCATATTTTTGATCCTGTTAGAGTCCGAATTAGGAATAGATTGTGAAATAGGATTTTGTAGAAAATTTTCTTAGCTTTCCAACGCCACCAGGATCACCTAAATCGGACACTCGTATCTCAAGTTAGGGCAAAACCAGTAAGCACGCATTTTGGGCTCTTTGGTTAGCCCGTTTCCCTCTAAACCTTTTTATACCTCTTTTCCTCGACCTAAAACTCATAGCCATGTTTCCTAGAGTTAGAAACAGCCATCTTTTACCTTTCTCGTGGGATCCCATTGAATCCTTGAGCATCCTCAATCCTTGTTTGAGTGTTCTTCATCAAGAACATATCCCTGTAGCGTTTGTTGTTGCGTTTGGGGTTAAGCTGCTAGCTTAGTGTTACTTTAAGACTTCGTTGTTCATGCGCCAGTGTTGTGAACGGGTGCTAGCAGATTAGTTCCCCAGGAATCTAATCGAGCTCGCTCAACCTGTTGTACTCGTTTGGAAGAGTCATGCTTAGACTTCGCTCTTGTTGGCTCATAGGTTGGAATCGTCACGCCAGGTATGGGGAGAAGGGATTAGTATAACATATAGGTTCTAGGGTAGCGTAAGATGAGGGTTAACCCATGACCCTATTTGTGTGCTATATGCCTTAATTGCCGTATGAAGTTGTTATGGTTGTTTATACATGTTGTTAATTGTTTAAATGGTTTGTATGATCTTGGCATGACGTTTATGATGTTGTTTATGATGTTGTGTATGGTGATGATGATATGCCATGATTGTATGAGTTGGTGTGTTGGAACTGTTATTAAATCTATGTTAATAAAAGACATAGGGATGTTAGCGCTAAGCCTAAAACTAGGATTAGTCCAATTGATGTTCATAAACATGAAGATATGGATTGAGGTTTAGATATTAAGTTATAATGTTAATAAATATATGACTTGAGGTTTAAATATTAAGATTAAGTTATAATCTTAATAAGATATGAATTGTGGTTTAGATATTAAGATTAAGTTATAATCTTAATAAATATATTACTTGTGGTTTAAATATTAAGATTAAGTTATAATCTTAATAAGATATGAATTGTGGTTTAGATATTAAGATTAAGTTGCAATCTTAATAAATATATGACTTGAGGTTTAAATATTAGGATTATGTTATATTCTTAATAAGATATGAATTGAGGTTTAGATAATAAGATTAAGTATAATACTTAACAAAGATAATGTTAAGTCAAGACTTAACAAAGAGAACAATTAATAAGACGATGATGTTATTGGTAATGACATACTGTTACCGATGTTGTTGGTTAAATCATTCTTCCTGCTTATTGGTCAATTTTGATGTTGTTAAATCATCTTTGATGCTTGTTGGTCAAAGTTGATAGCCATGTAATGGTGTTGCTGATGGATGGTTGGACATGTGTTTGCATATTGATGAACATTGCACGCATCATACGTTGAAGTTGATATGTTGGGTGGAAAGCAAATGATGAATCGCGATAGTGGAGGCCACGATGGGTGTTAACCCAGCCTTGCGGGTACATTGGGTATGGAAGTTCCAGGTGACATGGGCTAGCTACCTATTGTCAGAGTGACCTAATGAATAAGCTTGAGTACCCTGACTAGCCACTGTACGTTATCAGGATTGGTGAGAGTGTTCGGGGATGGCCCATGGTCTGGCATATCATCCACGTTGATAACCGAACATGTACTCCTAATCGTCTTTCCAGAGTTAGAGTTGTTGGCCACAATGCATATGGATTAGTGGAGTAGTTATGCATCACATAGCATGTTTATAAGGTGATACGATGGAATGTGTTATAACATGTATGTTGTATAATGATATTTATATGCTGCATGATCATCTTGCTAACTGCTCTATTACCGTTTATGTTTATACATACAGTCCCTTACTCCCTATCTTTTGTTGTTCTTGTGCATATGATGTTGTATGTGCAGAGGAGGGTGAACATGCCGACGAGGAGTGACCCCGTGGAGACCACTCTTAGTGGTAGTAGTTAGGATTTACGTTCAGTTGTTTAGTTTTATTTCGATGTATTATCGGTATATGTATACCAACTCTGATATGTGACATCGGGATTTGGGTTATGTTTATTATTTATGTTTTTCGCAGTTTGATTTAAAGGATTTTGACTATTTCAGATTCCTACGTTTAAGTTATAGATGATGTGATGCACATTGCCCTTGAGGAAATGTTTTTAATTTAATTATTATATTATTCTTTATTAAAGGCATGTATGATTTTACTTATGTTTTATTGTATGTGGTGTAGTGGGTGTCACAGCGAACCTCAGTGTTTAAGGTGGATGCAGATGGAATCATCAGGTTCAGAGGCAGAATTTATATATCAGACGATGAGGAAATCTGGGGGATGATCTTGGAGGAAGCGCACAAAAGTAAGTTAAGTTTCCATCCAGGTGCCACAAAGATATACCAAGATTTGAAGAAGATGTTCTGGTGGCCTGGGATGAAGAAAGAAGTTGCAGAATATGTACTGTAATGTTTGACATGTCAGAATGCAAAGATTGAGCACCAGAAGCCTGGAGGATTACTACAGTCACTGGATATCCCTGAGTGGAAGTGGGATGGAATTGCTATGGATTTTGTGACTGGGTTACCAAGAACCCAGAAGAGGCATGACGCAATATGGGTAATCATCGATAGGCTAACAAAATGTGCCCATTTCCTGCCTATTGGTGAAAGTTATACACTGGAGAAGCTGAAACAGATCTACATCAGAGAAATAGTGAGGTTACACGGAGTCCCTACCATCATATCAGATAGAGACCTGAGGTTCACATCAAGGTTCTGGAAGCAGTTGCACCGTGCATTAGGGACCAAACTGAGGTTAAGCTCAGGCTACCATCCTCAGACAGATGGACAGTCAGAGAGGATGATCCAATCATTAGAGGATTTGTTGAGAGCCTGTGTACTCGAACATATGGGGAGTTGGGACGATGTCTTACCTTTAATAGAGTTCACATACAATAACAGTTTCCACACGAGTATCGGTATGGCACCATTCGAAGCTCTGTATGGAAGGAAATGTCGAACACCGTTGTGCTGGTATGAAACTGGAGAAAGTCTAATACTAGGTTCAGATATGATTCAGCAAACAACAGAACAAGTGAAGATGATCCGGGAAAAGATGAAGGCAGCTCAGAACAGGCAGAAGAGTTACAGTGACAAGAGGAGGAGGCCTCTAAAGTTTCAAGAAGGAGACCATGTTTTTCTGAGAGTTACACCTAGAACAGGTATTGGCAAAGCTATCAAGTCTAGGAAGCTTACTCTAAGGTTTATTGGGCCATTTCAAATTCTTCGTCGAATTGGTCCGGTAGCCTATCATGTTGCCTTACCTCCAAATCTATCAAACCTTCATGATGCCTTCCATGTGTCACAACTCCGAAAGTACTACCCCGATCCTTCTTATGTCATCGAACTTGAGTTTGTACAGTTGAAAGAAAACCTAGAGTATGAAGCCTTACCAGTGAGGATTGCGGATCAAAGAGTTAAGGAACTCCATGGTAAACACATTCCCTTAGTGAAAGTAGTTTGGGATGAAGTTATAGGCGATGCAACTTGGGAAAGAGAAGCAGATATGTAAGAGCAATACCCTCATCTATTCTAAGGTATGCTAAATTTCGGGGACAAAATTTCTTTTATGGGGGGTGGTAATGTAACATCCCGTTTTCTTGATTAGTGTATGGGACAATAATTAAGCATGCTTAGGGCTTAATTAGGTTCCTTATGTGTTGAGGAAGCCTTGGTTCAAATTTGGGACAATTTGGCCTTGGAATGGGTCCAGAAAGTGGAAAAATGTGTAAGAATAGAGTAAATCAGCGGCCAACGTTTAGGCATGGAGAGACCCCACGCTCAAACGTTGATCGTTGACGTTAGAGCGTGGGTAGTTGCATGTCAAAACGTGGAGAGTGGACGGATGGGGTGCACGTGTCAGCATGCATGCGACACGTGGCAGAGACGTGGCAATCAGCATCCCACGCTGAAGCGTGGAGTTTTCCCATGTCAGAGTGTGCCAACGCTGAAGCGTGGAGTGTTCCCATGCTCGAGCATGGGCAGGCTGACAGTATCACTTAAGCCTTTTCTCTTCTCTTCACTTGGGATGAAATTCATTTGAGTTTTTCTGGGTTTCAGAGTGTAGAGAGAAGGCAGAGGTTTCTAGAGAGAGAAAGTTGATCTAGAGAGAGATTGAGGCGTCGGATTGTGATTCCGACTACACCATTGTGATCAGGGCTTCGAGTACTACAAGTTCCACGGATTGGTTTCTCAATTTCTCGAAGGTAAGCTCAAATCTCTAACACGTCAACCTTCATGTTCTTCGTGTTCTTCGAGCTTCTCCTTTGAATTTTCTTGGTTTTGGTATTGCCCTAGAGTTAACAATGTTGTTTGTACGTTGTTTCCGTGATTAGGACAAAGTTCGAGGTCGCGGCGGTGCTCGTGGTGGTGGGGACAGCTGTGGTGGTGGTGCTGCTGCTGGAGCTGCTCTTGGCGGTGGAGGAGGCCAGCGTGGTGGCTGTGGTGGTGGAGAGCTCGCGGTGGTCGAGTTTGTGATCTTTGCGTCAATCGCTCTAAGGTGGGGGAAAGAATTACACTCGTTGGGGAGGCAAGAGTAGAGTAAAATATATTAATATGCGTAGGGGATCCTAAACCCTACTAGTGGTTGAGTGACCGACAACACCTAAGTCCACATTGGCGATTACCGGAAAGTGGTACCAACATAAACTTAGTCATTGTTGGTTTATCACCATAGGTTGATACTATGTTGATCGAGGTTATTTGTTTAATATGCTTATATGTCTGCTATGGTGTATTTGTGAATACATGCTCTGCTATGCTCATGATAACATGCTTTACTGTCTTAAAAAGTGATGTTGTGATAATATGTCTATTTACTTCATTCGATGATATGTTGATAATGTACTGTGAGATAATATGATACTGCACATGTGACTGTTGGTATGCTTAGAGCTAACCGATGATCGTTGTGAATTGGGTGATGTGTGGGATAAGATCATTTGGTGGTGATAAGCTATTGCACTCAACCTGGTGAAATGATTGAGGACTATGGATAGTCGTGAACACTCAGCTTGGTAGGGAGTGTTGGTGTTTAGTGTGTCAGGTGACAGGGTTGAATTGCTAAGCTATTGATCGGAATGAGTCATGAGGATTCATGTTAGATTGCATCGTGTGGTGATGTCACAGTCGCGTAGATCTGGGATTACGTGAGGTCAAATGGGAACTACAGATAGATGCTTGGTAGGTCTACTATGAGCTTCTGAGATCTCCGATGCGCCTTCCGACACCGGGTCAGCTATTCCTATCGAGAATGGGGAATAGTGTCACCCTGCTTGGTAGGGGGTGAGCATTCTGCTTGGTAGGGGATGTAATGTACCCATAGATGTAACAGAACTTGCTGCTCGGATGATGGTGACTTTCATCCTTCTTGGTAGGGGATGAGTATCCTGCTTGGTAGGGGATACGTTGTGACATAGGAATGTGGCTGCGTCTTCATGTCAGGTCTAGGTGCATGAGAATATGAGATGAATAGTTAAGATCAAGAAACCCGAGGATGGTTGTTGGTGAAGATTGTGTGTATGGTTGTGCTATCAATATATTTGCTTTACTTTTATCCCTATTTATGGTGAGATGCATTTCTTATCCCATGTATTCTCAATATTGTATGTTCTTAAAATGATAAGAAGAACCGGTAGTAGAACTAGATGACGAGGAGCTGGATGGAACGCCGTATGAGCCCGGTACTGGTGGGAGAGCCACAGACCCCAATCTTGGGAGGTTCTAAGTGACGATACAGCGAGGACGAGCGAGGAGTATCCGTCGTCCATACTGGAGAAAAGTATGTTAGTGTACTAAGTGTGTATAAGGCCAGTGAGTCTGCCTTTTGATGATTTTGGGCGAGGAGAGGAAGTTGTCTGTATATATTTTATACCATGTTTCCTCTTTATGACTTGTGCTACTCTGATAATGGTATGTGACATGTACAATGTATGTATATACAATACGTATATATGTCTGCATGGTTAAAGTTTTAATTATCCTCGTATGTTTGTTAAGCGCGTTAATATTTGGGGCTAATGGGATTATCCTATGCAAGTGGGGTTGTCTCAACCCCAATGCGTGGGCAATTATTTGCTTTTGGCGATTTGCCGCATTTTTTCCAGCTATTTCCTACATAATTAACAAAACTGACATTCAATAAATGATGTATTGAGTTAGGGGAAAAAAAATTAAATTTATGCTTATTACCAGAGATTTTTCACATAGTCGCACAAAGACAACCTAATGGTCAGGGGGAATCATTGGTGGGTGCAACTGACAATTTTCCTCGAAACTGAGCTCCCAGTTATAAAAGTCAGTAAAAAACCTACACCTATTGTCCTTCCATTTTTTCCCCAAGCTAGCTAAGATAAATCTTTTGTTGTCCCCATCATCGACAACAAATTTAGTCTACAAGGCAAACATAATAATAATAAAAGTTATCGGTAGTAAATAATATAAATAAGAAATCAATATTCATTCAATTAATTATACTTGATACCTTTACAGTTCGGTCATAAACATTATCCTTGTACGATGTGGGACCTTTATGCCAACTTTCAAACATAATGGGGAAATAGTCAAAGTTGCTCGCAATTGACCCCAAAAATCCTGCTAGTAAACCAGCAGACTCCCTTATTGCTTGACCTTCCTCATTCCACTCGGTCACGACCCGTCTCCCATGATGAATTGCAAACACATCTTTAACTTTCAGATGTGTTTGTGTAATAAAATCTTCCCCATCTAACACATAAAGTAAACCAAACTATTACTATCCATAAATATAACAAGATAAAAAATATTTGAGAGAAACTAGGAACATGTAAATCACATACTAATAACATCCACTATCCAAGATGTACGGGATAGTCTCTGATTTATCGATGAAGAATTCCCTCCCAATTCAGGTTCATGGTGTCCCACATTTTCAGATCCAGACTGGGTTACCGATTGAGTGCTTGGGACAGTCCGTAACTCATCTTGAATTGATGAACCTATGTGAGCTACAGGCTCACTCAGAGGTCGACTAGTAGATGCAGGTTGGGAAGTGCTCGAATATGGTTGATTTTTGTGATTTGGTGTTGATCAAGACCTAGGAGAAGCATGTCTTTTTGTCCGAACCATACCTATCAAACCATAATGTTAATAATTTCATTCAAAACTATAATGTACAATTGTAAATGAATGTGGAAGATATAGACATTTTATTCAACATAATAACATCAACATATGCATAAATAAAAATATTCATATTAAACTAACATAGAATAACATGGAACATCCTTAGAAAAATACATAAAAAAGAACTAAAACCTAAATTTTACCCATGGTAATCATAAACTCGTATCATCATTATCATCCTCAACATTTTCATTAATGGTTGAACTTTGAGGTTCATCATCTATAGTCACTCTTGCCAATTGAATATGTGTGGTACCGTCAGAGAAAAATTGTTCTAAGTTTTGTGATGGGCAAGCCTCATTGGATGACATAATTTCTTCATCATCTTCACCCATTTCGTATAAGTCTCTTGGCTTCAAATGAAATGGTATGCTCCAACCTTCTTCCTTTTCATCCTCCACATAATAAACCTTTTGAGCTTCAGAAGCTTTAATGTATGGCTCATCATCTTCATGTTCACCACTATGTATTAATCTTGCAAAATTGATCGAGGTAAAACCCAACTTATCTATTTTCATACCTCTAGGATTAGTGGTATTAGCCCATTTGCATTTCAACAAGGCTATTGTGAAGCCAATGTAGTAAAGCTCAATGATGTCTATCAATTTTCCATAATAAGGCACCCCTCCAAACCTCATTTGGGCATCACTATTGCTTGAGTAACTTCTTGTTCCAAATGTGCCAAAAACTCCACTATTTTGAGTTTTTAAGCATTTGTCTCGTTCCAGTGTTCGAAATTTGAATCCATTAACATTATATGCAGTGAACCTCCGGTCTTGGTCGGAAGGACCTTGAGCAAGACAAATAAGAACATCTTTATCTGGTCCATTAAGATTGTCGAGATTGTTAGCAATCTAGAAACAGTAATTTCTATTGTTAGTGACATGTCTATCACCAAAATAAATGCTATATATACATTCACAAATGTGTTTTCACTCACACGATTGGCGAACCAACGAACAAAATCTCTATGAACCTTTTTGTCTACCTCGGAAGCATTCCTTGTACGACTCCTTAGTTGCCTTCATACAACATCTCTATATTGCCTATATAGATGTATCATATCAGATGTATGAAAACAAAAACTTGATAAGTTATACAAATACTAGAATTATTCACTGAAGACAATAATCAATTGCAAGGCAGTTGGTTAACGCATGTCTATGAGCCTGTAACTTTTGAGTAGGTGTAAGGATAAAATATGAAGAGCCACCAATCGGTTTTCCAACTTGAGGAAACAATTCAGATACTCGTGATTGAGGTTGTACATCATTAGGTTCATTGTCTACACGGCCAGGTTGATTCCATCGTGTCTCAATATTATCTAAATACCTTGAACAAAATGTAAGAATCTCTTGCATAAGGTAGCCTTCTGCTATAGACCCTTCCGGACGTGCTTTATTACGAACGTACGATTTTAGTTGTCCTAAGTACCTAATAAACGACAACAAATGTTATTAATAACAAACTTATACACTACTAATTTTATTTAAAAATAAAAATAAATGTCATCACATTTCTTTTACCTTTCCATAGGATACATCCAACGATAATGCACAGGACCTCCAAGCTTAGCTTCTTCAACAAGATGAACAACCAAGTGAATCATGATAGTGAAGAATGAAAGAGGAAATAACATTTCCATGTGGCATAAAGTGAGGACGATCTTAGATTGCAATTTGTCTAAATATTCAACGTTCAACCCTGTTCGCTTAATATTCGATTAACACTGCTGACACCTCATCGGGCAACCCTGTTCGCATGGCTAACGGTAGCAATTGCTCCATCAATATATGACAATCATGACTTTTCAACATTCCATTCAGCTTAAGATTATCTAAATCAATGCACCTAGATATGTTGCTTGAATAACCATCTGGCACGGTGATGTTCGTTAAAGTCGTTAGAAATCCCTTCTTGCCTATATTAGTCATTGTGTAGACAGCTAAAGGATACTTTCCATTTTCATTTGGCCAAAGATTTGATGTAAAGCCCATAGCTTTAAGGTCTCTTCGAGCATTGATATGACCTTTGGTCTTTGCACTATCATTAAGCAAAGTGTAGATCACATTATCACACACATTCTTCTCAGTGTGCATCACGTCAAGATTGTGACGCAACAAATTATGCTTCCAATATGGAAGTTCGAAGAATATGCTTTTCTTCTTCCATTGTTGGGTGCAACCTTGCGCAACACGTCCACCATTTGTTCTTTTTCCCTTTTTTTCTATCTTTGGCCTTCGACCAAATGTGATATTAATGTTCTGAACTTGTTCAAGAATTTCAATACCAGATAATGTTTTCGGTGATTGGCGCATATCTTGCTCTCCATTAAACCAAACTCTGTTCAATCTAAATCTATGCCTTTGATTAAGAAAACGACGATGACCCATAAAATAAGATTTCTTACTATGAGGAAGACGACAAGGAATAGAGTCAAAGTTGCAGGATGGACAAGCAAGTCCGGTGTATGTGTTCCACCCGGAGAGGGTTCCTTGCCCAGGAAAATCACTAATTGTCCACATCAAAGCTGCATGTAATTTGAACATCTCTCCACTGAAAGAATCATAAGCATCCACACCTTCATTCCATAATTCCTTAACTCTTTGATTAAAGGTTGTAAGTATACATCTATATCTTTCCTGGCATTCTTTTTCCCAAAATTATCATTGAAACAATAAAAGATGTCTGCCTCATACACACCCATGGAGGAATGTTGTATGGAATGAGAATTACTGGCCAGATACTGTAAATTGCATTCATAACACCAAATAGATTAAAACCGTCATTAGCCAATGCAAGACGCACATTTTGCGGATCTGATGCAAACGAAGTGTTTCTTGAATCAAACATCTTCCAAGCTTCTGAATCTCTAGGATGCCTCATCATTCCATCATTGTTACTTTTCGTAGCATGCCATCTCATATCCTCAGAGGTTTTTGAAGAAAAAAACAATCTCTGTAATCGAGGTTTTAGTGGAAAGTAACGAAGAACTTTTGCAGGCACTTTACTCCTATTATTGCCATCACTTGACACTTCGGTCTTACCACCTTTGGTCCTTGTTTTCCATTTAGATAAGTTACAAACTTTGCATGTTTCCCTCTCTTCATCCTCTTGATTACCCCAATACAACATACAATTATTCAGGCATACAAGTATTTTTTTCATAGTTCAAACCAAGCTTGTTGATAGTTTTCTTTGCCTCGTAGAATGAACTTGGAATCTTTGCATGCTCAAATGCATCATGCAATAGTTCTAATATCATTGTCATGGCTTTGTCGCTCATCCTACACAAGCATTTGATATGATACAACTTAACCAAAAAACATAGTCTAGAATATTTTGTACACCCTTCATACAAGGGTTGTTCTCCATCTCTTGCTAATTCATAAAACTCTTCATCTCCATGCCTTTCTTGAGTTACATTTGGTGTCACTACATCCCTGTTAATATCTAAATTTGATGTAACAGGTACTTCGTTTCCATGATGCCTATCAATGCCAAAAGTGTCGTTAATCATGTTCCGAATAGGATCTTCAGCAACAGTGTTCTCTTGAACTACATTTGGAGCATTACTAGTTGAGACATTACTAGTTTCTCCTATCCTAAGCTCTTCGTGATAGAACCAAAAAGTGTATCCTTCTGGGAATGGTGTACATATTATGTGATCATAGATCACATCCCTATTATGCCACTTTTTAAAACCACACCATTTACAAGGGCATATTGTTTTGCCATTAACTGAACGATGTTCAAAGGCAAAATCAATAAATCCCCTAACCCCTTGCTCATACTCAACAGAGTTTCGTGGCTTTGTAATCCATGGTTTTTCCATTATTTGTGAACTTTCCTTCTGAATTTAAACAAAGTTAGTAATAAAAGGTTAGCAAGTTAGTGACATTAATAGCATAATTTGGCTAATTGGTTAGGATCAGGTAAGCATATCTAAGTATAAATCAGGAGCCCTTTTTTTAAATTAATGAATTCAATTAGTGAGCAAAACAGTATCATAATCAATTAATAACTAAGTATTATTGATTGGTTTCTAAAGATTCACTATTCAGTAAAATGATATGTTCTTTAAAATAAATTCACCAAGACTATTCATCATACAAATAAAGAGGCATTGGTGATGAAAAAGGACTGTGAAAGTACAAACAAGTAGTCATAAGCATTCATTTACATTGTCAAGAATAATAAGTGCAAACTAATTATAATTAGCAATTTACTTACTTGAGTTGCAGAAGATTCAAGACAGCAAGAATAAACTATAGAGAAGATCCTAAACCAGAGCTTATATTCCTGCATAATAGACAGGAAATTACCATTGAAATCATAGTAGTATAAGGATCAAATTAATAAAGCTGAAATTAATAGTTTATTTATAAATCAAACCCTAGTTAGAACTGGGTGCAAGGTATTTGGCCACTTGTGATTAAATGATTGGAATTATAAGGAAGGCCATAAAAGGTGTCCTTGTATAGACTATGTATACAAGCAGTGCGCTCAACACTGTAATGATGGGATCATGTCTTCAAAGCTGTTCCGTTTAGAGTATCTTTTCAAATTCCAAATTCATTATTTCCCTCAATCCTCAATATAACTCAGAAATAGATGCTGACTCAAATCTTATTTAGTATTGCATGCTTGACTATATGAGGCAAATGTGCCCTATTTGAACTTAAACTTTATAAATTCCAACTAAGATGTAATAAATTAATTTGGCTCCAGTGATACAAAGTCAACCCAAAATGATGGCTTTCTTGCCAACACTTCAAATAATAAATCAAGTCCAAGCTGCCAGCAAGTATAGATATAAAACACCCATTTCAATGTCAATTTGAGAAGATCTAAGCTGTGCATAATAAAACTTAGAGAAAAGTGACATATGCAACAGAGCAATGCAAATGTGCATGCACAGTGTGGAATCAAGCTAGAGGAAAGGGGAGAGGTTAACCCAACATTTTGTATTCCATTTATGGTTATTGCTATGAAGTCTCCTGTTAGAGGTGGATTCCTCCCCATTTTCCACATTCTTCACACATGATGAAGTCAATGTTGAGATAGGACCTCTTTTAATCAACAAAAATGGTGATGGACTAAATTTCAACATGTTCTCCTAGAACCAAGGTTTATATATTCTTTCCATATTTTGACTATCTCATGTTATGTTATATCCAATTATTTCCCTGCTAATAAATATATTGCAAAAAAAAGAGAGCAAAAAGATCTATTTTCTTACTAGAAATTTAGAAAATTTTAAACCCCTACAGAAGCAAATCTGTTATTTGCGGAGTCCCCGGTTGGAGTTGGTTTTTCTTACACCAACACATCTTCTGATCTCACCATATTAGAGGATAGTTTTGTGGGTGAGTCTCCTTTACAAAAGATAAATTTATTATCTAATTTTTAAATTTTATTTATTAAACTCACCACCATATTTGACAAATTAATTACTTGAATTAGCTGAGGATGCCTACAATTTCTTGGTGAATTGGCCACAACGATTCCCACAGTTCAAATCCAAGGACTTTTTTATAGCAGGAGAAAGCTATGCGGGTTAATGTTTAACTTCAGCATGATGATATGATCTCTCTTTGTCACACTACTATATAGCATCACCACAGTTTCACTGTCCCTATATATTTTCCAGGCCACTATATCCCTCAGCTTGCAGAGCTAGTGTTTGATCGAAACAAAGTTAGAGACAAATACCCCTTCATTAATCTTGAAGGTTTTATTGTAAGTAAATAATCCCTATTCCTTAACAAAAAAGAAAAGGTAAAAAATAGGAGAATATATGCCAATCATGTAACAAAGCATGCCAATCTCATTGCGCGTCCAATAAAGAAACACCCCTAAAGTGTCCACTAGCAAAACAATGTAAGGAAGCTAAAAGAATAACCCTACCCTAAATGCTGTCTAAAGAGGAAGAAGTTCCTTTTCCAGCCAAAGGCAACAGAGAACAGAAAAAAGAGCAGACCCTCAGGGCAAGTCTAGAGTCTTGGCTTCTATGTAAAAGCCGAAATCTCCATATTTACTAAGGAGAAACTGTTGCAAATTCTCGTGGCAGATCCAATTCATCCTGAAAAGCTTATTCTAAATAAAATTTCCAGCAAAGCAATGAAAAAAAGACGAGTCACGGTTCCGAACTAGAACATCAAATTACACACATATTAGGAGACAAAGCAGTGAAAGCTCATTATTAAGAACAGCAGTCAACCCAAAATGATGAAAGTAGGGATGAAAGAAAGAAACACAAAGCAAATAAACAAGAGCTTTAAAACTTAATTATGGACTTTCATCAAACAGTTAGGGTGCGCCAGGACTTTAACGATTGATTTATACATAGAGAGAGAGAGAGAGAGAAAGAAGGAGAGAGAGAGAGAAAGAAGGAGAGAAGGTTTGAATTAAGAAGTGTGAAATGAAAATAGAGAAAAGGTCATCTGATGCCAATTATTCTAACTTTTTGGTTTATTGAAGAAAGAAATTACATGTGTAACAGTAAATTAATGGTGAGATTATGAACTGCAAATCCATAACTTGACGGAAAGGGAGGCTGCTGGCGTCAGAGTCGCGGCTGCTGGCGTCGGAGGAGAACAAGAAGCAGCTACGAGCATCGAAGGGTTTGAGATAGTTCTAAGTTAGGATTTGAAATAATTTTGTAAAAAGAGATAATAGAAAGAAAAAAACAAAGAAAGGGAGGGAAGAGAAAATTGGCGCGGGAGGGGGATATTTTCACCATTGCGGCGGTTTAACTGGAATCGCCGCGAAGCTAATAATTTTGTGGCGGTTTGGGCCATAACCGCTGCAATTATAATTTCATGAACGGCGGGTTATAAAACCGCCATGAATGTGCTGCGAAATTATTAACCGACGGCCCTTTAGTGAACCGCCGCAAAATTTCTGCCACTAATTTCTCATTTTCATGTAGTGAATTAAATCATATTTAATTAATCAATTAAACTAATCCGATTTAATTATTAACTAAGTCACATTCAATTAATCAATTAAATTAATTATCTGAACATTTGCCCACGCCCAATGTTTAATTATTAATTAAATCATATTTAATTAATCAATTAAATTGATCCCATTTAATTATTAACTAAATCACATTCAATTAATTAACTAAATTAATTCTCTGAACATTTTCTCTATGCGTGTGACCCTATAGGTTCTCAATTAATTGGCAATAATATTAATTATTATCAATCATATTAATAATTAATTAATATTTTAAACAATGAGCGGCATCTAACAATACATCATTCCTACCCAATTAATTAGAATATTGGTGATACAATTAAAATCATATTGTAACCATATATAATGTGAAGTCAACGTCCTTTCATCTCAATATCTTAATTGAACACGAGGCACAAATGTGTCATCCTTGTTAAGCCCAATTAGTTATTTTTTGATCTAGTAATTGACGTACGATCATGTGGGCCCAATATCTCATATTGTCCTATCTTAGCATGGCCGTGCATTTCTACGTCGCATACCATCAAGAGGCCTATAGAGGGACGAATCTTATCTACGTCACTCGCATTCCTCAACTTGTTTTATTGCAAACCCAATAACTATCTTTATAGTTGTCCTGTTACAGACAACGTTTAGTAGTATCAAAGCCTACAACTACATATGTTAGGAATCGTATAGTGACTTCAAGTCGAAGGACTACTTCGCTATGGTCACCATGAGAATCGCTTATGACAGTTACATAACTATTATGCAGCATTCTCATAGCGGGTCACTTCAGTATAGATATTCCACTAATATTTATATCTATGTAAGGACTTGATATCTTATATCTATGACCCGTGAGATGTGTGTTAGGGAATAATTAGTATGCCCTAGATCCAATCCATTGTGTAATGCATTATAATTATTTTATTTTGATAAAATAATTTAGCATTCCATTAAATGGTATTATTTGTCATATTCATTATATAATTATCTATTTGATATGACAAAGTCCTTGATTAAATTTAGACACTTGTCATCATGATACAGATCATGTTAATGAGAGGCAAGTCTTTTATAATTTAATCTAAAGTTTTCTTGATCGGAGGATTATTGATAATCGATCATCAGTATTCCAGATAGATCAATATATATGTGATGGTCTCTATTGGATAGATATTAATAGATCTCATTTATTAGTTCACATATATAGATGATGCATATGGAGATATGATCATTGAACTAACTCAAATGAGAAATCCTAATGGTTTATATTACTGTTAAATTGTCAATAGGATATTCTCATGAAGAACATGATGCGAATATTTCCTTGGACCTGAGACTATCACAGTAATTAACAAACTACTTATTATACTTTGATTCTGGACACCTAATGCCTCAAGGCACTAGTTGAAAGGATATTGGGTATGACTAAGTACTTGTAGGATTAATGATATGTCAAGAAGGAATCCATCAACTCTCGGCAATGAGTTTGAGCTCTATGATTATAACAACAAAGTTAAAGACCTTGGCCAAGGCAATTGAATGAATGAAGAAATGAGTTTCTTAAATTATTCACTAGTTGGTTATAACATATAACAGAGTTTACCTATTAGAGTTTGACTATTATACTATACTTTAAGGTTAACTCAGAGCTGGAAGGACGGAAGGAAATAGTGCACTATTCTTCTGAAGGTTCTTGAAGATGCTACTTCATGCTATCCGGTCGTTAAGGAGTGTTGCTAGACGCAAACCTTGATTAGTAATCTTGGTTTGACAAATTTACTACCGGCTTAATATTGAACCTATGAGGTCACACACTAACGAGTGTTCCAGTCTTTGATAAAGGATTATTTAATTTACTATTTGATAAATTAAATTAGTGAATTTAACTTAATCAAACAAATAAATTTTTAATCCAAATGAAATATTATTATATTCTTTGCTAGCAATTAGAATATAACTAATTTATGATATAATTATTTGAAGAAATTCTATTTGGAATAGAAAATCAAGAGTTTCCAATTATTTGATAAATATCCTATTAGATAGGGATCAATCCCGCACCATGTTTCTAATTCTTTTAACAACTTTCTGCTTGCTACTCCATTATGGGTGCGTTTGGGTATACAGCTTATTTAAGCGCTTATGTAATAAGCTCTTTTGTAAATAAGCTAAAAACAGCTTATTTTCATAAGCTTCTCTAACAAGCTTATGGAAATAAGCTAAAAACAGCTTATGGAAAGATCATAAACTATTTTCATAAACTATTTGTATAAGTTTAATTCCATAAGCTATTTTCATAAGCTCTCCATAAGCTCTTCCAAACGCACCCTATGAATTAACAGATTGGACAGTTCAAGGTATACGTGCAAGTATTATCTCAATAGTTGTAGTGACTATTCATTTTAGAATGAATAAGTTTTATAGCATTGAATTGAGTGGCCAGTAAATTGTTTATTGCCATTCAATCTTGAAGAGGTTACAGGATGCAAATAGCTTCTAAAGCTATTAGTCGTACTGGTATCTAGTGACCCGTAAACACAACTATTCAAGGTGCAGGGAATGGAGAAACTTAAGTGTATATATATCAGGGAAGAGTGTGAACGGGTGGAATTTTCTACGCTGGTTCATTATTAAACCCTGATATTTTTTTCTTTAGCAAGACTTGGTCTCGGTGTGGATACGTATAGAGTCTTCGTACAATCGAAGATAAATTTTAAAAGCACTAGGAATCCCTTATCAAGTATTTCGATTAACATCTTATTGCAAAAATACACTCTAAACTCAAAAGGTTTTATTTTTGGATTGCTTGTTCCGCTGTTGATATGATCACCATGCAATCCTTCAATGTGGTCATCGGTACAATCACATAATAGTCTCAATGTATCATTATTGTCCTTATTAATAATAATATTTGACTATGGATATTTTAAGAATAGTGTTCTATAATTTAATGGTATCTCACGGCCAAGTCATACTTGACGTTCCATTAATGAACTACTTGTTCTAATGATTTTATTATGATATAAATATGATCATCAAATACAACATAGTAAATGAATGCCTTATACATATATCAAATATATGATCAAAGTCATGCTACAAATGATTATCTATTCAAAATAAATTGACCACTAGGGCTGACATCAACATTTATTATCTAGATGCACTCATTCAATTTTATACAGAACTATGATTTTTAGGGTGTGACAGATAACACTTGTTTTTAACTTCATAGAGAAAACATGCATAATTTTAGGTTTCAGCTGCATAGATACAAGTGTGTTCATGCTAAAATACATATTAGTGCATTCATGTTTTACAGAAAATTCATATAACACTTTTATTGACGCAGTCTAGTTGAAGTCGGGAAAGTTGAGGCAAAGAAGAGACCTAATTGCATTTGGTAACTATTCGGATAGACAAAACAAAAAAAATGGTTCATTGAAATTTGCTGATAAGAGAATCCCATAGGGGTGTTGAAGTATAATAGGGAACAAGACTTCTTTATTTTTTTGTTGTGGAAATTATAAAGTGGGAGCTCAACAGTGGGGATCCTGAAAAGTCCGATGGGTTAGGGTGAGAAATTTTATTACTATAAGGTCACTAAAAGTCACCTAAATTCCATATTTAAAGAGAATAATACATTGAATTTAGCAAGGTTTTGACATTACGCCAGAATTAGGATTTAATAATGCACACTTTATAGCGGTTTTGGAGGAAACGCTTTAAAAATATGTGTGGAGGTTTTCAATAGAGTTTGTACAAGGAAACACTATTAACATGTACAAATTTAATAACGTTTTACCAAAAAATGCTATCATTACCCAATCATATTCCTATTTTTTTTTTTTAAATGCGCACATACTTTAACAACGCGTTTACGGAGAACGTTATGTAAATATAAAGGTTTAATAGTGTTTCCCTGGACATGCGTTATTAAATGTTTAAATATAATAGCGTCTGCATGAGGAAACGCTATCTTTACACCGTATTCAAAACAAAACAATCTACCAACTCTCTGCATGTTAGTTAACACAGTTCATGAATGTTGATGAACCTCTGCACAAAAAACGTGATATTCTAGTTGGTTGATGTCATAATAGATTCTACCTTAACTGTCCATAATCAATTCTACCTTAACTTTATTGAACCAAACCCTCCTATAAATATCCTTCCTCTGTGTTCTTATCCTTCACACTACAAAATTTATAAACTCACCATCTTCTTTGTATTCTTCATTTCTTGATACAATAGACGAAAATATATATGAGAATGTGACGTCTTGGTCATTCTTCGCCTAAAAGAGGGTATAAGGCTAAAATAAGGAGATGAAAAAGCCTTTCTCACAGTGTCTCTACTGAAGGGAAAGGCTCCCATCAGAGTCTCCACTGAAGGAGCATTAACCCTTTCTAGCAACAAACCCTTCTGCTGATCATCAAGTTTTTGAATCTAACAATTAAATAGATCAGCCCCATGCAAAGCTGCAAAGCAGTTTCTGAAATCTTCTTCGATATTGAAGGGAGGATAGAAGAATGATTTCCACCCAAAGTCACAAATTCTCACGGAGTCAGCAGTGTAACATCTCGGATTGCATTCGGAATTGATGAGTGTCCCCACAAACTAACACGAGTCTCTTCAGTGCTTTGTTCTCACCCACACGCTTTCTAGAAAAACTTCCCAGGAGGTCATCCATCCCAGAATTGCTCCAAGTCAAACACGCTTAACTTTGGAGTTCTTAAGTGATGGGCTACCGAAAAGAAGATGCATCTTGTTGGTATAGGTAGTACCAGTCAATTCTTATAAGCCTTCCTTAAACTTTACATTCCCATACCTGCACAGCCTCAGGATGCCTCTCATTCCGATGTGAATTCGGTTCATTCATGTGTCCCTTTGCCTAGAAGCCTGTCAGGAACCGCTCCTTGTCTGTGCCTTATGCACCGGTGATCACTCCCCGCCCTCGTCAGCCCCAAGCGTCACATGCCCACCAGCTTTCGCCTGGTTCATCCCCGAACCACATCGTACTGGGAGAGGTCCGCTCTGATACCATTTGTAACGTCCCGGACTGCTTTCTGAATTGATGAGTGTCCCCACAAACCAACACGAGTCTCTTTAGCGTGCTTTGTCCTCACTCACACGCTTCCAAGGAAGACTTCCTCGGAGGTCACCCATGTTACACCTGCTACCCCGCATACGATAAAAGTAAATAAAGCATGCAAGTTAAATAAAATCTAAAAACTTTAACTTAAAAAGTAGCAAGTACCACATGATCCGAAAACGTTTTAAACATAAAACAACTGAAAAAAAACATTAACATAAACAAAACCCGAAACCCGATGTCACATAATCAGAGCTGGTAACCACTACCGATATTACATCGGAAAACAACTAACATACTAAACATAAACCAAACTATACTATGAGCAAGCGATCTCCTTGGGATCACTCCTCAGCTGGTAGCTCACCATCCTCTGCATAACCAAAGGTACATGCAAAACCCAACAACAACAGATAGGGAGTAAGGAACTATACCTATGAACATAAACGGCAATAGAGCAGTTAGCAAGATGATCATGCAGCATATAAACATCATAATACAACATACATGTTATAACACATTCCATCATATCACGTTATAAACATGCTATGCGATGCATAACTACTCCACTACTCCATATGCAATGTGGCCAACAACTCTAACTCTGGAAAGGCGATAAGGAGTACATGTTCGGTTATCAACGTGGATGACATGCCAGACCATGGGCCATCCCCGAACACTCTCACCAATCATGCTAACGTATAGTGGCTAGTTAGGGTACTCAAGCTTATTCATTAGGTCATTCCGACAATAGGTAGCTAGCCCATGTCACCTGGAACTTCCATACCCAATGTACCCGCAAGGCTGCGCGATTCATCGTTTGCTTTCCACCCAACATATCAACTTCAACGTATGATGCATGCAATGTTCATCAATATGCAAACACATGTCCAACCATCCATCATCAACACCATTACATGGCTATCAACTTTGATCAACAAGCATCAAAGATGATTTATCAACATCAAACTTGACCAATAAGTATCAAGAATGATTTAACCAACAACATCGGTAACAGTACGTCGATACCAATAACATCATCGTCTTATTAATTGTTCTCTTTGTTAAGTCTTAACTTAACATTATCTTCATGAAGTATTATACTTAATCTTATTATCTAAACCTCAATTCATATCTTATTAAGATTATAACTTAATCTTAATATTTAAACCTCAAGTCATATATTTATTAAGATTGTAACTTAATCTTAATATCTAAACCACAATTCATATCTTATTAACATTATAACTTAATCCTAATATTTAAACCTCAAGTCATATAGTTATTAAGATTATAACTTAATCTTAATATCTAAACCACAATTCATATCTTATTAAGATTATAACTTAATCCTAATATTTAAACCTCAAGTCATATATTTATTAAGATTGTAACTTAATCTTAATATCTAATCCACAATTCATATCTTATTAAGATTATAACTTAATCCTAATATTTAAACCTCAAGTAATATATTTATTAAGAGTGTAACTTAATCTTAATATCTAAACCACAATTCATATCTTATTAAGATTATAACTTAATTCTAATATTTAAACCTCAAGTCATATGTTTATTAAGATTATAACTTAATCTTAATATCTAATCCTCAATTCATATCTTATTAAGATTATAACTTAACCTTAATATTTAAACCTCAAGTCATATATTTATTAAGATTATAACTTAATCTTAATATCTAAGCCACAATTCCATGTTTATGAAGATCAATTGGACTAATCCTAGTTTTAGGCTTACCGCTAGCATCCCCATGTCTTTTATTAACATAGATTTAACAGCAGTTCCAGCACACCAACTCATACAATCATGGCATATCATCATCATCATAAACAACATCATAAACGTCATGCCAAGATCATACAAACCATTTAAACAATTAACAACATGTATAAACAACCATAATAATTTCACACGGCAATTAAGGCATATAGCACACAAATAGGGTCGTGGGTTATCCCTCATCTTACGCTACCCTAGAACCTATATGTTATACTAATCCCTTCTCCCCATACCTACCATGACGATTCCAACCTAAGAGCCAACAAGAGCGAAGTCCAAGCGTGACTCCTCCAAACGGGTTCAACAGGTTGAGCGAGCTCAATTAGATTCCTAGGGAACTAATCTGCTAGCACCCGTTCACAACACTGGCGCATGAACAACGAAGTCTCAAAGTAACACTAAGCTAGCAGCTTAACCCCAAACGCAACAACAAACGCCACAGGGATATATTCTTGATGAAGAACACTCAAACAAGGATTGATGACGCTCAAGGATTCGATGGGAACCCACGAGAATGGTAAAAGAAGGCTGTTTCTAACTCTAGGAAAGACAGCTATGAGTTTTAGGTCGAGCAAAAGAGATATAAAAAGGATTAGAGCGAAACGGGCTAACCAAAGATCCCAAAACACATGCTTACTGGTTTGGCCCGAACTTGAGCTACGAGTGTCCGATTTATGTGTTCTTGATGGCGTTGGAAAGCTAAGAGAATTTTTTACAAAATCATGTTGCACGATCTATTCCTAATTCAGACTCTAACAGGGTCAAAAATATGATATAATTTCAGCATTAAAAAGATAGTAGTTTCTAGATAGGATTTTGTAGGAGATTAAGATAAGATAATCTTATCTATTCAATAATTGAATCTATATGACATCTAATTGATCTTATACCAATACAACTACAATTATCATAAATATAAATATCTTATATTAATATAATCATGATCTAAATATTTATACAGATAGTCGTATATTAACATAATTCTATTGTGCATTAATACAAGTGATCCAGTGTTAATATAAACATATATATAATTGATGACATGTAAATAAATATATGATCACACATTAATTACACACATCATATTAGTCCATACAAAACTACATATAAGCACACGAGATCACATACTTACATATTAATATAATCAATTATATATTCATATAGATAAGATTATGTATTAATACATGCAGTATAATTAATAATTAATAATATAAATATATATAACTATGCACAATTATCTATTAATATAGTCAATCGTATATTAATATAAGCATAATTAATATAAATCATTTACATATCAATAAGAATCAATTGCATATAATAATAATAATAATAATAATAATAATAATAATAATAATAATAATAATAATAATAACAACAACAACAACAAGCATATTGTCATACAAACATAAGCGTGCATGTTATCACTTAAAATATACATACATAAATATACATTCATATAGATATTTATAAAAAGCAGTGACGATGTAAACAAGCATATTGTCAAATATTATACTAATAATAACGATAATAATAATAATAATAATAATAATAATAATACATATCATTAAAGCAACATATACACACTCATACAAAAAACGGGGTGTTACAACCCATCCCAGAATTGCTCCAAGCCAAGCACGCTTAACTTTGGAGTTCTTAAGTGATGGGATACCGAAAAGAGGATGCATCGTGTTGGTATAGGTAGTACCAATCAATTCTTATAAGCCTTCCTTCAACTGTACAGTCCAATACCTGCACAGCCTTAGGATCCCTCTCATTTTGATGTGAATTCGGTTCATTCATGTGTCCCTTTGCCTAGAAGCTTTCCAGGAGCCGCCCCTTGTCCGTGCCTTATGCACCGACGATCACTACCCACCCTGGTCAGCCTCAGGCATCACAAGCAGCCTGTAATAAATTTGATAATGCTCTAAATGTTGATAATGTAAAAATGATCAGAAATTTATTATAAGGCACAAACTAAATCAAAGTTGTAAAGAAATCATGGCAGTAACTGAAGACTACTCCTTCAGTTATCAATGTAATATCTTGAAGTGCATGCTCCAAATGTTGATTGATGTATATTGTAGCAAATTGCAACTCTTGTTGTCAATGATGAAATAACCTTTGTTTCATATTTATTTGTTTCTGTTGCATATTTGTTTGTGCTTCGTATTTACTTGGTTAGCAAATATTAGTTTAAGAAAGAGCAAACTGGAAAATAGTCCTCAAATTCATTAAAATATACACTTTTGGAAAATATTGTATGATATATATATATAAAGGGTTGTTTAAATAGGATTGTTTAATATATTGAATCTCTAAAAATTCAATTGTATGATATATATATATATATATATATATATATATATATATATATATAAAGGGTTGTTTAAATAGGATTGTTTAATATATTGAATCTCTAAAAATTCAAAGTTATGCTGAAATAGAAGTTTATTTAGCTCCACGTTTTTTGTCCAGTATTGTTTAATTAATGATTAGTTGAAAAATAATCTTCATAACAAAAATGTGATGGTTCTATCTAGGAAATGCTATTAAAGGTGAAAATGGTAATTTTTAATAGCGTATTATACTTTGGACAATGCTATCTTAACGTTATTTTGCTTAAGATATCATTATCTCTCACATATACCCTCCGAACTGTGCCTATGCATTTCCTTAAAATATTTAAGTTAGTCATACAATTTTTGTTGCTTATATTTGGTTCTTTTCATTTTCTTATAGTTGAATGATAAATAGTTCTAACTTCTAGCTTAAAATTTCTAAGTTAGTCATACACATTTCATAACTTCTAAGTTTGTCAAAGTATTCAATGTTTCATTACTTGTAGATATTGAGAAATAAAGTTAATTACATAGTGAGGAGAACATATATAGAACAACAGAAAATGCATAGGCAATATAGTACTTCATTGATAATAATTAAAAGTTGTTTATACAAATAGCACTCATCCACTCTTCTTCTTTTTGCCAGATGATATTCCAACCTTTCCCTAGCCTGAGTAGTTAGCTCGAGGGTGCGGTTGGCCTTTCTGTACCGACCCTTTCTTTTTTACTGAATCTCCTCCAGGTCAAATTCAGATGGAGACAGTGGTGAGGCAAGCTTTGGATATGTAGATTCTGAAGAAGAATCTATCATGGGAGGAGCCGGTTTAATACCCTTGCCTCTGTGGAAGGCAATGTCGAGGGACTTAGGCAATATTGATGACATTTGATGCCAATAGGCTTCATGAGATCTGAATTTCTTATCAAAGAGCATTTCATAGGGGATGCTTCCATTATTCCTGCAAAGACGATATTTTAGATATTCCATGATGAGGAATGGAAGGTTGATTTTGAAGTAGGTGCGGAGGTGATAGACCACGGTCATTTCAGACTTTCATAGAGTGAAGGAGTACAAGCTTTCACTCTCTGTGAAGGGAAGAATGAAATGGCGGCAAGACTCCAACAAGAATCTAGCTTTGTTGGTCAGTCGAGAGGTCTCATTCACTACAACAGAAAAAGGATTAGACAACGTTTATTTTTTGCCTACAACAGCGCTTACAAGCGCTATCCATGTTACTGCAGTGGTAGGTTGGAAGGCAAAGGCAGCGTTTCCGAAGCGCTGTCTAAAAGAGAATTAGACAGCGTTTCCTTTAGAAGCGCTGTCTATAGCCCCTCCCCAAACACAACCCTTCCTCAAGGAAGCGCTGTCTAAGTCTCTTTTAGACAGCGCTTCCTTGAGGAAATGCTGTGTTTGGTATATTTTAGAAGGAAGCGCTGTCTATACCCTTATTTCTTTTTTTAAAGTTTACATGCTTTCTCAATTATCCCCCTGCACTCAGCAAAACCAATACATATACCAGCTACAATTTCTCATCAAAACCAATACATATATACCAAAATAACCATTTAAGTACAATTTCTATACCTTACTAACACAGTATACAAAAGTAAGGTTGCACACTTAATTGCATATACAAAAAGAAGTATGCTCTTAAAATTTCTACTACATTACTAACAATACTAACAGATTCATTAACAACACTTACACTATGTACTATAGCTTCACTAACAACACTTTGCACTACATACTATAGCTTCACTACATATTATACACTATACTAGCTAGCTGCAGGTTCTGCATTCAACATATCCAAGCTTGCTGTTGCCCCTACGCACAAGATACACACAACTTAAATTTACAACACATCAACAAATTACATATACACAGACAATCACTTGCACAATGCACACAAACCTAATAGGAGAGGCACTACTCTAAATGTATAACATCAGAGTATGTGTAGTACCTTTGTTTTTGGATAAAATTCGTAACAACATAGCGACACCACTCTTCCCTGAGTTCAATAAGTTGGTCATCATAATATCTGTCACATTTACACTTAGGAAAATACTACGAAATGAAAATTAAATCAAGTTATAATTAGAATTAAAGTACATTCGATTAGTGGTAAAATGTAAGTGTAATGTAATTATAAAACTAGAACTAAAATTACATGCCGTCATTGGGATTTGCATTTGGTTTTTAATGATAATATCCTTCATAACTTTAGGACATAGTAGCCACAATCGTTGCTATTCGGCTGGCTAGGGCACTATAAAACCAAAAATAATAAATTAAAAGTTTCAATTTAATTTTTAACCTAAACAATTGCGTAAGAGTTTTTGTAAATACCTCTATAGATATCCATTTAGTCTTGGATGACTTAGAATATCTCGACTTGGCTCGTCCACTGCAGGCACGATGAGTTAGCAAAGCCCTGATTTCAAAATCAAACAACTTCATTAAGTTACATAATCATATATATATATATATAGATATATATATATATATATATATATATATATATATATATATATATATATATATATATGAAGATAAAAATAAATGCATATATACTTACTGATTGTAGATATCCTTCAATTTTTGAGAATGTTATAATCAGTATGCAAGGGATCCATATTTTCACGATCTACCACAAGTTTAGAGAGGTTGACGTTTGCATTCAATGAGTACTACATGCATGCATGGTGCATATGTCTACTTGATACTATAGGGTAGGGTTCCTATCCTATCCAAGATTGTAAATTTCGCATTATATTATTGTATGTCTTAATTACTTCTTGTTCTAAGAAAAATTTGGCAACATTTCCCCTTAGTTCTACAAGTACAAAACTTAATTCGGGTGGTATTATGACCCAAATTAGGTATGTACCCAGAGAACAATGAGAAAATAAAAACCAATGACATTCTTAGATCAAGAAGGAAATAAGATACAATAATATGGATTGAATGCGAAGTTACAATCTCAGACTGTCCACTTTGGCCAATTCAAGAACAACTTTTATATTATGCCAAAAACAATATACAAATCGTTCTTGAACAGGAAACTAAGGTTAATGCATGTCTATACCGATGCTAAAATAAACATGTTTATTCAAATCAAACAGAAACAACAATGAATAAGAGATTGAGACCATTAGACTTACCTCACAGAAGCTCCAAACAACGAAGAAAACTCAGAACTCGGAATATTATCCAAGAAAACACACCTGTAAGACCAAAATCCATTTTTAAAATACATTCCCAATATTAAAAGTATAATTTATACATTCCAAATATTAACAACATAATTTAATGTGTGCAACACCTTTTCCCGAGTGTCACATTCCCGAACGTTTATAAGGCCGAAAATATTATTAATGCGGAAAATACGATTTTTCTTTTTCTATTCATAAAGATGTAATGGGATTAGTAAAGGTAATAAATAATACTAATAAGTGAACTTAGGTTCACCATGCATTACTAGGACATACTGTATTATAAATACAGAAACAGAAAATGAAAAACAGAAACATCAACATTACTATATACAGACATAAGTCTAATGTATGACTGACATAAGAAATACAATAAGTACTAGGAGTCATAGCTCCCAAAAGGTACTACAGAAACTGACATAGTCTGCCCGCCAACAAAACTAAAACAGCAAAAGAGCCCATCTCCGAACTCAAAGGGACTGCTGAACCGAACCATCGTCGCGTCCATCTATTCAAGCAGCAACAGTAAGTACCAGCAGAAAACATACATATATGGGTGAGATTCTCGTTCATCAACACAACAAAATAGCAATAGTAAAAATGGGACGACTCACCAGGTAACAGCGTACCCAACATGTTAAACAGTTAAACAACATACTAAAACTCTCAATATAAATCATGTTAAACAGTTAACAGTATAATATAATGCATTCTTAAACAGAACAGTGATGTATAACAGTAAATGTAAACATCAACAGGCATGCAATGCAGTGCAATGTACATGACTCAATGCCAATGTCACTGGGTACTACTCTGACCCCTACTCCATGGAGCTAACAAAACATTCGAAGAGAGTGAATGGGAGGACATGTTCCGGTTTCTGCCAGCCATGAGCAAGATGCTACAACATTCGTAACGTGCACGTATCTGGCTTTACGGTAGCACTCTCGACCAAACATGAAAAGTACGGCATCTAGTAGAGGATATCAGTGTATTGCACGGATTCGCCACGACAAAGAAGAATCACCAACTGGTCACATGTCAGCCCTTCCAACCCTGATACCTCCAAAAAGACCATTGAAGATCGTCACTGTAATTCGCACCTGCATCAAGGTGTAAGCTCAACTCCTAGGCTCAAGGCCTTACAATTATGCACATGAAATGCCAATGCTTACACAAAGCAGGTACGATAAAGCAATGCCTATCCATTGGATAGACCTCAAGGTTCACTAAGGTTCTCTTCCTTAGATCCTACACACATCTTTGTTTTATAAAACATTTATCCATTGGATAAATATCCCGTGATTCCTTTGGAATGATCTAGACTGCTTTCAGAATCGCCGACTGTCCCCACAAACCAACACAAGTCTTTTCAGCGTGTTTTGTCCTCACTCACACACTTTCTAGGAAACTTTCCAGAAGGTCAGCCATCCCATAATTACTCTAAGTCAAGCACGCTTAACTATAAAGTTCTTATGTTCTAAGCTCCCGAAAAGAAGATAAATCTTGTTGCTATGGGTAGTACCAATCAATTCTTATATGCCTTCCCTTAGCTATACAGTCCCATACCTGCATAGCCTCAGGATTCCTTCCACTGTACAATCCCATACCTGCACAGTCTCAGGATCTCTCTCATTCCAGTTATCGCAAGACAGAAACAATTGAACGGTTAACCTGGATCCGAATCATCGGTCCGTCATCGAACTACTGTTTCAAAAACCAAAACTTTTCGTGTTTGTGTTTACGGCTTATGAATTATGTCTCAAGACCTAAGCATTATGAATAAGGATTGAGAATCCTCTTAGATGAGTCTTTAAGCCTTTCTAAGATATTAATCCCTTGTCTTTCAATTAAGGAAACAAGTGTTGATTCACTTAAGTCTTATGAACTCATTGATGTACTAAGTCATCAATGGTATAGTACATGGTCTTGTTCCACCACATACCATACTGAATTAACCCTTGTCTTCAACTCTAAGTTAATTACTTAACTTAGGTTTTTCACGCGTAAAACTTGAAGATTGAGTTAGAAAACTCCTTTTGTAAACCAAACAACTTTTACAATTGAAAACTCATTTGATTTGAAACAACATTTGAACTAATTACTCTATTTTTAGCATCTTCTAGAACATGAAATTCGCTTAGCGGAGTTAAATTCGCTTAGCGAAAATGAGGCAGTAATACCTCTTTGAAAACTCCCCTGTATCGCTGGGCGAGAAATGGCTCGCTCAGCGAGATTCGCTTCATTCGCTTAGTGAAGATTATTTCGCTTAGCGAAAAGGAGACAGTGATGCCTAATTTGTATTTTCTCTGTTTTCGCCCAGCGAAATTGGATTCACTTAGCGAAAATTGCCTTGAAACAAGACATTAACCTTGTTAAAGAAAAGCCTTATGGAACTATATTGATTCTCATGAAACTTTTCATTAATCCACTTTTAAGTTACTTGATTAACTAGATGAACTAAGTCTAAGGCATAAAACATGTTTCACTTTGGTGAAAACACTTTGAGATTTAAACTTTGTTTGATCTTTGGATCAAAATCACTTATGGTTTTTCTTTGAAAAACATAAGTTATTAAAACATTTTCCTTACTTGAAAACTTTGATTTGTCCAAGAACTACTCATGCTCTACCTTTTCTCAAGGTTATGGCTAAAAGCCTATTAGGAACAAATGCGAAGATTGCTTCACCCTCAAGACAAATTACAACTCACAATGTTCATCTAATTATGACAAACAACAATTACATAACATTGCATCATAATCAAGCATATAGTCCATCACACATCATTTGCATCATAACAAGCATAAAAGTCCATACTTGATCTAGTGATCAAGGTAGGTTTGTCAATATATATGAAAATGATTTTCATCCAATCACATCATCATAAACATATGCTAGAGCACACTAAAGCACAAACTACACTTATTACACATTGTTCTCCAAGAGAACCAAATTAAATGGTGAACCCAAACCAAAGGGTTTCACCCACACATAAACTAAACAACCATCTTCACCACCACCATTTTTGTGTGATGAGGTTCACCCTCATACCTGTTGAAGAGCAGATTGCCAGATCAAAGTCGGTTGATCGGTTTGTGAACCTCATGATAGTTGTCACCAACTACAAACAACCAAACAATCAAACATTAAACAACAATCAAACCAAACTCAACAATTCTCACAACCCTAGGGTAAAAAAGCTAGGAATTGATTTTGGTTTTCCATTTGATGGATTCAAAAGCATAGGAAAGCTAAGGATGAAATCAAGTGTTAGAAATCAAAAATTGATGAAAAACACTATTCATCATCACCTTGTAGGGTTCGGCCATTTTGTGCTTTTTGAGCTATGATGAGAGTTGAATCATAAGTTCTTGGTTTTATGTAGAGAATGATGAAGTGAGTTCAAAGAAATTGGTTTCACATCCAAAGGATTTTTCTACAATTTCCTATGGATTTTCAAACTTTTGGATCTAAGAAAATATTTTCCTGAAAATGGATCTTGATCTTGAAATAAAGAGATATTCAAGAAAATAAGAGATCATAGAAGTGATCTTTCCTTAAAATGAAGGAAGATTGCTCAAGGAACCTGTTTGAAACACAAGAAGGGGGGTTGAATTGTGTTTTAGACGGTTTTAAATTCTTTTCGTAAGAAGATAATGGTTTTCGCAAGATTGGACGCTAAAACGTTTAAAAGCAAAGAGAGCTCTTCCAAACACCAAGTTGGACGCTCACTTAGTTTGACTAAGATAGGAAGACAGCGTAATGAAAGGCAATTCAATCCCAGTTAGTTAGTTAGATAATAAACTAAAGTAAGAGTAAGGGAGAGAAAAGAATACAAGGATGTTATCCTGGTTCAATCTTCACCAAAGAGCTACGTCCAGTCCTCTCTACTTGAGAGCTTTATCCACTATAACAAAAACCTTTTGTTACAAAGTATTCAACACCTCTTTAGGCAGTATTCTCAACCTCTTCAGGTTCTCTAAGTATTCTTTTACAGACAAGCCTCTTCAGGCTCAAACAAACTATGATTTTGAAAAGAGTTTGTTCTACTAACTCACTAAATGTGAGAATTCGAAACTAAAGCTTAGACTCTTGAAAACAACTCTACACAAAGAGTAATATGAAAGTGAGGATAAGAGTAGCTTTTCTAGCTTTGCAAGCTTGAGATTTTCTCTTCTATCTCTTGAGCTAATATTTGCTTGTATCTCTTGAAGGATTTTTAAATGCTAAGTGTTGCTTCACTTGTATTTTTGCTCAAGTTCGGTCGTGTTGTTCTTGTTGCACTTTCAAAAGATGGAGGTATATATAGCCTCTTGTCTTTGAGCAGACTTCACTCTTCAACGGATGGAAAAGGATCCGTTCTGATGAGCATTTGAATGCATTTGATCCGTTGAGTCTGATGGCTTCTGAAGTTTCTGATCAGCAGGATAGACTATCACGATGATAGCTCAAAGTGGTGCTGACATATCCTCTGAGTAGAACGAAAGTTGCCTTTTGTCTTTCCAAATGAGGGAGGTCAACTTCTTAAAGTGATAAAGACATTCTGACTTATGCTTTACATTTGTACGAATATTACAAAGAATGTTTTGTCCCAAGGGTATAAGCCTTTTACAGGGAATAATAAATTCAAATGCCTTTACAGGATATTCGCGCTTGAAATACAAAAGCATTTATTGGACTAGCTATTACAACAGGTAACCGAAAGAGTCTTTGGACTCAAGGTTCTATAAATTACCGTCTAGTCGTAAACCAAGACTAAATGTTGGACGAGATAAAGTCTTTGGACATGTTGGACGAGATAAATTCTTTGGACTTAATTAAATGCTATCCAGCACACTTAATATAAAACATTAGTCCATAACTAATCTTTGTTCATTTAAAATTAGCTCTTTGTTAGCATCAAAACTTTAAGGGATTATTTGGACGATAACCACTTTGGTTCCAACAATCTCTCCCTTTTTGATGATGACAAAACATACTAATTTTGATTGAACAAAGTGTCCTAGAGAGCTGAAGGGCTCCCCCTAAGACAAACATTCTAGTCTTTTAAAGCATCTAACCATTTAAGGCATATAAAACAGATATAAGCATATAAGGCATATAAAATAGATATAAGCACACGTATCATTTAAATATTCAATCAACCTTAAATTCAATCAACCTTAAATATTCAATCAATCCATTTTCTCCCCCTTTTTGTCATCAGACAAAAGAGTGAGAAACACATCATAGTCAATATATTTGAAAACAATGAAAACAAAATTTTTAAGAAGAAGGAGGAGGTTTTGGGGTAAAATTTTGGAACATAGCCGCAATTTGCTGAAGCAGCACCGCATTGTTGGCTTCGATGGTTCATTGGACGAACTCTTGAAACTCAGGAGGAATAGCCGAGCCGGAACTCTCAGCTGTGGCCCCGGTTGCGTCCACACCTCTTTGATCAGGAATTACACTCAGAGCCTGAGAGGGAGATGGATCAACAGGATGGACCATTGAGAGAGGGATCGGTTGAGAGTTGGACTGAGCTGAGTCTGCAACTTGTTCTATTGCCTCACAATGAGTTTCCGACGAAGGGTCTGCATAGACAATTTCGGTGTCCCCAGTCTCCTCAGGAATAACCGGCTTAGGAGGAAGAGGAGGAGGAACATTAAGATCAATGACAGGTTGAGGAAGAGGTGGCAGTACTTCAAGTATGATCTCAGCATCATCATACCTGTCTTATCTCCATCTGATAGAAGGCATAGGCAAAACATCTCTAGGATAAAGAGGTATGCCAAAGATATCATCAATGATCATGAAGTCAGCTTCACGGATTCGATATTGTCTTGGGTAGACGCGAATCTCTGCTTTCTCCTCAATTGATAGTCCAGAAGATGATGCTTCTTGGGAGCATCTCCAGATGTGGTTTTCCCAATAGATCCTAGCATCTGGGTCAAATCTGAATCGGGGATCTTTCTTCCAAATACTTTCTAGAGCCCCAGAGTCATCTCGATGTTTTGTCCAAAACAGGGGATCAAAAGCATTTTTGTAAGGCAGCGTCCATAACTTAAGCCTTTTGCGAAAGTCCTTATCCTTGTTGGGATCTAGGATAGGGAGCCTTGGACAAGCTCGAGGAGGAACAACTCCTACTCTTGTGCTAGATGTCTTTGACCAAAATCTCTTTGGAAGGTTGTGATGGATCTTAGCTTCTCGAGTCATGTCACACTCCTTCCGCACAGCATAGTAAGGAAGAAAGTCCCGGACATCAGAATACTCCTTGCAGGTTGATGGATAGCTTGGAATGAAAGAAAGGTCGGGATCAAGGATGAAGTTGCTTAAGCCAAACGTCCTTGCCCTTCTTTCATACTCCGTTTTGTAACCTCTCTTGTCTTCATGACGAAGAACAACATGCCTCTTTATATTGTAGTGGCACCATTGGAATGCCTTGTCCTTGATGAGGTTGGGATAGACTTTCCTTGGAGGAAACGTCTTCTTCTCAAGGCAGGTAACCAAGGGTCCATGGGCATTGTATGTTTTAGAGGGCAGAGGTTTAGTTGAAGTGTATGGGATGGGTTGGTAGCCAAGTTTAGGTGGTGAGGTGGATGATGTGGGGGATTGTTCAAATTCATACTCGGGTAATGGAAGAGGGCTTTTGGGGTGAGGTTCAGTAATGGGGGGTGTGTGTTTAAGGAATAGAACAGGAAATTTGCGTTTGACCTCAGCCAAAATTGAGCATTTGTTTTTGTAGTCTACGTCAGGGAGGCGTCTATATTTGATTTTGGGAAAGATCTGTCTGGGGTAGGGAGCACCATAAGGTTGGAAGGGGTGATCTCCCCAGGGTGTGAACCAGTCTTCAGGTTTATTTGGTAAAGTTAGAGTTTGAGTTTGTGGTAGGTCAGTGGGTGAGAGTGGTAGGGAAGGTTCAAAGGTTAAGTTTTCGATCTCAGACGATTGGACAATAGGAGAAGTAATAACTGAACTGGAGAAAGGTTCAGTATTACCTTTCGTCTTTGCTCGAGTTGACCTTGCCCTTGTTAACAAAGGTTTAGGCAGAGGTGCAGCAGACGAGGTTTTCAATCTTGGTTCTTTAATTACCCTGGAGATGGGTAGATTGTCCTCTTCATCCTCATCAGTGGGAGCTAGAACCAGCTTCCTTTTTCTGGATGGTTGGACGGTGAGCTTTGGACGAGAAGAAGGAGTCTTAGCTATTGGACGAGCTCGTTCAGCAGAGCGTCCAGCAGTGACACATTGTTCAGACGCTTCTTCTGAGCCTTGCGTCTGAGCTCCTTTTTTCTTTCCTTCAAGTTTGGACTTTTTGAAGCAATCCAACTGCATCATCACCAAACTTTGCCTGCTAAACTCAGGCCGATGCACACGTTCAATGCCATGAACTCCGTAGTATTTGAACTTTCTTTCTGGAGCCAAGTTCTTTAGGTCATCGTAGACCATATGCTTCTAAAATATTTTTGAGAGAAGAGCACCATAGATGATTGCAGTATTCTTCCCAAAGCCTTCAATGGCATATTTGAAGAAGGAAAAGAGAAGGTGGGGAAGGTTTATTTGCCTTTCAAGAATCAAATGAACCAGGCAAAATTGATGAGCCTTTGAAACATTATCCTTCGACCCAGCCTTATGAAGGATAGCCTTGTTCAAGATTTGGTGAAGAACCCTAGCCTTGTCAGTCATTTTTGAGGCTATGAGTTTGTCACCCGAGTTTTTCA
Source organism: Ammopiptanthus mongolicus (assembly GCA_039655645.1). Lineage (NCBI taxonomy): Eukaryota > Viridiplantae > Streptophyta > Magnoliopsida > Fabales > Fabaceae > Ammopiptanthus > Ammopiptanthus mongolicus. The sequence continues at coordinate 64,557,296 of CM077345.1, forward strand.
ATAGACAATCTCTGATGGTGGAAGCATCACCAATCTCTTCTTCCCAGTTATCTTCAACAGTTATACCTGATTGAGCGCACCCAGTCGCATTAGAGATGGTTGCTTCAGATACTATTACTTCAGTATCAAGCACTTTGTTGCGAATCTCTCTTGCAGAGACAATGGGGTTTGTCCAGAACTCCTTAACTAGAGTAGGGTAGATTACTGGAGAACCTTCAAAGAAGCTTGACCATCCAGCAGCATGGATGTTAGAGAAGATGTCAATCCCGTTATCAGCCAGGAATTGTAGGTTAAACTTGAACTCGACCAAGACATCAGCTGTCTGAGCGTTAAAGGATTTTCCTTTACCCTTAGAGCTAGCAGCAGAATAGGTTGCCATAGTTTCAGAGAGGAGGTTTAGGAAAAGAAATGGTTTTTCAGAAGAGGTTTTCCTTTTGCAAGAAGAAAGGTCAAAGCTTTTTGTAAAGGTTTGATTTTTAACAACACTTAGGTTTTAAAGAAAGGAGAAGAGAGAACGAAAACCTTTCGTATTTTCAAAGAGAGAGAGAGCGAAACGACGTGCATTAAATGCTTGACACACGTTCAGATTTTGAAACCGTAAAAAGTATTTTTAGCAAATAAAGAAAACAAAAACTGACTCAGTTAAGGGAATGAAAGATAATAGTTCATTCGACAAAGATTGAGTTCCATTAATGCATTAGACGAGCATTCAGAAAGTACAATGGACGAGCATATATTGGACGTAATGCAAATATTGAACGCATGCATTGGACTCTCAATCAATCAATGAAATGCATGTTCAGATATTTTCTTATAAATATGAACCTATCTTCGGCTAATGGTTTAGTGAAGATATCTGCCCATTGATGGTCAGTATCAACAAATTGAATGTCTATTGTTCCTTTTTGCACATAGTCCCTGATAAAATGATGTTTTATTTCTATATGCTTTGCTCTAGGATGCAGTATGGGGTTCTTTGACAAATTAATAGCAGCAGTGTTATCACACATAATAGGGATGTTGCTTACAAACACGTTGTAGTCTTCCAACTGATGTTTGATCCATAGCAGTTGTGAGCAGCAGCTGGCTGCAGCAATGTACTCAGCTTCAGCAGTTGATAGAGCAATTGTGCTTTGCCTTTTGCTTGACCATGAGACGAGATTAGCACCAATGAAGTGACACCCTCCACTTGTGCTTTTCCTTTCTATTCTGTCTCCAGCATAGTCAGCATCACAGAATCCAACTAATCTGTATTCATCAAATTTCTTATATAAGAGACCCAGATTAGTAGAACCTTTTAGGTATCTAAAGATTCTTTTCACTGCTGAGAGATGAGACTCTCTTGGATCAGATTGAAAACGAGCACATAAGCAAACACTAAACATGATATCAGGTCTGGACGCAATTAGATATAAGAGGGAACCAATCATACCTCTATATACCTTTTGGTCTACCTTTTTATCTTTATCATATTTGTTTAGCACGGACGTTGGATGCATTGGTGTATTCATAGGTTTACAATTGTCCAACTTGAAGCGTTTTAGAAGCTCCTTTGTGTACTTCGTCTGATGAATGTACACTCCGTCTGAAGTTTGTTTTACTTGAAGTCCAAGGAAGAATTTTAGTTCTCCCATCATGCTCATTTCAAACTCCCTTTGCATTAATTCAGAAAACTCTTGGCAAAGAGATTCATTAGTTGCACCAAATATTATGTCATCAACGTATATTTGAGCAACAATAAATTCCTTTTTATTTACTTTTCTAAAAAGAGTTGTGTCCACTTTTCCTCTCAAGAAGCCATTCTCCATTAGGAAAGAGCTGAGTCTCTCATACCAAGCTCTAGGAGCTTGCTTGAGTCCATATAAAGCTTTCTTAAGCTTATATACGTGCTCAGGACAGTTCTGATCTTCAAAGCCGGGTGGTTGAAGAACATATACTTTTTCATTAATTACACCATTTAGGAATGCACTTTTTACATCCATTTGATAAAGCATGATGTTATGATGTGCAGCATATGAGAGTAAGATGCGTATAGCTTCTAATCTAGCTACTGGAGCAAAGGTTTCAGTATAATCAATACCTTCCTCTTGTGAGTAGCCTTGGGCAACTAGCCTTGCTTTATTCCTTACAACCTTGCCATCTTCGTCTAGCTTGTTGCGATAGACCCACTTGGTTCCAATGACAGACTTATCCTTAGGCAGGGAGACCAGCGTCCAAACGTCACTACGTTGGAACTGGTTGAGCTCCTCTTGCATAGCGAGGATCCAGTATTCGTCCAATAAGGCTTCGTCCATAGACTTTGGTTCCATCTCAGAGATGAAGGCTGAGTCAGCTTGCTCTCTGAAGGTTGACCTTGTCCGGACGCTATCATTAGGTTTGCCAATGATTTGATCCTCAGGATGATAAGTTCTGAATTGCCACGAATGAGGGGTATTTACAACTTGCTGAGACGATGATGCGTGGTGCGTAGCGTCTGACGCCTCGTCTTTGTTGGTTGTTGGACGAGCATCTGAATCATTCAGATTCATATCTGCAAAAGAATAATCTAGCTCTGATAATCTCTTATCAGGCTGTTTGTCATCAAATTTTACATGGATGGATTCTTCAACAATCAAAGTTCTAGAGTTATAGACTCTAAAAGCTTTGGACGTTTCAGAGAAACCTAACAATATTCCATTATCTACTTTGGCATCAAACTTTCCTAGTTGATCCTTAGTATTTAAAATAAAACATTGACATCCAAAGGGGTGGAAATAAGAAATGTTGGGTTTGCGTCCTTTCCAAAATTCATAAGGAGTCTTATTCAAGATTGGTCTTATGTATATTCTGTTTTCAATATAGTAGGCAGTATTTACAGCTTTAGCCCAGAAGTGCTTAGGGACAGAATTATCACTGAGCATTGCCCTAGCCATCTCTTGAAGAGATCGGTTCTTTCTCTCAACAACACCGTTTTGTTGTGGTGTTCTAGGGGCAGAGAAATTGTGATGAATACCACTTTCATCACAGGACCTTTGAAAAAGCTCATTTTCAAATTCGCCTCCATGATCACTTCTGATCGAGCTGATGAATATGCCTTTTTTATTCTGAACTTGCTTACAGAATATAGAAAAGACCTTGATAGACTTATCCTTGTGAGCAAGGAACTTAACCCATGTCCATCTAGTATAGTCATCTACTATGACAAGTCCATATTTTTTACCACTGACAGAGGCAGTCCTTGTTGGACCAAACAAATCAATATGCAACAATTCCAGTGGTCTAGAAGTACTAACAATGTTCTTGGACTCAAACGAGTTCTTAACTTGTTTTCCTTTTTGACATGCGTCACAGAGAGCGTCTGATCTAAACACAATCTTTGGTAAACCTCTTACAAGGTTATGCTTGTTTAGTTTAGAGATTAATCTCATACTAGCATGACCAAGTCTTTTGTGCCAGATCTGTAACACCCCCCTCGCGGGTGCTACATACACGGACTCTAATACGGAAATAAAACAATAAAATAAAACGCTGGTTGCTTTCGGAAAGTACTTTAATTAAGTAGCTACGTTCGAAAACGCGGTTCTAAAAATTTTCTGCATGCATAGGCAAACAACTCCAGATGGAGGAATAAATTTCATATCACACATTCATATTCACTGTTCATAAAACATAAACATAACGCAAAACCTGGTCTAATATATCATATTATAGAATTAGAAATAATTCAACATACGCACAATAATATAATATGAGACTGTTCAAAAACAAAAGACTCCTAAGCTGGTCGGCTAAAAGTAGCCATTGGGGTACAACCCAACGTCGGCTCCTTCAGAAATTTCCATCGTCCGAGTCCTCACGTCTCCGCGGGGATCTATGATCAACATCTGTACATGTGTTCCAAAAACACAACAAGGTGTCCAACATGTACAGGCAAAGGTGAGATACTCATATAAAGTTATCACGATAGCCGCACAAGCGACAAACAACAGTATAAACATCCACAGATAAATACAGTTATATGAACAGTTATTTATATAATACAGTACAACATCCCAAACACTATCATCAGTTATAATAATGCATGAGACTTCAATATCATCTTTCTAATTCATGTACTCCGGAGATTCTAACTTCCCAACATCGAGCGATAGGCCGTAGTAACACCCGTAACACAATTGTTCTCATGAGTCGGCCTCTCTATTTAGGTCCGAACTCCAATTGTTCCAGGGTACCACGTCATAACCGTATCCTGAATACGCCAGTCTCAGATCGAGTTCATTCGTGTTTGGCAGCCGATTTACCACGGCACGGGGTTGCTACGCCACCGGCCACTTGTGGGATCTCGAACACAGAATGCCCCTATAGACCTAGTGGTCTTGACTGATTTTATTCTCAACTACTAGAGTTGTAGCTCGGTTTCAAATGGCACGTTTGCCGGTTCATGTATGTTCATAGAAGGTTTTCTGTTTTCTTTGCGTTCATTCTTTCAAATGTCGAGACATAAAGTCCACGACTCGTTTCAAAAAGGCATTAAGCCCACTCAAATAAAAAACACAGGACACGAAGTCCGAGTGCTCAATCCACAAAACACTAGCCCCGACGTCTCGGCCACTAGGTTCGGGTTCGTCTCAAAGGTTCATCATTTTTCTTTTGGTTTCATTTTCTCAAAACACTTTGGAAAACAAAACATACTTTGGTTTTCTTGAAACAAAACATCCTTTTTGATCAAGAGAACATTTTTCCGTGAAAAACACCTTTCTTGAAAACAAAAACTGCTTTCTAAGGTTTCACGTCTTTTTAAAACGCTTTACCGAAATAAAATACGTTTTGCACGACTTTTCACAAAACCACTTTTTAATTTCAAGGAACACACTTTTTAAAAAGGAAACTTCAATTTTTTTGAAAAGCAACACGTTTTCCAAAAACGACCTTTTTAATTTCAAACACGATTTTCAAAACATAGATTTAGGATTTCGAGTCTTTTAACAATTATCGAGACATAGCCAGTCCTATGCTCATCCAGGATATAAATATATGTATAGATATATATCAACAATCTAATATCACAATGATATCACTCAAGGCATCCATGCCACAGTTATATCGAGTAGCAATTATGCACAGCACTTAACATCCAATCAATCCAGGATATAAGTATACATATACATCATTCAAACTCATCTCTAAATCATCAATCAAGACATCATAACACATATATCAAACATGCACTATGAAGCTGCACTATGAAGCTACTCAAACTTAAATGACTACCTCCCTTTACCTCACAAAAGAAGTTCAATGCAAACTCGATCGGTTCTCGGCTCCGGCTCCGGTTCCGTTCGCGTCGCCTAAAACAATCAAACACAAATCAATTCAAACAACAAATCAACATCAATCTATAACATAAGAACACAAGTTTTCCTTCCCCTAAAAGGTATAGGGTTCGGTCATGAAAGGTAAAAAGGGTTAGGGATCTCATTTGGTTCCAAATTTTTGGATGGTTGGTTCATGAACTTAGTTAACACCATTTCAAGTCCTATGACCCAAAAATGTGAAACAAAACTCATGGATTTTCCCCATGAAGCTCTCGGCCATATAGGGCAATTTAGGCTAGGAATTGATTTGGTTTTCCATCACTTGGATTCAAGGACACTAGGAAAGCTAAGGGTGGAATCAAGAGTTAGAAATCAAAAATTTGATGAAAAACACTATTCATCATCACTCTTAGGTTTCGGCCACTTTGGGGTTTTAGAGCTAGGATGAGACTTGGATCATGAGCTCTTGGGTTTAGATAGAGGGTGATGAGGTGAGTTCAAAGAACTTGGTTTCACCTCCAAAGGATTTTCCTACAATTTACTATGGATTTTCAAAGTTTTGGATCTAAGAATGAGTTTCATGAAAATGGAGTTTTGATCTTGATATTGAAAGAGATTCAAGGAGATATGAGACCATAGAAGTGATCTTACCTTAAAATGGATGAAGATTGGTCAAGAAATCAAGTGATTTCAACAAGCTTTCAAGGTTTTCTCAAGGATTCAATGGAGGTTTTCATGGAGGAAGAAGATGAAGTGTTCTTGGCTCTTCAAGAGGGGCTGGCTGCGTGATAAAGGGGCTGTGAAAGGGCTGGTCAGCCTTCTAAAAGGTTCATTAAGGGTAAAAAGGTCATTTGGTTCAAAGGGTAAAATGGTAAAAGGTGAAAAGGCTTAAGTTAGGGGTATTTTGGTAATTTCGCATCCCGAAATTCCCGATCGTCATGACGACTCTGGCATGCTCTCCCAAGTGAGTTGACATGATGTGATATCAATATTATCCGTTGTCGGGTCCTGATAAGTCCATACGCGGCTCCGTTCTCCACCCGATTGAAGATTTCGCTCGAACGGAGGTCAGGAAATATTTTTTTTTTGAAATTTTTGCGAAATTTAACCAAAACGTAGAGAATCGAATTCTAAGACTTACTGTCTCATTCACGGGTCCATCTGAGGTCTTTTGAGCAGTAAAATCATACTGTCAGTGTAAAAACGCAGACCGGGCTCCGTTTGAGTTTTCGACTCAAAACTTAATCGTAGCTTCCTACGATATCGCTGAGCATGACTATGGTCTCGGAATATTTTATTTCCATTCCTAAGACCTTGAATAAAATATAAGTTTATAAATACTGATTAATTAGGAAAACTCGAAAATCGGGGTGTTACAAGATCCATCGCTCATCTTCGATAGACACTAGACATGATACACTTTGAGTTGAAAGTTCCCCCAAATTAATCTTGTACAGATTATTTTGCCTTTTGACAGTGAATAAGATGGACCCATCAGGGTTCTTGACCATACATTCACCTTTATGGAAGGAAACAATAGACCCACTGTCACATAATTGACTTATGCTAAGCAAGTTGTGTTTTAATTCTTCAACCAGAAGAACATTATCAATAGAGGGAAGAGGATGCTTACCAATCTTACCTATTCCTACTATCTTCCCCTTCTGATTGCCTCCAAAGGTGACCCATCCACTAGACTTCTCACGGATTTCTTGGAACATACACCTTTCTCCCGTCATGTGACGTGAGCAACCACTGTCCAAGTACCAGGACTGGGGTCTTTTTTGTGTTGCTAAGCAGATCTGCAACAGGTATTATCATACTCTTAGGTACCCAGATAGACTTGGGTCCTTTTGGGTTAGTTGGTGCTCTTCGTCCATCCATTTTGTTTTTATTTTTGTAAATGCATTTTGAAGAAGTGTGACCACTCTTTCCACAAATCTTATAGTAAGTTTTGGATGCATGCAATTTATTTTCTTTTTGCTTTCCATAGGAATGAAAAGTCTTGTGATTTTTGTTGGACCCTGATATTTTCTGAGACGCATTTTGTTTCTCAGAGTCATAGCCTAGGCCAGACTTATCATGAGGTGATCTAGTGTACCTCAATATCAGGTCTAGCTTCTCTGATCCTCCAACAAGCTTAGTTACGCTTTTGGTGAGATCAGATACCTCTTATTTCAGTCTAGTTACCTCATGGGGTTCACTGGACTCAGAGGTGAGTTTGTCAGTTAGACTGACATTCTCAGCTTTAAGTTTATTATTCTCTTCAACAAGTTGCTTATTTAGTTTGTTGGACTCTTCCAACTCCTTATTTACTTTTGACAATTTTCTCTTAAGCATGATGTATTGATGATGCAATAGAGAAGAATCATTTAGCAGTTCATCATATGCTTCTTGAAGAGAGTCAGAAACGGATACCTCGTCATCTTCTGATTCAGCGTCTGAAGAGCTTTTTACCATCAGGCAGAGATTTGAGGTAGACTGGCTCCTTGGTCTGAACCGATGTTCCAGAGCGTCCAGCTTCTCCTTAGCTGTTTGGAATTGCGAGACCATGTCCAGTCTTGGACGATCAAGGGCGTTGACAAGACACCAGTTAGCATAAGCATTTTGAGAACACCGTCTGATATCATCACTCGTCCAGTCTGTTTCATGTTTGGACGACGTTGATCCATCCTCAAGGGTAATCGTTGGACGATAGTCTCTGTTAGTGAAAGTGTCCCACAACTCATAGTTTTGAGCTTGGACGTATAGTTGGAAAATTGATTTCCAATAAGTATAGTCTGTTCCCTTGAAGATGGGTGGAACATTTACATTCCATCCTCTTTCAGAGGTAGACTCCTGACTTCCTTCTCCGGGAACAACAAGTTATTCATCGTCCGAAGAGTCTTCATCTTGCTCATTGGACCAAAGGCATAGGTTAGCCTCTTCATTTGTTTCTTCTTCTTCTTCTTCAGAAGAGTTCAAGTCCTCCCAAGTTGCCATGAAGTTCTTTTTCTTATTTTTGAAGAACTTCTTCTTGTCCTTTAGCGTAGGACAATCAGCTTTGAAGTGTCCTGGTTTGTTACATTCAAAACAGACCAGCTGACTTTTATCCTTGGGTTCAGCATGATCCTTGAAGCTTTTCTTTTGGAATGGCCTTCTCTTCATTCCATTTTTCTTTCTCCACATATTCTGAATCTTTCTGGAGATAAAGGATAGCTCGTCATCGTCTGATACATCATCATCAGACTGATCAGCTTCATCACTGGACTCATCAGCTTTTAAGGCTTTTGAGTTGTTGGACCTATGAGCTTTCAGGGCAATCCCTTTGTTCTTCTTTCCTGGATTATCAAGATCAAGCTCCTGCTCATGAACTTGAAGCGTCCCGACAAGATCATCCAGAGTCAAAGTGGAGAGATCTTTGGCCTGGGTGATTGCAGTGACAAGAGGTCTCCATTTCTTAGGCAGACTCCTAAGAATCTTGGTGACATTCTCCTTGGTAGTGTAGACCTTTCCAAGGGATTTCATATTGTTGATGATCGTCTGAAAGCGACCCATCATGTCTAGGATGGACTCTCCTTCAGCCATGGTGAACATTTCATACTGGCCAACCAGCATGATGATTTTAGAGTCCTTCACCTTGGTTGTCCCTTCATGCAGATTAGGCAAGGTGTCCCATATTTGTTTGGCTAATTCACGTGCGTGAATCTTCTGAAATTCGTCAGGACTGAGGGCACACATTAACGCATATCTTGCTTTATGGTTCAGTTCCATTCTAGCCCGTTCAGCATCAGTCCAGTCATCCTCTGATTTTTCTGTCCCGTCAGAGTTGAGACAAACGGTAGGACCTTTCGTGATTCTGGTCCAAAGAACTGAGTTTGTACTGAGGATGAAACCTTTGAATCTTTCCTTCCAGTACAGGTAGTGAGTACCGTTGAAGAACGGCGGTCTGGTCATGGAAGTACCTTCCATAACAGGTTGACTCCTGCTTGGCATACTTGCCTTACACATGCAAGTCGGACGGGAAGTGGTGTTCTCAACCCAGAGGCTGAGCTCTGATACCAATTGAAGGAACTTGTTTCAAACACAAGAAGGGGGTTGAATTGTGTTTTAGACAGTTTTAAATTCTTTTCGTAAGCAGATAATGGTTTTCGCAAGATTGCACGCTAAAACGTTTAAAAGCAAAGAGAGCTCTTCCAAACACCAAGTTGGACGCTCAATTAGTTTGACTAAGATAGGAAGACAGCGTAATGAAAGGCAATTCAATCCCAGTTAGTTAGTTAGATAATAAACTAAAGTAAGAGTAAGGGAGAGAAAAGAACAAAAGGATGTTATCCTGGTTCACTCTTCACCAAAGAGCTACGTCCAGTCCTCTCTACTTGAGAGCTTTATCCACTATAACAAAAACATTTTGTTACAAAGTATTCAACACCTCTTCAGGCAGTATTCTCAACCTCTTCGAGTTCTCTAAGTATTCTTTTACAGACAAGCCTCTTCAGGCTCAAACAAACTATGATTTTGAAAAGAGTTTGTTCTACTAACTCACTAAATGTGAGAATTCGAAACTAAAGTTTAGACTCTTGAAAACAGCTCTACACAAAGAGTAATATGAAAGTGAGGATCAGAGTAGCTTTTCTAGCTTTGCAAGCTTGAGATTTTCTCTTCTATCTCTTGAGCGAATATTTGCTTGTATCTCTTGAAGGATTTTTAAATGCTAAGTGTTGCTTCACTTGTATTTTTGTTCAAGTTCGGTCGTGTTGTTCTTGTTGCACTTTCAAAAGATGGAGGTATATATAGCCTCTTGTCTTTGAGCAGACTTCACTCTTCAACGGATGGAAAAGGATCTGTTCTGACGAGCATTTGAATGCATTTGATCCGTTGAGTCTGATGGCTTCTGAAGTTTCTGATCAGCAGGATAGACTGTCATGATGATAGCTCAAAGTGGTGCTAACATATCCTCTGAGTAGAACGAAAGTTGCCTTTTGTCTTTCCAAATGAGGGAGGTCAACTTCTTAAAGTGATAAAGACATTCTGGCTTATGCTTTACATTTGTACGAATATTACAAAGAATGTTTTGTCCCAAGGGTATAAGCCTTTTACAGGGAATAATAAATTCAAATGCCTTTACAGGATAATTGCGCTTGAAATACAAAAGCATTTATTGGACTAGCTATTACAACAGGTAACCGAAAGAGTCTTTGGACTCAAGGTTCTATAAATTACCGTCCAGTCGTAAACCAAGACTAAATGTTGGACGAGATAAAGTCTTTGGACTCAATTAAATGTTATCCTGCACACTTAATATAAAACATTAGTCCATAACTAATCTTTGTTCATTTAAAATTAGCTCTTTTTTAACATCAAAACTTTAAGGGATTATTTGGACCATAACCACTTTGGTTCCAACAGATTGCTGAAGAAATCAAGTGATTCCAACAAGAAACCAAGCAATGCAACACCCTTTCCCGAGTGTCACATTCCCGAACGTTTATAAGTCCGAAAATATTTATTAATGCGAAAAATATGATTTTTCTTTTTCTTTTCTTTTCATAAAGATGTAATGGGATTAGTAAAGGTAATAAATAATACTAATAAGTGAACTTAGGTTCATCATGCATTACTAGGACATACTGTATTATAAATACAGAAGCAGAAAACGAAAACAGAAACATCAACATTACTATATACAGACATAAGTCTAATGTATGATTGACATAAGAAAATACAATAAGTACTAGGAGTCGTAGCTCCCAAAAGGTACTACAAAAACTGACATAGTCTGGCCGACAACAAAACTAAAACAGCAAAAGAGTCCACCTCCGAACTCAAAGGGACTGCGGAACCGAACCATCGTCGCGTCCATCTGTTCAAGCATCCACAGCAAGTACCAGCAGAAAACATACAGATATGGGTGAGATTCCCGTTCATCAACACAACAAAACAGCAGTAGTAAAAACGGGACGACTCACCGGGTAACAGCGTACCCAACATGCTTACAAGGTTCTCAATATAAATCATGTTAAGCAGTCATCAACATAATATCGTGCTAAACATTTAACAGCATAATATAAGGTATTCTTAAACAGTACAATGATGTATAACAGTAAATGTAAACATCAATAGCCATGCAATGCAATGCGATGTATATGACTCAATGTCAATGTCACTGGGTACTACTCTGACCCCTACTCCATGGAGCTAACAAAACATTCGGAGAGAGTGAATGGGAGGACATGTTCCGGTTTCTTCCAGCCATGAGCAAGATGCTACAACATTCGTAACGAGCACGTATCTGGCTTTACGGTAACACTCTCGACCAAACATGAAAAGTACGGCATCTAGTAGAGGATATCAGTGTATTGCACGGATTCGCCACGACACAGAAGAATCACCAACTGGTCACATGTCAGCCCTTCCAACCCTGATACCTCCAAAAAGACCATTGAAGATCGTCACCGTAAGATTCGCACCCGCATCAAGGTGTAAGCTCAACTCCTAGGCTCAAGGCCTTACAACTATGCACATGAAATGCCAATGCTTACACAAAGCAGATGCGATAAAGCAATGTCTATCCATTGGATAAACCTCAAGGTTCACTAAGGTTCTCTTCCTTAGAAACTACACACATCTTTGTTTTATAAAACATTTATCCATCGGATAAAACAATTATCCATCGGATAAATATCTCGTGATTCCTTTGGAATGATCCAGACTGCTTTCAGAATCGCCGACTGTCCCCACAGACCAACACAAGTCTTTTCAGCGTGTTTTGTCCTCACTCACACGCTTTCTAGGAAACTTCCCAGAAGGTCACCCATCCCATAATTACTCTAAGTCAAGCACGCTTAACTATAAAGTACTTATGTTCTAAGCTCCCGAAAAGAAGATAAATCTTGTTGATATGGGTAGTACCAATCAATTCTTATATGCCTTCCCTTAACTATACAGTCCCATACCTGCATAGTCTCAGGATTCCTTCCACTGTACAGTCCCATACCTGCACAGCCTCAAGATCTCTCTCATTCCAGTTATCACAAGACAGAAACAATTGAACGATTAACCTAGATCCGAATCATCGGCCCATCATCGAACTACTGTTTTGGAAACCAAAACGTTTCGTGTTTGTGTTTACGTCTTATGAATTATGTCTCAAGTCCTAATCATTATGAATAAGGATTGAGAATCCTCTTAGATAAGTCTTTAAGCCTTTCTAAGATATTAATCCCTTGTCTTTCAATTAAGGAAACAAGTGTTGATTTCACTTAAGTCTTATGAACTCATTGATGTACTAAGTCATCAATGGTATAGTACATGGTCTTGTTCCACCACATACCATACTTAATTAACCCTTGTCTTCAACTCTAAATCAATTGCTTAACTTAGGTTTAAAAAGCGTAAACTTTACAGTTTGAGTGGAAAAACACTCTTTATAAACAAACCATTTCTCGCGAGGCGAAGGTCTACGTCGCGACGCGAGGCTGAGAAGTTATCTTTACTGCTTAGACAGTCCTTCTGCTTCGCGAGGCGAGGGTTATGCCGCGACGCGAGGCAGAGAAGCTGCATCTTCACTACTTAGGCAGTTCGCGGGGCGAGAACTGCTTCGCTACGCGAGGCCGAGAAGTTGCATCTTTGCTGCTTAGGCGGTTCGCGAGGCGAGACGACTTCGCGACGCGAGGCCGAGGAGCTGCATCTTTGCTGCTCGGGCTAGTCCACTGTCTCGCGAGGCGAGGCAAGGTTAGCCTGGCGAATGCCTTATTTTCCCTCTGTCTCGCGAGGCGAGACGGGGTTCGCTGGGCGAGTGCCCTGTTTTTCATTTTCCCTAACTCCTTCATTATTTCTTCTTTTGAAACACTTAGTTTGATTAACAAACCTATGGCTAAAGAAAAGACATTTTCCACTTTGGTGACACACTTTAAAGGTTAAAACTTCATTTGATCTTTGGATCAAAAATCACTTTTGTTTCTCTTTGAAAACATAGGTTATGAAATCATGTTTTTCTTACTTCAAAACCTTGCCAAAACAAGAACAACACATATTCTTATATTTTCCTCTTACTAAGGCCACCAATGAAAATATAGCTCAAAAGCCTACTACAACACATGAGACTTTGCTTCACCAACAAAGCAAATATAGCTCAAAAGCTCACACCAATTATGACAAACCACAATTACACCTTATTACATCATAACCAAAACATACAAGTCCATCACACATCATAGTCTCATGACCAAGCATAAAAGTCCATACTTGATCTAGTGATCAAAGTAGGTTTTCCAACATACATGAAAATGATTTTCATTCAATCATATCATCATCAACTTATGCTAAAGCACACTACAACATACTCAAGCATAAACTCATAATAACAATCTTGTTCTTGAAGAGAACTTAACAAAACATAACAACTAAAAACGAACCCAAACTAAAGGGGTTCACCCACACATAAAGTAAACAACCATCTTCACCACCACCATCTTGGTGTGATGAGGTTCTTCTCCCCATACCTGTTGAAGAGCAGATTCCCAGATCAAAGTCGGTTGATCGGTTTGTGAACCTTCTGATAATTGTCACCAACTACAAACAACCAAACAATCAAACATTAAACAACAATTCTCACAAATAGGGTTTCGGCCACCCTAAAGAGAATAAAGCTAGGAATTGATCTTGGTTTTCCATTTCATGGATTCAAAGGCATTAGGAAAGCTAAGCATGAAATCAAGTGTTAGAAATCAAAAATTGATGAAAACACTATTCATCATCATCAAGAAGGGTTCGGCCCTAATGTGCTTTTTGAGCTATGATGAGAGTTGAATCATAAGCTCTTGGGTTTAGATAGAGAATGATGAGGTGAGTTCAAAGAAATTGGTCTCACATCAAAATGATTTTTCTACAATTTCCTATGGATTTTCAAAGTTTTGGATCTAAGAAATGATTTTCATGAAAATGGATCTTGATCTTGAAATAAAGAGATATTCAAGAAGCTAAGAGATCATAGAAGTGATCTTACCATAAAATGAAGGAAGATTGCTCAAGGAATCAAGTGAATCCAACAAGTGATTCAAGCTTTTCAAGAAGAAAAATGGAGTTTCTCTTCAAGAACAACAATGGTGTTCTTCTTTGGCCAGAAATTTCGTGAATGAGGGACTGGAAGGGTTGAGTTCAGCCTTTAAAACAAGTCACTTAAGGGCAAAAAGGTCATTTGCCAAAAGGGTAAAATGGTAAAAGTGCAAAAGACTAAGGTTAGGGGCATTTTGGTCATTTCACGTCTAGATTTTCCCGATCGTCATGACGACTCTGGCATACTCTCCCAAGTGTCCTGGGATGTTGTGATATCAAGATTATCTGTTGGCGAGTCTCGGTAAGTCCATATGTGGCTCCGTTCGTCACCCGATTGAGAATTCCGCCCGAACGAAGGTCAGGAAGTTATTTTTCTGAAATTTTTACGAAATTTAACCAAAACGTAGATAATCGAATTCTAAGACTTACTGTCTCGTTCACGGGTCCATCTGAGGTCTTATGAGCAGTAAAATCATACTGTCAGTGTAAAAACGCAGACCGGACTCCGTTTGAGTTTTCGACTCAAAACTTAATCGTAGCTTCCTACGATATCGTCGAGCATGACTATGGTCTCGGAATATTTTATTTCCATTCCTAAGACCTCGAATAAAATAAAGACATTAAAATACTGAAGAATTAGAAAACGTGAAAATCGGGGCGTTACAACCAAGCTTTTCTCAAGAACAACAATGGAGCTTCTCAAGACATATCCTCATATCCTCTGAGTAGAACGAAAGTTGCCTTTTGTCTTTCCAAATGAGGGAGGTCAACTTCTTAAAGTGATAAACACATTCTGGCTTATGCTTTACATTTGTACGAATATTACAAAGAATGTTTTGTCCCAAGGGCATAAGCCTTTTACAGGGAATAATAAATTCAAATGCCTTTACAGGATATTTGCGCTTGAAATACAAAAGCATTTATTGGACTAGCTATTACAACAGGTAACCGAAAGAGTCTTTGGACTCAAGGTTCTATAAATTACCGTCCAGTCGTAAACCAAGACTAAATGTTGGACGAGATAAAGTCTTTGGACTCAATTAAATGTTATCCTGCACACTTAATATAAAACATTAGTCCATAACTAATCTTTGTTCATTTAAAATTAGCTCTTTTTTAACATCAAAACTTTAAGGGATTATTTGGACCATAACCACTTTGGTTCCAACAGATTGCTGAAGAAATCAAGTGATTCCAACAAGAAACCAAGCTTTTCTCAAGAACAACAATGGAGCTTCTCAAGACATATCCTCATATCCTCTGAGTAGAACGAAAGTTGCCTTTTGTCTTTCCAAATGAGGGAGGTCAACTTCTTAAAGTGATAAAGACATTCTGGCTTATGCTTTACATTTGTACGAATATTACAAAGAATGTTTTGTCCCAAGGGTATAAGCCTTTTACAGGGAATAATAAATTCAAATGCCTTTACAGGATATTTGCGCTTGAAATACAAAAGCATTTATTGGAATAGCTATTACAACAGGTAACCGAAAGAGTCTTTGGACTCAAGGTTCTATAAATTACCGTCCAGTCGTAAACCAAGACTAAATGTTGGACGAGATAAAGTCTTTGGATTCAATTAAATGTTATCCTGCACACTTAATATAAAACATTAGTCCATAACTAATCTTTGTTCATTTAAAATTAGCTCTTTTTTAACATCAAAACTTTAAGGGATTATTTGGACCATAACCACTTTGGTTCCAACAGATTGCTGAAGAAATCAAGCGATTCCAACAAGAAACCAAGCTTTTCTCAAGAACAACAATGGAGCTTCTCAAGACATATCCTCATATCCTCTGAGTAGAACGAAAGTTGCCTTTTGTCTTTCCAAATGAGGGAGGTCAACTTCTTAAAGTGATAAAGACATTCTGGCTTATGCTTTACATTTGTACGAATATTACAAAGAATGTTTTGTCCCAAGGGTATAAGCCTTTTATAGGGAATAATAAATTCAAATGCCTTTACAGGATATTTGCGCTTGAAATACAAAAGCATTTATTGGACTAGCTATTACAATAGGTAACCGAAAGAGTCTTTGGACTCAAGGTTCTATAAATTACCGTCCAGTCGTAAACCAAGACTAAATGTTGGACGAGATAAAGTCTTTGGACTCAATTAAATGTTACCCTGCACACTTAATATAAAACATTAGTCCATAACTAATCTTTGTTCATTTAAAATTAGCTCTTTTTTAACATCAAAACTTTAAGGGATTATTTGGACCCTAACCACTTTGGCTCCAACAGATTGCTGAAGAAATCAAGTGATTCCAACAAGAAACCAAGCTTTTCTCAAGAACAACAATGGAGCTTCTCAAGACTTATCCTCATATCCTCTGAGTAGAACGAAAGTTGCCTTTTGTCTTTCCAAATGAGGGAGGTCAACTTATTAAAGTGATAAAGACAATCTGGCTTATGCTTTACATTTGTACCAATATTACAAAGAATTTTTTGTCCCAAGGGTATAAGCCTCTTACAGGGAATAATAAATTCAAATGCCTTTACAGGATATTTGCGCTTGAAATACAAAAGCATTTATTGGACTAGCTATTACAACAGGTAACCGAAAGAGTCTTTGGACTCAAGGTTCTATAAATTACCGTCCAGTCGTAAACCAAGACTAAATGTTGGACGAGATAAAGTCTTTGGACTTAATTAAATGTTATCCTGCACACTTAATATAAAACATTAGTCCATAACTAATCTTTGTTCATTTAAAATTAGCTCTTTTTTAACATCAAAACTTTAAGGGATTATTTGGACCATAACCACTTTGGTTCCAACAGATTGCTGAAGAAATCAAGTGATTCCAACAAGAAACCAAGCTTTTCTCAAGAATAACAATGGAGCTTCTCAAGACATATCCTCATATCCTCTGAGTAGACCGAAAGTTGCCTTTTGTCTTTCCAAATGAGGGGGGTCAACTTCTTAAAGTGATAAAGACATTCTGGCTTATGCTTTACATTTGTACGAATATTACAAAGAATGTTTTGTCCCAAGGGTATAAGCCTTTTACAGGGAATAATAAATTCAAATGCCTTTACAGGATATTTGCGCTTGAAATACAAAAGCATTGATTGGACTAGCTATTACAACAGGTAACCGAAAGAGTCTTTGGACTCAAGGTTCTATAAATTACCGTCCAGTCGTAAACCAAGACTAAATGTTGGACGAGATAAAGTCTTTGGACTCAATTAAATGTTATCCTGCACACTTAATATAAAACATTAGTCCATAACTAATCTTTGTTCATTTAAAATTAGCTCTTTTTTAACATCAAAACTTTAAGGGATTATTTGGACCATAACCACTTTGGTTCCAACAGATTGCTGAAGAAATCAAGTGATTCCAACAAGAAACCAAGCTTTTCTCAAGAACAACAATGGAGCTTCTCAAGACATATCCTCATATGCTCTGAGTAGAAAGAAAGTTGCCTTTTGTCTTTCCAAATGAGGGGGGTCAACTTCTTAAAGTGATAAAGACATTCTGGCTTATGCTTTACATTTGTACGAATATTACAAAGAATGTTTTGTCCCAAGGGCATAAGCTTTTTATAGGGAATAATAAATTCAAATGCCTTTACAGGATATTTGCGCTTGAAATACAAAAGCATTTATTGGACTAGCTATTACAACAGGTAACCGAAAGAGTCTTTGGACTCAAGGTTCTATAAATTACCGTCCAGTCGTAAACCAAGACTAAATGTTGGACGAGATAAAGTCTTTGGACTCAATTAAATGTTATCCTGCACACTTAATATAAAACATTAGTCCATAACTAATCTTTGTTCATTTAAAATTAGCTCTTTTTCAACATCAAAACTTTAAGGGATTATTTGGACCATAACCACTTTGGTTCCAACAGATTGCTGAAGAAATCAAGTGATTCCAACAAGAAACCAAGCTTTTCTCAAGAACAACAATGGAGCTTCTCAAGGTTGAAGGTGGAGTGTGAAAGGAGGGCTGTTTGTACGTGAATGAGGGGCTGGATGGGGCTGAGTTCAGCCTTAAAACAAGTCACTTAAGGGCAAAATGGTCATTTGCCAAAAGGGTAAATTGGTAAAAGTGCAAAAGACTAAGGTTAGGGGCATTTTGGTCATTTCGCATCTAGATTTTCCCGATCGTCATGACGACTCTGGCATACTCTCCCAAGTGTCCTAGGATGATGTGGTATCGAGCTTATCCGTTGTCGGGTCTCGTTGAATCCCTTTACGATTCCAAACGCCTCCTGGTTCGATTATACGACCGAATATAATATATTATTATTAATTTTCGGACGCCAGGACGGATTTTAAGGAAGATGTATAGAATAAAATCCTGAGACTTACTATCTCGTTCACCAGTCCAAATTAGGTCTCGATAGTAGAAAAAGGCTACTATCCGTGAAAAACGCAGACCGGGCTCTGTTTGAGCTTTCGCCCGAAACTTAACCATGGCTTCCTATGGTTGTGTAGAACATTCCTATATTCTCGAAATATTTTATTTCACTCTCTAAACCCTGCAATAAAATACAAACGTTAAAATACTGGAGAATTAGAAAACGTTAAAATCGAGGCGTTACATTCCTACCCCTCTTAAAAGAATTTCGTCCTCGAAATTCTATGACTTAAAACTAAACAGGATTTCTCCATCCCCACGGTCCACATTGTACCATGTACGTAAACAAATTAGGGAAAGAAATTTTTCAACAAAGGAAAATTCTTCCTGGTCTTGGTCTCAGAAGAAAGTATACAAAATAATTTTACCAATCTGGAATGAATACAGGAATATCTGGTATGCAAAAAGATTCTTCAGTAGGTTCGTGAGTGTTAAAATGCACAGCTAATACATGTTTACATCCATGACTCTAATAAAGTTCCTTCTTTCATAAGAACCTTCCAATAAATTTGGGAATCAAAAGATAAACAGTCTGGCAAAAATCAGACTGGATCACCTTCACCAAAAGTAAAAGTGATTGGACTAAGTTTCATCAAGAAACTTCCGGTATTAAGAAGTTGTTTATGTTACAACTCAAGAGATAGTAATAACAAAACTTTCAGTGAAATAATACGAAAATGTCCAGACCAATGGACACCATATTACCAATTCACTCAATTGTCTAATACACTGAGGAATATGTAGAAGTGTGAACACAAATGTTCCCTTGAGATCAGGCAGCACTAACACAGGTGAAGTAGTCAACCTTCTCTCTAATCCTTGCAAACTTTCATCGTAGGCTTCAGTCCATTCAAACACTTTATCCTTCCTTTGAAATCATGTGACCCCAAAAACTTTACTTCGTCGGGTCAAAACTCACACTTGGATAGCTTTACATACAACTATTTCTCCTTCAGAACTTGAAGAATCACACTAAGATATTCAGCGTGTACTTCCTGGTTTCGCGAATAGATGAGTATGTCGTCTATGAAGACAACGACAAACTTATCTAGGTATGGACGAAAGATCCTATTCATATAATCTATGAATATACCAAACGGCATTACAAGGTACTCGTTGTGCCCATAGCATGTCTGAAACGCTGTTCTTCGTACATCTTCTGCCTTCACATGAATCGGGTGACAACCCGTTCGCAATCAATCTCGGAGAAAACTGTCGCTCTCCTCAACTGATCCATCAAGTCATTTATCCTCGGAAGATGATACTTGTTCTTAATGGTGAATTCGTTCAACTGACGATAATCCACACATAAGCGAGATGTTTCGTCTTTCTTTCTCACCAATAGCACAGGTGTTCCCTAATAAGTCCACCAACTGTTCCTTCAAGGTTTCTAAGATGTCCCGAACTGGCGGTAAACCTAGTACATCTTCAAGAAAGACTTCCGAAAACTCGTTAGTAACATGTATTTGTTGAGCTCCTCCTCTCAAAGAAACGTTTCCTTGGTTGGCAGTCCACAAATCCAGAATTATCCGAATCAGGGAAAACTAAGGTTTTGTTTGCACCGTCTAACGGGATATGCTTACAAGATAACCAATTCATCCCTATGATCAAATCCATTTGCGAAAGAGGCAAACAGATCAAATCAATTAAAAACGTTCTATCCATTACAGAAAATAGAACAGTTCAAACAAACTTTCGCAGTTATAACAGGCTTCGCACAAAGTGCAAAAATTACAAAATCTAAGAGTAAGGAAAGTTACAGATAAGGTTTTACCTTCCACGACGATCTGACCGTGAATCAAATCTTCCTTTTTAGAAGTCTCAACACCATCTCCAGTATTTGCCTTAGGCTTCGCTGCTTGCACATCATTGACAGAATGTCTACCTTTTGATTGCACACAGTCGCGTGAAGTATGCCCCGGCTTCCCACACTTGAAGCACATGATTCCCTTGATCAAGCATCCTCTGGTGACATGATTGTTCTTGCCACACTTCATGCACTCCTTTGGGGCGCTTCCAGATTGACTAGTACTCCCACTGCTTCCTCCTACAGAACGTTGTTGTTGACCTTGCTGTTTTGAATATGGTTTCCATCGAGATCTATCATCACGACCATTGGTGCCTTTATGGAACCTAGTCGGTCCAGAGTTACGTTGCCTTCCTTCACGAGTCTTCATCAGATCTTCGATTAGGAAGCAATCATCTACCAACACCGAGGACTCTTTGACCTTAAGAGGTAGCACCTCTCCTCGAATCTTATCCCTTAAACCTTCTTCGAACTTTGTGCACTTCCACTTCTCATCGGGATGAAGATGGAAATACCTCGAAGACTTCAGCAGGGACTCAAAACGATCAACATATTCTTTGACAGACATTCCTCCTTGACGTAGCTGCAGGAACTCCATGTCTTTCAACTCGTCTTGCACCCGTCGGGAAACACTCGTTCTGAAGAACTCTGCGAGTGACAACTTACAAGAAAGCAAAAACATTACTCTCTTGCCCAATATCATTCCTCTTCATAAACAATAACGTAGAGAATAACAAACAATTGTTGTCTTCCTTACAGAAACACAACACAGAGAACAAACAATACAAAAGGATAGACCGAAGTCATTTTCCTCTCCAACATTGATTCCTCTCAGAAACAATAGCACAAAAAACTATCAGAGAAAACACAACACAAACAAGACAGACCATAATCTACAAACCCCAAAAAGACTCGGCCAGCTCTGATACCAAATAATGCAACACCCTTTCGAGAGTGTCACATTCCCGAACGTTTATAAGGCCGGAAATATTATTAATGCGAAAAATAAGATTTTTCTTTTTATTTTCATAAAGATGTAATGGGATTAGTAAAGGTAAAAAATAATACTAATAAGTGAACTTAGGTTCACCATGCTTTACTAGGGCATACTGTATTATAAATACAGAAATAGAAAATGGAAAACAGAAACATCAACATTACTATATACTGACATAAGTCTAATGTATGACTGACATAAGAAATACAATAAGTACTAGGAGTCATAGCTCCCAAAAGGTACTACAAAAACTGACATAGTCTGGCCGACAACAAAACTAAAACAGCAAAAGAGTCCATCTCCGAACTCAAAGGGACTGCTGAACCGAACCATCGTCGCGTCCATCTGTTCAAGCAGCAACAGTAAGTACCAGCAGAAAACATACAGATATGGGTGAGATTCTCGTTCATCAACACAACAAAATAGCAATAGTAAAAACGGGATGACTCACCAGGTAACAGCGTGCCCAACATGTTAAACAGTTAAACAACATACTAAAACTCTCAATATAAATCATGTTAAACAGTTAACAGTATAATATAATGCATTCTTAAACAGAACAACGATGTATAATAGTAAATGTAAACATCAACAGGCATGCAATGCAGTGCAATGTACATGACTCAATGCCAATGTCACTGGGTAATACTCTGACCCCTACTCCATGGAGCTAACAAAACATTCGGAGAGAGTGAATGGGAGGACATGTTCCGGTTTCTGCCAGCCATGAGCAAGATGCTACAACATTCGTAACATGCACGTATCTGACTTTACGGTAACACTCTCGACCAAACATGAAAAGTACGGCATCTAGTAGAGGATATCAGTGTATTGCACGGATTCGCCACGACAAAGAAGAATCACCAACTGGTCACATGTCAGCCCTTCCAACCCTGATACCTCCAAAAAGACCATTGAAGATCGTCACCGTAAGATTCGTACCCGCATCAAGGTGTAAGCTCAACTCCTAGGCTCAAGGCCTTACAACTATGCACATGAAATGCCAATGCTTACACAAAGCAGATGCGATAAAGCAATGTCTATCCATTGGATAGACCTCAAGGTTCACTAAGGTTCTCTTCCTTAGAAACTACACACATCTTTGTTTTATAAAACATTTATCCATAGGATAAATATCCCGTGATTCCTTTGGAATGATCCAGACTGCTTTCAGAATCGCCGACTGTCCCCACAAACCAACACAAGTCTTTGCAGCGTGTTTTGTCCTCACTCTCATGCTTTCTAGGAAACTTCCTAGAAGGTCATCCATCCCATAATTAATCTAAGTCAAGCACGCTTAACTATAAAGTTCTTATGTTCTAAGCTCCTGAAAAGAAGATAATTCTTGATGCTATGGGCAGTACCAATCAATTCTTATATGCCTTCCCTTACCTACACAGTCCCATACCTACATAGCCTCAGGATTCCTTCCACTGTACAGTCCCATACCTGCACAGTCTCAAGATCTCTCTCATTCCAGTTATCGCAAGACGGAAACAATTGAACGATTAACCTGGATCTGAATCATCGGTCCGTCATCGAACTACTGTTTCAAAAACCAAAACGTTTCGTGTTTGTGTTTACGTCTTATGAATTATGTCTCAAGTCCTAAGCATTATGAATAAGGATTGAGAATCCTCATAGATGAGTCTTTAAGCCTTTCTAAGATATTAATCCCTTGTCTTTCAATTAAGGAAACAAGTGTTGATTCACTTAAGTCTTATGAACTCATTGATGTACTAAGTCATCAATGGTATAGTACATGGTCTTGTTCCACCATATACCATACTTAATTAACCCTTGGCTTCAACTCTAAGTTAATTACTTAACTTAGGTTTTTCACGCGTAAAACTTTAAGATTGAGTTAGAAAACTCCTTTTGTAAACCAAACAACTTTTACAATTCAAAACTCATTTGATTTGAAGCAACATTTGAACTAATTACTCTATTTTTAGCATTTTCTGAAACATGAAATTCGCTTAGCAGAGTTAAATTCGCTTAGCGAAAATGAGGCAGTAATACCTCTTTGAAAACTCCCCTGTATCGCTGGGCGAGAAATGGCTCGCTCAGCGAAATTCGCTTCATTCGCTTAGCGAAGATTATTTCGGATAGCGAAAAGGAGGCAGTGATGCCTAACTTGTATTTTCTCTATTTTCGCCTAGCGAAATTGGATTCGCTTAGCGAAAATTGCCTTGAAACAAGACATTAACCTTGTTAAAGAAAAGCCTTATGGAGCTATATTGATTCTCATGAAACTTTTCATTAATCCACTTTTAAGTTACTTGATTAACTAGATGAACTAAGTCTAAGGCATAAAACATGTTTCACTTTGGTGAAAACACTTTGAGATTTAAACTTTGTTTGATCTTTGGATCAAAATCACTTATGGTTTTTCTTTGAAAAACATAAGTTATTAAAACATTTTCCTTACTTGAAAACTTTGATTTGTCCAAGAACTACTCATGCTCTACCTTTTCTCAAGGTTATGGCTAAAAGCCTATTAGGAACAAATGCGAAGATTGCTTCACCCTCAAGACAAATTACAACTCACAATGTTCATCTAATTATGACAAACAACAATTACATAACATTGCATCATAATCAAGCATAAAGTCCATCACACATCATTTGCATCATAATCAAGCATAAAAGTACATACTTGATCTAGTGATCAAGGTAGGTTTTTCAACATATATGAAAATGATTTTCATCCAATCACATCATCATAAACATATGCTAGAGCACACTATAGCACAAACTACACTTATTACCCATTGTTCTCCAAGAGAACCAATTAAATGGTGAACCCAAACCAAAGGGTTTCACCCACACATAAACTAAACAAACATCTTCACCACCACCATTTTGATGTGATGAGGTTCACCCCCATACCTGTTGAAGAGCAGATTCCTGGATCAAAGTCGGTTGATCGGTTTGTGAACCTCATGATAGTTGTGACCAACTACAAACAACCAAACAATCAAACATTAAACAACAATCAAACCAAACTCAACAATTCTCACAAAGAGAGTTTCGGCCACCCTAGGGTAAAAAAGCAAGGAATTGATTTTGGTTTTCCATTTCATGGATTCAAAGGCATAGGAAAGCTAAGGATGAAATCAAGTGTTAGAAATCAAAAATTGATGAAAAACACTATTCATCATCACCTTGTAGGGTTCGGCCATTTTGTGCTTTTTGAGCTATGATGAGAGTTGAATCATAAGCTCTTGGGTTTATGTAGAGAATGATGAAGTTAGTTCAAAGAAATTGGTTTCACATCCAAAGGATTTTTCTACAATTTCCTATGGATTTTCAAACTTTTGGATCTAAGAAAATATTTTCCTGAAAATGGATCTTGATCTTGAAATAAAGAGATATTCAAGAAACTAAGAGGTCATAGAAGTGATCTTTCCTTAAAATGAAGGAAGATTGCTCAAGGAATCAAGTGATTCCAACAAGAAACCAAGCTTTTTTCAAAAACAACAACGGAGCTTCTCAAGGTTGAAGGTGGAGTGTGAAAGGAGGGCTATTTGTGCGTGAATGAGGGGCTGGACGGGGCTGAGTTCAGCCTTAAAACAAGTCACTTAAGGACAAAATGGTCATTTGCCAAAAGGGTAAAATGGTAAAAGTGCAAAAGACTAAGGTTAGGGGCATTTTGGTCATTTCGCGTCTAGATTTTCCCGATCATCATGACGACTCTGGCATACTCTCCCAACTGTCCTGGGATGATGTGGTATCGAGCTTATCCGTTGTCGGGTCTCGTTGAATCCCTTTATGACTCCAAACGCCTCCTGGTTCGATTATACGACCGAATATAATATATTATTATTATTTTTCGGACGTCAGGACGGATTTTAACGAAGATGTAGGGAATAAAATTCCGAGAGTTACTATCTTGTTCACCAGTCCAAATTAGGTCTCGATAGTAGAAAAAGGCTACTATCTGGGAAAAACGCAGACCGGGCTCCGTTTGAGCTTTCGCCCGAAACTTAACCATGGCTTATTATGGCTGTGTAGAACATTCCTATCTTCTCGAAATATTTTATTTCACTCTCTAAACCTTCCAATAAAATACAAACGTTAAAATACTGGAGAATTAGAAAAAAAATCGGGGCGTTACAATGTGAACTGCAGGAGGCTTCCTTATGGCTATGTGGTTCAAGATATAACTAAAGGTTACTCATAGGGCTTTTGCTTTTTCCAAGCTACTATTTAAAAATCTCCTAGTTTGAAGTCTAGTGACTACTCATTATATACCAATATACCACTCTGTCAGTGACTACAAACTATATATCAGGTAAACTAGGTATGCTCTCAAGCCATAACACTCTTCTTAATAGTTCCATACAACTCAACTAAGCTTAAAATTATGCACACACAAAATTGTCCACAAATTATGTATAAGTTCCAACTAAAGTACTGCAAAAGAAACTAATTAACAAATGTACAAAGCTAATACCTGTTCAAGAATGGTTTACAGGATAAAAAATATTGATACAAGTTATAGTTTCAGACCCTTAATTTCTAAAATAACAAACTCATCGCATTATTGCATTTTATCAAACTCATTTGAATTTCTATTAGCAGTAGCAAACTCAAGCTTCTTGTTCCCAGAATTTCATTGCCAATACCAAACAGTGTGGCACATTATTAAGAGAGAAAGATAGAAAAAAAGAGAGAACAACACGTACAATATGACATTTTTCTTAAATAAATACAGGGAAGCAGAGAACAACACAATATACAGGGAACGAGGGGGTTGCAGGGAAGAGAGGGGTGTTACCTGGGAGCTTGCAATGAAGAGGAGGGCTTGTAGGGGCAGAGAGCACACTGGTCCTCGCGGTGGTTCTCGCGTTGGGTGAAGAGAGAAGGTGCACGAACAATGCAGGTGAGGTTAGGGTTTGAGAGGGTTGCGGTGGTCCTCGCGGTGGTCCTTGAATTGGCAGTGGTGAGTGAGAGTGGTGTTTGGGGGAGGATGAAAGGTTCTGAATTTAGGTCGTGCATGGAGGGAATGAACAGCGGTGAGTGTGTTTTGTGTGAGCGCGCGAGGGGAAGTATATGTTATGAAATTATTAATTAGGGAAAAGGAGAATAGACAGTGCTTCCTTAAGGGCACACTAAGACAGCGCTTCCTAAAGGAAGCACTATCTATTCCCTTGTCAAACTTTTAGCCGCTTTCTTGAGGAAGCGTTGTGTATTCTCATACTTATGATAGCGTTTCCTTCAGGAAGCTCAGGAAGCACTATTGCACATTCTCCGCCTCATTAAACACAGAGTTTCACTAGAAAACGCTATTGAATATGCACTTCCAAAGGCATAACTGGCATAGTGATTCTTCTTCAGACCAACATTGTCCCTAAAGAGTTCCTGATATAACTTTTTCAGAGAAAGGCTTGAGTTTTCCAATACCCAGTCCAGACTTCTGAAACTCTCTAAACCCTTGTTTGGAGCTCCCGTTATTTCAGCAAGAAGAGTCTGTGTGATGGTCATTAGTACACCACCACTTATATGCCTAGTGATGGATTTGTTAGCATTGATATGAGCATTTGACCAAAAATCCCTAATTTCTACAACAAGGATGAGTCTTTGAAGATTGAAGTAATCAGTCCATCCTTGAAAAGCAATCTCTGTAGTTGCGTCATATCCATCTTGTTTAGGCTCTTCAAGACTAATTCTCCTCATGGTAATGTGATGAAATTTGGGAGCTATTTGGGTTTCGGAGTGTAATACCCCCTCGCGGGTGCTACATACTCAGACTCTAATGCGGAAAATAAATCAAGAAAACAAAACGCTAGTTGCTTTCGGAAAAATACTTTAATTAAGTAGCCACGTTCGAAAATGCGATTTTAAAAATTTTCTACATGCATAGGCAATACAAACTCAAGGTGAAGAAATAAACTTCTTACAGCACATCAGTATTCACCTAATATATAACATATTACAAACTTGAAAACATAAGTTCAAAAGCGTGTAGTAATTTAAGACTGCTCAAAATAAAAAACTCCTAAGCTGGTCGGCTAAAAGTAGCCATTGGGGTACAACCCAATGTCAACTTCATCAGAAAGCTCTGTGACACCCGCTACCCCGCATACGATAAAAGTAAATAAAGCATGCAAGTTAAATAAAATCTAAAAACTTTAACTTAAAAGGTAGCAAGTACCACATGATCTGAAAACGTTTTAAACATAAAACAACTGCGGAAAAACATTAACATAAACAAAACCCGAAACCCGATGTTACATAATCAGAGCTGGTAACCACTACCGATATTACATCGGAAAACAACTAACATACTAAACATAAACCAAACTATACTATGAGCAAGCGATCTCCTTGGGATCACTCCTCAGCTGGCAGCTCACCATCCTCTGCATAACCAAAGGTACATGCAAAACACAACAACAACAGATAGGGAGTAAGGAACTGTAAGTATAAACATAAACGGTAATAGAGCAGTTAGCAAGATGATCATGCAGCATATAAACATCATAATACAATATACATGTTATAACACATTCCATCATATCACGTTATAAGCATGCTATGCGATGCATAACTACTCCACTACTCCATATGCAATGTGGCCAACAACTCTAACTCTGGAAAGACGATTAGGAGTACATGTCCGATTATCAACGTGGATGATATGCCAGACCATGGGCCATCCCCGAACACTCTCACTAATCCTGATAACGTATAGTGGCTAGTCAGGGTACTCAAGCTTATCCTTTAGGTCACTCCGACAATAGGTAGCTAGCCCATGTCACCTGGAATTTCCCTACCCAATATACCCGCAAGGCCGGGATAACACCCATCGTGACCTCCACTATCGCGATTCATCGTTTGCTTTCCACCCAACATATCAACGTCAACGTATGATGCATGCTATGCTCAACAACATGCAAACACATGTCCAACCATCCATCATCAACACTATTACATGTCTATCAACTTTGACCAACAAGCATCAAAGATGATTTAACAACATCAAACTTGACCAATAAGAATCAAGAATGATTTAACCAGCAACATCGGGAACAGTACGTCGTTACCAATAACATCATCGTCTTATTAATCGTTCTCTTTGTTAAGTCTTAACTTAACATTATCTTTATTAAGTATTATACTGAATCTTATTATCTAAACCTCAATTCATATTTTATTAAGATTATAACTTAACCTTAATATTTAAACCACAAGTCATATATTTATTATGATTATAACTTAATCCTAATATTTAAACCTCAAGTCATATATTTATTAAGATTGTAACTTAATCCTAATATCTAAACCTCAATTCATATCTTATTAAGATTATAACTTAATCTTAATATCTAAACCACAAGTCAAATAGTTATTAAAATTATAACTTATTCTTAATATCTAAACCACAATTCATATCTTAATCTTAATATTTAAATCTCAATTCATATCTTATTAAGATTATAACTTAATCTTAATATCTAAACCTCAAATCATATAGTTATAAGATTATAACTTAATCTTAGTATTTAAACCTCAAATCATATAGTTATTAAGATTATAACTTAATCTTAATATCTAAACCACAACTCATATCTTATTAAGATTATAACTTAATCTTAATATTTAAACCCCAAGTCATATATTTATTAAGATTATAACTTAACCTTAATATCTAAACCTCAATTCATATCTTATTAAGATTATAACTTAATCTTAATATCTAAACCACAAGTCAAATAGTTATTAAAATTATAACTTATTCTTAATATCGAAACCATAATTCATATCTTAATCTTAATATTTAAATATCAATTCATATCTTATTAAGATTATAACTTAATCTTAATATCTAAACCTCAAATCATATAGTTATAAGATTATATCTTAATCTTAGTATTTAAACCTCAAACCATATAGTTATTAAGATTATAACTTAATCTTAATATCTAAACCACAATTCATATCTTATTAAGATTATAACTTAATCTTAATATTTAAACCCCAAGTCATATATTTATTAAGATTATAACTTAACCTTAATATCTAAACCTCAATTCATATCTTATTAAGATTATAACTTAATCTTAATATCTAAACCACAAGTCATATAGTTATTAAAATTATAACTTATTCTTAATATCGAAACCACAATTCATATCTTAATCTTAATATTTAAATATCAATTCATATCTTATTAAGATTATAACTTAATCTTAATATCTAAACCTCAAATCATATAGTTATAAGATTATATCTTAATCTTAGTATTTAAACCTCAAACCATATAGTTATTAAGATTATAACTTAATCTTAATATCTAAACCACAACTCATATCTTATTAAAATTATAACTTAATCCTAATATTTAAACCTCAAGTCATATATTTGTTAAGATTATAATTTAATCTTAATATCTAAACCACAATTCATATCTTATTAAGATTATAACTTAATCTTAATATCTAAACCACAATTCATATCTTATTATGATTATAACTTAATCTTAATATTTAAACCTCAAGTTATATATTTATTAAGATTATAACTTAATCTTAATATCTAAACCACAATTTATATCTTATTAAGATTATAACTTAATCTTAATATTTAAACCTCATGTCATATATTTATTAAGATTATAACTTAATATCTAAACCTCAATCCATATCTTCATGTTTATGAACATCAATTGGACTACTCCTAGTTTTAGGCTTAGTGCTAATATCCCTGTGTCTTTTATTAACATAGATTTAACAGCAGTTCCAACACACCAACCCATACAATCATGGCATATCATCATCATCATACACAACATCGTAAACAACATCATAAACGTCATGCCAAGATCATACAAACCATTTAAACAATTAACAACATGTATAAACAACCATAACAACTTCTTACGGCAATTAAGGGATATAGCACACAAATAGGGTCATGGGTTAACCCTCATCTTACTCTACCCTAGAACCTATACGTTATACTAATCCCTTCTTGCAACACCCTTTTCCCGAGTGTCACATTCCCGAACGTTTATAAGGCCAAAAATATTTATTAATGCGGAAAATACGATTTTTCCTTTTCTTTTCTTTTCATAAAGATGTAATGGGATTAGTAAAGGTAATAAATATTACTAATAAGTGAACTTAGGTTCACCATGCATTACTAGGACATACATACAGTATTATAATACAGAAAACAGAAAACAGAAACAGAAATAACAACATTACTATATATACAGACATAAGTCTAATGTATGACTGACATAAGAAAATACAATAAGTACTAGGAGTCATAGCTCCCAAAAGGTACTACAAAAACTGACATAGTCTGGCCGACAACAAAACTAAAACAGCAAAAGAGTCCACCACCGAACTCAAAGGGACTGCGGAACGGAACCATCGTCGCGTCCATCTGTTCAAGCATCAACAGCAAGTACCAGCAGAAAACATACAGATATGGGTGAGATTCCCGTTCATCAACACAACAAAACAACAGTAGCAAAAATGGGACGACTCACCGGGTAACAACGTACCCAACATGCTTACAAAGGTTCTCAGTATAAATCATGTTAAGCAGTCATCAACATAATATCGTGCTAAACATTTAACAGCATAATATAAGGCATTCTTAACAATATAGTGATGTATAACAGTAAATGTAGACATCAATAGCCATGCAATGCAATGCAATGTATATGACTCAATGTCAATGTTACTGGGTACTACTCTGACCCCTACTCCATGGAGCTAACAAAACATTCGGAGAGAGTGAATGGGAGGACATGTTCCGGTTTCTGCTAGCCATGAGCAAGATGCTACAACATTCGTAACGTGCACGTATCTTGCTTTACGGTAACACTCTCGACCAAACATGAAAAGTACGGCATCTAGTAGAGGATATCCGTGTATTGTACGGATTCGCCACGACACAGAAGAATCACCAACTGGTCACATGTCAGCCCTTCCAACCCTGATACCTCCAAAAAGACCATTGAAGATCGTCACCGTAAGATTCGCACCCGCATCAAGGTGTAAGCTCAACTCCTAGGCTCAAGGCCTTACAACTATGCACATCAAATGCCAATGCTTACACAAAGCAGATGCGATAAAGCAATGTCTATCCATTGGATAGACCTCAAGGTTCACTAAGGTTCTCTTCCTTAGAAACTACACACATCTTTGTTTTATAAAACAGTTATCCATCGGATAAAACAATTATCCATCGGATAAATATCTCGTGATTCCTTTGGAATGATCCAGACTGCTTTCAGAATCGTCGACTGTCCCCACAAACCAACACAAGTCTTTTCAGCGTGTTTTGTCCTCACTCACACGCTTTCAAGGAAACTTCCCAGAAGGTCACCCATCCCATAATTACTGTAAGTCAAGCACGCTTAACTATAAAGTACTTATGTTCTAAGCTCCCGAAAAGAAGATAAATCCTGTTGATATGGGTAGTACCAATCAATTCTTATATGCCTTCCCTTAACTATACAGTCCCATACCTGCATAGCCTCAGGATTCCTTCCACTGTACAGTCCCATACCTGCACAGCCTCAGGATCTCTCTCATTCCAGTTATCACAAGACAGAAACAATTGAACGATTAACCTAGATCTGAATCATCGATCCGTCATCGAACTACTGTTTCGAAAACCAAAACGTTTCGTGTTTGTGTTTACGTCTTATAAATTAT
Source organism: Ammopiptanthus mongolicus (assembly GCA_039655645.1). Classification (NCBI taxonomy): domain Eukaryota; kingdom Viridiplantae; phylum Streptophyta; class Magnoliopsida; order Fabales; family Fabaceae; genus Ammopiptanthus; species Ammopiptanthus mongolicus. The sequence goes on from CM077345.1 coordinate 64,589,490, forward strand.
GTCTCAAGTCCTAAGCATTATGAATAAGGATTGAGAATCCTCTTAGATAAGTCTTTAAGCCTTTCTAAGGTATTAATCCCTTGTTTTTCAATTAAGGAAAATAAGTGTTGATTTTACTTAAGTCTTATGAACTCATTGATGTACTAAGTCATCAATGGTATAGTACATGGTCTTGTTCCACCACATACCATACTTAATTAACCCTTGTCTTCAACTCTAAGTTAATTATTTAACTTAGGTTTTTCACGCGTAAAACTTTACGAATGAGTTAGAAAACTCCTTTTGATTTGAAACAACATTTGAACTACTTACTTCACTTCTAGCATTTTCTACAACATGAAATTCGCTTAGCGGAATTACATTCGCTTAACGGAAATGAGGCAGTAATACCTCCTTTGGAACTCCTCTGGATCGCTCGGCGAAACATCCATCGCGTAGCGAAATTTATTGTATTCGCTTAGCGAATATGTATTCGCTTAGCGCAAGTACAGATGGTTACACCTCTTTGGAAACACCTCTGGATCGCTCGGCGAAACAGAATTCGTGTAGCGAAATTTCACTTCATTCACTTAGCGAGTATAATTTCGCTTAGCGAAATGGAGGCGGTTATACCTCCTTTGGAGACTTCTCTGGATCGCTCAGCGAGACTTAATTCGCGCAGCGAAACTCGCTTGGTTGGCTTAGCGAATATGAATTCGCTTAGCGAAAGTGAGGCAGTGATGCCCAACTAAGACTTTTCCCTGTTTTTCGCTTAGCGAAAGTAAATTCGCTTAGCGAAAAGTTGCCTTAAAACAAGACATCAACCTTATGGAACCATTTTGATTCTCTTCATGAAAACACTTCTTTTCTCATTTTGAGTCACTTGATTAGCTAGATGAACTAAGGATAAGGTATAAAACATGTTTCACTTTGGTGAAAGCACTTTGAGATTTAATTCCATTTAAAGTCACTTAGGGTTTTTCTTTGAAAAACACAAGTTATTGAAAACACTTTCTTTACATCAAAACTTGACTTGTCCAAGAACTATTCATATCCTTCCTTTCCTCAAGGTCATGGCTAATAGCCAACTAGGAATCAATGTGAAGTTTTACTTCATCCACCAATCAAAGTATGGCTCACAACACTTACACAATCATGATAACCATAATACACATTACTACATCATAATCAAACATCCAAGTCCATCACACATTATGGTCTCATAATCAACAATAAAAGTCCATACTTGATCTAGTGATCAAAGTAAGTTTTCCAACATACATGAAAATGGTTTTTCATTCAATCATCTCATCATCAACATATGCTAAAGCACACTACAACATGCCAAAGCATAAACTCATCATGACATTCTTGTTCTCCAAGAGAACTTAACAAAACTTAACACATAAAAGTGAACCCAAACTAAAGGGTTTCACCCACACATAATTTAAACAACCATCTTCACCACCACCATCTTGGTGTGATGAGGTTCTTCTCCCCATATCTGTTGAAGAGCAGATTCCCGGATCAAAGTCGATTGATCGGTTTGTGAACCTTCTGATAATTGACACCAACTACAAACAACCAAACAATCAAACATTAAACAACAATCAAACCAAACTCAACAATTCTCACAAAGAGGGTTTCGGCCACCCTAAAGAGAATAAAACTAGGAATTGATCTTGGTTTTCCATTTCATGGATTCAAAGGCATTAGGAAAGCTAAGGATGAAATCAAGTGTTAGAAATCAAAAATTGATGAAAACACTATTCATCATCTTCAAGTAGGGTTCGGCCCTAATGTGCTTTTTGAGCTATGATGAGAGTTGAATCATAAGCTCTAGGGTTTAGATAGAGAATGATGAGGTGAATTCAAAGAAATTGGTCTCACATCAAAATGATTTTTCTACAATTTCCTATGGATTTTCAAAGTTTTGGATCTAAGAAATAATTTTCATGAAAATGGATCTTGATCTTGAAATAAAGAGATATTCAAGAAGCTAAGAGATCATAGAAGTGATCTTACCTTGAAATGATGGAAGTTTGCTCAAGGAATCAAGTGATTCTAACAAGAAATCAAGCTTTTCTCAAGAACAACAATGGTGTTTTCTCTCTAAAGTTGAAGATGGTGTTCTTGACTCTTCAAGAGGGGCTGGGCTGCGTGAATGAGAGGGTGGATGGGCTGATTTCAGCCTTAAACAAGTCACTTAAGGGCAAAAAGGTAATTTGCCAAAAGGGTAAAATGGTAAAAGTGCAAAAGACTAAGGTTAGGGGCATTTTGGTCATTTCGCATCTAGATTTTCCCGATCGCCATGACGACTCTGGCATACTCTCCCAAGTGTCCTGGGATGTTGTGATATCAAGATTATCTGTTGGCGAGTCCCGGTAAATCCATATGTGGCTCCGTTCGTCACCCGATTGAGAATTCCGCCCGAACGAAGGTCAGGAAGTTATTTTTCTGAAATTTTTACGAAATTTAACCAAAACGTAGAGAATCAAATTCTAAGACTTACTGTATCGTTCATGGGTCCATCTGAGGTCTTCTGAGCAGTATAATCATACTGTCAGTGTAAAAATGCAGACTGGACTCCGTTTGAGTTTTTGACTCAAAACTTAATCGTAGCTTCCTACGATATCGTCGAGCATGACTATGGTCTCGGAATATTTTATTTCCATTCCTACGACCTCAAATAAAATAAAGACATTAAAATACTGAAAAATTAGAAAACGTGAAAATCGGGGCGTTACATTCCTACCCCTCTTAAAAGAATTTCGTCCTCGAAATTCCGTGACTTAAAACTAAACCCACTCGATGGCTGAAGATTAAGGAAAGAAATTTTCAACAAAGGAAATTTTTCTTGGTCTTGGTCTCAAAAGAAAGTAAGAACGTATACAAAAGTATTTTACCAATCTGGAATGAATATAGGAATATCCAGTATGCAAAAAGACTCTTCAGTAGGTTCGTGAGTGTAAAAATGCATAGCTAATACATGTTTACATCCATGACTCTAATAAAGTTCCTTCTTTCATAAGAACCTTCCAATAAACTTTGGAATCAAAAGATAAACAGTCTGGCAAAAATCAGACTGGATCACCTTCACCAAAAGTAAAAGTGATTAGACTAAGTTTCATCAAGAAACTTCCAGTATCAAGAAGTTGTTTATGTTATGTTATAACTCAAGAAATAGTAATAACAAAACTTTCAGTGAAATAATACGAAAATGTCCAGACCAATGGACACCATATTACCAATTCACTCAATTGTCTAATACACTAAGGAATATGTAGGAGTGTGAACACAAATGTTCCCTTGAGATCAGGCAGCACTAACACAGGTGAAGTAGTCAACCTTCTCTCTAATCCTAGCAAACTTTCCTCACAGGCTTCAGTCCATTCAAACGCTTTATCCTTCCTTTGAAATCACATGACCCAAAAACTTTACTTCGTCGAGCCAAAACTCACACTTGGACAACTTTGCATACAGCTGTTCCTCCTTCAGAACCTGAAGAATCACACTAAGATATTCAGCGTGTACTTCCTGGTTTCGCGAATAGATGAGTATGTCATCTATGAAGCAACGACAAACTTATCTAGGTATGGACGAAAGATCCTATTCATATAATCCATGAATATAGAGGAGTATTCGTCGTACAAAACGGCATCACAAGATACTCGTAGTGCCCATAGCGTGTTCGAAACGCTGTCTTTGGATATCTTCTGTCTTCACATGAATCTGGTTATAAACCGATCGCAAATCAATCTCGGAGAAAACTGCCGCTCCCCTCAACTGATCCATCAAGTCATTTATCCTCGGAAGATGATACTTGTTCTAAATGGTAACTTTGTTCAACTGGCGCTAATCCACACATAAGCAAGATGTTTCGTCTTTCCTTCTCACCAACAGCACAGGCATTTCCCTACAGCGACACACTGGGTCTAACGAACTGTCTTCCAAATAAGTCCACCAACTGTTCGTTCAAGGTTTCCAACTCAGCAGGTGCCATATGATAAGGTGCCATAGACGCTAGTCCTGCTCTTGGCACAAGATCGATCACAACTCGATGTCTCAAACTGGCGGTACACCTGGTACGTCTTCAAGAAAGACTTCCTGAAACTCGTTAGTAACATGTATTCGTTGAGCTCCTCCTCTCAAAGAAACGTTTTCTTGGTTGGCAATCCAAATCCAGAATTATCCGAATCAGGGAAAACTAAGGTTTTGTTTGCACCGTCTAATAGGATATAGTTACAAGATAACCAATCCATCCCTATGATCAAATCCATTTGCGGAAGAGGCAAACAGATTAAATCAATCAAAAACGTTCTATCTTTAACAGAAATAGAACAGTTCAAACAAACTTTCGCAATTATAACAGGCTTTGTAGAAAGTGCAAAAATTACCAAATCTAAGGGTAAGGAAAGATACAGATAAGGTTCTACCTTCCACGACGATCTGACTATGAATCAAATCTTCCTTTTGAGAAGTCTCAGCATCATCCCCAGTATAAACTCCACTCATTGCCTTAGGCTTCGCTGCTTGCACATCGTTGATAGAATGTCTAGCTTTTGATTGCACACAGTCGCGTGAAGTATGTCCTGGCTTCCCACACTTGAAGCATATGATCCCCTTGATTAAGCATCCTCTGGTGACATGATTGTTCTTGCCACACTTCATGCACTTCTTTGGGGCGCTTCTAGATTGACTAATACTCCCACTGCTTCCTCCTACAGAACGTTGTTGTTGACCTTGCTGTTTTGAATATGGTTTTGATCGAGATCTATCATCACGACCATTGGTGCCTTTATGGAACCTAGTCGGTCCAGAGTGACGTTGCCTTCCTCCATGAGTCTTCATCAGATCTTCGATTACAAAGCATTCACCTACCAACACCGAGAACTCTTTGACCTCAAGAGGTAGCACCTCTCCTCGAATCTCGTCCGTTAAACCTTCTGCGAACTTTGTGCACTTCCACTTCTCATCGGGATGAAGATGGAAATACCTCGAAGATTTCAGCAAGAACTCAAAACGATCAGCATATTCTTTGACAGACATTCCTCCTTGACGCAGCTGCAGGAACTCCATGTCTTTCAACTCGTCGGAAAAGCACTCGTTCTGAAGAACTCTGCGAGTGACAGCTTACAAGAAAGCAAAACATTACTACCCTGTCCAATATCATTCCCCTTCATAAACAATAATGCACAGAGTAACAAACAATCGTTGTCTTCTTCACAGAAACACAACACAGAGAACAAACGATACAAAAGGATAGACCAAAGTCATCATCCTCTCCAACATTGTTTTCTCTCAGAAACAATAACACAGAAAACAATCAGAGAAAACACAACACAAACAAGACAGACCATAACCTACAAACCCCAAAAAGACTCGGCCAGCTCTGATACCAAATAATGCAACACCCTTTTCCCGAGTGTCACATTCCCGAACGTTTATGAGGCCGAAAATATTTATTAATGCGAAAAATACGATTTTTTTTTTCTTTTCTTTTCATAAAGATGTAATGGGATTAGTAAAGGTAATAAATATTAGTAGTAAGTGAACTTAGGTTCACCATGCATTACTAGGACATACATACAGTATTATAATACAGAAAACAGAAAACAGAAACAGAAATAACAACATTACTATATATACAGACATAAGTCTAATGTATGACTGACATAAGAAAATACAATAAGTACTAGGAGTCATAGCTCCCAAAAGGTACTACAAAAATTGATATAGTCTGGCCGACAACAAAACTAAAACAGCAAAAGAGTCCACCACCGAACTCAAAGGGACTGCGGAACGGAACCATCGTCGCGTCCATCTGTTCAAGCAGCAACAGCAAGTACCAGCAGAAAACATACAGATATGGGTGAGATTCCCGTTCATCAACACAACAAAACAGCAGTAGCAAAAACGGGACGACTCACCGGGTAACAACGTACCCAACATGCTTACAAAGGTTCTCAGTATAAATCATGTCAAGCAGTCATCAACATAATATCGTGCTAAACATTTAACAGCATAATATAAGGCATTCTTAACAATATAGTGATGTATAACAGTAAATGTAGACATCAATAGCCATGCAATGCAATGCAATGCATATGACTCAATGTCAATGTCACTGGGTACTACTCTGACCCCTATTCCATGGAGCTAACAAAACATTCGGAGAGAGTGAATGGGAGGACATGTTCCGGTTTCTGCCAGCCATGAGCAAGATGCTACAACATTCGTAACGTACACGTATCTGGCTTTACGGTAACACTCTCGACCAAACATGAAAAGTACGGCATCTAGTAGAGGATATCAGTGTATTGCACGGATTCGCCACGACACAGAAGAATCACCAACTGGTCACATGTCAGCCCTTCCAACCCTGATACCTCCAAAAAGACCATTGAAGATCGTCACCGTAAGATTCGCACCCGCATCAAGGTGTAAGCTCAACTCCTAGGCTCAAGGCCTTACCACTATGCATATGAAATGCCAATGCTTACACAAAGCAGATGCGATAAAGCAATGTCTATCCATTGGATAGACCTCAAGGTTCACTAAGGTTCTCTTCCTTATAATCTACACACATCTTTGTTTTATAAAACAGTTATCTATCGGATAAAACAATTATCCATCGGATAAATATCTCGTGATTCCTTTGGAATGATCCAGACTGCTTTCAGAATCGTCGACTGTCCCCACAAACCAACACAAGTCTTTTCAGCGTGTTTTGTCCTCACTCACACGCTTTCTAGGAAACTTCCCAGAAGGTCACCCATCCCATAATTACTCTAAGTCAAGCACGCTTAACTATAAAGTACTTATGTTCTAAGCTCCCGAAAAGAAGATAAATCCTGTTGATATGGGTAGTACCAATCAATTCTTATATGCCTTCCCTTAACTATACAGTCCCATACCTGCATAGCCTCAGGATTCCTTCCACTGTACAGTACCATACCTGCACAGCCTCAGGATCTCTCTCATTCCAGTTATCACAAGACAAAACAATTGAACGATTAACCTAGATCCGAATCATCGGTCCGTCATCGAACTACTGTTTCGAAAACCAAAACGTTTCGTGTTTGTGTTTACGTCTTATGAATTATGTCTCAAGTCCTAAGCATTATGAATAAGGATTGAGAATCCTCTTAGATAAGTCTTTAAGCCTTTCTAAGGTATTAATCCCTTGTTTTTCAATTAAGAAAAATAAGTGTTGATTTTACTTAAGTCTTATGAACTCATTGATGTACTAAGTCATCAATGGTATAGTACATGGTCTTGTTCCACCACATACCATACTTAATTAACCCTTGTCTTCAACTCTAAGTTAATTATTTAACTTAGGTTTTTCACGCGTAAAACTTTACGATTGAGTTAGAAAACTCCTTTTGATTTGAAACAACATTTGACCTACTTACTTCACTTCTAGCATTTTCTAAAACATAAAATTCGCTTAGCGGAATTACATTCGCTTAGCGGAAATGAGGCAGTAATACCTCCTTTGGAACTCCTCTGGATCGCTCGGCGAAACATCCATCGCGTAGCGAAATTTATTGTATTCGCTTAGCGAATATGTATTCGCTTAGCGCAAGTACAGACGGTTACACCTCTTTGGAAACACCTCTGGATCGCTCGACGAAACAGAATTCGTGTACCGAAATTTCACTTCATTCGCTTAGCGAAATGGAGGCGGTTATACCTCCTTTGGAGACTTCTCTGGATCGCTCAGCGAGACTTAATTCGCGCAGCGAAACTCGCTTGGTTGGCTTAGCGAATATGAATTCGCTTAGCGAAAGTGAGGCAGTGATGCCCAACTAAGACTTTCCCTGTTTTTCGCTTAGCGAAAGTAAATTCGCTTAGCGAAAAGTTGCCTTAAAACAAGACATCAACCTTATGGAACCATTTTGATTCTCTTCATGAAAACACTTCTTTTCTCATTTTGAGTCACTTGATTAGCTAGATGAACTAAGGATAAGGTATAAAACATGTTTCACTTTGGTGAAAGCACTTTGAGATTTAATTCCATTTAAAGTCACTTAGGGTTTTTCTTTGAAAAACACAAGTTATTGAAAACACTTTCTTTACATCAAAACTTGACTTGTCCAAGAACTATTCATATCCTTCCTTTCCTCAAGGTCATGGCTAATAGCCAACTAGGAATCAATGTGAAGTTTTACTTCATCCACCAATCAAAGTATGGCTCACAACACTTACACAGTCATGATAACCATAATACACATTACTACATCATAATCAAACATCCAAGTCCATCACACATTATGGTCTCATAATCAACAATAAAAGTCCATACTTGATCTAGTGATCAAAGTAAGTTTTCCAACATACATGAAAATGGTTTTTCATTCAATCATCTCATCATCAACATATGCTAAAGCACACTACAACATGCTAAAGCATAAACTCATCATGACATTCTTGTTCTCCAAGAGAACTTAACAAAACTTAACACATAAAAGTGAACCCAAACTAAAGGGTTTCACCCACACATAATTTAAACAACCATCTTCACCACCACCATCTTGGTGTGATGAGGTTCTTCTCCCCATACCTGTTGAAGAGCAGATTCCCGGATCAAAGTCGGTTGATCGGTTTGTGAACCTTCTGATAATTGACACCAACTACAAACAACCAAACAATCAAACATTAAACAACAATCAAACCAAACTCAACAATTCTCACAAAGAGGGTTTCGGCCACCCTAAAGAGAATAAAGCTAGGAATTGATCTTGGTTTTCCATTTCATGGATTCAAAGGCATTAGGAAAGCTAAGGATGAAATCAAGTGTTAGAAATCGAAAATTGATGAAAACACTATTCATCATCTTCAAGTAGGGTTCGGCCCTAATGTGCTTTTTGAGCTATGATGAGAGTTGAATCATAAGCTCTAGGGTTTAGATAGAGAATGATGAGGTGAGTTCAAAGAAATTGGTCTCACATCAAAATGATTTTTGTACAATTTCTTATGGATTTTCAAAGTTTTGGATCTAAGAAATAATTTTCATGAAAATGGATCTTGATCTTGAAATAAAGAGATATTCAAGAAGCTAAGAGATCATAGAAGTGATCTTACCTTGAAATGATGGAAGTTTGCTCAAGGAATCAAGTGATTCTAACAAGAAATCAAGCTTTTCTCAAGAACAACAATGGTGTTTTCTCCCTAAAGTTGAAGATGGTGTTCTTGACTATTCAAGAGGGGCTGGGCTGCGTGAATGAGAGGGTGGATGGGCTGATTTCAGCCTTAAACAAGTCACTTAAGGGAAAAAAGGTCATTTGCCAAAAGGGTAAAATGGTAAAAGTGCAAAAGACTAAGGTTAATGGCATTTTGGTCATTTCGCATCTAGATTTTCCCGATCGTCATGACGACTCTGGTGTAACGCCCCGATTTTCACGCTTTCTAATTCTTTAGTATTTTAATGTCTTTATTTTATTCGAGGTCTTAGGAATAGAAATAAAATATTCCGAGACCACAGTCATGCTCGACGATATCGTAGGAAGCTACGATTAAGTTTTGAGTCGAAAACTCAAACGGAGTCCGGTCTGTGTTTTTACACTGACAGTATGATTTTACTGCTCAGAAGACCTTAGATGGACCCGTGAACGAGACAATAAGTCTTAGAATTCGATTATCTACGTTTTAGTTAAATTTCGTAAAAATTTCAGAAAAATCACTTCCTGACCTTCGTTCGGGCGGAATCCTCAATCGGGTGACGAACGGAGCCACATATGGATTTACCGGGACTCGCCAACAGATAATCTTGATATCACATCATCCCAGGACACTTGGGAGAGTATGCCAGAGTCGTCATGACGTTCGGAAATATCTGGACGCAAAATGACCAAAATGCCCCTAACCTTAGTCTTTTACACTTTTACCATTATACCCTTTTGGCAAATGACCTTTTTACCCTTAAGTGAACTTTTAAGAGGCTGAACTCAGCCCCTCACTTCATCATTTTCGCACAGCCCCTCACCCCATAGAGTTCCATAGTTGTTCTTGAGAGAAAACTCCATTTTCACCTAGAAAAGCTTGAGTTTTTGTTGGATTCACTTGATTCCTTGAGCAATCTTTCTTCATTTCAAGGTGAGATCACTTCTATGATCTCTTAGCTTCTTGAATCTTTCTTTATTTCAAGATCAATCTTCATTTTCATGAAAATAATTTCTTAGATCCAAAACTTTGAAAATCCATAGGAAATTGTAGAAAAATCCTTTTGAGGTAAGACCAAGTTCTTTGAACTCACATCATCAATCTCTACCTAAACCTAAGAGCTTATGATTCAACTCTCATCATAGCTCAAAAAGCATTTTTGGCCGAACCCTTTTGGGTGATGATGAATAGTATTTTCATCAAGTTTTGATTTTTAACACTTGATTTCATCCTTAGCTTTCCTAATGCCTTTTGATCCATGAAATGATAAACCAAAACCAATTCCTAACCTCTTTAACCTAGGGTGGCCGAAGCCCTCTTTGTTGTAATAGTTGAGATTGGCTTTGATTTGTGTTTAATGTTGGATTGTTGTGTTGTTATAGTTGTTGACGATTATCAGGAGGTTCACAAACCGATCAACCGACTTTGATCCGAGAATCTGCTCATCAACAGGTATGGGGAGAAGAACCTCATCACACCAAGATGGTGGTAGTGAGAATGGTTGTTTAATTTTATGTGTGGGTGAAACCCTTTAGTTTGGGTTCACTTTTATATGTTAAGTTCTCTTGGAGAACAAGATTGTCATGATGAGTTTATGCTTATGCTTGAGTATGTTGTAGTGTACTTTAGCATATGTTGATGATGAGATGATTGAATGAAAAATCATTTCCATGTATGTTGAAAAACCTACTATGATCACTAGATCAAGTATGGACTTTTATTGTTGATTATGAGACCATAATGTGTGATGGACTTGGATGTTTGATTATGATGTAGTAATGAGTATTATGGTTATCATGGTTGTGTAAGTGTTGTGAGCCATACTTTGATTGGTTGATGAAGTAAAACTTCACCTTGATTCCTAGTTGGCTATTAGCCATGACCTTGAGGAAAAGAAGGATATGAATAGTTCTTGGACAAGTCAAGTTTTGATGTAAAGAAAGTGTTTTCAATAACTTGTGTTTTTCAAAGAAAAGCCCTAAGTGACTTTAAATGGAATTAAATCTCAAAGTGTTTTCACCAAAGTGAAACATGTTTTATACCTTATCCTTAGTTCATCTAGCTAAATCAAGTGACTCAAAATGAGAAAAGAAGTGGTTTCATGAAGAGAATCAAAATGGTTCCCTAAGGTTGATGTCTTGTTTTAAGGCAACTTTTTGCTAAGCGAATTTACTTTCGCTAAGCGAAAACAGGGAAAAGTCTAAGTTGGGCATCACTGCCTCACTTTCGCTAAGCGAATTCATATTCGCTAAGCTAACCCAACGAGTTTCGCTACGCGAATTACGTCTCGCTGAGTGATCCAGAGAAGTCTCCAAAGGCGGTATAACCTCCTCCATTTCGCTAAGCGAAATTATTCTCGCTAAGCGAATAAAGTGAAGTTTCGCTACACGAATTCTGTTTCGCCGAGCGATCCAGAGGTGTTTCCAAAGAGGTGTAACCGTCTGAACTTGCACTAAGCGAATTCATATTCGCTAAGCGAATCAAATACATTTCGCTACGCGATTTGTGTCTCGCCGAGTGAACCAGAGGAGCTCCAAAAGAGGCATTCTTGTTTCAATTTCGCTAAGCGAATGTAATTTCGCTAAGCGAATTCCATGTTCAGAAAATGCTAAAAATAAGAGTAAGTAAGTGTTTTAAAAATTGTTTCAAATCAAATGAGTTTTCAATTGAGAAGTTGTTCTGTTTTACAAACATGTTGGGTTTTGAAACAGTAGTTCGATGACGGACCGGTGATTCGGATCCCGATCAGTCGTTCAATTGTTTCAGTCTTGTGATGACTCGATCTCGGAGGAATCACGAGATTTATCCGGTGGATAAAGGTTTTGTTTTCAAAAAGACACGTATAGTTCCTAAGGAAGAGAACCGTAGTAGACTTCGAGGTTTATCCGGGGGATAGACATTGCTTGATCGCATCTGTTTTGTGTAAGCATTGGCATTTCATTTGCATAGTCGTATGGCCTTGAGCCTAGGAGTTGAGCTTACACCTTGATGCGGATGCGAATCTTACGGTGACGATCTTCAATGGTCTTTTTGGAGGTATCAGGGTTGGAAGGGCTGACATGTGACCAGTTGGTAGCTCTTCTGTGTCGTGGCGAATCCGTGCAATACACTGATATCCTCTACTAGATGCCGTACTTTTCATGTTTGGTTGAGAGTGTTTCCGTAAAAGCCAGATACGTGCACGTTACGAATGTTGTAGCATCTTGCCCAAGGCTGGCGCGCACGGAACATGTCCTCCCATTCACTCTCTCCGAATGTTTTGTTAGCTCCATGGAGTAGGGATCAGAGTAGTACCCAGTAACATTGACATTGAGTCATATACATTGCATTGCATTGCATGGCTATTGGTGTTTACATTATTGTTATACATCGTTGTACTGTTTAAGAACACCTTATTTTATGCTGTTAACTGTTTAACATGATATTATGCTGTCACTGCTTAATATATTTGACATTGAGAATCCTTGTAAGCATGTTGGATACGCTGTTACCCGGTGAGTCATCCCGTTTTTACTATTGCTGTTTTGCTGTGTTGATGAACGGGAATCTCACCCATATCTGTATGTTTTCTGTTGGTACTTGCTGTTGCTGTTTGAACAGATGGACGTGAAGAGGGTTCAGTCCAGTAGTTCCTTTGAGCCGGAGGAGGACTCTTTTTGTGGTTTAGTTTTGTTGTCGGCCAGGCTATGTTTGTTGTTGTAGTACCTTTTGGGAGCTACGACTCCTAGTACTTATTGTATCAGTTATACATTAGACTTATGCCTGTATATAGTAATATTCCTTTTTCTGTTTATGTCCCTGTATTTATTATGCATATTGTTCTAGAAATGTATGGCGAACCTAAGTTCGTTATTAGTATTATTTACCTTTCTTAAATCCCATTGCATCTTGTGAAAAGAAAAAAAAAAAAAAAACCGTATTTTCCGCATTAAGAAATATTTTCGGCATTATAAACGTTCGGGAATGTGACACTCGGGAAAGGGTGTTACATCTGGCATACTCTCCCAAGTGTCCTGGGATGTTGTGATATCAAGATTATCTGTTGGCGAGTCCCGGTAAATCCATATGTGGCTCCGTTCGTCACCCGATTGAGAATTCCGCCCGAACGAAGGTTAGGAAGTTATTTTTCTGAAATTTTTACGAAATTTAACCAAAACGTAGAGAATCAAATTCTAAGACTTACTGTCTCGTTCACGGGTCCATCTGAGGTCTTCTGAGCAGTAAAATCATACTGTCAGTGTAAAAACGCATACCGGACTCCGTTTGAGTTTTTGACTCAAAACTTAATCGTAGCTTCCTACGATATCGTCGAGCATGACTATGGTCTCGGAATATTTTATTTCCATTCCTAATACCTCGAATAAAATAAAGATATTAAAATACTGAAAAATTAGAAAACGTGAAAATCGGGGCGTTACACTTCTCCCCATACCTGGCGTGACGATTCCAACCTATGAGCCAACAAAAGTGAAGTCCATGCGTGACTCCTCCAAACGGGTTCAACAGGTTCAGCGAGCTTTGACCAAGAACAACAAGAAAGGACAAAGGTAGATAATTCCCAAACAAAGAAAGGGAAGAGAATTAACACAATGGTTATGCATATACCTTGATTAGATTCCTGGGAAACTAATCTGCTAGCACCCGTTCACAACACTGGTGCATGAACAACGAAGTCTGGTTTGACAGATACAAAACGGTTCAACATTAACTAAAGGGATTCCAAGAAAGGATGAACAAGTGTTGGTTACCTTACCTCAAAGTAACACTAAGCTAGCAGCTTAACCCCAAACGTCACAGGGATATGTTCTTGACGAAGAACACTCAAACAAGGATTGAGGACGCTCAAGGATTCAATAGGGAACCTAAGAGAAAGATAAAAGATGGTTGTTTCTAACTCTAGGAAAGATGGCTATGAGTTTTAGGTCGAGCAAAAGAGGTATAAAAAGGATTAGAGCGAAACGGGCTAACCGAAGAGCCCAAAACGCATGCTCACTGGTTTGGCTCTAACTTGATCTAAGAGTGTCCGATTTAGGTGTTCTTGATGGCGTTGGAAAGCTAAGTGAATTTTGTACAAAATCATGTTTCACGATCTATTCCTAATTCGGACTCTAACAGGGTCAAAAATATGATATAATTTCAGCATAAAAAAGATAGTTGTTTCTAGATAGGATTTTGTAGGAGATTAAGATAAGATGATCTTATCTATTCAGTGATTGAATCTCTATGACATCTAATTGATCTTATACCAACACAACTACAATTATCATAAATATAGGTATCTTATATTAATATAATTCTATTGTGCATTAATACAAGTGATCCAGTGTTAATATAAACATATATATAATTGATGACATGTAAATAAATATACGATCAAACATTAATTACACATATCATATTAGTCCATACAAGACCACATATAAGCACACGAGATCACAGACTTACATACTAATATAATCAATTATATATTCATATAGATAAGATCTTGTATTAATACATGCAGTATAATTCTTAATTAATAATATAAATATATTTATGCACAATTATCTATTAACACAATCAATCGTATATTAATATAAGTATAATTAATATAAATCATTTACATATCAATAAGAATCAATTACATATTAAATAAATAATAATAATAATAATAATAATAATAATAATAATAAGAATAAGAATAACAACAACAACAACAACATTTTAATATTAAAATGTAAACATACTTATAATCATACAAACATAAGCGTGCATGTTATCACTTAAAATATACACACATAAATATACATTCATATAGATACTTATAAAATGCAGTGACAATGTAAACAAGCAAATTATCAAATATTATACTAATAATAACGATAATAATAATAATAATACATATAATTATAGCAACATATACAAACTCATACGGAAAACAGGGTGTTACAATTCCACCCCCTTATAAAAATTTCGTCCTCGAAATTTCTACAAGCTCGGACTTGGTTGACAGACAACTAGTCCACAACAAATCACTTAACATAAAAGTTAAGTCAAAACAAACACCAAACACTTAATACTCTATACCATCGTCATAGACAATCATATAAGAGTACACAGAAGAAAACACAACAGACACATACCCCGGCCTGAAGGACAGACCAACTCTGATACCACTTAATGTGACACCCGCTACCCCGCATGCGATAAAAGTAAATAAAGCATGCAAGTTAAATAAAATCTAAAAACTTTAACTTAAAAGGTAGCAAGTACCACATGATCCGAAAATGTTTTAAACATAAAACAACTGCGGAAAAACATTAACATAAACAAAATCCGAAACCCGATGTCACATAATCAGAGCTGGTAACCACTACCGATATTATATCGGAAAACAACTAACATACTAAACATAAACCAAACTATACTATGAGCAAGCGATCTCCTTGGGATCACTCCTCAGCTGGCAGCTCACCATCCTCTGCATAACCAAAGGTACATGCAAAACACAACAACAACAGATAGGGAGTAAGGAACTGTACGTATAAACATAAACGGTAATAGAGCAGTTAGCAAGATGATCATGCAGCATATAAACATCATAATACAACATACATGTTATAACACATTCCATCATATCACGTTATAAACATGCTATGCGATGCATAACTACTCCACTATTCCATATGCAATGTGGCCAACAACTCTAACTCTGGAAAGACGATTAGGAGTACATGTCCGGTTATCAACGTGGATGATATGCCAGACCATGGGCCATCCCCGAACACTCTCACAAATCCTGATAACGTATAGTGGCTAGTCAGGGTACTCAAGCTTATCCTTTAGGTCACTCCGACAATAGGTAGCTAGCCCATGTCACCTGGAATTTCCCTACCCAATATACCCGCAAGGCCGGGATAACACCCATCGTGACCTCCACTATCGCGATTCATTGTTTGCTTTCCACCCAACATATCAACGTCAACGTATGATGCATGGTATGCTCAACAACATGCAAACACATGTCCAACCATCCATCATCAACACCATTACATGTCTATCAACTTTGACCAACAAGCATCAGAGATGATTTAACAACATCAAACTTGACCAATAAACATCAAGAATGATTTAACCAGCAACATCGGTAACAGTACGTCGTTACCAATAACATCATCGTCTTATTAATCGTTCTCTTTGTTAAGTCTTAACTTAACATTATCTTTATTAAGTATTATACTTAATCTTATTATCTAAACCTCAATTCATATTTTATTAAGATTTTAAATTAACCTTAATATTTAAACCTCAAGTCACATATTTATTAAGATTATAACTTAATCCTAATATTTAAACCTCAAGTCATATATTTATTAAGATTGTAACTTAATCCTAATATCTAAACCTCAATTCATATCTTATTAAGATTATAACTTAATCTTAATATCTAAACCACAAGTCAAATAGTTATTAAAATTATAACTTTTTCTTAATATCTAAACCACAATTCATATCTTAATCTTAATATTTAAATCTCAATTCATATCTTATTAAGATTATAACTTAATCTTAATATCTAAACCTCAAATCATATAGTTATAAGATTATAACTTAATCTTAGTATTTAAACCTCAAATCATATAGTTATTAAGATTATAACTTAATCTTAATATTTAAACCCCAAGTCATATATTTATTAAGATTATAACTTAACCTTAATATCTAAACCTCAATTCATATCTTATTAAGATTATAACTTAATCTTAATATCTAAACCACAAGTCATATAGTTATTAAAATTATAACTTATTCTTAATATCGAAACCACAATTCATATCTTAATCTTAATATTTAAATATCAATTCATATCTTATTAAGATTATAACTTAATCTTAATATCTAAACCTCAAATCATATAGTTATAAGATTATATCTTAATCTTAGTATTTAAACCTCAAACCATATAGTTATTAAGATTATAACTTAATCTTAATATCTAAACCACAACTCATATCTTATTAAGATTATAACTTAATCCTAATATTTAAACCTCAAGTCATATATTTGTTAAGATTATAATTTAATCTTAATATCTAAACCACAATTCATATCTTATTAAGATTATAACTTAATCTTAATATCTAAACCACAATTCATATCTTATTAAGAGTATAACTTAATCTTAATATTTAAACCTCAAGTTATATATTTATTAAGATTATAACTTAATCTTAATATCTAAACCACAATTTATATCTTATTATGATTATAACTTAATCTTAATATTTAAACCTCAAGTCATATATTTATTAAGATTATAACTTAATATCTAAACCTCAATCCATATCTTCATGTTTATGAACATCAATTGGACTACTCCTAGTTTTAGGCTTAGTGCTAATATCCCTGTGTCTTTTATTAACATAGATTTAACAGCAGTTCCAACACACCAACCCATACAATCATGGCATATCATCATCATCATACACAACATCGTAAACAACATCATAAACGTCATGCCAAGATCATACAAACCATTTAAACAATTAACAACATGTATAAACAACCATAACAACTTCATACGGCAATTAAGGCATATAGCACACAAATAGGGTCATGGGCTAACCCTCATCTTACGCTACCCTAGAACCTATACGTTATACTAATCCCTTCTCCCCATACCTGGCGTGATGATTCCAACCTATGAGCCAACAAGAGTGAAGTCCATGTGTGACTCCTCCAAACGGGTTCAACAGGTTCAGCGAGCTTTGACCAAGAACAACAAGAAAGGACAAAGGTAGTTAATTCCCAAACAAAGAAAGGGAAGGGAATTAACACAATGGTTATGCATATACCTCGATTAGATTCCTAGGGAACTAATCTGCTAGCACCCGTTCACAACACTGGCGCATGAACAACGAAGTCTGGTTTGACAGAGACAAAACGGTTCAATATTAACTAAAGGGATTCCAAGAAAGGATGAACAAGTGTTGGTTACCTTACCTCAAAGTAACACTAAGCTAGCAGCTTAACCCCAAACGCAACAACAAACGTCACAGGGATATGTTCTTGACGAAGAACACTCAAACAAGGATTGAGGACGCTCAAGGATTCAATAGGGAACCTAAGAGAAAGATAAAATATGGCTGTTTCTAACTCTAGGAAAGATGGCTATGAGTTTTAGGTCGAGCAAAAGATGTATAAAAAGGATTAGAGCGAAACGGGCTAACCGAAGAGCCCAAAATGCATGCTCACTGGTTTGGCTCTGTGACACCCTCAAACCCAGTGCCACTTTCGTAACGCAAAACCTTAATGAAACGATAAATAAAATTTCGCTGGTTTTACTTTCGGAAAATATATCTTTTGTGTAAGCAGATTCTGGAAATCGTGACAAAAATTTTTCTCATTAATACATAAACTCACCACTCCGGATAACAGAACTACTCATATGCAATAATTAGAACAAGATATATATATATATACATATATATATATAATGGACAACAAGTCCCTTTACAAAAGAACGAATGATTACTAAACTTTCTAAAAAACTATAAAACTAGGCAGCGGCAGTCTGGAACCATATCTCTAAAACCTATGGCCATCAGTAGCCGTTAACAGACTACCCAAAAACCACTGCCTCAAAAAAAAGGGTCTACACCCTAAGCTGGTCCGACTAATGGAAACCATTGGACAATCCCCCGGAGGGAAGTCCAATGCTGGAACCAGAGGAAGAACTCTGGGAACCTACATTCCCATTCCCCTGTGGATGGGGATCGGAAGCATCCGAAGAATGATCCTCCGGGTCTTCCTGAGGATCCTCCTCAGGGTCTTCCTCCTCCTCCTCCACATCCTCCACGACGTGCTCGCCCGCTACCAAAACAAAAGGCGGGGGAGGCGTCTGGGGTAGCTGTGGCTGCGGGGACTGTGCAGCGGGGGCGACCGACTCGATCACACCCTGCTCCATAAGGGCCTGCAGCATCAGCCCGATGGGAGGGAGAGGCACCTGGATGGTCTCCACTGTCCGAGTACTCTTCCGCGGTCCCGTCTCCGTCGTTCCGCTTACGGTGCAAACTGGTCCAGTATACGCCGCACTTTCCACCCCTGGGTGGATAACCCACGCGGCTGGGTCTATCCTTCGATCAAACGCTAGGACGCGCATCCCGGAGTGCGCTAGGTGATCCGGCTCTGGCTCCATCTGTAAACACGATACAATATATCCAAGGACAACCCGTCCAAAAACATGCAAGGGTGAGAAACCAATATATGAATCCATAAACAACAACTATATGCCCAATCCACACAACAGACTCAAATCATCATATAACATGGCATATATCATTAAATACAAAAGGCAGTAAATGCACAAGGGTTTCGTACCCCACAATCAACGTTATCTCCTAAACATATGCATGGCACTTCCATATATCTCAATATTCACACTAGATTACTAGATTTCCGGAAATCCCATCACCATTCGAAATGAGCTGATCAGGCTCCAATATTTGGCCCAAAAACGAGTACTTTGAATCCCATGACACTACGCGATTCTCACATGGGGGCGCAATCAGAAGTACTCCACAAGAAAACGGTCATACTGCATTGTCCAACTCAAGGCACAATACGTTCCCAGAACACGTATGACACCATTGTCCATCAAGGCACAATGTTATGACAAACAAGTCATCTCAGGTTCTCCCTGTTTATCAAGGTCCCCCGTATCACGGCACGTCTGCCCCGCATTTAATGCATGAGAAACCTATCTAGTTTCCGATAATGGATCTTTGTCGCATCAATATTTCCTCGTTGTAGCATCAACGCTAACAACCACCATAATGTCTTAGACTCTTTAAGCCTCAAAACATATTTTCTCAAAACAGGACACTTAGCCCAAAAACAACTTAAATCCCAACACCCCTAACCGATGCACCAGTCAAGGACGTTGGATTCAAGATCATAAAAACATCCTCAAGCTTACAGGACCACAAAGATTGTCCCTAAGCCGACAGGACCATAACTAACACGGATCCTTGATCCACGTGTTCTGCAGAACCCTAGAACCCCGACGTCTCGGTTTCTAGTTTCTAAGCTTTAAGCTTTAAAACCACTTTCCTTGAAAACTCGAAAACCAAAAACCCAAAATCTCCGATACTTACACAAAGTCATCAGGATCGGTTTTCCATAAAACAAAACTTGGTCCAGAGACCATTTCTTTTTCTTTCGTTGTTTTTCGGTAAAATACGAACTTAAAACAAAACTTGCACAAACTCATTTTTCTTGAATAAACTCAGTATGACTTCGGAAACCACAGTACTCAAAAGGGTTTTCTTATCAAATTAAGACATAGTGAAGGTTTCTAATGCCCTATTTACTTTTAAACTTCACTTTTCCTTATCAAAACACATATCAGACTTTTAAAGCTTTTAAGTTACACGATGTCGGATCCTAATCAAAATTAGGTCCTCTAATGCCTAAATCCCACAGCAGGGCACACTATACATCCATATAACCATTTAGCAAGTATAACATGCATTCAACTATATCAGCAGTTACATCAATACATATTCCAATCAACAGCAGTCAATCAAGAAATCAACTAACAATCAGATACAGAGTATTTAAATACAATACAAACACCGATGCAGCACATAGCTGTCGGAAATGGAATTCCTCAGGTTTATCCCCTTACCTCTTGTAGCTTCCAGCTCAACTCGGATCACCCGATCAACTTGTTTCTCGTCCCAACACGCTGCCGATCACTACATACACGTAAAACATATCGGCATTAACTTACAAAACGAAGATTTCTCCTAATGCACCACCCCTAGGGTTCGGCTCTACTACGCTAAAAATAGCTAGGGAGCTCCAAAATTTCTCATTTTCCGGATAACACCCTAACTAAGTGTGACAGCCCTAGATATCAGATCAGATCATCAAAAACCAACCAAAACCCTACCCTACACACATAGGGGGTTTCGGCCCCTACCTAGAAAACATAGCTAGAGGGATTTCTTGGCTCTAAGCTCTTGGATCATACAAGTATGTCATGAACCTAGGCCATAGAAACTGGTTTGGTACAGATACGATTTTCCTACAATTTTTCATGGATTTTCAAAGATTTTAGGGACAAAACCCTAACATCCTTGATCATGAAAATATGAGGAGAGAAAAGAGAGATTGAGAGAGATAGAGTTGAACTACTACCTCCTATGAAGCTTTCCTCCAAGATTGGTGAAGATTACTCCACAAAACTCAAGCTTTCTACCTCCAAAAATGGAGATTTTGAGAAGAAAAGAGAAAGAAGAGAAAGGAAGAGAAAAGAAGAAGATGAGGTGACTTTGGGGGAGGGGGCTGCCGAAAATGAGGGAAAGAAAATGAGAGGATGAGGGTAAAAGTTGTTAGATATTTAGGGTTTATTAGTTTAATAATAGGAAAGGTAAATTGGTAATAAAATTAACCAAGGGCAATTTGGTCAATTCACATCCCGATATTTGGAATCGTCCCGACACTCGTATGAATTCCTCAAATTACTTGATACAATTTTGGTATGAAAAACATCTGATCGTGGGTCTCGAAAAACCCTATGACAGCTCGAATCGTCTCCTCGATCGATTATCGGCCCGAATATAAAATATTATTTATATTTTGGACGTCAGGACACATTTTAGGAAAAAGATAGAGGAATATATTCTAAGACTAATGGTTTCGTTCGTTAGTCCAGATTAGGTCGTGATAGTAGAAAACACTATCATCTGAAAAACGTAGATCGGTTTTCGTTCGAGTTTTCGGCCCAAAACATAACCGAAGGCTCCCATGATTTTATGAAATAAGACTATGATCTTAGTTTTCCCAAAATCATTTTCTAAAACACAGATAAAAATATAAACTCATTAATTGAGTTTATCGTCCTTAGAAAGCATGAAAAATCGGGGTGTTACAGGCTCTAACTTGAGCTAAGAGTGTCCGATTTAGGTGTTCTTGGTGGCGTTGGAAAGCTAAGTGAATTTTGTACAAAATCATGTTTCACGATCTATTCCTAATTCGGACTCTAACAGGGTCAAAAATATATTATAAGTTCAGCATAAAAAAGATAGTTGTTTCTAGATAGGATTTTGTAGGAGATTAAGATAAGATGATCTTATCTATTCAATGATTGAATCTCTATGACATCTAATTGATCTTATACCAACACAACTACAATTATCATAAATATAGGTATCTTATATTAATATAATTCTATTGTGCATTAATACAAGTGATCCAGTGTTAATATAAACATATATATAATTGATGACATGTAAATAAATATACGATCAAACATTAATTACGCATATCATATTAGTCCATACAAGACCACATATAAGCACACGAGATCACAGACTTACATACTAATATAATCAATTATATATTCATATAGATAAGATCATGTATTAATACATGCAGTATAATTCTTAATTAATAATATAAATATATTTATGCACAATTATCTATTAACACAATCAATCGTATATTAATATAAGTATAATTAATATAAATCATTTACATATCAATAAGAATCAATTACATATTAAATAATAATAATAATAATAATAATAATAATAATAATAATAATAATAACAATAACAACAACAACAACAACAACAACATTTTAATATTAAAATGTAAACATACTTATAATCATACAAACATAAGCATGCATGTTATCACTTAAAATATACACACATAAATATACATTCATATAGATACTTATAAAATGCAGTGACAATGTAAACAAACAAATTATCAAATATTATACTAATAATAACGATAATAATAATAATACATATAATTATAGCAACATATACAAACTCATACGGAAAACGGGGTGTTACAAGCTCTGTCATCCGAGTCCTCATGTCTCCGCAGGGACCTATGAACAACATCTGTACATGTGTTCCAAAAACACAACAAGGTGTCCAACATGTACAGGCAAAGGTGAGATAATCATATAATAAGTTTATCATGATAGCCGCACAGGCGACAAACCGCATAAATACAGTTATATGAACAGTTATTTATACAACACAATATAATATCTCAAACATAATCATGAGTTATAATAATGCATGAGACTTCAATATCATCTTTCTAATTCATGTACTTCGGAGATTCCTACTACCCAACATCGAACGATAGGCCGTAGTAACACCCGTAACACAATTGGTCTTATGAGTCGGCCTCTCTATTTAGGTACGAACTCAAATTGTTCCAGGGCACCACGTCATAACCATGTCCTGAATACGCCAGTCTCAGATCGAGTTCATTCGTGTTTGGCAGCCGATTTACCATGGCACGGGGTTGCTATGGCACCGGCCACTTGTGGGATATCGAACACAGAATGCCCCTATAGACCTAGTGGTCTTGACTGATTAAATTCTCAACTACTAGAGTTGTAGTTCGGTTTCAAATGACACGTCTGCCGCTTCATGCATGTACAAAGAAAGTTTTCTATTTTCTTTGCGTTCATTCTTTCAAATGTCGAGACATAAAGTCTACGACTCATTTCAAAAAGGCATTAAGCCCACTAAAATCAAAAAAACAGGACACAAAGTCCGAGTGCTCAATCCACATAACACTAGCCCCGACGTCTCAACCACTAGGTTTGGGTTCGTCTCAAAGGTTCATCATTTTTCTTTTCCTTCAAACTTTCTCAAAACAACTTTGGAAAACAAAATACACTTTTGTTTTCTTGAAATAAAACATTTCCACATTTTCCGGGAAAAACACCTTTCTTGAAAACAAAACCGTTTTCTAAGGTTTCACGCCCTTTTTAAACACTTTACAGAATAAAACACATTTTGCACGACTTTTCACAAAACCACTTTTCAAAAAAACATACATTTCAAAAGAACATACTTTTCAAAAGAACATACATTTCAAAAGAACATACTTTTCAAAAAAAACATACATTTCAAAAGAACATACTTTTCCAAAGAACATACTTTCCAAAAGAACATACTTTTCAAAAGGAAACTTAACTTTTCTTGAAAAGCAACATGTTTTCCAAAAACCACTTTTAATTTCAAAACGCGTTTTTCAAAACTTTGTTTTCAATTCCAAGTCTTTTAACAATTATCGAGACATAGCCAGTCCTATGCTCATCCAGGATATAAATATATGTATAGATATATATATATCAACGGTTCAACATCACAATAAGATATCATCCAAGGCATCCATGCCACAGTTATATCAAATAACCAACTATGCACAACATTTAACATCCAATCAATCCAGGATATAAGTATACATATACATCAAGTCTTAATTCAATCATAACACACTAATCAATCATATATCATGAGGCTACCAAAATCAAAATGAACTACCTCCCTTTACCTCACAAAGGTGTTCACTCCAAACTAGATCGGTTCTCGGTTCCGGCTCCGGTTCCGTTCGCGTCACCTAAAACAATCAAACACAATTCAATTCAAACAACAAAGCAACATCAATCTATAACATCAAAACATAAGTTTTCATCCCCAAGAATGTATAGGGTTCGGCCATGAAAGGATAAAAAGGCTAGGGATCTCATTTGGTTTCAAACTTTTGGATGGTTGGTCCTTAAGCATGATTAAAACTAAATCAAGTCCTATGACCCAAAAATTTGAGACAAAACTCATGGTTCTACACCCTATATGTTTCGGCCATGAAAAGGAGAAATAGGTTCGGAGCTTTGGTTGATGTTTTCCTCTTGGGTTTAGGGTTCAAAGACATCAAATAACCTAGAACAAGTGCTATATAGCCAAAAATTGCAACAAAACCCATCCTTTCATCATGATTAGGATTCGGCCCTCCCATGGAAGAATATGGAGAAAATTTCTTTTGGGTTCATGCTTCTAGCACTCAAAGTACACATCATGATGGGTTCATAGAAATTGGTTTCATGATCATAGGATTTTTCTACCATTTTCTATGGATTTTCAAAGTTCTAGATCTAAACTTGGATATTCATGAATCAAATGATTCAAGAGATGAAATAGAGAGGTTGATAGAGTTAAGATGAGGATCATACCTCCTAGGATCAAAGATTAGTGAAGAAGAAACAAGTTTTCACTCAAAAACTTCAACTTTTGAAGATCAAACTAGGGTTTTTGTGAAGAACTTTTGATGAACACTCAAGAACACTCAAGAGCTCATGAAGAACAAGAGAGAGAAGAGAGAGAAAGAGTGATGGCCGAAATGTCCAAGAGAGAGACAGAGAGAAATATATATATATATATATATATATATATATATATATATATATATATATATATATATATATATATATATATATATATATATATATATATATATATATATATATTGATGTCATGGCAAATTTGTAAATAACCAAAAGGGTAATTTGGTAATTCCTTCATAGACTAGGGGCATTTTGGTCATTTCCCTTATAAATATCTAGATATTTCTAGAAAGGTAATGATGACATGGTGAGTCATAGGGTCAGAATGGTTATTCCATAAATTCTCAAGGGCAAAACGGTCTTTTCATTGAAGGGCAAGTGGTAATTATGAAAAGGGTCAAGGGCATTTTAGTCATTTCACGTCTAGATATTTTCTAAACGTAATCATTACACTGATGAGTCATAGCACACCATGTGACTTCAACCTTATCCGTAGCATGTCACTGAAATCTCGTATTCAGTTCCGTTCTTCACCCAATTTAGGTTTTTGCCCAAGAAAGTCGTATGACGACTTATCTATTTTGAATATTTCCAAAATAACCAATATTGTTGGAAATAAAATATAAAACCTAACTGTTTCATTCACGAGTCAAAATTAGGTCTTGATAATAGGAAAAAGCTACTATCCGTGAAAAACGCAGACCGGGCTTCGTTTGAGCTTTCGCCCGAAACTTAACCATGGCTTCTTTTTGGTTGTTTAGGACATTCCTATCTGGTCAGAATATTTTATTGCCATTTCTAAGGCCTCGAATAAAATATAAGTTCATAAATACTGAATAATTAGGAAAACTTGAAAATCGGGGTGTTACATTACTACCCCTCTAAAAAAAAATTTCGTCCTCGAAATTTCGCGACTCAAAACTTGACAGGGTCCCCTTGATCCCCAGGTTCCACATCTCATCCACCACACCAAAATTTAACAGAACGCCTAACTCTTCTCGTCTGTCCTGCTGACTGGGTGTTCGTAGTTAGAGTAGTACACTTACTCCCAACTAATCTCTCAAAGATCGAAACGTCTTCTTACTCGTCCACTTGAGTTGAGGGCAAACAGTTGGATTTGGTCGCTACTCGGCCCTCGAAGATTAAGGAAGAAATCTTCCGACAAAAGAAATTTTCTTGGTCTTACTCTCACAGGAAAGTATATAGAAGGATTTTATCCCTCGGAAACGAGTACAGGAATATCCAGTATGTAAAAAGATTCTTCAGTAGGTTCGTGAGTGTAAAAATGCATAGCTAATACATGTTTACAACCATGACTCTAATAAAGTCCCTTCTTTCATAAGAATTCTCCAACAAATCAGGGAATCAAAATAAACAGTCTGGCAAAAATCTCGGACTGGATCACAGTTACAGACAATAAAATTGATTCGACTAAGTTTCATCAAGAAACTTTCAGTATCAAGAATTTGTCTGTGGTACTACTCAAGGAATAGTCCTAACAAATCTTTCTATAGAATGACGTGAAAATGTTTAGGCCAAATGTTACTTTTAAACCAATGCACTCAAATGTCTGATACACTGAGGGTTACGCAGGAGTGTGAGTACAAAGGTTCGTCAATAATCATTTCCATCATCTCCGGGTTGCTCAGTACACAAACTCGTCCGTTATATCTCAAGATGTTATCAATTCCCAAGCTGAACTCTGCAGCTTTCTCTTGTCCCAGTAACTCCTTTTTCTCTTGGAGGTACTCATCAGTTGCTTGTTGTCCACGGATCGTCTCCATCAGTCCACTAGATACCTTGATCATTCCCAAGCTAATCTTGTCATTGTTCACTTCCACAGTCAAATCGAGATCACGAAACTGTTCTATCAATTCTAGCTCTTTAACCATCATTGCAAAGATATGCAGGGTCTTCCGACTTAGAGCGTCTGCAACGACATTTGCTTTTCCAGGGTGGTATAGCAAGGTGAAGTCGTAGTCCTTAAGAAACTCCATTTAACGTCTCTGCCTCATGTTAAGTTCCTTCTGATCGAACAGGTATTTCAAACTTTTGTGATCGCTGAAGACGTCGAACTTGGATCCATACAAGTAGTGTCTCCAGATCTTCAGCAGCTAACTCTAGGTCGTGCATCGGGTAATTCCTATCATGAGTCTTTAACTGGCGCGAAGCATACGCTATAACCTTCCGATGTTGCATAAGCACACATCCTAATCCTTGATGTGAAGCATCACAGTACACTTCGTATGGTTCGTCTGGCTTAGGTAGTACTAACACTGGTGAGGTTGTCAAACGTTCCTTCATCGTCTGAAAATTTTCCTCACACATGTCCTTCCTCGTTAGCTGAGTCAACAATGCAACAATCTTCGAAAATCCTTCAATGAACCTTCTGTAGTAACCAGCTAGTCCAACGAAACTGCGGATTTCTATCACAGTCTTGGGTCTCTCCCATAAAAGTACTGCTTCTACTTTTGTAGGATCGACGACAATTCCTGCGTTTGAAATCACGTGTCCCAAGAATTTGACTTCATCCAGCCAAAACTCGCACTTGGGTAGCTTTGCGTACAGCTTTTCCTTGTGAAAGATTTGCAAAACTTGTCGTAGATGTTCCTCATGCTCCTCAGAACTT
Organism: Ammopiptanthus mongolicus; assembly: GCA_039655645.1. Taxonomy (NCBI): domain Eukaryota; kingdom Viridiplantae; phylum Streptophyta; class Magnoliopsida; order Fabales; family Fabaceae; genus Ammopiptanthus; species Ammopiptanthus mongolicus. The sequence goes on from CM077345.1 coordinate 64,617,410, forward strand.
TTCGAGTAGATGAGAATATCGTCGATAAACATGACAACAAACTGATCCAAATACGGACGAAAAATCCGGTTCATGTAGTCCATGAAGATAGCAGGTGCGTTCGTCACTCAGAAAGGCATCACGAGGTACTTGTAGTGACCATAACGCGTCCTGAAAGCAGTCTTAGGTACGTCCTTGTTCTTTACTCTGATCTGGTGATAACCGGATCTCAGATCAATCTTTGAAAAGACAGCGGCTCCCTGAAGTTGATCCATCAAGTCATCTATGCGGAGTAGAGGATACTTGTTCTTGATCGTAATCTTGTTCAGTTGACGGTGATCCACACAGAGTCTTGAACTCTCGTCCTTCTTCTTCACCAACAACCCTGGTGCTCCCCACGGGGACACACTTGGCCTCACAAACCGTTTAGACATCAGATCCTCTAGTTGAGTCTTCAGCTCGGCTAACTCCGTAGGTGACATCCTATATGGAGCTATTAAGATTGGATTGGATCCTGGAACTAAGTCGATCACAAACTCGATGTCCCTCACAGGTGGCAAACCTGGTACATCCTTTGGAAAAACTTCTAGAAAATCTTTCACAACTGGCACATCGCTCAAGACAGTGTCCCTCTCGATTTCTAAACATGATAGAAGCCTGTATCCCTGATCTCCTTCTTTCAAAGAAGCTCTTACTTGGTTGGCAGTTATAAATCCAGAAACCTCAGGGTCAGGAAAAACTAAGGTTCTATGTGCACAGTCTAAAAGGATATGATTGGAAGATAACCAATCCATGCCTAGAATCACATCCAATTGAGTCAAAGGCAAACATATTAAGTCAACAAGGAAGTTCCTATCATGAACAGTAATAGGATAGTTCAAACATCGTACAATCCAAAGAGATAACGAATGCGTTGAACCCGAATCGAATAGTACAGTTAGGAGATTACCAACTATGATGCAACTACCTTGTATGAGATCATAAGATTTGGAAGCATCAACGCCAGTCATGGTATAAACCCTTCCCCTCGCTGTGGGTCTAGCAGTTCGAACATTGTTGACAGTCGGCTTGGTTTTTGGTGTAGGGCACTCCCTCATGAAATGTCCTATCTTCCCGCATCGGAAACATAGAACTCCTTCCAGCTCGCAGTTGTTAGCTTGATGTCCATGTTTCCCACATTTGAAACATCTCCGGATTTGGCCTTGGTTCTGGTCGTTTCCACCCCCTCCACTGTAAGTAGAAGCGACAGAACGATAAGTTTGCTGTTTCTGACCATTCCCTTGAGGTCAGGAATATGGCTTCGTTTGGGATTGCTTCCCTTTCTGGTTTTGGTACTGGTTTGGGTTCTTGGACCTAGGCGGCCCTCCTGCAGGACTCTTGTTCTCCCTTCCTTGTCTGAAGGTACGGATCTCTAGTGGTAACACTGACTCCTTGATCTCGAAGTGCAGACCTCCTTCAAATCTCTCGCATTTCCAGTCCCCATAAAACTGCAGTGGATTAAGAGCAGCAAGATCAGCTCTTTGTTGGTTCTGTTCACTCTGTCGAGCCATTGCAGTTGTCTGTTCAGCAACAGCAGCCGCCATATCAGCCATGGCCTGGATAGCTCGATTGATGTTGTTGTCATCAACATTGTTGTCAGCAGTGCTGCGACCTCCACCACGACCACCTCTAAGATTCATGTTTCCCTACAAGGCAGACCAATCATACCTTAATAAGGAAACATAAATTCGTGTGTTAAGTGCTAGTGTGTCAAGTAATAGTGTTCTAGTGTACTAGTGTACTAGTGTACAAGTGTGTCAACACACATTGCTTCAACATAGAAACAATTCAAACAAGGTTAACACAGAGATCACACAACACAAACATAACAGACTTACTTCCCAAGGGTTCCCGAAAGACTCGACCAGCTCTGATACCACTAATGTAACACCCCCCTCGCGGGTGCTACATACTCGGACTCTAATGCGGAAAATAAATCAAGAAAACAAAACGCTAGTTGCTTTCAGAAAAATACTTTAATTAAGTAGTTATGTTCGAAAACGCGGTTTTGAAAATTTTCTACATGCATGAGCAATGCAAACTCAAGGTGAAGAAATAAACTTCTTACAGCACATTAGTATTCACCTAATATATAACATATTACAAACTTGAAAACATAAGTTCAAAAGCGAGTAGTAATATAAGACTGCTCAAAATAAAAGACTCCTAAGCTGGTTGGCTAAAAGTAGCCATTGGGGTACAACCCAACGTCAACTTTATCAGAACGCTCCGTCATCCGAGTCCTCACATCTCCGCGGGGACCTATGAACAACATCTGCACATGTGTTCCAAAAACACAACAAGGTGTCCAACATGTACAGGCAAAGGTGAGATACTCATATAATAAGTTTATCACGATAGCCGCACAGGTGACAAACAGCATAAATATAGTTATATGAACAGTTATTTATACAACACAATATAATATCTCAAACACAATCATGAGTTATAATAATGCATGAGACTTCAATATCATCTTTCTAATTCATGTACTCCGGAGATTCCTACTACCCAACATCGAGCGATAGGCCGTAGTAACACCCGTAACACAATTGGTCTCATGAGTCAGCCTCTCTATTTAGGTCCGAACTCCAATTGTTCCAGGGTACCACGTCATAACCATATCATGAATACGCCAGTCTCCGATCGAGTTCATTCGTGTTTGGTAGCCAATTTACCACGGCACGGGGTTGCCACGCCACCGGCCACTTATGAGATCTCGAACACAGAATGCCTCTATAGACCTAGTGGTCTTGACTGATTAAATTCTCAACTACTAGAGTTGTAGCTCGGTTTCAAATGGCACGTCTGCCGGTTCATGCATGTACAAAGAAAGTTTTCTGTTTTCTTTGCGTTCATTCTTTCAAATGTCGAGACATAAAGTCCACGACTCGTTTCAAAAAGGCATTAAGCCCACTCAAATAAAAAACACAGGACACGAAGTCCGAGTGCTCAATCCACAAAACACTAGCCCCGACGTCTCGGCCACTAGGTATGGGTTCGTCTCAAAGGTTCATCATTTTTCTTTTCGATCAAACTTTCTCAAAACAACTTTGGAAAACAAAATACACTTTTGTTTTCTTGAAAAAAAACATTTCCACATTTTCCGGGAAAAACACCTTTCTTGAAAACAAAACCGTTTTCTAAGGTTTCACGCCCTTTTTAAACACTTTGCAGAATAAAACACATTTTGCACGACTTTTCACAAAACCACTTTTTAAAAGAACATACATTTCAAAAGAACATACTTTTCAAAAGAACATACTTTTAAAAGAACATACTTTTCAAAAGAACATACATTTCAAAAGAACATACTTTTAAAAGAACATACTTTTCAAAAGAACATACATTTCAAAAGAACATACTTTTCAAAAAGCAACACGTTTTCCAAAAACCACTTTTAATTTCAAAACGCGTTTTTCAAAACTTTGTTTTCGATTCCAAGTCTTTTAACAATTATCGAGACATAGCCAGTCCTATACTCATCCAGGATATATATATATATATATATATATATATATATATAGATATATCAACAGTTCAATATCACAATAAGATATCATCCAAGGCATCCATGCCACAGTTATATCAAATAACCAACTATCCACAACACTTAACATCCAATCAATCCAGGATATAAGTATACATATACATCAAGTCTTAATTCAATCATAACACAGTAGTCAATCATATACCATGAGGTAACCAAAATCAAAATGAACTACCTCCCTTTACCTCACAAAGGTGTTCACTCCAAACTAGATCGGTTCTCGGTTCTCGGTTCCGGCTCCGGTTCCGTTCGCGTCGCCTAAAACAATCAAACACAATTCAATTCAAACAACAAAGCAACATCAATCTATAACATCAAAACATAAGTTTTCTTCCCCAAGATGGTATAGGGTTCGGCCATGAAAGGATAAAAAAGCTAGGGATCTCATTTGGTTCCAAACTTTTGGATGGTTGGTCCTTAAGCATGATTAACACTAAATCAAGTCCTATGATCCAAAAATTTGAGACAAAACTCATGGTTCTACACCCTATATGTTTCGACCATGAAGAGGAGAAATAGGTTAGGAGCTTTGGTTGATGTTTTGCTCTTGGGTTTAGGGTTCAAAGACATCAAGTAAGCTAGAACAAGTGCTATATAGCCAAAAATTGCAACAAAACCCATCCTTTCAGCATGATTAGGATTCGGCCCTCCCAAGGAAGAATCGGGAGAAAATTTCTTTTGGGTTCATGCTTCTAGACACTCAAAGTACACATCATGATGGGTTCATAGAGATTGGTTTCATGATCATAGGATTTTTCGACCATTTTCTATGGATTTTCAAAGTTCTCGATCTAACCTTGGATATTCATGAATCAAATGATTCAAGAGATGAAATAGAGAGGTTGAGAGAGTTAAGATGAGGATCATACCTCCTAGGAAAAAAGATTAGTGAAGAAGAAACAAGTTTTTACTCAAAAACTGCAACTTTTGAAGATCAAATTAGGGTTTTTGTGAAGAACTTTTGATGAACACTCAAGAACACTCAAGAACTCATGAAGAACAAGAGAGAGAAGAGAGAGAAAGAGTGATGGACGAAATGTCCAAGAGAGAGAAAGAGAGAAATATATATATATATATATATTGATGTCATAGCAAACTTGTAAATAACCAAAAGGGTAATTTGGTAATTCCTTCAAAGACTAGGGGCATTTTGGTCATTTCACTTATAAATATCTAGATATTTCTAGAAAGGTAATGATGACATGGTGAGTCACAGGGTCAGAATGGTTATTCCAAAATTCTCAAGGGCAAAACGGTCTTTTCATTGAAGGGCAAGTGGTAATTATGAAAAGGGTCAAGGGCATTTTAGTCATTTCAAGTCCAGATATTTTCTAAACGTAATCATTACACTGATGAGTCACTGATGAGTCATAGCACACCATGTGACTTCAACCTTATCCGTAGCGGGTCACTGAAATTTCGTATTCAATTCCGTTCTTCACCCGATTTAGGTTTTTGCCCAAGAAAGTCGTATGACGACTTATCTATTTTGAATATTTCCAAAATAACAAATATTGTTGGAAATAAAATATAAAACCTAACTGTTTCCTTCACGAGTCAAAATTAGGTCTTGATAGTAGGAAAAAACTACTATCCGTGAAAAACGCAGACCGCGCTCCTTTTGAGCTTTCGTCCGAAACTTAGCCATGGCTTTCTATGGTTGTATAGGACATTCCTATCTGGTCAGCATATTTTATTGCCATTTCTAAGGCCTCGAATAAAATATAAGTTCATAAATACTGAATAATTAGGAAAACTCGAAAATCGGGGTGTTACACGGAGAGTCAAAGGTAGGTTTCGGAGAGTGAAAAGTTTCTGAGTCTGGAACGGTTTCATAGTATGGAATGGTACTATTTATACACACGAGTGGACGGAGCAGTTGGTGTAGAAGACGTGCAGTCGTGCGAACCATAAATAGGAGTTACAATGTTGGTGGAGAAGACGAAGAGATCACATGCAGTTGTCCTCTATCACTTGGTACCATTCCCGCTAAAAGTTGTGCTATCAAGATATAATATCATTTCTCTAGAGATGCTCTATTAAATGTGTGGTCCACCTAAAATAGTTATTAAAGGTCTGTGTCCACTGTTACTCTTCATCACTCTTTCAAACCTGTGTGCGCTTTGAAACTCTCACTCTCGCTCTCTCCCTCTCACCCTCCCTCTCTATGACTGTGAACATTTAATTTTGTCCAGACCAATAAAAAATAAAATAAAAAAATAAATACCAAAAATACCAATATAATAATAATAATGAGTTGGATCTTTGCCCAAATCTTAGAAGGAGGGCTCACTAACTTTTGTTTTTCAAAAAATAAAAATATATAATATAAATTATAAAAATATAATGTTGATGAAGTTTGAAGTTGAAGATCAGTTTGTTAAATTGCAGTTTTATGTGTGATTTACATATATAGATAATGATAATATTTGATTCATGATAACGGCTTTGGTGTGATAGGATTTGAGATTGGAATTCGGTTATTCATATTCTCTATAAATTGAATCATTCTCTATATTGAAAGGGGACCGAAAAAATCCAAATTATAATTCTCAGAGCTTTTGATATTTTTCTCATACCACTTGTTCTTGGCATGTTTTCCCCCTCACTCCATTTTTGTCTGTACCCAACCTCATTTCCATAACCACTTACTCTTCCCTTTCTTTCCACAAACAATCACCACTTCCCTTCATTGTTGCAACGTCTCTCCACCTCATCGCGAACCTCTCTACAGCAACTTCTCCACTGCTGCAAGTCTAGTCTGGAACCACCACATCTAAGCCCTGATAGCAGTGCCATCCTCTGAACCACCAGGTCCAACATCATCCACGCGCGCGAAGCCACTGTGATGCTGCACTGTCTCTCATCCACACCGTGCACCACTCCTAGCCGTGTGTTCCACCTTGGACCAGACGCACTAGCGCTCCATCCAGCTATCACCAACCAGCATTGCCTCCATACATAGTGTACCAGATGCGGTCCGCCCGCTATTCAGCCTCCACGCACTAGCAAGTCCGAACAAAGTCATTCGTTCTCACGTCTGGCCGAGGTACCGTCACCCAATTACCTACTATTGTCGTGACTCTATTGCTAGTTGCTGCCGTTCCCCTTTCCTCTTCGTTGGTAAGGTGAAAAAAGAGGATCCTTCCTTTTTTATTTTTTATTTCAGTATTGCTACCTACACCCCTATAATTGCTATCGCACCACGCCACAGCCTTTTATGTTTTATTATTACAAAAATACCCCCATCCCTATGGGATAGCCCTGGTCTCACACCCCCTCCCCCTCCTTCTTCCTCATCTCCATCACCTCCATAATCTTCTTCTTCATCTCCCTCTCCCTCTCCTTCTCCTCAGTATCTCGCCCTCCCTCTTACCGTTTGTCTGGTCGCACTGGTAAGAAGGCTGTTTTTTTTTTTTCCATGATTCTGTTTATTCCGGAAACTAATTTCCGGAACCATAAATACATATTCCGGCAATTAGTTTCTGGAAGCAATAAATACACACTTTCGGAAATTAGTTGCCGGAATATATATTTATTGGTTCCGAAAACTATAAATACGTATTCCGACAATTAGTTGTCGGAAGCAATAAATACATGCTTTCGGAAATTAGTTGCCGGAATATGTATTTATTGCTTCCGAAACTAAATGCTGGAACATGTATTTATGTTTCTGGAAATTAGTTTCCGGAATATGTTTTTTTAAATGTCTTTTTCCTTAGATACTGTTTTGTTTGCTTTAGATTATGGACGATCTTACAATTATATCTGACGAGCTAGACACACAGACTACCTCAGCGGTGGATTGTTGATGAGCACCTCCTAGCTCAAGGGAAGGAAGCACAAAAAGGAGTAGTCACTAGGAGCAAAGCAAGGAAGCTCCAAGAGGACATGGAGAAGAAGATTAGTTCTTTGTTGGTTCCCATTGGAGGAGAATCTAATGAAGACAAAATTTACCAAATCCTACTCATTAGTGACTAGTCTTTTATTGGGAAATATAATAAATTTGTGAACCTTGTTTTGTATTGTTTGTTCTTTTCAATTTGTAATAATGGTACTTTGATGAATTTTCCTAATTAGAAGCCTATTATTTCTTTTTGGGCACATAGGTTGTGATTAGAAAATTAGGAGGTGTGCATAGTAAAAATGCACAAAGGTATAAATAGGCTTTTCTTCTATTGTAAAAAGGGCTTCAATTCTGAATAGAAATTCATTTGTTTGAGAGCTTAGAAATTCTCTCCTTTGGTTCTTGAAAGAACCCTTGCTATGGATCTCATCAAGGGGCTAACCAAATCCTTTGTGGCGATCACACTTTGATCTTATCATCCATCCTTGGATGTGGCGATCTTCATCTCCATCATCATCTACTTCCTTTCTCCATTTTTGTGAGTTTTGATTTTCTGTTTGTGTTCTTGTTCTTCTTGAATTTGTTGAAAAATTGAAAACCAAATCATGGAAAAGATCCTTCTCTTCAAGATTCTCTATAAGGATCACATCAATTGGTATCAGATTTAGGTTCCTTGGTTCTGTGTTTTTCAAATTTTTTTTTCTGTTGTTTGCATCGGGTTCGTTGCGTTTGATTGGTGCCTTTTTTTTTTCGGTTTCGTGTTGAGTGCGTTGATTGCTATTGCAATTAGCAGGAATTCGCACAATTCCATTTGTCTGTTGCTCTATTGTTCAGTTTGTACAAAACAAATTCAGATCTGCATTTCTGTTCTTGGAACCAAAAAAGAAAAAGAAAAAACAAAACAAAACTTAAGTTTTGGAATTCGGAATTCTACAATTTGCAACTTGTGTGGATGCATTGTAGCTGTGTGATTCGTTGTTTCCATTGATCTTACTAGTGAAATCGTAAGTTCTGTCTTCTTTTGAGCCATTTTCGAAATTCTGTTTTTCTTGAGTTTTTCCAGTTTGTGCGATTTTCGTTTTTTTTGTGAAGTCTGGATTTATGATGTTAAGTTCTTGAATCGTGAGTTGTTTCTGGTTTGTCTGCATCAAATCCATGTTGTTTGTGATCGAATCGTGATTCTGCACTTTCTGTGTTGGTGTTTCAAAAAAAAAACTCCAGAGATGAAGCTTCAAGTTCATCTTCATTTTCATGATTTGATCTTGTTGAAATGGTATAGTACTTGAGTAATTGTTGATTGCAAGTGATTACTTGTGTGTTTGAAGGTCCATTCCATCATTTAGATTCTGATTTTTGAGCGAAAATTGCAATTATAGTTGCTGCAAAAAAAATTTTGGATTCACCCTGTTCTTCATCATCTCCTTCACAAGAGGAAGTTTGATCCAAAGTGGTTTTGTTGAGATTTGTTTTGGTGTTTAAAAATTCATTTCAAATCCAAATCTGGATTTTCAAAAACCAAAATTGTATAGAAAAAAAAGAGCAATCCAATTCTGCATAGAAAAAGCCATAAAAACAGCTTTTAAAAAAAAGTGATTCTAAAAAAAAAAAAGTACTTATAAAAAAAAAAAAAGGCAAGTATAAAAAAAAAAAGGCACATACCCAGATTTGAGGCTTTGATTCTTCATTCAATTTGCAAATAGTTACCATATTCATTCTTTGGATTGTGAGTTTTAGTATCCTTCCTTCCACAAGTTACATACATACATTTGTTACATATACATATTTGTTACATATGCACATTTGGCTTCCATTGACCACATAGATATCCTTCCTTGTTTTGTCTTTTTCATGCTCTATTTGGTTTAGCTTTTTCTTGTTAGCTTTTCTTGTTTGTCTTTGAAATTCTTTGGTTGTGTCTTAGAGTTTCATTTTGTCATTTTTTTGGCCTCTTGTGTGATAATTTCTTTGTGTGTTTGTCTTAATTGCTTTGGTAGTAACATCAACAACTTGGTGATTGAAATCCACTTGGATCCTTTTAAGAACCTCTAGGAGAGGAATTTAGGGAGTGGAAAAAGGCAAGAGAGATTACATTACACAAAAGCCACAAAGAGTGTAAACACGAGTGAAATTTCAAGAGTGTAAACACTTAGTTGAGTGGTGAGGTCCAAATTTTTTTTTTCCTATACATTGCATTGGTTCTTTGGCATTATGTCAGGTGCTCCACCATCACCAAGAACAGCAGCCCTCATGGCTTATATGACTAATCTTCAAAGAGAAACACAATTGGAGATTAGGAGGGTTAGTGAAGATCTCGGGGAAAGAATTAATTTGGTAGAAAGGAGGGCAAGATCTAGAGATCCTACTCCAACTCATGAGTATGAGGAGGAGGAGGACGAAGATGGGATACCTAGACGAGCAAGGAGGACAAGGAGGCATGTCAGAGGACATAGACATTATGATGGTGAAAATGAAAGGAGGCAGAGGCATCACCATCATGAAGATGAAAATGATAGGCATAGGCATAGGCATCATAGTGATGAGGAGGATAGGAGGCAAAGGTGGGAGGAAGAAAATTGGAAGAAAAAGAAGCTCAACATTCCCAACTTCCAAGGCAAAGGAGATCCGGAATTGTATTTACATTGGGAACTCAAGGTTGAACAAATTTTTAGTTGTCATGACGTAAGGGAGGAAAGGAAAGTAAGTTTGGCTACCTTGGAGTTCACGGATTATGCCTTATTATGGTGGGATCAACAACAAAAAGAGAGAGCTGGGTGTGGAGCAAGGCCTATTGATTCTTGGGAAGACTTGAAAGCTATCATGAGAAGAAGATATGTACCAAGTCATTACCATAGAGAATTACATAACAAGCTCCAAAAGCTCACTCAAGGTGGGAAAAGTGTTGAGGAGTTTTACAAAGAATTGGAGGTTGCAAAAATTAGAGCTAATGTGGAGGAAAGTAGAGAAGTGGCTATAGCAAGATTCATGAATGGCTTGAATTATGAAATAAGGGATGTAGTGGAGTTACAACACCACCTTGATCTTGAGGAGCTAGTTCATCAAGCTACCAAAGTGGAGCAACAATTCAAAAGAAAGAGTTCCTACAAGAGATCCACTTCCAACTACAATTCCAACTACAAGGCTTCAAATTGGAAGGATAAGGATAAGCCAAAGAAGGAGGGATCTTCTTCCTCTAAGCATGATGAAGCCTCGGCCAAACAAGGCCATAAAGGTAAACAAATTTCTAACTCTACTCCTTCTAATTCTAATTCTTCTACTTCTTCCATTAAGTGTTTTAAATGTCTTGGAAGGGGGCACATTGCTTCCCAATGCCCAAATAAAAGAGCTTTGGTCATCAAAGATGGTTGTATGGTGACCGAAAGTGAGAAAGAAAGTTCTACCTCCTCTTCTAGTTCTTCTAGTAGGAGTGAGGAAGAAGTTGAAGATCAACCCCTCCAAGGGGATTTGCTTATGGTGAGGAGATTACTAGGAGTGCACCTTAAGGTAGATGACTCCTCCCAAAGAGAAAATATTTTTCACACTAGGTGTCTAGTTAATGGGAAATTATGTTGTTTGATAATTGATGGTGGTAGTTGTACTAATGTAGCTAGCACTAGATTAGTTACAAAACTCAACCTACCCACTATTTCCCATCCTAGGCCCTACAAACTTCAATGGCTAAGAGAGGATGAAGAAATTGTTGTGAACAAACAAGTGTTGGTGAACTTTAGCATCCACAAGTACAAAGATGAAATTTTGTGTAATGTAGTACCAATGGAAGCCGGTCACATTTTGCTTGGTAGACCATGGCAATTTGATAGGAAAGTCATCCACGATGGCTTGACTAACAAATTTACCTTTGTTCACAACAATCTCAAAATTACTGTATCACCTCTTAGTCCACAGGAAGTATGTGAAGATCAAATAGCTCTTAGGCTCAAAAGAGAGAAAGAAAAGCTACAAATGAGTGAGAAAATGAGTGGAGAAAGTAGCAAAACAATTGAGGGCCGAGAGCAAAAGAATAAAAAGAATAAAAAGAAAGTTGAGGAAAAAGAGGAGAAAGTAGTACAAAATTTATTTTTGAGAGAAAAGAAAGTCAAGAGAGCTTTGACATGTAGGCAACCCCTATATTGTTTGTATTATAATGATTTGTGCTTGTCTACTTCTTCTCTTGAATTGCCAAAATGTATTGAACATCTCTTAAAGGAATTTGAGGATGTGTTCCCAAAGGACATACCTCATGGCCTACCTCCTATAAGGGGTATTGAGCACCAAATGGATCTCATTCCAAGTGCCTCATTACCAAATAGGCCAGCTTATAGAAGTAATCCGGAAGAGACTAAAGAGATTAAAAAACAAGTTCAAAAACTTTTAGAAAAAGGATGGGTAAGGGAGAGTTTGAGTCCTTGTGCTATGCCCGTCATTTTAGTGCCAAAAAAGGATGGCACATGGAGAATGTGTACGGATTGTAGGGCCATTAACAACATCACCATTAAATATAGACATCCAATCCCAAGATTAGATGACATGCTTGATGAGTTACATGGTGCTTGTTATTTTTCCAAAATTGACTTAAAAAGCGGATATCATCAAATTAGGATGAGGGAAGGGGATGAATGGAAAACGGCATTCAAGACCAAATTTGGTCTATATGAATGGTTAGTCATGCCTTTCGGCTTGACAAATGCCCCAAGTACCTTTATGCGTTTGATGAACCATATTTTAAGGCATTTTATTGGAAAATTTGTGGTGGTCTATTTTGATGACATTCTCATATATAGTATGACACTAGAAGATCATGTTAATCATTTGAAAAGTGTCATGGAGGTTTTGAGAAAAGAACACTTGTATGCTAATTTAGAAAAATGTACTTTTTGTAAAAATGAAGTAGTGTTATTAGGATTTGTTGTTAGTTCCCAAGGGGTGAAAGTTGATGACGAAAAGATAAAGGCCATCAAAGATTGGCCCACCCCTAGGAATGTGAGTGAAGTGAGGAGCTTTCATAGGCTAGCAAGCTTTTATAGAAGGTTTGTTAAAAACTTTAGCACATTAGCTTCTCCTTTGAATGATTTTGTCAATAAAAATGTGGCATTTAAGTGGGGAAAGGAGCAAGAGCAAGCTTTTCAAGAGCTCAAAACTAGATTGACAAATGCTCCTATCCTAGCTTTGCCTAATTTTTCTAAGGCCTTTGAGTTGGAATGTGATGCTTCCAACATTGGCATAGGTGCGGTTTTGTTGCAAGAGGGGCACCCAATTGCTTATTTTAGTGAAAAATTGAGTGGTGCTTCCTTGAATTATTCCACCTATGACAAAGAATTGTATGCCTTGGTTAGGGCCTTACAAACTTGGCAACACTACTTGTTCCCTAAGGAATTTGTGATCCATAGTGATCATGAATCTCTTAAGTATCTTAAAGGCCAAGGAAAATTAAATAAAAGGCATGCCAAGTGGGTAGAATTATTGGAACAATTTCCCTATGTGATTAAACATAAGAAAGGCAAAAGTAATGTAGTTGCGGATGCCTTATCTAGGAGACATGTTTTACTTTCCTCTCTTGAAACTAAGATTCTTGGTTTTGAACATTTGAAAGAATCGTATGCTTGTGATGTTGATTTTGCACATATATATAACTCTTGTGATCATGGTGCATTTAAGGGGCATTATAAGCATGATGGGTTTCTTTTTAAGGGAAGTAGGCTTTGCATTCCTAAATGTTCTATTAGGGAATTGTTGGTGAGAGAAGTGCATGAGGAGGGATTGATGGGCCACTTTGGGGAACATAAGACACTTGAAATGTTGCATGAACACTTTTATTGGCCTAGAATGAAACATGATGTGCATAAAGTATGTTCTAAATGCATTACATGTAGAAAGGCTAAATCTAGGAGCATGCCTCATGGATTATATACCCCGCTCCCTATTCCCTCTACACCTTGGGTGGATGTTTCTATGGATTTTGTGCTAGGTCTCCCAAAGACAAGGAATGGTCGTGACTCCATTTTTGTAGTGGTGGATCGTTTCTCCAAGATGGCACACTTTATTCCATGCCACAAGGTGGATGATGCATGTCACATTGCAAACCTATTCTTCAGGGAAGTGGTAAGGCTACATGGTGTGCCTAGAACCATTATTTCGGATAGGGATCCAAAATTCCTAAGCCACTTTTGGAGGACTTTGTGGGGTAAGCTTGGTACTAAGTTGCTTTTCTCTACTTCTTGTCATCCTCAAACGGATGGACAAACCGAGGTAACAAATAGAACTCTTGGTACTTTGCTTAGATCTCTTCTTAAAAATAATGTAAAGGCTTGGGAAGAATATTTGCCTATGGTTGAATTTGCTTACAATAGGGTTCCACATGGTTCTACTTCCCATTCCCCATTTGAGGTTGTGTATGGTTTTAATCCTTCTCTTCAAGATTCTCTATGAGGATCACATCAATTGTACTGATGCATTCACCACTGATGAGGTAATTTTGAATGGTAAATTAATGATACAAAGTTATGCATGCCTATTATAACCTAAATTTTTATTGATATTTTCAGGTATTTTCTACTCAAGATGATTACTTAAATTGGGCTCGAGATGTTGGGAGAAAGAATGTAATGGTTGTTGTCATTATGAGGTCAAATACCGAGATAGGACGTAGAGGAAGGAAAACATTTGTACTTCTTGGTTGTGAGAGGAGTGGAAAGTATACTCCATACAAGAATTCTTTACCTACAAATTCGACTGGTACTAGGAAATGTGAATGTCCTTTCAAACTAAGAGCGAGGCCTTTGTCGAATGGTGATGGATGGTTTCTTAAGGTGGTGCATGGATTGCACAACGACAACCTAGCCTTAACATTGATGGGTCATCCATATGCCGGTCGACTAAGTAATGAAGAGAAGTCTTTGGTTAGCGATATGACAAAAAATATGGTCAAGACGCGAAGCATATTACTGACTTTAAAAGATCATAATGAGGATAATGCTAGTACTATGAAGCAGATTTATAATGCGTGTCAAGCGTATTGTAGGTCTCAAAAAGGTCCAAGAATTGAAATCCAACATCTAATGAAATTAATGGTACATGATCAGTATGCGTATTATTATAGAAAGTTAGAGGAGTCCAATGAAGTGAGAGATATATTTTGGACACATCCGGATGTCGTAACTGTGTTGAATACTTTTCACATTGTGTTGTTCATTGATAGCACAAACAAAACCAACAAATACTAGTTGCCATTACTTGAGATTCTTCGTGTTACTTCAACGGAGTTTACATTCTCAGTGGCATTTGCTTATTTGGAGTCTGAGCAAGTTGATAACTTAGCTTGGGCACTTGAGTAGTGAAGAGGGCTACTTCAAAAAGATGATGCCACCCCTCATGTGATAGTGACTGACAGAGACATGGCCTTAATGAATGCAGTGCAACTTGATTTCCCTACTTCAGATAATTTATTGTGTTGTTTCCACATTGCTAAGAATGTGAAAGCTAAATGCAAGATGTTAGTTAGTCTGAAGGAGCTTTGGGAACCCGTGATGGATGCATAGGATAGTGTTGTCAGTTTTTCCAACGAGGGTGAGTTTGTGCACTGACTGACTGTGTTTGAAAATGTATGCTCAACTTTCCCTATTTTTTGTGAATATGTGGAAAAAAATGGTTGATTCCAAATAAGGAAAAGTTTTTCACTGCATGGGTTGATCGATTGATGCACTTGGGGTACACAACAACTAATAGGTATGCGTGGGATCATATGTTATTACAGTGTGAAAATAGTTTATGGATTTGAATTTGACATGATCTTTATATTGTTGTTAATAGGGTTGAGTCTGCACATTGGACGTTCAAGAAATTACTTCAGGATAGCATGGGAGACTTGTATACTTGTTGGAGTGTCATGCATAATATGATCACATTGAAACACACAGAAATAAAGGCGTCAATCGAGAGAAGCATAACTATAGTAGAACACAAGCACAATAGTCCATTTTACATCCGCTTGCGGGGCTTCGTATCAAGGAGTGCACTAGGTCCTATACTTGACGAGTACGATCGAGTTAAACATGTTGGTGTTGATAGTTCTATTTGTGGTTGCAAAATAAGAACTACATATGGGCTACCTTGTGCTTGTGAGCTTGCTAGGTATATTGTGATGTATATCTCTATTCCTTTGGTTGTTGGTCATATTCATTGGCAGAAGTTATACTTTGGTGCTCAAGGAGTGAGTGACCCGGTTGTAGAGTTGACATTGGTACCAGCTATGGAAGCATTGGTGAAACAATTTGATGGACTTGATCAAGTAGGAAAAAATGTATTGAGAACTGAAAGTGTATGAACTAGTATTTCCCAATACAAGTTCCATTCGTCCTCCTCATGAAAAGGTAAAAACAAAGGGGGCACCTAAAAAGGGTCATGGGTCTAAGTTAGAGCAATCAACTAGACGTGATCTTTCATACTTTGAGCATGTTGATGCATTGCATTCCGTCCATGATAGAACATCTACTCAGGTTGCCCCACTTGCATCAGGAAATGGGTCAATACGGAAGAGCGGAATGAAGTACTTTGACCAACTCTTTGGAGATTCGTTCATATATTGAGGGCATTGTTGATGTGGGTGCAGATGGTAATTGTGGTTATCATGCCATTGTGGCCTTACTTGGTAAAGGTGAGGACTCTTAGGCTATTATTCGGGATGATTGTAATAGAGAGCTGGTAGAATGACAAGCTAAATATGTAGCTCTATTTGGCAGTCTTGAGCGAGTACAAGATCTAAAAGGATGACTGTTAGTTGACGGGGCGGCAGGTCCGCATAAGTGGATGACATTACCTGACATGGGCTATGTGATAGCGTCTAGATATAACCTACTTCTGATCTTTTTATCCTCACATGGGTGTATGGCATTTTTCCCTCTTAGAGGTCGACCATCGTCATCTCTTTCTAGTCACCGTATCATTAGCATTGCCTTGGTGCATAACTGTCATTTTGTACAGGTATATGATGATGATTCAACATTTTGCAAAGTAGTTTTCAAAATATTTCCCCCCAATTAGAACGAGTTGATTGACTTTGTTTACTGTCATTTATAGGTGTTGTTGAAGCCTAGGTCTTCGATATCTCCCACTGCTGTTCAATGGTCTACTTATAGCAATGATGAATCTCGATCATGGGAAACTACATATATTAGTTGCATGCAAACTTTTGCATCTTTATGTAGACGCGAACGTGAATATGTAAATCTAGCAGATAATTGATTATATGATTGTAGTTCCATCTTATATACATGTATTATTAGCTCTTACTCATTTAATATTGCACAATTATTAAAATAATTCTTGATAAAAGCCATCAGTTATAAAATAATAATATAAATAACCACAATCGTAAGCGTCAAAATATATAATCAACGGAATCCTAAGAGTCAAAATGCATCACCAATTGATTTCCTAAGCGTCAAAATACATCAGAAACTAAATCATATGCTATAAATAAACATCACTGAGAAGACCGATCCCTCTTTTTCCTCTGATAAGTTATTCTCCCACTATTCCCCCTACGGGCCAAGGTCAAAGCTTCTCGCGCTAATGAGTAACCATCGGTGCCAGCAATGACTATATGTCTATCAATCATCTCCTGCATAATCTCACTAATCCTCAAGAAAATCACCTGCAAGTAGGAATAACAAATATTACGTTTTAATCAACATAATATATTGGACAATATAGGCATAGAGTACAAATGCATATAAACTGACCACCGAAGGATGATCATCGCTGGATCCAAGTGCAGGTGCCACTACCACAGCAGGAATCTAAACCTCACGTGGTATGATGTAAGGATGCGAAATCCTATGATACAACTGCATGTAACCATCTACGCACTCTGTCGGATATGTCGCCTGAGGTCCTCTAGCAGCGCGCGAAACCACATGAGCTATGAAATGCACCCACCACTCGTCCATCTCAACTGGAGTAGTGACCACACCTATAATCTGGCATGGTGATCGTGGTATGCCCTGTGCATGTCCAAATTGTCGCAAAACCCCCTCCGACAAGTGTCCATGCATGAGGGTACCCCATCTGATGTACCCTAAAAACAAGTTGATATCCTCAAATAGCCGATGTGCTCTATGTCGGCCATAAGGCATCTAGCATACATGGTCCACCAACAAGGAATCTACCTCCCTCCTAATGGGGAGCACAAGACCTGTACCCCGAACAGGTGTCCATCAAAGGGCTCGGGGTAGATCCTCATTGTATCCTATGGTCTCCTCCTTAGTGCCGAGGGTGAGAAAATGTTCATATATCCATGCCTATATCAATGTTAATACGTCAATTACTTTTAATTAGAAGTAACTTAATAGCATTACAGATTTTAAACTTTCATACCTGTACAAGCATCACGTAACCCCCAAGTTGTTTGGTGTTATGCACATTAGCATCATTGAGGTGCTCATATATGTAAGTGATGGCAGAAGCACCCCATGCAAAGGTACCACAAGTACCCAAATCTCGAAAACACTCCAAAAATGCAACGTCAACATAAGTTGCACTCTTATCCGCAAAGAGTGTGCAGCCAACCAGATGGAGCAAAAATGCGCTCGCTGCATGATCCCAACGCTGCTCCTTACACAGGTCGTCATAGGTATCCCGCACCCACCTAGAGTGCACATGTGGTCCCCTCGTGGACCGACACTCCTTCACTACATGTAGCCTATCCACCCCTAACAGCTCATGCAAACACTCAATCGCAACATCTTTCTCCATCTTCGGCTTCGTGAAGAAGGCACCTCTAATCGGCAGGTGCAGTATGGAGGACACATCATCTAATGTTATAGTCATCTCTCCAAAGGGTATGTGGAAGCTACTAGTCTCTCAATGCCACCTCTCAGCAAACGTAGACAAAAGTCCCTTGTCTACCATGCTATAGCTGCAGCGTAGCAATGGTGACAACCCAGAGTCCTCCACAAAGGTTTGTACCTCGTCGTTCTGGATGACGAATTCTCTCACCTTCTTCCCATGAGACATAATCTTCAGCTCACCACGATCCTAAATCAATAAAAGTGTTGTTATGTTCAAATTCCATGATTTTATTTAATTAAGAAAATACAAAAATAGAGGTCTCTTACATCATTGATCCACAATCTAGTAGCAACATGATCCGCAAATGACGTAAGGATTGACGTGTCCTCAGGACCTCCCGGAAATGGCTCTGCCGGTGCCGATGCATTAGGATCTCTAGGTAGCTCAGCAGGTGCCGAAGCATTAGGATCTCCAGGTGCATTAGCTTCTACATGTTCTCTGCGTGCAGAAGCTGTGGGTCATCGACGATCGACAGTAGCCCCGGTATGAGCACCTCTGGTTCGTACCATATCTGCAACTCATAA
The DNA here is from genome assembly GCA_039655645.1 of Ammopiptanthus mongolicus. Taxonomy (NCBI): domain Eukaryota; kingdom Viridiplantae; phylum Streptophyta; class Magnoliopsida; order Fabales; family Fabaceae; genus Ammopiptanthus; species Ammopiptanthus mongolicus. The sequence continues at coordinate 64,636,191 of CM077345.1, forward strand.
TTCACCACATAGGGATCCAATTGGCGCAATGAAAACTTGGGAGACTAAAATTGCACAAACATTATATCTGGGGGATCAAAAGTGCAATTAAGCCAATAATTATAATTAATTAATTAATATTTTAATTATAATTTATATTTATTAAAAAATTATATTTCCTGTTAGTTATTTACAAATGCTAGGTAACTAAATATTAAAGAATAAATAACACACGAACATCTAATCCCCCTATCATCGATGAAACGCTGTTGCCGCTTCGTTTGAACAATAAATTCTTCAACCCCATCTATAAAGTATCATTTCAGACCCTTCTTCCCGTATATAACCTATAATACATCCAAGTACGATTCGAATGATAATAATTCGTCTTCTACATGTTAAAAAAATGTAGAAACATTAAATTTTGACAGCACATCAACTTAGATATATCCACTAAATGGTTTACAATCCCTTTCGTTAATTGTTATAGCCTTATCCCATTCAAGAAGAAACTTTTTCAACACTCGATCCTAGTATTAATAACTATTGCTTAATTCACATACCTTATATTTGACGAAATTTCGGCACCATTTACAATACTTGACCACGGTACTGCGATCAAGTTTGCGCCTAAAGAACAAAAGGAAATGTATCGAACTGCAATTGCGTCAAATATAGGGCATTAGAAGTAAGCAATAACTATTATACGAGTGAAGAAAATGCTTTTTCACAAACTGTCCCCTTGGACAATTCTAGGTTCAATACAATGAGCGACATCTCGATGTGAGTACATTAGCTCAATAATATTGAACATCAAACAAGAAGCTAAGGGCTTGTTCAGTTTGTTTCTAGTTTCCTGTTTTCATTTCCTATTTTTATAAATAATTACAACACAAATAATTACAAAATTGTTACATTGTTTTTATTTTGTATTTTATTTTCAAAATTTTGTACAGGAAACAATGAAAACAACTTTTTGTTTGTTTTCACTGTTTCCTATATAAATCTTTGGAGACAGAAATAGAATGAAAACAATTGTGATAGTTTTATAATTATTGGTGTTGTAATTATGTTTGGAATCAGGAAATGAAAATAGGAAACTAGAGACATACAAAACAGGACCTAAGGGATTTGAGCAATTGCATTTGCCCTATGAACTTGAATTTCAAGTATAATAGGGTGAAAGTGTCTCATTTAAACTTTTAGGTTAATATTTGAGCAAAACCATAAGGCCCGTTTGGTTTGTTTCAAATTTATTGTTTTCATTTCCTGATTCCAAACATAATTACAACATAAATAATTGTAAAACTGTCACAATGTTTTCATTGCATTTTTTGTTTCCACAGATTTGTAATTATTTGTGTTGTAATTATTTATAAAAAAATAGAAAATGAAAACAGAAAACTAAACACAAACTAAACAGACCCTAAGGTTTTGCTCAAGTATTAACCTAAAAGTTTAAATAAGAAACTTTCACCCTGTTATACTTGAAATTCAAGTTCATAGGGTAAATACAATTGCTCAAATCCCTTCACTTTATAAACATAAAGTGTATAGAGACTAATAAAATTTACAAACAAACACATAAGTAACTATTCTAAGAAAACTATTCATCTAAAAAACAATTCCAACCGTTAATCAAGGGTTATTAAATTTTCAAATTTTATTCCTTATTTAGCTTTTTTTGTTTCAATTCTTATGAGGCCTAACTCCTATTATTAGTATAAATTAGTGTAATTTGTTATTGAGTTATTTTGTTATTCCATTGCTTTTTATTTCAATTTTAATTATTTAATTTAGTTTAATTTTATTCAACATATTTAAGAAGAAGTATGTTTCTCATTCTAAAGCAACTAAAGCAATTTTAAAGTAACTAAAGCAACATGTCACAACCAACTAAACACAATATTAATAATTTCACACCATCAAGCGTTACCACTGCTTGTGCCACATTACAACAATACATTAATACTTTGTGAACATATTATGCAAATTTCAGCAGCACAATACAGCAATGTCAGAAAACACAAAACACACTCACACAAATTGTTTGTGCAAAAACAAAGACCACAAATGCACAAACAAACAATAATATTTCAGAAACATCATTTGATATTCAGAAATCATTCAATTAGCAAAACCAAATGAATCAAACAGTACCCAACATATTTCAACAGTACCCAGAAAGAACAATATATAAGCAACAACAAATCGAAAATGAATCAAAGAAAAATCGAAATAAAGGACAAGGAACACATACCTTCTTCTATTGGGACCAAAATGCGCAGAGAGGGGTGGACGGAGTAACAAAACGCAGAGAGAGACTGAGGACCAAATGGGGATGAGATACAATAAATAAAAGTTCAAAAATAATACAAAAAAAAAAAACAGAGAAGGAGATTGAGAGAGGAAGCCTCTGAAATACGTGCGGTAGTGGTGTTCACGACAGTGGCAGCATTCACGTAGTGGTGGTGGCCAGAGAACCAAAATGGTGGTGGTGGCATTCGCGGCGAGGGAGAGGAAGGCAGACTAAGATGAGAGAGTGAAAGATTGAGAGTAGGAGAGGAAGGGAAGTAGGGAGTGGTGGCAGTGGTGGCGTTTGCGACGTTCGCAAGGAGGCAGAGAGGGGTTAGGGAAATGTTTCTTATTTTGAGAGAATGAAAGAGTGAGAAATGAGAGGGAGTGGGCTGTCACCCGCGTATTTGTTAATTGATTATCGACGGACAAAGTCGTTAGTAACTCCAAAAGAGGCGTTGCATATCGTAAGGCTAATCATCACTTACCGACGGTCAGTACCGTCGGTAATGAATTTTGTCCATTCCGACGACTTTACCGTCAAAAAATTTACGGTCTTTATTTTGCGCAAATGCTAGCCAAACTTATTGACGGAGTGACCGTCGACCAAGCCATCGTTAAGGAAGATATTCGTTAGCGACGGTCTAGACCGTCGGTAATCAAGAACATAACTCACTGGCCTATTACCACAAGTAAAGCTGTCGGTAACCACGTCATTAGCGACGGCTTTAATGCCGTCAGCAATAAGCAGTTGGTAATGAGGCGAATTCTTACAGTGTATGATGAATTTGCTTGCTTGCTTTCCTATAATGGTTCAGGTTTCAAGACTATCATCCTTAGTAAGGTGAACATGGCTAAGTGCACAAACTTACGGTAATTAGGTTTCTATATGTCTGATATGATAAATATTTCAAGCATTCATCTAAAATTATTGAAATTGTATAATTGCTATGACTTAGAGGAGATTGAAATTGATGCTCCAATTATTGGTGATGGTTCAACTGTAAGTTTCCCTTAGCAACCCATGTCTTTCATTTGGTTTGCATCTTTAACCTTATAAAAAAATGTGTTGGTAATTAATTTTTTAATTCTGTAGGTTCAGTTTGACCAATTTGAATTGGAAGACTACCCAATCGATCCACCGAGCATTAAACATGTGACCCTGTACAGATTCAGACATAGAAAAGTGGAACTTGCTTCTTGTCACTAGCTTACTGAAAGTGTCATTGTCTTTTTAGATATTTTTTCTTTAATAGGTGTTTGTGTCATTTCTTTATAGATGATAAAGTCTCTTTTTGGAATCAGTTATGGGCAGATATGAGAATGTTGATGGCAGTTCTATCGATGGGCTTTTAGTGCAGAAAAGGATGCAAACTAGACTTTGTTAAATTCTAATATATTCATTGGAGTATCTGTTTTTTTTTTTTTTTTTGCATTATCATATCTGTTTTTAAGAACCAAAGTTTGATTATGATCGATTTTATTGATTGCTGAATGCTATTTTTTGAATGTTGAATGCTGCCTTTTTTATATGTTGAATGATGGAAGCTATTTTTTTGAATGTTGAACGATAAATGCTATTTTTTTGATTGTTGAATGATGTTTTTTGATTGCTAAATATTTTTTTTTTATGATTGATGAATGCAGCGATGCAGGGGAATGTGCAAAAAGCAGCGAAAATGGCATTCAAAACAAAGGTGGGGAATAAACAACATTTCTTTAAGAAAACACTATTATAGTTCAAACTAAGATAGTGAAGGAACCTGCTTGAAACACAAGAAGGGGGGTTGAATTGTGTTTTAAACGATTTTAAATTCTTTTCGTAAGCAGATAATGATTTTCGCAAGATTGGACGCTTAAAATGATTAAAAGCAAAGAGAGCTCTTCCAAACTCCAAGTTGGACGCTCACTTAGTTTTGACTAAGACGGAAGACAGCGTAATGAAAGGCAATTCAATCCCAGTTAGTTTGTTAGACAGAAACTAAAGTAAGAGAAGGGAGAGAAAGGAACACAACGATATTATCCTGGTTCACTCTTCACCAAAGAGCTACGTCCAGTCCTCTCTACTTGAGAGCTTTATCCACTATAACAAAAACCTTTTGTTACAAAGTATTCAACACCTCTTCAGGCAGTATTCTCAACCTCTTCAGGTTCTCTAAGTATTCTTTTACAGACAAGCCTCTTCAGGCTCAACCAAACTAAGGTTTTGAAAAAGATTGTTCTACTAACTCACTAAATGTGAGAATTCGAAACTAAAGCTTAGACTCCTAAAAATAGCTCTACACAGAGAGTAATATGAAGGTTAGAATCAGAGTAGCTTTTCTAGCTTTGCAAGCTTGAGATTTTCTCTTTTATCTCTTGAGCTAATATTTTCTTGTATCTCTTGAAGGATTTTGAAATGCTATGTGTTGCTTCACTTGTATTTTTGCTCAAGTTCGGTTTCGTTCTCTGTGTCTTTGCACTTTCAAAAGATGAAGGTATATATAGCCTCTTTTCTTTGAGCAGTCTTCAGTCTTCAACGGATGGAAAAGGATCCGTTCTGATGAGCATTGAATGCATTTGATCCGTTGAGTCTGATAGCTTCTGAAGTTTCTGATCACCAGAATAGACTATCAGGGTGATAGCTAAAAGTGGTGCTGACATATCCTCTGAGTAGAACGAAAGTTGCCTTTTGTTTATCCAAAACAAGAAGGTCAACTTCTTTAGGTGATAGAGACATTCTGGCTTATGCTTTACTTTTGTACGAATCTTACAAAGAATGTTTTGTCCCACGGGTATAAGCCTTTTACAGGGAATAATAAATTCAAATGCTTTTACAAGATATTCGCGCTTGAAATTTAAAAGACATTTATTGGACTAGCTATTACAGAAGGTAACCAAAAGGGTCTTTGGACTCAATGGTTCTATAAATTACCGTCCAGTCGTAAACCAAGAATAGGTGTTGGACGAGATTCAATCAACCCATTTAACTTTAAATAATCAATCAAATAATCAATCAATCCATCTTCTCCCCCTTTTTGTCATCAGACAAAAGAGTGAGAAGCACATCATAGTCAGTTGATTTGAAAACAAAGAGAAGAAAAAGAAAAAAAAATTTGAAGAAGAAGGAGGAGGTTTGGGAATGAAATCTTTGAACATGGCCGCAATTTGCTGAAGGAGCACCGCATTGTTGGCTTCTATGGTCCGTTGGACGAACTCTTGAAACTCAGGAGGAATAACCGAGGCGGAGCTCTCAGCAGTGGCCCGGGTTGCGTCCACACCTCTTTGATCAGGAACTACATTCAGAGCCTGAGAAGGAGATGGAGCATTAGGATGGACCATTGAGAGAGGGACCGGTTGAGACTTGGACTGAGCTGAGTCTGCAACTTGTTCCACTTCGTTATCATGAGTTTCAGAGGAGGGTTCCACATAGATGATTTCGGTGTCCCCAGTCTCTTCAGGAATGACCGGCTTAGGAGGAAGAGTAGGAGGAACAAGAGGAACAACGATAGGTTCGGGTGGACGCAGCACTTCAAGTATGATATCAGCATCATCATACTTGTTTTCACTCCATCTGATAGGAGGCATAGGCAGAACATCTCTAGGATAAAGAGGTATCCCAAAGATATCGTCTATGATCATGAAGTTTGCTTCACGGATTCGATATTGTCTCGGGTAGACGCAAATCTCTGCTTTCTCCTCAACTGATAATCCAGATGATGATGCTTCTTGGGAGCATCTCCAGATGTGATTTTCGCAATAGATCCTAGCATCTGGGTCAAATCTGAATCGAGGATCTTTCTTCCAAATACTTTCGAGAGCCCCAGAGTCATCTCGATGTTTTGTCCAAAACAGGGGATCAAAAGCATTTTTGTAAGGCAGCGTCCATGACTCAAGCCTTTTGCGAAGGTCCTTATCCTTGTTGGGATCTAGGATAGGGAGCCTTGGGCAAGCTCGAGGAGGAACAACTCCTACGCTAGTGCGAGAAGACTTTGACCAAAATCTCTTTGGAAGGTTGTGATGGATCTTAGCTTCTCGAGTCATGTCACACTCCCTCCACACAGCATAGTAAGGAAGAAAGTCCCGGACATCAGAATACTCCTTCCAAGTTGACGGATAGCTTGGAATGAAAGAAAGGTCGGGATCAAGGATGAAGTTACTTAAGCCAAACGTCTTTGCCCTTCTTTCATACTCCGTCTTGTAACCTCTCTTGTCTTCATGACGAAGAACAACGTGCCTCTTTATATTGTAGTGGCACCATTGGAATGCCTTGTCCTTGATAAGGTTGGGATAGACTTTCCTTGGAGGAAACGTCTTCTTCTCAAGGCAAGTAACCAAGGGTCCAAGGGCAGTGTATGTTTCAGAGGGCAGAGGCTTAGTTGAAGTGTATGGGATAGGGTGATAGCCAAGTTTAGGTGGTGAGGTGGATGATGTAGAGGGTTGTTCAAATTCATACTTGGGGTAATGGAAGAGGGCTTTTGGGGTGAGGTTCAGTAGTGGGGGGTGTGTGTTTAAGGAATAGAACAGGAAATTTGCGTTTGACCTCAGCCCAAATTGAGCATTTGTTGTTGTAGTCTACTCCAGGGAGGCGTCTATATATGGGAAAGATCCGTCTGGGGTAGGGAGCACCATAGGGTTGGAAGGGGTGATCTCCCCAGGCTGTGAACCAGTCTTCGGGTTCATTTGGTGAGGCTAGAGTTTGAGTTTGTGGTAGGTTAGTGGGTGAGAGTGGTAGGGAAGGTTCAAAGGTTAAGTCTTCTATCTCAGACGATTGGACGACAGGAGAAATAATAACTGAACTGGAGATAGGTTCAGTATTACCTTTCGTCTTTTCTCGAGATGACCTTGCCCTTGTTGACGAAGGTTTAGGCAGAGGTGCAGCAGATGAGATTTCCAATCTTGGCCCTTTAACTACCCTGGAGATGGGTAGATTGTCCTCTTCATCCTCATCAGTGGGAGCTAGAACCAGCTTCCTTTTTCTTGAAGGTTGGACGATGAGCTTTGGATGAGACGAAGAAGTCTTAGCTATTGGACGAGCTCGTTCAGCAGAGCGTCCAGCAGTGACACATTGTTCAGACGCTTTCTCTGAGCCTTGCGTCTGAGCTCCTTTTTGTTTTCCTTCAAGTTTGGACTTTTTAAAGCAGTCCAACTGCATCATTACCAAACTTTGCCTGCTAAACTCAGGCTGATGCACACGTTCAATGCCATGAACTCCGTAGTATTTGAACTTTCTTTCTGGAGCCAAGTTCTTTAGGTCGTCGTAAACCATATGCTTCTCAAATATTTTGGAGAGAAGAGCGCCATAGATGAGTGCAGTGTTCTTCCCAGAGCCTTCAATGGCATATTTGAAGAAGGAAAAGAGTAGGTGGGGAAGGTTTATTTGCCTTTCAAGAATCAAATGAACCAGACAAAATTGATGAGCCTTTGAAACATTATCCTTTGACCCAACCTTATGAAGGATAGCCTTGTTCAAGATTTGGTGAAGAACCCTAGCCTTGTCAGTCATTTTTGAGGCTATGAGTTTGTCACCTGAGTTCTTCAACAGACAATCTCTGATGGTGGAAGCATCACCAATCTCTTCTTCCCAGTCATCTTCAACAGTTATGCCTGATTGAGCGCACCCAATTGCATTAGAGATAGTTGCTTCAGATACTATTACTTCAGTGTCAAGCACTTTGTTGCGAGTCTCCCTTGCAGAGACAATGGGGTTAGTCCAAAACTCCCTGACTAGAGCAGGGTAGATTACCGGAGAACCTTCAAAGTAGCTTGACCATCCAGCAGCATGGATGTTAGAGAAGATGTCAATCCCATTATCAGCCAGGAATTGTAGGTTAAACTTGTACTCGATCATGACACCAGCAGTCTGAGCATTAAAGGTTTTTCCTTTACCCTTAGAGCCAGCAGCAGAAGAGGTTGCCATAGTTTCAGAGAGGATGTTTAAAGAAAAAGGTTTTTCAGAAAGGGTTTTCCTTTTCGAAGATGCAAGAAGAAAGGTTAAAGCTTTTTGTAAAGGTTTGATTTTTATCAAAACTTAGGTTTTAAAAGGAAGAAGAAAAGAGAGCGAAAACCTTTCGTATTTTCAAAGAGAGAGAGAGAAAGAGAGCGAAACGACGTGCATTAAATGTCTGACACACGTTCAGACTTTGAAACCGTAAAAAGCATTTTTGGGAAATAAAGAAGACAAAGAACTGACTCAGTTAAGGGAATGAAGGATAATATTTCATTCGACAAAGATTGAGTTTCATTAATGCATTAGACGAGCATTCAGAAAGTACACTGGACGAGCATGTATTGGACGTAATGCAAATATTGGACGCATGCATTGGACTTTCAGTCAATCAATGAAATGCATGTTCAGATATTTTCTTATAAATATAAACCTATCCTCGGCTAATGGTTTAGTGAAGATATCTGCCCATTGATGGTCAGTATCAACAAATTGAATATCTATTGTTCCTTTTTGCACATAGTACCTAATGAAATGATGTTTTATTTCTATATGCTTTGCTCTAGAATGCAGTATGGGGTTCTTTGACAAATTAATAGCAGCAGTGTTATCACACATGATAGGGATGTTGCTTACAAACACGTTGTAGTCTTCCAACTGATGCTTGATCCAAAGCAGTTGTGAACAGCAACTGGTTGCAGCAATGTACTCAGCTTCAGCAGTTGATAGAGCAATTGTGCTTTGCCTTTTGCTTGACCATGAGACAAGATTAGCACCAATGAAGTGACACCCTCCACTTGTGCTTTTCCTTTCTATTCTATCTCCAGCATAGTCAGCATCACAGAATCCAACTAATCTGTATTCATCAATTTTCTTATACAAAAGACCCAGATTAGTAGAACCTTTTAGGTATCTAAAGATTCTTTTTACTGCTGAGAGATGAGACTCTCTTGGATCAGATTGAAAACGAGCACATAAGCAAACACTAAACATGATATCAGGTCTGGACGCAGTTAGATATAAGAGGGAACCAATCATACCTCTATATACCTTTTGGTCTACCTTTTTATCTTTATCATCTTTGTTTAGCACGGACGTTGGATGCATTGGTGTATTCATAGGTTTACAATCGTCCAACTTGAAGCGTTTTAGAAGCTCCTTTGTGTACTTCGTCTGATGAATGTACACTCCATCTGATGTTTGCTTTACTTGAAGTCCGAGGAAGAATTTTAGTTCTCCCATCATGCTCATTTCAAACTCCCTTTGCATTAATTTAGAAAACTCTTGGCAAAGAGATTCATCAGTTGCACCAAATATTATATCATCAACGTAAATTTGAGCAATAATAAATTCCTTTTTATTTACTTTTCTAAAAAGAGTTGTGTCCACTTTTCCTCTCGAGAAGCCATTCTCCATTAGGAAAGAGCTGAGTCTCTCATACCAAGCTCTAGGAGCTTGCTTGAGTCCATATAAAGCTTTTTTAAGCTTATATACATGCTCAGGACGATTCTGATCTTCAAAACCGGGTGGTTGGAGAACATATACTTCTTCATTAATTACACCATTTAGGAATGCACTTTTTGCATCCATTTGGTAAAGCATGACGTTATGATGTGCAGCATATGAAAGTAAGATGCGTATAGCTTCTAATCTAGCTATTGGAGCAAAGGTTTCAGTATAATCAATACCTTCCTCTTGTGAGTAGCCTTGGGCAACTAGCCTTGCTTTATTCCTTACCACCTTGCCATCCTCGTCCAGCTTGTTGCGATAGACCCACTTGGTTCCAATTACAGACTTATCCTTAGGCAGGGAGACCAGCGTCCAAACGTCACTACGTCGAAACTGGTTGAGCTCCTCTTGCATAGCGAGGATCCAGCAATCGTCCAATAAGGCTTCGTCCACAGACTTTGGTTCCATCTCAGAGATGAAGGCTGAGTCAGCTTGCTCTCTGAAAGTTGACCTTGTCCGGACGCTATCATTAGGTTTGCCAATGATTTGATCCTCGGGATGATAAGTTCTGAATTGCCACGAACGAGGGGTATTTACAGCTTGCTGAGACGATGATGCGTCCTTCGTAGCGTCTGATGCCTCGTCTTTGTTGGTTGTTGGACGAGCATCTGAATCATTCAGATTCATATCTGCAAAAGAATCATCTAGCTCTGATAATCTCTTATCAGGCTATTTGTCATCAAATTTAACATGAATGGATTCTTCAACAATCAAAGTTCTAGAGTTATAGACTCTAAAAGCTTTAGACGTTTCAGAGTATCCTAACAATATTCCATTATCTACTTTGGCATCAAACTTTCCTAGTTGATCCTTAGTATTTAAAATAAAACATTGACATCCAAAGGGGTGGAAATAAGAAATGTTGGGTTTACGTCCTTTCCACAATTCATAAGGAGTCTTATTCAAGATTGGTCTTATGTATATTCTGTTTTGAATATAGCAGGCAGTGTTTACAGCTTCAGCCCAGAAGTGCTTAGGGACAGATTATCACTGAGCATTGCCCTAGCCATCTCTTGAAGAGATCGGTTCTTCCTCTCAACAACACCATTTTGTTGTGGAGTTCTAGGGGCAGAGAAATTGTGATGAATACCACTTTCATCACAGAACCTTTGAAAGAGCTCATTTTCAAATTCGCCTCCATGATCACTTCTGATCGAGCTGATGAATACGCCTTTTTCATTCTGAACTCGCTTACAGAATATAGAAAAGACCTTGATAGACTCATCCTTGTGAGCAAGGAACTTAACCCATGTCCATCTAGTATAGTCATCTACTATGACAAGTCCATATTTCTTACCACTGACAGAGGCCGTCCTTGTTGGACCAAACAAATCAATATGCAACAATTCCAGTGGTCTAGAAGTACTAACAATGTTTTTGGACTCAAACGAGTTCTTAACTTGTTTTCCTTTTTGACATGCGTCACAGAGAGCGTCTGATCTAAACACAATCTTTGGTAAGCCTCTTACAAGGTTATGCTTGTTTAGTTTAGAGATTAATCTCATACTAGCATGACCAAGTCTTTTGTGCCAGATCCACCGCTCATCTTCCACAAACACTAGACAAGATACACTTTGAGTCGAAAGTTCCCCCAAATTAATCTTGTACAGATTATTTTGCCTTTTGGCAGTGAATAAGATGGTCCCATCAGGGTTCTTGACCATACATTCACCTTTATTGAAGGAAACAACAGACCCACTGTCACATAATTGACTTATGCTAAGCAAGTTGTGTTTTAATCCTTCAACCAGAAGAACATTATCAATAGAGGGAAGAGGATGCTTACCAATCTTACCTATTCCTACTATCTTACCCTTCTGGTTGCCTCCAAAGGTGACCCATCCACTAGACTTCTCACGGATTTCTTGGAACATACACCTTTCTCCCGTCATGTGACGTGAGCAACCACTGTCCAAGTACCAGGACTGGGGTCTTTTTTGTGTTGCTAAGCAGATCTGCAATAGGTATTATCATACTCTTAGGTACCCAGATAAACTTGGGTCCTTTTGGGTTAGTTGGTGGTCTTCGACCATGCATTTTGTTTTTGTTTTTGTAAGTGCATTTTGAAGAGGTGTGACCACTCTTCCCACAAATCTTGCAGTAAGTTCTGGATGCATGCAATTTATTTTCTTTTTGCTTTCCGTAGGAATGAAAAGCCTTGTGATTTTTGTTGGACCCTGATATTTTCTGAGACACAGTTTGTTTCTTAGAGTCATAGCCTAGGCCAGACTTATCATGAGGTGATCTAGTGTACCTCAATATCAGGTCTAGCTTCTCTGATCCTCCAACAAGCTTAGTTATGCTTTTGGTGAGATCAGATACCTCTTGTTTTAGTCTAGTTACCTCATGAGGTTCACTGGACTCAGAGGTGAGTTTGTCAGTTAGACTGACATTCTCAGCTTTAAGCTTATTATTCTCTTCAACAAGCTGCTTATTTAGTTTGTTGGATTCTTCCAACTCCTTATTTACTTTTGACAATTTTCTCTTAAGCACGATGTATTGATGATGAAATATAGAAGAATCATTTAGCAGTTCATCATATGCTTCTTGAAGAGAGTCAGAAACGGATACCTCGTCATCTTCTGATTCAGCGTCCGAAGAGCTTTTGGCCATCAGGCAGAGATTTGAGGTAGACGAGCTCCTTGGTCTGAACAGATGTTCCAGAGCATCCAGCTTCTCCTTAGCTGTTTGGAGTTGCGAGACCATGTCCAGTCTTGGACGATCAAGGGCGTTGACAAGATACCAGTTAGCATAGGCATTCTGAGAACATCGTCTGATATCATCACTCGTCCAGTCTGTTTCATGTTTGGACGATGTTGAACCGTCCTCAAGGGTAATCGTTGGACGATAATCTCCGTTTGTGAAGATGTCCCACAGCTCATAATTTTGAGCTTGGACGGATAATTGGAACATTGATTTCCAATAAGTATAGTCTGTTCCCTTGAAGATGGGTGGAACATTCACATTCCATCCTCTTCCAGAGGTAGACTCCTGACTTCTTTCTCTGGGAACAACAAATTGTTTATCGTCCGAAGAGTCTTCATCTTGCTTGTTGGACCATAGGCATAGATTAGCCTCTTCATTTGTTTCTTCTTCTTCTTCTTCAGAAGAGTTCAAGTCCTCCCAAGTTGCCATGCAGTTCTTTTTCTTCTTTTTGAAGAACTTCTTCTTGTCCTTTAGCGTAGGGCAATCAGCTTTGAAGTGTCCTGGTTTGTTACATTCAAAACAGACCAGCTGACTTTTATCCTTTGGTTCAGCATGATCCTTGAAGCTTTTCTTTTGGAATGGCCTTCTCTTCATTCCATTTTTCTTTCTCCACATATTCTGAATCTTTCTGGAGATAAAGGATAGCTCGTCATCGTCTGATACATCATCATCAGACTGATCAGCTTCATCACTGGACTCATCAGCTTTTAAGGCTTTTGAGTTGTTGGACCTATGAGCTTTCAGGGCAATTCCCTTGTTCTTCTTTCCGGGATTGTCAAGATCAAGCTCCTGCTCATGAACTTGAAGCGTCCCTACAAGATCATCCAGAGTCAAAGTGGAGAGATCTATGGCCTGGGTGATTGCAGTGACCAGAGGTCTCCATTTCTTAGGCAGACTCCCAAGAATCGTGGTGACATTCTCCTTGGTAGTGTAGACCTTTCCAAGGGATTTCAGATTGTTGATGATCGTCTGAAAGCGACCCATCATGTCAAGGATGGACTCTCCTTCAGCCATGGTGAACATTTCATACTGGCCTACCAGCATGATGATTTTAGAGTCCTTCACCTTGGTTGTTCCTTCATGGAGATTAGACAAGGTGTCCCATATTTGTTTGGCTGATTAACATGCGTGAATCTTCTGAAATTCGTCAGGACTGAGAGCACACATTAAAGCATATCTTGCTTTATGATTCTGTTCCATTTTAGCCCGTTCAGCATCTGTCCAGTCGTCCTCTGCTTTGTCTGTCCCGTCAGAGTTGAGACAAACGTTAGGACCGTTTGTGATTCTAGCCTAGAGAGCTGAGTTTGTACTGAGGATGAAACCTTTGAATCTCTCCTTCCAGTACAGGTAATGAGTACCGTTGAAGAACGGCGGTCTGGTCATGGAAGTGCCTTCCATAACTGGTTGACTCCCGCTTGGCATACCTGGTCCAGACATATCTGCAGTAGGATCTTTTCCTCTACACGGCAAAGTGCTCAACCCAGCGGCTGAGATCTAATACCAATTGAAGGAACCTGCTTGAAACACAAGAAGGGGGGTTGAATTGTGTTTTAAACGATTTTAAATTCTTTTTGTAAGCAGATAATGATTTTCGCAAGATTGGACGCTTAAAATGATTAAAAGCAAAGAGAGCTCTTCCAAACTCCAAGTTGGATGCTCACTTAGTTTTGACTAAGACGGAAGACAGCGTAATGAAAGGCAATTCAATCCCAGTTAGTTTGTTAGACAGAAACTAAAGTAAGAGAAGGGAGAGAAAGGAACACAACGATATTATCCTGGTTCACTCTTCACCAAAGAGCTATGTCCAGTCCTCTCTACTTGAGAGCTTTATCCACTATAACAAAAACCTTTTGTTACAAAGTATTCAACACCTCTTCAGGCAGTATTCTCAACCTCTTCAGGTTCTCTAAGTATTCTTTTACAGACAAGCCTCTTCAGGCCCAACCAAACTAAGGTTTTGAAAAAGATTGTTCTACTAACTCACTAAATGTGAGAATTCGAAACTAAAGCTTAGAATCCTGAAAATAGCTCTACACAGAGAGTAATATGAAGGTTAGAATCAGAGTAGCTTTTCTAGCTTTGCAAGCTTGAGATTTTCTCTTTTATCTCTTGAGCTAATATTTTCTTGTATCTCTTGAAGGATTTTGAAATGCTATGTGTTGCTTCACTTGTATTTTTGCTCAAGTTCGGTTTCGTTCTCTGTGCCTTTGCACTTTCAAAAGATGAAGGTATATATAGCCTCTTTTCTTTGAGCAGTCTTCACTCTTCAACGGATGGAAAAGGATCCATTCTGATGAGCATTGAATGCATTTGATTCGTTGAGTCTGATAGCTTCTGAAGTTTCTGATCACCAGAATAGACTATCAGGGTGATAGCTAAAAGTGGTGCTGACATATCCTCTGAGTAGAACGAAAGTTGCCTTTTGTTTATCCAAAACAAGAAGGTCAACTTCTTTAGGTGATAGAGACATTCTGGCTTATGCTTTACTTTTGTACGAATCTTACAAAGAATGTTTTGTCCCACGGGTATAAGCCTTTTACAGGGAATAATAAATTCAAATGCTTTTACAAGATATTCGCGCTTGAAATTTAAAAGACATTTATTGGACTAGCTATTACAGAAGGTAACCAAAAGGGTCTTTGGACTCAATGGTTCTATAAATTACCGTCCAGCCGTAAACCAAGAATAGGTGTTGGACGAGATAAAGTCTTTGGACTATGTTGGACGAGATAACGTCTTTGGACTATGTTGGACGAGACAAAGTCTTTGGACTATGGATAGTCTTTGGACTCAATTTAGATTTGTCCTGCACACTTAATATAAAACGTTAGTCCATAACAAATCTTTGTTCATCTTAAATTAGCTCTTTGTTAACATCAAAACTTAAGGGATTATCTGGACCATGACCACTTTGGTTCCAACAGATAGCACTACTCTAATTGCGCTCTTGTTTTTGGGTAACTAAGATAGCACATTTTTAAGTCAGCGCTATCTTTAGTCCGACCCCACGTCAGGGCCATTTCCTAGATGCACATTTTAGTTTGAACTACTATAGCATTTCATTGGACAAACACTATTATAGTAAAATAGATACGGCAACACTTCAAAAGCGCTATTTGTAACACCCTTCCTTCCGGTGTTACTTTCATAACCCAAAACAACATGAAGTATATAAAAAAAAGGATTTGCTGGTTTAATTTCGGAAAACAGATTCCTTTACTTAGGTCTTAATTACTGTGAAAATCGTGATAAATTTTTTTCTTCTCACACAACATTAAGCTACATCTACATCTACTAAAGATGATCATCAACTATACACACACACACACATTATATATATATATATATATATATATATATATATATATATATATATATATATATATATATATATATAGGTATCATTAGGCAACTACATACTTAAAAAGACTTTGGATATCTCATTCGTTTCTAAAATGTATTGACAGAAGTAAAACACTATAAGTCCAAAAACTAGGTAGTGATGGGTCTGAGAATCATATCTTCAAAACCCTGGCCATCAGTAGCCACTCACATGCTACCCAAAAGACACTACCTGAAAGAAAAACCCTAAGCTGGTCTAACACCAACAAAAGACGTACTACTTAGCATACGCCGTACCACTAAGACTGGGTCTCGTCTTCAACTAGCTATATTTCTTCGTCGTTAGCATCGAGCAATTCAAGCTACTGAGTCCCTAAGCTACCCAGATGACTATTGACAAACATCTGTACATGTATCAAAAAACACAACAGGGTGTCCAACAAGTATAGGCAAGGTCAGAAACCAATATATGAATTCAAAGTACAACAACTACATGCTTAAAACACAATCAACAGATTCATACATCAAACACAATTATTGCGCTTGATAAACACATCACAGAATATCATGATAATGAATAAAACACAAGGGTCTCTTACCCAACAATCATCGT
Source organism: Ammopiptanthus mongolicus (assembly GCA_039655645.1). Taxonomy (NCBI): domain Eukaryota; kingdom Viridiplantae; phylum Streptophyta; class Magnoliopsida; order Fabales; family Fabaceae; genus Ammopiptanthus; species Ammopiptanthus mongolicus. Next base: position 64,652,561 of record CM077345.1, read on the forward strand.
TATTTTCAAAACGTATGCATGACACTTCCTATACATATCATCTAACGTTCAATTCTTAATTTTCGGAAATCCCATCACCTTTCAACGAGCTGATTAGGCTAAACATTCATTGGCCCTCAGGCAACAATGACGAGCACCAACTTGCTAAACATAAGTACATGAATCCCATGACACTACGTAGTTCTCACATGGGGGCGCAATCAAAGGTACTTAACAATGTAATCTTGCCATACTATATTGTCCAACTCAAGGCACAATACATTCTCATAACACGTATGACAACATTGTCCTCAAAGCACAATGTTACACAATGACATAAGTCATCCTCAGGTTTCCTTGCCATCAAGGTCCCTTCATTTTATACGGCACATCCGCTAAAAACATATGCATGAGAAAACATTTGTTTTCGTCTGTTTATCTTTCTCGTATCATTATTTCCTTGTTGAAGCTCAAAGCCATCAACCACCATAATGTTTAAGACTCTTTTAGGTCTTTATCATATTTTCTCAAAAACAGGACACTCAGTCCAAAACAGCTCAAACCCAAAAATCCCTAACCGATGTACCAGTCTTGGATTTTGGATTCTAAAGCATATAAAATGTCCACAAGCCTACAGGACCACAAAGAATGTCCACAAGCATACAGGACCAACTCACTAACACGGATCCTTGATCCACGTGTTCTCCAGAAACCTAGAACCCCGACGTCTCGGTTTCTATGTTCACATCAAAAGTAACCATTTCTCGTTGAAAAACCAAAAACCAAATCCCATATCTCCGAAGCTTACACAAAGCCTTCGGGATCGGTTTTCCATAAAAACAACTCTCGGTCAAAAACCACGTTTTCTTTTGAAGTACTTTGGTAAACCACAACACTTTGAAATACAGTTCGTGAAAACCCTTTTTCTTGGATAACCAATTTATTTCGAAACGAGAATTTCTTGAAATACTTTTACATGAAATAATTCGCTCTATTACTTTAAAAACGGTCGATGTCTCCAAAACGCACTTTTTACTTTAAACCTTACTTTTCTTGAAACTAGAGCTTTATTTTCTTTATTCCCAAAAGATATCCATTCCATTTATTTTTCCAAAATCCTTTGAAACTTAGCCTTTTGTTTCCTTACTTTACGTTCCGAGCATTTTAACACTTCTAACCTTACTCGATTTTGAACCCTAACCGATGTTAGGTCCTTTAGCATAATATCAATCATGGCAAGCGTAAATAGCATCATTCACCATAATTAAGTGCAACAAAGCAAAATCATGCCTAATCAGGCATAATCAAATATGAGCAAGCATAAATAAATCACTCCACATCAACATAGTACATCAAAAATATTACAAGCCATATACACAAACACAGCACATAGCTGTCGAGAATTGAATTCCTCAGGTTTATCCCCTTACCTCTCGGAGTTCCCAAATAGCGATAAATCTCCAATTGATCCGAAAGTCGTCCGATCTCTCGTCTGATTACCCGATGATAACTACACACATACAATCAATCAATGCATCAACATTAAATGACAAAATTTTCTCCTATTCTTCTCCTCCTTGGTTCAGCCATATGCTAGGAAAAATGGTTAGGGAGCTCCAAAAATTCCTATCTCTTGGATTCAATACTTACTAAGTGTGGTAAGGCTAGATTAAGACTTAAAATACCAAAATCTCAACCAAAACCCTACTCACCCAAAGATGGTAGGTTCAGCCCTTTTTACCCATTGGAGCTAGAGAGCTCTTTTGGTTTCAATATCTTGGATTATGATAGAACACAATGAATCTAGCTCAAAGAAATTGATTTGGCATTAAAAGGATTTTTCTACAATTTTTCATGGACTTTTGAAGTTTAAGCTTCAAGTTCTAACTCTAACATAAACCATGAAAATCAATGGAGAAAGAGGGAGGTTGAGAGCTCAAGAATGGAGCCCATACCTCCTAGATGACAAGGATGAACAAGTGATCACTTTGCTTTCAAAAAAAAGCTTGAAAGTTTAGAAGAAATTTGGAGAGAAATGATGGAGGAAACTTAGAGAAATGAAGAGCAAGTGTGAGGAAGAAAGAAAGAAAGAGAGTGGCCGAATGGCCTAAGTGTGGGCAAGGTGGTCCTTATGTTTTCTCATTAAGGGCAATTTGGTCTTTTTGCCCAAGGAACAAATGGTCTTTTCTTTAAAAGTCCAAGGACATTTCGGTCTTTTTGCGTCTAGATATTTTGAAAATCCATCATGACACTGTCACGTATTCCTAGGTGACTTGACCTGATGTGACCTCAAGTTTATCCGTTATCGGGTCCCGTTAAATCCATCTACAGCTTCGTTTGTCACCCGGTTTGAGTTTTTGCCCGCATAGTTTATATTATTTTCACTTTTTAACGTTAAGAACCAATTCTAGCAAAATTGTAGGGAATTTAATTCTAACCCTAACTGTCTCGTTCACGAGTCAAAATTAGGTCTTTATAGTAGTAAAATACTACTATTAGTGAAGACGCAGACCGAGCTCTGTCTAAGTTTTCGACCAAAAATTTAACCGTAACTCCCTATGATGGCGTAAAGCATGACTATGGTCTCAAATTATTTTAATTCATTCTCTAGATCCTCCAATAAAAAACAAACACATAAATACTGTTTATTAATATTAGAAAGCTCGAAAAATCGGGGTGTTACACTATCGTTGTTTACAACTTTTAATAGCGCCAAGATAGCACCCGGAAACGCTATCAAATGCCATAAATAAGCCATATTAAATCCCGAATATGTTGTAGTGTAAATACCAAAATATATTTTTTACTGGTTTAAAATGTTGATTAAATACCACACAAGTTGCCTAGATAATTTAAAATCTTAATTAAATACCAAACAATTTTTTTATCCCAAATTAATCTTTTAAAATCCTAATTGATCGAATACGCCCCCCTAAGATACTCTTGGATTATTAGAGCAATGCTAGCAAGCACTCTTACACTCTATTCAATATATTCTTTATTTTTAGTGATTTTTATTTGGGACTTACTCAATTTAGTGAGTCTCAAGTGAACTCCATCCAATAACAAAGAATACTAATTTTTTTATTAAAAGAGTATTGAAAAAAAATGTATTACTAACATTTCTCAAATAAATTTGCATTATACATGCTTATATTATGATTATTAGATACATTATTTAAAAAATATAACTGTATAGAATTATCACCAGAACACCCTTTGCATTTGAGCTAGCAGAAGCCTCAACATCAACTTTGCATATAACAGTATCAATTGATTTACCAGGTTCTAAAAGACTATTTTGAGATAAAATTTGCTTTGATGGCCGAAATCCTAGTTTTTTGCTCTGCTAGGGTTTGAGTTTTCTTGGATTGCAAATTTCTTCTTCATCCATGGCAATCATCTCTGATTCTCCATGGGACGTTCTCTTCTATGAGAATGAATATTTAGCTGGTTTGGAAGGGTACAAAAACCATTTGCATGGAAGATTACTTCTGGCTAAAGGTAATAACCCATTAAAGATTGCTAACTTGCAATGCAAGCTATTGGCTTTGTGGAAAAATATCGGTCCATAGGATCTAATTTATTTGGGAAAGGGCTTCTTGATGAGTGTGATTTCATCTCATTTTTCATTCTCATTTTACATGCATTCTCGTGGTAAATTAGGCATTTAGCTTAGGAATTTGTTAGATTTTATTTAGAATTGGATAACATTGTGTTGTGGTGAGAATGTGCAAGAATTATTAAAAAGAGTTTGGATCAGAGCATATATGAAGCAAGAATGGAGAAGAGAAGAAAAGAAGAGAACAAGAGAAGGACAGAAGCTGTCACGGCCTGGCGATGATGTTCGTCACGGCCGTGACAAGAGAGAACTTGAAGATGATGAAGACTGAACTAGACAGAAGAGATCACAGTCTAGCTGTGAAGGCTATCATAATAGTGATCCTTAAGTAAAGATGAAGGCCTTGAAGCCAGAAGCTGTCACGGCCTAGCTGTTATACACATCTCGGCCGTGACGCGATATTTTTGGGATTTCTGATTATATTTGTGATCAGTTTGTATTTGTTTAGGACTCAATGATGTCCCAATCTATAAATAGACTGCATTGGGCACAAAATTTGTGGGCTTGGCTGCCATACAATAGTTTAATTGGTGTTTTGGGTTTCGAAACTAGGATTTCTCTTCTTCCCTTATTCTCTTTGATTTTAATTCTATTTTCTTTTATCAAGCTTCTCATACTTGTGGCAATGCTTGAGTAGTCTTTTTTATTTCTAGGGATTGGGGCTATGCTCAAGACATGTTTATGTGAATGAATTTGGCGTCTCCCTTTTTATTGATTTCAATTGCTTATGATTCAATTTCTATTTCTTTAATTACTTGTAAATTTGGCGCGCGCTTATTTGCATGTGGTAGATACTCTAGGGATGAACTGAGAAGTGAACCTAAGTGTTTGCAGAATATGATAAAGACCTTGAAAGACTCATCCTTGTGAGAAAGGAACTTAACCCACGTCCATCTTGTGTAGTCATCTACTATGACAAGCCATATTTCTTACCACTGACAGAAGCAGTTCTTGTTGGACCTACAAAATCAAGATGTAACTGTAACATCCCTATTTTCGGTAACCCTAATAAAGATGGATAATCTTGATCGGGTCTTCCCTTAGGTTTGTGATGGGTTGTGTATTGGTTATAAGTCTGGTTAGATGTTTAGGACTAGGCTTGAATCAAGTTGGAAGTGCTTAAGGCGTAACACGAGAAACGAGGGAGACCAGAGGGTTGGAAGTCCCTTCCCAGCTAAGTAGAACGCTGAAGTGTGGGAGGACTCCACACTCAAGCGTGGCAATGCTTGGACGTTGGGAGCTTGCACGCTCAAGCGTTCTGAGTGCGTTGCCAGCTGTTATGAGTTTTGACGCTTGTGGGCCACGTGGCAGGCCTTGCAGAAAGGGGTATGGATAAGGTTCCACACTCAAGCGTGGAGAGAACCAACGCTAGAGCGTGGGAATGCTCAAGCGTTAGGAAAGTGCACGCTTTAGCGTGCTGAGTAAGTGAGTTAAATGTCTAATTTTCATTTCATTTTCCTTTCACATGAAATATTGCTAAAGTTCTCTTCTTTTTCGACTTGAGAGAGTCCAGAGAGCTCTTGAGAGTTCCTCAAGTGATTTCAAGCTAATTGTTCGTCAAAACCCTATTCCGACTACATTTCTGTGCTCATAGCTTCGGATTTGCCTAGGGTGCGGCTTTGGTTTCGAGCTTCTTTGAGGTAAGCCTTGCGAAGTTCCACTTAAGGAAATCCCATTATTTTAGAACTCCCTTATACGTTTAGCTATAACTTAGCGATATTATTATGCGCTTATTAAAACCAACGATAACATGCATTAAATATAAAAGCGCATAACATCAGAGTAAACACAACAGGATAAATGAAACACCCACACACACATATATATATATATATATATATATATATATATACATGGTGGCCCCATCAGTAGGGCAAAGTAATATACAAATGGAAGTACATAATAAAATGAAAATACAACTGAACATCAAAGGGACTCTGACACTCAGACTCACATACTCTCCCCATCCCCTCTCAAAATACATCAAAATATCTCACCTCACATCCTACGACAGACGCACTGGCAATGTCACATCCTCTATGACGTGAAAGTCAAGAGCTATCATGTCCTTCCCCATATGTGCGCCTATAAACCCGCAGGGGTACATAATTCGCGGAAAAACTAGACATAACGATTCGCCTACGCCTGGCGGCTCTGAAATACGGCTCTGACCTCCGACACTGTCCTCTCAGCACGAAGCCTTTGCGACTCGTCATGTGAGATGATGCTGGGGCAGCCCCATATAAAATTCTGCTCTCACGGTCTGGGTGGGTGCCACATCTGGGGAAACAGGAGAAACTGGACTACTCTGTACGATCCCATGATGTTTGCTCGTGGTGAAGTACCGCCCCGAAATAGCAAGCTCACTGTTCCGGTGTACATGGTCAAAAACGTAGAGGGGTCCACCTGCCACCCCTGCTCGTTGTGGTAGATGATCTCAAGCTCGCCCAGCATCGGGATCCCCTGTGCTGTCTGGAGGAAGGGATGCATCCTCGGGTCCATAATCACCTCCGGCTAACTCGTCGTCTGTTCGCAGATCGAAGGATAACACCCAAGAAAATATAGGGAGATAAGATATAAAACACATCTAGAACAGGGATGATGCAATGTAAAACATATAACAAACACAAACATCTCTCAATACCACGACACTGCGGTCGTTCCCTAGCTAGATGAACACATACTCTTTCTATGCATGCCAGCCGGTACTAAACCCCCTACTAAGGGCAACATCACGTCCCCACATCGGACAACAAGTTTGCTCGTTTCGGTAATCTGTTCCGCTCGTCGTGACCTATAAGAGTGCATCACCGCTCAACTGTCCCAGATAAAGAGGGTCAACCGGGCCTCCTTGGAAGATCCACCGGCAACGGGAAAGATTCAGGGTCCAGTCGGGATAGTAAGACGTGCCCAGGACAACCACAACATGATAGTCGTTACCATACCAGTCTCATATGGGTACCTATGACCAGTATATCGCCGAGGTCACACTGACCTTCCCTTTCGTTTTCAGCACCCGCACTCAGTGCACCAAGCTCGTATGCCCCTTGATACACGGCTCGCCACTTGGCATCATATGCATATGCTATGCATGTCACCCATCTCTCTTGAGCTGATATCACAACACATGCAAACTTGGTCTTAACAACATGAGCTCCAAGCTCCATAGGTAACCATATGAGCTCCAAGCTCCACTATAACCATACGAGCTCCAAGCTCCCATCATGACCTTACGAGCTCCAAGTTCCATTATAACCTCAAATCTCAATTACCAGCTCAAATGTCCACAACGGGGTCAAAGCCCTAATCATGCTAAACCTCCGAATCTCATACATCCATGCATTTCCAAAAATAATGCAATAGTTCATCAATTATCAACATGCTCAGAAGGCAGTAAATAGCATCCATACCAACATGCCATTATCACCAACACATCATGCATCTCTTGCAAATATCAGATATCATAAATAGCAGGTACATATATATCAACACATAGCACATATTATCATGCACCACAATAATGCTAACCTAGGGTATAACACCCCTCTTTCTGGTGTTACTTTCGTAATCCCAAAACAATATAAGTATGAAAAAAAAAAAAAGAATTTGCTGGTTTACTTTCAGACAACAGATTTATGTACTTAGGTCTTACTTACTTTAAAAATCGTGATAAAATTTTTTCTTTCTTCTCATGCAACATTAATCTACATTTACTCAAGATGATCATCAACTATATATATATATATATATATATATATATATATATATATATATATATATATATATATATATATATAGGTATCATCAGTCAACTACATACCGAAAGGGACCTTGGACAACTCGTCCGTTTTCCAAAATATACTAATAGAAGTACAACGCTCTAAGTCCAAAAACTTGGGAGTGATGGATCTGAGAATCGTATCTCTAAAATCAAGGCCATCAATATCTATTAATAAACTACCCAAAATCACTATCTCAAAAGAAACCCTAAGCTGGGCCGACAAAACTAGTGGAATCCAATGGAAGGTTCCTCGAATGTATGACCCAAGCAGTAGGGTCCTCATGTCGCTCAGACATTAGGGAACGAACCCCCGGATGGGCTAAGCCTTCTTGTTCTGGTCCCATCTGCATACAGATAATACTATATGCCAAAAAGGAAACAGCACAACCAAGAAAATACAGCAAGAGTGAGAAACCAATATATGAACACAATATACGATAACTACATACGTCATACCCAAAAAGCATGTTCGTATATACACACACATACCAAATATGATTCAGAAACAATCATGGCATATTACAGAATATCATATCAGTGGAAGTAAAGCAAAGGCCTCATACCCAACAGTCATCGTCATTTTTAAAACATATGCATGACACCTCCATCATCTAATACATAGTTCTAAATTTCTGGAAATCCCATCACCTTGTCAATGAGTTGATCAAGCTCGAGGTCCATTGGCCATCAAGCAGCAATGTCTAGCACCAACGTGCCATAATAACTAGCACCAATGTGCCATAATAACTAACACCAACGTGCCATAAAGCCACCAGAGGTTTCCCTGTCATCAAGGTCCCCCATAACATAGCACGTCTGCCCAAAAATATATGCATGACAAAACCTTTTGTTTTCGTCTATTTTTCTTTGTCATATCATTATTTCCTCATTGAAGCACAAAGCTATCTACCACCACCACATTTTTGACTCTCAAGTCTTTTTAACATCTTGTCAAAAGACACACTGTCGAAAACCAAAACAGACACACAGTCCATTTACAAAAAGGACACATAGTCCACATTGTCCAAACCCAAAAATCCCCAACCGATGCACCAGTCTCGGATTTTGGATTATAGAGCATACAAAACGTCCACAAGCCTACAGGACCATAAAGATTGTCCACAAGCTTACAGGACCACTTTACTGACACGGATCCTTGATACACGTGTTCTGCAGAACCCTAGAACCCCGACGTCTGAGTTCCTAGGTTCGCCTTCAAAAACTTTTCTATTGAAATACTAAAATCAAAACCCCAAATATCCGAAGCTTACACACAAAGCCTTCGGGATCGGTTTTCCATAAAACAGAACTCTTGGTCAACACCACTTTTTCTTTTTGAAAACCAAACTTTAGTAAAACATCAACGCTTTGAAAACGTAACTCATGGAAAAATCTAGGTCAAAGAACGCTTTCTTTTGAAATACTTTAGTCACTACTAAAACCTTGAAATGTAGTTCGTGAAAACTCTTTTTCCTTTGATAAAACACTCTGCTTCTAAAACTGATCTTTTTGAAATACGGTTACTCGAAATATCTCGTTTTATCCTTTCAATTCTATTGGTGATTTTTCTAAGAAAACGTTCCATCTTTAAAACTCAATTTTCCTAAACCAAACTTTGTTTCAAATTTCTTTCCTTATATCTTTCTATTCCATTAATAAAATATATACTATTTTTCTTATCCCCAAATTCAACATCAAGACGCGTTGTCTTCAAGTATTTTCCCAAACTCTTAACTTTTCTTCCGCTTAACTTTATGTCTCAAGCTTTTGAAGCTTTTACCTTTACGTAGTTGGAACTCTAACCAATGTTAGGTCCTTAGCACATTACCAATCAACATTCTAATCAACATACCATGTTAAGCATACATAACCATAATCAAACATGCTTGAGCACAATTAGGCATAAGCAAACACAATTAAGTACAAAATAAACCACTCCACATCAAGGCAGCACATTACAATTTTATAAACCATACACTCAAACACAGCATGCAACTGTCGGAAATTGAATTCCTCAGGTAATCTCCCCTTACCTCTTGAAGTAATCCTCCCAACGAAAATTCGGCCGACCGGTCCACGAATCTCCCGATCACTCGTCCGAATACCCAACAACAACTACATACACACAATCATATCAAACATGAACATTAAACAACATAAATTTTCCCTAAATCCCTTGATCTAGGTTCGGCCATGTGCTCCAAAAATTAGCTAGAGATATCTAAAAATTCCTATCTCTTGGATTCAAGGCCCTCTAAGTGTGATAGAACCTAATCAACACTTCTTAGACAAAAATTTGGACAAAACCCCATTGATCCAAATGAGGGGGGATTCGGCCATTTATACCCATATGGCTTAGAGAACTCTTTTGGTTACATACTCTTGGATAATGAAAGAGCGTAATGAAACTAGCTCATAGAAATTGGTTTGACATTAAAAGGATTTTTCTGCAATATTTCATGATTTTATGAAATTTGAAGTTCAACTTGAACAAAGCATGAAAACATAGGATTTCAATGGAGAGATAGGAATATTAAGAAATCAAATGAGGATTCCATACTGCAACACCCTTTCCCGAGTGTCACATTCCAAAACGATTATAAGCCCAAAAATAATATTAATGCGGAAAATACGATTTTCTCTTTTCTTTTCTTTTTCTTTTCGCAATGATGTAATGGGATTAGTAAAGGTAAATAATAATAAATGAACTTAGCCTTGCATTTCTAGAAGTCATACTGAATTAAAGTACAGAAATAGAAAATATATTGTATACAGACATAGGTCCAAGCCTAACTGATAATAACCATATAATAAGGACTAGGAGTCATAGCTCCCCAAATGGTACAACTGACACTTGGACATAGCCTAGCCAAACTAAACAGCAAAGGGAGTTCCCCTCCGGACTCAAAGTATATGATGAACTGAATCGTCGTGACGCCCATCTTCTTTAGCAGAAGTAGCAATTCCAGCAGAGAAGATGTGCAGATATGGGTGAGATTCCCAATCATCAACACAACAAAATAGCAGAAGTAAAAACTGGACGACGCACCAAGTAATAACATACTTAACATGCATACCATAAATCTCAATATATCATGTTAAACAATTAGCAGCATAATATAAGGCTTTCTCGAAAAGAAACAGCGATCTACAACAAGTTAATGTAATCATCAACAACCATGCAATGCAATACAATGTGCATGACTCAATGCCATATGCCACAAGGGTGAAACTCTGACCCCTACTGCATGGAGCTAAAAAAACATCAGAGAGAGTGAATGAGAGGACATGTTCCGTGTATGCCAGCCATGGGCAAGTTGCTACAACATTCATAACGTGCACATATCTGGCTTTACGGAAACACTCTGCACCAAACATGAAAAGTACGGTATCTGGTCGAGGATATCAGTGTATTGCTCGGATTAGCCACGACACAGAAGAGCTACCAACTGGTCACATGTCAGCCTTTCCAACCCTGATACCTCCAAGACTATTGAAAAAGTCACCGTAAGATTCGCACCTGCATCAAGGTGTAAGCTCAACTCCTACGCTCAAGGCCTTACAACTCATGCAATGAAATGCCAATGCTTACACAAAGCAGATGCGATAAAGCAATGTCTATCCACCGGATAAATCTCGTGATCCCTCCAGGATCGAGTCATCACAAGACCGAAACAATTGAACGATTGACTTGGATCCGAATCACCGGTCCGTCATTGAACTATTGTTTCAAAACCCAAAACGTTTCATGTTTGTGTTATGTCTTATGAATTACATCTCAAGTCCTAAGTATTATGAAGAAGGATTAAGAATCCTCTTACATAAGTCTTTGTTCCTTTCTAAGATATTAATTCCTTGGATTTCGAATAATGAAATAAGGATTGATTCACTTAAGTCTTATGGAGTCATTGATGAACTAAATCATCAATGGTATAGTGCATGGTCTTGTTCCACCATATACTATACTTAATTATCTCTTTTCTTTTGCTCTAAGTTAATTAATTAACTTAGGTTTTCATGCGTAAAACCTTACGATTTAGAGTTGAAAACTCTCTTTGTAAACCAAAACCTTTCTAATTGAAAAATCATTGACTTGAAAGAACTTTGTTACTTGATTAAGGTAAAGTACCTTAACCAATTTAAAAAGGTTTTTCCTTACTAGCTTAGTGTAAAACCATGATCTAAGTTAGTGTAAAGGAAATGTAATCTCATTTAATTCAAAACTTAAGGACAAGGTCCTCTTTATATTTGAAAAAGTAATGTTATCTTAGTTCTAATATAAAGGTGATATCTCATTAAAATCTAAGGTAACTTTTATGAAATCACTTTCATCATTTTTCTTTTTAAAACACTTAGTTAATTAGGTAAACTATGGCTAAAGTAATAAAAGATATTTTCACCTTAGTAAAACACTTGAATGTTTGAAACTCCATTTGATCTTTGGATCAAAATCAATTCTTGTTTGGTCTTGAAATATATGTTAATAAAACATTTTCTTACTTTCAAAACATTGAATGTTCAAGAACAACTCATGTTCTTCCTTTTATTCTTAGCCAAGGCCGAATGCTCTCATAATGGAATGTGAAGATTTTGCTTCACTAACTTGTCAAGTCATAGCTCAAAATGGCCACAATACTATGACAAACCACAATCATGTATCATTCCATCATAATCAAGCATAAAAATCCTTCCTTGATCTAGAGATCAGAATATGGTTTTCAACATACATGAAAATATTTTTCATCTAATCACACATCATCATAAACACCTACTAAACATAGAACCATTATTAAAAATTATGTTCACTAAGAGAACCTTACCAATAAAGTAGTGAACCCAAACAAAAAGGTTTCACCCAAACAACATAAACAACCATTTTCTACTTCCACCAATTTTGGTGTGATGAGGTTCACTCCCCATACTTGTTGGTGAAGTAATCCTCCGGATGAAAGTCGGTTGACCGGTTCACAAATCTCACGATTTTTCACCCGAATACTCAACACAAACTACAATCACACAATCAATCAAACATTAACATCTAACAACACAAATTTCACTTATTCTTACCCACTTAGGGTTCGGCCTCTTAATTTAAAAATAGCTAGAGATGTCCAAAATTTCCTATCTCTTAGATGGATGATCCGTAGATATACCTAACACTAAAACAAGTCTTATTGTTCAAAGCGTGAACCAAAAACTCAAACTTTTTCAACATAGGCAATTCGGCCACTACATACCCATATGGGCTAGGAAAATCTTTTGGCTATATGCTCTTGGATAATGAAAGAGAATGATGAAACTAAGTCATAGAAATTGGTTTGGTATTAAAAGGATTTTTCTACAAATTTTCATGGATTTATGAAGTTTATGAATAAAAACTCTAACCTCCATGAATCAAGAAATTTAAGAGATGAAATAGAGAGATTAAGAGAGCTAGGGTGGAGTTTATACCTCCTTGATGCTAATCCTTAAGAGAAAAGCACTTGATTTCTCCAAAAATCTCTTCAAGTTTCAAGACCAAAATGAAGAACTGTTGAAGAACTTAGAAGAAATGAAGAACAAAATGAGATAAGAGAGAGAAAGAGTGATGGCCGAATGGCCAAGAGAGAGAGAGAGTGAAGAGTAGATATTTTTTTCACTGAAGGGTAACTTAGTAATTAACTATAGGACATTTTGGTAATTTCATTAAAAGGCCAAGGGCATTTTGGTCATTTTGCATCCAGATATTTTGAAAATCATCATGACATTGGCACGCAACCCAAGGTGACATTGACCTGATGTGACTTCAAGATTATCCGTTAGCGGGTCCCGTTAAATCCTTCTACAGCTCCAATCGTCTCCCGGTTTGAATTACGGCCACATATTTTATATTTTTTTTCACTTTTTAACGTCAAGAATTGATTTTAGCAAATTTGTAGAGAATCGAATTCTAAGACTAACGGTCTCGTCCGCGAGTCAAAATTAGGTCTTGATAGTAGTAAAACACTACTGTCAGTGAAAAGCCAGACCAAGCTCTGTCTGAATTTTCGACCCAAATTTTAACCATTGCTTCCTACGATAGCGTAGAGCGTGACTATGGTCTCCGATTATTTTATTTCACTCTCTAGACCCTCCAATAAAATACAAACGTGTAAATACTGTTTAATTCATATTATAAATTATAAAGCTTGAAATATCGGGGTGTTACACATACCTCCTAGACGATGAAGATGAATGAGCTTCTCAACTTTTCTTCACAAAAGGTCTTGAAATTTCTTTAAGAAAAAGAGAGAAAGGGAGGGAGAAAAGTTTTTAAGAAGAAAATGAAGTGGGAGGGTGATTTTGATGAAAGTTGGGCGTGGGGGAGAGAAAGGGAGGGCAAATATGTCCAAAAATATTCACTTAAGGGGCAAAATGGTCTTTTCATCCAAGGTTAAAATGTAATTATGAAAAAAGGTCAGGGGCATTTTTGTCTTTTCGCGTCCAAATATTTTCAAACGTTATCATGACACTGGCATGTCTTCCTAGGTGACGTAACCTGATGTGGCTTCATGTTTATCCATAAGCAAATCCCGGTAAATCAGAATTTGGCTCCGTTCATCACCCGATTCAAGATTTCGCCCGAATAACTTATATTATTTTGCTTTTTAGTGCGAAAAACCAATTTTATCAAAATTGTAGGAAATTCGATTCTAAACCTAAATGTCTCTTTCATGAGTCAAAATGAGGTCTTCTGAGTAGTAAAATCTTACTGTCAGTGAAAACGTAGACCGGGCTCCGTCTGAGTTTTCAACCCAAAATTTAACCGTAGCTCTCTATGATAGCGTAGAGTATGAATATGACTTCGGTTTATCGAAAATCATTTTCTAAAACTCAGATAAAATATAAACGTATTTATATTCATTTTCGACCTTAGAAAGCAGCGAAAATCGGGGTGTGACATTACTTCCCCACTTAAAAAAATTTCCTCCTCGAAATTTCGTGACTCAAAACTGGACATGATTTCTTAATTCTTACAAGAAAGTATGTAGAAGAAACTTGACCATCCCGAAAAGAATATAGGAATATCCTGTATGTAAAGAGATTCTTCAGTAGTTTCGGGAGTGTAAAAATGCATAGCTAATACATGTTTACAACCGCGACTCTAAGAAAGTCCCCTCTTCCACAAGAATCTCCCAACAGGTTAGGGAATCAAAAGGTCAACAGTCTGGCCAAAAATCAGACTGGATCACATTTACCAAAAGTAAAAGTGATCATACTATGTTTCATTGTGAAACTTCCAGCATCAAGAATTTGTTTGTGTTGTAACTCAAGGAATAGTCATTACAAACCCTTCAATGAAATACTACGAAGACATCCAGACCAATGGATACTATTAACCCAATCCCTCAAATGTCTAATACACTAAGGATCATACAGGAATATGAGTACAAAAACTCATACGGCAAAAAAGAAACAGGTAATTCTAAACATTGCGCACAATCCATCGTAATAAAAGAATAAGTTGCACCCGAATCGAAAAGCACGGTTAAGATATTACCGTCTATGTCGCAACTACCCTGTATGAGAGCATCAGAATTTGAAGCCTCAGCACCACTTATGGTGTAAACTCTTCCCTGTGTCATCGGCCTTTTGGTTCCGATGCCATTATTGGCAGCTGGGACAGATCTCGGTGTCCAGCAGTCTTTTGCTACGTGTCCCCTTTGTCCACAAGTATTGCATCTAGGATTTCGCACCGAGCACTTGTTGGCTAGGTGTGATGGATCTCCACACTTGAAAAATTTCCTCTCTCGGCCTTGATTCAAATTCCTCTGGCCTCCACTGCCTGATGTGTAAGCAACATGATGGTACTGTTGTTCATTCTGATTACCCCTAGGGGTCGGGAATAAGGCTTCCTTTGACTCTATTCTCCTCTCTGGTTCTGGTACTGATTCTTAAAGCGGGAAGGTCCTCCAACGTTCCCTTTGTCGGTCCTTCCATGCTGCATAAGCTCTACTTGTCTGCTCTTCTCTACTAATGCCTGGAAATTTTGAATTCCCTACGGCAGCACTGACTCCTTGACTTCGTACCACAGTCCCCTCTCAAAGCATTCGCACTTCCAATCTTCATCAGGATTGTTCCGGAAGAATAAAAAATACTTGGCCAGCGATTCAAACATGGTTGCATATTCTCCGACGGACATCTCCCTCTGTTGCCACCGCAAAAGTTATCGCTCTTTCTCCACTCTGGCACTTTGTGGGAAATACTTTTCCAGGAATCAGCATTTAAACAGATTCCAAGTAATTTCCTGTTGATTCGCTTATAGCAAATGTTTGGTTCCCTTCCACCAGTATTCCGCATCTCCTAGCAGTAGGAAAGTTGCATACGGTACTTTCACTCCTTCAGTGCTATCAATCAGCTCGAAGATCTTTTCAATCTCTTAGATCCACAAGTCAGCCTTCTCAGCATCCACATCGCCATGAAACTATGGCAGATTCTGGCATCTGAATGCAGTCAGGTTCTGACCTTCAGTGATCTGTTCAGCACGAGCCTGTTCTTGTGCATGGTGAGTAGTCATTGTAGCAGTCTGTACAGCAATAGCAGCGTCCACGTTCGCCATTGCTTGTGCAGAAAAGTCCATCCTATTGGCACCATCAGTGTCCTCAGCATGAACACCAATTCCTCTTACATGACCACATCCATGGCCACGTCGAGCTCTAGTCTCAGTTCCTGGTTCCATATTTGACCTACAAAATTGAAATCAATCAAACTGAAACCAGAAACCAAAACATAGGCTCACCTATCAACAAACATCACTTCTAAGAAGTAATTCAATCAAACCTTAATCAGAGATCACACAACATCAACACAACAGACCTATTCCCCAAAGGTTCTCGAAAGACTCGACCAGCTCTGATACAACTTATAACAGCCTTCCTTCTTGTGTTACTTTCGTAATCCCAAAACAACATAAAGTATGAAAAAAAAAAAAAAAAGAATTTGCTAGTTTACTGTTGGAAAACAGATTTCTGTAATTAGGTCTTACTTTAAAAATCGTGATAAAATTTTTTCTTTCTTCTCATACAACATTAATCTACATTTACTCAAGATGATCATCAAATACCTATATATAGGTATCATCAGTAAACTACATACTGAAAGGGACCTTGGACAACTCGTCCGTTTTCCAAAATATACTAATAGAATTAAAATGCTATAATTCCAAAAACTAAGCAGAGATGGGTCTGAGAATCGTATCTCTAAAATCACAGCCATCAATAGCCATTAACAAACTACGCAAAATCACTATCTCTAAAGAAACCCTAAGCTGGTCCGACAAAACTAGTGGAATCCAATGGAAGGTTCCCCGAATGTATAACCCAAGCAGTAGGGTCCTCTTGTCGCTCAGACACTAGGGAACAAACCCCCCGATGGGCTAAGCCTTCTCTTTCCGGTCCCATCTGTATACAGATAATACATACCAAAAAGGAAACAGCACAACCCAAAAAATACAGCAAGGGTGAGAAGCCAATATATGAACACAAAATACGACAATTACATACGTCATACCCAAACAGCAAGTTCATATATACGCACACATACCAAATATGATTCAGAAACAATCATGGCATATTACAGAATATCATGTCAGTGGAAGTAAAGCAAAGGCCTCATACTCAACAGTCATCGTCATTTTTAAAACATATGCATGACACTTCCATCATCTAATACTTAGTTCTAAATTTCTGGAAATCCTATCACCTTGTCAATGAGTTGATCAAGCTCGAGGTCTATTGGCCATGAGGCAGCAATGTCTAGCACCAACGTGCCATAATAACTAGCACCAACATGCTGTAAAGTCACCAGAGGTTTCCCTGTCATCAAGGTCCGCCATAACATGGCTCGTCTGCCCAAAAATATATGCATGAGAAAACCTTTTGTTTTCGTTAGTTTTTCTTTGTCGTATCATTATTTCCTCGTTGAAGCACAAAGCTATCAACCACCACCACATTTTAGACTCTCAAGTCTTTTTAACATCTTATCAAAAGACACATTGTCCAAAACCAAAAAGGATACACAGTCTATTTACAAAAAGGACACACCGTCCGAACAACCCAAAACCAAAAATCCCCAACCGATGCACCAGTCTGGATTTTGGATTCTAGAGCACATAAAACATCCACAAGCCTACAGGACCACATAGATTGTCCACAAGCTTACAGGACCACTTTACTAACTTGGATCCTTGATCCACGTGTTCTGCAGAACCCTAGAACCCCGACATCTTGATTCCTAGGTTCGCTTTCAAAAACTTTTCTCTTGAAATACTAAAATCAAAACCCCAAATCTCCGAAGCTTACACACAAAGCCTTCGGGATCGGTTTTCCATAAAACAGAACTCTTGGTCAACACCACTTTTTCTTTTTGAAAATCAAACTTTAGTAAAACATCAACGCTTTGAAAACGTAACTCATGGAAAACTCTAGGTCAAAGACTCCATTCTTTTGAAATACTTTAGTCATTTCTAAAACCTTGAAATGTAGTTAATGAAAACTCTTTTTCTTTTGATAAAACACTCTGCTTCTAAAACTGATCTTTTTGAAATACAGTTACTCAAAATATCTCGTTTTATCCTTTCAACTCTATTGGTGATTTTTATAAGAAAACGTTCCATCTTTAAAATTAACTTTTCCTAAACCAAACTTTGTTTTCAAATTTATTTCCTTATATCTTTCTATTCCATTAATAAAATATATTTCGTTTTTCTTATCCCCAAATTCAACATCAAGAAGCGTTGTCTTCAAGTCTTTTCCAAAACTCTTAACTTTTCTTCCGCTTAACTTTATTTCTCAAGCTTTTTGAAGGAACTCTAACCATTGTTAGGTCCTAAGCACACTACCAATCAACATTCTAATCAACATGCCATGTTAAGCATACATAACCATAATCAAACATGCTTGAGCACAATTAGGCATAAGCAAACATAATTAAGCCCAAAATAAACCATCCCACATCAAGACAGCACATTACAAGTTTACAAACCATACACGCAAACGTAACATGCAGCTATCGGAAATTGAATTCCTCAGGTGATCTCCCCTTACCTCTTGAAGTAATCCTCCCAACAAAAATTCATCCGATCGGCCCGTTAATCTCTCGAGTACTCGTCCGAATACCCAACAACAACTACGTACACACAATCATATCAAACATGAACATCAAACAACATAGATTTTCCCTAAATCTCTTGATCTAAGGTCGGCCATATGCTCCAAAAATTAGCTAGAGATGTCTAAAAATTCCTATCTCTTGGATTCAAGGCTCTAAGTGTGATAGAACCTAATCAAAACTTCTTAGACAAAAATTTGGACAAAACCCCATTGATCCAAATGAGGGGGATTCGGCCATTTATACCCATATGGCTTAGAGAATTCTTTTAGTTACATACTCTTGGATAATGAAAGAGGGTAATGAAACTAGCTCATAGAAATTGGTTTGACATTAAAATTATTTTTCTACAATATTTCATGATTTTGTGAAATTTGAAGTTCAACTTGAACAAAGCTTGAAAACATAGGATTTCAATGGAGAAATAGGAAGATTAAGAGGTCAAATGAGGATTCCATACTACAACACCCTTTCCCGAGTGTCACATTCCCGAACGATTATAAGCCCAAAAATAATATTAATGCGGAAAATACGGTTTTCTCTTATCTTTTTTTTTATTTTCGCAATGATGTAATGGGATTAGTAAAGGTAATTAATAATAAATGAACTTAGCCATGCATTTCTAGAAGTCATACTGAATTAAAGCAAAGAAATAGAAATAATGCTGCATACAGACATAGGTGCAAGCCTAACTAATAATAAGCATATAATAAGGACTCGGAGTCACAACTCCCCAAATGGTACAACTGGCACTTGGACACAGCCTGGCCAGACTAAACAGCAAAGGGAGTCCCCCTCCGGACTCAAAGTATATGCCGAACTGAATCGTCGTCACGCCTATCTTCTTAAGCAGAAATAGTAATACCAGCAGAGAAGATATACAGATATGGGTGAGATTCCTAATCATGAACACAACAAAATAGCAGAAGTAAAAACTGGACGACGCATCAAGTAATAAAATATGTAACATGCAAACCATAAATCACAATATACCATGTTAAAAAATTAGCAACATACTATAACGCATTCTCGAAATCAAACACCGATGTACAACAAGTAAATTTAATCATCAACAGCCATGCAATGCAGTACAATGTCCATGACTCAATGCCATATGCCACAAGGGTAAAACTATGATCCCTACTCCATGTGCTCCAAAAATTAGCTAGACATGTCTAAAAATTCCTATCTTTTGGATTCAAGGCCCTCTAAGTGTGATAGAACCTAATCAACACTTCTTAGACAAAAATTTGGATAAAACCCCATTGATCCAAAGGAGGGGGATTCGGCCATTTATACCCATATGGGTTAGAGAACTCTTTTGCTTACATGCTCTTGGATAATGAAAGAGGGTAATGAGACTAGCCCATAGAAATTGGTTTGACATTAAATGGATTTTTCTACAATATTTCATGATTTTATGAAATTTGAAGTTCAACTTGAACAAAGCTTGAAAACATAGGATTTCAATGGACAAAAAAGAAGATTAAGAGATCAAATGTGGATTCCATACCTCCTACATGATGAAGATGAATGAGCTTCTAATCTTTTCTTCACAAAAGATCTGGAAATTTCTTTAAGAAAAAGAGAGAAAGTGAAGGAGAAAAGTGTTTAAGATGAAAATGAAGTGGGAGGGTGATTTTGATGAAGGTGGGGTGTGGGGTAGAGAAAGGGAGGGCAAAGATGTCCAAAAAAGTTCACTTAAGGAGCAAAATGGTCTTTTCATCCAAGATTAAAATGTAATTATGAAAAAGGTCAGGGCAATTTGGTCTTTTCGCGTCCAGATATTTTCAAATGTCATCATGACACTGGCATGCCTTCCTAGGAGATGTGACCTGATGTGACTTCATGTTTATCCGTTAGCGAATCTCGGTAAATCCGAATTCGGCTCCGTTCTTCACCCGATTCAAGATTTCGCCCGAATAACTTATATTATTTCGCTTGTTAGTGCGAAAAACCAATTTTCTTAAAATTGTTGGAAATTCGATTCTAAACCTAACTGTCTCATTCACAAGTCTACATTAGGTCTTCTGAGCAGTAAAATCTTACTATCAGTGAAAACGCAGACTAGGCTCCGTCTGAGTTTTCAACCCAAAATTTAACTGTAGCTCTCTACGATAGCGTAGAGTTTGAATATGGCTTCAGTTTATACAAAATCATTTACTAAAACTCAAATAAAATATAAACATATTTATATTCATTTCCAACTTTAGAAAGCAGTGAAAATCGGGGTGTTACATAGGGTACCAAATATAACGATGATAGCTCAAAGTAGAATAAACCTAGGGTTTAGATACTTTGTCAGGGCTCAACCTCTCGTAGGGTTTAGGGTTCGCCCCCACACACAAAACATACAATTCATCTCTATGGACTACTCTTGCCTCCCCGACGTGTGTAACTCTTTCTCCCCACCTGATAGAAAAAATGGTGATAATCACGAACACATCGAGCATTTCTTGCTCCTCTCAAGCCTGCACAGCCGTAGCCTACTTGTTCCAAAAGGGTTCGGCATGCAACTTCCAAACTTGCCCTAATCACGAAAATAACACGTAGACTATAGCATTAACCCTAATACGATGTTAAAACCGTGAAAATAAGCTTAAACCAAAACATTACATTATATAGGTAGATACGAAACCTCGGCTTACCCTTGTCGAATCACAAAAGCAAACCGATAGAATTGGAGTAGGAGTCGCGCTGATCACGAAAACACAATCGGAATTGGAATCGGGCTAACGAACGGATCACGAACTTGAATCTCAACTCTCAAACTCCTCTGGACCTCTTCTCCATGACCTCTTTGGTGTGGCGAAAATGGTAAAATTCGTCCAAGTGAAAGTGAAGAACTATATATGGAGGTTAAACTCTGCCGACCACGCTTTAGCGTTCCAACGCTTGAGCGTTGACGTTTCCTCACCGCCAAGGCACTGCCCATCACATGTCAGCCGCGATGCATAACTGAAACGTGTCACATTATGTCCCATCACTGCCGGTCAACTCGTCAGAAGGTCCACGCTTGAGCGTTCAAAACTATCCACGCTAGAACGTTGGCACGCTTGAGCGTTCCACTGTTCCATGCTTGAGTGTTCCACTGTTCCACGCTTGAGCGTTCTGCTCTTTGTAACACCCTGATTTTTCACTGCCTTTATAAATCAGTAAGTTGTATAATTTAGTTTGTATTTTATTAGAGGTTTTAGAAAAAAAAATTCGAGACCATATTCATGCTCAACGCTATCGTAGGAAGCTACGATTAAATTTTGGGCTACAAACTCAGACGGAACCCGATCTACGTTTTTTCATTGATAGTAGTAAAATACTACTTAAAAGACCTAATTTTGACTCGCGAACGAGACAGTTAGGCTTAGAATTAAATTCCCTACAATTTTTCTAAAATTGGTTCTTGACCTTAAAAAGTGAAAATAATATAAACTATTCGGGTGAAGACTTGTACCGGGAGACAAACAGGGCTGTAGATGGATTTATCGGGACCCGCTAACGGATAAAATCAGTGTCACATCAAGTCACATCATATGGGAAAACATTCTAGTGTCATGATTGCGTTTAGAAAATATCTGGAAGCGAAATGACCGAAATACCCTTAAACTTTTAAGGAAATTACCATTTGGTCCTCATGGAAAAGACCATAATACCCTTAATGAAAAATTTAGGGACATCTTTGCCCACTTCTTCCTCCCATTCGACCAGCCTCTTTATCTCATTCTCTCCACCTTTGTTCTTCATTTTCTTAACTTTCTCTATCATTTCTCTCCATTTCCTTAAGCATTCTTCAAGAAATTTGTGAAAGGAAGTTGACAACCTTGATCATATTCATCATCTAGGAGGTATGAACTTCATCCGTGACCTCTCAATCTTCATTTTACGCCATTGAATCTTGTAGTTCCTCCATGATCAAGTTTATGATGCTTAAACTTCATAAATTCATAGAAAATTGTAGAAAAATCCTTTTAATGTCAAACCAATTTCTATGAGCTAGTTACATCATCCTCTCCCATAATCCAAGAGCTTGTAACCAAAAGAAAGAAATTTGTCTAGAAAAAGCTTCAAAATCGAGTAATGAGAGAGAAAATGTTAGTAAATTATCATGATCATTTTTAGTAAAGTATAAAAATATACAGCAGGGTGATTGATTTCCCAATCGGGGCGGGGTCGAGCGGGGCGGAGATTCGGTTTCTTTTTTGGAAATTATAGATTTGTAGCTTCTGGGATGGGGAAACCCGAACCCTAACGGGGACGAGGATGGGGTGCTTTTTTCACCCCCAACGGGGATTTGGTGCGGGTGCGGGTTTTGGGTATTTATTCGGGGGCGGGGATGGAAAAGGCAAAACCCGCCCCCGCCCCACCCCGTTGCCATGTCTAGCAGAGACGTTGGATGGATTTTCTCAAGGACTACAATTTCACTTTGCTATACCACCCTGGAAAAACAAATGTCGTTGCAGACGCTTTGAGCCGGAAGACCCTGCATACCTTTGCAATGATGGTTAAAGAGTTAGAGTTGATTGAGCGGTTTCGTGATCTCGATCTAGTTACGGATGTGAACAATGAGAGAATTAGTTTGGGAATGACCAAGGTATCTAGTGGACTGATGAAAACGATCTGTGTAACACCCCCATTTCTGTAACCGTTTATGATCAACATTTCATTTGTGATCACTACCTTATGTTTGATATAGTAATATATATATATATATATATATATATATATATATATATATATATATATATATATATATATATTTCAATATTTATATGATGGTTTATATTCATGGTTATGTTGTGGTAAAGTTTCTTTTGTCGTCAAGAGACGAAAAACCGATAAAAGTTCCATTTTGATCGTTATCGGGTAATTTCTCGTTTTGCGTGCCGGAGGCCGGGTAACGGGGAATTAAGTGAGATGTAATGTTGAATTCCATTTTCCACTACCTTGTTGATTATTCCTAATGAAGGTAATTAGCTTTCTTATAATCCAAAAATTCACCAAAAGTAGTAAAAACCAATTATCTATTTTTGGTAAAAACCCTAATTACCTAATTCCTAACAAAATGAGAATTAACTATTCTTGTTACATTTAGCCAAGGCCATTCGGACATGATGCTTGGGGAAGGGCCCAAAATCCTCCTTTTATCATATCCAAGAAAGTTATGACACTAGCCATTAATGGAAAAAGCATCTTAGCCATTTTTGGTTAATCTTGTCCTTAAGCCTTCCTTAAGCAACAACACACTCATCAACTTGAATCTTGGTCCTCCATTCTCTATGACCAAAATTGAATGAGGATTTGGAGTCCACAAGGAGGGGAAGCTCGGCCTTTAGGTGTCCAAGACACCAAAGTCACTATTCCATTCATTCTAACATTTCACTTAAAATCACTAAAACTCCTACGTTCTCTCTTTTCTCTCCTTTCTTCCTAGTTTTGGCCAGACCTGGTAAGTGGTCTTACTCACCAGTTTTGTATTGTCATGCTTAGTGTGTTAGAAAGCGTAGGTGGAGCACCAGAGACCCGCGGGAATGCTGCAACCCTTAGATGTTCCCGAATGGAAATGGGATGACATCTCCATGGATTTTGTGACTAGTTTACCTTGGACGCCGAAGGGTGATGATGCAATTTCGGTGATCGTGGATCGACTCACCAAGTCGGCACACTTTTTACCATAAACATCAAGTACTCAATGGAGAAGTTGACCCAACTTTATATCGGGGAGATCGTCAGTTTCACGGTGTACCATCCAGTATCGTTTCAGACAGAGATCCGAGGTTCACGTCTCGCTTTTGGCAAAGCTTGCAAGAGGCTCTAGGAATGAAGCTGCGTTTGAGTTCGGCATACCATCTACAAACAAATGGCCAGTCAGAGAGAACGATTCAATCTTTAGAGGATCTGTTGAGAGCTTGTGTGCTTGAGCAATCAGGGAGCTGGGAAGGATTTTTTGCCATTGATAGAGTTCACATACAACAACAGTTTTCATTTTAGCATAGGGATGGCATCCAATGAAGCTCTGTATGGGAGGCGTTGGAGAACACCATTATGTTGGTACCAGGACGGAGAACACCTTACTCTAGGACCCGAGCTCGCACGTCAGACTACGGAGAAGGTGAAGTTGATTCAAGATAAAATGAAGGCTACTCAAAGTAGACAAAAGGGATATGCGGACAAGAGGCGTCGACCGCTTGAGTTCTAAGAAGGGGACCACGTATTCTTGAGAGTCACACCCATGACTGGGATAGCTAGAGTAATAAAATCCAGGAAACTCACACCAAAGTTCATTGGACCCTATCAAATCCTTCGTAGAGTTGGCCCAGTAGCATATCAAATTGCCTTACCCCCGTTTCTTTCCAATCTTCATGATGTATTTCATGTTTCGCAATTGCGAAAGTATATTCCTGATCCCAAGCATGTCATTGAGCCTGATGCAGTACAATTAAAGGATAACCTAACTTTTGAAACTTATCCTGTCAGGATCGAGGACCGAAGAAAAAAGCAGCTTCAAGGGAAGGATATTGCTCTGGTAAAGGTCATCTGGAGAGGCGACATGGGAGCTGGAAGAGAAGATGAAGGAGCAGTATCCACAGTTGTTTTGACGTCCTCAAGTTTCGAGGATGAAACTTTTTGTTGTAGGGGAGTGTTGTAACACCCCCGTTTCTGTAACCGTTTATGATCAACATTTCATTTGTTATCACTACCTTATGTTTGATATGAGTTTATATATATATATATATATATATATATATATATATATATATATATATATATATATATATATATATATATATATATATATGTAAATGTTTATATGATGGCTTATATTCATGGTTATCTTGTGGTAAAGTTTCTTTTGTCGTCAAGAAATGAAAAACCGACAAAAGTTCTATTTTGATCGTTATCGGGTAATTTCTCGTTTTGCGTGCCGGAGGCCGGGAAACGGGGAATTAAGTGAGATGTAATGTTGAATTCCATTTTCCATTACCTTGTTGATTATTCCTAATGAATGGAATTAGCTTTCTTAAAATCCAAAAATTGACCAAAAGTAGTAAAAACCAATTATCCAATTTTGGTAAAAACCCTAATTACCTAATTCCTAACTAAATGAGAATTTAACTATTCTTGTTACATTTAGCCAAGGACATTCGGCCATGATGCTTGGGGAAGAGCCCAAAATCCTCCTTTTATCATATTCAAGAAAGTTATGACACTAACCATTAATGGAAAAAACATCTTAGCCATTTTTGGTTAATCTTGTCCTTAAGCCTTCCTTAAGTAACAACATACTCATCAACTTGAATATTGGCCCTCCATTCTCTATGACCAAAATTGAATGAGGATTTGGAGTCCAGAAGGAGGGGAAGCTCGGCCTTTAGGTGTCCAAGACACAAAGTCACTATTCCATTCATTCTAACCTCTCACTTGAACACACTAAAACTCCGAAGTTCTCTCTTCTCTCTCCTTTCTTCCTAGTTTCGGCCAGACCTGGTAAGTGGTCTTACTCACCTTATTTTATCATTCTAACTTCATATTCTTGTTTATCTCATTCAACTAAACAACTTTCCTCTTTGGAATTTCTTCATTTGAAGTTGTTTACTTCAAGATATTCAAGAATCATTCAAGAAGGTTCAAGCTTCTTGAAATTGATTTTGAACCCTTGTTCAAGAGTAAGTTTCTAACTTAGTTTCTTCTCTTTATTACTCTTGAGAACATCTTTATGTTATCGTCCTTATGATGTTGAAAAATCATTGTGTTCTCATTGTTTATGAAGTTGAAAAAAAATTTGAACTTGTTTGTTTCTCCTCTGGGTCACGATTTTCCTAGTGGTTTTGGTGACCAAGTTTTCATCTTCTACTCTTCAAGGAAGCTTCACAAAGGTAATGGGGGGTGAATTTGTTGAAGGAAAACCCTAGATCTAGGGTTTCCTTATAAAGTTCTTTACTTTGTTGTCATATTAAATTATGTTGTTGTGTTGATATGATGATTATGTTTGTATGTGCTAGGAGAAAAGTATTTTGGCATGGTGAAAAACTATTCTTAGGTCCAAAGATCTAAGGATAGGATTTTTGAATGGCTTGAACTTGTTTATGTTCTAAGTTGTCTTGATAACATGTTTATATGTTGATGTGATTGATCTTTGCTACTTTGGATGTTGTTGAATGGCTGTATTTTGGTGGTATATGACCATGAGTGGTTTGGCCTTGACATGTTTAGGAGGGAAGCCAAAGCTTCTATGTTTAAGTGATGGTAAAATGAACTTAATATGGTTCTAACAATGCAATAAAACAAAGAAAAACCTATCCTATTTTCCTATTGGTGCAGAAAATAGTTCATACTAAAGTTTAGGAAGTATATAAATTAAAAAGGTTTCCAAAGAAACCAAGTTTTGGTTCCAAAGAACCATATGTTGTTAAATAAGAGTTTTTGGACTTCATGTAGGAACCATGTTAAGAATGGGTTGGTTTGATGTTGATCAGTTGTTTTAAAGAAAAGTTTTTTAAGAACCAAGAGTTTCATAATTAATCAAGATGGTTTCCAAGAAATTTTTGGTTAGTAAGTCTTCTTTGAGAAGACAGGATTCTTACAAAACTTTTCTTTAAAAACAAAGAGTTTTACACTATCACCTCTTTGGACTTTCCAAAAGTATAAGTTATAGTTCATTTGAAAACAAAATCATGATTTCAAATGAGAATTATGTTTTCTTTTACACTAAGTAATAGAATGAAAAATCTAATGCAAAAAAGTTTTACACTAAATGAGACAGCTGTGGACACTTGATTTGAGTTTTCAAACTATACTTAATGAAGGAGATTTCATTAGCTACTTTGCTATAAGGATAGTACTTTGAAGTTTTCACTATAATAGTATAAATACGCGCTACCTCCTAAGGGAATCTATATGAACTCCATAATGGACTCATAAGATCCTAGTAAAAGACATACATTAAATCCTAGTGGGCATGACAAAACCATGTTCCACATCCTTGATGATTTAGATCATCTAAGGACTCCATAATGTTTAATCACTAAGAATTACTTATAAAGTATAAGTAATGTTCCTTCGCTAGATAAGTGGTAAGATTGATGAACAGATTCCTTGTGGAATCTTAAACCTCCATAATGCATCTAGGTTATGGAATAATGTATCATAAGACATGAACATCGTGTTGCGAACGACAAAGCGGTACGTGATTGCAAGGAACGAAACCAAGGATGGGCGACTAATGGCAAGTCGTGTGAAAGTGGGTCTCGTAAGGGTATCCTGTGGTTTATCAAGGGATAAACGTGGTACTACAGTGATGAGGTAGTACGTGGCTGTTTTGTGGCATTTCTTGACATGCATCTACATCTGTGCATGAGTCGGGCGTGATGCCTAGGCGTTGAGATTAGACCTTGGGGCAGGTGCGATTGTCTGAGGTGTCGATCATGAGGATCTTGGGGATGTCGAGGGTTGGGGAAAACACATGTGGCCAGAGAGTAACTCCTCTGTGTCGTGGATATCCATCGAAAAACATTGACGTCCTGATTGAAACACTGGGAAAGTCATGATTTGGGTAAAGAACGTTTGGCGTGAGCCGTTATGATGATTGCAATCAAATGGATGTGGCAATGTGGGCTGAGATAACGCAGACAATGTTCTCCCAATCATTCACTCTGATTATGTTTAGCTCCATGGAGTAGGGGGTCTGAGTCATGTTGCATTTGTGTCATTGCATTCTTGAGTTGACCTATGACCCATTTCATTGTTGATGGATATATTAAACTGTGACTGATATATTAACTGCAATATATATAACTGTGATGCCATGTAATTAATTGTTATGCTGTGAAAGCCTATGCGCTATTATGCCGATTGGGTGCATGTGTGTGTGACTTTTATCACTGCTATTCTAGTTGTGCGATATGCGGAATCTCACCTCATTACTTTTGCTGTGACGCTGCTCGCATGGTTTTCTTTCTACTATGGTGAGTAGATATGGCGAGCGATCCACCTTCTCGATTGACTTTGGACTTGATGCTTCACGACGGGGCGGATGCTTGGACGATCCATCCTGACGGACGTCGCACATACACGGGAGCAGTGAGTTTCACGAGCAGGAGAGAGTTGCCTTTCTCCATGACGAGCCTGTCTGAGAGAGTTTGTACTGTACGGTTTAGTGGTGAGGGTAGCATAGGAGTCACCCAACCATCACCACCACCTGCTGATCATCCGCGATAGCCCAGCACCCAGACTGTAGTTCCTCGGGAGGAGCCCCGGGACATACATGTTGACCATGCTTCTATGCCACCTCCACTTACTACACCGTCTACTTCTGCTGTACCTGCATCTGCGGCCGGCCCTTCTGTCCCTGTTCTCCCACCCCCAGGGCCTACTTATGAGCCTTCCGAGCTACACCCTCTGATTCCCCGCCATCGGGCGACTTGGAGGATGACTACTCGTAAGAGCACACCAGCTCCTGCCAGGGTATCCTTTTCTGCTCCCCTCACTATCCTCTTGTTTGACGATGAGGAGATGGAGGAGGAGGAGGAAGAGGAAGTTCCCGAGTATGTTCTGGAGGACGTTCCTAAGGTAGCCCCTGCCAGCCCATGTTGGTTGAGGACTGACGAGGAGGCGCTGCGGTACGCGGAGTAGATCATGAGCAGCTATGTCATGCAGGCCTTGGAGGATGAGGACGAGGAAGAGGAGGCCATGGAGGTGGACGAGGAGGAGGAGGACCCTAAGGAGTATTACTCTGAAGACTAGTGTAGTGTAGTGTTTTGCCAGTCTCTAGAGTCTTCCCAGTGTCTGTATACTTATTTTGTACCCCCTTCCCCTTTATGTTATGGAGCTGCATCTCCTGTAGTATAGGATAAGATGGTCTTTATGCTATTTTGCTTTTCCCTGTAGTTAGATGTTAAACTACTATGTGTATTATGAAAAGTTGGCAGAAGTTCTACCTTTTAATATTGTTATGATAATGCATATTATCCATGTTGTGTAAGTATACGTGTATGGTTTTGGAACTCGAGTATAATAAAAAAAAACAAAAAAAAAAAATGAAAACCCATATTTCCGGTAAGCTCTATTTATATATTTTTCCGCTTTCAATTATGGTCTAGTGTTGAATAATCATGACCCCTAAAGTGGGGTGTTACAATCCGAGAACAACAAAAATCTGATGAGTACCTTCAAGAGAAAAAGGAATTACTTGGACAAGAGAAGGCAGCAGAGTTCAGCTTGGGAATAAATGACATCTTGAGATATAATGGATGGCTTTGTGTACCTAGCAACCCAGAGATAAGAAAAATGATTCTGGAGGAAGCACATAAGAGCAAGCTGAGTATTCACCCTGGATCAACCAAAATGTATAAAGATTTGAAACAGAGGTTTTGGTGGCCAAAAATGAAGAAGCAAGTAGCCGAGTATGTAGCATCATGTCTGACTTGCCAGAAATCAAAAGTAGAACATCAACGACCTGGTGGAATGCTTCAATCCTTGGATGTTCTCGAATGGAAATGGGAGAGCATTTCAATGGATTTTGTGGTAGGTTTACCGAGGACATCTAAGAGTTTTGATTCGATTTGGGTGATTGTTGATAGACTAATGAAGTCAGCACACCTCTTACCTGTTAAGATCAACTACACAGTGGAGAAGTTACCGAGCTGTATATCAGGGAAGTGATCAAACTACATGGGGTACCGTCGAGTATCGTTTCAGATAGAGACCCAAAGTTTACGTCAAGTTTTTGGCAAAGTCTACATCAAGCGCTAGGAACAAAGTTGAGGTTGAGTTCAGCATACCACCCTCAAACAGATGGATAGACGGAGAAAACAATACAATCTTTGGAAGATTTGTTGAGGGCTTGTGTTCTAGACCATAAGGGAAGCTGGGATGATCTTTTGCCTCTTATCGAGTTTACATACAACAACAGTTTTCATTCCAGTATAGGAATGGCACCCTATGAGGCTCTGTATGGACGAAAGTGCCAGACACCGCTGTGTTGGTACCAGGATGGAGAGAGTATGATTTTAGGCCCCGACCTTGTGCAGCAGACTACGGAAAAGGTTAAGCAAATCCGTGAAAAGATGAAGACGGCATATGTAACGCCCCGATTTTCACGTTTTCTGATTCTCTAGTATTTTAACGTTTGTATTGTATTGGAGGGTTTAGAGAGTGAAATAAAATATTCCGAGAAGATAGGAATGTTCTACACAACCACAGGATGCCATGGTTAAGTTTCGGGCGAAAGCTCAAACGGAGCCCGGTTTGCGTTTTTCAAGGATAGTAGCCTTTTCTACTATCGAGACCTAATTTGGACTCGTGAACGAGATAGTAAGTCTTGGTATTTTATTCTCTACATCTTCGTTAAAATCTGTCCTGACGTCCGAAAAATAATAATAATAATATATTATATTCGGTCGTATAATCGAACCAGGAGGCCTTTGGAGTCGTAAAGGAGTTCAACGAGACCCGACAACGGATGAGCTCGATACCACATCATCCCAGGACACTTGGGAGATTATGCCAGAGTTGTTATGACGATCAGGAAAATCTAGATGCAAAAATTACCAAAATGCCCCTAACCTTAGTCCTTTGCACTTTTACCATTTTACCTTTTTGGCAAATGACCATTTTGCCCTTAACTGAGCTTTTTAAAGGCTGAACTCAGCCCTCACACCCCCTCATTCACGCAGCCCAGCCCCTCATGAGTAGCTCAAGAGCACCATCTTCAACTTTAGAGAGAAAACACCATTGTTGTTCTTGAAAAAGCTTGGTTTCTTGTTGGAATCACTTGATTCCTTGAGCAATCTTCCTTCATTTTAAGGTAAGATCACTTCTATGATCTCTTAGCTTCTTGAATATGTTTCTATTTCCAAATCAAGATCCATTTTCATGAAAATCATTTCTTAGATCCAAAACTTTGAAAATCCATAGGAATTGGTAGAAAAATCCTTTTGATGTGAAACCAATTTCTTTGAACTCACTTCATCATTCTCCACCTAAACCCAAGAGCTTATGATTCAATTCTCATCATAGCCCTAAAATCCCAATATGGCCGAACCTTACAAGGTGATGATGAATAGTTTTTTTCATCAATTTTTGATTTCTAACACTTGATTTCATCCTTGGCTTACCTATTGCCTTTGAATCCATGAAATGGAAAACCAAAATCAATTCTTATATTTATTCTCTTTAGGGTAGCCGAAACCCTTAGGTAGGATTGTTGAGTTTTGTTTTGATTGTTGTTTAATGTTTGATTGTTGTGTTGTTGAAGTTGGTGACAAGTATCAGGAGGTTCACAAACCGATCGACCAACTTTGATCCGGGAATCTACTCATCAACAAGTATGGGGGATGAACATCATCACACCAAAATGGTGGTGGTGAAAATGGTTGTTTACTTTATGTGTGGGTGGAACCTTTTGGTTTGGGTTCACCATTTCCTTTGGTTCTCTTGGAGAACAATGTGTAATAAGAGTAGTTATGCTTTAGTGTGCTCTAGCATGTGTTTATGATGATGTGATTGAATGAAAATCATTTTCATATATGTTGAAAAACCTACCTTGATCACTAGATCAAGTATGGACTTTTATGCTTGATTATGATGCAAATGATGTGTGATGGACTTTATGCTTGATTAT
The DNA here is from genome assembly GCA_039655645.1 of Ammopiptanthus mongolicus. Taxonomy (NCBI): domain Eukaryota; kingdom Viridiplantae; phylum Streptophyta; class Magnoliopsida; order Fabales; family Fabaceae; genus Ammopiptanthus; species Ammopiptanthus mongolicus. The sequence goes on from CM077345.1 coordinate 64,684,685, forward strand.
GATGAAATGATATGTAATTGTTGTTTGTCATGATTAGATAAACATTGTGAGTTATAGCTTGTCTTGAGGGTGAAGCAAATCTTCACATTTGTTCCTAATAGGCTTTTGGCTATGACCTTGAGAAAAGAAGAGTATGAGTAGTCCTTGAACAATTAAGTTTTCAAGTAAAAAAAGTGTTTTAGTGGCTTATGTTTCAAAGAAAAACCATAAGTGATTTTGATCCAAAGATCAAACAAAGTTTCAATGTCAAAGTGTTTTCGCCAAAGTGAAACATGTTTTATACCTTATCCTTAGTTCATCTAGTTAATTAAGTGACTTAAAAATGAGACAAGAATTGTTTTTCATGAAGAGAATCAAAATGGTTCCATAAGGTTTTCCTTTAACAAGGGTAATGTCTTGTTTCAAGGCAAATTTCGCTAAGTGAATTTACCTTCGCTAAGCGAATTTTGCCGAGCGATCCAGAGGAGTTTCAAAAGAGGTGTAACCGCCTCCATTTTTGCTAAGCGAATACAACAACTTTCGCTACGCGAATTATGTCTCGCGGAGCGATACAGAGGAGCTTAAAGAGAGGTATCACTACCTCATTTTCGCTAAGCGAATGGAATTTCGCTAAGCGAATTTCATGTTTTAGAAAATGCTAAAAATAGAGTAAGTGGTTCAAAAAGTTGTTTTAAATCAATTGAGGAGCTATTTTGGTTTACAAAGGAGTTTTTAACTCAATCGTGAAGTTTTACACGTGAAAAACCTAAGTAATTAACTTAGAGTTGAAGACAAGGGTTAATTAAGTATAGTATGTGGTGGAGCAAGACCATGTACTATACATTGATGACTTAGTACATCAATGAGTTCATAAGACTTAAGTGAATCAACACTTATTTCCTTAATTGAAAATCGAGGATTAATATCTTAGAAAGGCTCAAAGACTTATCTAAGAGGATTCTCAATCCTTATTCATAATGTTTAGGACTTGAGACATAATTCATACGACGTAAACACAAACATGAAACGTTTTGGGTTTTGAAACAGTAGTTCGATAACGGACCGGTGATTCGGATCCAGGTTAATCGTTCAACTGTTTCCGTCTTGTGATAACTGGAATGAGATGGATCCGGAGACTTTGCAGGTATGGGACTGTACAGTGGAAGGAATCTTGAGGCTGTGCAGGTATGGGACTGTATAGTTGAGGGAAGGCATATAAGAATTGATTGGTACTACCTATACCAACAAGACTTATCTTCTTTTCGGGAGCTTAGAACATAAGAACTTTATAGTTAAGCGTGCTTGACTTAGAGTAATTATGGGATGGGTGACCTTCTGCGAAGTTTCCTAGAAAGTGTGTGAGTGAGGACAAAACATGCTGAAAAGACTTGTGTTGGTTTGTGGGGACAGTCGGCGATTCTGGAAGCAGTCTGGATCATTCCAAAGGAGTCAAGAGATATTTATCCGATGGATAAATGTTTTATAAAACAAAGACGTGTGTAGTTCCTAAGAAAGAGAACCTTAGTGAACCTTGAGGTTTATCCAATGGATAGACATTGCTTTATCACATCTGCTTTGTGTAAGCATTAGCATTTCATGTGCATAGTTCTAAGGCCTTGAGCGTAGGAGTTGAGCTTACACCTTGATGCGGGTGCGAATCTTACGGTGACGATCTTCAATGGTCTTTTTGAGGTATCAGGGTTGGAATGGCTGACATGTGACCAGTTGGTGATCCTTCTGTGTCGTGGCGAATCTATGCAATACACTGATATCCTCTACTAAATGCCGTACTTTTCATGTTTGGTCGAGAATGTTACCGTAAAGCCAGATACGTGCATGTTATGAATGTTGTAGCATCTTGCTCATGTCTGGCAGAAACCGGAACATATCCTCCCATTCACTCTCTCCGAATGTTTTGTTAGCTCCATGGAGTAGGGGTCAGAGTAGTACCCAGTGGCATTGACATTGAGTCATATACATTGCACTGCATTGCATGGCTGTTGATGTTTACATTTACTGTTACACATCACTGTATTGTTTAAGAATGCCTTATATTATGATGTTAATTGTTTAACATGATTTATATTGAGGACTTTAGTAAGCATGTTGTTACGCTGCTACCTGGTGAGTCATCCCGTTTTTACTACTGCTGTTTTGTTGTGTTGATAAACGGGAATCTCACCCATATCTGTATGTTTTCTGCTGGTACTTGCTGTTGCTGCTTGAACAGATGGACGCGACGATGGTTCAATCCAGTAGCTCCTTGAGTCTGGAGGGAGACTCTTTTGCTGTTTTATCTTGTCTTGGCCAGACTGTGTCAGTATCTATAGTACATTTTGGGAGCTACGACTCCTAGTACTTATGTTATTTTTATTGCCATTTATACATTAGACTTATGTTTGTATACAGTATTATTTCTATTTTTATTTCTGTTTTTGGTTTTTGTATTTATAATACAGTATGTTCTAGAAATGCATGGTGAACCTAAGTTCATTTATTAGTATTAATTACCTTTACTAATCCCATTACATCTTTATGAAAAGAAAAAAACAGAAAATCGTATTTTCCACATTAATAAATATTTTCGGCCTTATAAACGTTCGGGAATGTGACACTTGGGAAAGTGTGTTGCAGCACAGAGCAGACAGAAAAGCTACTCCGACAGACGGAGGCGACCCCTCGAATTTCAAGAAGGTGAACACGTGTTCCTGAGATTCATACCCACGACTGGGGTCGGTTGAGCTATAAAGTCCCAAAAACTCCCTCCCAAATTCATTGGACCTTACTAGATTCTTCGTCGTATTGGTCCAGTAGCTTACCAGATTGCCTTACCCCCTTTTCTCTCCAATATTCATAATGTTTTCCATGTCTCGCAACTTAGAAAGTACATTCCTGATTCTTCCCATGTAATCGAACCCGACGTAGTACATTTTACGAGAAAACTTGTCTTATGAGACATCACCTATACGAATCGATGATAAGAGGATAAAGCAACTCAAGGGAAAACAAATCTCCTTAGTCAAGGTTGTGTGGAACGAAACGACTGGAGACACAACGTGGGAAATCGAGGACAAGATGACATTACAATATCCTGATCTTTTCCCAGGTACATAATTTCGAGGACGAAATTTTTTTAGAGGGGTAGTAATGTTGTTGGGAATTTACATATTAAAAACGAAAAACGCAGCGGAAAAATTCCCAAGAAAAAGGATCCATGCGAATGGTTATGACTCATGATGTAGTGTTTACCTCCTGTAGAGTAGCTTTACCGCAATCACTGCAAGGGAAGAACAGTCCTGCCCAATCAATCACGAGCACTATGAACAACGATATCACCAGTACCGCAATGGAGCAGTACCTCTACGTAATCCACGCGAACAAAACACCGCCGGAGAAAACGTCGTGCTAGGTGACAGCAAGGGTGAGGGGGCACGCCAACCAAAGTGGTGTGACGGCCACTAGGTTATGCGCAGTAAGCTCTCCTTAGCGCTTAAGTGACGTGCTCAACATTTTAAGTTGTCACTCACTTAACCTAACCTGATTGGGCTTGTACGCTACAGGCCCAATCTTATAATTAATATTATTAAATCATGTTTAATAAATTAATTCTTTCTACGACTATTTGCTCTATGCATGTGACCCTATAGGTTCTCAATAAATTGGCAATAATATTTAATCACATTTAATATTATAAATAATGAGCGGCATCTAGCAAGACATCATTGTTACCCAATTAGTGAGAATATCGGTGATACGATAAATACCTTACGGTAACCAAAATAACTGTGCAGTAAATGTCCTTTTGTCCATATGTCTTAATTGAACATAAGGCAGAAGTGTGTCATCCTTGTTAAGTTCAATTATTTGTTTCTCAATTCCTAAGAAGATGTGTAATCACAAATAGGCCCAATGTATCATATTGGCCCATTATAGCATGGCCATGCACTTTCACGTCTCACTCTATTGAGAGGCCCACGACATTACTCCTGTTATGTAGGAGGGACGAATCCTATCTACATCACTCACATCCCTCAACATGATTCATTGTAGACCCAATAACTATCTTTATGATCATCCTGTTACGGATAACATTTGGTAGCATTAAAGCCTACAACTCCTCATGTAGGAAGCAGTAGTGACTTCAAGTCGAAGGACTACTTCACTTTGGTTATCATAAGTAGCGCTTATGACACTTAAATAACTATTGTGCAGCGGTCTCATAGTGGGTCATAAATATTACTCTAATATTTATACCTATGTGAAGACTTGATATCTCATATCCATGACCCGTGAGATATGGTCATCAGTCTACCCACATAATAGTCTCGATGTATTATTTTTGTCCTAAATAACAATAATACTTGACTACGGATACTTTAAGAATAGTATTTAAAATGTTCAATAGGGTCTCACAATCAAGTCATGTACTTGATGTTCGATTGAACTGAAATAACTATTCTAAGGACTTTACTTCGTTTAAACAATTAATAGTATAAACTGAAATGCCTCATATATATAAATATATGTGAATCAAAGTCATGATACAAATGTAAATCTAAAGAAGACTAATGGCATCTAGGGCTTACACCAACAAATGTAACACCCCAATTTCTCACTGTTTTTAATGTCAATAAGTTATATAATTGAGTTTACATTTTATTCGAGGTTTTAAAAAATGAAATAAAATACACCAAGACCATATTCACACTCTACGCTATCGTAGAAAGCTACGGTTAAATTTTTTGTTGAAAACTCAGACGGAGCCCGGTCTGCATTTTTTCACTGACAGTACGATTTTACTGCTCAGGAGACCTAAGTTTTACCCGTGAACGAAAAAGTTAGGCTTAGAATCAAATTTTCTACATTTTCGATAAATTTGAAAAAAATAAGTTCCTACGCTTTATTCGGGCGAATTCTCAAACCGGGTGATGAATGAAGCTGAATAAGGATTTACCGGGACCCGCTAACGGATAAAGTTGAAGTCACATCAAGTCACATCACATGGGAAAGCGTGCCAATGTCATGATGACGTTTGAAAATATCTGGACGCGAAAAGACGAAAATGCCCCTAACTTTTTTTTTCATTATGAATATTGGACATCCCTGTCCTTCATCCCACACGCCTAAATGGCTTCATGAAGGCCAGTCCACCATTTTCTTTCCTTCACTTTATCTTCTTCCTTCCTTTCTCTCATTTTTCTTAAGAGAAAACTTGATTTTTTTGTGAAGGAAAAGTGTTGATTCTTGTTCAATCTTCTTCATTCAAGAGGTAAGATCACTCCCTAGATCCTTAAACCTCATGACTGTGTCCTATATGCGAGTCTAGTGTCCACGACGTCAGCCCAGTACTTCGGGATTAAGAACTTGGGTTACGTGTCCTATTTTTGAATAGGCTAAATGTCCTTAAAAACGAGTCATGAGCTGCGTGCCTTGACAGAAAAAGAAAGAATGAATGAAAAAGAAAACAGAAAACATTCTGCATACATACATGAGTTGGCCGACGTGCCATTAGAAACGAGCTACAATCCAAGTGGTTGAGAATATGAGCCAGTTAAGACCACTAGGTCTATAGGGGCATCCTATGTTCGAGACTCCACAAGAGGCCAGAGGCATTGCAACCCCGTGCCGTGGTAATCAGCTGCCAAACACGGATGAACTCGATCAGAGACTGGACTATTCATGATATGGTTGTGACGTGGTACCCCTGAACAATTGGAGTTCATACCTAAATTGAGAGGCCGACTCATGAGGACAATTGTGTTATGGGAGTATTCGTGGCCTATCGCTCGATGAAGGGAAGTTAAGAATCTCCGGAGAACATGAATTAGAAAGATGATATTAAAGTCTCATGCATTATGTTATAACTCATGATGATGTTTGAGATATTATGCTTTATGAATCTGTTAATGCAACTGTATTTCATATGTGAATGTATGTGTTGTTTGTCACTTGTGTGGCTATCGTGACAAACTTGTGGAATGAGTATCTCACCTTTGCCTGCACATGTTGGACACTCTATCGTGTTTTTGGATACATGTACAGATGTCGTTCAGAGGTCCCTGCGGACACTTGAGAACCCTGATGATGGAATCTTTGAAGATAAATAGAAGGTAGATCCCTCCGCATTCCTCCGGGAATTGGAGCTGACTTTGGGGTTTTCCCCCAATGGCTACTTTTAGCCCGACCAACATTAGAGTCTTACTTTTTGAAGCAGTCATATCTTATCTGCTTTAGTTATGTTGATTTACTGTTTTGAAGTCTGTAATTTGTGATAATAGGCCAGAACTTCTACTGCTTCTTAAACTCTGTTTTCCAGAAAACTTCTATGCTTCGGCATTTAAAACCTTCTGGTTATTTTGTTATGGATGTTTAGTATCAATATATGTTATGTGGTTTATCCCACCCGCCCTATGTTTGGATTATTATATGTGCGAAGAAAAGTTTTAAATCCTCGTTTTCGAACATAGTTATTACTTAAAGTATTTTCCGAAAGCAACGAGCGTTTTAATTATTTATGTTTTCCGTATCGAGTTTGAGAAGTAGCACCGAGGGGGTGTTACAGGTTTGGCCTCTGATAAGGTCCTCTACTACTCTGAAACCTTCTGCCTCTATCCCTTTGGTCACTAAGGATAGGTCCTCCGCTCCTTGTTGGCATCTCCCTTCTTCTCTCGATGTTCTTAATTGCCGAACACCGATCCAACATGTCAGGGAATACAGTAAGTCCCAATGGTACTTATCCTTTTGAATCTCATACTTCAGACCATCCTCAAACTTGAGGCACATCAATTCCTAGTCCGGATACCACTGATAAAACTCAGAGAACTTGAGCAGCGCCTCGAACCTTGCGGCATATTCCCCGATTGTCATGTTGCCTTGCTTCAAACTCTGAAAATCCTTGTCTTTTTCCCTCCTGGTCATCCGAGGAAAATACTTTTCTAGGAAACACTCTCGGAATAGCCCTCAAGTCACGGCTCTTCCCTCAGCTTCAAACAACCTCTGCTTCCCTTTCCACCACATCTCTGCTCTTTCCACCAACATGAAAGAAGCATAAGAAACTTTCTGAATTTCACCCAGTTTGTCGCTGCGAAGATCGTTTCTAGCTTTTGAATCCACAGCTCCGCCGCCTCGAGATTGAAATCCCCATTGAACTGAGGAGGTTGTCGCCTCATGAAGGCATCTAAACCAGCGTCCTCATTCCTAACATTCCGCTGTTGTTGCTGATTCTCACAGGTTAACTGGATGAGTTGGGCATTCTGTTGCATTTGCTGTAGCATAGTAGCAGCCATATCCTTCACAGTTCTGAGAGTTTCCAGCGATTCAGCTCCGTTGCTAGTGTGTGAAGCTTCAGCCTCTTGACCTCCATTGTGTTTGGTCCTACCTCTGCCTCTACCTTGAGCCATTGGTTCCTGGTTCAAGTAACTGTTAGCTCGAAGTTCAAACATGATAAGAAACATAAATACATACATGTACTTATCATTCATACAATAATCACAATAATCGATCGCGTTCAATCTACCCATCTAGACACAGTCGTACTCTCTTGTAGAGATGACAAACATCGCCAGTTCAACTTCACAATACCCCCACAATCTTGGTCCCCGACTTCCACAGTCCGAATAGGACCAAACTGCGATAACATGCATTAAATATAAAAGCGCACAACATCAGAGTAAACACAACAGGATAAACGAAACACCCACTGTAACACCCGGGGCTGACGAGGGCGGGGAGTGATCGCCGGTGCATGAGGCACGGACAAGGAGCAGCTCCTGGCAGGCTTCTAGGCGGAGGGATACATGAATGAACCGATTCACACCGGAATGAGAGGGATCCTGAGGCTATGCAGGTATAGGACTGTACAGTTGAAGGAAGGCTTATAAGAATTGATTGGTACTACCTATACCAACAAGATGCATCTTCTTTTCAGTCGCCCATCACTTAAGAACTCCAAAGTTAAGCGTGCTTGACTTGGAGTAATTCTGGGATGGGTGACCTCCTGGGAAGTTTTCCTAGAAAGCGTATGAGTGAGGACAAAGCACGCTGAAGAGACCCGTGTTGGTTTGTGGGGATAGTCGGCAATCCTTAAAGCAGTCCGGGCCGTTACAAATGGTATCAGAGCGGACCTCTCCCAGTACGGTGTGGTTCGGGGACGAACCAAGCGGAAGCTGGTGGGCATGTAACACCCGGGGCTGACAAGGGCGGGGAGTGATCGCCGGTGCATGAGGCACGGACAAGGAGCGGCTCCTGGCAGGCTTCTAGGCGGAGGGATACATGAATGAACCGATTCACACCGGAATGAGAGGGATCCTGAGGCTATGCAGGTATGGGACTGTATAGTTGAAGGAAGGCTTATAAGAATTGATTGGTACTACCTATACCAACAAGATGCATCTTCTTTTCGGTAGCCCATCACTTGGATTCAAAGACACTAGGAAAGCTAAGGATGGAATCAAGAGTTAGAAATCAAAAATTTGATGAAAAACACTATTCATCATCACTCTTAGGGTTCGGCCACTTTGGGGTTTTAGGGCTAGGATGAGACTTGGATCATGAGTTCTTGGGTTTAGATAGAGGGTGATGAGGTGAGTTCAAAGAACTTGGTTTCACCTCCAAAGGATTTCCCTACAATTTACTAAGGATTTTCAAAGTTTTGGATCTAAGAATGAGTTTCATGAAAATGGAGGTTTGATCTTGATATTGAAAGAGATTCAAGAAGATATGAGACCATAGAAGTGATCTTACCTTAAAATGGATGAAGATTGGTCAAGAAATCAAGTGATTTCAACAAGCTTTCAAGATTTTCTCAAGGATTCAATGGAGGTTTTTTCTCTAAGGAAGATGAAGTGTTCTTGGTGTTCTTGCGGGACTGGGCTGCGTGGAATGAGGGGCTGAGAGGGCTGTTCCAGCCTTCTAAAGAGTTCATTAAGGGTAAAAAGGTCATTTGGTTCAAAGGGTAAAATGGTAAAAGGTGAAAAGGCTTAAGTTAGGGGTATTTTGGTAATTTCGCATCCTGTAATTCTCGATCGTCATGACGACTCTGGCATGCTCTCCCAAGTGAGTTGACATGATGTGATATCAATAGTATCCATTGCTGGGTCCTGGTAAGTCCATACGCGGCTCCGTTCTCCACCCGATTGAAGATTTCGCTCGAACGGAGGTCAGGAAATTATTTTTTTGAAATTTTTGCGAAATTTAACCAAAACGTAGAGAATCGAATTCTAAGACTTACTGTCTCGTTCATGGGTCCATCTGATGTCTTCTGAGCAGTAAAATCATATTGTCAGTGTAAAAACGCAGACCGGGCTCCGTTTGAGTTTTCGACTCAAAACTTAATCGTAGCTTCCTACGATATCGGTGAGCATGATTATGGTCTCGGAATATTTTATATCCCTTTCTAAGACCTCGAATAAAATATAAGTTCATAAATACTGATTAAAAGAAAAACTCGAAAATCGAGGTGTTACATTACTACCCCTCTAAAAAAAAATTTCGTCCTCGAAATTACGTACCTTGAAAATGATCGGGATACTGTAACTTCATCTTGTCCTCGAGCTCCTACGTTGCATCTCCAGTTGCTTCGTTCCAAACGACTTTGACTAAGGGAACTTGTTTTCCCCTGAGTTGCTTGATCCTCTTATCAACGATTCGCACAGGCGATGTCTCATAGGATAAGTTTTCTCGTAAATGTACTATATCAGGTTCGATTACATGAGACGGATCAGGAATATACTTTCGAAGTTGTGAGACATGGAAAACATTATGAATGTTAGACAGAAAAGGTGGTAAGGCAATCTGGTAAGCTATATCAGAGCGGACCTCTCCCAGTACGGTGTGGTTCGGGGACGAACCAAGCGGAAGCTGGTGGACATGTAACACCCAGGGCTGACGAGGGCGAGAAGTGATCGCCGGTGCATGAGGCACGGACAAGGAGCGGCTCCTGGCAGGCTTCTAGGCGGAGGGATACATGAATGAACCGATTCACACCGGAATGAGAGGGATCCTGAGGCTATGCAGGTATAGGACTGTACAGTTGAAGGAAGGCTTATAAGAATTGATTGGTACTACCTATACCAACAAGATGCATCTTCTTTTCGGTAGCCCATCACTTAAGAACTCCAAAGTTAAGCGTGCTTGACTTGGAGTAATTCTGGGATGGGTGACCCCCTGGGAAGTTTTCCTAGGAAGCGTGTGAGTGAGGACAAAGCACGCTGAAGAAACCCGTGTTGGTTTGTGGGGATAGTCGGCAATCCTTAAAGCAGTCCGGGCCGTTACACCCACACACAATACTGATATATATATGTATATATATATATATATATATATATATATATATATATATATATATATACATACATGGTGGCCCCATCAATAGGGCTAACTAATATACAAACGGAAGTACATAATAAAACGAAAATACAACATAAACATCAAAGGGACTCTGATACTCAGACTCACATACTCTCCCCATTCCCTCTCAAAATACATCAAAATACCTCACCTCAAATCATACGACAGACGCACTGGAGACGTCATGTCATCTATGACGTGAAAGTCAAGAGCTACCCTGTCTTTCCCCATATGTGCGCCTAACGATCCGCCTACGCCTAGCGGCTCTCAAATACCGCTCTGACCTCAGACGCTGTCCTCTCAGCACAAAGCCTCTGCGACTCGTCACGTGAAATGATGCTGGGGCAGCCCACATAAAATCCTGCTCTCGCGGTCTGGGTGGGTGCCACATCTGGGGAAACGGGAGAAACTGGACTACTATGTACGATCCCATGATGTCCGCTCGTGGTGGAGTACCGCCCCAAAACATCAAGCTCACTAGTCCGGTGTAAACGGTCAAAAACGTAGAGGGGTCCACGTGCCATCCCTGCTCGTCGTGGTAGACGATCTCAAGCTTGCCCAGCATCGGGATCCCCGGTGCTGTCTGGAGGAAGGGATGCATCCTCGGGTCCATAATCACCTTCGGCTAACTCGTCGTCTGTTTGCAGATCGATAACACACAAGAAAATATAGGGAGATAAGATATACAACACATCTATAATAAGGATGATGCAATGCAGAACATATAGCAAACACAGCCATCTTTCAGTACCACGACACTATGGTCGTTCCCTAGCTAGATGAACAAATACTCTTTCTATGCATGCCGGTCGGTACTAAACACCCTACTAAGGGCAACATCATGTCCCCACATCGAACAACAAGTTGGTTCATTACGATAATCTGTTTCGCTCATCGTGGCCCATAAGAGTGCATTATTGCTCAACTGTTCCAAACAAAGAGGGTTAATTAGGCCTCCTCGAAAGATCCACCGGCAACTGGAAAGACTCAGGGTCCAGTCGGGATAGTAGGACATGCCCAGGACTGCCACGACAAGATAGGCACTACCATACCGATCTCATGTGGGTACACCTGTGTCCAATATATCCCTGAGGTCACACAGACCTTCCTTCCCGTTTTTCGCACCCACACTCGGTGCACCAACCTCGTATGCCTCTCGATACACGGGTCGCCACTTAGCATCATATGCATATGCTATGCATATCACCCATCTCTCTTGAGCTGATATCGCAACACATGCAAACTTGCTCTTAGCAACACGAGCTCCAAGCTCCATAGGTAACCATATGAGCTCCAAGGTCCACTATAACCATACAACCTCCAAGCTCCATTATAAACTCAAATCTCAATTACCAGCTCAAACGTCCACAACGGGGTCAAAGCCCTAATCATGCTAAACCTCTGAATCTCATACATCCATGCATTTCCAAAAATAATGCAACAGTTCATCAATTATCAACATGCTCAAAAGGCAGTAAATAGCATACATACCAACATGCCATTATTACCAACACATCATGCAACTCTTGCAAATATCAGATATCATAAATAGCAGGTACGTATATATCAACACATAGCACATATTATCATGCACCATAAATCTGCTAACCTAGGGTATCAAATATAACGGTGATAGCCCAAAGTAGACTAAACCTAGGGTTTAGGTACTTCGTTAGGGCTCAACCTCTCGTAGGGGCTAGGGTTCCTCCCCACACACAAAACATACAATTTAGCTATATGGATTAATCTTGCCTCCCCGATGTGTGTAACTCTTTCTCCCCACCTGATAGCAAAAGTGGTGATAATCACGAACACAACGAGCACTTCTTGCTCCTCTCCAGCCTCCACTCCCGCAGCCTACTTTTTCCAAAAGGGTTCCGTATGCAACTTCCAAACTTGCCCTAATCACGGAAATAACACGTAGACTATAACATTAACCCTAATACGAAATTAAAACTGTGAAAAGAAGCTTAAACCAAAAGAGAACATTGTATAGGTACAATATAGGTAGATACGGAACCTCGGCTTACCCTCGTCGAATCACAAAAGAAAACCGATAGAATTGGAGTAGGAGTCGCGCTAATCACGAAAATACGATCGAAATTGGAATCGAGCTAATGAACGAATCACGAACTTGAATCTCAACTCTCAAACTCCCCTGGACCTCTTCTCCACGAGCTCTCTGGTTTGGTGAAAATGGTAAACTTCGTCTAAGTGAAAATGAAGAACTATATATAGAGTTAAAACTCTGCTGACAACGCTTTAGCATTCTGGATCTCCACGCTTGAGCATTGACGTTTCCTTACCGCCAAAGCAACGCCCATCACGTGCCACCCGTGACGCGTAACCGACACGTGTCACTTTAAGTCCCATCACTGCCAGTCAACTGGTCAGAAGGTCCATGCTTGAGCGTCCAAAACTATCCACGCTAGAACGTTGGCATGCTTAAGCATTCCACTGGTCCACGCTTGAGCGTTCTGCTCCTAATCTCGTGTCCTTCATCGTTTTCTTATCCAATTCATTCTTACTCTTAATCCTATTCTCTAAACACTCTTCCAAGCCATAATAATAATTATCAACAAACATTTAAGCACTCAATCTAGGCCATCTATCTCAATCAGAGTTTCAGAAAAATGGGATGTTATAAGCCTAGGTGCCGACATCGTCGACCCTAAGTTCTTTTTGGTATTTCTCTTGGTTTCTAGTCTTTTCTTACTCCTACTTCAACCTAATGATGTTCTGTTAACACATTAGGGTTTTACGATTGTTTTTACCCGAGTGTTCGTTCGAGGAGCTGTGCGAGGACCCTGCTTCAGGTAGCAGCTGCAAGGAACAGCCCCTACTTGGGTAAGTTTCCTCTTGATTTTCATGGCTTGATCCTTGGTTTTCGTTTGATTTGTTGTTATACGATCGTTGATTGTTGAATTCGTTGCCGTTTTTGAGTTTCTGGTTGTTTCTGGACCTCGTTTGTAACACCCCTCTTGGGCATTACATCATAAACATGTGCGAAATTAAATTTAAAAAAGAACTGATAGTTGCTTTCGAAAAATAATAATTTACTTTAGGTCAGAAAACTTGGATGTCAAAATTTTCTGCATAATACTTCAGAAACCTAATGCACACATCACAATAATAAAATCACATTATAGTAGACAACACACATAAACTTGGTTCATTCATAAACCATTTCACCATCACATATAAGCTTTCTTGAAATTGTTTTTCATACTGAATTTCCAAACTATACGGAGGTTTTCAAAACCACATATACCGACTTTCTCAACTTAAATATTGAAAATCCTAAAAGCTGGTTTGATAAAAGAACTCTATGGACAATAAAGCCTACTACCTAGCATACATCGTACCAATGAGACTGGGCCTCGTTGTCAACAGTTGACACATCTTCATCGTTGACATCAAGAAATGCAGGCTACAGGGTCCAAATATGGCCCAAATGACCGTTGAGAAGCATCTGTACACGTATCCAACATGTACAGGCAAGGGTGAGTAACCAATATATGGATTTAAATGCGATAACTGCATGTACGACACACAAAATAGCATATGAACAGATGTAGTATCAACACAGCAAAGTAGCAGAAGTATCATGGGATGACACACCAAGTAATAACCTGCCCAACATGCATACCATGAATCACAATATATCATGTTAATCAATTAGCGGCATAAGACATCTTCGAAAGCAGAATAGTGATGTACAATAAGTAAATGTAATCATCAACAACCATGCAATGCAATGAGATGTACATGAATCAATGCCATATGCCACAAGGGTAAAACTCTGACCCCTACTCCATGGAGCTAACAAATCGTCGAAGAGAGTGAATGGGAGGACATGTTCCGGGTATTGCTAGCCATTAGCAATATGCTACAACAAATGTAACGTGCACGTATCTAGCTTTACGAAAACCCTCTTGACCAAACATGAAAAAGTACGGCATCTAGTAGAGGATATCAATGAATTACTCGGAGTCGCCACGACACAAAAGAATCACCAACTGGTCTCATGTCATCCTTTCCAACCCTGATACCTCCAAACACCATTTAAGATCGCCACCGTAAGATTTGCACCAGTATCTAGGTGTAAGATCAACTCCAAGGCTCAAGGCCTTCCAACTCATGCAATGAAATGACAACGCTTACACAAAGCAGATGCGATAAAGCAATGTTTATCCACCGGATAAACCTCAAGGATCACTAAGGTTCTCTTCCTTAGGAACTATACGCGTCTTGTAATGCCCCGATTTTTCAAGCTTTATAATATTAATAAACATTATTTATGTGTTTGTATTTTATTGGAGGGTCTAGAGAGTGAATTAAAATAATCTGAGACCATAGTCACTCTCTATGCTATCCTAGGGATTTCCAGTTAAATTTTAGGTCGAAAACACAGACAAAGCCCGATCTGTGTTTTTCACTGACAGTATGATTTTACTGCTCAAAAGACCTAATTTTGACTCATGAATGAGACAGTTAGTCTTAGAATTGTATTTCCAACATTTTCGTTAAATTTGAAAAAAAACCAGTTCCTACGTTTTAATCGGGCGAAAACTTCAACCGGGAGACAAATGAAGCTGTATATGGATTTAACGGGACCCGCTAACGGATAAACATGAAGTCACATTAGGTCACATCACCTTAGGGTGCATGCAAAGTGTCATGATGATTTAGAAAATATCTGGACGTGAAAAGACCAAAATACCCCTAACCTTTTCCATAATTACCATTTAACCTTGTGTGAAAAGACCATTTTGCCCCTTAAGTGAAAATTAGTGGACCTTTCTACCGTCACCTTCACCCCACACGAAATTCAACTTCATGAAGACCTTCCAACCACTTTCTCTTCATAACATCATCTTCCTCCACACTTTCTCACTTTTTCCCTCCATTTTCCTTAAGAAACTTCAAGAACTTTGAGAAGCAAAATTGATGACATCACTCACCTTCATCCTCTACGTGGTATAAAATTCTTCTTTGGTCACTTAACCTTCATTTTCTTCCATTGAAACTATGCTTTTCAAGCTTTTGTTCAAGTTGAACTTCGAACTCATAAATTCATAGAAAAATGTAGAAAAATCCTTTTAATGTCAAACCAATTTCTATGAGTTAGTTTCATCATCCTCTTTCATAATCCGAGAGCTTGTAACCAAAAGAGTTCTGTAACTCATATGGGTATATATGGCCGAATCACATATGTTGGGAAAGCTTGAGTTTTTTATTCAAGTTTTGAGTAATGAGACTTGTTTTAGTGTTCGGTATACCTAAGGATCATCCATCCAAGAGATAAGAAATTTTAGACATCTCGAGCTAAATTTAAAACCCTATGGTCGAATCCTATACTGAGGGAAATAGGAAGAATTTGTGTTGTTAGATGTTAATGTTTGAATGATTGTGTGATTGTAGTTGGTGTTGAGTATTCGGGCGAATAATCGGGAGATTCGCGAACCGGTCACACGACTAATCCGGAGGATTACTTCACCAAAAGGTATGGGGAATGAACCTCATCACACCAAAATTAGTGAGAGGTGAAAATGGTTGTTTACGGTTGTTTGGGTGAAACCCTTTTGTTTGGGTTCACTACTTTATCTATGAAGTTCTCTTGGAGAACATGATTGTAATAATGGTTCTATGTTTAGCATGTGCTTATGATGATGTGTGGTTGGATGGAAAAATATTTTCATGCATGTTGAAAACCATACTTTGATCTCTAGATCAAGTAAGGATTTTTATGCTTGATTATGATTCAATGATGCATGATTGTTGTTCATCATAATTTTGTGAGCATTTTGAGCTATGACTTGACAAGTTGGTGAAGTAAAATCTTCACATCCCTTGTGTGGGAGTGTTCGGCCTTGACCTTAGGAAAAAGGCATAACATGAGTTGTTCTTGAACATTCAATGTTTTGAAAGTTAGAAAATGTTTTAGTGACTTATACTTCAAAACAAAATAAGAAGTGATTTTTATCCAAGGATCAAATAGAGT
The DNA here is from genome assembly GCA_039655645.1 of Ammopiptanthus mongolicus. NCBI lineage: Eukaryota > Viridiplantae > Streptophyta > Magnoliopsida > Fabales > Fabaceae > Ammopiptanthus > Ammopiptanthus mongolicus. The sequence goes on from CM077345.1 coordinate 64,701,015, forward strand.
TTCAACCTTCAAGTCTTTTTACTAAGGTGAAAATGTATTTTTATTTTGGTCATAATTTATCCAAGTAACTAAGTGTTTTAAAAGTAAAATGATGAAAGTGATTTCATGGAAGTAAAAGTAATATGAAGTTACCTTAGGTTTAATAAGATGTCACACTCTTTTTAAAACTAAGTTAACTATCAATCTTCAAAGTATAAAGTGGACTTTGTCCTCAAGTTTGAACTAATTGAATCATAGTTTGAAAACTAAATGAAATTCTATTTTCTTTTAAACTAACTTAGATCATGGTTTTACAATAAGTTAGTGAAGAAAAACCCTTTTCAACTTAGTTAAGGTACTTTACTTTAAGCAAGAAACAAAGTTATTTCAAGTCAAATGAGTTTTTCAATTAAAAAGGTTTTGTTTTGTAAAATTTTCAACTCGAGAGTTTTCAACTCTAAATCGTAAAGTTTTACACATGAAAACCTAGTTTAAGTAATTAACTTAGAGCAAAAGAAAAGAGATAATTAAGTATAGTATATGGTGGAACAAGACCATGCACTATACCATTGATGTAAATCATAAGACATGAACACAAACATGAAACGTTTTGGGTTTTGGAACAGTAGTTCGATGATGGACCAGTGATTCGGATCCAGGTCAATCGTTCAATTATTTCAGTCTTGTGATGACTCGATCCCGAATGGATCACGAGATTTATCCGGTGGATAAAAGTTTTGAAATACAAAGACGCGTATAGTTCCTAAGGAAGAGAACCTTGAGGATTATCCGGTGGATAGACATTGCTTTATCGCATCTGCTTTGTGTAAGCATTGGCATTTCATTGAATGAGTTGCAAGGCCTTGAGCCTAGGAGTTGAGCTTACACCTTGATGCGGGTGCGAATCTTACGGTGACATTTTAAATAATCTTGGAGGTATCAGGGTTGGAAAGCCTGACATGTGACCTGTTGGTAGCTTTTCTGTGTCATGGCGACTTTGAGCAATACACTGATATCCTCGACTAGATGCCGTATTTTTCATGTTTGGTGTAGAGTGTTTCCGTAAAGCCAGATACATACACGTTACGAATGTTGTAGCATCTTGCCCATGTCTGGCATACACGAAATATGTCCTCCCATTCACTCTCTCCGATGTTTTACGGGTCAGAGTTTTACCCTTGTGGCATATGGCATTGAGTCATGTACATTGCGTTTCATTACATGTCTGTTGATGATTACATTTACTTGTTGTACATCACTGTTCTATTTTTGAGAATGCCTTATTTTATGCTACTAATTGATTAACATGATATATTAAGATTTATGGTATGCATGTTAAGTATGTTATTACTTGGTGCGTCGTCTCGTTTTTACTTCTGCTATTTTGCTGTGTTGATGATTGGGAATCTCACCCATATCTGTATATCTTCTCTGCTGGTATTGCTGTTTCTGCTTAAGAAGATGGGCGCAACGACGATTCAATTCAATTCAGCATATACTTTGAGTCTGGAGGGGGACTCCTTTGGCTGTGTCAAGCGTCTGTTGTACCTTTTGGGGAGCTGTGACTCCTAGTACTTATTATATACTTTTATCAGTTAGTCTTGGACCTATGTCTGTATACAGTATTGTTTCTATTTCTGTACGTAATTATGTATGACTTCTAGAAATGCATGTTGAACCTAAGATCATTTATTATTACTTACTTTAATAATCCTATTACATCATTACGAAAAGAAAAGAAAAAAGAAAATCTTATTTTCCACATTAATATTATTTTCGGCCTTATAATCGTTTGGGAATGTGACACTCGGGAAAGGGTTATTGCATTATTTGGTATCAGAGCTGGCCGAGCCTTTTGGGGTTTGTAGGTTATGGTTTGTCTTGTTTTTTTTTGTGTGTTCTCTGTTGTTATATCTGTAAGGAGGATAATGTTGTTTGCTTTGGTTGTGTTGTGGTCCTTGGAGTTTGATAATATTGGTTTTGAAGGTAGCGATGGCTACTCAAAACCTGAATGCTTCTGTGAATGCCATATAGGAGATGGCTGCTGTGATGGTTCAACGTGATGAGAGAGCTGCTGCCGGTAGAGGACTGGATGAATTCTTTCGTAGGAACCTACCTCAGTTTAAGGGTGAGTTCAATCCTGAGCATGCTGAGCATTGGATCCAAACTTTGGAGAAGATCTATGGAGCTATGAGGTGTACCGAGAACGACAAGGTCGTCTACGAAACATATATGCTGATGGAAGATGCTGAATACTGGTGGGAAGGAGCCCATCAGATACTGGTGCATGATCAACAAGTTGTAGACTGGAATGCTTTCATGGGGAAGTTCCTGGAAAAGTACTTTCCTGCAAGTGCGAGGCACGAGAAAGAGATGGAGTTCCTCCAGTTGAGACAAGGGGGAATGTCTGTAGCTGAGTACGGGGCCAAGTTTGAAAGTTTGGCAAAGTTCTCAAACTATTTCCTGGACAACCCGAGAGAAGAGTGGAAATGCAGGAAGTTAGAAGGGGGTCTGAGGCTCGATTTGAAAAGGGTTGTGGTTCCACTGGAGATTTCTGCGTTTCCCAGGCTGATGGAAAAGTGTCGCCTGATCGAGAGCTTGGAGCCTAGCAAGGACAAGCGAGCACAGAGTTCTGGACCAAATAGATTCCACAGAGAGAACAGTGGTCGTAACAATAGACCTCGATGGAAACCATATTCAAGGCAGCAAGATCTACAACAACGTTCTGTGGGAGGAAGCAGTGGGGGTTTCAGTCAGTCTGGAAACGCCCTAATCAAGTATATGAAGTGTGGGAAGAATCATGCCACAAGAGAATGCTCAATCAAGGGGATTATATGCTTCAGGTGTGGGAAGCCGGGGCATATTTCACGCGACTGTGTGCAATCGAAAGCTGAACATTCTGTCAACAATGTGCAAGCAGTAAGGCCTAAGGCAAAGGGCAGAGTCTATACTGTGAGTGGCGCTGAGGCTTCTCAAAATGAAGACTTAATCCAAGGTCAGTGCTTCATGGGTGGTAAAACCTTAACTATACTTTTTGATTCAGGCGCAACGCATTCCTTTATTGCATATGACTGTGTGAACCTTTTGGGATTGCCTGTGTCTTCTTTACCTTTTGATTTAGTAATTTCTACACTTACTGTAAAGCCTGTTATAACTGCTAAAGTTTGTTTGAATTGTTCTATTTCTGTAAAAGATAGAAAGTTTTTGATTGATTTGATTTGTTTGCCTCTTTCGCAAATGGATGTAATCTTAGGAATGGATTGGTTATCTTCTAACCAAATCTTGTTAGACTGTGCAAATAAAACCTTAGTCTTTCCTAGTTCTGAGAATTCTGGATTTTTGACTGCCAACCAAGTAAACGCTTCTTTGAGGGAAGGAGCTCAGGGATACATGTTGTTATCTTCTTTGGAGGTCAAGAGAGAGCTAGTCTTAGAGCATGTGCCTGTCGTGAACGAGTTTCCGAAAGTCTTTCCTGAAAATGTACCAGGATTACCGCCAATTCTGGACATCAAGTTTTCGATCGATCTTGTGCCAGGAACAGGACCAGTGTCTATGGCACCGTATTATATGGCACCTGTTGATTTAGAAACCTTGAAGGAACAATTGGAGGACTTATTGGGAAAGCAGTTCGTTAGACCTAGTGTGTCGCCGTGGGGAGGACCTGTACTGTTAGTGAAGAAGAAAGATGGAATTTCTCGCTTATGTGTGGATTATCGCCAGTTGAACAAGGTTACCATTAAGAGTAAGTATCCTCTTCCAAGGATAGATGACTTGATGGATCAGTTGAGGGGAGCGACAGTTTTCTCCAAGATTGATCTGCGATCAGGTTATCACCAGATTCGTGTGAAGGCAGAGGATGTACCAAAGACAGCGTTTTGATCATGCTATGGGCACTACGAGTACCTTGTAATGCCGTTTGGGGTGACGAATGCTCCAGCCGTATTCATGGATTATATGAATAGGATTTTTTGCCCCTACCTAGATAAGTTTGTCGTTGTTTTCATACACGACATACTCATCGATTCACGGGACTTGGAAGAACATGCTGAACATCTTAGTGTGGTTCTTCGGCTTATGAAGGAGAAAAAGTTGTACGCGAAGCTGTCTAAGTGTGAGTTTTGGCTCGACGAAGTGCAGTTTTTGGGTCACGTGATTTCAAAGGAAGGAATTGTTGTAGATCTATCAAAAGTTGAAACGGTTCTTGAGTGGGAGAAACCAACCACAGTGACTGAGATACGCAGTTTTATGGGCTTGGCTGGGTATTATCGAAGGTTCATTGAGGGATTTTCTAAGATTGTAAGACCCCTTACCCAGTTGACAAGGAAGGATAAAGCTTTTGAGTGGACTGAAGCCTATGAGCAGAGTTTTCAGGAGCTGAAGAAGAGGCTGACTACTTCGCCAGTGTTGGTGTTACTAGATCCCAGTAAACATTTTGAAGTGTACTGTGACGCTTCATACCAGGGGTTAGGCTGTGTTCTGATGCAGAATCGGAAAGTGGTAGCTTATGCCTCAAGATAGTTGAAAGTGCACGAGAAGAATTACCCTACTCATGATCTGGAGTTAGCAGCAGTGGTCTTTGCATTGAAGATTTGGAGGCATTATTTTTATGGTTCGACATTCAATGTCTTCAGCGATCATAAGAGTCTGAAGTACCTGTTCGATTAGAAAAAGCTCAACATGAGGCAGAGACGGTGGCTAGAATTTATGAAGGACTATGACTTCCAGTTACAGTATCATCCAGCGAAAGCGTGGTAGCGGAAGCTCTGAATAGGAAGTGTTACATGTGTCGGTCGTGATGGTTAAGGAACACGAGCTGTTAGAACAGTTCAGAGTTATGCATCTGTCCGTGGTCAGTAGGCTAGGGAGACTTTGTGGTTGCATGGTTACAATGTCATGTGATCTGATGGATCAGATTCGGGAGAAACAAGTGTACGACTAGTGTGACACCCGCTACCCCGCATACGATAAAATAAAATAAAGCATGCAGGTTAATAAAATCTAAAAACTTTAACATAAAAGGTATCAAGTACCACATGATCCGAAAACGTTTTAAACATAAAACAACTGCGGAAAAATGTTAACATAAACAAAACCCGAAACCCGATGTCAAATAATCAGAGTTGGTATACATATACCGATAATACATCGGGATAAAACTAAACAACTGAACATAAAACCTAACCACTACTACTAAGAGAGATCTCCACGGGATCACTCGTCGTCAGCATGCTCACCCTCCTCTGCACATGCAACATCATATGCACAAGAACAACAAAATATGGGGGTGAGAAATACGATCATAAACATATGTAAACGGAATGGAATAGTAATTAAGATGACATACAACATACATTAATCAACACATGTATAATCAATATATATATCAGAGATGCATGTCAATGCGAATGCAACATCACTACTCCGTATGCATGTGGCCAACAACTCTAACTCTGGAAGACGACTAGGAGTACATGTCCGGTTATCAATGTGGATGATATGCCAGACCATGGGCCATCCCCGAACACTCTCACTAATCCTGATAACGTATAGTGGCTAGTCAGGGTACTCAAGCTTATCCTTTTGGTCACTCCGACAATAGGTAGCTAGCCCTTGTCACCTAGAATTTTCCTACCCAATGTACCCGCAAGGCCGGGATAACACCCATCGTGGCCTCCACTATCACGATTCATCGTTTGCTTTCCACCCAACATATCAACGTCAATGTATGATGCATGCTATGCTCAACAACATGCAAACACATGTCCAACCATCCACCATCATGCCATTACATGGCTATCAACTTTGACCAACAAGCATCAAAGATGATTTATCAACATCAAACTTGACCAATAAGCATCAAGAGTGATTTAACCAACAACATCGGTAACAGTGCGTCGTTACCAATAATATCGTCGTCTTACTAATTATTCTTTAACTCTTAACAATACCTTTATTAAGCATTATATTTAATCTTATTATCTAAACCCTCAATCCATATTTTATTAAGATTATAATTTAACCTTAATATTTACACCTCAAGTCATATATTTATTAAGATTATAACTTAATCTTAATATCTAAACCACAATTCATATCTTATTAAGATTATAACAAGCCTACATAACACTATCCATCAAGCATAAGGGGTCAAAACTGCTCCTGGGAACGTTAGAATCGATTTCCATTCTCTGGAATCGATTTCTCAAGTCTTCAAATCGATTTCCAATATCTGGAAATCGATTTCAACATGTTCAAATCGATTTCCCCAATCGATTTTGAACAAGGGAAAATCGATTCTAGAAATCGATTTCTACAAGGCCAAATCGAGTTCCACACTCTGGAAATCGATTCTTGGTCGATTCAAATCGATTTCCATGTGCTGGAAATCGATTTTTGGGTGCCAGATCTTACAGCAGCGGGTTCCCTCCGCTATCGGGCCAGTCTACGTTCTCTAATTGACATATCATTCGAGCCTAAGCTATTTACCACCAATTTGATTAGTCCAACACTTATAAATCATAACCTAAGGGTTCTCAAACTAATCCTTGGTCATCAATCTCATTGCCTATTTATTTTCTCCCTATAACTATGTTCTTATAGTATAAGGTTAACAAAACACCATATCATGGCATAAACAACATGTTCATCATCATCAATTCATCAACAATCATATAAATCATGTACTCATAGTTATAAACATGTTATAACATCAGATTATTCATCAATCAATACTCATATAGCCACAAAACATCATAACAACATTCATAGGCACACGCATGCATACATAGGGGTCATGGGATAACACCTTCATCTTAACCTATCCCAAAACCCACATATTCATGACCAAATTTTCTCCCCCCATACCTGATATGACGATTCACAGCCTAAGGGAAAGAGAACAGAGCCAAGTTCTGCTATGGTTCCTTCTTACGGGTTCAGCACTTGATCACGATCGCAACACTGGAAAGCAGAGTCGATCTTTAAGTTAAGGATTGAAAGGTAAAACAAATCTAGGATTAGAAACTCACCTTGGTTCCTAACTTAGGAGATTAACTCTAGCAGCAGGGATAGACTAGCCAAACAACGGTGTGTTCTTGACGATGAACACCAAAGCAGGATTCGTCCTTTGGGTTTTCTAGAGCAAGAGATCAATTAGAGCTCTTAGGGATGAGAAGAGGCAAAAGTGTGTACAATAGGGTGTGGATACTAGGTTTAGGTCATACGCCATGTATATATAACTGTTAGGGACGTTTTAGGACGAATGGGCCATACACAGCATAGCCCGGTAACCCAAACGCGTACACAAGGTCTGACACGCATGGGAATCGATTCCACAACCATGGAAATCGATTTTCCATTGGCCAAATCGATTTTCTTATCAAAGAAAATCGATTTTTCCCTTTAAACAATCGATTTCCACTTTCTCGAAATCGATTTCTTCATCTGGAAATCGATTTCCCAAATCGATTTCTTCACTTGGAAATCGATTTCCCAAATCGATTTCCCTTTCAGAAAACGTGTTTTTGGCATCGACACCTAAATAAGACTTGTAGATAATCCTCTAAGCTTTCCAAAGCATCCTAGATCATCTCGATTGGATGTCTAGAACTCAAGATATGGCCAAAACCGTGAAACAGGTTATTTAGGCTCGGATGGATTGATTAATCTAAAGGCTGAACTATTACAACTATGAACTTATGCACCAAAAACAAGCAAAAACAACATATGCAAACATCTATAAGCAAGTATTAACATGTATAAACATAGAAGTGAAAAAGCAGGGTGTTACAATTCCACCCCCTTATAAAAAATTTCGTCCTCGAAATTTCTACTCACCTTGAGTAAACAGATGCGGGTATGACTCCTTGATCTTGCTCTCCAACTCCCACGTAGCACTTTCTTCTGTAGCACCACTCCAAATGACCTTGACCAAGGGAATTTCCTTCCCTCTCAGCTGCTTGACCCTTTGATCTTCAACCCGAAGTGGTAACACCTCAAAGGTCAAGTTATCCTTTAGTGGAATAACATCGGGTACTATCACATGGCTTGGATCATGAACATACTTTCGAAATTAAGACACATGAAACACATTATGAAGGTTTGACAAGAACGGGGGTAAGGCTATTTGATAGGCGACTTTACCGACTCTTTTTAGAGTTTATTAAGGGCCAATGAATCTAGGAGTAAGTTTCCTAGCTTTCATTACTCTGCCAACCCCAGTTGTTGGAGTAACTCGCAAGAACACATGATCCCCTTCCTGGAATTCGAGCGTTTTTCTTCTCTTATCATGGTAACTCTTTTGCTTACTCTGTGCCACTCTCATCTTATCTTGTATCATCCTCACTTTCTCTGTAGTCTCGTACTACCTCAGGTCCTAACACAACATTCTCTCCAGGCTCATTCCAACACAAGGGTGTCCTACACCTCCTCCCATACAAAGCCTCATAAGGTGCCATCCCAATACTGGAATGGAAGCTATTGTTGTAGGTAAACTCTATAAGGGATAAAAACTTATCCCAACTACCTGACTGCTCTAGCACACACGCCCTCAACAAGTCTTCTAAGGATTGGATTGTCCTTTCAGACTGACCATCGGTCTGTGGGTGGTAAGCTAAACTCAATCTAAGCTTAGTTCCTATGGCCTCATGCAAACTATTCCAAAATCTAGAGGTAAATCTAGGATCTCTGTCTGAAACTATGCTAGAGGGTACACCATGCAATCTAACTATTTCTCTGATATACAACCCAGTCAACTTCTCTAATGGATATTCCATGTTCATAGGAATGAAATGGGCAGATTTGGTTAACCTGTCCACAACAACCCATATGGCATCACAACCAGCTGGAGTCCTAGGGAGTCCAGACACAAAATCCATAGAGATACTATCCCACTTCCACTCAGGGATACTAAAAGGTTGCAACTTACCTGAAGGTTTCTGGTGCTCTATTTTAGCCTTCTGACACACTAGGCAAGCATAAATAAACTCAGCCACATCCCTTTTTCATCCTAGGCCACCAAAACATCCGTTTCAGATCCTGATACATCTTTGTGGCTCCTGGGTGAACACTCAAACCACTCCTATGTCCTTCCTCAAGGATCAAATTCCTAAGCTCTGGAACATCAGGTATACAAACTCTATTCTGGAACCTCAAAATTCCATCAGTCCCTTCCTTAAAACTGAGATTTCTACCTTGAGCAATCAACTCTCTCTGGTCTAAAAGGTATACATCTATCTTCTACCCTTCTCTAATCTGATCCATCAAACTGCTAGTGATTTTCAACATTCCTAGCCTAATGCTCTTAGGGGTAACTTCCCAAGCTAAACTCAAATCCCTAAACTCCTCTATCAAATCCATCTCTCTAACCATCAAAGCTGAAACATGTAAGGTTTTTCTACTCAAAGCATCAACCACTACATTGGCCTTACCTAGGTGGTAACTCAACTCAAACTCATAATCCTTAAGAAATTCCATCCACCTACACTGTCTCATATTCAGCTCCTTTTGGTCAAACAAGTATTTCAAACTCTTATGATCACTAAAGACCTCAAATCTAGCTCCATAGAGGTAATGCCTCCAAATTTTTAAGGCAAACACTACAGCTCCTAACTCCAAGTCATGAGTAGGGTAGTTCTTCTCATGGGTCTTAAGCTGCCTAGAAGCATAAGCTACTACCTGACCATTCTGCATCAACACACCACCTAAACCTTGCTTCGAAGCATCGCAATACACTACAAAAGGTTCACTAGGATTGGGTAATACTAACACAGGTGCAGATGTCAACATATTCTTAAACTCCTGAAAACTTTCCTCACACTTAGAGTCCCACACGAAGATCTGACCTTTCTTAGAAAGGCGGGTCATAGGAAAAGCTATCTTAGAGAATCCCTCTATAAACCTCCTATAGTACCCGGCCAAACCCAAGAAACTTCTAACCTCGGTCACTGACTTAGGTGCTTCCCAATGGAGCACGATTTCTACCTTAGCTGGGTCCACGGCTATCCCTCCTTTAGAGATGATTTGTTCTAAGAAACTCACCTCTTCTAACCAAAACTCACACTTGGACAACTTGGCATACAAATGTTTTTCCTTAAAAGTTTCCAAGACTATCCTCAAGTGTTCCTCATGTTCCTCTTTAGTCTTAGAGTATACTAGGATATCATCTATGAAGACAACTACAAACCTATCCAAGTATGGATGGAAGATCTTGTTCATGTAGTCCATGAACACAGCAGGGGCATTAGTCACACCAAAAGGCATAACTAGATACTCATAATGGCCATAGCGCGTTCTGAATGCAGTCTTTGGAATATCCTCAGACTTGACCCGAATTTGGTGATAGCCTGATCTCAAATCTATCTTAGAAAACACACAAGCTCCTATCAGCTGGTCCATAAGGTCATCTATCCTAGGAAGAGGATACCTATTCTTAATAGTCACCTTGTTGAGCTGTCGGTAATCGACACACAACCTCATGCTGCCATCTTTCTTCTTCACCAACAACACTGGCGCTCCCCACGGAGACATACTAGGCCTAACAAACTGCTTCTGGAGCAATTCCCCTAAGTGTTTCTTCAACTCAGCTAGCTCTAAAGGGGACATCCTGTATGGTGCTATGGATATAGGTCCTGTGCCAGGCACTAAGTCTATGCTAAACTCAACCTCTCTCTCAGGTGGCAAACTATAAATATCCTCGGGAAAAACTTCTGGGAACTCTCTCACAACTGGCACATCCTTAACCTCAGCCTTTCTCTCTACTTCTAGGGAAGATAAGATCATGTCTACTTGGGCTTCTTCTCTAATAGAAGCCTTGACTTGGTTGGCAGTCAGAAAACTCGGATCCTTAGGATCGACAGCAGTTCCAAAAACAACAGTTTTATCAAAGCAATTTAAAAGGACATGATTGGGAGATAACCAGTCCATACCAAGAATAACATCAAGTTGTTTAAGGGGTAAGCATATAAGATCAACTATGAAATTTCTATCATCAATGACAATAGAACAACCTTTACAAATGTGTGAGGTAACAACAGGCTTATTGGTAGGGGTAGCAACAACTAGATCATATTCAAGTTGGGTAACAGGTAATCTAAGGTACTCAACACAGTCATGTGATATAAAGGAATGCGACGCACCCAATCAAACAACACTATTAAAGGAGTCCCTTTGACGAGGCACTTATCTTGAATCAGGTCTTCAGATTCTAAGGCTTTAGCTCCACTGAGAGTGAAGACTCTTCAACTTGTCCTCAGTCGATTGGCTTGAGAAATCTTGCTGGCACTCTGTGGCCCCATCTTTGCTCCACTACAATCCTTACTGATATGAATAGGCTTCCCACACTTGAAGCAGATGATGTCTGTCTCCTTGACGTCACGAGTAAGGTGCTCCTTACCACACTTGCCACACCTGATTGGCCGAGAAGAGGCAAATCCTCCGCCACTGGCTGGTCCTAATGTATATTGCGATTTCTTGCCGGCGAACTTGAATCCACGGCCAAATGGTGCCAGTTGTTGTTTTCCTTTGTCCTATTGGGTCGTCCTCTTGCTACCCTGGGGACCAGAACTCTTGAACTGAGAAACTCTGGACTTGTAGTCTTCCTCAAAGATTCTGCACTTGTTCACCAAGGTGGGGAAAACACGGATCTCCTGGTAGGTGATGGCTTGCTTAATCTCTGGACGCAAACCATTCTCGAACTTCACACACTTGGAGCGATCATCATTACAATACTGGTAGAGTGGATAGTAACGTGACAGCTCCTCAAACTTAGCGGCATAATCCCCAACGGACATGTTTCCCTGAGTCAATGCCAGAAACTCCATCTCCTTCTTGTCGCGTATATCAGCATGGAAATACTTCCCCAAGAATCTCTCCTTGAAGGAATCCCAAGTAACAATGGTGCCTTCAGCTTCTAAACGTTGGCGGCAATTCTCCCACCAATGTTCAGTTTCCTCTACCAACATGAAGGTAGCAAAGGTAACCTTCTGAGCATCGGTGCATGCCATGGCTCGAAAGATCTTCTTAAGCTCTCGGATCCATGTCTGAGCACCTTCAGGGTTATAAGCTCCCTTGAAGGATGGCGGATTATTCCTCTGGAACTTATCCAAACCCTGAAATTCAGCAGGTCCACCTCTGTTGTGATTCTGATTCTGCCCTATGGCATTAGCTAATGCTTCCAGGGCATCAGCAATCGCACGATCATTTCTACCTGCCATAACTTCCTGCATCATTCAAGCAAACTGCTCAATATCGGAAGTTAAGCAAAGCAAGACTAAACATTTAATACTCTATACCATCGTCATAGACAATCATATAAGAGTACACAGAAGAGAACACAACAGACACATACCCCGGCCTGTAGGACAGACCGGCTCTGATACCACTAAATGTGACACCCGCTACCCCGCAAACGATAAAATAAAATAAAGCATGCAAGTTAAATAAAATCTAAAAACTTTAACATAAAAGGTAGCAAGTACCACATGATCCGAAAAAGTTTTAAACATAAAACAACTGCGGAAAAATGTTAACATAAACAAAACCCGAAACCCGATGTCAAATAATCAGAGTTGGTATACATATATCGATAATGCATCGGAATAAAACCAAGCAACTGAACGTAAAACCTAACTACTACTACTAAGAGAGATCTCCACGGGATCACTCCTCATCAGCATGCTCACCCTCCTCTGCACATGCAACATCATATGCACAAGAACAACAAAAGATGGGGGTGAGAAATACGATCATAAACATATGTAAACGGAATGGAATAGTAATTTAGATGACATACAACATACATTAATCAACACATGTATAATCAATATATATATATATATATATATCAAAGATGCATGTCAATGCGAATGCAACATCACTACTCCGTGTGCATGTGGTCAACAACTCTAACTCTGGAAAGACGATTAGGAGTACATGTCCGGTTATCAACGTGGATGATATGCCAGACCATGGGCCATCCCCGAACACTCTCACTAATCCTAATAACGTATAGTGGCTAGTCAGGGTACTCAAGCTTATCCTTTAGGTCACTCCGACAATAGGTAGCTAGCTCATGTCACCTGGAATTTCCCTACCCAATGTAGCCGCAAGGCCGGGATAACACCCATCGTGGCCTCCACTATCGCGATTCATCGTTTGCTTTCCACCCAACATATCAACATCAACGTATGATGCATGCTATGCTCAACAACATGCAAACACATGTCCATCCATCCACCATCATGCCATTACATGACTATCAACTCTGACCAACAAGCATCAAAGATGATTTATCAACATCAAACTTGACCAACAAGCATCAAGAGTGATTTAACCAACAACATCGGTAACAGTGCGTCGTTACCAATAACATCGTCGTCTTACTAATTGTACTTTAAGTCTTAACAATACCTTTATTAAGCATTATATTTAATCTTATTATCTAAACCCTCAATCCATATTTTATTAAGATTATAACTTAACCTTAATATTTACACCTCAAGTCATATATTTATTAAGATTATAACTTAATCTTAATATCTAAACCACGATTCATATCTTATTAAAATCATAACTTAATCTTAATATCTAAACCACAATTCATATCTTATTAAGATTATAACAAGCCTACATAACACTATCCATCAAGCATAAGGGGTCAAAACTGCTCCTGGGCACGTGAGAAACGATTTCCATTCTCTGGAATCGATTTCTCAAGTCTTCAAATCGATTTCCAATCTCTGGAAATCGATTTCGACATGTTCAAATCGATTTCCCCAATCGATTTTGAACAAGGGAATTCTACAAGGCCAAATCGATTTCCACACTCTGGAAATCGATTCTTGGTCGATTCAAATTGATTTCCATGTGCTGGAAATTGATTTATGCGTGCCAGATCTTACAGCAGCGGGTTCCCTCCGCTATCGGGCCAGTCTACATTCTCTAATTGACATATCATTCGAGCCTAAGCTATTTATCACCAATTTGATTAGTCCAACACTCATAAATCATAACCTAAGGGTTCTCAAACTAATCCTTGGTCATCAATCTCACATTGCCTATTTATTTTCTCCCTATAACTATGTTCTTATGGTATAAGGTTAAAAAAACACCATATCATGGCATAAACAGCATGTTCATCATCATCAATTCATCAACAATCATATAAATCATGCACTCATAGTTATAACAAGATATAACATCAGATTTTTCATCAATCAATACTCATATAGCCAGAAAAAAACATAACAACATTCATAGGCACACGCAGGCATACATAAGGGTCATGGGTTAACCCCTTCACCTTAACCTATCCCAAAACCCACATATTCATGACCAAATTTTCTCCCCCATACCTGATATGATGATTCACAGCCTAAGGGCAAGAGAACAGAGCGAAGTTATGCTACGGTTCCTTCTTACGGGTTCAGCACTTGATCACGATCGCAACAATGGAAAGCAGAGTCGATCTTTAAGTTAAGGATTGAAAGGTAAAACAAATCTAGGATTAGAAACTCACCTTGGTTCCTAACTTAGGAGATTAACTCTAGCATCAGGGATAGACTAGCCAAACAACGGCGTGTTCTTGACGAAGAACACCAAAGAAGGATTCGTCCTTTGGGTTTTCTAGAGCAAGAGATCAATTAGAGCTCTTAGGGATGAGAAGAGGCAAAAGTGTGTACAAAAGGGTGTGGATACTGGTTTAGGTCATATGCTATGTATATATAACTGTTAGGGACGTTTTAGGACGAATGGGCCGTACATAGCATAGCCCGGTAACCCAAACGCATACACAAGGTCTGACACGCATGGGAATCGATTCCACAACCATGGAAATCGATTTTCTTATCAAATAAAATCGATTTTTCCCTTTAAACAATCGATTTCCACTTTCTGAAAATCGATTTCTTCACCTGGAAATCGATTTGGCTTTCAAAAAACGTGTTTTTGGCATCGACACCTAAATAAGACTTGTAGATAATCCTCTAACATTTCTAACGCATCCTAGATCATCTCGATTGGATGTCTAGAACTGAAGATATGGCCAAAATCGTGAAATAGGTTATTTAGGCTCGGATGGATTGATTAATCTAAAGGCTGAACTATTACAACTATGAACTTATGCACCAAAAACAAGCAAAAACAACATATGCAAACATCTATAAGCAAATATTAACACGTATGAACATGGAAGTGAAAAAGCAGGGTGTTACAACTAGTATCTAGAGAAAGAGCCAGGAAATCTGAAGAAAGGGATGACGTCTGAATACAAGGAAGGAGCGGATGGAATCCTAAGACGAGGAGAACAGGATTGTGTGCCAAACAACCCAGAGATAAGAAGGTTAATTCTGGATGAAGCTCATAAAATTAAGTTGAGTATGCATCCAGGATCAACCAAGATGTACCAAGACCTAAAGCGGTTGTTTTGATGGCAAGGCATGAAAAGAGATGTGGCTGAGTATGTGGCGTCTTGCTTGGTGTGTCAAAAAGCAAAGGTTGAACATAAAAGGCCAGAGGGAATATTACTTCCGTTGGATATCCCAGAGTGGAAATGGACGGCATAGCGATGGATTTGGTGGCATGTTTGCCAAGGACACCTACGGGGTGCGATTCCATTTGGGTAGTAGTTGATAGGCTTACAAAATCAACTCATTTTCTACCTATAAATATCAAGTATTCCATGGAGAAGCTGATTCAGATTTATATCAGTGAGATTGTGAGACTGCATGGGGTAACTTCAAGCATCATATCAGATAGAGACCCGCGTTTTACTTCGCGGTTTTGGCAGAGTTTATGTGAAGTATTAGGAATGAAGTTACGGCTGAGTTCGGCTTATCATCCTCAGACTAACAGACAATCAGAAAGAACGATTCAATCTTTAGAGGACCTGTTGAGGGCATTTGTGTTGGAACATGCCGGAAGTTGGGAGAGTTTCCTATCGCTGATAGAGTTCACCTACAATAATAGTTATCATTCGAGCATAGTGATGGCGCCCCATGAAGCTTTATATGGACGACGATGCAGAACACCTTTATGTAGGTATCAAGATGGAGAAAGTGCTTCGTTAGGACCTGAACTAGTGCAACAAAAAACTGAAAAGGTGAAACCGATTCAAGAAAAGATGAGGACAACTCAAAGTCGACAGAAAAGTTATGCGGATCAAAGACGTAGGTCCCTTGAGTTCGAAGAAGGTGATCATGTGTTTTTGAGAGTCACTCCAACGACTGGGGTGGGAAAGGTCCTTAAGTTCAAAAAACTCAATCTAAAATTCATCGGACCTTATCAAATTCTTCGTTGGATAGGTCCAGTAGCTTACCAAATAGCTTTACCGCCTTTTCTATCCAACCTTCATAATGTTTTTCATGTTTCGTAATTGCGAAAATATATTCCGAATCCCAGTCATGTCATAAAGTTTGATTCAGTAGAGCTAAAGGATAACCCGACCTATGAAACATTGCCTGTTATATAAGATCGAGGACAGAAGAGTAAAGCAACTGCAAGGGAAGGAGATATCTTTGGTCAAAGTTATTTGGAACGAGACTTTAGGTAATGCTACCTGGTAAAGAGAAGAAGACAAGCAACGATAGTATCCGAGTCTATTTTAAGAGGTACGTTAAATTTGGAGGACGAAATTCTTTTAAGAGGGGTAGTAATGTAACATCCCGATTTTTCAAGCTTTATAATATTAATAAATAGTATTTATGTGTTTGTAATTTATTGGAGGGTCTAGAGAGTGAATTAAAATAATCTGAGACGCTCTACGCTACCATAGGGAGTTACGGTTAAATTTTGGGTCGAAAACTTAGACGGAGCCCGGTCTGTGTTTTTCACTAACAATATGATATTACTGCTTAGACGACCTAATTTTGACTTGTGAACGAGACAGTTAGTCTTAGAATTGTATTTCCAACATTTTCGTTAAATTTGAAAAAAATCAGTTCCTACTATTTATTCAGGCGAAATCTTCAACCAGGAGACAAACGGAGCTGTATATGGATTTAACGGGACCTGCTAAAGGATAAACATGAAGTCACATCAGGTCACATCACCTTGGGATGCGTGCCAAGTGTCATGATGATTTAGAAAATATCTAGACGTGAAAAGACCAAAATACTCCTAACCTTTTCCACAATTACCATTTAACCTTCTGTGAAAAGACCATTTTGCCCCTTAAGTGAAAATTGGTGGACCTTTCTACCCTCACTTTCACCCCACACGAAATTCGACTTCATGAAGGTCTTCCAACCACTTTCTCTTCATAACATCATCTTCCTCCACACTTTCACACATTTTCTCTCCATTTTCCTTAAGAAACTTCAAGAACTTTGAGAGGCAAAGTTGATTACTTCACTCACCTTCATCCTCTAAGAGGTATAAAATTCTTCTTTGGCCTCTTAATCTTCATTTTCTTCAATTGAAACTATGCTTTTCAAGCTTTTGTTCAAGTTGAACTTCAAATTTCATAAATTCATAGAAAAGTGTAGAAAAATCCTTTTAATGTCAAACCAATTTCTATAAGTTAGTTTCATCATCCTCTTTCATAATCCAAGAGCTTGTAACCAAAAGAGTTCTCCAACTCATATGGGTATATATGACCGAATCACATATGTTGGGAAAGCTTGAGTTTTTTATTCAAGTTTTGAGTAATGAGACTTGTTTTAGTGATAGGTATACCTAAGGATCATCCATCCAAGAGATAAGAAATTGTAGACATCACCAACTAAATTTAAAACCCTATGGCCGAATCCTATGCTGATGGAAATAGGAAGAAATTATGTTGTTAGATGTTAATGTTTGAATGATTGTGTGATTGTAGTTGGTGTTTAGTATTGGGGCGAATAATCAGGAGATTCGTGAACCGGTCACACGACTTTCATCCGGAGGATTACTTCACCAAAAGGTATGGGGAGTGAACCTCATCACACCAAAATTGGTGAGAGGTGAAAATGGTTGTTTATGGTTGTTTTGGTGAAACCCTTTTGTTTGGGTTCACTACTGTATCTATGAAGTTCTCTTGAAGAACATGATTGTAATAATGGTTATATGTTTAGTATGTGCTTATGATGATGTGTGGTTGGATGGAAAAATATTTTCATGTATGTTGAAAGCCATACTTTGATCTCTAGATCAAGTAAGGATTTTTATGCTTGATTACGATTCAATGATGCATGATTGTTGTTCGTCATAATTTTGTGAGTATTTTGAGCTATGACTTGACAAGTTGGTGAAGCAAAATCTTCACATTCCTTGTGTGGGAGTATTCGGCCTTGACCTTATGAAAAAGGAAGAACATGAGTTGTTCTTGAACATTCAATGTTTTTGAAAGTTAGAAAATTTTTAAGTGACTTATACTTCAAAAAAAATAAAATAAATAAAGAGTGATTTTGATCCAAAGATCAAATAGAGTTTCAACCTTCAAGTGTTTTTACTAAGGTGAAAATGTATTTTTATTTTGGTCATAGTTTATCCAAGTAACTAAGTGTTTTAAAAGTAAAATGATGAAAGTGATTTCATGGAAGTAAAAGCAATATGAAGTTACCTTAGGTTTAATGGGATGTTATGCTCTTTTTAAAACTAAGATAACAATCAATCTTCAAAGTATAAAGTGGACTTTTTCCTCAAGTTTGAACTAATTGGATCATTGTTTGAAAACTAAATGAAATTCTATTTTCTTTTACACTAACTTAGATCATGGTTTTACACTAAGTTAGTGAGGAAAAACCCTTTTCAACTTAGTTAAGGTACTTTACTTTAAGCAAGAAACAAATTTATTTCAAATCAAATGAGTTTTTCAATTAGAAAGGTTTTGGTTTGCAAAAGTATCAACTCGAGAGTTTTCAATTCTATATCGTAAAGTTTTACGCATGAAAACCTAAGTTAAGTAATTAACTTAGAGCAAAAGAAGAGAGATAATGAAGTATAGTATATGGCGGAACAAGACCGTGCACTATACCATTGATGATTTAGTTCATCAATGACTTCATAAAACTTAAGTGAATCAATACTTATTTCATTATTCGAAATCCAAGGAATTAATATCTTAGAAAGGATCAAAGACTTATCTAGGGGGATTCTCAATCCCTCTTCATAATACTTAGGACTTGAGATGTAAATCATAAGACACGAACACAAACATGAAACGTTTTGGGTTTTGGAACAGTAGTTCAATGATGGACCGGTGATTCGGATCCAGGTCAATCGTTCAGTTGTTTCAGTCTTGTGATGACTCGATCCCGGAGGGATCACGAGATTTATCCGGTGGATAAAAGTTTTGAAATACAAAGACGCGTATAGTTCATAAAGAAGATAACCTTACTGAACCTTAAGGTTTATCTGATGGATAGACACTGCTTATCGCATCTGCTTTGTGTAAGCATTGGCATTTCATTGCATGAGTTGTAAGGCCTTGAGCCTAGGAGTTGATCTATGCGGGTGTGAATCTTACGGTGACGTTTTAAATAATCTTGGAGGTATCAGGGTTGGAAAGCTTGACATGTAACCCGTTGGTAGCTCTTCTATGTCGTGGCGGCTTCGAGCAATACACTGATATCCTCGACTAGACATCGTACTTTTTGATGTTAGGTGTAGAGTGTTTTCATAAAGCCAGATATGTGTACGTTACGAATATTGTAGCATCTTGCCCATGGCTGGCATACACGGAATATGTCCTCCCATTCACTCTCTCCGATGTTTTGTTAGCTCCATGGAGTAGGGGTCAAAGTTTTACCCTTGTGGCATATGGCATTGAGTCATGTACATTGCATTGCATTGCATGGTTGTTGATGATTACATTTACTTATTGTACATCGCTGTTCTGTTTTCGAGAATGCCTTATTGTATGCTGCTAATTGATTAACATGATATATTGAGATTTATTGTATGCATGTTAAGTATGTTATTACTTAGTACGTCATCCCGTTTTTACTTCTACTATTTTGCTGTGTTGATGATTAGGAATCACACCCATATCTGTATATCTTCTCTGCTGGTATTGCTATTTCTGCTTAAGAAGATGGGTGAGACGACGATTCAGTTCAGCATATACTTTGAGTCCGGTGGGGGACACCTTTTGCTATTTAGTTCTGGCCAAGCTGTGTCAAGTGATCTGTTATACCTTTTGGGGACCTGTGACTCCTAGTACTTATTATATATACTTTTATCAGTTAGGCTTGGACCTATGTCCGTATACAGTATTGTTTCTATTTCTGTATGTAATTATGTATGACTTCTAGAAATGCATGGTGAACCTAAATTCATTTATTATTACTTACTTTACTAATCTCATTAAGTCATTGCGAAAAGAAAAAAAAACTGTATTTTCCGCATTAATATTATTTTCGGCCTTATAATAGTTCGGGAATATGACACTCGGGAAAGGGTGTTGCCCGTCTTTGTATTATAAAACTTTTATCCACCAGATAAATCTCGTGATCCCTCCAGGATCGAGTCGTTATAAGATTGAAACAATTGAATGACTTTTCTTGGATCCGAACCACCGGTCCGTTACCGAACTACTGTTTGAAAACCCAAAACGTTTCATGTTTGTGTTTGTGTCTTATGAATTACATCTCAAGTTCTAAGTATTATGAAGAAGGATTGAGGATCCTCTTAGATAAGTCTTTGATCCTTTCTAAGATATTAATTCCTTGAGTTTCAAATAATGAAAAGAGTATTGATTCACTTAAGGCTTATGAAGTCATTGATGAACTAAGTCATCAATGGTATAGTGCATGGTCTTGTTCCACCATATACTATACTTAATCATCTCTTTTCTTTTGCTCTAAGTTAATTACTTAACTTAGGATTTCATGCGTAAAACTTTACGATTTGTGCTGAAAACTCTCAATTTAAGACTTTGCGAACCAAAACCTTTCTAATCAAAAACTCATTTGATTTAAAAGAACTTTGTTACTTGCTTGAAGTAAAGTACCTTAACTAATTTGAAAAGGATTTTCCTTACTAACTTAGTGCAAAACCGTGATCTAAGTTAGTATAAAAGAAATGGAATTTTATTTCGTTTTCAAACTATGATTCAATTAAGTCAAAACTTTAGGACAAGGTCCTCTTTATACTTTGAGGATTGAATGTTAACTTAGTTTTAAAATGATTGTGACATCCTACCAAACCTAAGGCAACTTCATATTAATTTTTACTTTCATGAAATCACTTTCATCCTTTTATTTTTAAAACACTTATCTAATTGAATAATTGTGACTAAAGTAAAATATATTTTCACCTTAGTTAAAAACGCTTTAAGGGCCTAACCCTTAGTTGATTCTTGGATCAAAATCACTTCTTGCTTGTTTTTGAAAATACAAGTTACTAAAACACTTTCTGACATTCAAAAACATTGAAGTTTAAGAACAAACTCATGTTCTTCCTTTTGTAGTGGTCATGGCCGAATACTACGCCATAAGAATGTGAAGATTTTGCTTCACTAACATGTCAAGTAATAGCTCAAAATAACCACAATATTATGATGAACAATAATCTTGCATCATTCAACCATAAACGAGCATAAAAATCCTTACTTGATTTAGAGATCAAAGTATGGTTTTCAACATACATGAAAACACTTTTCCATCCCAGCATACATCGTCACAAACATATACTAAGCATAGAACATTAATACAATCACAACGAAGCTCAAACAGAGCTACACAGATCAATCACAGATAACACATAGTTATCGAAAAAATCCCTTAGGCAAACTCCCCTTACCTCTTGAAGGTAATCCTCTGAATGAACGTCGTCCGATTAGTCCAAAATCCTCTGATTACTCGTCCGAAACACTCAACAACAACCACCTTCAATCAATCAATCCAAACTTTAACAATCACAAAAATATAATCCCTTGTCTACTAGGAGCTAGATTCAGCCTCCTTAATTTAAATTAGGCTAGGGATGTTAGAATTTTATCAACTCTTGGATCAATGATCCTCAAGTACACACAACACTAAATCAAGTTACCTTATTCAAAAATTTGAAACAAAACTCATGATTTCCCTAAGTCATAGTTTCGGCCACTCAATAAAAAAAAAGGCTAGACATGTTATTTGATTACATGCTCTTGGATAGTAATAGAGGATGACGATACTAGATCATATAAATTGATTTCACATTAAAAGGATTTTTCTATGATTTTCTAGAGATTGTTGAATATGGATCTTAGAAATTGAAACATGATGTTCATAGCCTGGGATCAAGAAAATGAATGAAGAAGATATCATGATTGATCATAGAGAGAAGAGATTACCTCTAGATTGATGAAAGATTGCAAGAATCAAGCAAGTTGTGCTTCACAAATTTGCTTATGGATCACTTGAGAAACAAAACACGTAGATGTCAAGACAATGATGCAAGGAATAAGTTTAATAACTTGAGTCAAGAGAGTTTACCTCTAGGTTGATGGGAAAGTGGAGAGAAAGTGAAGAACACTCAAGAACACCAAGAACATTTGAGAGAAAACAAAAAATTCTAACTTTGATCTTGTAAACCAAAAAACAAGAAAGGTTTTGTGTTTGTAGCCAATGAGAGGAAATGGAGGGTTAGTGAGGGGCTATAGGGCATGAGAAATGAGGGGTAGAAAGGTCCAAACTTTGTTCATTTAGGGACAAAAGGGTAATTTCACTTAGGGGCAAAATCGTCATTTAACAAAAGACTAGGGCATAATTGTCATTTCGTCTATAAATATCTAGATATTTTTAGAAAGGTAATGATGACATTGGTGAGTCACAGGACCAAAACGTCTTTTCATAAATTCTCAGGGGCAAAACAATCTTTTCACCTAGGGACAAAAAGGTTATTTAATGAAAAGTCCAAGGGCATTTTGGTCTTTTCACAGTGTGAACGTGTTTAGACATTTTAGAACATAATGATGACATGCACGCCTTCCCATGTGATGTGACTTCATGTTTATCCGTTAGCGGGTCACGGTAAATCCATATTCAGCTCCGTTCTTCACCCGATTTAAGATTTCGCCCGTATAAATTATATTCTTTCACTTTTTAGTGCAAAAAACCAATTTTATCAAAATTGTTGAAAATTTGATTCTGAGTCTAACAGTTTCATTCACGAGTCAAAATTAGGTCTTCTGATCAGTAAAATCTTACTGTCAGAGAAAATGCAGACCGGGCACCATCTGAATTTTCAACCCAAAATTTAACCGTAGCTCCCTACGATAGTGTAGAGTATGAATATGACCTTGGTTGATCCAAAATCATTTTCAATGTCTCGTATAAAATATAAACTTATTTATAGAATTTACCGATCTTAGAAGGCACCGAAAATCGAGGTGTTACATCGTGCATGTACTCGAAGCGATTGTTGGCCCAACGTGCATGCCGGGGCTGCCTTTGGCAGTGTCGGGTAGCTGCGTGGTGAGCATAGGGTGGTCGTGTAACTCCCCAATTTTCGCTTACTTGTTATAAAGTGTTGTTATATATGTTATCCTTGTTGTTATATATATGTTATGTGTTGTTGTGCTTGCCTTAGGTGTTTAGGGACGTGTTTTAGGGTAGTTAACCTTAGAACAAGTGATATAAGTGATCCTGTTAGGGTGGCACACCCGTGCTCTTATATAGCACACCCGTGCCAGTTGTTCAGCACGTCCGTGCTAAAAGATAGCACGGCCGTGCTCTTTGCGCTCTCGAGAAATGCCTTTTGGGCTTTAGGTTGACCTATTTTGTCCCAATTATTTTTATACCTCTTTTGCTCGACCTAAACCTCATAGCCGTCAATCCTAAAGTTAGAAACATTTGTATTTTACCTTTCTCTTGGGTTCCCATTGAATCTTTGAGCATCCTCAATCCTTGTTTGGGTGTTCTTCGTCAAGAACACATCCATGTGGTGTTTGCTGTTGCGTTTGAGGTTAAGCTGCTAGCTTAGTGTTACTCTGAGGTAAGGTAACCAACCATGTTCATCCTTTTTCTTTGAATCCATTGTGTTAATGTTGAACCGTTTTGTCCCTATCAAACCAAATTTCGTTATTTGTGTGCCAGTGCTATGAACGGCAAGTAGTAGATTAGTTCCCTGGCGATCTAATCGAGGTATGTTCATAACCCTAGTGTTAATTCCCTCCCCTTTCGTTGTTTGGGAATTAACTACCTTTGTCCTTTCTTGATGTTCTTGGTCAAGCTCGTTGTACCTGTTGAACTCGTTTCGAGGAGTTAAGTGTGGACTTCACTCTTATTGGCTCATATGCTGGAATCATCACGCCAGGTATGGGGATAAGGGATTAGTATAACATATAGGTTCATTCTAGGGTAGCGTAAGATGAGGGTTAACTCATGACACTATTTGTGTACTATATGCCTTAATTGTTGTATGGAGTTGTTATGGTTATATATATATATATATATATATATATATATATATATATATATATATATATATATATATATATATATATATATATGTTGTTAATTGTTTAATTGGTCTGTATGATCTTGGCATGATATTTATGATGTTGTTTATGACATTGTTTATGATAATGATGATGATGATATGCCATGATTGTATGAGTTGGTATGGTTGAACTGCTGTTAAATCTATGTTAATAAAAGAGACATAGGGATGTTAGCGCTAAGCCTAAAACTAGGATTAGTCTAATTGATGTGCATAAAACATAAAAGATGTTGATGAGGGGTGAGATTAATGCCAACGGATTAGTCAAGAACCTTAGGATTGACTTGGGGGGTTAAAATCTAGAAAAGCTGCTAAGTTCTCAGAACTGAGATGCTGTAACAGCGTTGAGCATGCCTATGCTCAATATCGGCATGCCCGTGCTCTTTGCCTAGTAAAGCTAGCACGACCGTGCTCTCAGTAGCACGTCGGTGCCGGAAAAACGAGAAAAGTGAAGCTTTTTAGAACGCTCATGCTTTCGCACAGCACGCCCGTGCCAGTTGGCCAGCACGCCCGTGCTCAGGTCGTGCCACTGTCAGAATTAAGAAACTTCAATGTTTTAAATAAACAAAAGATTGAATGCCCTTTTTATAATAAAAATATGATATAAGAGATTATAAAACACGACCTTGAGGATAGTTAATGAACTAGGATAACGATATGGTAAGACGTAATAATGGAGACTTGATCAATAGATTGATCAATGAGAAGATGATGTTATGGGTAATGACATATTGTTACCGATGTTGTTGATTAAATCATTGTTGATGCTTATTGGTCAAGTTTGATGTTGATAAATCATCTTTGATGCTTATTGGTCAAAGTTGATAGCCATGTAATGGTGTTGATGATGGTTGGTTGGACATGCGTTTGCATGTTGGTTGAGCATTGCATGCATCATTGCATAAAGATGATAGTTTGGGTAGAAAGCAAACGATGAATCATGACAATGGAGGCCACGATGGGTGTTACCCCGGCCTTGAGGGTAGAGTTGGGTAGGGAGGTTCCATATTGCATGGACTTGCAACTCGTTGCCGGAGTGTCTTTTCAATAACCTGTCTACCCTAACGAGCCACAGTACGTTATCAGGATTAGTTGAGAGTATCCACGGACGTCACCCATGGTTTGGTGAGTGCTCCAACGTTGATGCAGGATGGTCAACATGGATATGTACTCCTAATCGTCTTTCCAGAGTCGATGTTGATGGATCCACATTGCATATGGAGTAGTGGAGTAGTTATCCATCGCATAACATGCTTATATTGTGATATGATGGTGTGTGTTATAACATGTATGTTGTATGATGATGTTTATATGTTGCATGATCATCTTGCTAACTGCTCTATTGTCGTTTATGTTTATACATACAGTTCTTGACTTCATATCTGTTGTTGTTGTTTTGCATGTACCTTTGGTTATGCAAAGGATGGTGAGCAGCCAGCTGAGGAGTGATTCCGAGGAGATCGCTTGCTCATAGTATAGTTTATTTATGTTAGTTGTGTTCCAATGTAATATCGATAGTGGTTACCAGCTCTGATCATGTGACATCGGGATTTGGGTTTTGTTTTATGTTTATGTTTTTTTTCCGCAGTTGTTATTATGTTTCAAAATGTTTTAGATCATGTGGTACTCGCTACCTTTTATGTTAGAGTTTTTATTTAACTTGCATGCTTTATTTTATATTTATCGTATGCGGGGTAGTGGGTGTCACATGTCGTGGCTATGTTCGCTGTGTTCGCAAGATCGAGGGTTAGGGCTATCCGTGAATACGAGAGTGTACTGGAACGAATCACCAGGTGAGGAGGAAGAAACCTCAAATTTTTGGGAATCGTAGGCATAGTATATAAGTGTTAACATGTATAGGGCTCCTCAAACCCTACTAGTGGTTGAGTAACCACCAATACCTAACTCACATTGGGGACTACTGGTGTGTGGTACCAATGCAATTTTAGGCATTGTGTGTTTATCGCCATTATGATCGATCTATGATATATGTTGATTGTGGATGGTTTCTTATCTGTGGTAATTGATAACATGATTAAATGATGTCGTAAATGATAACATGCTATATGAGATGCTTGTAGTGATAATATGCATAATCGCTATTTTGGTATGGTTGCAATGATGATATGCTTCTATACTATGACTTCTTGATGTGATTGTGATTGAGATGATCTTGGTTAACTGTGGAGACAGTTGGTGTGATGTTAGAAGGATAGAGTGGTTGGTGTTATTGGATTCGTAGATGATGTTATAAGCCAATTAATCTAAGTTAAAGGTGGCTCTCATAGTTGGAGAGTGACATCCTCGCAGTTGGAGGATGTGGACCTTGAAACATTGGTTAAGTTGTTGTTAAGACGTTGTTGAGATGATGGGTGCATGATCATAGCATTTGCATTGTTGTGGTGAAAGTCGTGTGTACAACTGCAACAACAGTTTGAGTGGTTGTCACACGAGGTTGGTGTTCGAGGTGGAAACTCCCGAGCGACCAAGGCAGCTGAACTCACAGTTGGAGGGATGCAGGTGCTTCTCGCAGTTGGACAAATTCTCGGGTCTTCTCATGGTTAGAGGGGCTCGGGGAGGCAGTGCTCCTCGAAGTTGGAGCAACCATTGTTGAACTGTCTTGGAAACTCAGGATGTGGTTACCTAAATGTCTAACTCGATGTCCTCACAGCCGGAGGAGCCATTCTTACTTGGTGAACATCCACCCTGGTAGTTGGAGATTGAATTGTCATTCCTCATAGTTGGAGGTTGAATGTTGTATTTCCATGGTAAAAGTGCGTGTTGTAGGATTGGCCAATCATATAGACTCAGTGGTGCATGTAGAGTAAGCAGTGATTCATAGTTGTAATAACCTGGAGGTTGACTGTTGTGGTGAACTCGAGAGATGGATGTGTTTGTTGGTTGTGCTTGTTGTTGTGTATGTTGATGTGTTATATGCTACATGATCTCCCTTTGCATGATATTGTAGCATTTCTTACCTCCTGTGCATGCTTCCCTATGTTTACATGTTTGCCATTGTTCGGGTCGTGATCCGAAGGCAGAGGTGCTGGTTAGTTGTCGGAGGTACTACAGCGGGTGAAATCGAGTCAAGGTGGGACTCTACCGTGAGCAACAAGTTTGACGTCAACGTTTCTCGAGTAGGGAGAAACCTCTGAGGTATCGTTCAGTCTCTTGTGAGTTTGTACCACGGCCAGTGGGGCGTCTATTTTTATTGTTATTGTTTTTACGCCATGGCTTCTAGGCGGAACTTTGATGTGTAACCTTGGACTGTAATAGTTTGTTTACCTGCTTAAGTTTCAATTCAACCTTATTTTTATGCTTATCGTATCAGACCTAGGAAGGTTAAGTTTTGGGAGCATCACATTAGGTGGTATTAGAGCAGTTTGGTTCTACCCAGACTGTAAGGTTGTGGTGTTGTTACTGGCCGTGTCTACTTGAATCCCCCAGGATATTGACTATGTTTAGAAGTTGGGTAAAGTGTCTAATCCGCAAGTTGTTTGTTGTTTCTAGTTTGAGAAGCAATGATAACTGCCTCGACTATTCATAAGACCTATATTTACATGTTGGCTATGTTATATGTCCTATGAATATGAGTTAACAGCTTCTTTTTACAGGAAGCGATGGTTCGAAGGACTCACAGTGAAGGAAGTGATAGAGATGAGGTTGCTGGTGTCGAGATCAATGGACCTTCTTGGACTGGAGGAGAAGATTTTGAAGTCGTGAGCACTTTGAGGGACATGGCGGCGACTATATTGCAGCAGTCGTAATAGAATACATAGCTGATGCAACTACAAGAAGAATTTCTGCTAAGGGCGCAGAATCAGGGGAGAGAAGAAGGGGTGGTGGATGCAGGATTGGTTGCCTTCATGAAGGGAAAGCCACCTCAGTTTCATGGCGAGTACAATTCAGAAGGAGCAGAGTTATGTATACAAGAGGTGGAAAATATCCTTTTGGCAATGAACTGTAGGGAAGACCGGAAAGTCACCTACGCATCTTTTATACTGGTGGGAGGAGTGGAGTCCTGGTGGAAGAATCGACAGACAATACTGGAGACAGAAGGAAGAGTGAAGGCATGGGAACTATTTAGGACATGCTTCATGGAGAAGTATTTCCCTAAAACTCTTCGGCATGAGAAGGAAAAAGAATTCCTTAGTCTGAAGCAAGGGAACCTGTCGGTTGGCGAGTATGCGGTGAAGTTTGAGTCCTTACTCAAGTTTTCAAAGTATAATCAAATGCGTCTGGATGAGGACTGGATATGCAGAAGGTTTGAGGATGGGCTAAGGCATGAGTTGCAAAGGGCGGTGCTACCCTTGGGAATTTCAAGGTTCCTAGAGATGCTTGAAAGATGTGTTGCTGTGGAAAATCTTGATAAGCGAATGGAAGCCCGTCAATAGAAGAAGAACAAGGGCCCAATAAGAACCCATCAGGGGGAAAGAGAGGAGAAGCCTCAGCAAGACCAGAAATCTTATGATTGTCCCAGGCTGCAAGTTGTGGCAACTGGAGAAGGAGGACAAAGAAGGCTCAGATGTTTTAGATGTGGAGGAGTACACTTGATCAGGGACTATCGGGCAAGAGACTCAGTGTGTTTCCGATGTTGGAAGTTGGGGCACATAGCTCGAGAATGCAGACAGAGAGCAACAGCGGGGTCTAACGCTGGTGCAGGGAAAAGAAAGGACAGAGAGATTTCCAACAACGAGACGCATGTTTTGCAATACGAGCTCGGAGCTAGGACTTTCCAACCATGAGTAGAAACTATAAGCGTACTTATTGGGAACAGTTTGTAACATCCCTTTCAGGATGATCTTTTGTTTGGATGTACTGAAAGAACAATAGTACTGGAATGTTAAGTATAATAACTGCATCGCTATCTATATATATCTCAAACTTATGTAACAAATGCACGTTTCGACGAAGTTTGTAAATTATGTTTGCTTTATCTTGGATGAAGTCTAATATAATTTGTACGCTTATCTGCTATCGAATTTCGAGGACGAAATTCTTTTAAGGGCATGGTAATGTATCATCCTTGTTTTCAGTAACCCTAATTAAGATGGATAATCTTGATCGGGTCTTCACCTAGGTGTGTGATGGGTTGTGTGTTGGTTATAAGTCTGGCTGGATGTTTAAGATTAGGCTTGAATCAAGTTGGAAGAGCTTAAGGCGTAACACAAGAAACGGGGAAGACCATAGGGTTGGAAGTCCCTTCCCAACTGAGTAGAATGCTCAAGTATGGGAGGAACCCACGCTCGAGCGTGGCAAAGCTTGGACATTAGGAGCTTGCATGCTCAAGCGTTCTGAGTGCGTTGCCAGCTGTTCTAAGTTTTGACGCGTGTGGGACGTGTGTTGCAACACTCTTTCCCTAGTGTCACATTCCCGAACGTTTATAAGGCCGAAAATATTTATTAATGCGGAAAATACGGTTTTTTTTTTTCTTTTCACAAAGACATAATAGGATTAGTAAAGGTAAATAATACTAATAAATGAACTTAGGTTCACCATGCATTTCTAGAACATACTGTATTATGAATACAGAAAACAGAAAATAGAAAACAGAAATAGAAATAAAACTGTATACAGACATAGGTCTAATGTATAACTGACGCAAGAATAAAATAAGTACTAGGAGTCACAACTCCCTAAAAGTACTACAGATACTGACACAGTCTGGCCAGGACAAAAATTAAACAGCAAAAGAGTCTCCCTCCAGACTCAAAGAAACTACTGGACTGAACCATCGTCACGTCCATCTGTTCAAGCAGCAACAGCAAGTACCAGCAAGAAAATATACAGATATAGGTGAGATTCCCATTCATCAACACAACAAAACAGCAGTAGTAAAAACGGGATGACTCACCAGGTAACAGCGTACCCAACATGCTTACTAGAATTCTCAGTATAAATCAAGTTAAACATTTAACAGTTAATAGCATAATATTTTTTTAAATAAAGTCAAGGAAAGGGCCTCATTAAAACATTCTAGTGGAAAACCTTCCTTAGGGATAAAACCACCAGTAAGGGAAAAAGAGTATCCTTCCTCCAAAATTTATTAGATAAAAAAGAATAAGAAATACAAAAGCCAAGGGGGGACCAAACCAAAACCCAGGCCAAGAAGAAAAACATCAAATCGAAGCAAAGAATACAAAAATTAATGAAACCTATAAGTAAGCTAACCTAACTTATTCCTAAAGAAATCTTCTCTAATGAAGGAAGGTAAATGATCCAACCAAGTAAGACCATCAACATTATAACCATGATTAGCAATCTTGTCAGCACAAACATTGCCTTCTCTATAGATATGAGAGATGTGGAAACACATTCTCCTAGACTTAGACAAACAATTGTTCCAACGATTTCTTATAGTCCAAGGCACAGAAACAGGAATATAATAAGCTGAAACTACTAATTGTGAGTCACATTCAAGCCACAAATTCCACCCCTTAGCATAAGCAGCCTCAATGGCTCGCATGGCACCAACCAATTCAGCATAGAAAGCATGTTGAACTCCGAAATTTTTAGTGAAACCACCTAAAAAATCACCAGACTTGTTCCTAAAAATTCCATCACAAGTAGCAAGGCCTGGACAACCTTTGGCAGCACCATCAGAGTTACATTTGATCATGAAACAAAGAGGAGGATGCCACATAACCTCCTTAATAATAGGCGCAGCAACATGATGACCATAAATGTTGAAATGTTTCAGTAGCACCAAATCAGAAACAGAATTTCGCATACAATTTTTGGAGCTATTCCCAGCCAAGGTAACCTCAGAAGCAACTTTAGCAATAATACCATGCAGAGGAATTCTTTTATTATCAAATCTCTAGCTATTGCGGCAAAACCATATGGAGCAGAAAATACTGACAATGGCAGCCACAATAACATCTTGCACTTGAGGACTCCAATCTCTAGTGCAAATGTTTAAGATAGTTTGAACTAAAGAAACATCCAGCTAACAGCCCAAGCATGAACTTAACCAATTCCACATATGTATGGCATGTGAGAATTCAAGGAAAAGGTGATGAGAAGACTCAGCAGAACAACCACAAAGGCTACAAATGGAAACCACAAAACAGCCTCTTGTCCAGAGATTTTCATCTGTTGGCAACCGATTATGGATGATCCTCCAAAGAACAAAACTCTTTGAGGGAGGAATACACTGCCTCCAAATCAGTTTGGTCCAGGCCAAACAGGATTATGAGATATTTGGAAATCATAAGCTTCTTTGAAAGAAAGCTCACCAGAATTATTATTGCACCATCGTATAATATCTGGACCAGGAGACTCAGGAATTACTAAGTGCTGAATTTCCCTTGTAAGGGAAGGACAATGTTGATGGAGCAAATCAAGAGTCAACCATCTGCTATTCACCAAAAAATCACTAACCGTGGCCTTCAAATCAGAATGCAGATCTGCAGGAATTGAAAATAAATCCACAACAGTAGAGGAGAGCCATTTATCTGACCAAAAATTGATTGTAGAACCATCACCCAACTGCCAAGCTGAGTTATCAAGCAGAGCAGTAATAAAACTTTTAATACCAGGCCAAATTGATGAACTAATATAATAATTTATAGGCTGCTGATGTTTGAACAGTCTAGCTCTAAGAAGGGCAGACCATTGATGCTTATTTTGCAGAAAATTCCAACACAGTTTCATCAAGCCAGTTTGTTAATCATAGAAATTGATCTAATGCCTAAACCTCCTTCAGTCACTGGTTTACAAATTTTAGACCAAGCCACTGTCACCATCTTCTTTGTGTTAATATCACCAGACCAAATGAAGTTTTTAATCCAAGTGTTAAGCAATTTTAAGAGACGTGCTGGCCAAGCATAAACTCTACAACTATAGATCAGCATGCCATGGACAATGGATTGGACCAATTGAACTCTACCCATGATGGAAAGCAAAGAACCTTTCCATGATACAAGTTTGCACTTAATTCGATCAGCAATGTGCATCCAATGAAGTTTCTTAGGCTTGCCTTTGAAAAGAGGAACCCCTAGATAGTTAAAAGGCAAAGAACCAATAGTGAAACCAAGATGAGTAGCAATTTGCTGCTGCCTAGATATAGGAACAGAACCTGTGAAAAATTTAGATTTTTCCTTGCTGAGAACTTGACTAGAAGCAGCTTCATATCGGGTAAAAAGCTGCATAATGTTCACCAAGCTTTTCCTAGAAGCCCTGCAAAAGATCATAATGTCATCTGCATATAGCACATGACTAAGCATAAGGAAACCCTTTGGACCAGCCATCAAATCTAAGAGACCATCTGATACCAATTTTGTGATACCACGACTGAGAACTTCTTCAGCAAGACAGAACAAGAGAGGAGATAATGGATCCCCTTGTCTCACACCCCTTTTGCAGTGAAAAAAACCAACAGCATGACCATTGACTATAGTAGAAAGCTTAGCTGAATGAAGAATTAAATTAATCCAAGAGCAAAATTGTTTGGAAAAACCAAATCTTTGAAGAATATAACCCAAGAAGTCCCAATCCACCGTATCGAAGGCTTTCTTGATATCAATTTTCATAGCAACTTGCCCTTCATAAGATTTCCTTTGTAAAAGATTGATAGCTTCAGAAGCAAGGCAGATGCAGTCCGAAATTTGCCTACCTTTAACAAAACCTCTTTGATTCACAGAATCAATTCTAGAAGTAATAACAGCCAACCTATCAGCTAGAATTTTAGTAATGATCTTAAATTGGAAGTTAGCCAAAGCTATGGGTTTGAACTGATCAATTCTATCTGCACCAGTGACCTTAGGAATAAGAACAACAGAATTTGAATTGAGATTTGGGGGTAACCAATTTCCCTCAA
Source organism: Ammopiptanthus mongolicus (assembly GCA_039655645.1). Classification (NCBI taxonomy): domain Eukaryota; kingdom Viridiplantae; phylum Streptophyta; class Magnoliopsida; order Fabales; family Fabaceae; genus Ammopiptanthus; species Ammopiptanthus mongolicus. The sequence goes on from CM077345.1 coordinate 64,734,217, forward strand.
AGAACTGCAGAGTGGCCTTCAAGACATCATTAGCAATGATGTTCCAATAAGTGTGATAAAAATGACCCCCAAAACCATCGGGCCCAGGAGCACTAGTGGCATTCAAAGAGAAAACAGCTGCCTTGACTTCCTCCAAAGAAGGAGGAGTGATCAGAACATGGTTCTCCATATCAGTAACCATTGAAGGAATTACTTCATCCACCAAACTGAAATCAATACAACTAGTTTCAGAAGCAAAAAGACCTCTATAATACTGCAAAATGTGATTCTCAATAGCTGTAACAGAGTCCAAGTAGCTGTCATCTGTTTTAAGAATAGAGATATGTTGAGTAGATAACTTAATTCTAGCCATTCTATGAAAAAATTCAGTATTTCTGTCACCATGGAGATGCCAGTTAATTCTAGCCTTCTCTTTCCAAAAGTATTCTTCATAAGCTAGAGCCTCTTGCAAAACAACTTGTGCCTGTTTTTCCTGTTGGGATAAAACCTCATTGACTCCATTTAAGTTAATTGTTCTTTGAATTGAGTCAACAGAATCCAAAGCACTTTTCACCCTTAAATGAACATCACCAAAGACTGACCAATTCCAATCTTTTAATTTTTCCTTCACAAGCTTCAGTTTCTGGGACAGAACATACATGGGACACCCTACCACTCGGGATTGCCAAACATCAGAAATAATCGAAAAACAATCAGGATGCCTAGACCACATTTTGTTAAACTTGAAGGAAGAACCATATTTCCACTCCTCCTTTTTTAGAACAAGAAGAATAGGATAATGATCAGATTTGCTCCTAGGTAAAGTGCAGCATGTCACTGAGTTCCAGTAATTAAGCCAAGCCATGTTGCAGATAGCCCGGTCTAATCTTTTTTTCAGTGTGGAAAACTCCCCTTCTACCATTAGACCAAGTGAACTGAGAACCAATATTGTCTATATGAAACAAATTATCTTGATCTGACCAAGCTTGAAATTCTTCAGAAGAAAGTTTATTAGGTAAACACCTCCCTCGATGCTCATGAGCACCAAGAATAGAGTTAAAATCCCCAATAAAACACCAAGGACCTTTATAATTAGCCTGCAAAACATGAAGCTCTGACCACAAACCTCTTCTAACAATGTAGTCAGTAGAAGCATAAACAGCTGAGAAGAATATGTTAACATTATTAGCATTAAACGAGAAGGAAACTTGCTCTCTGGATTTGGCTAACGCAACAGGATTCAAATGATCCACACATAAGCACCACAAATTAGGGGCCTGAGGTTGTCTATCATTTTCAGCAAAAAATTTTAACTTCAAACCTTTAAGGAAGGAAACAGGCAAGGCATTGGAAGAGATCCAAGGCTCGGCAATGAACAAAAACTCTGGTTTATGTAAAAGAACCAACTTTTGGAGGACTAACCATGTATCAAGATTGCCCAATTCCTAACATTCCAGAAAAGGGCTTTCATTGAACAACCTGAAAAAGGCCTGCTCGGGACCTGGTAACTCTAGCAATAGCTTGATTATCCTCAAGCTGCTTATTTTCCTTTTTGAGTTTCTTCAGTTGAGACTTAGACAAAACAGGAGTGGAATTTTTACTCACATTGGATTCAAGATATTTATTAGTGTCATCAGCACCAATCTGAGCATTGACATCTGGAGGAATCTCACCATTACCTTCCTCTTCATCAGCCCATAATCTACCTTTTAGAAACTGAAGATCTTTCGAAACAGTAGGATTTTGAACTTCTTTAGATATTTCCAACTCATTGAGTGAAATATGTCCCAAGATTTGGGATTGAATAGAGTTGGACACATGAGACATAGACCTATGAGACCCAGCAGAGACAGAGTTCTGAGAACCAACAGAATTCTGAATCTTCTCAAGCACATGAGGAACATTTGGGCTAAGGTGAACTTGTTCACCTCTAGGAGAGATTGGAACCTCCTCAACTAAAGGCATGGTATTATCTGTTTCCTTTCCAAGCAAGGAAGTAGAGGATACATGATTAGCAACATCCTTTCCCAAGATGTCATTAGCCTGCAGATCAAGAGGGTAACCCTGTGAACAAGACTTGTCCTGCAAGTTATCTATTGGAATAACATTTTCAGTGGCCAGATTCTGAACAGGATTATCTTTTAAAAGATTTGGTTTAGGCACATAAACTTGCTTAGAATCCTGGACTCCCTGATCCTTTGAAGGGCCATTGCCAATCTTCTTTCTGCATTGGGATACATCATGACCAATGTTTTGACAAAAATCACAGAAGGGAGGAAGTTTTTCATATTCAATGCCAACATAAAAAGCAAAATCTTCCATCTCCACCAAGAAATCAACGAGGAAAGACCCTTGAAGATCCAGATCAACCAAAATTCGGGCATAATGACCAAAAACACGGTTCTTTGTAGGCTCATCTAAAGAGATAGGAACACCAATACTGCCAGCAATTTCAAATAGAGTTTTGGAACTCCAATATTCTTGGGGAAAATCATGAATCTTGATCCAACATTGGACATGAGTTTCCTTCTTGGAAGATGGCTTAAAGTCTTGAGACCATTGATAGAGTCGAAGGAAACCAGGATTAAGAGACTAAGAACCTATAGACCACACGCGGCATAGATCTTCATGAGAAGAGAATTTGAATTCATAGAACCCTTTTCCCAATGGTATCATCTTCCATGTACCAATGGCAGTCCAGAACTTAGATGGTTTGGCTTTAAGATCATTGTATTTAATAGGTGCATCACCTTTTGACATGATCAAGCGACCATGAAGACTATTTTTACATGCCTCAACACCTTTTTTGTAGCCATCTTCAGAAATTTTGATGGCCAATGTCTCACCTTTGTAGCATGGCCTAGGCAATTGACTGACAGGAATATCAAGAGTTTGTGAGTGCTTGAGCAAAGTATCGTTTTTGAGGAAAAGATGGAGAGGAGGGATTGTCACACGATGAAGAGGGGGCTAGTTGAGCAAGAAACGGCCATGGAACCTTAGGAGCAGTCACGGCCATAGTTAGTAAATGAAAAAAGCATGCAAACCCTAGCAGAGAAAAAACAAGGACTGCATGCAGCTAGGGTTGTCAACAGCATAATATAAGGCATTCTTAAAAACAGAACAACGATGTATAATAGTAAATGTAAACATCAACAGCCCTACAATGCAGTGCAATGTACATGACTCAATGCCAATGCGATTGGGTACTACTATGACCCCTACTCCATGGAGCTAACAAAACATTGGAGAGAGTGAATGGGAGGACATGTTCGGTATACTGCCAGCCATGAGCAAGATGCTACAATATTCGTAACGTGTATGTATCTGGCTTTACGGAAACACTCTGCACCAAACATGAAAAGTACGGCGTCTAGTTGAGGATATTAGTGCATTGCTCGGATTCGCCACGACACAAAAGAGCTACCGACTGGTCACATATCAGCCCTTCCAACCCTGATACCTCCAAGACTATTTAAAACATCATCATAAGATTCGCACCCGCATCAAGGTGTAAGCTCGACTCCTAGGCTCAAGGCCTGACGATTATGCAAATGAAATGCCAATGCTTACACAAAGCAGATGCGAAAAAGAAATGTCTATCTATCGGATAAACCTCAAGGTTCACTAAGGTTATCTTCCTTAGGAACTATACGCGTCTTTCAAAATACAAAACTTTTATCCACCGGATAAATCTAGTGATCCCTCCGGGATCGAGTCATCACAAGACTGAAACAATTGAATGACTGATCAGGATCCGAATCACCGGTCCGTCATCGAACTACTGTTTCAAACCCAAAACGTTTCATGTTTGTGTTTACATCTTATGAATTATGTCTCAAGTCCTAAACATTATGAATAAGGATTAAGAATCCTCTTAGATGAGTCTTTAAGCCTTTCTAAGATATTACTCCTTGATTTTCAATTAAGGAAATAAGTGTTGATTTACTTAAGTCTTATGAAGACATTGATGAACTAAGTCATCAATGGTATAGTATATGGTCTTGTTCCACCACGTACCATACTTCATTATCCCTTGTCTTCAACTCTAAGTCAATTACTTAACTTAGGTTTTTATGCGTAAAACTTTGCAGTTTGAGTTGAAAAACACTCTTTATAAATAAAAACCTTTTCTCACGGGGCGAATACAGGTTTCGCAATGTGAGGCTGAGAGGCCATTTTTACTTCTTAGACAGTCTTTCTGCTTCCCGAGGCGAGGATTGTATCGCGTTGCGAGGCAGAGTAGCTATATCTTTTACTGCTTAAACAGTCCTTCTGGTTCACGAGGCGAGCATGGTATCGCCATGCGAGGCCGAGAAGCTGTATCTTTGCTGTTCGGGCTAGCCCTTTGTCTCACGTGGCGAGACAAGGTTAGCCAGGCGAATGCCTTGTTTTCCCTCTGTCTCGCGTGGCGAGACAGGTTTAGCCAAGCGAATACCCTGTTTTCACTTTTCCTTAACTTCTTCGTTAATCCTCTTTTTTGAAACACTTAGATTAATTAAATGACCTATAGCTAAAGTAAAAGACATTTTCCACTTTGGTGACACACTTTAAATGTTGAAACTTCATTTGATCTTTGGATCAAAATCACTTTTAGTTGTTCTTTGAAACATAGGTTATGAAATTACTTTTCTTACTTCAAAACTTTGTTACATCAAGAACAACACATGTTCTTATGTTTCTTTTTACTAAGGCCACAAGCCTACTCCAATGAAAAATGGAGACTTTGCTTCACCAACTAAGCAAATTATAACTCAAAATACTCACACAATTATGATAAACAACCATTACACATCATTGCATCATAATCAAGCATAAAAGTCCATACTTGATCTAGAGATCAAAGTAGGTTTTTCAACATACATGAAAATCATTTTCATCCAATCACATCATCATAAACATATGCTAAAGCACACTAAAACACACTAAAGCATAAACTCATTATTACAACTTTGTTCTCCAAGAGAACTTAACAATTGAAAGTGAACCCAAAGCAAAGGGTTTCACCCACACATAAATTTAAACAACGATCTTCACCACCACCAACTTTGGTGTGATGAGGTTCTCCCCCTATACCTGTTGATGAGCAGATATCCGGATCAAAGTCGGTTGATCAGTTTGTGAACCTCCTAATACTCGTCACCAACTACAAACAACACAACAATCAAACATTAAACAATAAATTAACAAAGGAAATCTCAACTATTTCTAACCATAGAGGGTTCAGACACAATGTGGAAAAAGGGTTAGAAATTGATTTGGTTTTCCAACACTTGGATTCAAGGACAATAGGAAAGCTAAGGATGGAATCAAGAGTTAGAAATCAAAAATTTGATCAAAACACTATTCATCATCCTAGTCTAGGGTTTGGCCATTTTGGGATTAAAAGCTAGGATGAAAACTGAATCATGAGCTCTTGGGTTTAGGTAGAGAATGATGAAGTGAGTTCAAAGAAATTGGTTTCCCATTAAAAGGATTTTTCTACAAATTCCTATGGATTTTCAAAGTTTTGGATCTAAGAATGGATTTTCTTGAAAATGGATTTTGATCTTGAGATTGAAAGAGATTCAAGAAGCTAGGAGATCATAGAAGTGATCTTAACTAAGAATGGATGAAGATTGATCAAAAGATCAAGGTTTTCTATCAAGGTTTTCAAGGATTTTCAAGAACAACAATGGAGTTTTCTCTAAGTTGAAGATGAGTGTGTTCTTGAGCTATATTGGGGCTGGATGTGCGTGAGTGAGGGGCTGAAATGGGGCTGAGTTCAGCCTTTTAACAACTCACTTAAGGGCAAAAAGGTCATTTGCTTCAAGGGTAAAATGGTAAAAGTGTAAAAGACTAATGTTAGGGGCATTTTGGTCATTTCGCGTCCAGATATTTCCGAACGTCGTGATGACTTTGGCATGCTCTCCCAAGTGGTTTGGCATGATGTGGTATCAAGATCATCCGTTGGCGGGTCCCGGTAAATCCATATGCGGCTCCATTCGTCACCCGATTGAGGATTTCGCTCGAACAAAGGTGAGGAAATGATTTTTCTTGATTATTTTTGAAATTTAACCAAAACATAGAGAATTAAATCCTGGGACTTATTGTCTTGTTCACGAGTCCAAATTAGGTCTTGATAGTAGAAAAACACTGCTATCCGTGAAAAACGCAAACCGGGCTCCATTTGAGCTTTAGCCCAAAACTTAACCATAGCTTCCTATGGTTGTGTAGAGCATTCCTATCTTCTCAGAATATTTTATTTCACTCTCTAAACCCTCTAATAAAATACAAACATTAAACTACTGAAGAATTATAAAACGTGAAAATCGAGGCGTTACACGTGTGGGATACGGGGCAAGCCCTGAAGAAGGCGATATGGACGACGTTCCACGCTCAAGCGTGGAGAGAGCCAATGCTAGAGTGTGCGAAGGCTCAAGCATTGGAAAAGTGCCCGCTTTAGCATGCTGAGAAAGTGAGTTAAATGTCTAAATTTCATTTCATTTTTGTTTCACACGAAACATTGCTAAAGTTCTCTTTTTCTTCGACCTGAGAGAATCCAGAGAGCTCTTGAGAGTTCCTTGAGTGACTTCAAGCCGATCGTTCATCGACCATAAGTCCTTTTTTGTATTTCTCTTGGTTTCTAGTCTTTTCTTACTCCTACTTCAACCTAATGATGTTTTGCTAACACATTGGGGGTTTTAAGGGTGTTTATACCCGAGTGTTCTTTTGAGGAGTCGTGCGAGGACCCTGCTTGAGGTAGCAGCTGTAAGGAACAGCCCCTGCTTAGGTAAGTTTCCTCTTGATTTTCGTGGTTAGATCCTTGGTTTTCCTTTCACTAGTGCACAATATGCATTCCATGTCAGGGATTTACAACGGTTGTTTTATATCCGTAGTAGAAAATAGCGCGGTGGCGATTTTGTAATAAAATGGATTCAGTTTAAGATTTTCTACTACGGTTCCCTCTATAACCGTAGTATAAAGTCTTGTTTCTTGCTTGTGCTCACTTTCCATTACATCTACATTTAGAACCGTAGTACAAAGTTTATTTTCTACTACGGCTCAAAATGCAACCGTGGTGGAAAGTAATTTCTACTACGGTTTCATTTAGAACTGTAGTAGAAAGTCTAGTTTTGAAATAACCTAAACAATTCTCTCCCTCATGCACATTACAATTTTACTATATGTTCTCTCGCCCCTTTCATCTTAAACCTTTTCCCTCTGTTTGGCACCCACCACCACCACCACCACCACCACCGTTTGGCACCACCACCACCACCCTCGTATTTAACTCTTCACCGCGAGCCATTCTGCTACTTCTAGGTTGAACAGATTAACTCTTCTCACTGTTTCCACACAAACCTCGTATTCAACTCTTCACCGCGAACCTCTTCGCACGGGTAAGCTCTTCATTATTTGGGATTGGTTTTGCATTTTAGTTAGATTTCCAGGTTAGGTTAAGAGCACATGAACTTTATTTTTATTTCTTGAACTTTATATTCCTAACGAGGATATCTGGTTTTCTATGTCAGGGTTGGGGCATATCTGTCTCTTGTAGTACTGGAGTCTGCATTTACTGCTCTAGAAGCACTATGTGTAACACCCCGATTTTCGAGTTTTTCTTTTAATCAATATTTATGAGCTTATATTTTATTTGAGGTCTTAGAAAGGGATATAAAATATTCCGAGACCATAATCATGCTCAGCGATATCGTAGAAAGCTACGATTAAGTTTTGAGTCGAAAACTCAAACGGAGCCCGGTCTGTGTTTTTAGACTGACAGTACGATTTTACTGCTCAGGGGACCTCAGATGGACGCGTGAACGAGACAGTAAGTCTTAGAATTTGATTCTCTACGTTTTGGTTAAATTTCGCAAAAATTTCAAAAAAATCATTTCCTGACCGCCGTTCGAGTGAAATCTTCAATCGGGTGGAGATCGGAGCCGCGTATGGACTTACCAGGACCCGACAACGGATAATCTTGATATCACATCATGTCAAATCACTTGGGAGAGCATTCCAGAGTCGTCATGACGATCGGGAATTTCGGGACGCTAAATTACCAAAATACCCCTAACTTAAGCCTTTTCACCTTTTACCATTTTACCCTTTGAACCAAATGACCTTTTTACCCTTAATGAACTCTTTAGAAGGCTGGAACAGCCCTCTCACCCCCTCATTCCACGCAGCCCAACCCCCCAAGAACACCAAGAACACTTCATCTTCCTTAGAGGAAAAAAAACCTCCATTGAATCCTTGAGAAAATCTTGAAAGCTTGTTGAAATCACTTGATTTCTTGACCAATCTTCATCCATTTTAAGGTAATATCACTTTCATGGTATCATATCTTCTTGAATCTCTTTAAATATCAAGATCAAAACTCCATTTTCATGAAACTCATTCTTAGATCCAAAACTTTGAAAATCCATAGGAAATTGTAGGAAAATCCTTTGGATGTGAAATCAAGTTCTTTGAACTCACCTCATCACCCTCTATCTAAACCCAAGAGCTCATGATCCAAGTCTCATCCTAGCTCTAAAATCCCAAAATGGCTGTACCCTAGTAGTGGTGATGAATAGTGTTTTTGCTCAAAATTTTGATTTCTAACTCTTGATTCCATCCTTAGCTTTCCTAGTGTCCTTGAATCCAAGTGATGGAAAACCAAATCAATTCCTAGCCTAAATTTCCCAATATCGCCGAGAGCTTCATGGGGAAAATCCATGAGTGTTGTTTCACATTTTTGAGTCATAGGACTTGAAATAGTGTTAACTAAGTTCATGAACCAACCATCCAAAAGTTTGGAACCAAATGAGATCCCTAACCCTTTTTACTTTTCATGGTCGAACCCAATACCTTTTAGGGGAAGGAAAACTTGTGTTCTTATGTTATAGATTGATGTTGATTTGTTATTTGAATTGAATTGTGTTTGATTGTTTTAGGTGACGCGAACGGAACCGGAGCCGGAGCCAAGAACCGATCGAGTTTGCATTGAACTTCCTTTGTGAGGTAAAGGGAGGTAGTCATTTAAGTTTGAGTAGCTTCATAGTGCATGTTTGATATATGTGTTATGTTGTCTTGAGTGATGATTTAGAGATGAGTTTGAATGATGTATATGTATACTTATATCCTGGATTGATTAGATGTTAAGTGTTGTTCATAATTGGCTATTCGATATAACTGTGGCGTGGATGCCTTGAGTGATATCATTGTGATATTGAACTGTTGGTATATATCTATACATATATTTATATCCTGGATGAGCATAGGACTCGCTATGTCTCGATAATTGTTAAAAGACTCGAAATCCTAAATCTATGTTTTGAAAACCGTGTTTGAAATTAAAAAGTGGTTTTTGAAAAAACGTGTTGCTTTTCAAAAAAAGTGAAGTTTCCTTTTTGAAAAGTGTGTTCCTTGAAATTAAAAAGTGGTTTTGTGAAAAGTCGTGCAAAACGTATTTTATTTCGGTAAAGCATTTTAAAAAAGATGTGAAACCTCAGAAAATGGTTTTTGTTTTCAAGAAAGGTGTTTTTCACGGAAAACCGTTCTCTTGATCAAAAAGAATGTTTTGTTTCAAGAAAACCAAATTATGTTTTGTTTTCCAAGGTGTTTTGAGAAAATGAAACCAAAAGAAAAATGATGAACCTTTGAGACGAACCCGAACCTAGTGGCTGAGACGTCGGGGCTAGTGTTTTGTGGATTGAGCACTCGGACTTCGTGTCCTGTGTTTTTGATTTGAGTGCGCTTAATGCCTCTTTGAAACAAGTCGTGGACTTTATGTCTCGACATTTGAAAGAATGAATGCAAAGAAAATAGAAAACTTTCTGTGTACATGCATGAACCGGCAGACGTGCCATTTGAAACCGAGCTGCAACTCTAGTAGTTAAGAATAAAATCAGTCAAGACCACGAGGTCAATAGGGGCATTCTGTGTTCGAGATCCCACAAGTGGCCGATGGCATAGCAACCCCGTGCTGTGGTAAATCGGCTGCCAAACACGAATAAATTCGATCAAAGACTGGCGTATTCAGGATACGGTTATGACGTGGTACCCTGGAACAATTGGAGTTCGGACATAAATAGAGAGGCCGACTCATGAGAACAATTGTGTTACGGGTGTTACTATGGCCTATCGCTCGATGTTGGGAAGTTAGAATCTCCGGAGTACATGAATTAGAAAGATGATATTGAAGTCTCATGCATTATTATAACTGATGATAGTGTTTGGGATGTTGTACTGTATTATATAAATAACTGTTCATATAACTGTATTTATCTGTGGATGTTTATACTGCTGTTTGTCGCTTGTGCGGCTATCGTGATAACTTTATATGAGTATCTCACCTTTGCCTGTACATGTTGGACACCTTGTTATGTTTTTGGAACACATGTATAGATGTTGATCATAGGTCCCCGCGGAGACGTGAGGACTCGGATGATGGAGCGTTCTGATGAAGTTGACGTTGGATTGTACCCCAATGGCTACTTTTAGCCGACCAGCTTAGGGATCTTTTGTTTTGAGTAGTCTTATATTATATTACTACACATATGTTGAATTATTTCTATGTCTGTAATACGTTATACAATAGATCAGGTGTTGCATTATGTTTACGTTTTTTTGAATAGTGAATATTGTAACACCCTGATTTTCGGGTTTTCCTAATTAATCAGTATTTATGAACTTATATTTTATTCGAGGTCTTAGAAAGGGATATAAAATATTCCGAGACCATAATCATGCTCAGCGATATCGTAGGAAGCTACGATTAAGTTTTGAGTCGAAAACTCAAACGGAGCCCGGTCTGCGTTTTTAGACTGACAGTACGATTTTACTGCTCAGGGGACCTCAGATGGACGCGTGAACGAGACAGTAAGTCTTAGAATTTGATTCTCTACGTTTTGGTTAAATTTCGCAAAAATTTCAAAAAAATCATTTCCTGACCGCCGTTCGAGTGAAATCTTCAATCGGGTGGAGATCGGAGCCGCGTATGGACTTACCAGGACCCGACAACGGATAATCTTGATATCACATCATGTCAAATCACTTGGGAGAGCATTCCAGAGTCGTCATGACGATCGGGAATTTCGGGACGCTAAATTACCAAAATACCCCTAACTTAAGCCTTTTCACCTTTTACCATTTTACCCTTTGAACCAAATGACCTTTTTACCCTTAATGAACTCTTTAGAAGGCTGGAACAGCCCTCTCAGCCCCTCATTCCACGCAGACCAACCCCCCAAGAACACCAAGAACACTTCATCTTCCTTAGAGGAAAAAAAACCTCCATTGAATCCTTGAGAAAATCTTGAAAGCTTGTTGAAATCACTTGATTTCTTGACCACTCTTCATCCATTTTAAGGTAAGATCACTTTTATGGTCTCATATCTTCTTGAATCTCTTTCAATATCAAGATCAAACCTCCATTTTCATGAAACTCATTCTTAGATCCAAAACTTTAACAATCCATAGAAAATTGTAGGAAAATCCTTTGGATGTGAAACCAAGTTCTTTGAACTCACCTCATCACCCTCTATCTAAACCCAAGAGCTCATGATCCAAGTCTCATCCTAGCTCTAAAACCCCAAAGTGGCCGAAACCTAAGAGTGACGATGAATAGTGTTTTTCATCAAATTTTTGATTTCTAACTCTTGATTCCATCCTTAGCTTTCCTAGTGTCCTTGAATCCAAGTGATGGAAAACCAAATCAATTCATAGCCTAAATTGCCCTATATGGCCGAGAGCTTCATGGGGAAAATCCATGAGTTTTGTTTCACTTTTTTGAGTCATAGGACTTGAAATAGTGTTAAATAAGTTCATGAACCAACCATCCAAAAATTTGGAACCAAATGAGACCCCTAACCCTTTTTACCTTTCATGGCCGAACCCTATACCTTTTAGGGGAAGGAAAACTTGTGTTCTTATGTTATAGATTGATGTTGATTTGATGTTTGAATTGATTTGTGTTTGATTGTTTTAGGCGACGCGAACGGAACCGGAGCCGGAGCCGAGAACCGATCGAGTTTGCATTGAAATTCTTTTGTGAGGTAAAGGGAGGTAGTCATTTAAGTTTGAGTAGCGCCATAGTGCATGTTTGGTATATGTATTATGATGACTTGATTGTTGAATTGGAGATGAGTTTGAATGATGTATGGATTTGTTTTACTTAATGAAACATAATTGCACTCTTGTTGATAATTTGTGGCATGGATGCCTTAGTTGATATTATGATGATGATTATGGATTGTTGATGTCTATATATATATATATATATATATATATATATATATCCTGGATGAGCATAGGACTGGCTATGTCTCGATAATTGTTAAAAGACTCGAAATCCTAAATCTATGTTTTGAAAACCGTGTTTGAAATTAAAAAGTGATTTTTGGGAAAACGTGTTGCTTTTTCAAGAAAAGTTGTCTTTCTTGTTGAAAAGTGTTTTCTTTTGAAAAGTAAAAAAAAAATGGTTTTACGAAAAGTCATGCAAATCGTGTTTTATTTCGGAAAAGCGTTTTAAAAAGACGTGAAACCTTAGAAAGCGGTTTTTGTTTTCAAGAAAGGTGTTTTTCACGGAAAAATGTTCTTTTGATCAAAAAGGATGTTTTGTTTCAAGAAAACCAAAGTATGTTTTGTTTTCCAAAGTGTTTTGAGAAAATGAAACCAAAAGAAAAGTGATGAGCCTTTGAGACGAACCCGAACCTAGCGGCTGAGACGTCGGGGCTAGTGTTTTGTGGATTGAGCACTCGAACTTCGTGTCCTGTGTTTTTGATTTGAGTGGGCTTAATGCCTTTTTGAAACGAGTCGTGGACTTTATGTCTCGACATTTGAAAGAATGAACGCAAAGAAAACAGAAAATCTTCTGTGAACATGCATGAACCGGCAGCCGTGCCATTTGGAACCGAGCTACAACTTTCGTAGTTGAGAATTCAGCCAGTTAAGACCACTTGGTCTATAGGGCATTCTGTGTTCGAGATCCCACAAGTGGCTGGTGGCGTAGCAACCCCGTGCCGTGGTAAATCGGTTGCCAAACACGAATGAACTCGATCAGAGACTGGAGTATTCATGATATTGTGAGACGTGGTACCCTGGAACAATTGGAGTTCGGACCTAAATAGAGAGGCCAACTCATGAGAACAATTGTGTTATGGGTGTTACTAGGGCCTATCGCTCGATGTTGGGAAGTTAGAATCTCCGGAGTACATGAATTAGAAAGATGATATTGAAGTCTCATGCATTATTATAATTGATGATAGTGTTTGGGATGTTGTACTGTATTATATAAATAACTGTTCATATAACTGTATTTATCTATGGATGTTTATACTGCTGTTTGTCGCTTATGCGGCTATCGTGATAACTTTATATGAGTATCTCACCTTTGCCTGTACATATTGGACACCTTGTTGTGTTTTTGGAATACATGTACAGATGTTGATCATAGGTCCCCGCGGAGACGTGAGGACTCGGACGATGGAAACTTCTGAAGGAGCCGACGTTGGGTTGTACCCCAATGGCTACTTTTAGCCGACCAGCTTAGGAGTCTTTTGTTTTGAATAGTCTTATATTATATTACTGCACACATGTTGAATTATTTCTAAGTCTGTAATATGTTATACATTAGACCAGGTTTTACGTTATGCTTATGTTTTTATGAACAGTGAATATCAATGTGTGATGTGAAATTTATTCCTCCGTCTTGAGTTGTTTGACTATGCCTGCAGAAAATTTTTAGAACCGCGTTTTCGAACGTAGCTACTTAATTAAAGTATTTTCCGAAAGCAACCAGCATTTTATTTTCTTGATTTATTCCGCATTAGAGTCCGTGTACTGAGCACCCGCCGAGGGGGGTGTTACAAATATCGATGTGTGATAAGAAAATTTTTCCTCCGTCTTGTGTTGTTTGCCTATGCTTGCAGAAAATTTTTAAAACAGCGTTTTCGAACGTAGATACTTAATTAAAGTATTTTCCGAAAGCAACCAGCGTTTTATTTTTCTTGTTTTATTCCGCATTAGAGTCCGTGTATGTAGCACTCGCGAGGGGGGTGTTACACTATGCCAAAAAAGGGATTAAATGAAGCACCTTTAATAGCGTTTTTAAGGGAAATGCTATTAAAAAAAAGGTGGAGGACATTAGATAGCGCTTCCTCTTAGATAGCGCTTCCTTGAGGAAGCGCTATCTATTCCTCAGCCCTGGAATAGATAGCGCTTCCTTGAGGAAGCGTTATCTAAAGTCACACTTTAGATAGCGCTTCCTTGAGGAAGCACTGTTATAGGTGGACTTCAGAGAGTGCTTCCTCAAGGAAGCGCTATCTATTCCCATTTTCAAATATTTTTAATTAATCAGTTACAAAAATTTCCCATTAAACACTTCCCTCCTAACTTCACTCTGCGAACCCCTAGCTCCCTGCCTCCACCTCGAGCGAACCACCACCACCACCACTACACGAATCACTCCCACCACAACCTCGCACATCTCTCCACCGCGCCACTGCTGCCTGCCAGCTAGCTCCTTCCTCAGTCTCACTCTCTCATCTCAGTCGCGCTCCACGCGTAGGTACTTCCCCTCGTCACCACCGTTTGGTTTTTTGTCCTTCTGTCGTTTCTGCTTCATATTCATATGGTAACTTAGCATTTTCTCTGATATTCTCATGATTTTGATATTCATATGATTTTCTTGCAGATGGTAACCTAGCATTTTCTCTGGAAGAGCATTTTCTTTCAGTATTACAACCAGTACATTTAATCTACTCAAAGGTCCCACAATCTCAGTAAGCCATCTACCCCATAACTGTACTATTCAATTTCCTTCAATGCTGCAACCAACTCTTTATTGTTGTCTTGTAATTTTGGATAGCATTGTAAGCACATGAACTTTTGATTGTAAAATATGTGTTTGATTAAGCTGATAAATTCATTTATGCATGACCAATATAACCTGTTTGAGATATATGTCACTCATTTGAAAGTCATTAAAAATGTCAGGATCATTGTGAATGTGCAATGTGTATGTGAATTTTCTTGTTGATTATGTGAGCAAGGAGAAAGCCATATCTTTGTTTTTGGGTTTTTATAGCTGTGGCAGTGCGTAGCTCTTGTAATTTATGAAAATTCCATGTTTGCATTCTATAAATAATTTGATTGTTGAGCATTTAAAATGGGGGGAGAAAGTGAGACAATGTTTCCTTATGCTACTGCAGTTCTCTTGTTGTTGCTACTAATGAATATTTTTTTTTTTTTAATAAACTTTGCTTATTACCTATGTATATTTTTCCTTGAATAATGAACTATCTTTGCTCCTATTATTTTTAATAACAAAAATATTACATGTGGTGTTGGGGGTGTTGTTGTTTAAAATGTAAACTTGGTTTATGCTATCACAGTAAGCATTTTTATTGGTATACATGCATTGATTTGTGCTCATGGCTACTTGATTTCAGTTTTAGTTCTATTGTTGGTCTTTGCTAGATTTGAGCAAACTTGGATTTTGGATTCTCTCAGGCTGCTCGACTTCAAGCTGGTACATATATATATGTTATATATGTTATTCCCCTATGTTTTATAGCAGTAGGCATGTTTATTTTTTTTATTGGTATGCACATGCATTAAGCTTAGTTTCCTGTTCAAGAACGATTTGTATATTGTGTCATGACTTGAAATTTATCTCATATATGTGATGATTCAAATTGTACGTGTACCTTAACGAATTTGTTTGTTTTTGTATTTCAGTGCTTTGACAATTCATCGTGGATGCAGAAGGGGAGCCAAGTCCCGATCTTCAAAATCATCAAAGACTAAATGGATCTTTGTAGAGGTATTAATTTATTCACATTGTAATTATGCAATTATTTAAATTTAAAACCAATTAACTTGTTATTTTTGTTTTATAGTGCGCCCGCCAATACAATAGAATAGACTGTGGATACTACGTTCTAAGTTTCATTAAGGATATCATCGCTCATAACCAAATTTAAATCCCATCGTCGATATGTAATTTCAGTTTAATTACACTTACATTGGACCATTTAAATGTACTTTGATTCTAACTTAATTTACTTTTTCTATCGCATGCATATGCAATACTTTCCCGATAGTAAATATGACACATAAATCGATGATCAAGTACTTGAAATTATGGATGAGTGGTGTAACTATATTATTATGAATCAAGGTAATTAAGTTTGTCTTTTTAGTGTTATATTTAAGTTGTGAGTTGTGATGATTAGATTGAATTATACTTCAAGTTCATTTAATAGCTTGATTTGTCTCCAATTTTGCAGGTTGATGGTTTGCTGAAGTTTTGGGGTGCATCATGAGTGCTTTTCGGTATATAAGCTAGATAGCTAGTTGTTTGAATTAGTATATATGTACTAGAATAGTTTTTGGTAATTAATATAGTGTTGATTGTAACATTAATATTGTTATGTAGTACTGTTGTAACATTTGTAATGAATGAAATGAAATTATGTATATTGTGCCAATTATTGTCCCAAATATTGCTTGTACTGTCTGGGTTTTGCTAAGTGCAGGGAAGAGTAGGAGAAAATTAAAGTAAATATTATTTTAAAAAAAAAAAAAATAGGGAATAGACAGCGCTTCCTCAAGTAAGCGCTATCTAAAGCAGGAATAGATAGCGCTTCCTTGATAAAGCGCTATCTAAAACCCTGGAATAGATATCGCTTTCTCAAGGAAGCGCTATCTATTCTTGGGTTTTAGATAGCGCTTCCTAATCTAGATAGCGCTTTTTAAGCGCTATTGTTTGTTTAACCTTTAATAGCGCTCGATTTAATAGCGCTATTAAATGCCAAAAATAAATGCTATTAAAAGCCTTTTTTGTTGTAGTGAAGGTCTTAACAAGCAAGCATTCCTGACTGAGTTGGTATGATATATTTAATGGTTTAAGTTCTTTCCTCTGTTGACATCTATTTTTTTGATATAGAGGGAAGTGTTATACTTTTCCAATAGGCTTTTTGTCGCACAAACCAATAGGCTTTTCTGTTGATTGGGTTAATTTTTACTTTCTTGGTCCTCCATAAGATATGCTTTGATTAAGAAACCATGATACTGAGATTTGCACATTGCACTCAATCCCCACCCCATCATCATTATACACTGATTTTGCTATTGATTTTGATATTGATTTTTCTTTTGATTTTGCTTCTTGTGTTCTATTTATTTTTTCAGTTGGACAGAATTGTTCATGTTGCTAACTACTCCTTGCTGCTTGCTGCTTCTCATTTTTTTTCATTTTTCAGCAAGGTACAACCCTTTCTGCTTTTAATTTGTTTGTTTTTTTCGTTACAAACTCATAATGTTTTCCGTTTTTAGTGTTAATAAATTAGAAAAGCCTTAGTTTCCCGTTTGAGATTAAATATTAATGAGCATGTGTACTTTTTTTAAGGTACCACTCATTGTATTGAATCATGAATTGTCCAAGTTGAATAGTTTGGGGAAAAACTTTTTCTTCATTTAGTAAATAGTAATTCCTTAATTCTTATATGTTATACTTAATGAAAGTTCGGTCTGATGCATTTCCTTTCATTCTCCGAGTGCATACTTTATCTCGGTGGATGTCACCGCGTTCAAGTCGTGTACGTCGGAGACCGATGGGAAATGCTGCCGAAATTTCGTTAAGTATGGGCATGAGAGTTAAGGACTAACTTTTAACTGAGTGTTGGAAAAGTTTCTTCTCGAATGGGATAGGGCCATACCCTGTGATAAGAAGGAGTTCAAGATCTTGGACTAAGTGAAGTTGTTGTTGTAGTTATGGATTGCAGTTGAATGAATAATAGACACACTAGTGATGAGTATTTGAAGGGAGTCGAAGCGTTTCTAGAATTTTTTCAAAGAAATCTTCCTGATAGTAATGGAAGATTTTGTTGTCCTTCTGTCAATTGTTTGAATCTGAGGAAATGTCAAGTTGAGAAGATACAAGAGCATCTTATTTGTGATGGGATTTGCAAGAGTTATACAAGATGGATATGGCATGGTGATGAATTGTTAAACATGCCAAGTGTGTCCCAATGAGAGGAAGATGATGTAGAGGACGATCGACTAGAGGACATGATCTGTGATATTGGACCAGAATCTTTTCAGCGAGCACATGTGTATGAAACATTGTGCAATGATGCGGATAAGCCTTTGTATCCGGGTTGCACTACTTATACATGGTTGCCGGCAGTGTTAAAATTGTTCAGTGTGAAGGCGAGAAATGGGTGGAGTGATAAAAGCTTCACCGAATTGGTTGAGTTGTTGAAAGACATGCTTCCAGAAGGCAACATATTGCCAAACCGTAACTAGGAGGCGAAGAAGGTACTGTGTCCGATGGGTATGGAGTATAAGAAGATATAACCATGCCCTCATGATTGTATATTGTACAGGGATGTGTATGAAGGGATGGACGACTGCCCCAAGTGTGGGCTATCACGATACAAAGTGAAGGATGGTGATTCTAGTTGTGATGTGATCACAAAGGGGTCTCTTGTGAAGGTGTTGTGGTATCTTCCAATAATTCCAAGGTTCAAGCGATTTTTCGCTAATGCAAATGACGCAAAGAACATTAGATGGCATGCAGATAAGAGGAAATGTGATGGACAACTTCACCATTCGGCTGATTCTTTGCAATGGAAGAAAATTGATAGTTTGTTTCCGGATTTCGCCAATGAGCCAAGAAACCTTAGGCTTGGACTTGCTACGGATGGAATGAATCCGTATGGTACCTTAACTAGTATTCATAGTTCATGCCCTGTCCTCCTGGTAATTAACAACCTGCCTTCTTGGTTGTGCATGAAGTGCAAATACATTTATGTTATCTATGATGATTTTGGGCCCAAAACAGCCAGGAAATGACCTAGATGTTTATCTAAGTCCTTTGATCGAAGACTTGAGAAAGATGTGGGTGGAAGGCGTTGATGTGTTGGATAGGTATTGAAAGGAGAAGATGCGGGCCATGTTATTTTGCACCATCAATGACTTTCCAGCTTACAGGAACTTGTGCGGGTATAGTATTTGAAACATGGAAAGAAGACAGTTTACATTGGGCATTGAGATTTCTCACACCTGATCACCCATATAGTAGATTGAGAAAAGCTTTTAATGGATGCCAGAAGAATGAAATTGCTCCGACAGCCTTAACCGAAGATCAAGTTTATCAACAGGTGAAGGACATCGATGTTATCTTTGGAAAGACCTAGAAGAAGTCTACTGAGAAAAACATATGGAAGAAGAGGTCGATCTTCTTTGATCTTCCATACTGGTGCAAACTTGATGTAAGACACTATATTGATGTGATACATGTTGAGAAGAATGTGTGTGATAGTGTAATCAAAACGCTTCTCAAAATTCAGGGCAAGACAAAGGATGGTATCAAAGCTCGTCTAGATCTGATTGCGATGGGTATATGAGAACAGTTAAGTCCACAATCAAAGGATGGTAAGCTGACATATCTGCCTCCAGCATGTCATACTTTGTCAAAAATGACAGAAGATCTTTCTGTGAGTGTCTACGGGACGTTAAAGTGCCACAGGGTTATTATTCAAATGTCAAGAGGCTTGTATCAATAAGCGATCTCAAATTAGTTGGTTTGAAGTCTCATGATAGCCACGTCTTGATGCAACAACTACTACCAGTGGCTATTCGTGCTATTGCTCCTAAAAATGTTAGACATGCCATAACTACGTTGTGCTTATTCTTCAATTCTATATGTAGCAAAGTCATTGATCCCGAGAAGTTGGATGAGTTGGAAAAAGACGCTGCTATTATCTTGTGCCAGTTGGAGATATATTTTCCACCTTTATTTTTTGACATCATGGTTTACGTAATTGTTCATCTAATGAGGGAGATTAGATTGTGTGGCCCTGTTTATTTAAGGTGGATGTACCCAGTTGAGCGATACATGAAGATTCTGAAAGGGTATGTGAAGAATCCACATTGTCCTGAAGCATCTATTGTTCAAAGATACATTGCAGAAGAAGCTATTGAGTTTTGTCAAGACTACCTTTCAGAAGCAGATCCTATAGGGATTCCTAAGCCTCGTCATGAGGAAAGATGTGCTGGTAAGGGTACACGAGGTAACAAGGTTATTAGCATGACTCGGGAGGAAGTGTTTCAAGTCCATTTGCATATATTGAATAACACTGATGAGGTTGAACCTTACTTACGTGCTCACAAACGCGAGGTCAAGGACGATAACCCTCGAAGGAACGAAAAATGGTTGTTGAACCATCATAACAAGACTTTCCTAAGTTGGTTTAAAGAAAAAATTATGAATGATCATACTACTTCTAATACATTACAAAGGCTAGCACAGGGACCTCGTCTTGATGTCATATGTTGGAGTGGATACGGTATCAATAATTTTTCCTTCAATACAAAGAACCAAGATGACAAGAGTACCAAGCAAAACAGTGGGGTTATGATCGTGGCTGAGTCTATACACTTCTCTCGGTCAAAATATACAAACCCCGTTGTGGTATCTATATCTTACTTTGGAGTTATTGAAGAGATTTGGGAGGTCGATTACACTAAATTTAAAGTGCATGTTTTTAAGTGTAAGTGGGCTGATAGTAACAATGGTGTACAAATCGATGAATTATGATTTACATTGGTGGACCTTAATAGGGTAGCTTATAGGGAAAAGCCTTTCCTCATGGCATTCCAAGCAAAATAAGTGTTTTATATCAATGATCCTTCTAACAAAAGGTGGTCAGTGGTTCTCCAAGGAAAAGGCATTCATAATGGTAGTGAGGAAAATCAAGATTCAGCTCTTGATATTTTAGAGACTCCTTCTTTCTTATCTCGGAGGCCTACTTTCATTGAGGAAGATGAAGTGGACGATGTACACGCCACTCGTGATGATCATCATGAAGGGATATGGGAGAACATTCCTACACGACCATAGGTCATGTTTTTTTTTTTTTTTTTTTAATCCATATTGAAGTTATGTTTTTATTTATTTATGGGAGATCATGCCTACTTTCATATTTTAGTGATGTTTTTTTATTTATCCATATTTTACTAATGTATTATTTTTTGTCTAAACAGGCACATGGATGATACATTGGGCATCCCTCCTTCGCATAGCGGGTCGGACACTTGTAACATCCCAATTTTCAAATCGGCAAAGTATACGAATCTTATCTGAGTCATAATGGCAAAGTTGTAAATATCAAGATATTTTGGAGGAGTAATTATGACTACTTTAGACAAGTAATCATGACATGCATGACTCATGGTGGTGAGTCATGGTGGAGTAATCTTTATAGGGATGAGTCTTGGTGGTGACTCATCCATTGACTAATCACATTCAGGAACCACGTCTCTCGTCCGATGTTTGATTTTATCTCTACGTATCCACTTTTTGAATACAACCCAGATATTGTTTTACTCTACATTACTAGTAGAGAATTATGGTTAAGGTTTGGGTTGAAGACTCAGACGAAACCCGGTCTGCGTACGAGATCACCGGAACCGGTAACGGATAAGTCTTACGTCGCTTTCATGTCACCTCACCTGGACACCTCACCTTATCCTTATCTAGATGTAATCATTACATGAGTGACTCACCTAGATGAGTCACCATAGTAATGATGGTGAGGGGTGAGTCACATGGGTGACTCACCATAGTCATGATGACCTAGTGTGAAATAACAATTTTGCCCCTAAAGGAAATGACAATTTTATACAATCTTTACCCTTCCTTCATATATTTTACACACCATTCATATATATATATATATATATATATATATATATATATATTCCATCTCATATTCCTTTCTCCTTCACTTTATTCTTTAAGTTCAAGTATTGAAGTTTCTAGTAGAACGTTTGATACAATTCCAATTTTTTTCCTAGGTGAAGTTACCTTTCTACCCTTAAGTGATAATTATCATATCCTTATCCTTTCTTTTTATATGGGCCACGAGAGTTCCTCCTTCATTCTCCTTCTCACATTTCATTCTTAACCTTTAAGTATTCAAGTTAATGTTGATAGAATTCCAAGTTTATTCTTAAGGAAAATTATCTTTTCTAACCTTAAGCCTATCTTACCCTTATCTTTTCTATCCTTATCCTTATCCTTTTTCTCCTATATATATCTATCTCACGCCCCTCTCTTCCATTTCTTTCTCTCATTTTCGTGCTCCTCCTTTCCCCTTTCATTCTCCACTTCAAGTCGTCACAACACATGCAAGCTTCTACCTTCATTTTCTCTCCATTCTTCAAGGATTCTCCAAGAGTTTTTGAAGTAAACTTGCTTAGAATCATCTTCTCTATCATCTAAGAGGTAGAAATCTCTTCTTTGAGCTCTAAATCTCCATTTCTATCCATTGAAATTCTATGTGTTCATAGTTGTTCTTCAACTTCTAAAATTAATGAAAAATTGTAGAAAAATCATTTTAATGTCAAACCAATTTTCTTGATCTAGATTCAATGTCTTCTATCATTAATCTAAGAGTTTTTAATCATAAAATCTATCTAACCCATTTGTGGTGAGATGGCCGAAACCCTAGGTTAGTGAATCCATGAAGTTTTGTTCAATGTTTTTCTTAAAGAAGTGTTGAATTGAGTTCTATTACACTTAGATGTCCTTGAATTCAATTTATCATGATCAAAAACCTTTCTTACCCTAATTTTCTAAGTCCTGGCGAAACCCTACTTGGCCATATCAAAGGATTTGTTTCAAATTCTTGAATTCCATGACTTACAGGAGTGTTATCTATGCTTAAGGATCATAGATCCAAGAGTTTGTACAATTTTAACACTTCTAGCATTTTTCTCTACCAAGGGGCCAAACCCTAGTTCTTAAGCCCTAGATGTGTTTTGTTTGATCTCACTAATTGTGATTATGATTTACTGTGAAGGAAGAGATCGTGTTCAATCATTCTAAAGCGTGCGGCTACCGATTGGAGGTACGGGGCTGCGGCCGTGAAAAGTGTTCGTGGGTTCGTAAGAGTTACCACATTGCTCTAAGGAGGGGAGAAAGAATCTCACATCCATCGGGAAGGCAAGATTAGAATAATGTATATTGAAATGTGTAGGGGAACCCTAAACCCTACTAGAGGTTGAGCCCTGATAAAGTACCTAGACCCTAGGTGTAGGTATCTTTGGGCTATCACCACTAAGAATACACCCTAGGTTAGATGACTATTATTTGATGGATGATTGATATGTTTGATGTGATTGTGACTATGTGCTCTATGTGTTCTATATGAGTTAATTGTGAATATGTGTTATATGTGAATTATGTGTTTATAAACTTAGAATGTTATGCTCAATAATATGAATTGTATGATGTTGTATGTTTGAGTTGGTATGTTGACATATTTAATAGCATGAATGCATGTTTTATGATTGATGATGATATGGATAGTGAACCAGAGTGCCACAATGCATGTGTGAGGAAAAGTAATGGATATTGAAAGTGATGGATACAATGGTATCATGAGTTCGAGGAAGGGGATCATGTGTTTTTGAGAGTCACTCCGATGACTGGGGTGGGCAAGGTCCTGAAGTCCAGAAAACTCACTCCAAAATTCATTAGACCTTATCAAATTCTTCGTCGGATAGGTCCAGTAGCTTACTAAATATCTTTACCGCCTTTTCTATCCAACCTTCATAATGTTTTTCATGTTTCGCAATTGCGAAAGTATATTCCTGATCCCAGTCACGTCATAGAGTCTGATTCAGTACAGCTAAGGATAACCTAACCTATGAGACATTGCCGGTTAAGATCGAGGACAGAAGGATAAAGAAACTGCGAGGGAAGGAGATAGCTTTGGTCAAAGTTATCTAGAACGAGACTACAGATGATGCTACCTGGGAAAGAGAAGAGGACATGCAACAACAGTATCCGAGTTTGTTTTAAGAGGTACATATAATTTCGAGGACGAAATTCTTTTAAGAGGGGTAGGAATGTAACGCCCCGATTTTCACGTTTTCTCATTCTTTAGTATTTTAATGTCTTTATTTTATTCGAGGACTTAGGAATGGAAATAAAATATTCCGAGACCAGAGTCATGCTCGACGATATCGTAGGAAGCTATGATTAAGTTTTGAGTCGAAAACTCAAACGGAGTCCGGTCTGCGTTTTTACACTGACAGTATGATTTTACTACTCAGAAGACCTCAGATGGACCCTTGAACGAGACAGTAAGTCTTAGAATTCGATGCTCTACATTTTGATTAAATTTCAAAAAAATAACTTCCTGACCTTCGTTCGGGCGGAATCCTTAATCGGGTGACGAATGGAGCCACATATGGATTTACCGGGACTCGCCAACAGATAATCTTGACATCACATCATCCCAAGACACTTCGGAGAGTATGCCAGAGTCGTCATGACGTTTGGAAATATCTGGTCGCAAAATGACCAAAATGCCCCTAACCTTAGTCTTTTACACTTTTACCATTTTACCCTTTTGGGAAAATGACCTTTTTACCCTTAACTAAGCTCCTAAGAGGCTGAACTCAGCCCCTGACTCTCTCATTTTCGCACAGCCCCTCCAAAGATAGAGCTCCATAGTTGTTCTTGAGAGAAAACACCATTATTGGTCTTGAAGCTCCTTGAGTTCTTGTTGGAATCACTTGATTCCTTGAGAAATCTTCCTTCATTTCAAGGTAAGATCACTTATATGATCTCTTAGCTTCTTGAATCTTTCTTTCTTTCAAGATCAATCTTCATTTTCATGAAAAGAATTTCTTAGCTTTAAAACTTTGAAAATCCATAGGAAATTGTAGAAAATTCCTTTTGAGGTAAGACCAAGTTCTTTGAACTCACATCATCAATCTCTACCTAAACCCAAGAGCTTACAATTCAAATCCCATCATAGCCCAAAATCCCTTTTTGGCCGAACCCTACTTGATGATGATGAATAGTGTTTTCATCAATTTTTGATTTCTAACACTTGATTTCATCCTCAGCTTTCCTAATGCCTTTGAATCCATGAAATGGGAAACCAAGATCAATTCCTAACCTTTTAACCTAGGGTGGCCGAAATTAGGATTGTCGAGATTGCTTTGATTGTTGTTTAATGTTTGATTGTTATGTTGTTTTAGTTGTTGACGATTGCCAGGAGGTTCACAAACCGATCAACCGACTTTGATCCGAGAATCTGCTCATCAACAGGTATGGGGGATGAACCTCGTTCACACCAAGATGGTGGTAGTGAAGATGGTTCTTTAAGTTATATGTGGGTGAAACCCTTTAGTTTGGGTTCACTTTTAATGGTTAAGTTGTGTTAAGTTCTCTTGGAGAACAATGTCTGATATTTGTAGTTATGCTTGAATGACTTATCATGTGTTTTATGATGATGTTGTCTAGGTGAGAAAATGATTTCTTGCATGATGAAAAAAAACCTACTTTGATTACTAGATCAAGTATGGACTTTTGTGCTTATGTGCTTAAGTATAGACTTTTGTGCTTAGGTGCTTAATTATGATGCAATGTTGTGTGTTATTGTTGATCATAATTGTGTAAGTTTTGTGAGCCATGATTTGATTAGTTAATGAAGTAAAACTTCACATTGCTTCCTAGTAGGCTTTTAGCCATGACCTTGAGAAAAGGAGGGTAATGTGTAGTTCTTGAATCATTCAAGTTTTGATGCAAGAAAATGTTTTTAGTGGCTTATGCCTTAAACAAAAACCATAAATGATTTTGATCCAATGATCAAACAAAGTTTCAATCTCAAATTGTTTTCACCAAAGTGAGACATGTTTTATACCTTATCCTTAGTTCATCTAGTTAATCAAGTAACCTAAAAGTGGATTAATGAAAAGTTTCATGAGAATCAATATAGTTCCATAAGGCTTTTCTTTAACAAGGTTAATGTCTTGTTTCAAGGCAATTTTCACTAAGTGAATCCAATTTCGTTGGGCGAAACAGAGAAAATACAAGTTAGGCATCACTGCCTCCTTTTCGCTAAGCGAAATAATATTCGCTAAGCGAATGAAGCGAATTTCGCTGAGCGAACCATTTCTCGCCCAGCGATACAAGGGAGTTTTCAAAGAGGTATTACTGTCTCATTTTAGCTAAGCGAATTTCCTGTTTTCAGAAAGTGCTAGAAATAGAGTAAATGGTTCAAAAGTTGTTTCAAATCAAATGAGTTTTCATCTGAGAAGTTATTTTGGTTTACAAAGGAGTTTTTAACTCAACTCGTAAAGTTTTGCATATTAAAAACCTAAGTTAAGTAATTGACTTAGAGTCGAAGACAAGGGATAATTAAGTATGGTATGTGGTGGAACAAGACCATATACTATACCATTGATGACCTAGTACATCAATGACTTCATAAGACATAAACACAAATATGAAACGTTTTGGGTTTTGAAACAGTAGTTCGACGATGAATCGGTGATTCGGACCCCGATCAGTCGTTCAATTGTTTCAGTTTTGTGATGACTCGATTCGGGAAGGATCACGAGATTTATCCGGTGGATAAAGGTTTTGTTTTTCAAAAGACGCGTATAGTTCCTAAGGAAGAGAACCTTAGTAGACTTCGAGGTTTATCCCGGGGATAGACATTGCTTGATCGCATCTGCATTGTGTAAGCATTGGCATTTCATTTGCATAGTTGTAAGGCCTTGAGCCTAGGAGTTGAGCTTACAACTTGATGCGGGTGTGAATCTTACGGTGACGATCTTCATCGGTCTTTTTGGAGGTATTAGGGTGAAGGGCTAACATGTGACCAGTTGGTGATTCTTCTGTGTCGTGACGAATCCGTGCAATACACTGATATCCTCTACTAGATGCCGTACTTTTCATGTTTGGTCGAGAGTGTTTCCGTAAAGTCAGATACGTGCACGTTAAGAATGTTGTAGCATCTTGCTCATGGCTAGCAGAAACCGGAACATATTCTCCCATTCACTCTCTCCGAATGTTTTGTTAGCTCCATGGAGTAGGGGTCAGAGTAGTACCCAGTGACATTGACATTGAGTCATATACATTGCATTGCATTGCATGGCTATTGATGTTTACATTTGCTGTTATACATCGCTGTATTGTTTAAGAATGCCTTATATTATGCTGTTAAATGTTTAGCATGATATTATGTTGTTGACTGCTTAACATGATTTATATTGAGAACCCTTGTAAGCATGTTGGGTACGCTGTTACCCGG
Source organism: Ammopiptanthus mongolicus (assembly GCA_039655645.1). Taxonomy (NCBI): domain Eukaryota; kingdom Viridiplantae; phylum Streptophyta; class Magnoliopsida; order Fabales; family Fabaceae; genus Ammopiptanthus; species Ammopiptanthus mongolicus. The sequence continues at coordinate 64,761,288 of CM077345.1, forward strand.
TGAGTCGTCCCGTTTTTACTACTGCTGTTTTGTTGTGTTGATGAACTGGAATCTCACCCATATCTGTATGTTTTCTACTGGTACTTGCTGTTGCTGCTTGAACAGAGGGACGTGACGATGGTTCAGTTTAGTAGTCTACTTGAGCCCGGAGCGGACTCTTTTTGCTGTTTTAGTTATGTTGTCGGCCAGACTATGTCAGTTTTTGTAGTACCTTTTGGGAGCTACGACTCCTAGTACTTATTGTATTTTCTTATGTCAGTCATACATTAGACTTATGCCTGTACACAGCGATGTTGACGTTTCTATTTATGTCTCTGTTCTATGTTTATTATACAGCATGTTCTAGAAATGCATGGCGAACCTAAATTCGTTTATTAGTATTATTTACCTTTACTAAATCCCATTACATCTTGTGAAAAGAAAAAAAAAACCGTATTTTCCGCATTAAATAATATTTTCAGCCTTATAAACGTTCGGGAATGTGACACTCGGGAAAGAGTGTTGCATGCTCTCAAGCCATAAAACTCTTCTTAATAGTTCCATAAAACCCTACTAAGCTTAAAGTTATGCACACGCAAAATTGTCCACAAATTATGTATAAGTTCCAACTAAAGTACTGCAAAAGAAACTAATTACCAAATGTACAAAGCTAATACCTGTTCAAGAATGGTTTACAGGATAAAAAAAATTTGATACAAGTTCATAGTTGCAGACCCTTAATTTCTAAAATAACAAACTCATTGCATCATTACATTTTATCGAACTCATTTGAATTTCTATTAACAGTAGCAAACTCTAGCTTCTTGTTCCCAGAATTTCATTCCCAATATCAAACAGTATGGCACATTATTAAGAGAGAAAGATAGATAAAAAGAGAGAACAACACGTACAATAGTATGACATTTTTCTTAAATGAATACAGGGAAGCAGAGAATAACACAGTATACAGGGAATGGGCGGGGGTTGCAGGGAAGAGAGGGGTGTTACCTAGGAGCTTGCAATGGAGAGGAGGGCTTGCGGGGGCAGAGAGCACACTGGTCCTCGCGGTGGTTCTCGCATTGGTTGAAGAGAGAAGGTGCACGAACAATGCAGGTGAAGTTAGGGTTTGAGAGGGTTGCGGTGGTCCTCGCGGTGGTCCTTGCAGTGTCAGTGGCGAGTGAGAGTGGTGTTTGGGGGAGGATGAGAGGTTCTGAACTTAGGTCGTGCATGGAGGGAATGAACAGTGGTGAGTGTGGTTTGTGTGAGCGCGCGAGGGAAAGTATATGTTATGAAAATATTAATTAGGGAAAAGGAGAATAGACAGCGCCTGTCGAAGTGCATACTAAGAAGCGCTGTCAATTCTCATACTTATGACAGTGTTTCCTGAAGGAAGCACTATTGCACATTCTCCACCTCATTAAACATAGCGTTTAACTGGAAAACGCTATTAAATGTGCGCTTCCAAAGGCATAATCTGGCGTAGTGTTAATTCTACAAATTTGGCCAATTTCATTGAAACAGTTGCTAGCGTTTGTTTCAGATAATGCCTAGACTTATCTGGCACTAAAAGTAAGCACTCTAGTTTTTATTTTTAATTATATAAAGCAATATACAACTGTAATGTGGATCTGTTTTATAATTAATCCCATATGGTATTTGGTTGCAAACAGATAATGAGTATCTAAATTAGAATCTGATATCTGGAAGAGTTGTTGTGATCCAGGCGTACAGGTGTACTCTGTATCCGTGACTCTTAAATTTTATGCATGCACCACTTTATGTTCTCTAGTTTATTAAATTTAAATCACCATACATTCATGCAATATCCAAATTCATGAATAGTGAGTTTCTGATTTTTTTTTTTTTTTTTACTATAATATGTGAATCCCACTAAATCGGTAGAATGAACATTATTATATTAGCATCAAACTTTTCCATTAGAAGATTGGGAAAAGGCTCGTGGTACGGGGGGAGAGCTGTCGGCAAAGTTCTTTTCCCATAACTTCATAGATCACTTTCTCCACTGAACACAAAAGCAGAGTAATATTATAGGAGCCGTGGGTCCTCAAATTAAAAGTGGAGGACCAGTCCTCCTTCTTATTTACAGGTTACCAATATACAGAAAAAATAATAATATAAAAAAAAAAAAGACAAGCACAAACTGAGAAACGAAGAACTTAAACAAATGAACCAACCTGGAGATTACGAAAATCTTTAGATTCAATTTGCACGAAAAAGAAGGAAGAGTTTGAAAGTTTACAATACACAACTTAGTATTACTGGTTTTGGTCAACAGAGCTTCACAAATTGTTGGAGGAACGAGAGAAAATATGTAATATCCTAAAATTTGTGTCTAAAGAACACTAAAGTATTAAATCACTAAAATAATTAATTAAGAGCTTAGGAAGAATTTAAAAGAGAAAATTGAAGTTTGCAAATGAGTAAGGCCTTGCTAGCAAGGAGCAACGCAATGCTTAGTGGAACGTTTTAAATAAAAAGAACAAGGTCGTGCTCGTCGTCAGGAATGCGACTAAAGCATTTTTACGTACCAGAATGTAGGGAAACTCTATAAATAGAATCTTAAGATCCTGAGGGTGCTTTTTTGAATCCTAGTTGCACCTAGAAACTCATAAGCAGGTAGGAAGGAAGAAATACAAGATTTGGGGAGGGGGGTGGGGGAGAAGGGACCTTAGACGTGAATTAGGTGATCAAATGAGTAATTCTAGAAATACTTGGGGCGCATCTTTAGAGGTTCTTCAAGAGATAAGTAAACACTATTTCCTTAAACTTTTGTGGTATAGATTTTAAAGGGGTTTGGGTACGAAATTAGCATGATGGTTTGGGATTTTCTAATTAGGGTTCAAGAACATATGAACAACATGTGAATACTTTAAATTGAAATTAATGTTATATTTGTTGTTAAGAATATTGAATTGATCTTTAATATGTTATGTGGGCATGATTATTGGATTATTTGTAAATATTTTGGTCCTCTGTGATGTTCTTGCGGTGTTTGACGTGAGTATGATTATTGTTATTAATGCATGGAACTTATTAGCATGTTTGGGGGTCAATGTGAATAAACATTTTGTGATGTCTGGATAATATAATAAATTAATTATGATGTGTTGTATATTTATTGAAGATGGGCGTCAACTCGACAACAGGATATTATTACAGAGTCACATATTGCAAATGATATTAAAGGATATGCGCCAACTCGATGACAGGACATTATGTACGGAGTAATATAATGCAAGTGATAATAAAATATAGACGTCAACTCGACAACGCGACATTATATACAAAGTTATTTACTGCAAGTGATAATAAAAAGTGGGCGTCAACTCGACAGCGCGGAATTATGTATAGAGTTATATAATGCAAGTGGTAAAAGGAATTGGCGTCAACTTGATGGCGCACTTGAGGTCATGGTCTCCTCAAGTGATAATTAAATGAGATAATACATGAAAATATAGATGAACGATTCATTGTTTGCTTTTGTAAATGCGATTATTGTAACACCCCCCTCGAGGGATCACAGTTCGTAACCCAAATTCTCTTTCTCGGTTAATTAAAACTTTTCCAAAATATTCATTAAACTTGTTGCAGAAATTCTGATACCAATCCAATACTTTAACAATAAGAAAGGAGTAAATTCAAAACTCATCATTTACAAGACTCATTCAATTTCGCCTTAAGGCATACATCACTCCAATATCTTAATACATGTCATACTGAGTCACCGTCAAAGGACTTGACTTTAAATATCAAAATCCTAAGAGCTGGTCCAGCAAAACTCTAAAAACAATAGAGCATACTACCTAGCATGCATCACCCCAATGAGACTAGGTCTCGTCATCAATAGTCCACCGTCTTCGTCGTTGACACCAAGGAACTCAGCTGCGGGGCCCCATAGTGACCCAGAGGACCGTTGGAAGATAACTGTACATGTATTCAAAAACACAACGGGGTGTCCAGCATGTACAGGCAAGGGTGAGATACTCGTTCACAAGTTTATCATAATAGCCACGCAAGTAAAATAGCATACAAGTCATGCATCAACACAATCATGCGATAAAATATCAATATTCAATATAATATCATAATGAGATGATTCTGTTTTCAAAATGTCATACTCATTCATCAAGGCAAGTCAATTGAATGCATGGGACCTCAATTTGACTCTCTAACATCATGTACTCCGGAGATTCCTAATTTCCCGTCCTCGAGCGATAGGCCGCAGTAACACCCGTAACACAATTGTTTTCATGAGTCGGCCTCTCAATTTAGGTCCGAACTCCAATCGTTCCAGGGTACCACGTCATAACCATATCATGAATACTCCAGTCTTTGATTGAGTTTATCCGTGTTGGGTAGCCGATTTACCACGGCTCGAGGTCAAGAGGCCTCCTGCCACTTGTGGAGTCTCGAACACAGAATGCCCCTATAGACCTAGTGGTCTTAACTAGCTGAATTTTCAACTACGTAAGTTGTAACTCGGTTCGTATGGCACGATGGCCGACTCATGCATGTATGCAGGAGGTTTTCTATTCTTTTCGTTCATTCTTTCTTTTTCTGTCAAGGCATATGGCTCATGACTCATTTTAAAGGACATATAGCTCGTTCAACTCAAATTTCATGATACGAAGTACTAGGCCGATGTCACGGACACTAGACTCGCATATAGGACACAAAGTCCGTTCTGTTCCAAAACACAGGACACGTAGTCCGAGTGCCCAATCCATAATGTACTAGGCCGACATCGCGAACACTAGACTCGCATATAGGACACAAAGTCCGTTCTTTTCCAAAACACAGGACACGTAGTCCGAGTGCTCAATCAACAATGTACTAGGCCGACATCGCGAACACTAGACTCGCATATAGGACACAAAGTCCGTTCTTTTCCAAAACACAGGACACGTAGTCCGAGTGCTCAATCAACAATGTACTAGGCCGACATCGCGAACACTAGACTCGCATATAGGACACAAAGTCCGTTCTTCCTCAAAACACAGGACTTGAAGTCCGAGTGCTCAAAATCACAAAACACTAGCCCGACGTCTCGGTCACTAGGTTCATGTTCTCCACATGCGTGAAGGGGTAATCACCAGTTTCATTCATTTTCATAGTTCAAAACTTAAAAACAAAACATCGGTTCTCTTTGGTATAAACCCAAACTCATTTTCGCTCTAAAACTTATTTTCCATAAAAACATTTCTTTACAAAAACGTTTTCAAAGGCTCAAGTTCTGAAGATGCATTTTCAAAGGATTTTGGTTTTGAAAGCCTTTTCTAAAGATTGTCATTGGAGAAACTTTCATGAAGGAACTTTTTCGTTTTCGGGACATCAAATACTTTCAGAAGATCTTTTCTTGACAAACTAAATACTTTTCAAGGTTTTTCTTTCTTTGTACAACATGTTTAGAAAATAATGATAAAGCAACTTTTCACTATTTTCCTCACCAACTCTCGACTTCCTAAGTCTTATTCAAAATCATCTTGGATTCTTAACTTAGTGGCTTTTTAGTAAAATTGGCCATCATGACCTTTATCTTAGAAGCTTTTCATTCCTCAAATCAAAACATTTCAAAAACTTTGAATAAGACTTTTAGTTAGCTTAATCTTCGTTATTGAGCTACAGCCAGTGCTATGCTCTTAACCAGTCCAGGATATAAATATATATATACACATGAAATCTCAATTCAAGGCATCCATGCCACAATTCATATTCCAATCATCCAGGCATATATTTCATCAAGTTCATACATAACATATATTCACCATCATCTATTTATATTCACCAAACACTATTCACCATCATCTTCAAGGGTTCAACCACTTTTGGGAATTTAGGCAAGTATGAGAGTTGGATCATATGCTCTTGGTTTTAGGTAGAGGATGATGAAATGAGCTCAAAGAAATTGGTTTCCCATTAAAAGGATTTTTCTACAATTTCCTATGAATTTTTGAAGTTTTGGATCATAAACTTAATTTTCATGAAAACAAGATTTCAAGATTGAAATAGAAGGAGATTCAAGAAACTAGGAGATCATAGAAGTGATCTTACCTAAGAAATGATGAAAATTGATCAAGGAATCATGTTTTTCTTCCATGGATTCAAGCTTTTCTTTCATGAAAATGGTGGCTTTTTGTTCAAGGAGGAAGATGAAGCTTTTGAGCTCTATTTGGGGGCTGTCTTGCGTGAAGAATGGGGCTGAGGGGGGCTGACCAGCCGTAAAACAAGTCACTTAAGGGCATTTTGGTCTTTTCCTTCCAGGACCAAAATGTCATTAAAAAGGTTAGGTGTATTTTGGTCATTTCGTGTCCCGATATGTCCGAACGTCGTGACGACTCTAGCATGTTCCCTCAAGTGATATGATACGATGTGATATCAAGATTATCCGTTGGCGGGTCCTGGTTAGTCCGTATGCGGTTCCGTTTGTTACCCGATTAAGGATTTCGCTCGAAAAAAGGTCAGGAAGTGATTTTAACCAAAACTTAGAGAATCGAATTCTAAGACTTACTGTCTTGTTCACGGGTCCATCTGAGGTCTCCTGAGCATTAAAACCATACTGCCAGTGTAAAAACGCAGACCAGTCTCTGTTTGAGTTTTCAGCTCAAAATTTAATCGTAGCTTCGTACGATAACGTTGAGCATGATTATGGTCTCGGATTATTTATTTCCCTCTTTAGACCCCTCAATAAAATACAGCATATAAATACTGATTAAATAGTATTGGAGAGCATTGAAAATTCGAGGTGTTACAATACTTGCCCTCTAAAAAAAATTCGTCATCGAAATTTCGCGACTCAAAACTGCATAGGATACTCTTGATCCCCAGGTTCCACGTTTTATCCACCACACCATATCTTAACAAAACACCTATCACTTCTCGTCTATCCTGCTGACAAGATGTTCGTAGTTGGATCACTACTCTTACTCCCAATCAATCCTTCAAAGATCGAAACATTTTCTGGCTCGTCCACTTAAGTTGAGGGCAATCAGTTGAACTTAGTGGCTACTCGGCTCTTGAAGATCAAGGAAAGAAATCGTTCAACAAAAGAAGCTTTCAACAGAGAAAATTTTCTTGGTTTTACTCTCATAGGAAGGTATATAGAAGGATTTTATCTCAGAAACGAATACAGGAATATCCAGTATGTAAAAAGATTCTTCAGTAGGTTCGCGAGTGTAAAAATGCATAGCTAATACATGTTTACAACCATGACTCTAATAAAGTCCCTTCTTTCATAAGAATCTTCCAAGCAGATCAAGGAATCAAAAGATGGGCAGTCTGGACAAAATTTAGACTGGATCACATTTACCAAATGTAAAAGTGATTAGACTAAGTCTCATCAAGAAACTTCCAGTATCAAGAATTTGTCAGCGTTACAACTCAAGAAATAGTCACAACAAATCTTTTGATGGAATGACATGAAAATGTCCAGGTCAAAGGTTAATATTGAACCAATCCACTCATGCAACACCCTTTCCCGAGTGTCACATTCCCGAACGTTTATAAGGCCGAAAATATTTATTAATGCGGAAAAATACGATTTTTCTTTTTCTTTTCTTTTCATAAAGATGTAATGGGATTAGTAAAGGTAATAAATAATACTAATAAGTGAACTTAGGTTCACCATGCATTACTAGGACATACATACAGTATTATAAATACAAAAACAGAAAACAAAAACAGAAACATCAACATTACTATATACAGACATAAGTCTAATGTATGACTGACATAAGAAATACAATAAGTACTAGGAGTCGTAGCTCCCAAAAGGGACTACAAAAACTAACATAGTCTGGCCGACAACAAAACTAAAACAGCAAAAGAGTCCACCTCCGAACTCAAAGGGTCTGCGGAACCGAACCACCGTCGCGTCCATCTGTTTAAGCATCAACAGCAAGTACCAGCAGAAAACATACAGATATGGGTGAGATTCCCGTTCATCAACACAACAAAACAGCAGTAGTAAAAACGGGATGACTCACCGGGTAACAGCGTACCCAACATGCTTACAAGGTTCTCAATATAAATCATATTAAGCAGTTAACGACATAATAGCATGCTAAACATTTAATAGCATAATATAAGGCATCCTTAAACAGTACAGCGATGTATAACAGTAAATATAACATCAATAGCCATAAACATCAATAGCCATGCAATGCAATGCAATGTATATGACTCAATGTCAATGTCACTGGGTACTACTCTGACCCCTACTCCATGGAGCTAACAAAACATTCGGAGAGAGTGAATGGGAGGACATGTTCCGGTTTCTGCCAGCCATGAGCAAGATGCTACAACATTCGTAACGTGCACGTATCTGGCTTTACGGTAACACTCTCGACCAAACATGAAAAGTACGGCATCTAGTAGAGGATATCAGTGTATTGCACGGATTCGCCACGACACAGAAGAATCACCAACTGGTCACATGTCAGCCCTTCCAACCCTGATACCTCCAAAAAGACCATTGAAGATCGTCACCGTAAGATTCGCACCCGCATCAAGGTGTAAGCTCAACTCCTAGGCTCAAGGCCTTACAATGCTTACACAAAGCAGATGCGATAAAGCAATGTCTATCCATTGGATAAACCTCAAGGTTCACTAAGGTTCTCTTCCTTAGAAACCACACACGTCTTTGTTTTATAAAACATTTATCCATCGGATAAATATCTCGTGATTCCTTTGGAATGATCCAGACTGCTTTCAGAATCGTCGACTGTCCCCACAAACCAACACAAGTCTTTTCAGCGTGTTTTGTCCTCACTCACACGCTTTCTAGGAAACTTCCCAGAAGGTCACCCATCCCATAATTACTCTAAGTCAAGCACGCTTAACTATAAAGTACTTATGTTCTAAGTTCCCGAAAAGAAGATAAATCTTGTTGGTATGGGTAGTACCAATCAATTCTTATATGCCTTCCCTTAACTATACAGTCCCATACCTGCATAGCCTCAAGATTCCTTCCACTGTACAGTCCCATACCTGCACAGCCTCAGGATCTCTCTCATTCCAGTTATCACAAGACAGAAACAATTGAACGATTAACCTGGATCCGAATCATCGGTCCGTCATCGAACTACTGTTTCGAAAACCAAAACGTTTCATGTTTGTGTTTACATCTTATGAATTAAGTCTCAAGTCCTAAGCATTAAGGATTGAGAATCCTCTTAGATAAGTCTTTAAGCCTTTCTAAGATATTAATCCCTTGTTTTTCAATTAAGGAAACAAGTGTTGATTTCACTTAAGTCTTATGAAGTCATTGATGTACTAAGTCACCAATGGTATAGCACATGGTCTTGTTCCACCACATACCATACTTAATTAACCCTTGTTTTCAACTCTAAGTTAGTTACTTAACTTAGGTTTTTCACGCGTAAAACTTTACGATTGAGTTAGAAAACTCCTTTTGTAAACCAAACAACTTTTACAATTGAAAACTCATTTGATTTGAAACAACATTTGAACTACTTACTTCATTACTAGCATTTTCTGAAACATGAAATTCGCTTAGCGGAATTTCATTCGCTTAGCGAAAATGAGGCAGTAATGCCTCCTTTGGAACTCCTCTGGTTCGCTCGGCGAGACACAAATCGCGTAGCGAAATATATTGGATTCGCTTGGCGAATATGAATTCGCTTAGCGCAAGTTCAGACGGTTGCACCTCTTTAGAAACACCTCTGGATCGCTCGACGAGACAGAATTCGCGTAGCGAAACTTCACTTTATTCGCTTAGCGAGAATGATTTCGCTTAGCGAAAGTTCAGACGGTTACACCTCTATTGGAGACTTCTCTGGATTGCTCAGCGAGATGTAATTCGCGTAGCGAAATTCGCTGGGTTGGCTTAGCGAATATGAATTCGCTTAGCGAAAGTGAGGCAGTGATGCCCAACTAAGACTTTCCCTGTTTTCGCGTAGCGAAAGTAATTTCGCCTAGCGAAATGCTGCCTTAAAACAAGACATCAACCTTATGGAACCATTTTGATTCTTTTCATGAAACCACTTCTTTTCTCATTTTGAGTCACTTGATTAATTAGATGAACTAAGGATAAGGTATAAAACATGTTTCACTTTGGTGAAAGCACTTTGAGATTAAATTCCATTTAAAGTCACTTAGGGTTTTTCTTTGAAAAACACAAGTTATTGAAAACACTTTCTTTACATCAAAACTTGACTTGTCCAAGAACTATTCATATCCTTCCTTTCCTCAAGGTCATGGCTAATAGCCAACTAGGAATCAATGTGAGGTTTTACTTCATCAACCAATCAAAGTATGGCTCACAACACTTACACAATCATGATAACCATAATACACATTACTACATCATAATCAAACATCCAAGTCCATCACACATTATGGTCTCATAATCAACAATAAAAGTCCATACTTGATCTAGTGATCAAAGTAGGTTTTCCCAACATACATGAAAATGGTTTTTCATTCAATCATCTCATCATCAACATATGCTAAAACACAACACAACATACCAAAGCATAAACTCATCATGACATTCTTGTTCTCCATGAGAACTTAACAAAACATAACAACTAAAAGTGAACCCAAACTAAAGGGTTTCACCCACACATAAAGTAAACAACCATCTTCACCACCACCATCTTGGTGTGATGAGGTTCTTCTCCCCATACCTGTTGAAGAGCAGATTCCCAGATCAAAGTCGGTTGATCGGTTTGTGAACCTCCTGATAATTGTCACCAACTACAAACAACCAAACAATCAAACATTAAATAACAATCAAACCAAACTCAACAATTCTCACAAATAGGGTTTCGGCCACCCTAAAGAGAATAAAGCTAGGAATTGATCTTAGTTTTCCATTTCATGGATTCAAAAGCATTAGGAAAGCTAAGGATGAAATCAAGTGTTAAAAATCAAAACTTGATGAAAACACTATTCATCATCATCAAGAAGGGTTCGGCCCTAATGTGCTTTTTGAGCTATGATGAGAGTTGAATCATAAGCTCTTGGGTTTAGATAGAGAATGATGAGGTGAGTTCAAAGAACTTGGTCTTACCTCAAAAGGATTTTTCTACAATTTCCTATGGATTTTCAAAGTTTTGGATCTAAGAAATAATTTTCATGAAAATGGATCTTGATCTTGAAATAAAGAGATATTCAAGAAGCTAAGAGATCATAGAAGTGATCTTACCTTGAAATGATGGAAGATTGCTCAAGGAATCAAGTGATTCCAACAAGAACTCAAGCTTTTCTCAAGAACAACAATGGTGTTCTCTCTCTAAAGTTGAAGATGGTGTTCTTGACTCTTCAAGAGGGGCTGGGCTGCGTGAATGAGAGGGTGTGAGGGCTGAGTTCAGCCTTAAAACAAGTCACTTAAGGGCAAAATGGTCATTTGCCAAAAGGGTAAAATGGTAAAAGTGCAAAAGACTAAGGTTAGGGGCATTTTGGTCATTTCACGTCTAGATTTTCCTGATCGTCATGATGACTCTGGCATATTCTCCCAAATGTCTTGGGATGTTGTGATATCATGATTATCTGTTGGCGAGTCTCGGTAAGTCCATATATGGCTCCGTTCGTCACCCGATTGAGAATTCCGCCCGAACGAAGGTCAGGAAGTTATTTTTCTGAAATTTTTACGAAATTTAACGAAAACGTAGATAATCGAATTCTAAGACTTACTGTCTCGTTCACGGGTCTATCTGAGGTCTTCTGAGCAGTAAAATCATACTGTCAGTGTAAAAATGCAGACCGGACTCCGTTTGAGTTTTTGACTCAAAACTTAATCGTAGCTTCCTACGATATCGTCGAGCATGACTATGGTCTCGGAATATTTTATTTCCATTCCTAAGACCTCGAATAAAATAAAGACATTAAAATACTGAAGAATTAGAAAACGTGAAAATCGGGGCGTTACATTCCTACCCCTCTTAAAAGAATTTCGTCCTCGAAATTCCGTGACTTAAAACTAAACCTACTCGGTCGCTGAAGATTAAGGAAAGAAATTTTCAACAAAGGAAATTTTTCCTGGTCTTGGTCTCAAAAGAAAATAACAAAAGAATTTTACCAATCTGGAATGAATATAGGAATATCCAGTATGCAAAAAGACTCTTCAGTAGGTTCGTGAGTGTAAAAATGCATAGCTAATACATGTTTACATCCATGACTCTAATAAAGTTCCTTCTTTCATAAGAACCTTCCAATAACTTTGGAATCAAAAGATAAACAGTCTGGCAAAAATCAGACTGGATCACCTTCACCAAAAGTAAAAGTGATTAGACTAAGTTTCATCAAGAAACTTCCAGTATCGAGAAGTTGTTTATGTTATAACTCAAGAAATAGTAATAACAAAACTTTCAGTGAAGTAATACGAAAATGTCCAGACCAATGTACACCATATTACCAATTCACTCAATTGTCTAATACACTGAGGAATATGTAGGAGTGTGAACACAAATGTTCCCTTGAGATCAGGCAGCACTAACACAGGTGAAGTAGTCAACCTTCTCTCTAATCCTTGCAAACTTTCCTCACAGGCTTCAGTCCATTCAAACGCTTCATCCTTCCTTTGAAATCACATGACCCAAAAACTTTACTTTGTCGAGCCAAAACTCACACTTGGACAACTTTGCATACAGCTGTTTCTCCTTCAGAAACCTGAAGAATCACACTAAGTTATTCAGCGTGTACTTCCTGGTTTCGCGAATAGATGAGTATGTCGTCTATGAAGCAACGACAAACTTATCTAGGTATGGACGAAAGATCCTATTCATATAATCCATGAATATAGAGGAGGATTCGTCATACCAAACGACATTACAAACTCGTAGTGCCCATAGCGTGTTTGAAACGCTGTTCTTGGTACATCTTCTGCCTTCACACGAAACTGGTGATAACCCGATCGCAAATCATTCTTGGAGAAAACTGCCGCTCTCCTCAACTGATCCATCAAGTCATTTATCCTCGGAAGATGATACTTGTTCTTAACAGTAACTTTATTCAACTGGCGATAATCCACACATAAACGAGATGTTCCATCTTTCTTTTTCACCAACAGCACAGGCGTTCCCTACGGCGACACACTTGGTCTAACGAACTGTTTTTCCAAATAAGTCCACCAACTGTTCCTTCAAGGTTTCCAACTCAGCAGGTGCCATATAATACGGTGCCATAGACGCTAGTCCTGTTCCTGGCACAAGATCGATCGCAAACTCGATGTCCCGAACTGGCGGCAAACCTGGTACGTCTTCAAGAAAGACTTCCGGAAACTCGTCAGTAACATGTATTCGTTGAGCTCCTCCTCTCTCAAAGAAACGTTTTCTTGGTTGGCAATTCAAATCCAGAATTATCCGAATCAGGGAAAACTAAGGTTTTGTTTGCACCGTCTAATAGGATATAGTTACAAGATAACCAATCCATCCCTATGATCAAATCCATTTGCGAAAGAGGCAAACAGATTAAATCAATCAAAAACGTTCTATCCACTACGGAAAATAGAACAGTTCAAACAGACTTTCGCAGTTATAACAGGCTTTGCAGAAAGTGCAAGAATTACCAAATCTAAGGGTAAGGAAAGATACAGATAAGGTTTTACCTTCCACGACGATCTGACCGTGAATCAAATCTTCCCTTTGAGAAGTCTCAGCATCATCCCCAGTATAAACTCCACTCATTGCCTTAGGCTTCACTGTTTGCACATCATTGACAGAATGTCTAGCTTTTGATTGCACACAATCGCGTGAAGTATGTCCTGGCTTCCCACACTTGAAGCATATGATTCCCTTGATTAAGCATTCTCTGGTGACATGATTGTTCTTGCCACAATTCATGCACTTCTTTGGGGCGCTTCCAGATTGACTAATACTCCCACTACTTCCTCCTACAGAACGTTGTTGTTGACCTTGTTGTTTTGCATATGGTTTCCATCGAGATCTATCATCACGACCATTGGTGCCTTTATGGAACCTAGTCGGTCCAGAGTTACGTTGCCTTCCTCCACAAGTCTTCATCAGATCTTCGATTACAAAGCATTCATCTACCAAAACCGAGAACTCTTTGACCTCAAGAGGTAGCACCTCTCCCCGAATCTCGTCCCTTAAACCTTCTTCGAACTTTGTGCACTTCCACTCCTCATCGGGATGAAGATGGAAATACCTCGAAGATTTCAGAAGGGACTCAAAACGATCAGCATATTCTTTGACAGACATTCCTCCTTGACGTAGCTGCAGGAACTCCATGTCTTTCAACTCGTCTTGCACCCGTCGGAAAACACTCGTTCTGAAGAACTCTGCTAGCGACAACTTACAAGAAAGCAAAAACATTACTACCCTGTCCAATATCATTCCCCTTCAGAAACAATAATGCAGAGAGTAACAAACAATCGTTGTCTTCTTCACAGAAACACAACACAGAGAACAAACAATACAAAAGGATAGACCAAAGTCATCATCCTCTCCAACATTGTTTTCTCTCAGAAACAATAGCACAGAAAGACAATCAGAGAAAACACAACACAAACAAGACAGACCATAACCTACAAACCCCAAAAAGACTCGGCCAGCTCTGATACCAAATAATGCAACACCCTTTCCCGAGTGTCACATTCCCGAACGTTTATAAGGCCGAAAATATTTATTAATGCGGAAAAATACGATTTTTCTTTTTCTTTTCTTTTCATAAAGATGTAATGGGATTAGTAAAGGTAATAAATAATACTAATAAGTGAACTTAGGTTCACCATGCATTACTAGGACATACATACAGTATTATAAATACAAAAACAGAAAACAAAAACAGAAACATCAACATTACTATATACAGACATAAGTCTAATGTATGACTGACATAAGAAATACAATAAGTACTAGGAGTCGTAGCTCCCAAAAGGGACTACAAAAACTAACATAGTCTGGCCGACAACAAAACTAAAACAGCAAAAGAGTCCACCTCCGAACTCAAAGGGTCTGCGGAACCGAACCACCGTCGCGTCCATCTGTTTAAGCATCAACAGCAAGTACCAGCAGAAAACATACAGATATGGGTGAGATTCCCGTTCATCAACACAACAAAACAGCAGTAGTAAAAACGGGACGACTCACCGGGTAACAGCGTACCCAACATGCTTACAAGGTTCTCAATATAAATCATATTAAGCAGTTAACGACATAATAGCATGCTAAACATTTAATAGCATAATATAAGGCATCCTTAAACAGTACAGCGATGTATAACAGTAAATATAACATCAATAGCCATAAACATCAATAGCCATGCAATGCAATGCAATGTATATGACTCAATGTCAATGTCACTGGGTACTACTCTGACCCCTACTCCATGGAGCTAACAAAACATTCGGAGAGAGTGAATGGGAGGACATGTTCCGGTTTCTGCCAGCCATGAGCAAGATGCTACAACATTCGTAACGTGCACGTATCTGGCTTTACGGTAACACTCTCGACCAAACATGAAAAGTACGGCATCTAGTAGAGGATATCAGTGTATTGCACGGATTCGCCACGACACAGAAGAATCACCAACTGGTCACATGTCAGCCCTTCCAACCCTGATACCTCCAAAAAGACCATTGAAGATCGTCACCGTAAGATTCGCACCCGCATCAAGGTGTAAGCTCAACTCCTAGGCTCAAGGCCTTACAACTATGCACATGAAATGCCAATGCTTACACAAAGCAGATGCGATAAAGCAATGTCTATCCATTGGATAAACCTCAAGGTTCACTAAGGTTCTCTTCCTTAGAAACCACACACGTCTTTGTTTTATAAAACATTTATCCATCGGATAAAACATTTATCCATCGGATAAATATCTCGTGATTCCTTTGGAATGATCCAGACTGCTTTCAGAATCGTCGACTGTCCCCACAAACCAACACAAGTCTTTTCAGCGTGTTTTGTCCTCACTCACACGCTTTCTAGGAAACTTCCCAGAAGGTCACCCATCCCATAATTACTCTAAGTCAAGCACGCTTAACTATAAAGTACTTATGTTCTAAGTTCCCGAAAAGAAGATAAATCTTGTTGGTATGGGTAGTACCAATCAATTCTTATATGCCTTCCCTTAACTATACAGTCCCATACCTGCATAGCCTCAAGATTCCTTCCACTGTACAGTCCCATACCTGCACAGCCTCAGGATCTCTCTCATTCCAGTTATCACAAGACAGAAACAATTGAACGATTAACCTGGATCCGAATCATCGGTCCGTCATCGAACTACTGTTTCGAAAACCAAAACGTTTCATGTTTGTGTTTACATCTTATGAATTAAGTCTCAAGTCCTAAGCATTAAGGATTGAGAATCCTCTTAGATAAGTCTTTAAGCCTTTCTAAGATATTAATCCCTTGTTTTTCAATTAAGGAAACAAGTGTTGATTTCACTTAAGTCTTATGAAGTCATTGATGTACTAAGTCACCAATGGTATAGCACATGGTCTTGTTCCACCACATACCATACTTAATTAACCCTTGTTTTCAACTCTAAGTTAGTTACTTAACTTAGGTTTTTC
Source organism: Ammopiptanthus mongolicus (assembly GCA_039655645.1). Lineage (NCBI taxonomy): Eukaryota > Viridiplantae > Streptophyta > Magnoliopsida > Fabales > Fabaceae > Ammopiptanthus > Ammopiptanthus mongolicus. Next base: position 64,777,789 of record CM077345.1, read on the forward strand.
ACGCGTAAAACTTTACGATTGAGTTAGAAAACTCCTTTTGTAAACCAAACAACTTTTACAATTGAAAACTCATTTGATTTGAAACAACATTTGAACTACTTACTTCATTACTAGCATTTTCTGAAACATGAAATTCGCTTAGCGGAATTTCATTCGCTTAGCGAAAATGAGGCAGTAATGCCTCCTTTGGAACTCCTCTGGTTCGCTCGGCGAGACACAAATCGCGTAGCGAAATATATTGGATTCGCTTGGCGAATATGAATTCGCTTAGCGCAAGTTCAGACGGTTGCACCTCTTTAGAAACACCTCTGGATCGCTCGACGAGACAGAATTCGCGTAGCGAAACTTCACTTTATTCGCTTAGCGAGAATGATTTCGCTTAGCGAAAGTTCAGACGGTTACACCTCTATTGGAGACTTCTCTGGATTGCTCAGCGAGATGTAATTCGCGTAGCGAAATTCGCTGGGTTGGCTTAGCGAATATGAATTCGCTTAGCGAAAGTGAGGCAGTGATGCCCAACTAAGACTTTCCCTGTTTTCGCGTAGCGAAAGTAATTTCGCCTAGCGAAATGCTGCCTTAAAACAAGACATCAACCTTATGGAACCATTTTGATTCTTTTCATGAAACCACTTCTTTTCTCATTTTGAGTCACTTGATTAATTAGATGAACTAAGGATAAGGTATAAAACATGTTTCACTTTGGTGAAAGCACTTTGAGATTAAATTCCATTTAAAGTCACTTAGGGTTTTTCTTTGAAAAACACAAGTTATTGAAAACACTTTCTTTACATCAAAACTTGACTTGTCCAAGAACTATTCATATCCTTCCTTTCCTCAAGGTCATGGCTAATAGCCAACTAGGAATCAATGTGAGGTTTTACTTCATCAACCAATCAAAGTATGGCTCACAACACTTACACAATCATGATAACCATAATACACATTACTACATCATAATCAAACATCCAAGTCCATCACACATTATGGTCTCATAATCAACAATAAAAGTCCATACTTGATCTAGTGATCAAAGTAGGTTTTCCCAACATACATGAAAATGGTTTTTCATTCAATCATCTCATCATCAACATATGCTAAAACACAACACAACATACCAAAGCATAAACTCATCATGACATTCTTGTTCTCCATGAGAACTTAACAAAACATAACAACTAAAAGTGAACCCAAACTAAAGGGTTTCACCCACACATAAAGTAAACAACCATCTTCACCACCACCATCTTGGTGTGATGAGGTTCTTCTCCCCATACCTGTTGAAGAGCAGATTCCCAGATCAAAGTCGGTTGATCGGTTTGTGAACCTCCTGATAATTGTCACCAACTACAAACAACCAAACAATCAAACATTAAATAACAATCAAACCAAACTCAACAATTCTCACAAATAGGGTTTCGGCCACCCTAAAGAGAATAAAGCTAGGAATTGATCTTAGTTTTCCATTTCATGGATTCAAAAGCATTAGGAAAGCTAAGGATGAAATCAAGTGTTAAAAATCAAAACTTGATGAAAACACTATTCATCATCATCAAGAAGGGTTCGGCCCTAATGTGCTTTTTGAGCTATGATGAGAGTTGAATCATAAGCTCTTGGGTTTAGATAGAGAATGATGAGGTGAGTTCAAAGAACTTGGTCTTACCTCAAAAGGATTTTTCTACAATTTCCTATGGATTTTCAAAGTTTTGGATCTAAGAAATAATTTTCATGAAAATGGATCTTGATCTTGAAATAAAGAGATATTCAAGAAGCTAAGAGATCATAGAAGTGATCTTACCTTGAAATGATGGAAGATTGCTCAAGGAATCAAGTGATTCCAACAAGAACTCAAGCTTTTCTCAAGAACAACAATGGTGTTCTCTCTCTAAAGTTGAAGATGGTGTTCTTGACTCTTCAAGAGGGGCTGGGCTGCGTGAATGAGAGGGTGTGAGGGCTGAGTTCAGCCTTAAAACAAGTCACTTAAGGGCAAAATGGTCATTTGCCAAAAGGGTAAAATGGTAAAAGTGCAAAAGACTAAGGTTAGGGGCATTTTGGTCATTTCACGTCTAGATTTTCCCGATCGTCATGATGACTCTGGCATACTCTCCCAAATGTCTTGGGATGTTGTGATATCATGATTATCTGTTGCCGAGTCTCGGTAAGTCCATATATGGCTCCGTTCGTCACCCGATTGAGAATTCCGCCCGAACGAAGGTCAGGAAGTTATTTTTCTGAAATTTTTACGAAATTTAACCAAAACGTAGATAATCGAATTCTAAGACTTACTGTCTCGTTCACGGGTCTATCTGAGGTCTTCTGAGCAGTAAAATCATACTGTCAGTGTAAAAACGCAGACCGGACTCCGTTTGAGTTTTTGACTCAAAACTTAATCGTAGCTTCCTACGATATCGTCGAGCATGACTATGGTCTCGGAATATTTTATTTCCATTCCTAAGACCTCGAATAAAATAAAGACATTAAAATACTGAAGAATTAGAAAACGTGAAAACGGGGCGTTACAACTCAAATGTCAACTACGCTGAGGATTACGCAGGAGCATGAGTGCAAAAGCTCGTCCGGGATCGCATACCCTAAGAATTTTACCACCATCTAGTCAACTCGTACTTTAGCAACTTCATGACAACTCTTTTCGCGTAGGGTCTGTAACACTTGATGCAGAGTCTCCTCATGCTCCTCATGACTCTTAGAGTAAACGAGAACATCGCCGATGATGACGAATTTCACAAGAACCAACAAAATTCCACTTCATGCAGTCTAATCCGGCCAGCTTCGTAGGTAAGATTCTACCCAAACGATGGAGATCTAATTGAATCTAGAAACTAGATCAATCAAGAACTTAACATCCCTTTGCAACACAACTCGAAATATCCTCAGAAAATTTATCCTGAAAATCTTCCCAGACAGGCACATCATTCAAATGTCTGACACAGTCCCAAAAGGACAACGACGCGTCAACATGAATACAAGTACCTTCCTCTAAACGTGAGTTCTGACAAGGTCTTAACCTGATTAGAACTCAACAAAACGCACACCCTTGTGTGATGGCACATTGTTTCGTCAGGGAAACAATTTCAACACGGTCCTACTCTTTTGGAGAAATCAAAATAACTCCTGAAGCTTATCATCCGTCTTTTACTCATCCCTCGACTAGCGGAAAAATCATTCCTTCTTTCACTGGCCTGCTAGTTCGTCATTCTCTACTACCAATCCTTCACGAAAGACTTACTTCCATGATTAAGTCAAACACTTAAACTAATTCTTATTCCGTTATTACACATCTCAATCTCACCAACTTTAATGCACTCTAAATCCCAATAAGCTCACTTAAGAGTTCCAATGTCTAAGCGAAAATCCAAACTCAATATTAAACTTAGTCCAAGTCCTCGAATCCTTTTTCTTTAAGCATCAAAACAAGGAGTCAATCATATTCGCCTCGCGATCCGATGCTCGACTCGCGATCCCAGAAGGCCAAACCTATTCATTTCATGCCTTACCAGATAGTGGTCGTTGCGACCGAGTCTAAACTCATCTGTCTTACTCATCTCTGTCGGTCACTGTCTTAAGTTCTATCAACAGACAATACTCCCATTCATATGGGATCCACTATGATTCTTTCCCCTATTGATACCAGTCCTACGGATACTCATCCTACAGCTGAAGTTCACATTTCAATTTTGGTTCACTCAGTCTGTGATCATTCGCAACCTTCGAAAGTCATACTTAGGTATTATAGGAATCCTTCACTATCAACAACATGGATCACAAGTCCACCCATAAGGTATAGCCTTTCATCTATCCTAACGGGGCAAATATCCCATCAATCAAATTCACAACAATGGAGGCCCCAATCATTTCTTAAAACACTATCAGGAGAACTTCACATAGTACCAACTTTCATTGATTTATCGGAATTCCGTTCCAGTCTCTCAACTCCTTTAGAGCACATATCATTCCCTTGCCATTCCTTTGGTCGCTTACTAGCTACCTATGTATCTTCTCCAAAAACTTTTTGGTATTCTTCCACTTGCCTAAGGCACACTCGTTCCTTTGGCAAACTTTCCCATATTCAAACTTCCTTCACGTACTAAGGAGTCTTCACTCACTTGATAACTAAGAGCCTAACATCCTTGACTCATAAAGTAAAGGTCATCTTCAAGCCGATTCACTAGAACTGACTAAGGAGCTATCTCAAAGCTTACCTTAGATGTTACCTCTTAATAACTCGGATAACTTTACTCATAAAAGTCTTAGCGTATCTCAAACATCGGATCCAACCAATCCAATTGGTTGTATTCTAAAAGAAACAAGTCATTACAGACTGTTCTTACTCTTACTGTCCTCTATCAAAACAAAACACAAAGTAAACACAGCAAAAACATCATGAATCCATAACCTAGATCCCAAAAGACATCGACCAGCTCTGATACCACTATTGTAACACCCCCCTCGAGGGGTCACAGTTCGTAACCTAAATTCTCTTTTTCAGTTAATTAAACCTCTTCGAAAATATTCATTAAATTTGTTGCGGAAATTCTGATACCAATCCAATACTTTAACAATAAGAAGGGAATAAATTCAAACTCATCATTTACAAGACTCTTTCAATTTCGCCTAAAGGCATACATCACTCCAATATCTTAATACATGTCATACTGAGTCACGGTCAAAGGACCTGACTTTAAATATCAAAATCCTAAGAGCCGGTCTAGCAAAACTCTAAGAATAATAGAGCATACTACCTAGCATGCATCACCCCAATGAGACTGGGTCTCGTCATCAACAGTCCATCGTCTTCGTCGTCAACACCAAGGAACTCAGCTACAGGGCCCCACAGTGACCTGGAGGACCGTTGGAAGATATCTGTACATGTATTCAAAAAACACAACAGGGTGTCCAACATGTACAGGCAAGGGTAAGATACTCTTTCACAAGTTTATCATAATAGCCATGCAAGTAAAACAGCATAAAAATCATGCATCAACACAATCATGCGATAAAATATCAATATTCAGTATAATATCATAATGAGATAATTCTATTTTCAAAATGTCATACTCATTCATCAGGGCAAGTCAATTGAATGCATGGGACCTCAATTTGACTCTCTAACATCATGTACTCTGAAGATTATTTCCCGTCCTCGAGCGATAGGCTGCAGTAACACCCGTAACACAATTGTTCCCGTGAGTTGGCCTCTCAATTTAGGTTCGAACTCCAATCGTTCCAGGTTACCATGTCATAACAATATCATGAATACTCCAGTCTCTGATTGAGTTCACCCGTGTTGGGTAGCTGATTTACCACGGCACGGGGTCGCTAGGCCTCCGGCCACTTGTGGAGTCTCGAACATAGAATGTCCCTATAGACCTAGTGGTCTTAACTGGCTGAATTCTCAACTACGTAAGTTGTAGCTCGGTTCGTATGGCACGACGACCGACTCATGCAAGTATGCAAGAGGTTTTTTATTCTTTCTTTTTCTGTAAAGGCACATGGCTCATGGCTCATTTTAAAGGACATATGGCCCGTTCAACTCAAATTTCATGATACGAAGTAGTAGGCCGACGTCATGGACACTAGAGTCCCATATAGGACACAAAGTCCATTCTTTTCCAAAACACAGGACACGTAGTCCGAGTGCTCAATCCACAATGTACTAGGCCGACGTCGCGGACAGTAGACTAAGTCCGTTCTTCCTCAAAACACAGGACTTGAAGTCCGAGTGCTCAAAATCACAGAACACTAGCCCGACGTCTCGGTCACTAGGTTCATGTGCTCCATATGCGTGAAGGGGTAATCACTAGTTTCATTCATTTTCGTAGTTCAAAACTCAAAAACAAAACATCGGTTCTCTTTGGTATAAACCAAAACTCGTTTTCGCTCTAAAACTTATTTTCCACAAAAACTTTTCTTTGCAAAACGTTTTCAAAGGCTCAAGTTCTGAAGATGCATTTTCAAAGGATTTTGGTTTTGAAAGCCTTTTCTAAAGATTGTCATTGGAGAAACTTTCATGAAGGAACTTTTTCGTTTTCCGGACATCAAATACTTTTAGAAGATCTTTTCTTGACAAACTAAATACTTTTCAAGGTTTTTCTTTCTTTGTACAACATGTTTAGAAAATAATAATAAAGCAACTTTTCACTATTTTCCTCACCAACTCTCGACTTCCTAAGTCTTATTCAAAATCATCTTGGACTCTTAACTTAGTGGCTTTTTAGTAAAATTGGCCATCATGACCTTTAGCTTAGAAGCTGCTTTTCATTCCTCAAATCAAAACATTTCAAAAACGTTGATTAAGACTTTTAGTTAGCTTAATCTTCATTATTGAGCTACAGCCAGTGCTATGCTCTTAACCAGTCCAGGATATATATATATATAAATATATATACACATCAAATCTCAATTCAAGGCATCCATGCCACAATTCATATTCCAATCATCCAGGCATATACTTCATCGAGTTCATACACAACATATATTCATTCAAACTCAAATCAACATCATACATGTGTTCAATCCAAGGCAAAAATGCCACAATCCACATCACAACCAAACTCATGTGACTATCAAACTCATTGGAGCTAATCTTCCCTTACCTTTAGGAATCATCCACCGCAGGCAAGTCGCCCAATTTGGTCCACGAATTCTCCCGATTCCTCGTCCGAGTACCCGATAACAACTGCAAACACAAAACCAATCCGATCATTAACAATTAACACACAAACTTCCCTAATCCCCTAGAGGCTAAGTTCGGCCAAAAATGGTAGAATGAGCTAGGAATCACATTTGGTTCCAAACTTTTGGATGGTTGATCCTTAAGCTTGGTTAACACTAAATCAAGTCTTAACACTCAAAAATATGAAACAAAATTCAATGTCCTTCACATTGAAGGTATCGGCCATAAAAGGGAAAACATGGCTAGGGATTGTTTTAGCTTCCCATCACTTGGATTCAAAGACAATAGGAAAGGTAAGGATGGAATCAAGAGTTAGAAATCAAAAATTTGAACAAAACACTATTCATCATCATCTTCATGGGTTCGGCCACTTTTGGGAATTTAGGCTAGGACGAGATTTGGATCATATGCTCTTGGGTTTAGGTAGAGGATGATGAAGTGAGCTCAAAGAAATTGGTTTCCCATCAAAAGGATTTTGCTACAATTTCCTATGAATTTTTGAAGTTTTGGATCATAAACTTGATTTTCATGAAAACAAGATTTCAAGCTTGCAACAGAAGGAGATTCAAGAAGCTAGGAGATCATAGAAGTGATCTTACCTAAGAAATGATGAAGATTGATCAAGGAATCAAGTTTTTCTTCCATGGATTCAAGCTTATCTTTCATGAAAATGGTGGCTTTTTGTTCAAGGAGGAAGATGAAGCTTTTGAGCTCTATTTGGGGGCTGTCGTGTGTGAAGAATGGGGCTGAGGTGGGGGCTGACCAGCCTTAAAACAAGTCACTTAAGGGCATTTTGGTCTTTTCCTTCAAGGACCAAAATGTAATTACAAAGGTTAGGGGTATTTTGGTCATTTCGCGTCCCGATATGTCCCAACGTCGTGACGAATCTGGCATGTTCCCTCAAGTGATATGACATGATGTGATTTCAAGATTATCCGTTGGCGGGTCCCAGTTAGTCCGTATGCGGCTCCGTTCATTACCCGATTGATGATTTCGCTCGAAAAAAGGTCAAGAAGTGATTTTTGTGAAATTTCTCCAAAATGTAGATAATCGAATTCTAAGAGTTACTGTCTCGTTTACGGGTCCATCTGAGGTGTCCTTAGCAGTAAAACCATACTGTCAATGTAAAAACGCAGATCGGGCTCTATTTGAGTTTCCAGCTCAAAATTTAATTGAAGCTTCGTACGATAACGTTGAGCATGAATATGGTCTCGGATTATTTTATTTCCCACTTTAGACCTCTCAATAAAATACAAACATATAAATACTGATTAATTAGTATTGGAGAGCTTTGAAAAATCGGGGTGTAACAATTATTATGGATAGAATGTATCTTTTTGATAATAGAGGGTACATTGATTATTTTTCCGGTTATTTTGTAACGTCCTGGACTGCTTTAGGAATTACCGACGGTCCCCACAAACCAACACGGGTCTTTTTCAGCATGCTTTCTCGTCACTCACATGCTTTCTGGAAAACTTCCCCGAAGGTCACTCATCCTACAAGTGCTCCAAGTCAAGCACGCTTAACGATGGAGTTCTTCTGTTTTAGGCTCCCGAAAAGATGATGCATCTTGTTGGTATAGGTAGTACCAATCAATTCATTTAAGCCTTCCTTTACTATGCAGTCCTATATTCACACAGTCTCAGGATCCCTCTCATTTCGATGTGAATTTAGTTCATTCATGTGTCCCTCTGCCTAGAACCCTGTCAGTAGCCGCTCCTTGTTCGTGCCTCATGCATCGGCGATCACTCCCCGCCCTCGTCAGCCTCAGGCATCACACAGGCTGAAAGAAACATCTTTTCGAAAAACTTTTAGAACTTTGTTTGCTTACTGGGATTATAAATCTCAGTAGTGGGGTTGTCTTTCGAGGTTCATAGGTGATGCTAGAGATGACACAACAAATTAAAGAAACCTTGGAGCCTGGAAGACCTTAGTATTAACGTTAAATAATTTAATTTTTGGTGTTTTAGTTGCCCGTGTTTTGAGGATAAAGCTATTATTAAATAATTGTATTGTTTTATTAAATAATTTAAAGAGTTTTTATGTAATATATCAGAATTTTTAATTTATCTTAGTTTCTGATGCTTCAAATGGATAATTATTTTTGTTTAATTATCTATTTTCAATTTAATATCGCGAGACATTACAGTTATGGTATCAGAGCAGTTCAATCCTAAATTGGAATGTGGTAGTGGGTCTTTTAAAACAAAAATTGGGCACATAAGACTGTTATTTGTGTGTCACCATAAACTTTGCATGCTATGCTTTGGAATATTGAGTCTAGCCAACTCAGTGTTTCATTGGTAGTGAATGAATTTATGGCTTCTGAAAGATGAAGGTTCTTCGTCAGAAGTGGTTGACAAATGCTTTGCGAACCAGAACATGGGCTTCAGTGTGGAAGGCATGGTCACTATGTCAAGATGTACAGAAGTGGGACATCTTGACAAAGTACATAAACTCGTTCGACCCTTAGTTGTTGGCTTACTTGTCTATATGAGCGTTTAGATGTCGAAATTTCGAGGACAAAATTTCTTGAAGGAGGGGAGAAAGCTAACATCTTAAATTTCTTGGGGGACCTTGATGGCAGGGAACCCCGTGTTGACTTTAAGTCATTGTGTAACATTGTGCCTTGATGGACAATGGTGTCATACAACTGGTGTATATTGTGCCTTGAGTTGGGCAATATCGTATGGCCATTTATAGTTTATTAAGTACCGCTGAATGTAATTCCATGTAATCGCGTAATATCATGGTGTTCATGTACTTCCGAATAAGCACTTAGGCGCTAGTCATTGTGCCTAGGGCCAATGTACCTTGAGCCTGATCAGCTCAGTTTTTACACAATGGTGTCCGGAGATTAAGTAAAGAATTAGATGATGAGCATTAAAGTGTCATGCATCTCTTTTGAAAATAACAATGGCTGTCGTGTATGAGACCCTATGATACACTACTTGGTTATCAGTAGGACTTTACACATGATAATTATTTATGCTTATGTGTTATTGATGTGATATACATGTTGTTACCATGTGTGAATCCATATATTGGTATCTCACCCTTACATCTTCAGATGAATTCCAAGATGCCGCTGGAACATTCGGGGATCCATTCCCTGACGTTTGAGTATGCAGAGGAGCGTGACGCACGAGAAGTCATAGTGTTTTAGTAGTAAGACCAGCTATAGGATATGTCCTATTCTATTTTGAACAACATTTAGTTATTTACTCTGGCTACTGATAGCCATGACTGTTTTGGATGGCTGTATGTATATGGCCTATGTATTCTATTGTGATATATTACTATGTATACTCTGCTTGATGTTTATTTCCGTACGTATTTACGTTACGTTGATATGTAGTAAGCTAAGTTAGAAGAAAAAATTTTATCACGGATTTTCACAATAAGTTAAATACTTAGAAAATCTTATTTTCCGAAAGTAACCAGCAAAATTGAATTAAGTTTTATTTTTCGCAATGGGTAACCATGTGGTGCCCCAGAAGGGGGTGTCACATTAGCGGTATCAGAGCTGGTCGAGTCTTTCGGGAATCTTTGGGAAATAGGTCTATTATGTTGCTGTTGTGTGTTCTTTGATTGAGAATTTTTGAATTACTTCTTAGCAGTAATGTGGGTTAACTAGTGATCACACATTCCATGTTTTTGGTTGCCATTTAACTGAGTTTGTCTTGCAGGTCAGTTATGGAACCAGAAGGTGAACGTGGACGCGGACGAGGACATGGACGCGGACGTGGCCGTGGATGCGGTTGTGGTAGGGGTCGTCGAGGTGGTCTTGTCAAAGGCCTTGATCATGCTGATGAGTACTATGAGGGTGCAGCGGACTATACTGCCCAAGCAATGGAGAATGTTGCTGCTGCTATTGCCCTACAGACAGCTGCTATGGCTGCTCAGAACCAGCAACCTGCTGAGGTAGAGGTTTGACTGCATTTCGACATCAGAATCCTCCACAGTTTCGCGGGGATGCTGAACCTGAGAAAGCTGACCTATGGATACAGGAATTGGAGAAGATTTTCGAGCTTATACTGAGTCTAGAAGGTGTTAAAGTTCAATATGCTACTTTCCTGCTGATGGGAGATGCAGAGTATTGGTGGAGAGGCACTAAGCAACTATTAGAAGCTAACAACCAGGAGATTACTTGGGAAATGTTCCGAAGTGCATTCTTAGACAAGTACTTTCCTGAAAGTGCTAGAGTCGAGAAGGAACGAGAATTTCTCTGTCTGCTGCAAAGGGATCTTTATGTCAGGGAGTATGCAGCGAAGTTTGAATCGCTTGCTAAATACTTCCGTTTCTTTCAGACTCAACCTAACGAAAGCTGGAAATGTGAGAGATTCGAAGCAGGATTAAGGTTTGAGGTCAAAGAATCTGTGCTGCCCTTGCAGATTAGGAATTTTCAAGCTTTAGTCGAGATGTGCCGCAAGGTGGAGCAGATGAGGAAAGGAAGAGATAATAGAGGGAATGTTGGAGGAACCTCTCGTTTTAAGGGCCGGTTGCAAGCTCAGAGTCAAAGGGGGAAGCAACAACAGAGGAAACCATATTTCCGACCTCAGGGGAATAATCCAAGTCAACAATCATTTCGTCCAAATGCTGCTGCATCAAGGGGTGTAGGTCAAAACCAAGGCCAAGTTCGGAAATGCTTCAAATGTGAAGATCAGAATCATATGGCTGATACCTGTCCATTGAGAAAGATTAGATGTTTCAACTGCAATCAAATGGGACACTTACCAAAGGACTGTAATGCTCCAAAACGTGGACCTGCTGTTAACCATGCAAAGACTAATAAACCGACGACAACGGGAAGAGTTTACACTATGAGCGGTGCTGACGCTTCGAATTCCGACGATCTCGTATAGGGGAATTGCGACATAGACGATAATCTCTTGACTGTACTTTTCGATTCGGATGCGACCCATTCCTTTATTTCGATGGATTGTGTGAAACAGCTGAAATTGCCTGTCTCTTCGTTATCTTACAATCTAATTGTTTAAGCCCCAACTGCTAAGCCAGTTATTGCCAATTCTATATGCTTGAGCTATCCTATACATATTCAGGATAGACATTTCCTTGTTGATCTGATCTGTTTGCCTTTAATACTTTTAGATGTAATTTTAGGCATGGATTGGTTATCTTCCAACCATATTCTCATAGACTGTGCTCGTAAAACTTTGGTCTTTCCTAAGAATGAGATTTCTGGATTTTTATCTACTAACCAAGTAAGGGCTTCTTTTAAAGAAGGAGCACAAGGATACATGTTATTGTTTTCCTTAGACGTAGAGAGTGAGTTATGTAACGCCCCGATTTTTCACGTTTTCTAATTCTTTAATATTTTAATGTCTTTATTTTATTCGAGGTCTTAGGAATAGAAATAAAATATTCCGAGACCACAGTCATGCTCGACGATATCGTAGAAAGCTACGATTAAGTTTTGAGTCGAAAACTCAAACGGAGTCCGGTCTGCGTTTTTACACTGACAGTATGATTTTACTGCTCAAAAGACCTTAGATGGACCCGTGAACGAGACAGTAAGTCTTAGAATTCGATTATCTACGTTTTGGTTAAATTTCATAAAAATTTCAGAAAAATCACTTCCTGACCTTCGTTCGGGCGGAATCCTCAATCGGGTGACGAACGGAGCCACATATGGATTTACCGGGACTCGTCAACAGATAATCTTGATATCACATCATCCCAGGACACTTGGGAGAGTATGCCAGAGTCGTCATGACGTTCGGAAATATCTGGACGCAAAATGACCAAAATGCCCCTAACCTTAGTCTTTTACACTTTTACCATTATACCCTTTTGGCAAATGACCTTTTTACCCTTAAGTGAACTTTTAAGAGGCTGAACTCAGCCCCTCACTTCATCATTTTCGCACAGCCCCTCACCCCATAGAGTTCCATAGTTGTTCTTGAGAGAAAACTCCATTTTCACCTAGAAAAGCTTGAGTTTTTGTTGGATTCACTTGATTCCTTGAGCAATCTTTCTTCATTTCAAGGTAAGATCACTTCTATGATCTCTTAGCTTCTTGAATCTTTCTTTATTTCAAGATCAATCTTCATTTTCATGAAAATAATTTCTTAGATCCAAAACTTTGAAAATCCATAAGAAATTGTAGAAAAATCCTTTTGAGGTAAGACCAAGTTCTTTGAACTCACATCATCAATCTCTACCTAAACCCAAGAGCTTATGATTCAACTCTCATCATAGCTCAAAAAGCATTTTTGGCCGAACCCTTTTGGAAGATGATGAATAGTGTTTTCATCAAGTTTTGATTTTTAACACTTGATTTCATCCTTAGCTTTCCTAATGCCTTTGAATCCATGAAATGGAAAACAAAACCAATTTCTAACCTTTTTAACCTAGGGTGGCCGAAACCCTCTTTGTGAGAATTGTTGAGATTGGCTTTGATTGTTGTTTAATGTTGGATTGTTGTGTTGTTGTAGTTGTTGACGATTATCAGGAGGTTCACAAACCGATCAACCGACTTTGATCCGGGAATCTGCTCATCAACAGGTATGGGGAGAAGAACCTCATCACACCAAGATGGTGGTAGTGAGAATGGTTGTTTAATTTTATGTGTGGGTGAAACCCTTTAGTTTGGGTTCACTTTTATATGTTAAGTTTTGTTAAGTTCTCTTGGAGAACCAGATTGTCATGATGAGTTTATGCTTAAGTATGTTGTAGTGTGCTTTAGCATATGTTGATGAAGATATGATTGAATGAAAATCATTTTCATGTATGTTGGAAAACCTACTTTGATCACTAGATCAAGTATGGACTTTTATTGTTTGATTATGAGACCATGATGTGTGATGGATATATTTGATTATGAGGTAGGAATGTGTATTGTGGTTTACCATAATTGTGTGAGCTTTTGAGTTACATTTGTTTTGTTGGTGAAGCAAAGTCTCCATTTTGCATTGGAGTAGGCTTGTGGCCTTAGTAATAGGAAAATATAAGAACATATGTTGTTCTTGTGTTGGCAAAGTTTTGATGCAACAAAACATGATTTCATAACCTAGGATTTCAAAGAAAAACAAAAGTGATTTTTGATCCAAAGATCAAATGAAGTTTTAACCTTTAAAGTATCATCAAAGTGGGAAAATGTCTTTCTTTAGCCATAGGTCTTTTAATCAAACTAAGTTTTTCAAAAGAAGAATTAATGAAGGAGTTAGGGAAAAGGAGAAACAGGGCACTCGCCCAGCGAACCCCGTCTCGCCTCGCGAGACAGAGGGAAGATAAGGCATTCGCCAGGCTAACATTGCCTCGCCTCGCGAGACAGTGGACTAGCCCGAGCAACAAAGATGAAATTTCTCGGCCTCGCGTCGCGAAGTCGTCTCGCCTCGCGAACCGCCTAAGCAGCAAGGATGCAGTTTCTCGGTCTCGCGTAGCGAAGCAGTTATCGCCCCGCGAACCGCCTAAATAGTGAAGATGCAGCTTCTCTGCCTCGCGTCGCGATCTAATCCTCGCCTCGCGGAGCAGAAAGACTGTCTGAATAGAAAAGATCACTTCTCTGCCTCGCGTCGCGACACAATTCTCGCCTCGCGAAGCAGAAGGACTTTCCAAGCAGTAAAAATAACTTCTCAGCCTCGCGTCGCGACATAGACCTTCGCCTCGCGAGAAATGGTTTGTTTAGAAATAGTGTTTTCAAACTCAAACTGTAAAGTTTTACATTTTAAAAACCTAAGTTAAGTAATTGACTTAGAGTTGAAAACAAGGGATAATTAAGTATGGTATGTAGTGGAACAAGACCACATGCTATACCATTGATGACTTAATACATCAATGACTTCATAAGACATAAACACAAACATGAAACGTTTTGGATTTTGAAACAGTAGTTCGATGACGGACCGGTGATTCGGACCCCGATCAGTCGTTCAATTGTTTCAGTCTTGTGATGACTCAATCCCGGAGGGATCACGAGATTTATCCGGTGGATAAAGCTTTTGTTTTCAAAAAGACACGTATAGTTCCTAAGGAAGAGAACCTTAGTAGACTTCGAGGTTTATCCGGGGGATAGACATTGCTTGATCGCATCTGCTTTGTGCCTAAGTAAGGCCTTGAGCCGAGGAGTTGAGCTTACACCTTGATGCGGGTGCGAATCTTACGGTGACGATCTTCAATGGTCTTTTTGGAGGTATCAGGGTTGGAAGGGCTGACATGTGACCAGTTGGTAGCTCTTCTGTGTCGTGGCGAATCCGTGCAATACACTGATATCCTCTACTAGATGCCGTACTTTTCATGTTTGGTCAAGAGTGTTTCCGTAAAAGCCAGAAACGTGCACGTTACGAATGTTGTAGCATCTTGCTCATGGCTGGCAGAAACCGGAACATGTCCTCCCATTCACTCTCTCCGACGTTTTGTTAGCTCCATGGAGTAGGGGTCAGAGTAGTACCCAGTGACATTGACATTGAGTCATATACATTGCATTGCATTGCATGGCTATTGATGTTTACATTTTCTGTTATACATCGCTGTACTGTTTAAGAATACCTTATTTTATGCTGTTAACTGCTTAACATGATATTATGCTGTCAACTGCTTAATATGTTCGACATTGAGAAATTCTTGTAAGCATGTTGGGTACGCTGTTACCCGGTGAGTCGTCCCGTTTTTACTATTACTGTTTTGTTGTGTTGATGAACGGGAATCTCACCCATATCTGTATGTTTTCTGTTGGTACTTGCTGTTGCTGTTTGAACAGATGGACGTGACGATGGTTCAGTCCAGTAGTTCCTTTGAGCCAGAGGAGGACCTTCTTTTTTTTGTGGTCTAGTTTTGTTGTCGGCCAGACTATGTCAGTATTGTAGTACTTTTGGGGGAGCTACGACTCCTAGTACTTATTGTATCAGTTATACATTAGACTTATGTCTGTATATAATATTATTCCTTTTTTCTGTTTATGTCCCTGTATTTATATTGCATATTGTTCTAGAAATGTATGGCGAACCTAAGTTCGTTATTAGTATTATTTACCTTTGCTAAATCCCATTGCATCTTGTGAAAAAAAAAAAAAAAAAAAAGAAAACCGTATTTTCCGCATTAAGAAATATTTTCGGCCTTATAAACGTTCGGGAATGTGACACTCGGGAAAGGGTGTTGCATTGTTTGGTATCAGAGATGGCCGAGTCTTTTTGGGGTTGTAGGTTATGGTCTGTCTTGTCTGTGTTGTGTTCTCTGTGTGTTTCTCTGTTGTTTGCTTTAGTTGTGGTTCTTGAGTTTGATAGTTCTGGTTTTGAAGGTAGCAATGGCTGCTCAAAACCTGACTGCTGCTGTGAACGCCATACGGGACATGGCTGCTGCTATGGTTCAACGTGACGAAAGAGCTGCTGGAGGTAGAGGACTGGACGAATTTCTTCGTCGGAATCCACCTCAATTCAAAGGTGAATTCAATCCTGAGTTGGCTGAACGCTGGATCCAAACGCTAGAGAAAATCTTTGGAGCGATGAGATGTACTGAGAATGACAAGGTTGTCTATGCAACCTATATGCTGGTGGAGGATGCTGAATACTGGTGGGAAGGAGCCCGTCAGATGCTGGTGCATGACCAACAAGCTGTTGACTGGAATGCTTTTAAGGGAAAATTCCTGGAGAAGTATTTTCCTGCGAGCGCAAGACATGAGAATGAGATGGAGTTCCTCCAGCTGAGACAAGGGGGAATGACCGTAGCTGAATATGGAGCTAAGTTTGAAAGTCTAGCAAAGTTCTCAAATTACTTTCTGGACAACCCAAGAGAGGAGTGGAAGTGCAGAAAATTTGAAGGAGGTCTGAGGATCGACTTGAAAAGAGCTGTTGTTCCTTTGGAAATTTCTGTTTTTCCGAGGCTAATGGAAAAGTGTCGTCTGATCGAGAGTTTGGAGCCTAAGGACAAGCGGGTACAGAGTTCTGGACCGAGCAAGTTTCCGAGAGGAAGCGGTGGTCGAGACAACAAATCTCGATGGAAGCCCTATGCAAAGCAACAAGATCGACAACAACGTTCTATTGGAGGAAGCAGTGGGAGTTTCAGTCAGTCTGGAAACGCCCCAACCAAGTGCATGAAGTGTGGGAAGAGCAATCACATCACCAGAGATTGTTCGATCAAAGGGATTATCTGCTTCAAGTGTGGGAAGCCGGGACATATCTCACGTGAATGCATGCAACCAAAATTGGAACATTCTGTCAACAATGTCCAAGCTGCAAGGCCTAAGATGAAGGGCAGAGTCTACACTATGGGAGGTGCTGAAGCTTCTCAAAATGAAGACTTGATCCAAGGTCAGTGTGTCATGGGAGGTAAAACCTTAACTGTACTGTTTGATTCAGGCGCAACGCATTCCTTTATTGCCTATGACTGTGTGAATCTGTTGGGATTACCTGTGTCTTCTTTACCTTTTGATTTGGTAATTTCTACGCCTACTGCAAAGCCTGTTGTAACTGCTAAAGTTTGTTTGAACTGTTCTATTTCTGTTACAGATAGAACATTTTTGATTGATTTGATCTGTTTGCCTCTTTCGCAAATGGATGTAATCTTAGGAATGGATTGGTTATCTTCTAATCATATCATGTTAGACCGTGCAAATAAAACCTTAGTTTTTCCTAGTTGTGAGAATTCTGGATTTTTGACTGCCAACCAAATAAATGCTTCTTTGAGAGAAGGAGCTCAAGGATACATGTTACTATCTTCTTTGGAGGTCAAGAGCGAGCTAGTCTTAGAGCGCATACCTGTCGTGAATGAGTTTCCGGAAGTCTTTCCTGAAGACGTACCAGGTTTGCCGCCAGTTCGGGACATCGAGTTTGCAATCGATCTTGTGCCAGGAACAGGACCAGTGTCTATGGCACCATATCGTATGGCACCTGCTGAGTTGGAAACTTTGAAGGAACAGTTGGTAGACTTATTGGGGAAGCAGTTTGTTAGACCCAGTGTGTCGCCGTGGGGAGCACCTGTGCTGTTGGTGAAAAAGAAAGATGGAACATCTCGTTTATGTGTGGATTATCGCCAGTTGAATAAGGTTACTATTAAGAACAAGTATCCACTTCCGAGGATAGATGACTTGATGGATCAGTTGAGGGGAGCGGCAGTTTTCTCCAAGATTGATTTGCGATCGGGTTATCACCAGATTCGTGTGAAGGCAGAAGATATATCGAAGACAGCGTTTCGAACACGCTATGGGCACTATGAGTATCTTGTGATGCCGTTTGGTGTGACGAATGCCCCAGCTATATTCATGGATTATATGAATAGGATATTTCGTCCATACCTAGATCAGTTTGTCGTTGTCTTCATAGATGACATACTTATCTATTCGCAAGACCAGGAAGAACATGCTGAACATCTTAGTGTGGTTCTTCAAGTTCTGAAAGAGAAACAGTTGTATGCAAAACTGTCCAAGTGTGAGTTCTGGCTCGACGAAGTGCAGTTTTTGGGTCATGTAATTTCAAAGGAAGGAATTGCTGTAGATCCGTCGAAGGTCGAAGCAGTTCTTGAGTGGGAAAGACCAACCACAGTGACTGAGATACGCAGTTTTGTGGGTTTGGCTGGGTATTATCGGAGGTTCATTGAGGGATTTTCTACGATTGTAGGACCTCTTACCCAATTGACGAGGAAGGACAAAGCATTTGAATGGACTGAAGCCTGTGAGCAGAGTTTTCAGGAGTTGAAGAAGAGGCTAACTACATCACCAGTGTTGATATTGCCAGATCCAAACGAATCTTTTGAAGTGTACTGTGATGCTTCATACCAAGGTTTAGGCTGTGTTCTGATGCAGAATCGGAAGGTGGTAGCGTATGCCTCGAGACAGTTGAAAGTGCACGAGAAGAATTACCCAACTCATGATCTGGAGTTAGCAGCGGTAGTCTTTGCGTTGAAGATTTGGAGGCACTACTTGTATGGTTCGATGTTCAATGTCTTCAGCGACCATAAGAGTTTGAGGTATCTGTTCGATCAGAAGGAGCTGAACATGAGACAAAGACGGTGGCTGGAATTTTTGAAGGACTATGATTTCCAGTTACAGTATCATCCGGGAAAAGCTAATGTGGTAGCGGATGCGCTGAGTAGAAAAGTGTTACATGTGTCTGCCATGATGGTTAAGGAATACGAGCTGTTGGAACAGTTCAGGGATATGCATCTGTCTGTGGTTAGTATGCCAGGAAGACTATGTGTAGGTATGGTTACGGTATCTTGTGATCTGATGGATCAGATTCGGGAGAAACAAGTATACGACCAGTATCTGGAGAAAGAGCGAAGGAATCTAAAGAAAGGGATGACGTCGGGATACAAAGAAGGAACAGATGGAATCCTAAGACGAGGAGAACGGGTTTGTGTGCCAAACAACCCAGAGATAAGGAGGTTAATTCTGGATGAAGCTCATAGAAGCAAGTTAAGTATGCATCCAGGGTCAACCAAGATGTACCAAGACCTGAAGCGGTTGTTTTGGTGGCAAGGCATGAAAAGAGGTGTAGCCGATTATGTGGCATCTTGCTTAGTGTGTCAGAAAGCAAAGGTTGAACATCAGAGGCCAGCTGGAATGTTACTTCCGTTGGATATCCCAAAGTGGAAATGGGACGGCATAGCAATGGATTTCATAACATGTTTGCCAAGGACACCTAAAGGATACGATTCCATTTGGGTTATAATTGATAGGCTTACGAAATCAGCTCATTTTCTACCAATTAATCTCAAGTATTCTATGGAAAAGCTTACTCAGATTTATATCAGTGAGATTGTGAGACTGCATGGAGTACCTTCAAGTATCATATCGGATAGAGACCCGCGTTTTACTTCGCGTTTTTGGCAAAGTTTACATGAAGCTTTAGGAACAAAGTTACGATTAAGTTCGGCTTACCGTCCTCAAACTGATGGACAATCGGAAAGGACGATTCAGTCTTTAGAGGATCTGTTGAGGGCGTGTGTGTTGGAACATGCCGGAAGTTGGGAGAATTTTCTACCGTTGATAGAGTTCACCTACAACAACAGTTATCATTCGAGTATAGGGATGGCACCCTACGAAGCTTTATATGGACGACGTTGCAGAACACCTTTGTGTTGGTACCAAGATGGAGAAAGTGCTTCATTAGGACCTGAACTAGTGCAACAAACAACTGAGAAGGTAAAACTGATTCAAGAAAAGATGAGGATAACTCAGAGCCGACAGAAGAGTTATGCGGATAAAAGACGTAGGCCACTTGAGTTCGAGGAAGGGGATCATGTGTTTTTGAGAGTCACTCCAATGATTGGGGTGGGCAGGGTCCTGAAGTCCAGAAAACTCATTCCAAAATTCATTGGACCTTATCAAATTCTTCGTCGAATAGGTCCAGTAGCTTACCAAATAGCTTTACCGCCTTTTCTATCCAACCTTCATAATGTTTTTCATGTTTCGCAATTGCGAAAGTATATTCCTGATCCCAGTCATGTCATAGAGTCTGATTCAGTACAGCTAAAGGATAACCTAACCTATGAGACATTGCCGGTTAAGATCGAGGACAGGAGGATAAAGAAACTGCGAGGGAAGGAGATTTAATGTTATCTGGAACGAGACTACAGGTGATGCCACCTGGGAAAGAGAAGAGGACATGCGACAACAGTATCCGAGTTTGTTTTAAGAGGTACGTATAATTTCGAGGACGAAATTCTTTTAAGAGGGGTAGGAATGTAACGCCCCGATTTTTCACGTTTTTTAATTCTTTAGTATTTTAATGTCTTTATTTTATTCG
The DNA here is from genome assembly GCA_039655645.1 of Ammopiptanthus mongolicus. Classification (NCBI taxonomy): domain Eukaryota; kingdom Viridiplantae; phylum Streptophyta; class Magnoliopsida; order Fabales; family Fabaceae; genus Ammopiptanthus; species Ammopiptanthus mongolicus. Next base: position 64,798,186 of record CM077345.1, read on the forward strand.
AGGTCTTAGGAATAGAAATAAAATATTCCGAGACCACAGTCATGCTCGACGATATCGTAGGAAGCTACGATTAAGTTTTGAGTCGAAAACTCAAACGGAGTCCGGTCTGCGTTTTTACACTGACAGTATGATTTTACTGCTCAAAAGACCTTAGATGGACCCGTGAACGAGACAGTAAGTCTTAGAATTCGATTATCTACGTTTTGGTTAAATTTCATAAAAATTTCAGAAAAATCACTTCCTGACCTTCGTTCGGGCGGAATCCTCAATCGGGTGACGAACGGAGCCACATATGGATTTACCGGGACTCGTCAACAGATAATCTTGATATCACATCATCCAAGGACACTTGGGAGAGTATGCCAGAGTCGTCATGACGTTCGGAAATATCTGGACGCAAAATGACCAAAATGCCCCTAACCTTAGTCTTTTACACTTTTACCATTATACCCTTTTGGCAAATGACCTTTTTACCCTTAAGTGAACTTTTAAGAGGCTGAACTCAGCCCCTCACTTCATCATTTTCGCACAGCCCCTCACCCCATAGAGTTCCATAGTTGTTCTTGAGAGAAAACTCCATTTTCACCTAGAAAAGCTTGAGTTTTTGTTGGATTCACTTGATTCCTTGAGCAATCTTTCTTCATTTCAAGGTAAGATCACTTCTATGATCTCTTAGCTTCTTGAATCTTTCTTTATTTCAAGATCAATCTTCATTTTCATGAAAATAATTTCTTAGATCCAAAACTTTGAAAATCCATAGGAAATTGTAGAAAAATCCTTTTGAGGTAAGACCAAGTTCTTTGAACTCACATCATCAATCTCTACCTAAACCCAAGAGCTTATGATTCAACTCTCATCATAGCTCAAAAAGCATTTTTGGCCGAACCCTTTTGGAAGATGATGAATAGTGTTTTCATCAAGTTTTGATTTTTAACACTTGATTTCATCCTTAGCTTTCCTAATGCCTTTGAATCCATGAAATGGAAAACAAAACCAATTTCTAACCTTTTTAACCTAGGGTGGCCGAAACCCTCTTTGTGAGAATTGTTGAGATTGGCTTTGATTGTTGTTTAATGTTGGATTGTTGTGTTGTTGTAGTTGTTGATGATTATCAGGAGGTTCACAAACCGATCAACCGACTTTGATCCGGGAATCTGCTCATCAACAGGTATGGGGAGAAGAACCTCATCACACCAAGATGGTGGTAGTGAGAATGGTTGTTTAATTTTATGTGTGGGTGAAACCCTTTAGTTTGGGTTCACTTTTATATGTTAAGTTTTGTTAAGTTCTCTTGGAGAACCAGATTGTCATGATGAGTTTATGCTTAAGTATGTTGTAGTGTGCTTTAGCATATGTTGATGAAGATATGATTGAATGAAAATCATTTTCATGTATGTTGGAAAACCTACTTTGATCACTAGATCAAGTATGGACTTTTATTGTTTGATTATGAGACCATGATGTGTGATGGATATATTTGATTATGAGGTAGGAATGTGTATTGTGGTTTACCATAATTGTGTGAGCTTTTGAGTTACATTTGTTTTGTTGGTGAAGCAAAGTCTCCATTTTGCATTGGAGTAGGCTTGTGGCCTTAGTAATAGGAAAATATAAGAACATATGTTGTTCTTGTGTTGGCAAAGTTTTGATGCAACAAAACATGATTTCATAACCTGGGATTTCAAAGAAAAACAAAAGTGATTTTTGATCCAAAGATCAAATGAAGTTTTAACCTTTAAAGTATCATCAAAGTGGGAAAATGTCTTTCTTTAGCCATAGGTCTTTTAATCAAACTAAGTTTTTCAAAAGAAGAATTAATGAAGGAGTTAGGGAAAAGGAGAAACAGGGCACTCGCCCAGCGAACCCCGTCTCGCCTCGCGAGACAGAGGGAAGATAAGGCATTCGCCAGGCTAACATTGCCTCGCCTCGCGAGACAGTGGACTAGCCCGAGCAACAAAGATGAAATTTCTCGGCCTCGCGTCGCGAAGTCGTCTCGCCTCGCGAACCGCCTAAGCAGCAAGGATGCAGTTTCTCGGTCTCGCGTAGCGAAGCAGTTATCGCCCCGCGAACCGCCTAAATAGTGAAGATGCAGCTTCTCTGCCTCGCGTCGCGATCTAATCCTCGCCTCGCGGAGCAGAAAGACTGTCTGAATAGAAAAGATCACTTCTCTGCCTCGCGTCGCGACACAATTCTCGCCTCGCGAAGCAGAAGGACTTTCCAAGCAGTAAAAATAACTTCTCAGCCTCGCGTCGCGACATAGACCTTCGCCTCGCGAGAAATGGTTTGTTTAGAAATAGTGTTTTTCAAACTCAAACTGTAAAGTTTTACATTTTAAAAACCTAAGTTAAGTAATTGACTTAGAGTTGAAAACAAGGGATAATTAAGTATGGTATGTAGTGGAACAAGACCACATGCTATACCATTGATGACTTAATACATCAATGACTTCATAAGACATAAACACAAACATGAAACGTTTTGGATTTTGAAACAGTAGTTCGATGACGGACTGGTGATTCGGACCCCGATCAGTCGTTCAATTGTTTCAGTCTTCTGATGACTAGATCCCGGAGGGATCACGAGATTTATCCGGTGGATAAAGGTTTTGTTTTCAAAAAGACACGTATAGTTCCTAAGGAAGAGAACCTTAGTAGACTTCGAGGTTTATCCGGGGGATAGACATTGCTTGATTGCATCTGCTTTGTGCCTAAGTAAGGCCTTGAGCCTAGGAGTTGAGCTTACACCTTGATGCAGGTGCGAATCTTACGGTGACGATCTTCAATGGTCTTTTTGGAGATATCAGGGTTGGAAGGGCTGACATGTGACCAGTTGGTAGCTCTTCTGTGTCGTGGCGAATCCGTGCAATACACTGATATCCTCTACTAGATGCCGTACTTTTCATGGTTGGTCGAGAGTGTTTCCGTAAAAGCCAGAAACGTGCACGTTACGAATGTTGTAGCATCTTGCTCATGGCTGGCAGAAACCGGAACATGTCCTCCCATTCACTCTCTCCGACGTTTTGTTAGCTCCATGGAGTAGGGGTCAGAGTAGTACCCAGTGACATTGACATTGAGTCATATACATTGCATTGCATTGCATGGCTATTGATGTTTACATTTACTGTTATACATCGCTGTACTGTTTAAGAATACCTTATTTTATGTTGTTAACTGCTTAACATGATATTATGCTGTCAACTGCTTAATATGTTCGACATTGAGAAATTCTTGTAAGCATGTTGGGTACGCTGTTACCCGGTGAGTCGTCCTGTTTTTACTATTGCTGTTTTGTTGTGTTGATGAACGGGAATCTCACCCATATCTGTATGTTTTCTGTTGGTACTTGCTGTTGCTGTTTGAACAGATGGACGTGACGATGGTTCAGTCCAGTAGTTCCTTTGAGCCGGAGGAGGACCTTCTTTTTTTTGTGGTCTAGTTTTGTTGTCGGCCAGACTATGTCAGTGTTGTAGTACTTTTGGGGGAGCTACGACTCCTAGTACTTATTGTATCAGTTATACATTAGACTTATGTCTGTATATAATATTATTCCTTTTTTCTGTTTATGTCCCTGTATTTATATTGCATATTGTTCTAGAAATGTATGGCGAACCTAAGTTCGTTATTAGTATTATTTACCTTTGCTAAATCCCATTGCATCTTGTGAAAAGAAAAAAAAAAAAAAAGAAAACCGTATTTTCCGCATTAAGAAATATTTTCGGCCTTATAAACGTTCGGGAATGTGACACTCGGGAAAGGGTGTTGCAAGTTAGATCTAGAGTCCATACCAGTCGTCAATGAGTTTCCGAAGGTGTTTACTGAAGATGTATCAGGGTTATCGCCTGTTCGGGACATTGAGTTCACGATTGATCTGGTACCGGGCACTGGACCAATATCCATGGCACCATATCGTATGTCGCCATCAGAGCTGGAAGACTTGAAAAAGCAATTGGTGGAACTAATGGAAAAGGAATTTATTAGACTGAGCGTATCATCGTGGGGAGCTCCAGTTCTATTGGTGAAGAAGAAAGACGAGACTTCTCGCTTATGTGTAGATTATCGTCAGTTAAACAAAGTGATAATTAAGAATAAGTATCCTCTCCCAAGGATCGACGATTTGATGGACCAGTTACGTGGAGTGGCCGTTTTCTCGAAGATAGATTTTCAGTCGGGCTATCATCAGATTCGTGTGAAGGCGGAGGATGTTCCGAAAACAGCGTTTCGAACACGCTACGGGCATTATGAATATCTCGTGATGCCGTTTGGAGTGACGAATGCTCCGGCTATATTCATGGATTACATGAATAGGATTTTTCGTCCTTATCTAGATAAGTTTATCGTTGTCTTCATAGACGACATTCTAATCTATTCTCCTAATGAGGAAAAATGTGTTGAACATCTCAGTATGGTTCTTCAAATCTTAAAGGAGAAACAGTTATACGCGAAACCTGAAAAGTGTGAATTTTGGTTAGGCCAAGTTCAGTTTTTGGGACACGTCATCTCAAGTGAAGGAATCGCAGGTGATCCGTAGAAGGTTGAAGCTGTTTTGCAATGGGAGAGACCTATGACGGTAACAGAAATTCATAGTTTCGTGGGTTTAGCTGGATACTATAGGAGATTCATTGAGGGATTCTCCAAGATAGTAGGACCTCTTACCCAAGTAACTCGGAAGGATCAAGCGTTTATCTGGACCGAGACGTGCGAATAAAGTTTCCAGGAATTGAAACGGAGGCTGACTACTTCACCTGTGTTGGTGCTACCTGATCCCAAGGAAGCTTTTGAGGTATACTGTGATGCTTCGCATCAAGGGTTGGGTTGCGTGGTGATGCAGAACCGAAACGTGGTAGCTTATGCTTCCCGGCAATTGAGGACTCATGAGAGGAAATATCCTACGCATGACCTGGAACTAGCTGCAGTAGTTTTTGCATTAAAGATCTGGAGACATTATTTGTATGGAGCAATCTTCAATGTCTTCAGCGACCACAAAATCCTGAAATACTTGTTTGACCAGAAAGAACTCAACATGCGACAAAGACGCTGGTTGGAATTTCTGAAGGATTATGATTTCCAATTACAATATCACCCTGGAAAGGCAAATGTGGTAGCGGATGCCTTGAGTAGAAAGTCAATACATGCATCTGCAATGATGGTCCAAGAGCAAGAATTGATAGAACAATTCCGAGATATGCGGTTGACAATCAAGACGTCGCCGGGAAGACTTTTCTTAAGTATGATTACTGTTTCCAATGGATTGATGGAACAAATAAAGGAAAAACAAGAAAGTGATCGGTACCTACAAGGAGAAAGAGAATTAGTGCGATGAGGAGCAGTATCAAAATTCAGAGAAGGAACAGATGGAATTTTAAGATTTGGTGAAAGGATTTGTGTACCGGATGAGCCAGAGCTTAAGAAATTAATTTTGGAAGAAGCTCATAAGAGTAAACTGAGTTTACACCCAGGAGCCACAAAGATGTACCAAGATTTAAAGAAGTTATACTGGTGGTATGGGATGAAGAGAGACGTAATGGAATACGTCGCCTCATGTTTAATTTTTCAAAAGGCTAAGATAGAACATCAAAGACCGGCAGGAATTTTACATTCTTTGGATATTCAGGAATGGAAATGGGATGGTATCGCGATGGATTTTGTGACGAGTTTACCAAAGGCTCGGAAGGGACATGACGCAATATGGGTAATCATTGATAGATTGACCAAGTCGACTCACTTTTTGCCCATCAACATAAAATATTCAATGGAGAAATTGACGCAGTTATACATTGGAGAAATTGTCAGATTACATGGAGTACCTGCGAGTTTTGTTTCGGATCGGGATCCGAGGTTTACATCAAGATTCTGGCAAAGTTTACATGAGTCACTAGGAACGAAACTCTGATTGAGTTCAGCATATCATCCACAAACAGATGGACGGTCCGAAAGAACGATCTAGTCTCTTGAAGACTTGCTGAGAGCTTGTGTGCTAGAACACCTCGGTAGTTGGGATGAATTTCTACCATTGATAGAATTCACCTACAACAACAGTTTCCACTCGAGCATAGGAATGACGCCCTATGAAGCCTTGTATGGTCGACGGTGCAAAACGCCTCTATGTTGGTTCCAGGATGGTGGAAGCCTGCTGTTGGGACCAGATATCGTACAACAGACAACCGAAAAGGTGAAGATGATTCGGGAAAAGATGCGGACAACTCAGAGTCGACAGAAGAGTTACGTGAACAAGAGAAGACAACCTCTCGAGTTTGAGGAAGGCGATCATGTATTTTTGAGAGGCATGCCTATGACTGGGGTTGGTCAGGTAATCAAATCTAGAAAACACACTCCGAAATTCATTGGACCTTACCAAATTCTTCGTCATGTAGGTCCAGTAGCCTATCAAATTGCTTTACCACCCTTTCTTTCCAATATTCATGACGTTTTCCATGTTTCACAACTAAGGAAGTATATTCCTGATCCATCTCATGTAATCGAACCTGATGTAGTACAGTTGAAAGAGAACTAGTCTTATGAGACTTCACCCGTGCGAATCTCGGATAAGACGACTAAGCAGCTCAGGGGTAACAGATTTCCTTAGTCAAGGTTATTTGGAATGATACAACGGGAGAAGCAACTTGGGAAGCTGAGGACAAAATGAGGGTGCAATACCCCTATCTTTTCACAGGTACATAATTTCGAGGACGAAATTTTTTTTTTAGTGGGGTAGTAATCTAACGCCCTGATTTTTTTTTTTCAAGCTTTTGAGCTTTCCGTTTTATTTAAACATTATTTATCTATTTGTATTTATTTGGAGGGTTTAGAGAAAGCAAAAAAATAATCCGAGACCATAGTCATGCTCTACGTTATCGTAGGAAGCTATGGTTAAATTTTGGTCGAAAAACTCAGACGCAGCCCGGTCTGCGTTTCGTACTGACAGTATGATTTTACTGCCCAGACGATCTAATTTTGACTCGTGAACGAAACAGTTAGGTTTTATATTTTATTTCTAACGACATGGGATATTTTGAAAATTTTCAAAATAAATAAGTCGTCATACATTCTTTGGACATAAAACCTAAATCGGGTGGACAACGGAGCTGAATACAGGATTTTCTGGGACCCGCTACGGATAAGGTTGACAACACCTCACCTTATCATCATCATCATTACATCAAAATAAATATCTAGATATTTATAGGATTTTGAGTGAAATTACCAAAATACCCTTGCACTTAATTACAAGATTGCCATTGTGACCAAATATAAATGCCTCACCTTCACTCACACTTGGCCTTTCGGCCAAGTCTTTCTTTCTTCCCCATCTCACTTTTCTCACCATTTCTTATTCTCTGTTAAGCTTTTTCTTCACTTTTCTCCATAGATCTTCAATTTTGAGTGACTTTTGTTGATTTCTTCACAAGCTTTGTCATCTAGGAGGTATTATCTTCAACTTTCATCTCTTAATCTCTCTTTAATCTCTACTTTCATGGGGGGTTTAGTTTTGAACTTAAAACTTACAAAAATCTATAAGAAATTATAGAAAAATCCTATGAACATGAAATCAACTTCTATGAACTCATCAAGATCTCTATATTCATCATTCAAGAGCATTGGCAAAATAACATTGCTGCCCTATTTTGCTCCATAGGGCCGAAACCCTAGGGGTGTGAGAAGATGAGATTTTGTTGCATTTCTTAGCAAATAACCATGGATTTCATCTTTCTATTGCCTATATGTCTTGAATCACAGAGCTTGAAACAAAATAAAATCCCCTACCCTATATTTCTATGGATGGCCGAATTTATGCTCTAGGGGAGTTGGATGTGTTTGTTTCAATTTTCCACTTGTGACAATTTTCCTTAACATTAGACTACTCTATGATCATAAATCCAGGAGTATGTGAAATTTTGAGGATCCTAGCCATATTTTCTTATACATGGCCGAAGCTAGGAGGGGGCAATTAGTAGAAAATTTGATGATTTAAAGTTGTTGTATTGATTGATTGATTATGTGTAGTTGCCGATGAATAATCGGATGAGAAACCGAGCGACTTCCGGACCGATTGGACAACTTTGTGCTTACCGGGAACTTCAAGAGGTAAGGGGGAAATGTCTGAGGGATTCTCCCGATGACTACATGTCATCATATTTGCTCTGTATGTATGTAATTAAGTTGTGTGGTGGTTGATTTATTTACTTTCGGCAATTATCTGATTTGTTGATAATTGTTTATTAATATGTGATGCAGTAATTGAATATGCAATTTAACTGTATTATCTGCTGTAAAATCTGTTGTAACATATTATGATGTTGACTGTGATGTTGACTGTTGATTGGGAAGCCTGACAGTGGTCAGTGCTCAACTAACTAACGAAGATAAAAGCCTTGAAAAATTTTGAATTAAATGCCAAAGATTTATTTGGGAAACGTTGGGTATTTTCAACGACACAAGTTTTCTAAAGAAAAAGTAATTTATGAAGTTAGTAGGTGTTGCTATAAAAATGGTTGATGAGCTTATGCAAGTATACACAATCGTTTAACAAGTAATAAAGTGTAAGAGAGATCATTCCCACGAGGATTATATGGTGATTCAAGTACAAGTTTTTGTATTAATGGTTCTATTAATCAAGATTAACAAAGAGTAACAGATAATTTGTGTGTGTGTATCCAGGACAGTTTCGGTAAAAACAAATGCTAGAGCAATAAAAACGGATTTGATAACAGAATGGGTATAACAGCTACGGGGAAGTATCCCTTGCAACTTCAGTCTAGTTCAGTTATGCGTTTGCAATGCTACGGCAATTTGGCTCCAGGAAATGAAAGTTTGTTTTCCAACAGTCTGAGATGAACTTCACTAAACGTCTTCTATTCCTAGGTCCATATTAGTTACATTCACGCCTCACTTAAGCTCGTTCCAGCTAGCCTAAGAGTTAGAATGTTCATTCCTAATTCATTCTTCATCATAATTTTCCAATTAATGATTTTACTCTTATCTATAAAACAGTTCTGCTATACTTAGCTTTTCCAAGCAGCCGTGAGCTCAAGTTTTAACTAAGGTGATCAACCTCAATTAAAACACAACCAAATCAGATTTATAGAAAATGCAATAGCAAAGCATAAAATAACATTCACTAGAAATCCATTACAAGTTCAACATCCCATAGCTACAAAAGGTTTAGCTCATATTGAGCTTACAGAAACAAAGAGACAAATAAGAAATGGAAGAAGAAGCCATTACAAGAGAGGAGAGAGAGAGAAAGGGGCGCAGCTCTGTCCTTGCTCCAGTAGGGAAGATTTTCCTCTCCTCTTTCTCTCGCCTCTTGTCCCCTTTTTAGGGTTCTTTTTCCAGCCTGTCTCAAGGCCCTTTCCTCTCTCATCCTTTATGGGCTATAAACTAATTAGGACAAGTGTCCTTGGCCCAGTTCCCTGACTTTAATGCACCAAACACCAGCCCCACGTGTAGGACATTGTCCTCATCAGTTAAGGACCACTCAATGTGTAAGAGAATGTTTTGAGCCTTTGTCCCTGTGCACCGTCAGCTTCAGCTACAATTGCTATAGCAAATCCCAGAGCAACGTCTCCAGTTCAGCACCTGATTCTCCAAAAGCTGCCCTGCACAGAAACTCTCAATTAACTATCCAAAAACAGTTCTAAACGACACCAAAACATTAAAACTCACAAAAAACTCTTACAAAACACACTTTACACAAAATCACACTAAAATACTAAAAACATAAACTCCAAAGTACTCAATGACCACAAAAACACAAGCCAAAAAGGTATAAATAACTCTTCATAACAAGAGTTATCACACCCCCAAACTTGAATCATTGCTTGCCCTCAAGTAATGGAAACAAAAGAAACTAAAAAGAAAAGACACAAAATATATATATATATATATATATATATATATATATATATATATATATATATATATATATATTTCTTTATACCTCGACACATGTGCTCAAATTAGCTCAAACACAAAACTTTCTTCTTTGAAAACCAATTTCTTCATAAGGCATACATGACAATGCATCGACATTCATGAAGTTCAATCAAGCAAGCATTCATGGCTGTCCTCGTTTTCACTCTCAGCAACATGCTACAGCACTAAACTCTCATAACAGTGTATTCTTCCTCTCTTCTCAAGCTAAGATAGGTGCTCTTAATCATCATTCAAATGCATACTCAAACACGACCTTGACAAGCTTCTAAACACACCACTCACAATCAAAGTTGCACACTGCTAGAGGACTTTATTTGGTTGCAATGGGGCTTGGGTTCAGGTAGGAACAGTTCTGGGAAGGTGGCTACACTAGATGGAGCTTAGGTATGCTTCCTCTTTTTGCTTCACAACTATTTCTTTCATGGCCCAGCTCACACAAGTCAGGGAGGACTTTTTGATCTTTTTCATTTTGTTTACCTCTTTGAATTCGGTTTCCTACTTTGTACCCTCAGAGCAGTTGTTGCAACATTTTAGCATTTTTTTCTTGCAACTGCTCTGCTGTTTTTTTTTTTTTTTTTTTTATAACAAACCATTGCTTTTTACCAGCAACAGTTCAATTTCTGATATTCTGGCACATAACAACTGCATGGCACCCCCAAACTTAAAACTGTGCTAGTCCGCGAGCACCCCCAAACTTATGGTACAGCATGGAAACGCAGGAAGCACACCAGCCACCCCAACTAGTGAGGACAGTGGTTTTTCATGATATGGCTTGTAATGTGGGTTCAGCAGAAACAAAGGGCTTGCAGGCTCAAAGGGGTTCACACAAAGGTAGTATCCAAGGGTAGGCTATTTAGGCAATACTAGGCTCAAGAAAACAAAATGTGCCTCTAGCAAAAGTGTGTGCAGCAGAGATGTGTACACGTATGAAAGCAGCAAGGCAAAATCAGAGAATGATGCATAAGAATGGTATTCACAGAGAAAGAAGGATAAAGATGTTCTGGCCCAAAAGCTCACAAGGTAGATTAGAAATTCTAAAGCATGTGCCGCGAGTGGCAACCAATTACATCCAAGTATACAGGCTAGAAAGACAACAATGAAGCCAAAATTGCCATAGAGATGCACTAGTGAAATATTAAAACAGAAAAGCTGCATTAAGCAAAACCCCAGGATGGGGATGGTGGAGCACATGGTGGAGGAAAACAGACCGGATGTTAAGCTGACAAAAATGGCAACTGCATGCTATAAGGGGAACAAAATAAAACAGCAACAACAACGTAAACCACAAACCAGAAAAAAAAAATAACCAAAAAGGGAAACAAGGAAACTTCTGATAAGGTTGCTGCAACAGGTTGCAGCAACAGGCTGTGATGTGCTCAAGTGCTCAACTTCCTGATGTGGGAGCTCTTCCTGCTCCCTGTTGCAGTGGTCGTTTTCTTGCTTGCGGGGGTTGAAGTCCCCACTAACCTTTTCGGATGTGTTGCACCTGGTTTGAGCGTGACATGACCTCTTCCCCCAAAACCCAACACAATCCCGAATCAGCTACATGGGCCCCCAACCTTTTTCAACCCAATATACAATCATGGCACCACCGAGACTGTTTTACCACCTTCAGCCACATCTCCAATTTCTTTGCGTTCTGCTAACATAGTTAGTGCTAAAGAAAATGAAAAAAAAAAAAAAAAAAACAAAACAATAACAAAATAACATCTAAAATTAAGGAAAATGAAAATTGGCTGGGCTGCCTCCCAGTAGCGCTTGGTTTATAAGTCCTCAGCCTGACTCAGTGCATATTGAACATTCAAGGATCAGCCATTACTGCGGTGGCCAGTGCCTTAGCAAATGGCTCACCCCAGTAATGTTTGACCCTTTGCCCGTTTACCTTGAAGGTCCTACCAGAGGCTGCGTCAAGCAGTTCCATAGCCCCATGAGAGTGGGCATGAACTATTGTGAAGGGTCCAGACCATCTAGATTTGAGTTTTCCTGGAAACAGCTTCAGTCTGGAATTAAAGAGCAATACTTGCTCTCCTGGTGCAAAGTCTCTCTTCTGGATCTTTCGATCATACCAAGCTTTTGTCTTAGCCTTGTAGAGTTCTGCCCCCTCATACGAAAACATCCTATGTTCTTCAAGCTCATTGAGCTACAGCATTCGAGCTGCCCCAGCCTGGGCTAGCTCCAGATTTAGTTTTTTTACTGCCCAGAAGGCTTTATGCTGCAGCTCAATGGGCAAATGGCATGCCTTTCCATAGACCAACCTATAGGGTGACATTCCTAAGGGGGTTTTGTAGGCAGTCCTATATGCCCAAAGAGCATCTTCCAAGTGCAGGGACCAATCTTTTCTAGTTGGATTCACCACTTTTTCCAAAATTCTTTTTATTTCCCTATTGGACAGCTCTGCCTGCCCATTTGTCTGCGGATGGTATGCTGTAGCCACTTTATGTCTCACCCCATATTTTGTGAGGACTCCATTAAAGAGCTTGTTGCAGAAGTGTGTACCTTCATCACTGATAAATGCCCTTGGTGTGCCAAATCTTGTAAAAATATGCTTTTGAACAAACTTCACAACAGATCTAGCATCATTTGTAGGGAGAGCTACAGCTTCCACCCATTTTGACACGTAGTCTACAGTTACCAGAATATATAAATTTCCAAAGGAAGGGGGAAAGGGACCCATGAAGTCTATGCCCCACACATCAAACAACTCTATTTCCAAGATGGAATTGAGGGGCATCTCGTGTCTATCTGAAATATTTGCCACCCTTTGGCATTTGTCGCAGCCCTTGGCAAAGCAGTAGGCATCTTTAAATAATGTAGGCCAAAAGTATCCGGCCTGGAGGACTTTGGCAGCCATCCTCATTCCTCTAAAATGTCCCCCACATGGGGATGAATGACAATGTAAGAGAATAGCCGGGACTTCTATCTCTGCTACACACCTGCTAAGCAAATTGTCTGCACAGTGCTTATACAAGTATGGCTCGTCCCAGCAGAACTACTTTGCCTGATGGAAGAACCGTTTTCTTTGTTGTGGACTGAAATCTGTAGGGACAATTCCACTGGCCAGGTAGTTCACCAGGTCAGCGTACCATGGTGTTTCAGCATCTTCCATGGACAGCAACTGCTCATCAGGGAACAGTTCATTGATCTCAGAATTCTTTGTGGCTTCATTCCCCTCAGACAGTCTCGACAAATGGTCGGCCACCTGATTCTCAACTTCCTTCTTATCCCTAATTTCCAAGTCAAACTCTTGCAGCAAGAGCACCCACCTAATCAGTCTTGGCTTTGCATATTTCTTGGCAATCAAGTATTTGATGGCAGCATGATCAGTATAGACAATCACCTTTGTTCCAACAAGGTAGGGTCTGAACTTGTCAAAGGCAAACACAACAGCCAACAACTCTTTCTCTGTAGTGGTATAGTTCAATTGAGCTTCAACCAATGTTTTGCTGGCATAATATATAGAGTGAAACACCTTATCCTTCCTTTGGCCCAGAACTACTCCCACTGCGAAATCACTAGCATCACACATCAACTCAAATGGCATAGACCAATCAGGAGCAGTTATGACCGGTGCAGTAATGAGGGCCTTCTTCAGGATTTCAAATGCTTCCAAACAGTTTGGAGCAAAATCAAAGACTCTATCATGCTCTAGCAACTGGCATAGAGGCTTGGAGATTTTGGAGAAATCCTTAATGAATCTTCTATAAAACCCAGCATGTCGTAAGAAACTTCTCACTCCTTTAACTGAGGTAGGTGGTGGCAGCTTTTCAATGACCTCTATCTTGGCTTTGTCTACCTCCATACCCTTCTTAGACACCTTGTGACCCAACACAATTCCTTCCTGAACCATAAAGTGACATTTTTCCCAGTTTAGCACCAAATTAGTTTCCTCACAACGAGCCAAGACCTGTTCCAGATTTTCAAGGCATTCCTGGAATGACTCTCCAAACACTGAGAAGTCATCCATAAAAATTTCCATAGATTTTTCAATAACATCCGAGAAAATGGCCATCATGCATCGTTGGAACGTTGCTGGGGCATTACAGAGGCCAAAAGGCATTCTTCGAAAGGCAAAAGTGCCATAGGGACAAGTAAAGGTAGTTTTTTCTTGATCTTCGGGTGCTACAGCAATTTGATTGTAACCCGAGTATCCGTCCAAAAAGCAGTAGAACTCTTTCCCAGAAAGTCTATCCAACATTTGATCAATAAAAGGCAAGGGGAAGTGATCTTTTCTGGTGGATTTTTTCAATTTTCTATAATCCATGCAAATCCTCCATCCTGTGACTGTTCTGGTGGGGATTAGTTCATTCTTCTTGTTAGCCACAACTGTTATTCCCCCTTTCTTTGGTACACACTGGATTGGACTTACCCACACACTGTCAGAGATGGGATATATAATCCCAGCATCCAGCCATTTGATGATCTCCTTCTTTACCACCTCCTTCATTATAGGATTCAGTCTCCTCTGGCTTTCTATACTATTCTTGGCTTCAGACTATAGCAATATTCGATGCATACACACAGTAGGACTAATGCCTTTGATATCTGCCATTTGCCAACCGATTGCTTTCTTGTGTCGTCTCAAGGTTTCTATCAAACTGTTCTCTTGATTAGTAGTTAGGAAGGAGGAAATAATCACAGGCAAGGTTTCCATAGCTCCCAAATAAACATATTTCAAATGAGCTGGGAGCTGTTTCAGCTCCAAAACAGGTGGCTTTACAACTGAAGGTATGTTGTCCTTGAAAGTCTTATCAGTGACTTCCAATGATTCAAATTTTCTAGCCCACATAGGTTGCCTTGCAGTGCAATCCTTTATTTCAGAAAGTTCTTCCAACAAGGGATCATCAGTACCTGATTCATACTCATCATCACTCAATTCTGTTCTTCCTATCAGGAACTGTCGTTGCAACAAATCATCGAATGACTGCACAAACGAACATTCTTCTACTCCTTCTTCAGGATACCTTAAGGCATTGAACACATTGAAAGTCACATGTTGATCATTAACCCTCATGGTCAACTCTCCCTTTTGTACGTTAATGAGAGTTCTGCCTGTAGCAAGGAAGGGCCTACCCAGAATAATAGGAACTTCCCTATCTGCTTCACAGTCTAAAATAATAAAGTCCACCGGGAACACAAACTTATCTACTTTTATCAGTACATCATCGATCTTTCCTTCTGGATATGCAATAGATCTGTCTGCTAGTTGAAGTGTCACAGTGGTTGGCCTGGCATCCCCAATGTCCAATCGTTTAAAAATCGATATAGGCATTAAGTTGATGCTAGCACCTAAATCACACAGTGCTCTGCCACAGTAGGTATCTCCAATAGAACAGGGAATGGTGAAACTTCCCAGGTCTTTCAACTTGGGAGGTACTTTGGCTTGGAGCATCAGGCTGCATTCCTTTGTCATGGCAACTGTTTCAAACTCCCCCAGCCTTCTCCTCTTTGTTAACACGTCTTTCATGAACTTGGTATAGTTAGGCATCTGCTGCAAAGCTTCAACCAAAGGTATATTGATGTGCAACTGCTTTAGAATCTCCATGAACTTGCTAAACTGCTTGTCTTGTTGTACTTTCCTCAACCTTTGAGGAAAAGGGGGGTGGTCTTTCTGGACTAAATTTAGGCAAGGGTTCAGCTTCTGGAACAACCTCAGGCTTCCTAGCAGTTCTCTCGGTTGTTTTCTCAATAATTTCACCTGTTGTTGGAATAGTCTCAGTGTCCCCAATTTGCACCTTGCTCTTTTTCTCTACCATGGCTGGTAATTCAGTTCCACTTCTCAATTGTATTGCCTTGCAGTGCTCCTTACCAAGAGGGCTTGAGGATGAAGGAGTTTCAGTAGAAGATGGCAGAGATCCACTGGGTCTGCTGTTCAGTGCATTGGCCAGCTGGCCTACCTGATTCTCAAGGTTCCTCATGGATACTCCTTGATTCTAGAACTGTGCCTTAGTTTCTGACATGAATGCTTTTAAGACAGCTTCCAGGGACATTTCTTGAGCTGCCGGTTGTGCTTGCTGTTGTGGCCTTGGTTGCTGACTTGTGAATCCAGAGGGAGCAGTTGTGGACCGGGCAGGAAAGTTTGAGTTCCATGGGGGAGCGTTAGCATTGTTATTCCACGAAAAACTTTGAGGTTGCCTGTTCCCTGGATTGTAGGTATTGAAATAGGGTTTATCTCCCTTGCTGTCGCTGTAGCTAACATAATTAGCAGATGCTGGATTGCTGAAACAGTCTTCAAACAAATGTTCTCCTCCACAATACACACAAGAAACAGTTTCAGCTTGGTGCACCTGTTGTTCATTTACCACTGCTTCAGTTATAGCTGCTTGAGATGTCTGGTTATTCTTGTTTGTAATCGCTAGGTTTTTCACCATGTTAGTTAAGGAAGCCAACTGAGCAGTAAGTGTTGTAACGCCACTCACTTCATGCATTCCTGCAGCAGTTGTGCTTTTTCCAGACGTCAGCCTAGCAGTAGGCCACTGATAACTGTTAGCAGCAATACTTTCAATCAATTCATATGCTTCATTATAGGACTTGTTAAGAAGAGTGCCTCCTGCAGAGGCATCAAGCATCATTCTTGCAGATGGCAACACTCCATTGTAGAAGTGCTCCATCTGAATGCATATTGGAATGCTTTGATGGGGGCATCTCTTTAAAAGCTCCTTAAATCTCTCCCATGCTTCATATAAAGGTTCATCATCAAGTTGCTTGAAGGAGGTTATATCATTTCTCAGCTTCGCATTCTTCATGGGAGGAAAGAATTTGGTCAAAAACTTCTCAGCCATCCTATTCCATGTATTAACAGAATTGGGTTCCATAGAATTTAGCCAATTCTTAGCCTTGCCAGCCAAAGAAAATGGGAACAGTCTTAATCTGAAGGAATCGTCAGTGACTCCTGGATTTCTGAAATTATTAGCCACAGTTAGGAACTGCTTCAGGTGCAAATGAGGGTCCTCGGTTGCAGCACCACTGTACTGTCCAATTGCTTGCAGCATCTGGAACATAACCGGCTTGAACTCAAAATGCCCAGCTGTTATTTCGGGCACCACTATGCCTGTGTTCATTGTTGCCAGATCAAACAGGGCATAACCTTTGATAGAACTGGTTCTATCATTGGCTAACGCCATGCTATTAGGTTCATCACCCATTTCAGAGTTGTTAGAACTAGTGGCAGCGTGGAGTAGTCAGGGGTATCAGGAACCGATCGCCCCAACTCAACTAAGCCCTGGTTCTGCCTGTTCAACCTTCTGAATGTTCTTTCAATTTCTGGGTCTAGTTGGAACTTGGGAGCGCTATGCCTACGCATACAGAGTAAAGTGCCTGTTGCTATAGCAAAACACTCCACAGATCAGTAGTCTCAACTAATAGAACTATCAATTTAAAACTTGTTAATTAAACACCATTACAAATCCCCGGCAACGGCGCCAAAAACTTGTTGCTATAAAAATGGTTGATGAGCTTGTGCAAGTATACACAATCGTTTAACAAGTAATAAAGTGTAAGAGAGATCGTTCCCACGAGGATTATATGGTGATTCAAGTACAAGTTTTTATATTAATGATTCTATTAATCAAGATTAACAAAGAGTAACAGATAATTTGTGTGTGTGTATCCAGGACAGTTTCGGTAAAAACAAATGCTAGAGCAATAAAAACGGATTTGATAATAGAATGGGTAAAACAGCTACGGGGAAGTATCCCTTGCAACTTCAGTCTAGTTCAGTTATGCGTTTGTAATGCTACGGCAATTTGGCTCCAGGAAATGAAAGTTTGTTTTCCAACAGCCTGAGATGAACTTCACTCAACGTCTTCTATTCCTAGGTCCATATTATTTACATTCACGCCTCACATAAGCTCGTTCTAGCTAGCCTAAGAGTTAGAATGTTCAATCCTAATTCATTCTTCATCATAATTTTCCAATTAATGATTTTACTCTTATCTATAAAACAGTTCTGCTACACTTAGCTTTTCCAAGCAGCCGTGAGCTCAAGTTTTAACTAAGGTGATCAACCTCAATTAAAACACAACCAAATCAGATTTATAGAAAATGTAATAGCAAAGCATAACATAACATTCACTAGAAATCCATTACAAGTTCAACATCCCATAGCTACAAAAGGTTTAGCTCATATTGAGCTTACAGAAACAAAGAGACAAATAAGAAATGGAAGAAGAAGCCATTACAAGAGAGGAGAGAGAGAGAAAGGGGCACAGCTCTGTCCTTGCTCCAGTAGGGAAGATTTTCTCTCCTCTTTCTCTCGCCTCTTGTCCCCTTTTTAGGGTTCTTTTTCTAGCCTGTCTCAAGGCCTTTTCCTCTCTCATCCTTTTTGGGCTATAAACTGATTAGGACAAGTGTCCTTGGCCCAGTTCCCTGACTTTAATGCACCAAACACCAGCCCCACGTGTAGGACATTGTCCTCATCAGTTAAGGACCACTCAATGTGTAAGAGAATGTTTTGAGCCTTTGTCCCTGTGCACCGTCAGCTTCAGCTACAATTGCTATAGCAAATCCCAGAGCAACGTCTCCAGTTCAGCACCTGATTCTCCAAAAACTGCCCTGCACAGAAACTCTCAATTAACTACCCAAAAACAGTTCCAAACGACACCAAAACATTAAAACTCACAAAAGACTCTTACAAAACACACTTTACACAAAATCACACTAAAATACTAAAAACATAAACTCCAAAGTACTCAAAGACCACAAAAACACAAGCCAAAAAGGTATAAATAACTCTTCATAACAAGAGTTATCAGTAGGAAAAGTATGTTTTTAAACGCTAAAACGATTTTTTTAATTCCGAAAAGATTTACGAAAAATGTTTTCGAAAACAGTAATGCTGTTCTGGGATGATGTTTTTGGTTTCAGCTGTTTCCTTTCAAAAAAAATTGGTTTTTGGGGAAAGGGACTTTCAATAAAAGTTAAGTTTTACCATAATTTGATGGTTTACAAACAGTTTTCAAAACAGAAAAGTTTTCTGTAAAACGAGTTTTCCCAACTGTGTAAAATCCGACAACTTGGATGAGTTGCGGAGTTTTCGTTTTTGATTTGTGCTTCACAGAACGAAAAATGGTAATAAACGATGAAACGTGAACCTAGCATACGAGACGTCGAGATGCTAATGTTCTGTAAAAACAGCACGAGAGGCCGTGCAATGATGTTATGGACAGTGTGTCCTATGGACTATGTGTCCTGCTCTTGTTATGAGGAAACGAAATTAAAGGTGAATACTGTTTTCTATTACCATGGACCTTGGGCTGGTGCATCGGTCTAGGGCTCCGCGATTGAGCACTCGGACGTTTCGTCCTGTGCTAGAAGTTTTAAAATAGTGTAAATTGTGAATAGTCGGGAGCTTTGAGCTACGACAACGAAAGAATGAACACAAAAGAAAAGTGGCAAGACTTGGGACGTTTTTCTCATGCATTTGTTTTTAGGCAGACGTGCCATCTGATTGGGGGACCTTGATGGCAGGGAACCCTGTGATGACTTTAAGTCATTGTGTAACATTGTGCCTTGATGGACAATGGTGTCATACAACTGACGAATATTGTGCCTTGAGTTGAACAGTATCGTATGACCATTTACAGTTTATTAAGTACCGCTGAATGTAATTCCATGTAATCGCGTAATATCATGGTGTTCATGTACTTTCGAATAATCACTTAGGTGCTGGTCATTGTGCCTACGGTCAATGTACCTTGAGCTTGATCAGCTCAGTTTTTACACAATGGTGTCCGGAAATTAAGTAAAGAATTAGATGATGAGCATTAAAGTGTCATGCACCTCTTTTGAAAATAACAATGGCTGTTGGGTATGAGACCCTATGATACACTACTTGGTTATCAGTAGGACTTTACACATGATAATTATTTATGCTTATGTGTTATTGATGTGATATACATATTGTTATCGTGTGTGAATCCATATATTGGTATCTCACCCTTACATCTTCAGATGAATTCCAAGATGCAGTTCCAACATTCGGGGATCCATTCCCTGACGTTTGAGTATGCGGAGGAGCGTGACGCACGAGAAGTCATAGTGTTTTAGTAGTAAGACCAGCTATAGGATATGTCCTATTCTATTTTGAACAACATTTAGTTATTTACTCTGGCTACTGACAGCCACGACTGTTTTGGATGGCCTATGTATAAGGCCTATATATTCTATTGTGATATATTACTATGTATACTCTACTTGATGTTTATTTCCGTACGTATTTACGTTACGTTGATATGTAGTAAGCTAAGTTAGAAGAAAAATTTTTATCACGGATTTTCACAATAAGTTAAATACTTAGAAAATCTTATTTTCCGAAAGTAACCAGCAAAATTGAATTAAGTTTTATTTTATGCAATGGGTAACCATGTGGTGCCCCAGAAGGGGGTGTCACAGTAGTGACTTGAAGTCGAAGGACTACTTCACTATGGTCACCATGAGAATCGCTTATGACATTTACATAACTATTATGCAGCGTTCTCATTGTGGGTCACTCCAGTATAAATATTCCAATAATATTTATACCTATGTGAAGACTTGATATCTTATATCTATGACCCGTGACCCGTGACCCGTGGGATGTGGTCATCAGTTACACTCACATAATAGTCTCAATGTATTATTATTGTCCTTACTAATAATAATAATACTTGACTATGGATATTTAAGAATAGTGTTCTATAATTTAATGGCATCTCACGGTCAAGTCATACTTGACGTTCCATTAAATGAACTACGTATTCTAAGGGCTTTATTATGTTATGTATATGATCATAACAATAACATAATAAATAAATGCCTTATACATATATCAAATATATGATCTAAGTCATGATACAAATGATTATCTATTCAAAATAGATTAGCCACTAGGGCTTACACCAACACTGACAACCTGGAATCGATTTCCATGAGCATCTGGGAATCGATTCCTGAGCTTGGAAATCGATTTGTGCTCTGTGAAAATCGATTCCTGATTTAGGAAATCAATTCTCACGCGTCCAGAAGCAGTTTTTGACCCTGTATACTTGATGGATAATGTTATGTAAGCTTGTTATGATCTAAGGACTTATGTTACCCTTAGACACTTAAGAATACTTGATCTTTGACCTTAATTAACACGAGGATGTAACCTCATGGTTTAAAATATAATGGATTAGAGAAGAATGTCATGAAACAACAAAGATAATAACGAAGTTGTTGTTAATAATGGTAACGATGGGTTATCATTAGTGATGTTTTTGATGAGCATTGCATGCATCATACGTTAAAGTTGATATGTTGGGTGGAAATAAAACGATGAATCGAGACTATGGAAGGCCACGATGGGTGTTATCCCGGCCTTGAGGGTAGAGTCCGGTGTGGAAGTTTTATGTGTTACGGGTTAGCTACCTATTGCCGGAGTGATCACTCAACCAAGCTTGAGTACCCTAACTAGCCACAATACATTAAAAGTACTAGTGAGAGTTTTCGATGGAGACCATTTGGTATGATGAGTCGTCCAAGTTGATAACCGAATAAGTACTCCTTGTCACCTTTACAGAGTTAGTGTACATGTGCATGGAGTAGTGGAGTTGCACTTTCATTGACATACATACCATGATATATATGTTATTATGACCTGCTGATTTATGTATGCTGTATGCCATGTTAATAACTATTCCTTGCCAATTACATATATTTATGATTGTGTTTCTTACCCCTCTCTTTTGTTGTTCTTGTTCATATGATGTATGTGCAGAGGAGGGTGAGCATGCTGTCGAGGAGTGATCCACTGGAGATCTCTCTGACTAGTCAGGATTTATGATTTAGCTGCTCAATTTTATTCCGATGCATTATCAGTGTATGTATACCAGCTTTGATAAGTGACATCGAGATTTAGGTTAAGTTATGGGTTCTTTCTACTATGGGGTGCATCATACTCCCCTCATTGTGATATTACCATGACCGTTGGATTGACATAAAAAAGAGTAGGGGTTAACTTGTTACCAGATCAGCAGGTAATATAGGAGATGTGATGGTATTTACAAAAGAATCGTTGAAATTTTGATTATTTGTATTAAGAACCCTGATTGAAAAGGAAAAATAACACCAGATGTGGTTCTATGGTGGCAGCGGGGACGCAGAGGCGGAGGGAGGTTGTCCTCCACAGGCGGCGACAGATCTTCTTCGTTCCTCTTTCTCCGAGATTTGCAACTGAAGGAGCAGCAATCCTCCTCTGCATAGCTTGTCTTCAATCTTTCATCTTCGACGATGGTTGCTTAGCCTTCGTCTTCATTTCTGGCGATCACAATGTTCAATACCGCCAAGCATACGACCTACCGCATTCAAGCTTCACAGCTCCAAGCCATCCTCTGTCTTTGTCGCGCCGAGCCACCACCATCGCAAGCCGCCACCTGATGCCAAACGCGGCTCCTCATATCTGCCATGTCATCGTCCTCTCGTCAGCGTTCCAACATTTCGCCCCACCGTCGGCCATCCTTAATGACTCGGGCTATCGTGGATCTACACCGCGCTCTCAACTTCGATATACAATGGGCACCGGGAAGTGTTGTGGGAGGAGAAAGACAAAGGGGCAGAGTCAACATCATTTTCTTCCTTATTCATCAGAGTATGCGATTTTTTTTTCATTTTTATTTTATCTTCTTATTCTTGTATATCTGTTTGTTTGATGAACTGCTGAGGTCAGATTCTCCCTCTTTATCTCTATTGTCGTTGCCACTTTGTTTCCTAAGGATTTCTTCTCCATCAATTTCTAGGTTTTGGTGGTTTTGGTGATTTCTGATTTTGGGGATTCATTGGCAAATATTATAATTTGAGACGTGTTTGCAAATATGTAAAAAATTATTATTACAGGTAAAAAAAGTGGGGTGTTTCATACACCCCACTCATGTTTGGTGCCCCATAGAAACCACCAAAGTTATGTTTTATGTTTTTCCGTAGTTTAGTTTTAAAAAGGATTTTGATTATTTCATATTCCTACGTTTTGTATTATAGATTATGTGATGTACATTACCCTTGAGAATATGTTTTTTCTAATTGATATTATTTTCAAAGACATGTATGATTATATTTATGCTTTGTCGTATGCGAGATAGTTGGTGTCACACAAGTCATGTGGGTATCATAGCGATGCCAACTCGCCATAACATCAATTTGCCATTGAGCAAGATGCTTGTGTTCTCATTGGAGTTGTTCAATAAAGTCTCCCACTCTGACGGTGACATTTATATCTCGGTCGACTCGCTGATCAGCAAGTGCAATTATATTTATCATGAAATGTATCAAAATTCATCCCAAATACCCCCTATAAAATACACAGAATTGAGTTTTATCAAACTTCCCAAAGTTAAACATTGCTTGCCCTTAAGCAATTATCTGGCTTAGAATTTTCAAAAAAAAAAAATTTTTCAGACATAAATCAGGGGAACCCAAAACAAACAGGGCTTTCAAAATTGTGAGGATAGTCAGGCAAGTATAATTTTCAAAAGAAAGTAAAGAGATTATCCAATTAGAACTTTTAAATTCCTTAAAATCAAAATTTCCAAAAGACCAACGGTCACTCTGCTCACAATCTCTCAGTGTATTGGGCAAAGACATTTAAAGCACTGAAGATTCTCAAATAAATACAATACCGTAGGCTTGTCCATTGACCAAATCTCCACAATATGATCCTCATGCATTCAGAAGAAGGAATGGGTCTTTCAAGGGTTGTCACGGGGTCAAGGCATTGATGTCACGTATGATAGAGAGAAAAGGGATAATCAAAGGGCTAAACCAATAAAACAAAGTAGTGACTTCTTGAAGCATAAGATATCATAAAGTGCATTCACACTTTTTCACAAGATTCTAAAGGATCTACTTCCTTTTCTTCAACCTTTAATTTCTTTCCTTTCTTGTGCCATCAGCTTTTTCTTCTTCTTTTTCTTTCCTTGCTCCTTCTCTTTATTGTTATTTTCACCAATTTTTCTTTTTCTTTTGGAATACTGAGAGAAGCTTTTTTGCTTTTACTACCAACTTATTTCTAACACTTTTATTTTCAGAAAGGGAATTCACAGTGATACACCCCTACTAATGCTTCAATATACTTCTAAGAGGTCACCAAAAAAAATTTTCAATTTTTCAGAATAGGGACCAAAGAAAATATTTTCATGCGGCTCAAATTAGGCAACTAGAGGAAATGTTTAATCAAATAATGTGGGCCAAAAAAATACCTAAGAGTGCCCCAACCGCAGTTCCACATACATAAAGATCAAATTCGCCTCAAGATGGTCTCAGGACAAGTTCTAGAACATATTCACCTGAGAAATCACACTCATCAAAGAAAATGGATTAATATCAAATAAATTTAGCATTGTAATTTAATCCTCATAAAGGCCCAGGTCTTGCATTTAGAAGCTAAGTCTAATGAAAAATTTTCACACAAGAAATTTTCTGCTAATTTTTAATTTTCAGAAGACCAACTTTTTCAAAAATACTTAAAAGATTATCAAAGAAATTTATCAAAAAAAAAAAAAAAAAATTTTTGCAAGACATTTCCTTAATTTTCATCATAAAAAGGGAGAAAGGCCAATTAATTGAATGTAGCAAAAATATATTATATTTTCCTTCCTACACATAACTTATGCAGTGTCCTCAATGCAATACATTTAATCATGAAATACAAGTAGAGAGAGAAAGGAGAAGAGAATTTTTTACAAAATTACCCCGATACAATAGCGTATACTCTTAAAGTATCATCATGGGGGATCGCTGAGGTGGAGGAGGATAATCAAAGTGTCTCTGCATCATCTGTTGTTCCTGACTATCAAACCGCTGGAAGACATCGGTTGAAAACAGCTGGAAGTTCTGCTCCTGAGAACCCAGATGAGCATCCAACTGATCAAAGCTAGCAGAAAGCCTCTGGTAGTTGAACTCATGAACCGGCGGGGTAGGCGGACCATCTCTATGAATCTGTGCATGTGGTGCCTGGTCTTGACGCTACTCCTCCCGGTCAGACTCTGAGTCTGAATCCTCCGTGGCCTCGACTCTAGCGAGTCTAAGCTCTCCATGGGGCCCCCGGGTGAGGATGCTAATCAACAGCAATATCCTCTCATCAATCGCAGTCGTCGAGCTCAACTTTCTGGCCCGTGGGTGCAGCTACTCCATGTTACAAGCCAACTGGGATAGAAAAGAGCCAACCAAGATGTAGTCCCTCTGCCTCTACCTATTCCCTAAGTGTAGGCATGTCTACATTAGTATATAGCCGGCGTTCAGCGATTGGGCCTGAACCATGCACCATAGGATGTAAAGATCCAATCGGGAGACCCTACCAGGAGTGGAGAAGTGACTGGCGATAGAAAGAGCCAGCCATCGGCGTAGTACATAGAGAAAAATCTCAGAAAATGCGAAAGATTTTGCCAGGCGCGGGTTATATGGCTCAGCTCCTCCTCCAGTGATCATGGCCCAAAAGGCCCCATCTGAGAACTCCAATGGAATAACCAACAGAACATCCTGATACCTCTCTGAGCGGGCTGACTCCGCTGTCTCAAACCCCAGGTGGACATTAAAGTCTGCTAACGACATCCGCTAGATGCGGCCATTCAGCTGAAAAGATACTCTGGGCTCCTCTCCCTCAATATCAGAATCAAAATAGCAGCAAGTGGAGAGGAACTCTAGAGTGGGCTCTCGGTATGCTAGGCATCGAACTGTAGCGACTCGCTCCCACCCGATGTTCTGAAGCAGGTCGTTGGCTTGGGGAGCGAGTCCATAGATGGCTAGGGTGTCCATGACTAGATATCCCTGGGCTAGAATCTCAAATGAACCCTGTTATACCTTTAATCCCAACATAGATTTATTATATAAATATTGATTTGCGAAAAGATTCTTTGTGGAATAAAGATGCAAGTTCTATCATTAATAAACATTTTCGCAATAGTTAAGAGTATCACCATTCATAAACTCAACTTCAAATCCAATTAAATTAAATATATTGTCATAAAACGTTTACAAGTTTCACACAAATAATAAATAGTTTAAATAAGATAATCCCCTAGCCCGATGTCACATGGATCAGAGCTAAACAAAAACCCATAAAGAAATGAATAACATGATCCAAGCCAAAAGAACAACATCAAAATGAAAACAACTCCTAATAGAACATCCAAAACTCCACGTAAGCTCTAATGCGTTACTCCTCAATCACTTGAGAATCATCTGTACAAACCGTACATTATACAAGAAGAGACACAAATACAAAGGGGTGAGAAGACATACTCATATAAATATGTTATGGAAGTAAAATGGAAATTAAGGCGAGTGAATACACACAAATATACATATATACGTATTCATACATAAACATATAAATACTACACACCCACAAATATGACATAATCATCTTCGTAATTCAAGTCAAATTATTTCATAACATTTAACATATCATTTCATTATATTTTGTAAACATGTCGCATTAGAATCACAGTAACAATGTCCCCTCGAACTCATACAACACACATATTTGAGTACCCACAAACAGGCTCTCTAGGGGCTGGGTCTCATCCATGGGCCCTTAGTGGCTGGATCCCGTCTCGGGCCATTCTATGGCTGGGTCCACAAATGGGCCATTCAGGGCTGAGTCCCATCTCGGGCCTTGCAGAGCTGGGCGTCACACAAGCAATCACAAATGGTTACCCATCATGGGCTCCTTAGAGCTGGGTCTCACACATAACATCCACAAATGAGCACCCATCATGGGCTCCTTAGAGCTGGGTCTCCCACGGGTCTCACACACAATATCCACAAATGAGCACCCATCACGGGCTCCTTAGAGCTAGGTCTCACACACAACATCCACAAATGAGTACCCATCACAGGCTCCTTAGATCTGAATCACACACATAAAGAATACATCATATTTCAATATAGTCACAATCATAGTTCACATACATCCATCCTTAACTATAACTCATATTCACATATTATAATCTCAAACCAATAGTCATATAATTCATAATCAAAACATTATCATAATAACATTAACAACACTATACCACTTATAGTAACACATATATATTTATAACATCATTATAGCAATACATACATGTCTTCATGATATCACAATCATATAATTGATTCAATACTATATTCAGAGCACACAATAATCGAAGCCATTGCTCCTACAATGGTATCAAAAAATCACTCAAGATACAAGGGGATCATGGGAATCCCCAATCACCTCAATCCCATTCTTACATTCCTATATGATATGATCATCTTTTTCCCCCATACCTGGTACGACGAAACGAAATCCGAGGAAGAAGGGAGTGCGAGATTCGTTCTTGATTCCGTCTCAGGGCTCAAGTGTTTGATCACAATACAATATAACAAAAGGAAAAGATTCAATTCCTAATCCAATAGAAATCATAGAAAAAAGGATGAACATTAGGGTTGGTTATCTTACCTTGATCACAAACTAGAAGACTCAAACTAAAACAAAGGAGAGGAAGAGTTGCCTTGTCCTTGGTTTAATACACTTGCTATATGATGGTGCCAAATAGAACCCAAAAACGTTCATAATCAGTCCCCAAATCAAGAAAACTCAAGGAGAATTGGAGAAGATAAAAGGGTACACGAATTTACCTCAACCCTAACCTATTAAGGTCAACAAGAACAAGGAAGAATGACTGCACAAAGGTTTCGTATCAGCTACGGTTATTTTCCAACGAAAACGGGTAAAACGGTTTACGTTCTTGATGAATCTCAAAGGAATTAAGAGAGAACCCTAAGAGATTGAGAAATGAGGTTTTCAGAGGTTTAGAGGCTGCTAAACTAGGGTTTATTTCGTGATCAAAGTGTTTAAAAAGGAGTTAAGATTAAACGGGCCGAATTAAGGTTCTAAAACTCGTTTTGCAGAAAAACGCAGTAATAATCGATTATGACAATCGATTATGACTGTTCTAACTCGACAATCAGCATTCTCGAATATCCAGAATCGATTATGGGTAACCAATAATCGATCATGGTTGTTATGGCACTCATAATCGATCATAATAATCGATTATGGCTGTTCTAACTTGTAGATAATTCTCTAAGCTTATCAACGCATCCATGATCGCCTCAATCAGACATCAAGAACTCAATATATGTCCAAAACTGTAAAACAGGTTTCGTGACCCTTTCTAAAGATTAAACTACGCAAAACATACACTTAAAAACCCGATATGGAACTAAGGGCATAGATCATCAAATGAAAACATATATAAACACATCGATACGCATATAAACGAAAATTGGGGTGTTACAATTCCACCCCCTTATAAAAATTTCACTCTCGAAATTTCTAAGGGTTATCTACCAAACATATACAAGCCAGCAAGTAAGATAACAAACATGTTTCAAATCATACAAAGCATTACAACAAGGTCAAACAATTCACACCACTTAACAGAGTTCATATTGAGAAACACAATAGACACACAATGCACGGCCTGAAGGTCAGACCGAGCGTCTAACATCTCAACCACATAGTCTGGTTAGGACCGAACTGCTCAAATACCACTAAATCAGACACCCTTAACCCCAACATAGATTTATTATATAAATATTGATTTGCGAAAAGATTCTTTGAGGAAAAAAGATACGAGTTCTATCATTAATAAACATTTTCGCAATAGTTAAAAGTATCACCATTCATAAACTCAACTTCAAATCCAATTAAATTAAATATATTGTCATAAAATGTTTACAAGTTTCGCATAAATAATAAATAGTTTAAATAAGATAATCCCCTAACCCGAAATCACATGGATAAGAGCTAAACAAAAACCCATAAAGATATAAATAACATGATCCAAGCCTAAAGAACAACATCAAAATGCAAACAACTCCTAATAGAGCATCCACAACTCCACGTAAGCTCTGATGCGTTACTCCTCAATCACTTGAGAATCATTCGTACAAATCGTACTTTATACAGGAAGAGACACAAATGCAAAGGAGTGAGAAGACATACTCATGTACATATTTTATGGAAGTAAAATGGAAATTAAGGCGAGTGCATACACACAAATATACATATATACATATACATACATAAACATATAAATACTACACACCCACAAATATGACATAATCATCTTCATAATTCAAGTCAAATCATTTCATAACATTTAACATATCATTTCATTATATTTTGTAAACATGTCGCATTACAATCACAAGCAACAATGTCCCCTCGGACTCATACAACACACATATTTGAGTACCCACAAACAGGCTCTCAAGGGGCTGGGTCTCATCCATGGGCCCTTAGCGGCTGGATCCCATCTCGGGCCATTCAGAGTTGAGTCCCATCTCGGGCCTTGCAGAGCTGGGTGTCACACAAGCAATCGCAAATGAGTATCCATCACAGGCTCGTTAGAGCTGGGTCTCACACATAACATCCACAAATGAGCACCCATCATAGGCTCCTTAGAGCTGGGTCTCACACGGGTCTCACACTCAACATCCACAAATGAGCACCCATCACGGGCTCCTTAGAGCTAGGTCTCACACACAACATCCACAAATGAGTACCCATCACATGCTCCTTAGAGCTGAATCTCACACATAAACAATGCATCACATTTCAATATAGTCACAATCATAGTTCACATACATCCATCCTTAACTATAACTCAGTATTCACATATTATAATCTCATACCAATAGTCATATAATTCATAATCAAAACATTATCATAATAACATTAACAACACTATACCACTTATAGTAACACATATATATTTATAACATCATTATAGCAATACAAACACATCTTCATAATATCACAATCATATAATTGATTCAATACTATATTCATAGCACACAATCATCTAAGCCATTGCTCCAACAATGGTATCAAAAAATCACTCAAGGTACAAGGGGATCATAGGAATCCCCAATCACCTCAATCCGATTCTCACATTCCCATATGATATGATCATCTTTTCCCCCCATAGCTGGTATGACGAAACGAAATCCGAGGAAGAAGAGAGTGCGAGATTCGTTGTTGGTTCCGTCTCAGGGCTCAAGCGCTTGATCACAATACAACAGAACAAAAGGAATAGATTCAATTCCTAATCCAATAGAAATTAAAGGAAAAGGGATGAACATTAGGGTTGGTTATCTTACCTTGATCACAAACTAGAAGACTCAAACTAAAACAAAGGAGAGGAAGAGTTGCCTTGTCCTTGGTTCAATACAATTACTGTATGATGGTGCCAAATAGAACCCAAACACGTTCATAATCAGTTCCCAAATCAAGAAAACACAAGGAGAATTGGAGAAGATACAAGGTTACACGAATTTACCTCAACCCTAACCTATTAAGGTCAACAAGAACAAGGAAGAACGGCTGCGCAAAGGTTTCGTATCAGCTACAGTTATTTTCCAACGAAAACGGGTAAAACGGTTTACATTCTCGATGAATCTCTAAGGGATTAAAAGAGAACCCTAAGAGATTGAGAAATGAGGTTTTCAGAGGTTTAGTGGCTGCTAAACTAGGGTTTATTTCTTGCTCAAAGGGTTGAAAAAGGAGTTAAGACGAAACGGGCCGAATTATGGGTCCAAAACTTGTTTTTGCAAAAAAAAAAAAAACGCAGTAATAATCGATTATGACTGTTCTGACTCGAAAATCAGCATTCTAGAATACCCATAATCGATTATGGGTAACCAATAATCGATTATGGTTGTTACGACACTCATAGTCGATCATAATAATCGATTATGGCTGTTCTAACTTGTAGATAATTCTCTATGCTTTTCAACGCATCCAAGATCGCCTCGGTCGACATTAAGAACTCAATTTACGTCCAAAACTGTAAAACAGGTATCATGACCCTTTCTAAAGATTAAACTACCCAAAACATACACTTAAACATCCAATATGGAACTAAGGACATAGATCATCATATGAAAACATATATAAACACATTGATACACATATAAATGAAAATTGGGGTGTTACAATTTCACCCCCTTATAAAAATTTCACCCTCGAAATTTCTATGGGTTATCTACCAAACATATACAAGCCAGCAAGTAAGATAACAAACATGTTCCAAATCACACAAAGCATTACAACAAGGTCAAACAATTCACACCACTTAACAGAGTTCATATTGAGAAACACAATAGACACACAATGCACGGCCTGAAGGTCAGACCGAGCGTCTAACATCTCAACCACACAGTCTGGTTAGGACCGAACTGCTCTAATACCACTAAATAAGACACCCTTAACCCCAACATAGATTTATTATATAAATATTGATTTGCGAAAAGATTCTTTGGGGAATAAAGATACGAGTTCTATCATTAATAAACATTTTCGCAATAGTTAAGAGTATCACCATTCATAAACTCAACTTCAAATCCAATTAAATTAAATATATTGTCATAAAATGTTTACAAGTTTCGCATAAATAATAAATAGTTTAATAATATAATCCCCTAACCCGATTTCACATGGATCAGAGCTAAACAAAAACCCATAAAGATATAATTAACATGATCCAAGCCTAAAGAACAACATCAAAATGCAAACAATTCCTAATAGAGCATCCACAACTCCACATAAGCTCTGATGCGCTACTCCTCAATCACTTGAGAATCATTCGTACAAATCATACTTTATACGGGAAGAGACATAAATGCAAAGGAGTGAGAAGACATACTCATGTACATATTTTATGGAAGTAAAATGGAAATTAAGGCGAGTGCATACACACAAATATACATATATACGTATACATACATAAACATATAAATACTACACACCCACAAATATGACATAATCATCTTCATAATTCAAGTCAAATTATTTCATAATATTTAACATATCATTTCATTATACTTTGTAAACATGTCGCGTTAGAATCACAGTAACAATGTCCCCTCGAACTCATACAACACACATATTTGAGTACCCACAAACAGGCTCTCTAGGGGCTGGGTCTCATCCATGGGCCCTTAGTGGCTGGATCCTATCTCGGGCCATTCAATGGCTGGGTCCATAAATGGGCCATTCAGAGCTGAGTCCCATCTCGGGCGTTGCAGAGCTGGGCGTCACACAAGCAATCACAAATGGTTACCCATCATGGGATCCTTAGAGCTGGGTCTCACACATAACATCCACAAATGAGCACCCATCATGGGCTCCTTAGAGCTGGGTCTCCCATGGGTCTCACACACAATATCCACAAATGAGCACCCATCACGGGCTCCTTAGAGCTAGGTCTCACACACAACATCCACAAATGAGTACCCATCACTGGCTCCTTAGATCTGAATCACACACATAAAGAATACATCACATTTCAATATAGTCACAATCATAGTTCACATACATCCATCCTTAACTATAACTCATATTCACATATTATAATCTCAAACCAATAGTCATATAATTCATAATCAAAACATTATCATAATAACATTAACAACACTATACCACTTATAGTAACACATATATATTTATAAAATCATTATAGCAATACATACACGTCTTCATGATATCACAATCATATAATTGATTCAATACTATATTCATAGCACAAAATAATTTAAGCCATTGCTCCTACAATGGTATCAAAAAATTACTCAAGATACAAGGGGATCATGGGAATCCCCAATCACCTCAATCCCATTCTTACATTCCTATATGATATGATCATCTTTTCCCCCATACCTGGTATGACTAAACGAAATCCGAGGAAGAAGGGAGTGCGAGATTCGTTCTTGATTCCGTCTCAGGGCTCAAGCGTTTGATCACAATACAATATAACAAAAGGAAAAGATTCAATTCCTAATCCAATAGAAATCATAGAAAAAAGGATGAACATTAGGGTTGGTTATCTTACCTTGATCACAAACTAGAAGACTCAAACTAAAACAAAGGAGAGGAAGAGTTGCCTTGTCCTTGGTTTAATACACTTGCTATATGATGGTGCCAAATAGAACCCAAAAACGTTCATAATCAGTCCCCAAATCAAGAAAACTCAAGGAGAATTGGAGAAGATAAAAGGGTACACGAATTTACCTCAACCCTAACCTATTAAGGTCAACAAGAACAAGGAAGAATGACTGCACAAAGGTTTCGTTTCAGCTACGGTTATTTACCAACGAAAACGGGTAAAACGGTTTACGTTCTTAATGAATCTCAAGGGAATTAAGAGAGAACCCTAAGAGATTGAGAAATGAGGTTTTCAGAGGTTTAGAGGCTGCTAAACTAGGGTTTATTTCGTGATCAAAGTGTTTAAAAAGGAGTTAAGACGAAATGGGCCGAATTAAGGTTCTAAAACTCGTTTTGCAGAAAAACGCAGTAATAATCGATTATGATAATCGATTATGACTGTTCTAACTCGACAATCAGCATTCTCGAATATCCAGAATCGATTATGGGTAACCAAAAATCGATCATGGTTGTTATGGCACTCATAATCGATCATAATAATCGATTATGGCTGTTCTAACTTGTAGATAATTCTCTAAGCTTATCAACGCATCCACGATCGCCTCGATCAGACATCAAGAACTCAATATATGTCCAAAACTGTAAAACAGGTTTCGTGACCCTTTCTAAAGATTAAACTACCCAAAACATACACATAAACACTCAATATGGAACTAAGGACATAGATCATCAAATTAAAACATATATAAACACATTGATACGCATATAAACGAAAATTAGGGTGTTACAATTCCACCGCCTTATAAAAAATTTCACTCTCGAAATTTCTAAGGATTATCTACCAAACATATACAAGCCAGCAAGTAAGATAACTAACATGTTTCAAATCACACAAAGCATTACAACAAGGTCAAACAATTCACACCACTCAACAGAGTTCATATTGAGAAACACAATAGACACACAATGCACGGCGTGAAGGTCAGACCGAGCGTCTAACATCTCAACCACATAGTCTGGTTAGGACCGAACTGCTCAAATACCACTAAATCAGACACCCTTAACCCCAACATAGATTTATTATATAAATATTGATTTCCGAAAAGATTCTTTGAGGAATAAAGATACGAGTTCTATCATTAATAAACATTTTCGCAATAGTTAACAGTATCACCATTCATAAACTCAACTTCAAATCCAATTAAATTAAATATATTGTCATAAAATGTTTACAAGTTTCGCATAAATAATAAATAGTTTAAATAAGATAATCCCCTAACCCGATGTCACATGGATCAGAGCTAAACAAAAACCCATAAAGATATAAATGACATGATCCAAGCCTAAAGAACAACATCAAAATGCAAACAACTCCTAATAGAGCATCCACAACTCCACGTAAGCTCTGATGCGTTACTCCTCAATCACTTGAGAATCATTCATACAAATCGTACTTTATACAGGAAGAGGCACAAATGCAAAGGAGTGAGAAGACATACTCATGTACATATTTTATGGAAGTAAAATGGAAATTAAGGCGAGTGCATACACACAAATATACATATATACATATACATACATAAACATAAAAATAATACACACCCACAAATATGACATAATCATCTTCATAATTCAAGTCAAATCATTTCATAACATTTAACATATCATTTCATTATATTTTGTAAACATGTCACATTACAATCACAAGCAACAATGTCCCCAAGGACTCATACGACACACATATTTGAGTACCCACAAACAGGCTCTCTAGGGGCTGGGTCTCATCCATGGGCCCTTAGCGGCTGGATCCCATCTCGGGCCATTCAGAGCTGAGTCCCATCTCGGGCCTTGCAGAGCTGGGTGTCACACAAGCAATCGCAAATGAGTACCCATCACAGGCTCGTTAGAGCTGGGTCTCACACATAACATCCACAAATGAGCACCCATCATAGGCTCCTTAGAGCTGGGTCTCACACGGGTCTCACACACAACATCCACAAATGAGCACCCATCATAGGCTCCTTAGAGATGGGTCTCACACGGGTCTCTCACACAACATCCACAAATGAGCACCCATCACGGGCTCCTTAGAGCTAGGTCTCACACACAACATCCACAAATGAGCACAACACACAACATCCACAAATGAGCACCCATCACGGGCTCCTTAGAGCTAGGTCTCACACACAACATCCACAAATGAGCACCCATCACGGGCTCCTTAGAGCTAGGTCTCACACACAACATCCACAAATGAGTACCCATCACATGCTCCTTAGAGCTGAATCTCACACATAAACAATGCATCACATTTCAATATAGTCACAATCATAGTTCACATAAATCCATCCTTAACTATAACTCAGTATTCACATATTATAATCTCATATCAATAGTCATATAATTCAAAATCAAAACATTGTCATAATAACATTAACAACCCTATACCACTTATAGTAACACATATATATTTATAACATCATTATAGCAATACAAACACATCTTCATGATATCACAATCATATAATTGATTCAATACTATATTCATTGCACACAATCATCTAAGCCATTGCTCCAACAATGGTATCAAAAAAACACTCAAGGTACAAGGGGATCATGGGAATCCCCAATCACCTCAATCCGATTCTCACATTCCCATATGATATGATCATCTTTTCCCCCGTACCTGGTATGATGAAACGAAATCCGAGGAAGAAGAGAGTGCGAGATTCGTTGTTGGTTCCGTCTCAGAGCTCAAGCGCTTGATCACAATACAACATAACAAAAGGAATAGATTCAATTCCTAATCCAATAGAAATTAAAGGAAAAGGGATGAACATTAGGGTTGGTTATCTTACCTTGATCACAAACTAGAAGACTCAAACTAAAACAAAGGAGAGGAAGAGTTGCCTTGTCCTTGGTTCAATACAATTACTGTATGATGGTGCCAAATAGAACCCAAACACGTTCATAATCAGTTCCCAAATCCAGAAAACGCAAGGCGAATTGGAGAAGATACAAGGGTACACGAATTTACCTCAACCCTAACCTATTAAGGTCAACAAGAACAAGGAAGAACGGCTGGGCAAAGGTTTCGTATCAGCTACAGTTATTTTCCAACGAAAACGGGTAAAACGGTTTACGTTCTCGATGAATCTCAAAGGGATTAAAA
Source organism: Ammopiptanthus mongolicus (assembly GCA_039655645.1). Taxonomy (NCBI): domain Eukaryota; kingdom Viridiplantae; phylum Streptophyta; class Magnoliopsida; order Fabales; family Fabaceae; genus Ammopiptanthus; species Ammopiptanthus mongolicus. Next base: position 64,834,216 of record CM077345.1, read on the forward strand.
GAGAACCCTAAGAGATTGAGAAATGAGGTTTTCAGAGGTTTAGTGGCTGCTAAACTAGGGTTTATTTCTTGCTCAAAGGGTTGAAAAAGGAGTTAAGACGAAACGGGCCGAATTATGGGTCCAAAACTTGTTTTTGCAAAAAAAAAAAAAAAAAAAAAAACGCAGTAATAATCGATTATGACTGTTCTGACTCGGAAATCAGCATTCTAGAATACCCATAATCGATTATGGGTAACCAATAATCGATTATGGTTGTTACGACACTCATAGTCGATCATAATAATCGATTATGGCTATTCTAACTTGTAGATAATTCTCTATGCTTTTCAACGCATCCAAGATCGCCTCAGTCGACATTAAGAACTCAATTTACGTCCAAAACTGTAAAACAGGTATCATGACCCTTTCTAAAGATTAAACTACCCAAAACATACACTTAAACATCCAATATGGAACTAAGGACATAGATCATCATATGAAAACATATATAAACACATTGATACACATATAAATGAAAATTGGGGTGTTACAATTTCACCCCCTTATAAAAATTTCACCCTCGAAATTTCTAAGGGTTATCTACCAAACATATACAAGCCAGCAAGTAAGATAACAAACATGTTTCAAATCACACAAAGCATTACAACAAGGTCAAACAATTCAAACCACTTAATAGAGTTCATATTGAGAAACACAATAGACACACAATGCACGGCCTGAAGGTCAGACCGAGCGTCTAACATCTCAACCACACAGTCTGGTTAGGACCGAACTGCTCTAATACCACTAAATAAGACACCCTTAACCCCAACATAGATTTATTATATAAATATTGATTTGCGAAAAGATTCTTTGAGGAATAAAGATACGAGTTCTACCATTAATAAACATTTTCGCAATAGTTAAGAATATCACCATTCATAAACTCAACTTCAAATCCAATTAAATTAAATATATTGTCATAAAATGTTTACAAGTTTCGCATAAATAATAAATAGTTTAAATAAGATAATCCCCTAACCCGATGTCACATGGATCAGAGCTAAACAAAAACCCTTAAAGATATAATTAACATGATCCAAGCCTAAAGAACAACATCAAAATGCAAACAACTCCTAATAGAGCATCCACAACTCCATGTAAGCTATGATGCGCTACTCCTCAATCACTAGAGAATCATTCGTACAAATCATACTTTATACAGGAGGAGACATAAATGCAAAGGAGTGAGAAGACATACTCATGTACATATTTTATGGAAGTAAAATGGAAATTAAGGCGAGTGCATACACACAAATATACATATATACGTATACATACATAAACATATAAATACTACACACCCACAAATATGACATAATCATCTTCATAATTCAAGTCAAATCATTTCATAACATTTAACATATCATTTCGTTATATTTTGTAAACATGTCGCATTACAATCACAAGCAACAATGTCCCCTCGGACTCAAACAACACACATATTTGAGTACCCATAAACAGGCTCTCTAGGGGCTGGGTCTCATCCATGGGCCCTTAGCGGCTGGATCCCATCTCGGGCCATTCAGAGCTGAGTCCCATCTCGGGCCTTGCAGAGCTGGGCGTCACACAAGCAATCACAAATGAGTACCCATCACAGGCTCCTTAGCGCTGGGTCTCACACAAAACATCCACAAATGAGTACCCATCATAGGCTCCTTAGAGCTGGGTCTCACACGGGTCTCACACGCAACATCCACAAATGAGCACCCATCACGGGCTCCTTAGAGCTAGGTCTCACACACAACATCCACAAATGAGTACCCATCACAGGCTCCTTAGAGCTGAATCTCACACATAAACAATGCATCACATTTCAATATAGTCACAATCATAGTTCACATACATCCATCCTTAACTATAACTCAGTATTCACATATTATAATCTCATACCAATAGTCATATAATTTATAATCAAAACATTATCATAATAACATTAACAACACTATACCACTTATAGTAACACATATATATTTATAACATCATTATAGCAATACAAACACATCTTCATGATATCACAATCATATAATTGATTCAATATTATATTCATATCACACAATCATCTAAGCCATTGCTCCAACAATGGTATCAAAAAATCACTCAAGGTGCAAGGGGATCATGGGAATTCCCAATCACCTCAATCCGATTCTCAATTCCCATATGATGTGATCATCTTTTCCCCCCATATCTGGTATGACGAAACGAAATCCGAGGAAGAAGAGATGCGAGATTCGTTCTTGGTTTCGTCTCAGGGCTCAAGCGCTTGATCACAATACAACATAACAAAAGGAATAGATTCAATTCCTAATCCAATAGAAATTAAAGGAAAAGGGATGAACATTAGGGTTGGTTATCTTACCTTGATCACAAACTAGAAGACTCAAACTAAAACAAAGGAGAGGAAGAGTTACCTTGTCCTTGGTTCAATACAATTACTGTATGATGGTGCCAAATAGAACCCAAACACGTTCATAATCAGTTCCCAAGTCAAGAAAACACAAATAGAATTGGAGAAGATACAAGGGTACACGAATTTACCTCAACCCTAACCTATTAAGGTCAACAAAAACAAGGAAGAACGGCTGCGCAAAGGTTTCGTATCAGCTAGGGTTTATTTCTTGCTCAAAGGGTTGAAAAAGGAGTTATGACGAAACGGGCCGAATTATGGGTCCAAAACTTGTTTCTGCAAAAACAAAACGCAGTAATAATCGATTATGATAATCGATTATGACTATTCTGACTCGACAATCAGCATTCTAGAATACCCATAATCGATTATGGGTAACCAATAATCGATTATGGTTGTTATCACACTCATAGTCGATCATAATAATCGATTATGGCTGTTCTAACTTGTAGATAATTCTCTATGCTTTTCAACGCATCCAAGATCGCGTCAGTCGACATTAAGAACTCAATGTACGTCCAAAACTGTAAAACAGGTATCATGACCCTTTCTAAAGATTAAACTACCCAATCTTAAACATCCAATATGGAAGTTAGGACATAGATCATCATATGAAAACATATACAAAAACATTGATACACATATAAATGAAAATTGGGGTGTTATAATTCCACCCCTTATAAAAATTTCACCCTCGAAATTTCTAAGGGTTATCTACCAAACATATACAAGCCAGCAAGTAAGATAACTAACATGTTTCAAATCACACAAAGCATTACAACAAGGTCAAACAATTCACACCACTTAACAGAGTTCATATTGAGAAACACAATAGACACACAATGAACGGCCTGAAGGTCAGACCGTGACACAGTCTGGTTAGGACCGAACTGCTCTAATACCACTAAATAAGACACCCTTAATCCCAACATAGATTTATTATATAAATATTGATTTGCGAAAAGATTCTTTGAGGAATAAAGATATGAGTTCTATCATTAATAAACATTTTCGCAATAGTTAAGAGTATCACCATTCATAACTCAACTTCAAATCCAATTAAATTAAATATATTGTCATAAAATGTTTACAAGTTTCGCATAAATAATAAATAGTTTAAATAAGATAGTTCCCTAACCCGATGTCACATGGGTCAGAGCTAAACAAAAACCCATAAAGATATAAATAACATGATCCAAGCCTAAAGAACAACATCAAAATGCAAACGACTCCTAATAGAGCATCCACAACTCCACGTAAGCTCTGATGCGTTACTCCTCAATCACTTGAGAATCATTCGTACAAATCGTACTTTATACAGGAAGAGACACAAATGCAAAGAAGTGAGAAGACATACTCACGTACATATTTTATGGAAGTTAAATGGAAATTAAGGCGAGTGCATACACACAAATATAGATATATAAGTATACATACATAAACATATAAATACTACACACCCACAAATATGACATAATCATCTTCATAATTCAAGTCAAATCATTTCATAACATTTAATATATCATTTCATTATATTTTGTTAACATGTCGCATTACAATCGCAAGCAACAATGTCCCCTCGGGTTCATATAACACACATATTTGAGTACCCACAAACAGGCTTTCTAGGGGCTGGGTCTCATCCATAGGCCCTTAGCGGCTGGATCCCATCTCGGGCCTTGCAAAGATGGGCGTCACACAAGCAATCACAAATCAGCACCCATCACGGGCTCCATAGAGCTGGGTCTCACACATAACATCCACAAATGAGCACCCATCATAGGCTCCTTAGAGCTGGGTCTCACGCGGGTCTCACACATGACATCCACAAATGAGCACCCATCACGGGCTCCTTAGAGCTAGGTCTCACACACAACATCCACAAATGAGTACCCATCACAGGCTCCTTAGAGCTGAATCTCACACATAAACAATGCATCACATTTCAATATAGTCACAATCATAGCTCACATACATCCATCCCTAACTATAACTCAGTATTCACATATTATAATCTCATACCAATAGTCATATAATTCATAATCAAAACATTATCATAATAACATTAACAACACTATACCACTTATAGTAACACATATATATTTATAACATCATTATAGCAATACATACACATCTTCACGATATCACAATCATATAATTGATTCAATACTATATTCATAGCACACAATCATCTAAGCCATTGCTCCAACAATGGTATCAAAAAATCACTCAAGGTACAAGGGGATCATGGGAATCCCCAATCACCTCAATCCCATTCTCACATTCCCATATGATATGATCATCTTTTCCCCCCATACCTGGCATGACGAAATGAAATCCGAGGAAGAAGAAAGTGCGAGATTCGTTCTTGGTTCCGTCTCAGGGCTCAAGCGCTTGATCACAATACAACATAACAAAAGGAATAGATTCAATTCCTAATCCAATAGAAATTAAAGGAAAAAGGATGAATATTAGGGTTGGTTATCTTACCTTGATCACAAACTGGAAGACTCAAACTAAAACATAGGAGAGGAAGAGTTGCCTTGTCCTTGGTTCAATACACTTACAGTATGATGGTGCCAAATTGAACCCAAAAACATTCATAATCAGTTCCCAAATCAAGAAAACTCAAGGAGAATTGGAGAAAATACAAGGGTACACGAATTTACCTCAACCCTAACCTATTAAGGTCAACAGGAACATGGAAGAACGGCTGCACAAAGGTTTCGTATCAGCTACAGTTATTTTCCAACTAAAACGGGTAAAACGGTTTATGTTCTTGGCGAATCTCAAAGGGATTAAAAGAGAACCCTAAGAGATTGAGAAATGAGGTTTTCAGAGGTTTAGTGGCTGCTAAACTAGGGTTTATTTCATGGTCAAAGGGTTTAAACAGGAGTTAAGACGAAACAGGCCGAATTATGGGTCCAAAACTCGTTTTTGCAAAAAAAAAAAAAATGCAGTAATAATCGATTATGATAATCGATTATGTCTGTTCTGACTCGACAATCAGCATTCTAGAATACCCATAATCGATTATCGGTAACCAATAATCGATTATGGCTGTTCTCCCTTGTAGATAATTCTCTATTCTTTTCAACGCATCCAAGATCTCCTCAATCGGACATCAAGAACTCAAGATACGTCCAAAACCGTAAAATTGGTTTCGTGACCCTTTCTAAAGATTAAACTACCAAAAACATAAACTTAAACATCCAATATGGAACTAAGGACATAGATCATCATATGAAAACATATATAAACACATTGATACACACATAAACGAAAATTGGGGTGTTACAATTCCACCCCCTTATAAAAATTTCACCCTCGAAATTTCTAAGGGTTATCTACCAAACATATATAAGCCAGCAAGTAAGATAACAAACATGTTTCAAATCACACAAAGCATTACAACAAGGTCAAACAATTTACACCAGTTAATAGAGTTCATATTGAGAAACACAATAGACACATAATGCACGGCCTGAAGGTCAGACCGAGCATCTAACATCTCAACAACACAGTCTGGTTAGGACCAAACTGCTCTAATACCACTAAATAAGACACCCTTAACCCCAACATAGATTTATTATATATATATATTGATTTGCGAAAAGATTCTTTGAGGAATAAAGATACGAGTTCTATCATTAATAAACATTTTCGCAATAGTTAGGAGTATCACCATTCATAAACTCAATTTCAAATCCAATTAAATTAAATATATTGTCATAAAATGTTTACAAGTTTCGCATAAATAATAAATATTTTAAATAAGATAATCCCCTAACCCGATGTTACATGGATCAGAGCTAAACAAAAACCCATAAAGATATAAATAACATGATCCAAGCCTGAAGAACAACATCAAAATGCAAACAACTCCTAATAGAGCATCCACAACTCCACGTAAGCTCTGATGCGTTACTCCTCAATCACTTGAGAATCATTCGTACAAATCGTACAATATACAAGAAGAGACACAAATGCAAAGGAGTGAGAAGACATACTCACATACATATGGTATGGAAGTAAAAAGGAAATTAAGGCGAGTGCATACACACAAATATACATATATACGTATCCATACATAAACATATAAATACTACACACCCACAAATATGACATAATCATCTTCATAATTCAAGTCAAATCATTTCACAACATTTAACGTATCATTTCATTATATTTTGTAAACATGTCGCATTACAATCCCAAGCAACCATGTCCCCTCGGACTCATACAACACACATATTGGAGTACCCACAAACAGGCTCTCTAGGGGTGGGTGTCATCCATGGGCTCTTAGCGGCTGGATCCCATCTCGGACCATTCGATGGGTGGGTCCATAAACGGACCATTCAGAGCTGAGTCCCATCTCAGGCCTTGCAGAGCTGGGCGTTACACAAGCAATCACAAATGAGTACCCATCAAGGGCTCCTTAGGGCTGGGTCTCACACATAACATCCACAAATTAGCACCCATCACGGGATCCTTAGAGTTGGGTCTCACACGGGTCTCGCACACAACATCCACAAATAAGCACCCATCATGGGCTCCTTAGAGCTAGGTCTCACACACAACAGGCACAAATGAGCACCCATCAAATGCTCCTTAGAGCTGAGTCTCACACATAAAAAATACATCACATTTCAATATAGTCACAATCATAGTTCACATACATCCATCCTCAACTATAACTCAATATTCACATATTATAATCTCAAACCAATATTCATATAATTCATGATCAAAACATTATCATAATAACATTAACAACACTATACCACTTATAGTAACACATACATGTTTATAACATCATTATAGCAATACATACGCGTCTTCATGATATCACAATCACATAATTGATTCAATACTATATTCATAGCACATAATTATCTAAGCCATTGCTCCAACAATGGTATCAACAAATCACTCAAGGCACAAGGGGACCATGGGAATCCCCAATCACCACAATCCCTTTCTCACATTCCCAAAAGAGAGTACGGATTCGTTCTTGGTTCTGTCTCAAGGCTCAAGCGCTTGATCACAATACAACATAACGAAAGGAATAGATTCCACTCCTAATCCAATAGAAGTTAAAGGAAAAAGGATGAACATTAGGGTTGGCTATCTTACCATTATCACACACTAGAAGACTCAAACTATAACAAAGGAGAGGAAGAGTTTCCTTGTCCTCGGTTCAATGCACTTGCTGTATGATGGTGCCAAATAGAACCCAAAAACGTTTATAATCAGTCCCCAAATCAAGAAAACTCAAGGAGAATTGGAGAAGATACAAGGGTACACGAATTTACCTCAACCCTAAACTATTAAGGTCAACAAGAACAAGGAAGAACGGCTGCATAATGGTTTCGTATCAGCTGCGGTTATTTTCCAACGAAAACTAGTAAAATGGTTTACGTTCTTAATGAATCTCAAAGGGATTAAGATCGAGAGAACCCTAAGAGATTGAGAAAGGAGTTTTTCAAAGGTTTAGAGGCTGCTAAACTAGGGTTTATTTCATGCTCAAAGGGTTTAAAAAGGAGTTAAGACGAAACGGGCTGAATTAAGGGTCCAAAACTCGTTTTTGCAGGAAAACGTACTAATAGTCGATTATGACTGTTCTAACTCGACAATTAGCATTCTCGAATACCCATAATTTATGGGTAACCAATAATCGATTATGGTTGTTCTGACACTCATAATTGATTATAATACTCGATTATGGCTGTTCTGACTTGTAGATAATTCTCTAAGATTTCCAACGTATCCAAGATCGCCTTTTAATCAGACATCTAGAACTCAAGATATGTCCAAAATCATAAAACCGGTTTCGTGACCCTTTCTAAAGATTAAACTACCCAAAACATACACTTAAACATCCAATATGGAACTAAGGATATAGATCATCATATGAAAACATATATAAACACATTGATACACATATAAACGAAAATTGGGGTGTTAAAAACCTAGCTGGGTGAATTTGGCCTGGTGGCCAGCATCAGTGAATGTTAGCAACTCGTTCCTTATAGGACGGGAAGAACTCTCATGCTCTGTGCTGCTATGTTTTGGTGCCATAGCCCTGTATAAGTCAAAATTCACGCATTAGTGTCAAGAGTAATCATAATAATATGCAGAATATAAGTAATGATCATAATCAACATAGGCACAAGACATATGGACTTAACTCCCAGGTAAAAACAATTAATTCATCGTTCTGAGTTGGGCACGGTCGTGGTGAGTGCAAAATTCAAAAATGCAGAATGTATGAACATCATGGCCATTCTTGTGCTTGTCTTGATATAGCAACCCAGAAATATGGAGCAGCATGGCCTGTTCTTAGAATAGCACGGTCGTGCTCTTGTCCATGCCACACGCAGAATGCACAAACTCAGAAATCACAGCCAAAAACATGCAGAGACTTAATACCAATACTAGACTAACAATTCCTAACATCAATCAAAGCTAAAAACCAGCAAAACAACAACAAATCACGAATAAAATAAAATGGAGATAAAACAACCCTAACTTAACCTAAATTAACACCAATCATACAAATTAAAGGAAAAGGGAATGAGATTTTACCTAAGAAAGGTGAATAAGCAGAGAAGGAGGCTGAAATTTTGAAGATTATGCTCAGATTTGGGGAGCAAGGGATGAGCAAGGGCTGTGCTTAGCCCGTGCTCTGCTTCCGCCTTTTTATTCTGAATAGTCGCACGCGCAGCACGGCCGTGCTAACAGGGAGCATAGTCGTGCTCTCCTATTTTTCCAAATTTTAAATTTCAGTTCAAAATAGGGAACACTATTTAATTTTTGCAAACCTTCCTACACTTATTTCAATATCTAGTTTTTAATTTTTGAAAAGGGAAAAACTACTAAAAACGCACAACTAAAAATAAAAATAAAAACGGAAGAATAATAAAAATGCAGGTTGCCTCCTATGCAACGCTTGTTTAATGTCACGAGCCTGACGACCTGTCAAGAGAGTTTATCAAGATGGTCTTGGGGAGACTTTGAAGATAGCTTCTTCACCCTTATGCCTTAAGGTAAAGGTGCCTTGCTTGACCTCAATTTTTGCATTACTTGTAGCCAGGAAAGGTCGTCCCAAAATGATAGGGACCTCCTTATCCTCCGTCATGTCCAAAATCATAAAATCCACACGGAATGTGAATCTCTCCACCCTTATTAGCTTGTCTTCTATTATTCCACGAGGACGGGTAACGGATCTGTCATCTAACTATAATGAGACATTGGTGCTCTGAGGTTCCTGTAAACCAAGACTTTTTGACACAGAATAGGGCATTAGATTTATACTGGCACCCAAATCACATAATCCTTTATTAAAATGAAAATTACCAATGGAACAGGGAACAGTAAAACTCCTTGGGTTTTTTATTTTACGGGGTAATTTATTCAAAATAGCAACAGAGCATTCTTCATTAACTTTCACGACCCTATACCCCTTTAAGGTTTCATGCCTTTTTTTTTTTAAACACTTTACAGAATAAAACACATTTTTGCACGACTTTTCACAAAACCGCTTTTTAAAAGAACATACTTTTCAAAAGGGAACTTAACTTTTCTTGAAAAGCAATACGTTTTCCAAAAACAACTTTTTAATTTCAAAACGTGTTTTTCAAAACTTTGTTTTCGAGTCCGAGTCTTTTAACAATTATCGAGACATAGCCAGTCCTATGCTCATCCAGGATATAAATATATGTATAGATATATATATATCAACAGCTCAATATCACAATAAGATATCATCCAAGGCATCCATGCCACAGTTATATCAAATAACCAACTATGCACAACACTTAACATCCAATCAATCCAAGATATAAGTATACATATACATCAAGTCTTAATTCAATCATAACACACTAATCATATGATCATATGCCATGAGGCTACCAAACTCAAAATGAACTACCTCCCTTTATGTAACATCCCGATTTTCGAGTTTTTCTTTTATTCAGTATTTATGAACTTATATTTTATTTGAGGTCTTAGAAAGGGATATAAAATATTCCAAGACCATAATCATGCTCAGCGATATCGTAGGAAGCTAAAATTAAGTTTTGAGTCAAAAACTCAAACGGAGTTCGGTCTGCGTTTTTGCACTGACAGTATGATTTTAATGCTCAGGAGACCTCAGATGGACCCGCAAACGAGACAAAAAGTCTTAGAATTTGATTATCTACGTTTTGGTTAAATTTCATAAAAATTTAAAAAAAAATCATTTCCTGACCTCTGTTCGAGCGAAATCTTCAATCGGGTGGAGAACGGAGCCGGGTATGGACTTACCAGGACCCGACAATGGATAATCTTGATATCACATCATATCAACTCACTTGGGAGAGCATGCCAGAGTCGTCACGACGATCAAGAATTTCGAGACGCGAAATTACCAAAATACCCCTAACTTAAGCCTTTTCACCTTTTACCATTTTACCCTTTGAACCAAATGACCTTTTTACCCTTAATGAACTCTTTAGAAGGCTGGAACAGCCCTCTCAGCCCCTCATTCCACGTAGCCCAACCACCCAAGAATACCAAGAAAACTTCATCTTCCTTAGAGAAAAAAACCTCCATTGAATCCTTGAGAAAACCTTGAAAGCTTGTTGAAATCACTCGATTTCTTGACCAATCTTCCTCCATTTTAAGGTAAGATCACTTCTATGGTCTCATATCTTCTTGAATCTCTTTCAATATCAAGATCAAATCTCCATTTTCATGAAACTCATTCTTGGATCCAAAACTTTGAAAATCCATAGGAAATTGTACGAAAATCCTTTGGAGGTGAAACCAAGTTCTTTGAACTCACCTCATCACCCTCTATCTAAACCCAAGAGCTCATGATCCAAGTATCATCCTAGCTCTAAAACCCCAAAGTGTCCGAAACCTAAGAGTGATGATGAATAGTGCTTTTCATCAAATTTTTGATTTCTAACTCTTGATTCCATCCTTAGCTTTCCTAGTGTCCTTGAATCCAAGTGATGGAAAACCAAATCAATTCCTAGCGTAAATTTCCCTATATGGCCGAGAGCTTCATGGGGAAAATCCATGAGTTTCGTTTCACATTTTTGAGTCATAGGATTTGAAATAGTGTTAACTAAGTTCATGAACCAACCATCCAAAAGTTTGGAACCAAATGAGATCCCTAACCCTTTTTACCTTTCATGGCCGAACCCTATACCTTTTACGGGAAGGAAAACTTGTGTCCTTATGTTACAGATTGATGTTAATTTTTTGTTTGATTGTTTTAGGCGACTCGAACGGAACCGGAGACGGAGCCGAGAACCGATCGAGTTTGCATTGAACTTCCTTTGTGAGGTAAAGGGAGGTAGTTCATTTTGAGTTTGGTAGCCTCATGGTATATGTTTGATTAGTGTGTTATAATTGAATTAAGACTTGATGTATATGTATACTTATATCCTGGATTGATTGGATGTTAAGTGTTGTGCATCGTTGGTTATTTGATATAACTGTGCCATGGGTGCCTTGATTGGTATTGCTGTGATATTGAACTATTGATATATATATATATATATATATATATATATATATATATATATATATATATATATATATATATATGTATATTTGTATCCTGGATGAGCATAGTACTAGCTATGTCTCAATAATTGTTAAAAGACTCGGAATCGGAAACAAAGTTTTGAAAAACACGTTTTGAAATTAAAAAGTGGTTTTTGGAAAACATGTTGCTTTTCAAGAAAAGTTGAGTTTTGAAAAGTATGTTTCTTGAAAATAAAAATTCGTTTTGTGGAAAGTCGTGCAAAACGTATTTTATTTCAGTAAAGCGGTTTGAAAAGACGTGAAACCTTAGAAAACGGTTTTTGTCTTCAAGAAAGGTATTTTACACGGAGAAGTGTTCTCTTGATCAAAAAGGGTGTTTTGTTTCAAGAAAACCAAAGTATATTTTGTTTTCCAAAGTATTTTGAGAAAATGAACCAAAAGGAAAATTATGAACCTTTGAGATGAGCCCAAACTTAGTGGCGGAGACGTCGGGGCTAGTGTTTTGTGGATTGAGCACTCAGACTTCGTGTCCTGTCTTTTTGATTTGAATGGGCTTAATGCCTTTTTGAAACAAGTCATGGACTTTATGTCTCGACATTTGAAAGAATGAACGCAAAGAAAACAGAAAACTTTTTGTGTACATGCATGAACCGGTTTTTGTGTACATGCATGAACCGGCAGACTTGCCATTTGAAACCGAGCTACAACTCTAGTAGTTGAGAATAAAATCAGTCAAGACCACTAGGTCTATAGGGGCATTCTGTTTTCGAGATACCACAAGTGGCCGGTGGCGTAGCAACCCCGTGCCGTGGTAAATCGGCTGCTAAACACGAATGAACTCGATCAGAGACTGGCGTATTCAGGATATGGTTATGACGTGGTACCCTGGAACAATTGGAGTTCGGACCTAAATAGAGAGGCTGGCCCATGAGAACAATTGTGTTACGGGTGTTACTACGGCCTATCGCTCAATGTTGGGAAGTTAGAATCTCCGGAGTACATGAATTAGAAAGATGATATTGAAGTCTCATGCATTATTATAACGGATGAATGTGTTTGAGATGTTGTATTGTATTATAGAAATACCTGTTCATATAACTGTGTTTATGTTGTTTGTCGCCTATGCGGCTATTGTGATAAACTTTATATGAGTATCTCACCTTTACCTGTACATGTTGGACACCTTGTTGTGTTTTTGGAACACATGTACAGATGTTGACCATAGGTCCCTGCGGAGACGTGAGGACTCGGATGACGGAGCGTTCTGATGAAGTTGACGTTGGGTTGTACCCCAATGGCTACTTTTAGCCGACCAGCTTAGGAGTCTTTTGTTTTTTTTAGCAGTCTTATATTATATTACTGCACATATATTGAGATTACTTCTAAGTCTGTAATATGCTATGCATTAGACCAGGTTTTATGTTATGCTTATGTTTTTATGAACAGTGCAGATCAATGTGTGATGTGAAATTTATTTCTTCGTCTTGAGTTATTTGCCTATGCATGCAGAAAATTTTTTGAACCGCGTTTTCAAACATAGCTACTTAATTAAAGTATTTGCCGAAAGCAACCAGCGTTTTATTTTTCTTGATTTACTCCGCATTAGAGTCCGTGTATGTAGCACCCGCGAGGGGGTGTTACATTAGTGGTATCAGAGCTAGTCGAGTCTTTCGGGAATCCTTGGGAAGTGAGTCTGTTATGTTTATGTTGTGTGACCTCTGTGAACCTTGTTTGAATTGTTTCTCTGTTGAAGCAAAGTGTGTTGACACACTAGTTTTGATTTATGTTTCCTTATTATGGTATGTGTGGTTTGCGTTGTAGGGAGACATGAATCTTAGAGGTGGTCGTGGTGGAGGTCGCGGCACTGCTGACAACAATGCCGATGACAACAACATGAATCGGGCTATCCAGGCCATGACTGATATGGCGGCTGCTATTACTCAACAGACAGCAACGATGGCTCAGCAGAACCAACAGAATCCACAAAGAACTGATCTTGCTGCTGGTGCTAGAGGGTTAGTCGATTTTCGGCATCATGATCCTCCGCAGTTTCATGGGGATTGTGACCCGGATAAGGCTGACCTGTGGCTGCAACAAATAGAGAAGATTTTGGATGTTCTGTACTGCCCCGAAGAAGTGAAGGTGGACTATGCCACATTCCTATTCCTGGGTGACGCAGAGTATTGGTGGGGAGGAACCAGACAACAGCTGGAAGCCAACAACCAAGAGATCACTTGGGGAGTATTTCGCACCAAGTTTCTGGACAAGTACTTTCCCCAAAGTGCCAGAACAGAGAAAGAGTGGGAATTTCTGAAGCTGCAGCAGAGGGATATGACTGTCGGGGAATATGCGGCGAAGTTTGAGTCACTCGCCAAATATTTTCGCTTTTTCCAAGCCCAACCTGACGAGGGCTAGAAATGCGAGAGGTTCGAAAGCGGTCTGCGCTTCGAGATCAAGAAGTCGGTGTCGCCACTAGAGATCCGTACCTTCCAAGCTCTGGTGGAGAAGTGCAGAAAAGTGGAAAAGATGAGAAGTGGAAGGGAGAACAAGGGTACTGCAGGACGACCGTCTAGGTCAAGGAACCCGAACCTGTACCAGTAACAGAAAGGGAAGCAATCCCAGAAGAAGCCGTATTCCCGACCACAAGGGAATGGTCAGAAACAACACTCCTATCGTCCCGTCGCTTCTACTTATGGCAGAGGGAGCAGAAACGACCAGAACCAAGGCCGAGCCCAGAGATGTTTCAAGTGTGGGCAACCCGGACACCCAGCTGATAGCTTCAAACTAAAAGGTGTTCTATGTTTCCAATGCGAAAAGATAGGACATTTCGCGAGGGAATGCCCTACACCAAAGCCCGAGCCGATTGTCAACAACATGCGGACTGCTAGACAAACAACGAGGGGAAGGGTTTATACCATGAGCGGCGTTGATGCTTCCAAATCTGATGATCTCATACAAGGTAGTTGCATCATAGCTGGTAATCTCCTAACTGGACTATTTGATTTGGGTGCAACATATTCGTTTATCTCTTTGAATTGTGTGAGACAATTAGAGTTGCCTGTTTCTTCGCTGTCTCTTGATTTGATTGTCACAACTCCAACTGCTAAACCTGATACTATTAATACAGTATGTTTGAATTGCCCTATTGTTGTTCATGATAGGAACTTTCTTGTTGACTTAATATGTTTGCCTTTGACTCAATTGGATGTGATCCTAGGCATGGATTGGTTATCTTCCAACCATATCCTTTTAGACCGTGCACATAGAACCTTAGTTTTTCCTGACCCTGAGATTTCTGGATTTATAACTGCCAACCAAGTAAGAGCTTCTTTGAAAGAAGGAGATCAGGGATACTTGCTTCTATCCTGTTTAGAAATCGAGAGGGACATTGTCTTGAGCGATGTGACGGATGTCAAAGATTTTCTGGAAGTTTTTCCAGAGGACGTACCAGGTTTGCCACCTGTGAGGGACATCGAGTTTATGATCGACTTAGTTCCAGGATCCAGTCCGATCTCTGTAGCTCCTTATAGGATGTCACCGACGGATTTAGCCGAGTTGAAGACTCAACTAGAGGATCTGATGTCCAAGCGATTTGTGAGGCCAAGTGTGTCCCCGTGGGGAGCACCAGTGTTGTTGGTAAAGAAGAAAGACGGGAGTTCAAGACTCTGTGTGGATTACCGTCAACTCAACATGATAACGATCAAGAACAAGTATCCTCTGCCCCGCATAGATGATTTGATGGATCAACTTCAAGGAGCAACTGTCTTTTCAAAGATAGATCTGAGATCCGGTTATCACCAGATCAGAGTGAAGAACGAGGACGTACCCAAGACTGCTTTCAGGACTCGTTATGGTCACTATGAGTACCTCGTGATGCCTTTCAGAGTGACAAACGCGCCTGCTGTCTTCATGGACTATATGAATAGGATTTTTCGTCCGTTTTTGGATCATTTTGTCGTCGTGTTTATAGACGATTTTCTCATCTACTCAAAAAGTCTCGAGGAGCATGAGGAACATCGACGACAAGTTTTGCAGATCCTTCACAAGGAGAAGATGTACGCAAAGCTACCTGAGTGCGAATTTTGGCTGGATGAAGTCAAATTCTTAGGACATGTGATTACGAAGGAAGGGATTGCCGTCGATCCTACTAAAGTAGAAGCTGTGCTTCTATGGGAGAAACCCAAGACTGTGACAGAAATCCGCAGTTTCGTGGGACTAGCTGGTTATTATAGAAGGTTCATTGAAGGATTTTCGAAGATTGTTTCACCGTTGACTCAACTGACGAGGAAGGATCAACCGTTTATGTGGACTGACAAATGTGAGGAAAGTTTTCAGACAATGAAGGAACGTTTGACAACCTCACCAGTATTAGTGTTACCTAAACCGGACAAACCGTACGAAGTGTACTGTGATGATTTGCATCAAGGATTATGATGTGTGCTTATGCAACATCGGAAAGTTGTAGCGTATGCTTCACGCCAGTTGAAGACTCATGAGAGGAATTACCCGACGCACGAATTTGAGTTAGCTGCTGTAGTTTTTGCACTAAAGATCTGGAGACATTACTTATATGAATCAAAGTTTGATGTCTTCAATGACCACAAAAGTTTGAAGTACTTGTTTGATCAGAAGGAACTTAACATGAGGCAGAGACGTTGGATGGAGTTTCTTAAAGACTACAACTTCACTTTGCTGTATCACCCTGGGAAAGCAAATGCCGTTGCAGATGCTCTGAGTCGGAAGACCCTACACATATCTGCAATGATGGTTAAAGAGCTAAGATTGATAGAACAGTTTCGTGATCTCAATCTAGCTGTGGAAGTGAACCACGAGAGGATTAGTTTGGGAATGATCAAGGTATCTAATGGACTGATGGAGACGATCGGCGAACAACAAGTAACTGATGAGTACCTCCAAGAGAAAAAGGTGTTGCTGGGACAGGAAAAAGCTGCAGAGTTCAGTTTGGGAACTGATGGTATCTTGTGATGCAATGGACGAGTTTGTGTGCCTAGAAACCCGGAGATGAGGAAGATGATTCTGGAAGAAGGACATAAGAGCAAGCTGAGTATTCACCCTGGATCGACCAAAATGTACCAAGATCTAAAACAAAGTTTTGGTGGCCAGGAATGAAGAAGCATGTAGCTGAGTATGTGGCGTCATGTTTGACCTGTCAGAAAGCGAAGGTAGAACATCAACGACCTGGAGGGATGCTTCAATCCTTGGATGTATCCGAATGGAAATGGGAGAGCATTTCAATGGATTTTGTAGTAGGATTACCGAGAACTTCCAAAAGTTTTGATTTAATTTGGGTGATCATTGATAGGTTAATGAAGTCAGCACACTTCTTACCTGTTAAGATCAACTACTCAGTGGAGAAGTTAACTAAGCTGTATATTAGAGAAGTAATCAGATTACATGGAGTGCCTTCAAGCATAGTCTCTGATAGAGACCCAAAGTTTACGTCACGTTTTTGGCAAAGTCTACATCAAGCTTTAGGGACAAGTTTGAGGCTAAGTTCAGCCTATCACCCTCAGACAGATGGACAGACAGAGAGAACGATACAGTCTTTGGAAGATCTGGTGAGAGCTTGTGCTCTAGACCATGGTGGAAGTTGGGATGATTTGTTGCCTCTTATAGAATTCACCTACAACAACAGTTACCATTATAGTATAGGGATGGCTCCCTACGAAGTCTTATATGGACGAAAGTGCCAGACACCATTGTGTTGGTACCAGGATGGAGAGAACATGATCGTAGGCCCAGAACTTGTGCAACAAACAACGGAAAAGATTAAACAGATCCGGGAAAAGATGAAAACGGCACAGAGCAGGCAAAAGAGCTACCCAGATAAGAGAAGACGACCCCTCGAGTTTCAAGAAGGTGAACACGTGCTCCTGAGAGTCACATCTACGACTGGGGTAGGTAGAGTGATTAAGTCCAGAAAACTCACTCCCAAATTCATTGGATCTTACCAAATTCTTCGGGGTATTGGTCCAGTAGCTTACCAGATTGGCTTACCACCTTTTATGTCTAACATTCATAATGTTTTCCATGTCTCACAACTTCGGAAGTATATTCCTGATCCGTCCCATGTAATCGAACCTGATATAGTACATTTACGAGAAAACTTGTCTTATGAGACGTCGCCTGTGCGAATCGTTGATAAGAGGATCAAGCAACTCAAGGGAAAACAAGTTCCTTTAGTCAAAGTCGTTTGGAACGAAGCAACTGGAGATGCAACGTGGGAGCTCAAGGACAAGATGAGATTACAGTATCCCGATCTTTTTCAAGGTACGTAATTTCGAGGACGAAATTTTTTTTAGAGGGGTAGTAATGTAACACCCTGATTTTCGAGTTTTTCTTTTAATCAGTATTTATGAAATTATATTTTATTCGAGGTCTTAGAAAGGGATATAAAATATTCCGAGACCATAATCATGCTCAGCGATATCGTAGGAAGCTACAATTAAGTTTTGAGTCAAAAACTCGAACGGAGTCCGGTCTGCGTTTTTGCACTGACGGTATGATTTTACGGCTCAAGAGACCTCAGATGGACCCGCGAATGAGACATTAAGTCTTAGAATTCGATTATCTACGTTTTGGTTAAATTTCATAAAAATTTCAAAAAAAAATCATTTCCTGACCTCCGTTCGAGGGAAATCTTCAATCGAGTGGAGAACGGAGCCGCGTATGGACTTACCAGGACCCGATAATGGTTAATCATGATATCACATCATGTCAAATCACTTGGGAGAGCATCCTAGAGTCGTCATGACGATCGGGAATTTCGGGACGCGAAATTACCAAAATGCCCCTAACTTAAGCTTTTTCACCTATTACCATTTTACCCTTTGAACCAAATGACCTTTTTACCCTTAATGAACTCTTTAGAAGGCTGGAACAGCCCTCTCAGCCCCTCATTCCACGCAGACCAGCCCCCCAAGAACACCAAGAACACTTCATCTTCCTTGGAGAAAAAAACCTCCATTGAATCCTTGAGAAAACCTCGAAAGCTTGTTGAAATCATTTGATTTCTTGACCAATCTTCCTCCATTTTAAGGTAAGATCACTTCTATGGTCTCATATCTTCTTGAATATCTTTCAATATCAAGATCAAATATCCATTTTCCTGAAACTCATTCTTAGATCCAAAACATTGAATATCCATAGGAAATTGTAGGAAAATCCTTTGGAGGTGAAACCAAGTTCTTTGAACTCACCTCATCACCCTCTATCTAAACCTAGGAGCTCATGATCCAAGTCTCATCCTAGCTCTAAAACCCCAAAGTAGCCGAAACCTAAGAGTGATGATGAATAGTGTTTTTCATCAAATTTTTTATTTCTAACTCTTGATTCCATCCTTAGCTTTCCTAGTGTCCTTGAATCCAAGTGATGGAAAACCAAATCAATTCCTAGCCTAAATTGCCCTATATGGTCGAGATCTTCATGCGGAAAATCCATGAGTTTTGTTTCACATTTTTGAGTCATAGGACTTGAAATGGTGTTAACTAAGTTCATGAACCAGCCATCCACAAGTTTTGGAACCAAATGAGATCCCTAACCCTTTTTACCTTTCATGGCCGAACCCTATAACTTTTAGGAGAAGGAAAACTTGTGTTCTTATGTTATAGATTGATGTTGATTTGTTGTTTGATTGTTTTAGGCAACGCGAACGGAACCGGAGCCGAAGCCGAGAACCGATCGAGTTTGCATTGAACTTCCTTTGTGAGGTAAAGGGAGATAGTTCATTTTGAGTTTGGTAGCCTCATGGTATATGTTTGATTAGTGTGTTATAATTGAATTAAGACTTGATGTATATGTATACTTAGATCCTGGATTGATTGGATGTTAAGTGTTGTGCATAGTTGGTTATTTGATAAAACTGTGGCATGGATTCCTTGATTGGTACTGTAGTGATATTGATCTGTTGATATACATATATATATATATATATATATATATATATATATATATATATATATATATGTATATTTATATCCTGGATGAGCATAGGACTGGCTATGTCTCGATATTTGTTAAAAGACTCGGAATCGGAAACAAAGTTTTGAAAAACACGTTTTGAAATTAAAAAGTGGCTTTTGGAAATCGTGTTGCTTTTCAAGAAAAGTTGAGTTTCCTTTTGAAAAGTATGTTTCTTGAAAAGAAAAAATGGTTTTGTGGAAAGTCGTGCAAAACGTATTTTATTTCAGTAAAGCGGTTTGAAAAGAAGTGAAACCTTGGAAAACGGTTTTTGTCTTCAAGAAAGGTGTTTTTCACAGAAAAGTGTTCTCTTGATCAAAAAGGGTGTTTTGTTTCAAGAAAACCAAAGTATATTTTGTTTTCCAAAGTGTTTTGAGAAAATGAACCAAAAGAAAAATTATGAATCTTTGAGATGAGCCCAAACCTAGTGGCCGAGACGTCGGGGCTAGTGTTTTGTGGATTGAGCACTCAGACTTCGTGTCCTGTGTTTTTTATTTGAGTGGGCATAATGCCTTTTTGAAACGAGTCATGGAATTTATGTCTCAACATTTAAAAGAATGAACGCAAAGAAAACAGAAAACTTTCTGTGTACATGCATGAACCGGCAGACGTGCCATTTGAAACCAAGCTACAACTCTAGTAGTTGAGAATAAAATCAGTCAAGACCACTAGGTCTATAGGGGCATTCTGTTTTCGAGATACCACAAGTGGCCGGTGGCGTTGCAACCCCGTGCCGTGGTAAATCGGCTGCTAAACACGAATGAACTCGATCAGAGACTGGCGTATTCAGGATATGGTTATGACGTGGTACCGTGGAACAATTGGAGTTCGGACCTAAATAGAGAGGCCAACCCATGAGAACAATTGTGTTACGGGTGTTACTACGGCCTATCGCCCGATGTTGAGAAGTTAGAATCTCCGGAGTACATGAATTAGAAAGATGATATTGAAGTCTCATGCATTATTATAACTGATGAATGTGTTTGCGATGTTGCACTGTATAATAGAAATACCTGTTCATATAACTTTTTTTATGTTGTTTGCCACCGGTGCGGCTATTATGATAAACTTTATATTAGTATCTCACCTTTGCCTATACATGTTGGACACCTTGTGGTGCTTTTGGAACATATGTACAGATGTTGATCATAGGTCCCTGCGGAGACGTGAGGACTCGGATGACGGAGCGTTCTGATGAAGTTGACGTTGGGTTGTACCCCAATGGCTACTTTTAGCCGACCAGCTTAGGAGTCTTTTGTTTTTGAGCATTCTTATATTATATTACTGTACATATGTTGAGATTACTTCTAAGTCTATAATATGCTAAACATTAGACCAGGTTTTATGTTATGCTTATGTTTTTATGAACAGTGAATATCAATGTGTGATGTGAAATTTATTTCTTCGTCTTGAATTGTTTGCCTATGCTTGCAGAAAATTTTTGGAACCGCGTTTTCGAACATAGCTACTTAATTAAAGTATTTGCCGAAAGCAACCAGCGTTTTATTTTTCTTGATTTATTCCGCATTAGAGTCCGTGTATGTAGCACCCGCGAGGGGGGTGTTACACTTTACATCACAAAGGAAGTTCAATGCAAACTTGATCGATTCTCGGCTCTGGCTCTGGTTCTGTTCGCATCGCCTAAAACAATCAAACACGATTCAATTCAAACAACAAAGCAACATCAATCTATAACATCAAAACATAAGTTTTCTTCCCCAAGATGGTATAGGGTTCGGCCATGAAAGGATAAAAAGGCTAGGGATCTCACTTGGTTCCAAACTTTTGGATGGTTGGTCCTTAAGCATGATTATCACTAAATCAAGTCCTATGACCCAAAAATTTGAGACAAAACTCATGGTTCTACACCCTATATGCTTCAGCCATGAAGAGGAGAAATAGGTTAGGAGCTTTGGTTGATGTTTTGATCTTGGATTTAGTGTTCAAAGACATCAAGTAAGCTAGAACAAGTGCTATATAGCAAAAAATTGCAACAAAACCTGTCCTTTCATCATGATTAGGATTCGGCACTCCCATGGAAGAATAGGGAGAAAATTTCTTTTGGGTTCATGCATCTAGACATTCAAAGTACACATCATGATGGTTTCATAGAAATTGGTTTCATGATCATAGGATTTTTCTATAATTTTCTATGGATTTTCAAAGTTCTAGATCTAAACTTGGATCTTCATGAATCAAGTGATTCAAGAGATGAAATAAAGAGATTGAGAGAGTTAAGATGAGGATCATACCTCCTAGGATCAATGATTAGTGAAGAAGAAACAAGTTTTCACTCAAAAACTTCAACTTTTGAAGATCAAACTAGGGTTTTTGTGAAGAATTTTTTATGAACACTCAAGAACTCATGAAGAACATGAAGAACAAGTGAGAGAAGATGAAGAACAAGAGAGAGAAGAGAGAAATATATATATTGCTGTCATGGCAAAGTTTTAAATAACCAAAAGGCTAAT
The DNA here is from genome assembly GCA_039655645.1 of Ammopiptanthus mongolicus. Taxonomy (NCBI): domain Eukaryota; kingdom Viridiplantae; phylum Streptophyta; class Magnoliopsida; order Fabales; family Fabaceae; genus Ammopiptanthus; species Ammopiptanthus mongolicus. The sequence goes on from CM077345.1 coordinate 64,856,659, forward strand.
TTGGTAATTCCTTCAAAGACTAGGGGCATTTTGGTCATTTCCCTTATAAATATCTAGATATTTCTAGAAAGGTAATGATGACATGGTGAGTCACAGGGTCAGAATGGTTATTCCCTAAATTCTCAGGGGAAAAACGGTCTTTTCATTAAAGGGCAAATGGTAATTATGAAAAGGGTCAAGGGCATTTTAGTCATTTCACGTTCAGATATTTTCTAAACGTAATCATTACACTGATGAGTCACTGATGAGTCATAGCACACCATATGACTTCAACCTTATCTGTAATGGGTCACTGAAATCTCGTATTCAGCTCCAATCATCTCCCAGTTCGAGTATTCGCCCGAATATAATATATTATTCCCGACTTTAGTCGTCAGGACGGATTTTGTCAAAGATGTAGAGAATAAAATCCCGAGACTTACTGTCTCGTTCACGAGTCCAAATTAGGTCTCGATAGTAGAAAAAGGCTACTATCCGTGAAAAATGCAGATCGGGCTCCGTTTGAGCTTTCGCCCGAAACTTGACCATGGCTTCCTATGGTTTTGTAGGACATTCCTATCTGGTCAGAATATTTTATTGCCATTTCTAAGACCTCGAATAAAATATAAGTTCATAAATACTGAATAATTAGGAAAACTCGAAAATCGGGGTGTTACATTACTACCCCTCTAAAAAAAAAAATTCATCCTCGAAATTTCGTGACTCAAAACTGGACAGGACCCTCTTGGTCCCCCAGGTTCTACATCTCCCCCACCACACCATACTTTAACATAATGCCTATCTTTTCTCGTGTATCCTGCTGGCAGGATGTTCGTAGTTAGAGTTGTACACTTACTCCCAACTAATCCTTCAAAGATCAAAACGTCTACTTGCTCGTCCACTTGAGTTGAGGGCAAACAGTTGGATTTGGTCGCTACTTGGCCCTCGAAGATTAAGGAAGAAATCTTTCAACAGAAGAAATTTTATTGGTCTTACTCTCACAAGAAAGTATATAGAAGGATTTTATCCCTCGAAAACGATTACAGGAATATCCAGTATGTTAAAAGATTCTTTAGTAGGTTCGTGAGTGTAAAAATGCATAGCTAATACATGTTTATAACCATAACTCCAATAAAATCCCTTCTTTCATATGAATTCTCCAACAAATCAGGGAATCGAAAGGTAAACAGTCTGACAAAAATCTCAGACTGGATCACGGTTACCAATAATAAAAGTGATTCGATTAAGTTTTATCAAGAAACTTTCAATATCAGGAATTTGTCTGTGTTACAACTCAAGGAATAGTCCTAATAAATCTTTCGATAGAATGACATGAAAAATTTTAGGCCAAAGGTTCATCCAGAATCATTTCCCTCATCTCCGGGTTGCTCGGTACACAAACTCGTCCATTGCATCTCAAGATGCCATTAGTTCCCAAACTGAACTCTGCAGCTTTCTCTTGCCCCAGTAACTCCTTTTTCTCTTGGAGGTGCTCATCAGTTGCTTGTTGTTCACGGATCGTCTCCATCAGTCTACTAGATACCTTGATCATCCCCAAGCTAATCCTCTCGTGGTTTACTTCCACAGCAGATGAAGATCACAAAACTATTCTATCAATTCTAGCTCTTTAACTCAGAGCATCTGCAATGACTTTTGCTTCCCTGGGATGGTACAGCAAAGTGAAGTCGTAGTCTTTGAGAAATTCCCTCTAACGTTTCTGCCTCATGTTAAGTTCCTTTTGATTGAACAGGTACTTCAAACTTTTGTGGTCACGGAAGACGTCGAACTTGGATCCATACAAGTAGTGTCTCTAGATCTTCAGCAGCTAACTCTAGGTCGTGCGTCGGGTAATTCTCTCATGAGTCTTCAACTGGCGCGAAGCATACGCTATAACCTTCTGATGCTGCATAAGCACAAATCCTAATACTTGATGCGAAGCATCACAGTACACTTCGTACGGTTCGTCTGGCTTAGGTAGTATTAACACTGGTGAGGTTGTCAAATGTTCCTTAATCGCCTGAAAACTTTCCTCACATTTGTCAGTCCACGTAAATGGTTGGTCCTTCCTCGTTAGCTGAGTCAACGGCGCAACAATCTTTGAAAATCCTTCGATGAACCTTCTGTAGTAACCAGCTAGTCCAAGGAAACTACGGATTTCTGTCACAGTCTTGGGTCTCTCCTATAAAAGTACTGCTTCTACTTTTGTAGGATCGACGACAATTCCTTCCTTCGAAATCACGTGTCCCAAGAATTTGACTTCATCCAGCCAAAACTCGCACTTGGGTAGCTTTGCGTACAACTTCTCCTTGTGAAGGATCTGCAAAACTTGTTGTAGATGTTCCTCATGCTCCTCAAGACTTTACGAGTAAATGAGAATATCGTCTATAAACACGATGACAAATCAATCCAAATACGGACGGAAAATCCTATTCATGTAGTCCATGAAGATAGCAGGCACGTTCGTCACTCCGAAAGGCATCACGAGGTACTTATAGCGACCATAACGAGTCCTGAAAGCAGTCTTAGGTACGTCCTCATTCTTTACTCTAATCTAGTGATAACCGGATCTTAGATCAATCTTTGAAAAGACAGCGGCTCCCTGGAGTTGATCCATCAAGTCATCTATGTGGGGCAGAGGATACTTGTTCTTGATCGTAATCTTGTTCAGTTGACGGTAATCCACACAGAGGCTTGAACTCCCGTCCTTCTTCTTCACCAACAACAATGGTGCTCCCCACGGGGACACACTTGTCCTCACAAACCTTTTAGACATTAGATCCTCTAGTTGAGTCTTCAGCTCGGCCAGCTCCGTAGGTGACATCCTATATGGAGCTATAGAGATCGGACCGGATTGTGGAACTAAGCCAATCACAAACTCAATGTCCCTCACAGGTGGCAAACCTGGTACGTCCTCTGGAAAACTTCCGAAAAATCTTAACCAGCACATCGCTCAAGACAGCGTCCCTCTTGATTTCTAAACAGGATAAAAGCATGTATCCCTGAGCTCCATCTTTCAAAGAAGCTCTTACTTGGTTGGCAGTTATAAATCTAGAAATCTCAGGGTCAGCAAAGCTAAGGTTCTATGTGCACAGTCTAAAAGGATATGGTTGGAAGATAACCAATCCATGCCTAGGATCACATCCAATTGAGTCAAAGGCAACCATATTAAGTCAACAAGGAAGTTCCTATCATGAACAGTAATAGGACAGTTCAAACATTGTTGACAGTTGGCTTGGTTTTTGGTGTAGGGCACTCCCTCATGAAGTGTCCTATCTTCCCGCATCGGAAACATAGAACTCCTTCTAGCTCGCAGTTGTTAGCTTGATGTCCGTTTTTTCCACATTTGAAACATCTCCGAATTTGGCCGTGGTTCTGGTCGTTTCCACTCCCTCCATTGTAAGTAGAAGCGACAGATCGATAAGGTTGCTGTTTCTGACCATTCCCATGAGGTCGGGAATATGGCTTTGTCTGGGACGGCTCCCCTTTCTAGTTCTGGTACTGGTTTGGGTTCCTGGACCTAGATGGCCCTCCTGCAGTACTCTTGTTCTCCCTTCCTTGTCCGAAGGTACGGATCTCCAGTGGTAACACTGACTCCTTGATCTCGAAGCGCATACCTCCTTCAAATCTCTTGCACTTCCAGTCCCCATGAAACCGCGGTGGATTATGAGCAGCAAGATCAGCTCTTTGTTGGTTTTGTTGATTCTGTTGAGCCATCGTAGCTGTCTGTTGAGCAACAGCAGCCGCCATATCAGCCATGGCCTGGATAGCTCTATTCATGTTGTTGTCATCAGCATCGTTGTCAGCAGTGCCGCGACCTCCACCACGACCACTTCTAAGGTTCATGTTTCCCTACTAGGTAGACCAATCATACCTTAATAAGGAAATCTAAATTCGTGCATTAAGTGCTAGCGTGTCAAGTAACAGTGTTCTAGTGTACCAGTGTACTATGGTACTAGTGTGTCAACACACATTGCTTCAACATAGAAACAATTCAAACAAAGTTCACACAAGGATCACACAACACAAACATAACAGACTCACTTCCCAAGGATTCCCGAAAGACTCGACCAGCTCTAATACCACTAATGTAACACCCCCCTCGCGGGTACTACATACTCGGACTCTAATGCGGAAATAAATCAAGAAAATAAAGTGTTGGTTATTTTCAGAAAATATTTCACAGAAAATACTTTAATTAAGTAGCTACGTTCGAAAATGCGGATCTAAAAATATTCTGCATGCATAGGCAATACAAACTCAAGATGAAGAAATAAACTTCTTACGGCACATCATTATTCACTGTTCCTAAAACATAATCATAATATAAATCCTGGTCTAATATATAACATATTACAGACTTAGAAATAATTTCAATATATGTGCAGTAATATAATATAAGACTGCTCAAAATAAAAGACTCCTAAGCTGGTCGGCTAAAAGTAGCCATTGGGATACAACCCAACGTTAACTTCATCAGAACGCTCCATCATCCAAGTCCTCACCTCTCTGCGGGGACCTATAAACAACATCTGTACATGTGTTCCAAAAACACAACAGGGTGTCCAACATGTACAGGCAAAGATGAGATACTCATATAATAAGTTTATCACGATAGCTGCACAGGCGACAAACAGCATAAATACAGTTATATGAACAGTTATTTATACAACACAATATAATATCTCAAACACAATCATGAGTTATAATAATGCACGAGACTTCAATATCATTTTTCTAATTCATGTACTCCGGAGATTCTAACTTCCCAACATCGAACGATAGGCCGTAGTAACACCCGTAACACAATTGTTCTCATGAGTCGGCCTCTCTAGTTAGGTCCAAACTCCAATTGTTCCAGGGTTCCACGTCATAACCATATCCTGAATACGCCAGTCTCAGATCGAGTTCATTTGTGTTTGGTAGCCGATTCACCACGACACGGGGTTGCTACGCCACCAGCCACTTGTGGGATCTCAAACACAGAATGCCCCTATAGACCTAGTGGTATTGACTGATTAAATTCTCAACCACTAGAGTTGTAGCTCGGTTGCAAATGGCACGTCTGCCGGTTCATTCATGTACACATAAAGTTTTCTGTTTTCTTTGCGTTCATTCTTTCAAATGTCGAGACATAAAGTCCACAACTCGTTTCAAAAAGGCATTAAGCTCACTCAAATAAAAAACACAAGACATGAAGTCCGAGTTCCCAATCCACAAAACACTAGCGCCGACGTCTCGGCCACTAGGTTTGGGTTCGTCTCAAAGCTTCATCATTTTTCTTTTGGTTTTATTTTCTCAAAACACTTTGGAAAACAAAACATACTTTGATTTTCTTGAAACAAAACATCCTTTTTGACCAAGAGAACATTTTTCCTTGAAAAACACCTTTCTTGAAAACAAAAACCGTTTTCTAAGGTTTCACGCCTTGTTTTTTTTAAACACATTACAGAATAAAACACATTTTTGCACGACTTTTCACAAAACCACTTTTTAAAATAACATACTTTTTAAAAGAACAAACTTTTCAAAAGGGAACTTAACTTTCTTGAAAAGCAACACGTTTTCCAAAAACCACTTTTAATTTCAAAACGCGTTTTTCAAAACTTTGTTTTCGATTCCGAGTCTTTTAACAATTATCGAGACATAGCCAGTCCTATGCTCATCCAGGATATATATATATATATATATATATATATATATATATATATATATATATAAGATATCATCCAAGGCATCCATGCCACAGTTATATCAAATAACCAACTGTGCACAGCACTTAACATCCAATCAATCCAAGATAGAAGTATACATATACATCAAGTCTTAATTCAATCATAACACACTAATCAATCATATGCCATGAGGCTACCAAACTCAAAATGAACTACCTCCCTTTACCTCACAAAGGAAGTTCAATGCAAACTCGATCAGTTCTCGGCTCCGGCTCCGGTTCCGTTCGCGTCGCCTAAAACAGTCAAACACAATTCAATTCAAACAACAAAGCAACATCAATCTATAACATCAAAACATAATTTTTCTTCCCCAAGAAGGTATAGGGTTTGGCCATGAAAGGATAAAAAGGCTAGGGATCTCATTTGGTTCCAAACTTTTGGATGGTTGGTCCTTAAGCATGATTAGCACTAAATCAAGTCCTATGACCCAAAAATTTGGGACAAAACTCATGGTTCTACATCCTATATGTTTTGGCCATGAAGAGGAGAAATAGGTTAGGAGCTTTGATTGATGTTTTGCTCTTGGATTTAGTGTTCAAAGACATCAAGTAAGCTAGAACAAGTGCTATATAGCCAAAAATTGCAACAAAACCCATCCTTTCATCATGATTAGGATTTGACACTCCCATGGAATAATAGGGAGAAAATTTCTTTTGGGTTCATGCTTCTAGACACTCAAAGTACACATCATGATGGTTTCATAGAAATTGGTTTCATGATCATAGGATTTTTCTACAATTTTCTATGGATTTTCAAAGTTCTAGATCTAAACTTGGATCTTCATGCATCAAGTGATTCAGGAGATGCAATAGAGAGATTGAGAGAGTTAAGATGAGGATCATACCTCCTAGGATCAAAGATTAGTGAAGAAGAAACAAGTTTTCACTCAAAAACTTCAACTTTTGAAGATCAAACTAGGGTTTTTGTGAAGAACTTTTGATGAACACTCAAGAACTCATGAAGAACATGAAGAACAAGTGAGAGAAGTTGAAGAACAAGAGAGAGAAGAGAGAAATATATATATATATATATATATTGATGTCATGGCAAAGTTTTAAATAACCAAAAGGCTAATTTGGTAACTCCTTCAAAGACTAGGGGCATTTTGGTCATTTCCCTTATAAATATCTAGATATTTCTAGAAAGGTAATGATGACATGGTGAGTCACAGGGTCAGAATGGTTATTCCATAAATTCTCAGGGGAAAAACGGTCTTTTCATTAAAGGGCAAATGGTAATTATGAAAATATTCAAGGGCATTTTAGTCATTTCACGTTGAGATATTTTCTAAACGTAATCATTACACTGATGAGTCACTGATGAGTCATACCACACCCTGTGACTTCAACCTTATCCGTAGCGGATCACTGAAATCTCATATTCAGCTCCAATCGTCTCCCAGTTCGAGTATTCGCCCGACTATAATATATTATTCCCGACTTTAGTTGTCAAGACGGATTTTATCAAAGATGTAGAGAATAAAATCCCGAGACTTACTGTCTCGTTCATGAGTCCAAATTAGGTCTCAATAGTAGAAAAAGGCTACTATCCGTGAAAAACGCAGACCGGGCTCCGTTTGAGCTTTCGACCAAAACTTAACCATGGCTTCCTATGGTTGTGTAGGACATTCCTATCTGGTTAGAATATTTTATTGCCATTTCTAAGGCCTCGAATAAAATATAAGTTCATAAATACTGAATAATTAGAAAAACTCGAAAATCGGGGTGTTACAGATGGTGCCTCTTGCTTCATTTCATGAAGCTAGATGAGGATCTCATGTATATATGGAACTCATGTACTGCAACTTCCAATTAATAAATCATTTGCGTAGTTTCTCATATTTGAGACTTGTGAGAGTTGAGTGAATCCTCTTTAGCTTGGTTCAAGAGTTGAACCTTTGATTCTTATCTAGAGTTCCAACACTCTAGTGGTGAATCCTCCTCGAGGCTTATCATCCAATCCTCCACCATGGATTGAGCTTGTGGCGGCTTCATCCCTTTCTTGTCCATTTGTGCTTTCTTCTTCTTTTTGTGTTCTTATAATTGCTTCTCTTCATCTCTTTTTGGTTCATTGAATTCTCACTTGAGATTCAATTTCTATGATGTTCTTCTTACTTTTCAATTGCTAGTTAGTTTTCTAGATTCAAATTCAAAGAAAGATCCTAAAAACTTCATGATCTATGCTAGATATATCAATTGGTATCAGAGCTAGTTCTTTGAACTTGAATTATAGAGAATTTTGGATCAAATTTTTTAATCTCATTGTTCCTTGAGATTGGCGCCACTTTTCGTAATTCAAATTTCATGGCTAATTGATCCTCAATGATCTTAGTTCATGTGTTGGATTGTGTAATTGGTGTTTCATTTGAACTAGTTTTTAATCTAGCTTTTGAATTGTTGAGTTTTGGTTGATGCTCATATTTGAATTTTTTAATTTTTTTTCCCTCCAAATTTTTTGCCTCCACTGTTCTCTTCATATGACTAATTGATCCTCAATGATCTTAGTTCATAAGTTGAATTGTGTTTGTTGTGTGCAATTTGGGAACATCAATCACAGATCTACACATTTTACTTTGTTTCACAAAGTTTAGTGTTCATCAAGTGTTCTTAATGATCCTTGTTAGAATGATCTCAATGAAAATTCAAAATAATGGTTAAGGTGTTTTCCCTCCTTTGAATGAGAGGTCATGGTTTCTAATTTTTAAATAATTGCTTGAAACTTTTCGTGGCTATTTGTGCAATTAGAAAAAGTCATTGGCTGATTTTAAAAAAAAAAAAGGAAAAAGAGCCAAATTTGAAAAATCCAGAGGGCCAAAAGCGTAAATACCAAAAGTTTTAGGCACAAGTTCAATTTCGAAAAATTTGAAAAAAATTCGTAAAAAAAATATCAGAATGGAATATGTGTTGAAAAGACTTGCCACTTCATTGCTTTCATGACATTGTGATTCAATTGTTATATTCAAGCAACTTACAATATTGTGTTGGATCACACACTTATTCATATTATACTTCTTGTATAACTGCTTTGTGATTCAAGGCTCGGGCTTGGTTGGTGCACCATCAAACGTCCTCAATCATTGGTTGGCATAGTGGTCACATTGGTTTGAGGTTTCTCTCCGAAACTTCATTGAAGTTTTGGATTGGAATCTTGGTCAACTCACATTTTATTCCTTATTGTCTTCTTGATTTCTTTTGAGTAGTTATTTTTTGTTTATCCTCTTTAGATTGTCTTTAAATTCCATTTAGTTTTGTTAGAACCAAAATAGAAATGGTTTATGATCCCTTAAAGTTTTAATGATCAACAAAATTATTATATGCTTATGAAAATAATTGAAGATCAGTTGTTACTAATTCATAAGGTCAAAAGACCTTTTCTTTGTCTCTGACTTCAGATATATTCTCAAAAGAGCACTAAGCTTCAATGTCCAAAGTTACATCTAGCTCATACTGGACGATAAGCTCAAAAGCATTCTCTGCATCCAATGGTATAAGTTTGTGGTTCGTCCAACTGGTACTTGGGCCTTATTCTTAAAGGATAAGTGTCTTGAATCCAGTTGTCACAAAGTATATTATGCGTCCAATCTTTTATATTACTTGTGCGCCCACTAAATTTGGTTTGCAGATGACATGGCACAATTATCAAAAGTCTTAACTGGATTACAAAAGAAAAATATCTTTCCATAAAGACAAAACAAGGTACAACGTTGTATACGTCGAGCCACGTAAAGCAGAAAGCATGACAACCAAAAAGCAAAGGAAAATCTGCTCTGATTCAACCTGCTGCAAGCTGCTATCACTGCTATTCTATCAAAAGCAAAGTTGCCTCCCTGCTCTCACAAAGAAAGGAGGACAACTATGAACAGAAAACAGCTAGCAAATGGACATGTGTCTAACGGATATTTCACTGAGTCTAAACAGACAAGTTTTCTACCGTTTGAAATTTGGAAGATAGTCAAGACTATTTTGAAGACCATAATTTGAAGAAACAAGTAGAGATAGACAGATAGATATACATACAAGAGAGAATTCATTCGCAACAAAAAGCTTTCAAGTAATCACTACTCTCTAGTCAAAAGATCTGTAAACTTTCATATTCTTTCTTTTGTAAATTTATAAACAGATTCAAAGAGCTATATCTTGTAATACTCTCACACTTAATGAGTTTGTAAAAAGCTCAAAAACCTTCTCAAAATCTTAGGATTGGTTAAGCCTAAAGAGGCTTGTCTGTAAAAGAATACTTGGAGCCTGGAGAGGTGTAGAATACTTGGAGTTGTAAAGTCTGGAGTGACTAGGAAACAACTTGTGAAAAGTGCTAAGTGATTTAGTGGAAAAACCTTCTGGAGGAAGGGACTGGACGTAGCTCTTCGATTTGAAAGGGTGAACCAGGATACATCTTTGTGTGAATCTCTCTATCTCTATCTTGTCAAGTTTATTTATTTACTAACTTGGGGATTGAAAACAAAGTTTCTTAATGTAACACCCCCCTTGGGCATCGCATCTTAAACAGTGCGGAATTAAATTTAAAAGAGAATTGCTGGTTGCTTTCGGAAAATAATAATTTACTTTCAGTCAGAAAATAATACTTCAGAAACGTGATACACACATAACAATAATAAAATCACATTGCACTAGACAACACACATAAACTGGGTTTATTCATAAACCATTTCACTATCACATAAAAGCTTCCCTTAAATTGTTTTTCATACAGAAGTTCCAAACTATACAGAGGTTTTCAAAACCACATATACCGACTTTCTCAATTTAAACATTGAAAATCCTAAGAGCTGGTTTGATAAAAGAACTTTATGGACAATAGAGCCTACTACCTAGTATACATTGTACCAATGAGACTGGGCCTCATCGTCAATAGTCCACACATCTTCGTCGTCAACATCAAGAAACACAAGCTATAGGGTCCCGAAGTGACCCAAATGACCGTTGAGAAGCATCTGTACACGTATACAAAAACACAAAAGGGTGTCCAACATGTACAGCCAAGGGTGAGTAACCAATATATGGATTTAAACACGATATAACTACATGCACGACACACAAAGCAGCATATGAACATATGTAGTATCAACACAGCACAATAGCAGGAGTAACACAGGACAACACACTATGTAACATGTCCAACATGTATACCATAAATCGCAATATGTCATATTAATCAATAGCAGCATAAGACATCTTGGAAAGCAGAATAGTGATGTACAATAAGTAAATGTAATCATCAACAGCCATGCAATGCAATGCGATGTACATGACTCAATGCCATATGCCACAAGGGTAAAACTCTGACCCCTACTCTATGGAGCTAACAAAAATTTGGAGAGAGTGAATGGGAGGACATGTTCCGGTTAATGCCAGCCATGGGCAAGATGCTACAACAAATGTAACGTGCACATATCTGGCTTTACGGAAACACTCTCGACCAAACATGAAAAGCATGACATCTAGCAGAGGATATCAGTGTGTTGCTCGGAGTCGCGACAACATAGAAGAATCACCAACTGATCTCATGTCAGCCTTTCCAACCCTGATACCTGCAAAGACCATTTAAGATCGTCACCGTAAGATTCGCACCAACATCTAGGTGTAAGCTCAACTCCTAGGCTCAAGGCCTTACAAACTCATGCAATAAAATGCCAATGCTTACACAAAGAAGATGCGATAAAGCAATGTCTATCCAGCGGATAAACCTCAAGGTTCTCTAAGGTTCTCTTCCTTAGGAACTATATGCGTCTTTGTATTATAAAACTTTTATCCATCGGATAAATCTCATGATCCCTTTGTAACAACCCGAACTGCTTTCAGAATTGTCGACTGTCCCCATAAACCAACACGGGTCTTTTCAGCGTGTTTTGTCCTCACTCACACGCTTTTTGGGAAACTTCCCAGAAGGTCACCCCTCCCACAAGTGCTCCAAGTCAAGCAGGCTTAACTATGGAGTTCTTATGTTTTAAGCTCTCGAAAAGAAGACACATCTTGTTCGTATAGGTAGTACCAAACAATTCTTATAAGCCTTCCTTCAACTGTACAGTCCCATACCTGCACAACCTCAGGATCCCTCTCGTTCCGATCATCATAAGACTAAAACAATTGAACGACTTTTCTTGGATCCGGACCACTAGTCCGTTATCGAACTACTGTTTGAAAACCCAAAACTTTTCATGTTTGTGTCTATGTCTTATGAATTACATCTCAAGTCCTAAGTGTTATGAAGAAGGATTGAGAATCCTCTTAGATAAGTCTTTGATCCTTTCTAAGATATTAATTCCTTGAGTTTCAAGTAATGAAATAAGTATTGATTCACTTAAGTCTTATGAAGTCATCGATTAAATAAGTCATCAATGGTATAGTGCATGGTCTTGTTCCACCATATACTATACTTAATTATCTCTTTTCTTTTACTCTAAGTTAATTACTTAACTTAGATTTCCCATGCGTAAAAGTTTACGACTTGAGTTGAAAATTCTCGATTTAAGACTTTGCAAACCAAAACCTTTCTAATTGAAAAGTCATTTGATTTTAAAAGAACTTTGTTACTTGCTTGAAGTAAAGTACCTTAACCAATTTGAAAAGGATTTTTCCATACTAACTCTGTAAAAGAAATGGAATTCCATTTAGTTTTCCAACTATAATTCAATTAATTCAAACTTGAGGGCAAGGTCCTCTTTATACTTGGAAGATTGAATGTTAACTTAGTTTCAAAGAGTGTGATGAGACAACCCCTTCCTCGGAGGTCCCATTAGTAACCCGAACTCAATTTCTTATTGTTGCAGCGCAGCGTGGTAATATAAAAATGCGGAAATATTAAAACAATCCATACATTGATACCATAATAATTTATGCAGACATAAGAGTACTGGCTCAATCAGTAGAGCCTACAACAACCGACACTAAAAAAAGTCTCAGAGTATGCAACTAGTAAATAAAATGAAAGCATGGCAATAAAATGAAATACATCTGACTTCCTCTCCTGGCCCCAAAAATACATTTCACTCAAACCTATGTACTGGCCATAACAAAACTAAGACTGTCTACACAACCACGACTCTAACGTATAGGGTAGTCAGGCCCGCATACACTATTCTTCGCTGAGAGTAGTCAGTGTCCCAGAGACAGTCGTCCTCTGCATAGAGCAGCTCAAGGTCCCTCAGCATTGGGATCCGAGGCTCTCCCACGAGCATCAGGTTTAACGGGTATTCCATCAATCTCCTCTGGAAATTCCTTAACAGGATCTTCTCGTATGATCGAGAATAAATAAAATACGACATAGAGAAAATATAGGGGATAAGAAACAACAATTCATCATAAATGGGAAAACAACTATAAAATAATTTATATAGATAGCAACACTTAACAACACAACAGTGTCAATCAATCAACTCCCAAATCATTCTCTCTTAACTACTGTCTCTTACCCTCATGCAACTAACGACTATATGGACGCGATCACAATGCGACATCACCAAAAGATCAAGATGTCTCGGTCATCTCTGTGCCACCCCCCGTAATGCAAGGTTTGGCCAACAGCCCGCAGGCTCAACTCGTCTCATGGGTATGACATATTCCCCTGCCCGCAGGCCAGGTCGGAATATTCACCCGTCAACAACGCAACTTATGGTAATGACATATCCCCCCGCCCGCAGGCTAGGTCAGGACATTCGCCTATCCGCCAACAACTAATCGGTACGATCATCTCCCCGCAGGCAAGATCGATCGCCCGTACACCAACACAGTGATTAACAACATCTATGCAACATGAATCTTACCGACTCATCTCGGATCAACACTTAGTGTCTCAACCACGACTTATAACAACTTCGACCAACTTTCTTCGGCTTAACCGGGTATCAACTTTAAATCACAACATAAACAGATCAACTAGATCTCTAGGTTGAGCATTATAACATATATATATATATATATATACATATATATATATATATGCTATAATATATATATATATCCTCGACTTTCTCACCGCATATTCATCTCCCAACTTATCAGAATTTACTGCCTATCTCTACTCAAACATCAGCAGTCACAACATCACATCATAAAGCAACCAAAAACAGATTGAATGATAATATCAACTCATAGATAAATTCAAGTAATTATAAACATATAATAGGCACAACATACATTATAATAAACATCCAATCACAGAACAAGCAACCTCGACATACTGTAAAATCAACCTATCGGATAATTGACCTCTAGTAAGGTTTAAGTCGCCCTACGCATATCAATATATATTATTTTAAATGTTTCCTCCCCGACGATATTTTGGTTCTTTCCCCCACCTTAGTAGTGTTCTCATGCGACTTCGACTGCAGCTCTGCAACTGTCACTTGTGTGTGCTTTCGAATGTTCGAACACCGTCGATCCTTCACAACAAACCACAACCAGAAATCAATATAGTTAAATCAAAATTTCCCTAATCCTTATGACCAAGGTTCTGCCCCTATTTATTTAAATAGGCTAGAGATGTTGAAATTCTACCAACTCTTGGATCAATGATCCTTAAGCAAGATTAAGACATAATCTATGATCAATTGTCAAAAATTTGAACCAAAACCCCTTCAACCAACAAGCTAGGGGTTCGACCATCATGGTTAGAAATAGGTGATATTTTTATTTGGTTTTCTAACCAGGTGGATTACATGATCATAGAATGAAAGAGGTGAAATCAAGAATCATTTCACAAAAATTGAACAAAAACCCATTTTCCCCAAAATTATACCTAGGTTCGGCCTCTCCAAATTAATTAGGCTAGGAAGCTTATTTTATTTCTTGCTCTTGGATTATGAAAGAAGAGGACGAGACTAGATCATAGAAATTGGTTTGACAATAAAAGGATTTTTCTACAATTTTTCATGAATTTATGAAGTTCATACATCAACTTGAGGAAGCTTAAAAACATGGAAATTCAATGGAGAAAGATGAAGATTGAGAGCTCAAGAATGAAGTATATACCTCCTAGATGATGAAGGTGGATGAGGTGATAAGAAGAAGAAGAAGAAGAAGAAGAAGAAGAAGAAGAAGAAGAAGAAGAGTGAAGGAGGAGGGAGAGGAAGAGTGGTTCGAATATGAGGGATAGGGAGGGTGAGGATGAGTCAAAAATCTCACTTAAGGGTAGTTTTGTCTTTTCACGTAAGGACAAAATGGTAAATATGGAAAAAGTCAGGGGCATTTTGGTTTTTTCGCGTCCATATGTTTTCAAAAACAATCATGACACTTTGCACGCATACCAAGGTGATGTGACTTCATGATTATCTGTTCGCGGGTCCCGGTAAATCCATACGCAGCTTCGTTCGTCACACGATTGGAGATTTTGCCCGAATAAAGCGCAAGAACTGATTTTTTTTGAATTTAACGAAAACGTTGGAAATTCAATTCTAAGACTATCTCATTCACGGGTCAAAATTAGGCCTTTTGAGTAGTAAAATACTACTGTCAGTGAAAAAATACCGACCGGGCTCCGTCTGAGTTTTCGACCCAAAATTTAACCGTAGCTTCCTACGATAGCGTAGAATATGACTATGGTCTTAGTTTATTTTATTTTGCCCTCTAGACCCTCCAATAAAATACAAACTCATAATTACTGTTTATTAGTATTAGAAAGCTTAAAAATTTGGGATGTTACATTACTACCCCCTTAAAAAGAATTTCGTCCTCGAAATTCGACGTACCTTTTTAAAATAGACTCGGATATTGCTGCTGCATCTCCACTTCGCGTTCCCAGATAGCTTCTCTGGTAACTTCATCCCACATGATCTTGACCAACAGAATGTTTTTACCTCGGAGTTCCTTAATCCTTCTATCTGCGATCCTTACAGGTAGAGCCTCATACTCAAGGTTCTCTCTCAATTGTTGTGACTATGGTTCTAAGATGTGTGATGGATCGGGGTAATATTTTCTCAACTGAGAAACATGAAAGACATCATGAACATTGGATAGGTTTGGTGGTAAAGCGACATGATAGGCTATAGGACCAATTCAGCGAAGAATTTGAAATGGTCCAATGAATCTAGGGGTAAGCTTTCTAGATTTGATTGCTCTGCCAATCCCAATCCTTGGAGTTACTCTCAGAAATACATGGTCTGCTTCCTGGAATTCTAAGGGTCTTTGCCTTTTATCGCAGTAACTCTTCTGTCTCTCCTGTGCGAATTTCATCTTTTTCCTTATCCTCTTAATCTGTTCCGTTATCTGTTGTACTACCTCCGCTCCTAACACTTGACTTTCTCCTGTCTCATACCAACACAATGGTGTCCTACACTTTCTGCCATACAACACTTCATAAGGTGCCATACCTATACTTGAATGAAAACTATTGTTATAGGTGAATTCAATCAACGGTAAGAACTCATCCCAACTTCCTGTGTGTTCCGAAACACAAGCTCTTAAGAGATCTTCCAATGATTGAATCGTTCGTTCCGACTGACCATCTATTTGAGGATGATAAGTAGAATTTAACCTCAACTTAGTTCCCAAAACCTTATGTAACTGCTTCCAGAATCTAGATGTAAATCTGGGGTCTCTGTCGGAAACAATACTGGAAGGTACTCCGTGCAACCTTAATATTTCCTTGATGTAGATTTAGGTTAATTTCTCCAACGTATAACTTTCACCAATAGGTAGGAAGTGAGCACACTTCGTCAACCTATCAACGATTATCCAAATGGCATCATGCCTCTTGTTAGTCCTTGGCAACCCAACCACAGAATCCATAGATATTCCATCCCATTTCCATTCTGGGATATCAAAAGATTGTAACAATCCTGCTGACTTTTGGTGTTCTGTCTTCGCTTTCTGACAGATCAAGCAAGCCAGCACATACTCAGCTACCTCCTTCTTCATTCCGGGCTACCAAAACATTTTCCTTATGTCCTGGTATATCTTGGTAGCTCTTGGAGGAAAACTCAACCTACTCTTGTGCTTTTCTTCCAAGCTCATCCTTCTTAGTTCTGTATCCATTGGCATAGAAATCCTATCACCATACCTCAAGATCATCTTGATTCATCCTAAACTCAGAAGTTCTGCCTTTCGTTACTTGTTCCTTCACTTTTTGAATATACTGATCAACCTCTTGCTTCTCCTTGATCGTCTTCAAAAAGTCGCTCGTCACCGTGACCATTCCTAGGTGTATCTTATTTCTAGATAATTTCGTACCTAAATTCAAATCTCTAAACTGTTCAATCAGTTCCAGCTCTTTTACCATCATAGCAGACACGTGCAAGGATTTCCTATTTAACGTATCCGCTACTACATTCGCTTTTCCTGGATGGTATTGTAGATCAAACTCATAATCCTTTATGAATTCCATCCACCTCCTTTGTCTCATGTTTAACTCCTTTTGATCAAATAGAGACCTAAAACTCTTATGGTCACTATACACCGTAAACTTAGCTCCATATAAATAGTGTTGCCAAATCTTTAAAGCAAATACTATATCTACTAGCTCCAAATCAAGAGTCGGATAATTCCTCTCATGAACTCTTAGCTGCCGCGAAGCATATGCTACCACTCTCCTTTCTATCATTAGAAAACAGCCAAATCCTTGGCATGACGCATCACAGTGTACGTCAAACTGTCCTGAAGAATCCAGTAACATCAATACTGGTGATGTAGTCAACCTCCTTTTCAACTCCTGAAAACTCTTCTTGTAACATCCTAAAATTATAATATATTTTTATAATAAAATTATTAAGCTATTATGAGGTTTAGTGTAAAAAATTCTTCGTACAAAAATTTATTTGAAATGGTACAGTAATTAAAAAGAAAAAAAAGAACGTAAAATTGAAGAAAAAAATTACCAAAATATCAACAATTCACAGACAGCACCTACAATTTAGAATTCTTTCAAAGGGTCCATGAATATAATAGTTAATTTGAGGCTGGTTCTCAATCAATAAGAATAAGGCCACAAAGTTAGTTTACAATAGGATATAGTTAGTCAACAATTCACGGGTTTTTTTTCCAAATCAAAATTGAAGAAGTACTGCACTATTCAGTAGCACCGTCAACGAAGGAGAGAAAGAAACAATACAGCGTTAGAGTGTACTGAAGAGTGCATAGTACGCTCGGGTGGTCCTAGATAATTTTTTGAAGCTTTCAGAGATCTACAAAAGGTAAGTAAAATACAATCTTTCTCACACCTCCATGGTATTTTGAAAAGGGGTTTTGGGTTCTTAAAACTCATAATGTTATTTTGGGAGATTAATTGGGAAAAATTGGGATTTTCTATGTTAGGGTTCAAGAAAACTAAATAGAATTGAGGATTTTAAAATAAATTATAAATTGATGTGCTAGTGTTTGTCAGATTTGTATGATTACATGTTTTAAGACTTGTGTGTTGGTTTGAAATTAATGTGTATGATATGTATGATTTGGATTGCCCATGTGTTGTTTTGGCATGAGATATATCATTATTATTAATGCATGGAACTTGTTGACATGTTTGGGGTCATTGTAAATAACTATATGATGATGTCCATATAATATAATGGATTATTGTGATGTATGTTTGTAATTAATGTTTATAGTGATGTCTGAGTATCCTATGTAATGGGTACGTTTGTTTGAGATACCTCCATCAAGGCGATGGCAAAGGGCCAAACTCGTAGCAATGGAAGATTGGCCTAATGCGAGGCAATGGCAAAGGGCCTAACTCATGGAGAAGGCAATGGAAGACATTGCATGGTTAGATACCTCCTTTGAAGCGATGGCAAAGGGCCTAACTCGTAGCGATGGCAAATTTGGCCTAATGCAAGGCGCTGGCAAATGGCCTAACTCAGGGAGAAGGCAATGTGGGACATTGCAAGGTTATGAGGAATCTCCTTCGTAGAGATGACAAAGGGCCTAACTCGTAACGATGGCATATTAGCCTAATGCGAGGCAATCGCAAAGGGCCTCCTACATGGAGATGGCATTGAGATGTCATTGCATTCATATGTTTGGTTTGCTGATTTTATTGTATGTGCTATGGCTTATTTATGTTATGATCTAAAATACTTTGGTATTATATTATTTTGAAATTGACGGGCTGCCATGGTTGTTTTCCGGTTACTGCACCGGCTGAAAGCAATATCTTTTAGAAAACATTTTAGCACTATGTTTGCTTACTACTGGAATTATAAATCTCATTAGTGGTATTGTCTTTCAGGGTTCACAGGTGATATTAGAGATGACGCAACTACTTGAGAAAGTCTCGAAGACCTTAGTATTAGTGATGTTTTATTTTATTTTTGGATGTGTTTAGTTGCCCATGTTTTGAGGCTAAAAGTGTTATTAAATATTTGTTTTTTTTTAAATAACTTGAAGAGTTTTGATTTAATAAATTGGAAGTTTTAATTTATCTTGGTTTCTGATGCTATGAATGGATAATTATTTTATTTAATTATCTATTTCTATGTAATATCTCGAGATGTTACATTTTTTGTATCAGAGCAGTTCAATCCTAAATTGGACTGTGGTAATGGGTTTTCTTTTAAAACAAAAAAAAAAAAAGTTGGGCACATAGGACTATTGGTTGTTGGTTGTCGTTAATTCTGCATACTATACTTTGAGATATTGGGCCTGACCAACTCAGTGTTTTATTGTCGGCGTGCATATTTATGACAACTAACAGGCGAGGAACGAATGGTGCCCTTGTAGTAGCTTTGGATCGTATGACCAGAGCTATGCAAGAGCAGACGGAGACTCTCTGTCAGTTGAGGGGGAATGGGAGCAGGAACAATGCTGGAGCGATGGCACCCCTGGACTCTCAATATGCGAGGCTATTAGAGTTTAGGAAGAATGATCCACCCACTTTTCTGGGAGGTTCAAACCCCGTGGAAGCAGAGGAATGGTTGCAGAAGTTGGAGAAGATCTTTCGAGTATTGCGGTGCTCTGATGAACAGAAGGTGGACTATGGCACTTTTATGCTAGAAGCTGACGCGGAGAGCTGGTGGAACTGTACAAGGACAGGCTTGGTGGCTCAAGGGACTCCTATCACATGGGCGGCTTTTGCAGAGATCTTTTTAGAAAAGTATTTCCCTCAGAGCATGCAAATTCAAAAGGAGGCTGAGTCTCACCAACTTCAACAGAGGGGAATGACAGGAGGTGATAATGTGGCAAAGTTTGAGGAGATGGCAAGGTTTTCTCGGTATTTGAGGGACCATCCACCGGATGAATGGAAAGCCATAAAGTTCAAGTATGGGTGGAGGCCAGAGCTTCAGAATTTAGTTGGAATCTTGGAGATCAGAGACTATCCGATGTTGGTGAACAAGTGCAGAGTGGCGGAGCAAAAACTGCAGGCTATAACTTTGGAAAAACATGCTAGTGGAGGAGGAAAATTCCAAGGGAACTTTGGACCTGTACCCACCATCAGTAAGGGAAAACAAGTGCAAGGGTCTCTCGTTGGAAAGGGCTTTGCGTGCCGTAGGTGCGGAAAGTCACATGGGGATAATCTTTGTCCTTCAAACCAAAACTTATGTTTCAAGTGTGGAAGGCATGGTCACTATGCAAAGATGTGTAGGAACGGAGCATCTTGACTGAGGTATGTAAATAAATTTAATTTCTAAATGCTTGCCTAGTTGTTCTATGAGTGGGTAGATGGTGAAATTTCGGGGACGAAATTTCTTGAAGGAGGGAAGAAATGTAACATCCTAAAATTATAATATATTTTTATAATAAAATTATTAAGCTCTTATGAGATTTAGTGTAAAAAATTGTTAGTACAAAAATTATTTATTTATTTTTTAAACAATTAAATTGGTATGTAAAAGCATCACTGTGACAACCGACATCCCAACTAGGTTGGCACCTCAGAAATCACCAATCATTTGCAGCATACCACAAAATTTATTTCAAGAAAATCAAAAGAATACAAAGGCAAGGGGGAAATAAACCAAAACCCTTGCAAGAATTATTTGAATCTATAAGATGGAAGACCAATCCTATTTCTACCAAAATCCTCCTTGATAAAAGAAGGAATAGTGTCCCACCAAAAAGAATGTGAAATACCTAGACCATAAGAAGCAAGACTATCTGCACAATGATTCCCTTCCCTGTAAATATGTGTAGCATTGAACCACATTTTCTTAGTTAATTCTAAACAGTTAAACCATCTAATTTTTAGCTGCCAAGGAACCACCTTAGGTGATTTAAAAGCTAGAATATAACAAGTTTGGAGTCACTTTCCAACCAAAGTTTATGCCAACCTTTCTTGTAAGCCACTTCAATAGCCACCATGGCACCAATTAATTCTGGATGAAAAGCTTTTTTAACTCCAAGATTAACAGAAAATCAGCCTAGAGCAGCAACACTTTTGTCCCTGAATATGCCCCCACAAGCTGCAAGACCAGGAGTTCTTTTGGCTGCCCCATCACAATTACACTTTATCCAATAGCATGCAGGAGGGATCAATAAGACTTCTTTAATATTAGCAGATTTACCATGCTTAATTTGGACTTTAAAAGATTTTAGGATGATGAATTCTAGCATGGAGTTTGAAGATGAACCAGAACTTAGATTGCCAGACATGGCCACATTACCAATAATCAAATTAACAGCAACATGGAAAGAAATGTGTTTGTTTTCAAATCTGATTTTATTTCTACAAAGCCAGATAGCATTAACCACGTTAACAATGGCAGCAACCACCACATCCTGAGCTTGGGAAGACCAATTTCTAACACAAACATTAAGAATAGACTGCATAGAACTTGTGTCAATATTAATTTTCAGAATTCAACTAAGCCAAATCCAAAGTTTTTCGGCAAAGCTAAAATTAAAGAGCAAATGAGATGTACACTCAGCTGCACAACCACACAAACTACAAATCAAAACTGTGACGCAACCCCTGTACCAAAGGTTTTCATCTGTAGGCATTCGGTCATGCATAATCCTCCAAATTAGGAGAGATTTTGATGGTGGAATTGTATGTCTCCAAATTAGTTTACACCAATTCACTGAGTTACCAACTGGCTTATGAAACAAATGTGCATCTCTAAAGGACAGATCACCCGATTCCAAAAATTTATTTGAAAGGGTATAGTAATTAAAAAAAAAAAAAAGAATGTAAAATTGAAGAAAAAAATAGCAAAATATCAACAATTCACAGACAACACCTACAGTTTAGAATTCTTTGCAAGGGCCCATGAATATAATAGTTCATTTGAGGCTAGTTCTCAATCAATAAGAATAAGGCCACAAAGTTAGTTTACAATAGGATATAGTTAGTCAAAAATTCACCGGTTTTATTTCCAAATCAAAATTGAAGAAGTACTACACTATTCAGTAGCACCGTCAATGAAGGAGAGAGAGAAACAATACAACGTTAGAGTGTACCGAAGAGTGCATAGTACGCTCGTGTTGTCTTAAATAATTTTTTGAAGCTTTTAGAGATCTACAAAAGGAAAGTAAAACACAATCTTTCTCACACCTCCATGGTATTTTGAAAAGGGGTTTTGGGTTCTTAAAACTCATAATGTTACTTTGAGAGATTAATTGGGAAAAATTGGGGTTTTCTATGTTAGAGTTTAAGAACACTAAATTGAATTGAGGGTTTTATAATAAATGATAAATTGACATGTTAGTGATTGTCAGATTTGTATGATTACATGTTTTAAGACTTGTGTGTTGGTTTGAAATTAATATGTGTATGATATATATGATTTGGAATGCCCATGTGCTGTTTTGGCATGAGATATATCATTATTATTAATGCATGGAACTTGTTGGCATGTTTGGGGTCATTGTAAATGATTATATGATGATGTCTATATAATATAATGGATTATTGTAATGTATGTTTGTAATTAATGTTTATAGTGATGTATGAGTATCCTATGTAATGGGTACGTTTGTTTGAGATACCTCCATCGAGGCGATGGCAAGGGCCTAACTCGTAGCGATGTCAGATTGGCCTGATGCGAGGCAATGGCAAATGGCCTAACTCATGGAGAAGGCAATGTGAAGACATTGCATGGTTAGATACCTCCTTTGAGGCGATGGCAAAGGGCCTAACTCGTAGCGATGGCAGATTTGGCCTAATGCGAGGCACTGGCAAATGGCCTAACTTTGGGAGAAGGCAATGTGGGACATTGCAAGGTTATGAGGAATCTCCTTCGTAGGGATGACAAAGGGCCTAACTTGTAATGATGGCATATTGGCCTAATGCGAGGCAATGGCAAAAGGCCTCCTACATGGAGAAGGCATTGAGATGTCATTTTAATCAGATGTTTGGTTTATTGATTTTATTGTATGTGCTATGGCTTATTTATGTTATGATCTAAACAACTTTGGTATTATATTATTTTGAAATTGACGGACTGCCATGGTTGTTTTTCCGATTACCGCGTCGGCTGAAAGCAACATCTTTTTGAAAACATTTTAGAACTATGTTTGCTTACTGGGATTATAAATCTCATTAGTGATATTGTCTTTCACAGTTCACAGGTGATGAGATGACCCTTCTCTCTTAGGAGGATAATCCCATTAGTTCCAACCTCTTATTATTATTATTATTATTATTATTATTATTATTATTATTATTATTATTATTATTATTATTATTATTATTAACTATGCCTAGCCGTATATAAAGCGACAGCGTGATAAAGCAAACCGCGTTGCGGAAACAAAACAACGTAAACAAGAACGGCAAGCATAGCAAACGATGATCAGAGTATAAAGTGCAAAATAAGCATATACATAACTGTACAATAACTTACATAAGTTAGCCCCATCAGTAGGGCACTGTACATAAATATACATACTGTCGTGTAGAAAACCAAAAATACATCAAAAGTCAAAAGAGAAACACTCGAAGCTCCCCAGCAACCCCTGTCCCTCTTAAAATACATGAAAAGCGCTTAGCTCACTCCCTAGGATGCACTAGCAGGCTCTCACCATCAGTGGTGAGGATGCCCTGAGCTACCCTGACCCTCGCCATGAGTATGCCGGTACCGCACAATCGGCTCATACTCAGACTACAACACCCCGATTTTCGAGTTTTCCCATTTAATCAGTATTTATGAACTTATATTTTATTCGAGGTCTTAGGAATGGAAATAGAATATTCCGAGACCGTAATCATGCTCAACGATATCGTAGGGAGCTACGATTAAGTTTTGAGTCGAAAACTCAAACGGAGTCCGGTCTGCGTTTTTACACTGACAGTATGATTTTACTGCTCAGGAGACCTCAGATGGACCCGTGAACGAGATAGTAAGTCTTAGAATTCGATTCTCTACGTTTTGGTTAAATTTCACTAAAATTTCAAAAAAATCACTTCCTGACCTCCGTTCGAGCGAAATCTTCAATCGGGTGGAGAACGGAGCCACGTATGGACTTACCAGGGCACGACAACGGATAATCTTGATATCACATCATGCTAGATCACTTGGGAGAGTATGCCAGAGTCGTCATGACGATCGGGAATTTCGGGACACGAAATTACCAAAATTCCCCTAACTTAAGCCTTTTCACCTTTTACCATTTTACCCTTTGAACCAAATGATATTTTTACCCTTAATGAACCTTTTAGAAGGCTGAAAAGCCCTTGCTCAGCCCCATTTACACGCACAAACAGCCCCAAAGAGAGCCAAGAACACTTCATCTTCCTTAGAGAAAAAACCTCCATTGATTCCTTGAGAAATCCTTGAAACTTTGAAGAAAAGCCTTGATTCTTTGACCAATCTTCCTCCATTCTAAGGTAAGATCACTTCTATGATCTCCTAGATTCTTGAATCTCCCTCAATCTCAAGATCAAAACTCCATTTTCATGAAACTCATTGTTAGATCCAAAAGTTTGAAAATCCATAAGAAATTGTAGAAAAATCCTTTTGATGTAAAACCAATTTCTTGGAACTCAATTCATCATCCTCTATCTAAACCCAAGAGCTCATGATCCAAGTCTCATCCTAGCTCATTTATCCCAATATGGCCGAACCCTAAGGGAGATGATGAATAGTGTTTTTCATCAAATTTTTGATTTCTAACTCTTCATTCCGTCCTTAGCTTTCCTAGTGTTCTTGAATCCAAGTGATGGAAAACCAAATCAATTCCTAGCCTAGTTTTCCCAAGGATGCCGAGAGCTTCATGAGAGAAATCCATGAGTTTTGTTTCACATTTTTGTGTCTTAGGACTTGAAATGGTGTTAACTAAGCTCATGAACCAACCATCCAAAAGTTTGGAACCAAATGAGATCCCTAGCCTTTTTACCCTTTCATGGCCGAACTGTATGCCTTTTTGGGGAAGAAAAATTGTGTTTTTATGTTGTATATTGATGCTGATTTGTTGTTTGAATTGTATTGTGTTGAATTGTTTTAGGCGACACAAACGAAACCGGAGCCGGAGCCGAGAATCGATCGAGTTTGGACTAAGCAAATTTGTGAGGTAAAGGGAAGTAGTCATTTAAGTTTGGTAGCTTCATAGTGCATATTTGATATATGTATTATGATGACTTGATTATGGAATTGGAAATGAGTTTGAATGATGTATGGATTTGTTTTACTTAATGAAACATATTTGCACACTTGTTGATAATTTGTGGCATGGATGTCTTAGTTGATATTATGATGATGATTATCGATTGTTGATGTCTATATATATATATATTTATATCTTGGATGAGCATAGGACTGACTATGTCTCAGTAATTATTCAAAGACTCGAAAAACCGAATCAAAGTTTTGAAAACCGGGTTTTGGAAATCAAAAAGTGGTTTTTGGAAAACATGTTGCTTTTTCAAGACAAGTTGTCTTTCTTTTTGAAAAGTATTGTGCTTTTGAAAAGTAAAAAGTGATTTTGTGGAAAGTCATGCAAAACGTGTTTTGTTTCATTAAAGTGTTTTAAAAAGGCATGAAACCTTAGAAAACGGTTTTTGTTTCCAAGAAAGTGTTTTTCTCCGAAAAACGTTCTCTTTAATCAAGAAATGTTTATTTCAAGAATAATAAATGTGTGTTTTTTTTCCACAGTGGTTTTGAGGAAATAAAACCAAAGGGTGGTGTTTTCCAAAGTTGTTTTGAGGAAATAAAACCAAAAAGAAAAATGATGAACCTTTGAGACGAATCCAAACCTAGTGGCCGAGACGTCAGGGCTAGTGTTTTGTGGATTGAGCACTCGGACTTCGTGTCCTGTGTTTTTAATTTGAGTGGGCTTAATGCCTTTTTGAAATGAATCGTGGACTTTATGTCTCGACATTTGAAAGAATGAACGCAAAGAAAACAGAAAACTTTCTGTGTGCATGCATGAACCTGCAGACGTGCCATTTGAAATCGAGCTACAACTCTAGTAGTTGAGAATTTAATCAGTCAAGACCACTAGGTCTATTGGGGCATTCTGCGTTCGAGATCCCACACGTGGCCGGGGGCATAGCAACCCCGTGCCGTGGTAAAGCGGCTGCCAAACACGAATGAACTCGATCAAAGACTAGAGTATTCAGGATATGGTTATGACGTGGTACCCTGGAACAATTGGAGTTCGGACCTAAATAGAAAGGCCGACTCATGAGGACAATTGTGTTACGGGCGTTACTACGGCCTATCGCTCGATGTTGGGAATTTAGAATCTTTGGAGTACATGAATTAGAAATATGATATTGAAGTCTCATGCATTATTATAAGTGAGAATGTGTTTGAGATATTGTACTGTATTATAGAAATACCTATTCATATAACTGTTTTTATGCTGTTTGTCGCCTGTGCGGCTATCGTGATAAACTTTATATGAGTATCTCACCTTTGCCTGTACATGTTGGACACATTGTTGTGTTTTTGGAACACATGTACAGATGTTGATCATAGGTCCCCGCGGAGACGTGAGGACTCGGATGACGGAGCATTCTGATGAAGTTGACGTTGGGTTGTACCCCAATAGCTACTTTTAGCCGACCAGCTTAGGAATCTTTTATTTTGAGCAGTCTTATATTATATTACTGTACATATGTTGAACTTATTTTTAAGTCTGTAATATGTTATATATTAGACCAGGTTTTACGTTATGTTTATGTTTTTATGAACAGTGAATATCAACGTGTGATATGAAATTTATTTCTTCGTCTTGAGCTGTTTTGTCTATGCATGCAGAAAATTTTTAGAAACCGCGTTTTCGAACATAGCTACTTAATTAAAGTATTTTCCGAAAGTAACCAGCGTTTTATTTTCTTGATTTATTCCACATTAGAGTCCGAGTATGTAGTACCCGCGGGGGGGGTGTTACATTAGTGGTATCAGAGCTGGTCGAGTCTTTCGGGAACCCTTGGGAAGTGAGTCTGTTGTGTTTGTGTTGTGTGCGCTCTGTGTGAACCTTGTTTGAATTGTTTCTCTGTTGAAGCAATGTGTGTTGACACACTAGCACACTAGTTTTTGACATGCTAGCACTTGACGCACTATTTCTTATCACACGAGTTTATGTTTCCTTATTAAGGTATGATTGGTCTGCCTTATAGGGAAACATGAATCTTAGAGGTGTTTGTGGTGGAGGTCGTGGCACTACTGACAACAATGCTAATGACAACAACATCAATCGGCTTATCCAAGCCATGGCTGATATGGCGGCTGCTGTTGCTCAACAGACAGCAACGATGGCTCAACAAAATCAACAAAACCAATAGAGAGCTGATCTTGCTGCTGGTGCTAGAGGGTTAGTCGATTTTCGGCGTCATGATCCTCCGCAATTTCACGGGGACTGTGACCCGGAAAAGGCTGACCTATGGCTGGAAGAAATAGAGAAGATTTTTGCTGTTCTACACTGCCCCGAGGGAGTGAAGGTGGACTATGCCACACTCTTTTTTCTGGGTGATGCACAGTATTGGTGTCGAGGAACCAGAAAACTGCTGGAAGCCAACAACCAAGAGATCACTTGGGGAGTATTTCACACTAAGTTTTTGGACAAGCACTTTCCCCAAAGTCCCAGGACCTAGAAGGAGCAAGAATTTCTGAAGCTGTAGCAGTGGGACATGACTGTCGGGGAATATGCGGCGAAGTTTGAATCACTCGCCAAATATTTTCGCTTTTTCCAGGCCCAACCTGATGAGGACTGGAAATGTGAGAGATTCGAAGGAGGTCTTCACTTCGAGATCAAGGAGTCAGTGTTACCACTGGTGATCCGTACCTTCCAAGCTCTGGTGGAGAAGTGCAAAAAAGTAGAGAAGATGAGAAGCGGAAGGGAGAACAAGGGTACTGTAGGAGGACCGTCTAGGTCAAGGAACCCGAACCAGAACCAACACCAAAAAGGGAAGCAATCCCAGAAGAAGCCGTATTCGCGACCTCAAGGGAATAGTCAGAAACAACAATCTTATCGTCCTGTCGCTTCTGCTTACGGCAGACGGATCGGAAATGACCAGAACCAAGGCCGAGCCCTGCGATGTTTCAAGTGTGGGCAACCCGAACACCCAGCTGATAGCTGCAAGATGAAAGGAGTTCTATGTTTCCAATGCGGAGACATAGGACATTTCGCAAGGGAGTGCCCTACACCGAAGCCCGAGCCGACTGTCAACAACATCCAGACTGCTAGACCCACAGCGAGGGGAAGGGTTTATACCATGAGTTGCGTTGATGCTTCCAAATCTGATGATCTCATACAAGGTAGTTGCATCATAGCAGGTAATATCTCCTAACTGTACTATTCGATTCGGGTGCAGCGCATTCATTTATCTCTTTGAATTGTGTGAGACAATTGAACTTGCCTGTTTCTTCACTGTCTTTTGATTTGATTGTCACAACTCCAACTGCTAAATCTGTTACTATAAATACAGTATGTTTGAATTGTCATGTTATTGTTCATGATAGGAACTTTCTTGTTGACTTAATATGTTTGCCTTTGACTCAATTGGATGTGATCCTAGGCATGGATTGGTTATCTCCCAACCATATCCTTTTAGACTGTGCACATAGAACCTTAGTTTTTCCTGACCCTGAGATTTCATCGTCTGGTAACACCCCCCTCGTGGGTGCTACATATTCGGAGTCTAATGCGCAATAAATCAAGAAAATAAAACGTTGGTTGCTTTCGGAAAATATTTTAATTAAGTAGCTACATTCGAAAATGCGGTTCTAAAAATTTTCTGCATGCATAGACAAAACAACTCAAGACGAAGAAATAAACTTCATATCACACGTTGATATTCACTGCTCATAAAAACATAAATATAACATAAAACCTGGTCTAATATATAACATATTACTGACTTAGAAATAAGTTCAACGTATGTGCAGTAATCTAATATAAGACTACTCAAAATAAAAGACTCCTAAGTTGGTCGGCAAAAAGTAGCCATTGGGGTACAACCCAACGTCAACTTCATCAGAATGCTCCGTCATCCGAGTCCCCACATCTCCGTGGGGACCTATAATCAACATCTGTACATGTGTTCCAAAAACACAACAAGGTGTCCAACATGTACAGACAAAGGTGAGATACTCATATAAAGCTTATCACGATAGCCGCACAAGTAACAAATAGCATAAATACAATTATATGAATAGTTATTTATATAAAACAACACAACATCTCAAACACTATCATCAGTTATAATAATGCATGAGACTTCAATATCATCTTTCTAATTCATGTACTCCGGTGATTCTAACTTCCCAACATCGAGCGATAGGCCGTAGTAACACCCGTAACACAATTGTTCTCATGAGTCGGCCTCTCTATTTAGGTCCGAACTCCAATTGTTCCAGGGTACCACGTCATTCGTCTTTGGCAGCCGATTCACCATGGCACGGGGTTGCTACGCCACTGGCCACTTGTGGGATCTCGAACACAGAATACCCTTATAGACCTAGTGGTCTTGACTGATTAAATTCTCAACTACTAGAGTTGTAGCTCGGTTTCAAATGGCACGTCTATCGATTCATGCATGTACACAGAAAGTTTTCTGTTTTCTTTATGTTCATTCTTTCAAATGTCGAGACATAAAGTCCACGACTCATTTTAAAAAGGCATTAAGCCCACTCAAATAAAAAACACAGGACACGAAGTCCGAGTGCTCAATCACCAAAACACTAGCCCCGACGTCTCGGCCACTAGGTTTGGGTTCATCTCAAAGGTTCATCCTTTTTTCTTTTTGGCTTTATTTGCTCAAAAAAAAAAAAAAACTTTGCAAAACAAAACACCCTTTGGTTTTATTTCCTCAAAACAACTTTGGAAAACAAAACACGTTTATTATTCTCGAAATAGACATTTCTTGATCAAAGAGAACATTTTCCGGGGAAAAACAGTTTCTTGAAAACAAAAACCATTTTCCAAGGTTTCACGCCTTTTTAAAATGCTCTACTGAAACAAAACACGTTTTGCACGACTTTCCACAAAGCCACTTTTCCTTTTCAAAATAACTTAATTTTATAAAAAGGAAGATAACTTTTCTTGAAAAAACAACACGTTTTCCAAAAACAACTTTTTGATTTCAAACACGGTTTTCAAAACTTTGATTTGGTTTTTCTAGTCTTTCAATAATTATCGAGACATAGCCAATCCTATGCTCATCCAGGATATAAATATATATATTGACATCAACAATCCATAATCATCATCATAATATCAACTAAGGCATCCATGCCAAAAATCATCAACAAGTGTGCAAATATGTTTCATTAAGTAAAACAACTTCAAATATCATTCAACACATCTCTAAATCATCAATCAAGACATCATAACACATATATCAAACATGCACTATGAAGCTACCAAACTTAAATGAACTACCTCCCTTTACCTCACAAGGAAGTTCAATCCAAACTCGATCGGCTCTCGGCTCTGGCTCCATTCTCGTTCGCGTCGCCTAAGACAATCAAACACAATTCAATTAAAACAACAGATCAATATCAATAAAAAACATCAAAACCTAAATTTTCTTCCCCTAAAAGGCATAGGGTTCGGATATGAAAGGGTAAAATGGCTAGGGATTTCATTTGGTTCCAAACTTTTGGATGGTTGGTTCATAAGCTTTGTTAACACTAATACAAGTCCTATGACTCAAAAATGTGAAACAAAACTCATGGATTTTTCTCATGAAGCTCTCAGCCTCTTTGGGAAATCTAGGCTAGGAATTGATTTGGTTTTCCATCACTTGGATTCAAGAACACTAGGAAAGCTAAGGATGGAATCAAGAGTTAGAAATCAAAACTTTGATGAAAAACACTATTCATCATCACTCTTAGGGTTCGGCCACTTTGGGGTTTAAGAGCTAGGATGAGACTTGGATCATGAGCTCTTGGGTTTTCATAGAGGATGATGAGATGAGTTCAAAGAAATTGGTTTCACATCCAAAGGATTTTTCTACAATTTCCTATGTATTTTCAAACTTTTGGATCTAAAAATGAGTTTCATGAAAATGGAGTTTTGATCTTGAGAATGAGAGAGATTCAAGAAGCTATGAGACCATAGAAGTGATCTTACCTTAGAATGGAGGAAGATTGGGCAAAGAATCAAGGCTTTTCTTCAAAGTTTCAAGGATTTCTCAAGGAATCAATGGAGGTTTTTTCTCTAAGGAAGATGAAGTGTTCTTGGCTTTTCAAGAGGGGCTGGCTGCGTGAAATGAGGGCTGTGCAAGGGCTGGTCAGCCTTCTTAATAGCTCATTATGGGTAAAAAGGTCATTTGGTTCAAAGGGTAAAATGGTAAAAGGTGAAAAGGCTTAAGTTAGGGGTATTTTGGTAATCTCGCGTCACGAAATTCCCGATTGTCATGACGACTCTGGCATGCTCTCGCAAGTGAGTTGACATAATGTAATATCAAGATTATCCATTGTCGGGTCCTGGTAAGTCCATACGCTGCTCCGTTCGCTACCCGATTGAAGATTTCGCTCGAACAGAGATCAGGTAGTGATTTTTTTGAAATTTTTGTGAAATTTAACCAAAACGTAGAGAATCGAATTCTAAGATTTACTGTCTCGTTCATGGGTCCATCTGAGGTCTCCTGAGCAGTAAAATCATACTGTCAGTGTAAAAACGCAGACCGGACTCCGTCTGAGTTTTCGGGTCAAAACTTAATCGTAGGTTCCTACGATATTGCTGAGCATGAATATGGTCTCGGAATATTTTATTTCCATTCCTAAGACCTCGAATAAAATATAAGTTCATAAATACTGATTAAAAAGGAAAACTCAAAAATCGGGGTGTTACATTACTACCCCTCTAAAAATAATTTCATCCTCGAAATTACGTACCTTGAAAAAGATTGGGATACTGTAATCTCATCTTGTCCTCGAGCACCCATGTTGCATCTCCAGTTGCTTCATTCCAAACGACTTTGATTAAGGGAACTTGCTTTCCCCTGAGTTGCTTGATCCTCTTATCATCGGTTCGCATAGGCGATGTCTCATAAGACAAGTTTTCTAGTAAATGTACTACATCATGTTCGATTACATGGGACGAATCAGGAATATACTTCTGAAGTTGTGAGACATGAAAAACATTATGAATGGTAGACAGAAAAGGTGGTAAAGCAATCTGGTAAGCTACTGAACCAATACGGCGAAGAATCTGGTACGGTTCAATGAATTTGGGAGTGAGTTTTATAGACTTAATTGCTCTATCTATCCCATTCGTAGATGTGACTCTCAGGAACATGTGTTCACCTTCTTGAAACTCGAGGGGTCGTCTTCATTTATCTGAGTAGCTCTTCTGCTTGCTCTGTGCCGTTTTCATCTTTTCCCGGATCTGTTTAATCTTTTCCGTTGTTTGTTGCACAAGTTCTGGGCCTACAATCATGTTCTCTACATCCTGGTACCAACACAACGGTGTCTGGCACTTTCGTCCATATAAGGCTTCGTAGGGTGCCATCCCTATACTAGAATGGTAGCTGTTGTTGTAGGTGAATTCAATAAGAGGTAACAGATCATCCCAACTTCCACCATGGTCTAGAACACAAGCTCTCAACAAATCTTCTAAAGATTGTATCGTTCTTTCTGTCTGCCCATCAGTCTGAGGGTGGTAAGCTGAACTTAGTCTCAGTCTTGTCCCTAAAGCTTGATGTAGACTTTGCCAAAAACATGACGTAAACTTTGGGTCTCTATCAGAGACTATGCTTGACGACACTCCATATAGTCTGATTATCTCTTTGATATACAGCTCAGTTAACTTCCCCACAGATTAGTTGATCTTAACAGGTAAGAAGTGTGCTGACTTCGTTAACCTAGCAACGATCACCCAAATCGAATCAAAACTCTTGGAAGTTCTCGGTAATCCTACCACAAAATCCATTGAAATGCTCTCCCATTTCAATTCGGGTACATCCAAGGATTAAGGCATTCCTCCAGGTCGTTGATGTTCTACCTTCGCTTTCTGACAGGTCAAACATGATGCTACATATTCAGCCACTTGCTTCTTCATTCCTGGCCACCAAAACTTTTGTTTCAGATCTTGGTACATTTTGGTCGATCCAGGGTGAATACTCAGCTTGCTTTTGTGTCCTTGTTCTAGAATCATTTTCCTCATTACTAGGTACACAAACTCGTCCATTGCATCTCAAGATACCATCAGTTCCCAAACTGAACTCTGCAGCTTTCTCTTGTCCAATTAATTCCTTTTTCTCTTGGAGATATACATCAGTTGCTTGCTGTTCAAGGATCATCTCCATCAGTCCACGAGATAACTTGATCATTCCCAAGCTAATCCTCTCGTGGTTCACTTCCACAGCTAGATTGAGATCATGAAACTGTTCTATCAATTCTAGCTCTTTAACCACATTGCAGAGATGTTCAGGGTCTTCCGGCTCAGAGCGTCTGCAACGACATTTGCTTTTCCAGGGTGGTATAGCAAAGTGAAGTCGTAGTTTTTAAGAAACTCCATCCAACGTCTCTGCCTCATGTTAAGTTCCTTCTGATCGAACAGGTACTTCAAACTTTTGTGGTCACTGAAGACATCAAACTTTGATCCATACAAGTAGTGCCTCTAGATCTTCAGCACAAAAACCACAGTAGCTAACTCAAGGTCGTGCGTTGGGTAATTCCTCTAATGAATCTTCAACTGGCGTGAAGCATACACCACAACCTTCCGATGTTGCATAAGCACACATCCTAAACCCTGATGTGAAGCATCACAGTACACTTCGTACAGTTCATCCGGTTTAGGTAACACTAACACTAGTGAGGTTGTCAAACGTTCTTTCATTGTCTGAAAACTTCCCTCACATTTGTCAGTCCATGTAAACGGTTGATCCTTCCTCGTCAGTTGAGTCAACGGTACAACAATCTTCGAAAATCCTTCGATGAACCTTCTGTAATAGCCAGCCAGTCCAATGAAACTGCAGATTTCTGTCACAGTCTTGGGTCTCTCCCATAGAAGTACTAATTCTACTTTCATAGGATCCACAACAATTCCTTCCTTCGAAATCACGTGTCCTAAGAATTTGACTTCATCCAACCAAAACTCACACTTGGGTAGCTTTGCGCAGCTTCTCCTTGTGAAGGATTTATAGAACTTGTCGTATATGTTCCTCATGCTCCTCGGAACTTTTGGAGTAGATGAGAATATCGTCGATAAACATGACAACAAACTGATCCAGAAACGGATAGAAAATCCTGTTAATGTAGTCCATGAAGATAGCAGGCCCGTTAGTCACTCCAAAAGGCATCACGAGGTACTCATAGTGACATTAACGAATCCTGAGAGCAGTCTTAGGTACATCCTCTTTCTTTACTCTGATCTGGTGATAACCGGATCTCAGATCAATCTTTGAAAAGACAGCGGCTCCCTGAAGTTGATCCATCAAATCATCTATGCGGGGTAGAGGATACTTGTTCTTGATCATTATCTTGTTGAGTTGACGGTAATCCACACAGAGTCTTGAACTCCCGTCCTTCTTCTTCACCAATAACACTGGTGCTCCCCACAGGGACACACTTTGCCTGACAAACCGTTTGGACATCAGATCCTCTAGTTGAGTCTTCAACTCGGCTAACTCCGTAGGTGACATCCTATATGGAGCTATAGTGATCGGACCGGATCCTGGAACTAAGTCGATCGCAAACTCGATGTCCCTCACAAGTTGCAAACCTGGTACGTCCTCTGGAAAAACTTCCTAAAAATCTTTCACAACCGGCATATCGCTCAAGACAACGTCCCTCTCGATTTCTAAACAGGATAGAAGCATGTATCCTTGATCTCCTTCTTCCAAAGAAGCTCTTACTTGGATGGCAGTTATAAATCCAGAAACCTCAGGGTCAGGAAAAACTAAGGTTCTATATGAACAGTCTAAAAGGATATAGTTGGAAGATAACTGATCAATGCGTAGGATCACATCCAATTGAGTGAAAGGCAAACATATTAAGTCAACAAGAAAGTTCCTATCATGAACAATAAAAGGACAATTCAAACATACTTTATTTACATTAACAGGTTTAGCAGTTGGAGTTGTGACAGTCAAATCAAAAGACAGCGAAGAAACAAGCAAGTCAAATTGCCTCACACAATCCAAAGAGATAAACGAATGTGTCGCACTTGAATCAAATAGTACAATTAGGAGATTACCAGCTATGATGCAACTACCTTGTATGAGATCATCAGATTTGGAGGCATCAACGCCACTCATGGTATAAACCCTTCGCCTCGCTGTGGGTCTATCAGTCCGCATGTTGTTGACAGTCGGCTCGGGCTTTGGTGTAGGGCATTCCTTTGCGAAATGTCCTATTTCTCCGCATTGGAAACATAGAACACCTTTCAGCTTGCAGCTATCAACTAGGTGTCCAGGTTGTCCACACTTGAAACATCTCTGGGCTCGGCCATGGTTCTGGTCGTTTCTGCTCCCTCCACCGTAAGCAAAAGCGACAGGACGATAAGATTGTTGTTTCTGACTATTCCCTTGAGGTCGGGAATACGGCTTCTTCTGGGACTGCTTCCCTTTCTGGTGTTGGTACTAGTTCGGGTTCCTTGACCTAGACGGTCCTACCCTTGTTCTCCCTTCCGCTTCTCATCTTCTCTACTTTTCTGCACTTCTCCACCAGAGCTTGGAAGGTACAGATCTCCAGTGGCAACAATGTCTCCTTGATCTCGAAGCGCAAACCGCCTTCGAACCTCTCGCACTTCCAGTCCTCGTCAGGCTGAGCTTGGAAAAAGCGAAAATACTTGGCGAGTGATTCAAACTTTGCCACATATTCCCCGATAGTCATGTCCCTCTGCTCTTCAGAAATTCTTGCTCTTTCTCCGTCCTGGCACTTTGGGGAAAGTACTTGTCCAAAAACTTGGTACCAAATACTCCCCAAGTGATCTCATGATTGTTGGCTTCCAGCAGTTGTCTGGTTTCTCCCCACCAATACTCCGCATCACCCAGAAACAGGAATGTGGCATAGTCCACCTTCACTCCTTCGTGGCAATGCAGAACAGCAAAAATCTTTTCTATCTCTTGTGAAACTGCGAAGGATCATGACGCCGAAAATCGACTAACCCTCTGGCATCAGCAGCAAGATCAGCTCTCTGTTGGTTCTGTTGATTCTGCTGAGCCATAGTTGTTGTCTGTTGAGCAACAGCAGCCGCCATATTAGCCATAGTCTGGATAGCCCGATTCATGTTGTTGTCATCAGCATTGTTGTCAGCCGTGCCGCGACCTCCACCACGACCACCTCTAAGATTCGTGTCTCCCTACAAGGCAAACCAAATATACCTTAATAAGGAAACATAAATCAAAACTAGTGTCTCAGCACACATTGCGTCAACAGAGAAACAATTCAAACAAGGTTCATAGAGATCACACAACATAAACAAAACAGACTCACTTCCCAAAGATTCCCAAAAGACACGACCAGCTCCGATACCACAAATGTAACACCCCCTCGCGGGTGCTACATACTCGGACTCTAATGCGGAATAAATCAAGAAAATAAAATGTTGGTTGCTTTCAGAAAATATTTTAATTAAGTAGCTACGTTCAAAAACGTGGTTCTAAAAATTTTCTGCATGCATAGACAAAACAACTCAAGACGAAGAAATAAATTTGATATCACACGTTGATATTCACTGTTCATAAAAACATAAACATAACATAAAACCTGGTCTAATATATAACATATTACAGACTTAGAAATAAGTTCAACGTATGTGCAGTAATATAATATAAGACTGATCAAAATGAAAGACTCCTAAGCTGGTCGGCTAAAAGTAGCCATTAGGACACAACCCAACGTCAACTTCATCAGAACGCTCCGTCATCTGAGTCCTCACATCTCCACGGGGACCTATGATTAACATCTGTACATGTGTTCCAAAAACATAACAAGGTGTCCGACATGTACAGGCAAAGGTGAGATATTCATATAAAGCTTATCACGATAGCCGCATAGGTGACAAACAGCATAAATACAATTATATGAACAGACATTTACATAAAACTGCGCAACATCTCAAACACTATCATCAGTTATAATAATGCATGAGACTTCAATATCATCTTTCTAATTCATGTACTCTGGAGATTCTAACTTCCCAACATCTAGCGATAGGCCGTAGTAACACCTATAACACAATTGTTCTCATGAGTCGGCCTCTCTTTAGGTCCGAACTCCAATTGTTCCTGGGTACCATGTCATAACCATATCCTGAATACTCCAGTCTCTGATCGAGTTCATTCGTGTTTGGCAGCCGATTTACCACAGCACGGGATTGCTATGCCACCGGCCACTTGTGGGATCTCGAACACAGAATGCCCTTATAGACCTAGTGGTCTTGACTGATTAAATTCTCAACTACTAGAGTTGTAGCTCGGTTTCAAATGGCAAGTCTGCTGGTTCATGTATGTACACAGAAAGTTTTCTGTTTTCTTTGTGTTCATTCTGTCAAATGTCGAGACATAAAGTCCACGACTCGTTTCAAAAAGGCATTAAGCCCACTCAAATAAAAAACACAGGACACGAAGTCCTAGTGTTCAATCCACAAAACACTAGCCCCGACGTCTCGGCCACTAGGTTTGGGTTCATCTCAAAGGTTCATCCTTTTTTCTTTCTGGCTTTATTTCCTTAAAACAACTTTGGAAAACAAAACACCCTTTGGTTTTATTTCCTCAAAACAACTTTGGAAAACAAAACACGTTTATTATTCTTGAAATAGACATTTCTTGATCAAAGAGAATATTTTCCGGGGAAAAACACTTTCTTGAAAACAAAAACAATTTTCTAAGGTTTCACACCTTTTTAAAACGCTTTATTGAAACAAAACACGTTTTGCACGACTTTCCACAAAGCCAATTTTCCTTTTCAAAAGAGCTTAACTTTTTCAAAAAGGAAGATAACTTTTCTTGAAAAAGAAACACGTTTTCCAAAAATCACTTTTTGATTTCAAACACAGTTTTCAAAACTTTGATTCGGTTTTTCGAGTCTTTTGCTAATTATCGAGACGTAGCCAGTCCTATGCTCATCAAGGATATATATATATATATATATATATATATATATATATATATATATATATATATATATATATATATATATATATATATATATATAGACATCAACAATCCATAATCATCATCATAACATCAACGAAGGCAACCATGCCACAAATTATCAACAAGTGTGCAAATATGTTTCATTAAGTAAAACAACTTCAAATATCATTCAACACATCTCTAAATCATCAATCAAGACATCATAACACATATATCAAACATGCACTTTGAAGCTCCCAAAATTAAATGAACTAACTCCCTTTACCTCACAAGAAAGTTCAATCCAAACTCGATCGGTTCTCTGCACCGGCTCCATTCTCGTTCGCGTCGCCTAAGACAATCAAACACAATTCAATTCAAACATACAAATCAACATCAATAAACAACTTCAAAATGTAAATTTTATTCCCCTAAAAGGCATAGGGTTTGGCTATGAAAGGGTGAAAAGGCTAGGGATCTTATTTGGTTCCAAAATTTTGGATGGTTGCTTCATAAGCTTTGTTAACACTAATACAAGTCCTATGACTCAAAAATGTGAAACAAAACTCATTGATTTTTCTCATGAAGCTCTCAGCCTCTTTGGGCAAACTAGGCTAGGAATTGATTTGGTTTTACATCACTTGGATTCAAGAACACTAGGAAAGCTAAGGATGGAATCAAGAGTTAGAAATCAAAAATTTGATGAAAAACACTATTCGTCATCACTCTTAGGGTTTGGCCACTTTGGGGTTTAAGATCTAGGATGAGACTTGGATCATGAGCTCTTGGGTTTAGGTAGAGGATGATGAGTTGAGTTCAAAGAAATTGGTTTCACATCCAAAGGATTTTTCTACAATTTCCTATGGATTTTCAAACTTTTGGATCTAAGAATGAGTTTCATGAAAATGGAGTTTTGATCTTGCGATTGAGAGAGATTCAAGAAGCTATGAGACCATAGAAGTGATCTTACCTTAGAATGGAGGAAGATTGGTCAAAGAATCAAGGCTTTTCTTCAAAGTTTCAAGGATTTCTCAAGGAATCAATGGAGGTTTTTTCTCTAAGGAAGGCGAAGTGTTCTTGGCTCTTCAAGAGAGGCTGGCTGCGTGAAATGAGGGCTGTGCAAGGGCTGGTCAGCCTTCTTAAAAGCTCATTAAGGGTAAAAAGGTCATTTGATTCAAAGGGTAAAATGGTAAAAGGTGAAAAGGCTTAAGTTAGGGGTATTTAGGTAATTTTGCATCCCGAAATTCCCGATCGTCATGACGACTCTGGCATGCTCTCGCAAGTGAGTTGACATGATGTGATCTCAAGATTATCCATTGTTGGGTCCTGGTAAGTCTATACGCGGCTCCATTCTCCACCCTATTGAAGATTTCGCCCGAACGGAGGTCAGGAAGTGATTTTTTTGAAATTTTTGTGAAATTTAACCAAAACGTAGAGAATCGAATTTTAAGACTTACTGTCTCATTCATGGGTCCATCTGAGGTCTCCTGAGCAGTAAAATCATACTGTCAGTGTAAAATCGCAGACTGGACTCCGTTTGAGTTTTCGGCTCAAAACTTAATCGTAGCTTCCTACGATATCGTTGAGCATGACTATGGTCTTTTATTTCCACTCCTAAGACCTCGAATAAAATATAAGTTCATAAATACTGATTAAAAAGGAAAACTCAAAAATCTGGGTGTTACAGGATTTATAGCTGCCAACCAAGTAAGAGCTTCTTTGAAAGAAGGAGATCAGGGATACATGCTTCTATCCTGTTTAGAAATCGAGAGGGATGTTGTCTTGAGCGATGTGCGGGTTGTGAAAGGTTTTTCGGAAGTTTTTCCAGAGGACGTACTAGGTTTACCACCTAGGAGAGACATCAAGTTTGCGATCGACTTAGCTCCAGGATCCGGGCCGATCTCTATAGCTCCTTGTAGGATGTCACCTACGAAGTTAGCAGAGTTGAAGACTCAACTAGAGGATCTGATGTCCAAGCGGTTTGTGAGGCCAACTGTGTCCCCGTGGGGAGCACCAGTGTTATTGGTGAAGAAGAAGGATGGGAGTTCAAGACTGTGTGGATTACCGTCAACTCAACAAGATAACGATCAAGAACAAGTATCCTCTACCCTGCATAGATGACTTGATGGATCAACTTCAGGGAGCCGCTGCCTTTTCAAAGATTTATCTGAGATCCGGTTATCACCAGATCAGAGTAAAGAACGAGGATGTACCTAAGACTGCTTTCAGGACTCGTTATGGTCACTATGAGTACCTTGTGATGCCTTTCGGAGTGACAAACGCGCCTGCTATCTTCATGGACTACATGAACAGGATTTTTCGTCCGTTTTTGGATCAGTCCGTTGTCGTGTTTATCGACGATATTCTCATCTACTCGAAAAGTCCCGAGGAGCATGAGGAACATCTACGACAAGTTTTGCAGATCCTTCACAAGGAGAAGCTGTATGCAAAGTGCGAGTTTTGGCTGGATGAAGCCAAATTTTGGGACACGTGATTACGAAGGAAGGGATTGCCATCGATCCTGCAAAAGTAGATGCAGTACTTCTATGGGAGAGACCCAAGACTGTGACAGAAATCCGCAGTTTCGTTAGACTAGCTGGTTACTATAGAAGGTTCATCGAAGGATTTTCGAAGATTGTTACGCCGTTGACTCAACTTACGAGGATGGACCAGCCGTTTATGTGGACTGACAAATGTGAGGAAAGTTTTCAGACGATGAAGGCACATTTGACAACCTCACCAGTATTAGTATTACCTAAACCGGACGAACCGTACGAAGTGTACTGTGATGCCTCGCATCAGGGATTAGGATATGTGCTTATCCAACATCGGGAGATTGTAGCGTATGCTTCGCGCCAGCTAAAGATTCATGAGAGGAATTACCCAACGCACGACCTTGAGTTAGCTGCCGTAGTTTTTGCACTAAAGATCTGGAGACACTACTTATATGGATCTAAGTTCGATGTCTTCAGTGATCACAAAAGTTTGAAGTACTTGTTCGATCAGAAGGAACTTAACATGAGGCAGAGATGTTGGATGGAGTTTCTTAAGGACTATGACTTCACTTTGCTATACCACCCTGGAAAAGCAAATGTCGTTGCAGATGCTCTAAGTCGGAAGACCCTACACATCTCTGCGATGATGGTTAAAGAGCTAGAATTGATAGAACAGTTTCGTGATCTCAATCTAGCTTTGGAAGTGTACAACGAGAAGATTTGTTTGGGAATGATCAAGGTATCTAGTGGACTGTTGGACACGATCCGTGAACAACAAGCAACTAATGAGTATCTCCAAGAGAAAAAGGAATTACTTGGACAAGAGAAAGCTGTAGAGTTCAGTATGGGAACTGATGGTATCTTGAGATGCAATGGACGAGTTTGTGTACCGAGCAACCCGGAGATGAGGAAGATGATTCTAGAGGAAGGACACAAGAGCAATACATACCAAAATGACCATTCAAGTATAATGTCTATACCTTACTAACACAGTATACAAAAGTAAGGTTAACTTAGTTGCATATACAAAAAGAAGTCTGCTCTTAAAATTTCTACTACACTGTAATAATAGAGGTTCACTAACAACACTTATACACTATGTACACCATAACAACACTTTACACTACATACTATAGCTTCACTACTTAATACTAGCTAGCTGTAGGTGCACTTCATATATATCCAAGCTTGTTGCTGCCCCTGCACACAAGATACACACAACTTAAATTTACAACACATCAACAAATTAGATATATACACACACAATCACTTGCACAATGCACACAAACCTAATAGGAGAGGCATTACTCTAACTTATAACATCATAGTATATGTGTACTCTACCTTTATTTTTGGATAAAATTCGTAACAACATAGCGACACCACTCTTCCCTGAGTTCAATAAGTTGGTCATCATAATATCTGTCACATTTACACTCAAGAAAGTACTGCGAAATGAAAATTAAATCAATTAGAATTAAAGTACATTCAATTACTGATAAAATTTGCCTAATTTAATTATTAAACTAGAGCTAAAATTACATACCGTCATTGGGATTTGCGTTTGGTTTTGAAAAATGATATCCTTGATAAACTTCAGGACATAGTAGCCACAATCGTCGCTATTCGGTTGGCGGGGGCACTATAAAACCCAAAATAATAAATTAAAAGTTTCAAGTTAATTTTGAACCAAAATAATTGCATAAGAGTTTTTATAAATACCTCTATAGATATCCATTTAGTCTTGGACGACTTAGAATATCTCGACTTGGCTCCTCCACTGCAGGCACGATGAATTAGCAAAGCCCAGATTTTAAAATCAAACAACTTCATTAAGTTACATAATCATGATCACTATTTATATATATGAAGATAAAAGTAAATGCATATATACTTACTGATTGTAGATATCCTTCATTTTTTGGCGAATGTTATAGTCAGTATGCAAGGGGTCTAAATAGTACACTATGTCTTCTTTGGGATTGATCGCTAACAATACCCAATGTTGCCTACAAAAAAGTTTATTATAGTTAGCAATCATCACATATCACAAAAGAAAACAATATCACTAACTATGTGATATACTATATGATTTAATGACTCACCCTACATTGCACGGTGACAAAAACAAGGTCTCATAATCTAGATTTTCTAATGACAAGCGATCAGCTATATATTGTTTATGCCCAGATCCTACTTGTATAGCTATTCGTAAAGGGCAT
The DNA here is from genome assembly GCA_039655645.1 of Ammopiptanthus mongolicus. Lineage (NCBI taxonomy): Eukaryota > Viridiplantae > Streptophyta > Magnoliopsida > Fabales > Fabaceae > Ammopiptanthus > Ammopiptanthus mongolicus. The sequence goes on from CM077345.1 coordinate 64,899,445, forward strand.
AGAAATCTGAACCTCTGAGTCCTTTGTTCAGGTACCAAGAACATATGGTACCAGTATCTAAAATTAAAACATGTATATAAATTAATAAATTAATAATAAATCAAAATTTTAGATGAGATATAACCTTTAAAGTTTGATGTAATACCTGAGATACACACTAATAACAAAGAACCCCAGCCATTCATGATTAAGGATTTCTTTGATTTCCGTATCACCACCAAGCATTAATGTGTGCTCATAACCCAGAATATCTTCCTCCATATGAATATTGACTTGATCATTCCCCAATATTGTTAGCACATGGACTCTAAGGTAGACTATGAAATCTATACCATGTGCTACAAGAGCCCGCGAGGTTTGAGATTTGTTCCCATTTTTTACTGGGGATGTAATTGACCGCTTTGTGTGCTCCTTGCTAGCTACAATAGGGGAAGGCCGAGGTTTTGTCACTTTCATGCCAACTGTATTCTCCGACCCTTTGCCCTTGCCCTAGGATTTAGATTTGGACTTTTGGGGTGGCTATATAAAAACATTGCAATACATTAATGAGCTAGTGACCACCTAATTTATCAAACATATATATGATAATGAATCCTATTTATTGACATATACCTAGTCACATACACCTATGAGGCTGATTGGCCATGCCACATGGGTACCTATTGCCTGGTCCACCGTCATGACATCTGCCTCCTCAAGTGGTATAGGCAATGGTGCATCACCCTCAACACCAAACTCAATTGCAACTTTCACATGACTAGAAGGCAATGGTCGGTTATGCAGTGTCACACCCAGTTCGTTATAGACCATCCCTCTAGCTACAATTGGATGAGTTGGGCTTGACAAATATAGGTTGCATGGGTTGTTGCCCTAAACCAGTGATAAACAAAATATTAATATGTGAACTGTCAATGCAATACGTACAAGTAAAGAAAACAACATAATAATTATTACCTCAAGAGGTATACGAGTGCAACTATCTCTGACACTAGGTGGAGTAGGTAAATCAGGCTCAGGCTCATGCTCATGCTCATTCTCACGTCCCTCCACCGTTGTCTTGTTCTGTATGCAGCTTTGCAACGCTCGAACTTGTTGCACCAGATTAGCTACCTCCCTCCTCAACTCCACCACTTCAGTAACGTCTACTTCTTTGGTGTGCTGTTGTGCTCTTACGATAGTTTTCTGTGAGGGACCAAATCCCACTCCCCTATAGCGACCAGGATACTCTTTAGCGGGTATGGCTCTAGCAAGGATGTCATGGCGACCAACACAATCTATTATCTCCCCCTATGATATAGATTGTGATATGGTATCCTGAGACACAAATATTATTCACAAAGATGTTTCACATTATTCACAAATATCAAAAGAGGATTACAATGTAAATGTTAATATGAGAACATATACTTACAATTCTTTCAGCCACTTGCCTAGAGTTGGGATTTACAATCATACCCTGCTCATTCGTACGGGCTTTTGGCCACAAAATATGCCATTCAAAGCTTTCAGTTTCTGGGTCTCGTCCTGCCTCCCGTAACTATACATTTGAACAAACGAATTGAAATCCATCAATGCTAAGAAATAAACCAAAAAATGCATTAAATAAAATGACTTATTTTGCATGCCTTTTTTTTCCTCAATGCCGGCATACCCTACATTCCCTTTATGGTAAGGGTAGGGAGGAGATGACGCTCTCTCCCGATTTTCACTGCTTATTTTCTACATAGACACAGAAGTAAGTATTAATGCACACTGACCTAAATAAGTAGCAATGTATAGTATACACAAAAGTAAGTACATACCAAAAAAATCCTCATCTTCAGTCCGTTTTACGACAAAGGCTCTCCAATCTTCCGGTAGTATAATCTCAGCATATTTGGGTGGAGGCCCTTGTCTGACATTCCCACCATCATCTCTCAGCCACTTTGTCGTTAACTTACTTCTGAAGTTGCGTTGTAATTTTCCGACTTCCTTAAGTATCATGTCTCGCCGGGTCTCATCAACATCAAAACAGGCCTGCAAAGACAATAAAAAAATAGTCACAATATAAATATGTTTACATAATTAACTAATGCTAATTAATTTACCTGTATATCATGCCAGATGTCATCTTTCAGACCGTCCAAATCTCTTGACTTCCAATTGCCACAGGTAATTGGGACCATCTGCGGCACTATGGCCCCAATGTAATTAATCAACTGCTTGTTATTTGTACCAATTAGCTAACCCTTTACATTCCAAGTAACCTAAAACAATTGAATGAAATGTATAAATTAAAGATAACAAACTATAGAATCAAACCATTAACTGCTGCTGAGTTAGTAATATATTACCTCAAGTCTCACTCCTCTACTCCTATGACGAACGATATTCTTCTTAAAAGTCGGTCCATGACGCCTCATATTTTTCTTGGGCTCGACCCCACTATCATGACTGAGAGATGCCATTTACCTGTAACAAAATTAGACACACAAGTAAAAACGTCAATTCACAATCATACAAGTTTATTTACAGAAATCGATGAATGAAAATTTAATTGATCAAGAAATAAAAAAAAGCATAATGACTACATACATGTTTAAGTCTATCTTTTTCTTTTCCTTGTTGGATTGAGATTTGCATCTCTCTTTTTGGTACGAAATAATAGATTGACCCAAAGCCCCTCATCATGATCATTTCTAATATACATATCATCCTCTCTAGTTGGATTAGCCTCGAGTGATTGTGATGTCCCGGAGAAAGGATCATCCTCAATATCAGCATCTTCATGTGTTTGATCATTAGTCTCATTAAGAATCATTTTGTTAGACAATAGAACAATGGACCATTTTGTATTAGCTGGATCGGTGACATAGAACACTTGATGAGCTTGCAATGCTAAAATAAAAGGTTCATCTTTATACCGCACTTTATTGAAATCCACCCGCATGAACCCCAATTCATCTATTTGTACAACGTTATTATTGTCAACCCACTTACAATGGAACACTGGCACCCGAAACATAGTGTAATCCAACTCCCATACGCGTTCAATGACCCCGAAGTATGACATGTTTGTGTATATAGGGTTTCTGTCTTTGGCACTTGAGAAATGCATAGATTGAGCTACAAGAGTCACTGCAATATTTTTCATTGTACTCCGATCATCTTGTTCTTTTGTATAGAATGTGTATCCATTCATCAGATAATCGGTGTAAGAGAAAACATGCACAGTTGGACCCTTCGCTAACCATCTTAATCACTCCAAAATTGAAGTAGGATTTATAGTCAACTTTGCAGAAATATGATCTTTAAGCCATGTTATAAAACAATGATTGTGTTCTCTTGTTAACCAAGTTTGAGTCTTATTTGGATAAGAACTCTTAAGTAGGTCCTTGTGTTTTACAACAAACGGCTCAACCTCATCGGCATTGTGAAGAACATATAAATGTGCTTGCTCCCATTCTGTCCTTGGTATAGTCAATATTTCAGTTCCAGTAATCCCTTGCCCTATGGTTCTTTCTCTGTGACGAGACATTGGCAACCCTACGGAATATTCAATATTGGATAGGTATTCGGTACAGAATTCAACCGCTTCTTCGACTATGTACCGTTCAACAATACAACCCTATGGTCGAGATCGGTTTTTCACATACCCTTTTAATATTTTCATGTAACGCTCAAACGGGTACGCCCATCTCATATAAGCTGGCCCACACAATTGTGTCTCTCTAACCAGATGAACAGTTAGATGAACCATTATGTCAAAGAATGAAGGTGGGAAATACATCTCAAGCTCACACAGGGTCACAACAATTTCTTTTTGCAATGATGGCAACTTTCCAGGGTCAATCACTCTGCTGCAAATTGCCTTGAAGAAGAAACAAAGTTTAGTTAAGGTCGCCCGAACTTTCTTGGGCAAAATGGATCGCATACCGATGGGTAGCAAATTCTTCATGATAACAAGGCAATCATGGGACTTTAGACCTTTTAACTCGAGATCTTTCATTGATACGAGGTTCCTAATGAAGAGTACCCCTCTGGAACATTAACTCCATGAAGAAACTTACACAAAACAATTTTATCTTTTCTAGATAGAGTATAAGCGGCCGGAGGTAAATATGTACGTTTCCCTTTCTATACCGGTCCCAATTCTCATCTCGATCCTATACTAACCAAGTCCAGCCTTGAATTGATGCCATCTTTAGTCTTCCCTGGCATATTGAGTAAGGTACCAATGACACTGTCAAATATATTTTTTTAACATGCACCACATCAATGAAATGTCTTATGCATAATGACTTCCAATAAGGGAGCTCAAAGAAAATAGACCTTTTCTTCCACCTTCGTGTAACAAGCTCTCATGCAAAAGGTTTCCCGAATTCAATTTTCAAATCTTCTACCTTTTCAAATAGTTGCACACCCGTCAACGGCAAAGGAGCTCTACGTTCTTCTGTATTCCCATTGAATGCTTTTCTCCAAATCTATAATGATGACTCGAATGCAAAAATCTACGATGCCCAAGGAAGACATTCTTCTTACCATGTTCCAACCGCATCCAATCTATACCATCTTCACATATAGGGCATGCACATTGACCTTTGGTACTATATCCTGACAGATTATCGTATGCCGGAAAATCATTAATTATGTCGAAGATCATACATTTCAAGGTGAAACTTTCTTCTCTATACCCATCATACACATCTATACCTGCCTCCCACATTTGCTTTAAGTTTTCAATTAAAGGAGCCAAGTATATGTCGATATCATTTCCTGGCTGTTTGGGTCTAGAAATTAACAAAGACAACATCATATATTTGCGCTTCATGCATAACCATGGAGGTAGGTTATAAATCACCAAAATCACAGGCCATGTACTGTGAGAGCTACTTTGAACACGATGCGGGTTAAATACGTCAATAGACAATGCAAGTCGTAGGTTTCTTGGTTCTTGCCCGAATTTAGGATAATCATGATCAATTCTTTTCCATTGAGGAGAATCTGTCGGGTGACGCAGCTTGCCATCTTTAATCCTTTCATCCTCATGCCATGTCAAGTTTTTTGCATCTTCTGAACTACGATACATGCGCCTAAATCTGGGAATTATGGGAAAATACCACAAGATCTTCTCTGGAGCCGATTCTTTCTTCTTATAACTTGAGGCATTACACTTAGGACACGTCTTTAAATTTTCATAGTCATTCCGAAATAAAATGCAATCGCTAGGACAAGTGTGTATCCTCTCATAGCTCATGCCAATAGATTGTAACATTTTTTAGCCTCATATGTCCGATTAGGAAGTACGTTATCCTCTGGCAACATATCTTTCAGTAGTGTGAGTAAGTCCGTAAAGCTCTTGTCAGTCCATCCATTGCCTGATTTCAAGTTATACAACATTAGCATCGCTAACAATCTTGTGAAGTTAGTACAACCCTCATACAACGGTTTCTCAGCATCACTTATCAAGTTCTCAAACATCTGAGGACAATCACGAATATCTTCTTCAACCACGTATGTCATCTCCTCAAAACGGTCGTCCTCAAATATATTTGTACCCTTATCATCTGACACATATCTCCCACTATTACCCATATCACTAGATTCACCTCTCCTCTCACCATGTTTTGTCCAATCGGTATAACTTTGATCAATTCCGTAGCACACTAAATGTCCTTCCAACTCAGCTACACTAACTCGTCTTGTATAACAACAACTTAAACAAGGACATACGATTCTACTAGGGGTTTCTGCATGCCCAACTGCAAACCTTATAAAATCTTGCACTCCGTCCTTATATTCCTTTGACAAACGATTGGCAGACATCCACTTCCGCTCCATATTTTCACAATCTACCACATGTTTAGAGAGATTGATGTCTACATTCAATGTGTATGACATGCATGCATGGTGCATATGTCTACTTGATACTACAGGGTACGGTTCCTATCCTATCCAAGATTGTAAATTTCGCATTATATTATTGTATATCTTAGATACTTCTTGTTCTAAGAAAAATTTGACAGCATTCACCAGTGCAATAAACATGTTTAACATCGGTTAAAAATATCATTCTAAATCGGTTATGGAACCGATGTAGAAACAGATGATGTAGAATGTAAGACCTTTTAACATCGGTTTTTAACCGATGTTGAAAGTTAACTTTCAACATCGGTTATAAACAAAACCGATTTTGAAAGTTCTCATTCAACAGATTAATAATTATTGAAAAAGATCTTTTAACATCGGTTATAATATAGAACCGATGTTGAAAGTTACAAGTCAACATCGGTTTGGTAGTGTAATCGATGTTGAAAGTATATTTTCACATCGATTGTAACTCAGAACCGATTGAAATTGATATTTCAACATCGGTTCTCTATTGTAACCGATGTTGATAGTCCATTTTTTTTTTTTAATACTTTGTTTTAAACCAGTGACAATCCTTAACCCTGTTTCATATATGTACAACCAGAACAATCCCAGCCAAAATAGAATCCCAACAATAACAGAATCCAAATCACTATATATACTAAGTAATAAGCCAAACTATACTTTATTGATTATGCAAAAGTCAGCTTTTGATTCAACAAACTCAACTAATTATATAATGTAATAAATTCAAACTAATTAATTAAATTAATACATAACAAAGAAACAACAAAGAAATATAACAAATTAAACAAATTAAAGAAATAAAATGTCATCCATATATAAATTAATGTTCAGAAGTCATCTCAAGAAAGAAGTTTGCCCAACGCTCCTTGATGTCCTTAATGTCCTCTTCAGAAAATGCTTCCGGATTGTCGAAAATCTGCACATTAATTATAACTAATCAACTATAACTATACATAATTAATCTATAACTATTTACAAATGTTATTAGTTAATTACCTCCTTCCATCGATCTGTAATTTCAGCGGAGACAATGTTGAACATCCACTTCATGACATAATATCCGCACTCCCAGCCGCCACGTTGCCTATGACACTACAAATGAATACACAATTTGAATATATAATGAGTAAAAACATAATAGTAACTATTTTACACTGCAATTGAATCTCGGGTACTAATTAATAAACTACTTACATTAGGGTAAATCCACCTAATAGGCCTAGGCCTACCACCATCCAAAACACGACTTGCGTTCATAGCTCTATCATAATTAAGAAAATATGAATTTAAAGTATGTTATATATTTCAGAGTAATTAATAAAGCAAATGTAGTACAAATTAAATTAATTAAAAGCTTACGTTTCAACAATAAGCTTGATTTCTTTTGTCGGCTTCCTTCCCAACGAACAAAAGAAGACCACAACACTCATACCACGACAAATGATCAATAATTGCCAATGTTTACTGCATTTGGAAACAGTTAGAGACAAGTCACAGATAATTATAAATCACTAGTAAAACTTGTACTTACAGATGGAGGTAAGGTGCTAGGTAGAACTGTTTTTTGCCTTCATCAAGCACACGTCGCATGTACGCAGTAATCTCATCTGACCTAAGTGTCTCACCCTGAATTAGTTGAGGGTCAAGGAATCCATAAAGATGGAGGTTACCCCTATCAATACACAGGCGATGCAGATACCTAAGATATTGAAATAAATATTAGTTATAATAGTTAAAAACTTAATTAGTTAACTTACAAATTAATTAGTTGAAATAACATAACTTACGTGCACCATAATGAGACAACTGTCATGCAAAGCATTTCACTATCAATGCATATCTCCATAATGTCCCTCTGGGGGATATAGAAAGTGTCGGGCTTGCCATCGTGTTCCAAATTTATAAAAGCGGACTCCTTCCCAAGTTTCACGGCAGCTAATGCGAGACGTTCCAGAGCATCAAGTTCAACATCCTTGTCAATACCCTAAACAGCAAATATAGAACATTAGTAAACACGGTTAGGTTATTTCAATTGTAAATAAAAAAAAAACTTAACTTATTGAATGATTATATGAATACCTTCGATGAACCAGACGCCACAAGTTTTCTCGGATCCGACCTAGGCCTTTTGGGTCGATGATCTTTTCCATCATCCTAAACAATAGAGGTAAAGCATTAGTACACAAGTAAACACAATTAAGTTATTTCAATTGTAAATATAGAAAAACATATGTAAGTGAACAATTACATGAATACCTTGGCTGAAACAAAAAACCTCACAAGTCTTCTCGGCCAAGGGATGAAATTACCGGGGGCCTGGCCAACTGTAATAACCTCCTCAGTGGGCACAGGGACTAGAGCATCAACATCTAGAACATCTTCCACCACCACCCTCACATGATCATCCTCTAATGTCTGGTGGTGTAAGGTATTTCCCAAGTTGTGTACCCTCCCAAATGCCACTACCCGGCGATCATGATGATCATCAACATACAACTCACATTGATCGTCCTCCTTATCAGGCTGATGTGAATGATCACATGAACCCATAGTGCTCACAGGTACAGACGGTTGGGCACTTGTGTTTTGCTGGGAAAAACCCATAGATGCCAACTCTGAGAGAAGATCTCGTTTTATTTCTTCTCGAAGCTGCGCCTTGATGGACTCAATATCATCCCTCTTCCGATGATGTGAAGATGGTCCATGGTATTAGGTAATGCCAACACCCCATCCAACACCAAGGACACGGCCTGGGTGGTCCTCTTTACCAATCGCAACAGCCAAGACATCTTTGCGTCCAGTAGACACAAAGGTTCCTTGTGTGCTTTGTTCGTCCAAGGAATCCTACAACATACAATTGTCACATTAATTTGTGTAAGATGATGGATAAGCATGTTACAATTACAATTAGAATTGAATATATACTTACAATCTTTTCGGCAACAAGACGTGCCTCCTCAGATGTATATTGTCCCGATGGTCCTTGTCGGGCTCTCTTCCATGTATGGTGGCGTGGGGGTGGAGGTGGATCAACAACTTCTGGAGGTGGATCAGCCGTAGGATCAGCTTGGGATGCTTGTTCCAAAAGTTGTTTCTTCTTCTCTTCAATCATCTTCCTCCTCAGCTTTTTATATCCCCCACGAGACAAACGATGGGAGTAGAGATTCTTACTCTGGATCTCCTGCGCCTTTTTCCTTTTCTCCTAATATAAATAACATCAACTGAATTCAGTATATTAATAAAATCAATTTGGTTGGTAAAGTTAAACAATATAACTCAAGTTAACCTGAAAGGCGGGATCCAATCGGATCTGAACAAATCTATCCCATGTCTCTTGATCAAGGAACGGGTACATCTCAAGTGGAGATTTGTCTGCACGCCCATGTATGTATTTCCCGCTTAGTTGTGTTTTAAATGCTCTCCAACGCTCACCCGCATACGAAATCCATTTTTTCTTCATACGCTCGGTATCCGGCACTTCAAAGGTGAGCTATATTTACAAAACAGAATGGAGAAATTAGTGTATATGAAAATAATATGGTGAAATAAAATATATACAACCAAAGAGGGTAAAAGTAAAATACCATGATACTATCCCATATCTGATCCTTCACGTTCGTCGGTACATGGTCCCAATCCTCAATAAGTATACTAGCCTTGCTTTTGGCAAGGACGGCCACAAAACTCTTAAACTGATCTTCCATTGGCCCTATAGGTAAGCAATCTCCATCAAACTCAACCCTCAACCTTTGATTACCACTACGGTTGATGGCCAATTTTTTTAATCGTGTGGCGCGTCAACCTTTTTTTCCTGTCAATGGGGTATCCGACCCGCTGCGTGTAGGAGGGATGCCCGAGGGATCTGCCATGTATGCCTGTTTATACAAAAAATAATAAACTATGTCAGTAAAGATGGATAAATAACAAATATCACTTTAAACATAACTTACACAATAACTTAACATATAAATATCAAATTAAATAACAAAAAAAACTTAACTTATATTTATCAAGATAAACATAACTTAACTAATAAATATAACTTTAAACATAACTTACACCATGGTCAAGTAGTAATGTTCTCCCATATCCCTTCATGATGATCATCACGAATGGCATGTACATCGTCCGCTTCATTTTCCTCATTGAAAGTAGGCATCCGTGTTGAGAAAGAAGGAGTATCGGAAATATCGAGAGTTGAATCTTGATTTTCCTCACTACCATTATGCATGTTTTTTCCTTGGAGAACCACCGACCACCTTTTGTTAGAAGGATCATGGATATAAAACACTTGTCTTGCTTGGAAAGCCATGATAAAAGGCTCTTCTGTATGACCTACCTTGTCAAGGTCTACCAATGTAAATCCTAACTCATCGGTTTGTACACCACTGTTACTGTCAACCCACTTACATTTAAAAACAGGTACTCTAAATTTAGTGTAATCGACCTCCCAAATCTCTTCAATGACTCCAAAGTAAGATATGGATGCCATAACGGGGTTTGTATCTTTTGAACTAGAGAAGTGCATAGACTCGGCTACAATCATAACCCCACTGTTTTGCATGGTACTCTTGTCATCCTGGGACTTTGTATAGAAGGAAAACTTATTGATATCGTATCCACTCCAACATATGACATCAAAGTTAGGCCCGTGTGCTAACCATTTTAATGTACCAGAAGCAGTATTATCCTCCGCAATTTGATCTTTAAACCAGTTTAAGAAAGTCTTATTATGCTTGTTCAACAACCATTTTTCGTTCATTCGAGGGTAATTTTGCTTGACAATGGTTTTGTGATCACATAAGTAAGGATTAACCTCATCGGTGTTATTCAATATATACAAATGTGCTTGAAGCACTTCCTCTCGACCCATGCTCTTAACAGTAATACCTCGTGTACCCTTACCATCACATCTTCCCTCATGACGAGACTTAGGAAGCCCTACAGGTTCCGCTTCTGACATGTAGTCTGTACAAAACTCAATAGCTTCTTCTGCAACATACCTTTCAACAATAGATGCTTTAGGACGGTGTGGATTCTTCACATACCCTTTTAGTATCTTCATGTATCGCTCAACTGGGTACATCCACCTTAAATGAACGGGGCCACACAATCTAATCTCCCTCACTAGATGAACAATTAAATGAACCATGATGTCAAAAAATGAAGGAGGAAAATACATCTCCAACTGACACAAGATAATAGCAGCCTCAGTTTCCAACTCATCCAGTTTTTGAAGGTCAATGACTTTGCTACATATAGCATTGAAGAATAAGCACAACCTTGTTATGGCATGTCTCACTTTTTTAGGCAAGATGTCACGAATAGCCACTGGTAGTAGTTGTTGCATCAAGACATGGCAATCATGAGACTTTAAACCAACTAATTTGAGATCTTTCATTGAGACAAGCCTCTTAACATTTGAAGAGTAACCCTGTGGCACTTTGACGCCCCGCAGACACTCACAAAAACTTTTTTTCTCTTTTTTTGATAAAGTATGACATGCTGGGGGCAAATAAGTCCGCTTAACCCCTACTGATTGTGGAGCTAACTGCTCTCGTATGCCCATCGCAACTTGATCTAAACGAGCATTGACACCATCCTTTGTCTTGCCTTGAATGTTAAGAAGCGTCCCGACTACACTATCACACACATTTTTCTCCACATGCATCACATCAATACAATGTCTTACATCAAGTTTGCACCAGTATGGAAGATCAAAGAAGATCGACCGCTTCTTCCATATGTTTTTCTCAGTAGCCTTCTTATGGGTCTTTCCAAAGATAATATCCATGTCCTTAACCCGTTGATAAACTTGATCTCCGGTTAAGGCCGTCGGAGCAATTTCATTCTCCTGGCATCCATTAAAAGCTTTTCTCAATCTACGATACGGGTGATCAGGTGTGAGAAATCTTCGATGCCCAAGGTAAACTGTCTTCCTTCCATGTTGTAGTTGATGGTAGCATGTGCCTTCTTCACATACAGGGCATGCTTTATGGCCCTTAACACTATATCCGGACAAGTTCCCGTAATGTGGAAAGTCATTGATGGTGCAAAATAACATGGCACGCATCTTGAAAGTCTCATTGCAATACCCGTCAAACAGATCAACGCCTTCCACCCACAGCTTTCTCAAGTCTTCAATCAAGGGACTTAGATAAACATCTAAGTCATTTCCTGGTTGTTTTGGGCCCGAAATCATCATAGATAACATAATGTATTTGCGCTTCATGCACAACCAAGGAGGTAGGTTATAAATTACCAGGAGAACAGGCCATGAACTATGAATACTACTTAAGGTGCCATACGGATTCATGCCATCGGTAGCAAGTCCAAGCCTAAGGTTTCTTTTCTCATTGGCGAAATCCGGAAATAAACTATCAATTCTCTTCCATTGCAAAGAATCAGCCGGATGGCGAAGCTGTCCATCACATTTTCTCTCATCTGCATGCCACCTAATGTTTTTTGCGTCATTTACATTAGCGAACAATCGCTTGAACCTTGGAATGCATGGAAGATACCATAACACCTTCGCAGGAGGACCCTTTGTGATCACATCACAATTTGAATCACCATCGTTCACTTTGTAGCGTGATACCCCACACCTTGGACACTCGTGCATCTTTTCAAAGTCATTCCTATACAATATGCAATCATTAGGACATGCATGTATTTTCTTATACTCCATACCCATCGGACACAATATCTTCTTCGCCTCATAGTTACGGTTCGGCAATGTGTTACCTTCTGGAAGCATCTCTTTCAACAACTCAAGCAATTCGGTGAAGCTTTTATCACTCCACCCATTTCTCGCCTTCACAACTACCAATCTTAACACCGCTGACAGCCGTGTGAAATTAGAGCACCCAGGATACAAAGGCTTATCTGCATCACTGCACAAAGTATCATACACATTTGCTCGTTGAAATGACTCTTGTCCAATATCGCGGATCATGTCCTCTAGTCGATCGTCCATATCTACGTCATCAACCTCCTCTCTTTGGGACACACTTGGTTTGTCTAACAATTCACCATGCCATATCCATCTTGTATAACTCTTACATATCCCTTCACAAATAAGATGCTCTCGTATTTTCTCAGCTTCCAGTCGTCTCTCATTCAAACAATTAACACAAGGACAATAAAACCTTCCATTACTATCGGGAACATTTCTTTTAGCAAATTCTAAAAACTCTTCCACTCCATTCTCATACTCATGACTTGTGCGTCTAGCATCGATCCAATTACGATCCATAACTACAACAACACCAACTTCACTTAGTCCAAGATCTTCAACTCCTTTTTATCACAGGGTATGGCCCTATCCCATTCGAGAAGAAACTTCTTCAACACTCAGTTAACAATTAGTCCTTAACTTTCATGCCCATACTTAACGAAATTTCGGCAGCATTTCCCATTGGTCTCTGACGTACACGACTTGACCGCGGTGACATCCACCGCGACAAAGTGTGCACCCGGAGAACAAAAGGAAATGCAGCAGACAGAAATTTCTTCAAGTATAAGATATGAGAATTAAGGAATAAGTATTAACCAAATGAAGAATAAGTTTTTCCCCAAACTGTCCAACTTGGACAATTCAAGATTCAATACAATGAGTAGTACCTTAATAAAGTACACATATGCTCATTAATATTGAATCTCAAACGGGAAACTAAGGTTTTGCTAATTTATTAACACTAAAAGATAATCCAACAGTCCAATTAATCCCTAAGTTAAAGCAGCAAATAGTAAAACTAATACATTAATACTTTTTCTCTTCCTTTCTCCCTTTAATTTCATAAGAAAATCTAATCAGAAGGAGAAGTGTTTTTCTTCATTAGAATGTCACGTATGGATTTCCTGCCAAGTTACATGCGATATTGTAAAACTAATCAAGTTACATGCCATATGCATACTGTAAAACTAATCAAGTTACATAGCAAAACCAAAGTAACAGGTAGCAGACAACAACAAAAATGTAGAGAGAAAGAAAGAGAACTGTATGGAAGTTTCACTCAGTTTACTAAGCAGACCACTGCATGGAAACACTCATATAAATGTCATGAGCAAGACTGGAAACGACTCCATATGACATGAGCACACTAACAGAGTGAAGCATTGGGTTCAACAGAATAGAATGGGGAAGCAATTAATAATCAAAATAAGGATATTAGATACGTACCTTCAAATTTTCCTCAGGTTAGGGAATATCAAGAATGGATTCAGATCTTCTTCAGGTGGCTTTTCTGGAGTAGCAACAGGTGCTGCCTTGTCCTAAGTAGAATTGAAAATAAACTATAAGCCAAAAACGAAACGAAAAAATAAAGCCATTACGAATAAACTATAATATCATAAAACCTAAAGCCAAAAACGAAAAAATAAATGTAAACAAACTCACCTCAGAGGTGAAGCCGTGGGCAAAGTTTGGTACAAAGGTTCAGAGGAGAGGGTGAAGGATGAAGGAGAAGGAGCAAACGAGAGAGAGGTGATGAAGGATGAAGGATGAAGGAGCCGTGGGCAGTGTATCAGCGATGAAGGAGCAGCAACGAAATGTGAGGAGAAGGAGAAGGATGAAGGATGGTGCTAGGTTACGGTGGTGAAGGATGAAGGAGAAGGAGCAAACGAGAGAGAGGCAAACAGTGAGGAGGGAAAGATATGAAAGATTAACGTTGGAGAAATGGGTTTAATGAAGATTTGAAATCGGTTAGTTAATAGAACCGATGTTGAAAGTTTAATAATGAGATCGGTTGTAAAATAACCGAGTTTGAAAGTTTACTAATGAGATCGGTTGTGTAATAACCGATGTATATACTTGGCGGGAATAAATAAATAGTTTTTTATTTAAATTGTATTCATCGGTTGAAATATTTAACCGATGTTAAATGTTTTATACATCAGTTTCTTTATGAACCGATGTAAATAATTTTGAACTTATTTTCAAAATTGCCACCGCCTCTTTTTTTAAATCGGTTCCTTTTCAACCGATCTAGAAACCTGTTGTAGAATCCATATTTTGCACTAGTGATTTCCCCTTGGTTCTCCAAGCACACAACTGAATTCAGGTAATTATGACCCAAATTAGGTATATACCCAAAGAACAAAGAGAAAATACAAACCAATGACATCCTTAGATCAAGAAGGAAATAAGATATACAATAATATGGATTGAATGCGAAGTTAAAATCTCAGACGGTCCACTTTGGACAATTCAAGAACAACTTGTATATTGTGCCCAAAACAATATACAAATTATTCTTGAACAGGAAACTAAGGTTAATGCATGTGTATACCGATGCTAAAATAAACATGTCTAATGTTACAACTAAATGATTAGAAAAAGTCAGGGGAATAGCAATTACCATAGTGAAGCTGAGCAGCTTGAACAACAAAGAGTTGATTGACAGATATGCCTGAGAGAAGCAACGTTTTATTAGTTTCTTTATTTCTTCCGAAATCAAATACCAAATTTTAAAGGAAGTACCAAGAGCTAGTCAAGTAAGCTACTTGAGAGAGGAGGCAACCGAGCACACCAACAAGTTTGCTCCAATCGAGCAAACACCAACAATGAAACGACAACTGAAATCAAGCAAACACGAGCACACACACAAACACATATCAGAACTCATAATTGATCACTAGCCTATCAACTAAGAAGCAATGTATAACAAAGTAGACCAAATCAAACCATACTTACCTTTTCAACAAGATGCTTTTTAGGAGGTGAAAGCAAGTAGTTCGGAATGCAGCCCAACTGGCCTAAGATTTCAAATTTCTGCACTAGAAATAACATACAACTACATCAGAAACATAAATCCAACCTGAGATAAGTTGAGACATAGGTCTTAGATTCAATGCTCTTGTAAAGCATAAAAATAGTAACCATTTTATACACATTATGGTTAGGAAAAAAAAAAGTTGAATTCGAACATGAAACAAAAGTCACTGTGTATACACATTACTCAACAGTACAACCAACACCACAAATGCCAAATTCATGATTATCAACTCCAGGGAAATGACAGTGTTTGCTTCTTGGCAAATGTAAGAGATGATGGATCAAAAAAACTCAAGAACTATCCCTATGACAGTATTGAAAATGTGTCACGAGTGAGCTATGATGGATTAGACATTCCATAACAAAAAAATCTTTCTACACATTGCATTTTTTTCACTGCGTTACCAATTCTCTGTTCTGTACCAATGTCATTTCCTAACAAAACCAAATCAGAGTAGGGGTGTTGTCCTCATTCTTATCATTTAATTCAAATATATAAGCTGAAAATGTAAAATACAAGAATTCAACAACCTAATAAGATAATCTATATTACTATTTTAAAAATTCAAATTTTACAGTATACAGGGAATGAAGGGGTTACAGGGAAGAGGAGGGTTTGCA
Source organism: Ammopiptanthus mongolicus (assembly GCA_039655645.1). NCBI lineage: Eukaryota > Viridiplantae > Streptophyta > Magnoliopsida > Fabales > Fabaceae > Ammopiptanthus > Ammopiptanthus mongolicus. The sequence goes on from CM077345.1 coordinate 64,915,718, forward strand.
GTGAAGAGGGGGTTGCAGGGAATGATGGGTTACCTAGGAGCTTGTAGTGAAGAAGAGGACTTTCAGAGAGAAAGTGGTTGTCGCGTTGGGTGAAGAGGTGGTTCTCGCAGTGGTTCTCGCATTGGGCAGAGAGCAGGCCGCGCAAACAATGCACTTGATGAGAGGTGGTTCTCGCGATGGTTTGAGAATTAATGGTGTTTGCGGTGGTTCTCGCGGAGGTTAAGGTTTGAGAATGGTGGCAATGATGAGGATGAGTGGTGTCTGAACTTAGGTCGTGGAGGAGGGAATGAACAGTACATGAGTGTTTTGTGTGAACGCATGAGGAGGAAGTATACGTTATGAAAATTTAATGCAAGGGTAAAGGAGAATAGACAGCGCTTACTAAAGGAAGCGCTGTCTTAGTGTGACCTTAGACTGCACTTCCTTGAAAAAGCGTTGTCTATTCCCATACATTAGATAGCGCTTCCTTGAGAAAGCGCTGTCTATTCTCTTATCAATCTTTTAATAGCGTTTCTTTGATCAAGCGTTGTCTATTCCCATTCATCTAACAGCGCTTGCTAGGAGAAACGTTATTGCACATTCTCTGCATCATTAACCACAGCATTTCACTAGAAAACGCTATTGAAGGTGCGCTTCCAAAGGCATAATCTGGCGTAGTGTATAGAGCTAACAAAGTGTTGGAGAGAGTGAATGGGAGGACATGTTCCGATTATTGCTATCCATGAGCAAGATGCTACAACATTCGTAACGTGCATGTATCCGGCTTTACGGAAACACTCTCGACCAAACATGAAAAGTACCGCACCTAGTAGAGGATATCAGTGTATTGCTCGAATTGGCCACGACACAAAAGAATCACCAACTGGTCTCATGTCGGCCTTTGCAACCCTGATACCTCCAAAAACCATTTAAGATCGTCACCGTAAGATTCGCACCAGCATCTAGGTGTAATCTCAACTCCTAGGCTAAAGGCCTTACAACTCATGCAATGAAATGCCAATGCTTACACAAAGCAAATGCAAAAAAGCAATGTTGATCCACCAGATAAAGCTCATGGCTCGTTAAGGTTCTCTTCCTTAGGAACTATATGCATCTTTGTATTACAAAACTTTTATCCACCTGATAAATCTCGTGATCCCTCAGGGATCGAGCCATCACAAGATTAAAACAACTGAACGATTGACCTGGATCCGAATCACTAGTCCGTCATCAAACTACTGTTCCAAAACCCAAAAAGTTTCATGTTTATATTTATGTCTTATGAATTATGTCTCAAGTCCTAAGCATTATGAAGAAGGACTGAGAATCCTCTTAGATGAGTCTTTGATCCTCTCTAAGATATTAACTCCATGATTTTCAAGTAATGAAATAAGTGTTGATTCACTTAAGTCTTATGAAGTCATTGATGAACTATGTCATCAATCGAATATTACATAGTCTTGTTCCACCACATACCATACTTAATTATCCTTTGTCTTCAACTCTAAGTTAATTTCTTTAACTTAGGTTTTCACACGTAAAACTCTATGATTTTGAGTTGAAAACTCTCGATTTGAAACTTTGTAGATCAAAATCTTTTTGATTGAAAATCATTTGACTTAAGAGAACTTTGTTACTTGATTAAGGTAAAGTACCTTAACTTGTTTAAAAAGGCTTTTCCTTACTAGCTTAGTGTAAAACCATGATTTAAGTTAGTATAAAGGAAATATAACCTTGTCTAATGTTCTTACTAAAGTTCATTTTAATCGAACTTATGGATAAAGTCACCTTTATATTTGAAATTGGAACATTGTCTTAGTCCTAATCTAGAGGTGATATCATTTTAAAATTATATTAATTTTCATGAAACCACTGCATTATTTCTCTTTTTAAAACACTTTAGTTAATTATCTAACTATGGCTAAAGTAAAAAGACATTTTTCACTTTGGTGAAATACTTGCATGGTGAAACTTTATTTGATCTTTGGATCAAAATCACTTATTGTTTTTCTTTGAAACATAAGTTATTAAAACACTTTCTTAGTCCAAAACTTTTAAGGTTCAAGAACAACTCATGTTCTTCTATTTTTTTCTTGTTAAGGCCGCAAGCTCACTCAAAAGGAAAGTGAAGATTTTGCTTCACCAAATAGACAAGTCATGGCTCAAAATGCTCACAATATGATGACAAACAACAACCATACATCATTGCATCATAATCAAGCATAAAAATCCTTACTTGATCTATCGATAAAAGTAAGGCTTTTGAATGTACATGATATAACATCCCGGTTTTTTTGTGAACTCTGATCGAGTTGGTTAATCTCGATTGGAGCTTTGGCTGATTGTGTGAATTGTTGTGTGTTAGTTTTAGACCTATTTTGAAGCTTAGGAATAGGCTCGAACAAGGTTGGAGGTGCCTAAGGCATAGACGAGTAACTGTGGAAGCTAGATGTTTGGAAGGCTTTTCTTAGCTGAGCGCAACGCTCAAGCGTGGGAGGTTATCACGCCTAAGCATTCTAACGCTCAAGCGTTCTAAGTGCGTTTGCCAGCTGGAGTGTTTTTGACGCGTGTCAGGCCAGGGTCAAGGCGGAGCAGACAAGGTTCCACGCTCAAGCGTGGAGAAGACCTCACGCTCAAGCGTGGGCACGGTAAAGCCTACACAGTAGCTCAAGTTAGTGGAGTTTTCTCTTCTCCCTCATTTGCTGCACGAAACTTAGAGAACTCCACAGCTTTTCCAGAGAGTCTAGAGAGAGAGAAACAGAGTTCTTGAGTGAGGAAGCTTGCTTTCGAGGTGATCGAAGTAACGGAACACGATTCCGACTACACCGTTGTGATCACGGCTGAGTTATCTACAACTCTAACAGATTAGTTTTTCGATTGGCCACAGGTAAACTCGAACCCCTAACACGTGTTCTTCGTATTCTTGGCGTCCTTCATGTCTTTACCTTTTTCTTTGATCTTTTGGGATTGCCCTAAGGCTAACACTATTGTGTATGTGTTGTGTTCGTGATTAGGGCAAAGTTCGTGCTTGTGGTGGTGCGAGGCTTGGAGCTGAGGCTGCGGTTGAGGGGCTGTTTGGAGCTGCCATAGGAGGGTGGCTTGAGCTTGAGGAAGGAGGAGTGAGCCGGTGGTTGACTAGATTCGCGCGACGACAGTTCAGGTGGGGAGAAAGAGTACTGCTGCCATCGGGAAGGCAAGAGTAGTGTAGTGTGTTTCTACTGTGTAGGGAAGCCCTAACCCTACTAGTGGTTGAGCCCTGATAAAGTACCTAAACCCTATGTTTAGCTTACTTTGGGTTATCGGCGTTAAGTTTGGAAACCCTAGGCTAGTAAATTGTTGATTAAGGATGTTTGACTTCGTATAATTGTATGCTGCTGCTTGTTGTTGTTGCTATCTATCTAAGTGCCTATATGTTGCTTGATATGTGATATGCTGCTACATATATAGTTGATGTTATTGCTGTTGTTAGTATGCTGTATGCTGTACTGTTGACCGTTGTGGCGGAATGCCGTAGAATTAAGTTTGGCTGTGTGTCGTGTTGCTATTGGGTTGATACCGTGGATGGGGCCGTTGCTGTTATGCTGACTTCTTGAGGTTGTGGCCGCGTTTGTTTGAGTTGTGGCTCGTGGACGCGTGGCGTCGAGGCTATGGCCGTGTGGATGCAGTGGCATCGTGTTGTTCTGCTTGAGAGCTTACGCGTGAGATCCGATATCAAGCCCGTTGAGGATGTTTGCTGCATATCATCATCAGCTGCCAAGTGGCGAGGCCGTATGATAGGTAGTATGGGCTGCCAACATCATACGAGGTTAGCTGTACTTGAATGTGGGTATGGAAAGTAGATGGGGCAGTCAAGGGAGTGGCCTTGGGGATATTGCCGGTCTCGGGAATAGTTTACAATGACGGATGAGGTAGCTCTTATCCTATCATGACGCCCGATCTAGTCCGGTTTGCCCGACTAATCCCAGAGCTTTCCAGGTGTTCCAAGCTAACGTTCCAAGTTGACCGAGAAACCTTGGTTCCGGTGTGGAAGGGGGATGCACTCTTATTGGGCACGGTGAGCGGTTCAATTTCTTGGACAAGCTAACTCCGTTCTGACACAGAACCTGTTCCAGTGTGGACTTGTTCGGGTGTGGAACCGTTTCAGTTGGGAACATGCAGAAGTACGTTTTTTGGCCGACATGTTGCATGGGATTAGTATCCCGGTCTAGAGGATTAATCTGAGTGTGAGACTCATGGGATGGATGTCTGTTGCATATGTTGTCTCGAGAGATGTGTGTTGAATACAGTAAATGTTATAAATGTGATATCTGCGATATGCTACCTGTTATGTGTTTACTGCATTACTATTGTTTTCCTACTTTGTGACGCGATGTATTTCTTATTTCCCTTCTTTTTTTCATCGTTGTCTGTTATGGGATCGCTTGAAGACAACGAGCCAGCCGAGATTCATCATGGACTCGAGGCTTCACCCGCGGGTAGACCCCTCTACCTTTTTGGTGTACACAGGACCTGTTACCCTGATCTTTCAGAGCGGCACGCCTCCTTATGTGGATATCATCAGCCCCTACCGCATGTACTAGTTTCTACCTTTCCCGAGGATGTGGCAACCTTCGTGGCAGAGGGAGCGCGACTACATGTGGGTATCACCCCAGTCTTCGGCCATGACTAGCAGGAGAGGTTATGTCTACCGAGGCCATGGCAGGAGGACCGAGCAGTACCTGAGGACCTATCATAGGCAGAGGATCGTGGTATCCAGTTCTTCGTCAGAGTACGAGCCTATTGTGCGGTACAGGCATACTCATGGCGAGGGTCAGGGTAGCTCAGGGCATCCTCACCAATGATGGTGAGAGCCTGCCAGTGCGTCCTAGGGAGTGAGCCGAGAGTTTTGATGTATCTTTTGAGAGGGGACGGGGGTCTGCTGGTGAGCTCCGAGAGTTTTATTTGCTTTTGATGTATTTTGGTTTACCTTCAGGATGTATATGTATGTACACTGCCCTATGATGGGGCTAACTTGTGCATGTTATTGTACAGTTATGTATATATTGCGCTTTTACTCTGATCACTTTTCTATGCTTGCTGTTTTGTTTGCTCTCTTCCACATCACTGTTTGTTTACCATGCTATCGTTTTATCTACGGCTAGGCATATATAATAATAAAAATAAGAGGTTGGGACTAATAGGAAGGCTTCATACGTATGGGGTCATCTCATTTTGGTGGTATCAGAGCAGTTCGATTTTAATATCGGACTATGAAGGTAAAGTGTACTGGCTTTGATGGTTGATAACCGAGTTGTATCAACTGTGTCGGGTTTTGGGTAGAGTGGCCGATGCGCTAGTTATCGAAGTTTGATAACTGTTTTCATTCATAAGGCATATGATATGTTTAACTATTAAGTGCTATTATATGTCTTATGAATTAGAACTAATAGCTCCTTTTATAGGAAGCTAAATGGCATGTGGAAGAGGAAGAGGTGGAAGGCCGGCTGTGGCCAGAGGCAACGATAATAACAACAACAACGGTGACCATTCAGGGACAAGAAGTGGTGGTGACACTTCAGAAGCAATGCGGGCCATGAGGGACTTGGCTACCGCGATGATGCAACAAACTTAACAAATTTCCCAGTATATGCAAAGGCCGGAAGAAAGAGAAGCTAGACAGGATCAGCTGTACACCGTGAGGGGAAACAAGACGGTGGATACCGATCTCAATGCTTTTATGAAGGGAAATCCTCTCCAGTTCCACGGAGAATATAACCCTGAAGCTGCAGAGATGTGGTTGCAAAAGGTAGAGAAGGTGTTCATAGCCACACACTGCAGAGAAGACAGAAAGGTCACATATGCTGCCTTCATGTTAGTAGGAGCAGCAGAGGCTTGGTGGAGAACCATGGCCAGACTGTTAGAGGCCCGAGGAAGGGTGCTAACATGGCAACGGTTTCGGGAGTGTTTTCTGGAAAAATACTTTCCAAGAAGCGTCAGGCAAGAGAAAGAAAAGGAGTTCCTAAGTCTGAACCAGGAACAGCTATCGGTTGGTGAGTACGCGATGAGGTTTGAAGTGCTACTCAAGTTCTCTCAATTCTATCAGATCCACTCAGATGAAGAATGGGTCTGCAGGAGGTTTGAGGATGGACTGAGACCAGAGTTGAAGCGAGCGATGCAACCCTTCAGTATCAGTTCTTTTACTGAGTTGGTGGAAAAGTGTACAGTAGTTGAAGTTCATGACCGAGCAGGGACTATCGCACGTCAAAGGGATAGGAGCAGCAATTTCCAAAGGAGAGTAGGGTCGAATGATCGCCCGGCTCGATTTAATGTCAACCATGGAGTGAGTGACTCCAGCCAAGCACAGCAAGAGATCAAGACCTGTTTCCGGTGCGGAGGACCGCATATGGTCAAGAACTGTCCGAGGACCCAACACATCAGATGTTTTGAGTGCAATCAGATGGGTCACTATGCGCCAGACTGCAAGCTCGGAATTAGTAGAAGGGCTCAGTTTCAGCAGCAGAGTGGTAGAGCAAGATCAGTCATGGCAAGTCTGCAGAGCAAGCAATAGACGACCGGAAGGGTGTTTGCCGTGCGAGGTTCTGAAGCCTCCCGAAGTCCTGATCTGATCCAAGGTAAATGCTTAGTTTCTGGTAAGCTTTTGTCGGTTTTGTTTGATTCTGGGGCTACACATTCTTTCATGTTAGTAGAATGTATGGATCATTTAGGGTTGCCTGTTTCTACATTACCATATGACTTGACTATTTCAACACCTACTGGTGATTCTTTAACAACCCTATCTGTATGCCGTAAATGTCCGGTTACAGTAGAGAATCGTCATTTTCTTGTTGACCTTATCTGCTTGCCTATGCAACAGATAGATGAAATCCTAGGCATGGAGTGACTTTCGGCCAACCATGTAATGTTAGACTGTTCAAACAAAACTCTCAGTTTTTACGAGCAATCTGGATTTATGCCAGCCTATAAGAGTACTCTGACGGGTGAACGATCGGACGAGTATGTAGTGCTGTTCTCTTTGGAGGCGTGTGTTGAAGCTTTGCCTATCGTGCCAGAGTTTTCGGATGTGTTTCCCGATGATGTTCCTAGATTACCACCAGAGAGAGGTGGAGTTTGCCATAGACCTAGTATGGGGAACTGGGCATATATCGATAGCACCGTATCAGATGCCTCCAGTTGAATTGATGGAGCTGAATAAACAGTTAGATGAGATGCTAGGCAAGGAGTTTATCAGACCCAGTGCATCTCCGTGGGGAGCTCCGGTATTTGTTTGTGAAGAAGAAGGACAAGAGTTCGAGGCTGTGCGTAGACTATCGTCAGCTGAACAAAGTGACGATAAAGAACAAGTCTCCGTTACCACGGATAGATGATTTGATGAATCAGCTGAAAGAAGCAGCTGTGTTTTCTAAGATCGACCTGCGATCTGGATACCATCAAATCCGGGTTAGGAAGGAGGATGTGCCCAAGACTGCTTTTCGGAGTCGATAGGGTCACTACGAGTATTTGGTTATGTCGTTTGGTGTGACTAATGCTCCAACTGTGTTTATGGACTATATGAATAGGATCTTCTGACCGTTCCTTAACAAGTTTGTTGTTGTGTTTATCGACGACATCCTTGTATACTCCTCGAGAAGAGAGGAACACCAAGAGCATCTAAGGGCGGTGTTGCAAGTGCTAAAGGACCGGAAGTTGTATGCTAAACTGTCGAAGTGCGAGCTTTGGCTAGAGGAAGTTCAGTTTCTAGGCCATCTGATCAGTAAGGATGGGATCACAGTGGATCTTGCGAAAGTTGAGGCCATAGTGAGTTAGGAAAGCCCTAAGTCTGTAAATGAGGTGAGAAGTTTTCTTGGTTTAGCGGGCTACTATAGAAGGTTTATCGAGGGATTCTCTAAAATTGCGTTAACTATGACGCAGTTAACAAGAAAAGGGAAGACTTTTGATTGGTCAGAGACTTGCGAGCAGAGTTTCTAGGAGCTGAAAAAAAACTGACCACATCACCTGTGCTGGTGCTACTAGATCCTTTAGGACAACTCGATGTATACTGTGATGCATCTTATCAAGGCTTGGGATGTGTGCTCATGCAAGACAGAAAAGTGGTGTCGTATGCCTCCAGGCGGTTGAGAGTACATGAGCGGAACTACCCAACGCATGATCTGGAATTAGCTGCGATATTGTTTGCATTAAAGACATGGAGGCACTATCTTTATGGGGCTAAATTCAGTGTGTTTAGCGACCATAAGAGCCTAAAGTATCTGTTCGACCAGAAAGGGTTAAACATGCGGCAGTGGAGATGGATGAAATTCATAAAGGACTATGAATTCGACCTGTAATACCATCCAGGTAAGGCGAATGTTGTAGCGGATGCACTCTATAGGAAGTCTCTACACGTATCTGCGATGATGGTAAATGAGCTAGAGCTTTTAGAGGCGTTTAAAGATCTGAACCTAGAAGCTGAAATAGTCGAGGATAAACTGAATATGGGGATGGTTAGAGTAACTAGTGATTTCCTGAACCTGTTGTGGAAGAAGCAAGCTGAGGATAAGTACCTCAAGAGTGTGAATCGATTGATAGAAGAAGGAAAAACTTCGGAATTCAGAAGAGGTACAGATGGTCTGCTTAAGTATGGTGACCGGGTTTGTGTGCCAGCGGATAGAGAAGTTAAGAATCTGATATTGGAGGAAGCACACAAGACCAAGATGAGTTTCCATCCGGGGGCTACCAAGATGTATCAGGATCTGAAAAAGCTGTTCTGGTGGCCGGGGATGGAGAAAGATGTAGCAGCTTATGTCCTAACCTGCTTGGTGTGTCAGAAAGCGAAGATTGAACACCAGAAGCCAGCAGGGTTATTGCAATCGCTGGAAGTCCCAGAATGGAAATGGTATAGTATTGCCATGGACTTTGTTTCTGGGTTGCTGAGAACTCAGAAAAGGTGTGATGCAGTCTGGGTAATCATCAATCGATTGACGAAATGTGCTCACTTCTTACCAATCAACCAGAGTTACTCTCTGGAGCGATTAACTGATTTACATCAGGGAAGTTGTAAGGCTGCATGGGATACCTTCGAGTATCGTTTCGGACCGCGATCCAAGGTTTACCTAAAGGTTTTGGAGGAGCTTACACAGTGCAATGGGAACTAAGTTAAGTATGAGTTTTGCTTATCATCCTCATACGGATGGTCAGTCTAAACGAACAATTCAGTCATTGGAGAATCTCTTAAGAGCGTACATGTTGGAAAACATGGGAAGTTGGGACGAGTTTCTTCCATTGATCGAGGTCGATTATAACAACAGTTTCCATTCCAGTATTGGAATGGCACCGTATGAGGCACTGTATGGATGGAAGTGCAAGACTAAGTTGTGCTGGTTTGAGACGGGAGAAAGTCAGCTGTTAGGCTACAACGAACAAGTCCGTAAGATACGGGAAAAGATGAAGGTTGCTAGGGACAGGCAGAAGAGCTATGCTGACAAGAGGAGGAGGCCTTTGGTATTCCAAGAAGGCGACGATGTTTTCATCAGAGTTACCCAAAAAGCTGGAGTGGGCAGGGCAATCAGATCCAGAAAGCTAACACCTAAATTCATAGGACCGTTTCAGATTCTTCGACGAATCGGCCCTGTAGTCTATCAAATAGCTTTACCACCAAACCTTTCAAACCTTCATGACATCTTTCACGTCTCTCAGCTCAGAAAATATTATCCCGATCCATCACACGTGTTAGAGCCTGAATCAATTCAACTAAAAGAGAATCTGGAGAACGAAGCTTCACCTGTTCGAATCTTGGACAGAAGAATCAACGAACTGTGCCGTAAGCACATTCTAGTATCTGGTGATTCAACATGGGAACATGAAGCTGAGATGTGCCAGAGTCATCCCTATCTATTTACAAGTATACGACGAAAATTTCGGGGATGAAATTTTCTATAAGGGGGTGGTATTGTAACATCCCGATTTTTCTGTGAACTCTGATCGAGTTGGTTAATCTCGATAGGAGCTTTGGATGGTTGTATGAATTGTTGTGTGTTAGTTTTAGACCTAGTTTGAAGCTTAGGAATAGGCTTGAACAAGGTTGGAGTTGACTAAGGCGATAAACGAGTAACTATGGAAGCTAGATGGTTGGAAGGCTTTCCCCAGCTGAGAGCAACGCTCAAGCGTGGGAGGTTATCACGCCTAAGCGTTCTATCGCTCAAGCGTTGGTAACGCGGACGCTCAAGCGTTCTGAGTGCATTTGCCAGCTGGAGTGTTTTTGACGCGTGTGCTACACATGTCAAGGCGGAGCGGACAAGGTTCCACGCTCAAGAGTGGAGAAGACCTCACGCTCAAGCATGGGCACGCTAAAGCGTGCACAACAGCTCAAGTTAGTGGAGTTTTCTCTTCTCCCTCATTTGTTGCACGAAACTTAGAGAACTCCAGAGCTTTTCCAAAGAGTCTAGAGAGAGAAACAGAGTTCTTGAGTGAGGAAGCTTGCTTTCCAGGCGATCAAAGTACCGGAACACGATTCTGACTACACCGTTGTAATCACGGCTGAGTTATCTACTACTTTGATGGATTAGTTTTTCGATTCGCCACAGGTAAACTCGAACCCCTAACACGTGTTCTTCGTGTTCTTGGCGTCCTTCGAGTCTTGACCTTTTTCTTTGATCTTTTGGGCTTACCCTAGGGCTAACACTATTGTATATGTGTCGTGCTCGTGATTAGGGCAAAGTTCGTGCTTGCGGAGGTGTGAGGCTTGGAGTCGAGGTCGCAGTTGAGGGGCTGTTTGGAGCTGCCATAAGAGGGTGGTTGCGAGCTTGAGGAAGGAGGAGCGAGCCGGTGATTGCCTTGATTTGGGCGACGACAGTTCAGGTGGGGAGAAATAGTATTGCTGCCGTCGAGAAGGCAAGAGTAGTGTCGTATGTTTCTGCTGTGTAGGGAAGCGCTAACCCTACTAGTGGTTTAGCCCTGATAAAGTACCTAAAACCTAGGTTTAGCTTACTTTGTGCTATCGCCATTATGTTTGGAAACCCTAGGCAAGTAAATTGTTGATTAAGGATGTTTGACTTCGTATGATTGTATGCCGCTGCTTGTTGTTGTTGCTATCTGTCTTGGTGCCTATATGCTGCTTGGTATGTGATATGCTGCTATACGCTATAGTTTATGTTATTGCTATTGTTATTATGCTATATGCTGTACTGTTGAGCCTTGTGGCGGAATTCCATAGAATTAAGTTTGGATGTGTGCCGTGTTGCTATCGGGTTGATACCGTGGATGGTGCCATTGCTGTTATGCTGACTTCTTGAGGTTGTGGCCGTGTTTGTTTGAGCTGTGGCTAGTGGATGCGTGGCGTCGAGGCTATGGCCGTGTGGATGCAGTGGCATCGTGTTGTTACGCTTGAGAGCTTAGTCGTGAGATCCGTTATCAAGCCTGTTGAGGATGTTTGCTGCATATCATCATCAGCTGCCAACTGGCGAGGCCGTATGACAGGCAGTATGGGCTTTCAGCGCCATACGAGAGTAGCGGTACCTGAGTGCGGGTACGGAAAGTAGATGGGGCGGTCAAGTGAGTGGCCTTGGGGATGTTGCCGGTCTGGGGGATAGTTTACAGTGACGGATGAGGTAGCTCCTATCCTGTCGTGACGCCTGATCCAGTTCGATTTGCCCGACTAATCCCAAAGCTTTCAAGTTGTTCTAGGCTAACGTTCCGATGCGACCGAGATACCTCGGTTGCGGTGTGGAAGGGGGATGCACTCTTCTTGGTCACGGTGAGTGGTTCGGTTTCTTGGACAAGCTAACTCCGTTCCGACACAGAACTTGTTCCGGGGTGGACTTGTTCCGGTGTGGAACCATTCCAGTTGGGAACATGCAGAAGTACTTTTTTCGGCTGACATGCTGCATGGGATTAGTATCCCGGTCTAGAGGATTGATCTCAGTGTGAGACTCATGAGATGGATGTCTGTAGCATATGTTGTCTCGAGAGATGTGTGCTGGAATACAGTAAAAGTTATAAATGTGATATCTATCATATGTTACCTGTTATGTGTTTACTACATTACTACTGTTTTCCTACTTTATGACGTGCTGTATTTCTTATCTCCCTTCTGTTTTTCCTTGTTGTCTGTTATGGGATCGCTTGAAGACAAAGAGCCAGCAGAGATTCAGCATGGACCCGAGGCTTCACCAGTTCATCACGGGGGCACCGCAGATGCCGGTGCTGGGCGATATTAAGATTGTACACCATGACGAGAGGGGATGGCGGGTAGTCTCCTCTACCTTTTTGGTTGTGTACACAGAACCCGTTAGTCTGATCTTTCGGAGCGGCACGCCTCTTTATGTGGATATCATCGTCCCTACCTCGTTTACCAGTTTCTACCTTTCCCGAGGACGTGGTGACCTCCGAGGTAGAGGGAGCGCAACTACACGTGGGTAGTACACCAGTCTTCGATCGTGACCTGCAGGAGAGGTTACGTCTACCGAGGCCAGCGCAGGAGGACCGAGCAGTACCTGAGGACCTACCATTGGCGGAGGATCGTGGTATCCAGTTCTTCGTCAGGGTACGAGCCTACTGTATGGTACATGCGTACTCATGGCGAGGGTCAGGGTAGCTCAGGGCATGCTCACCACTGATGGTGAGAGCCTTCCAGTGCGTCATAGGGAGTGAGCCAAGAGTTTTGATGTATCTTTTGAGACGGGATGGGGGTCTGTTGGTGAGCTCCAAGAGTTTTATTTTGCTTTTGATGTATTGTTGTTTTACCTTCAGGATGTATATGTATGTACATTGCTCTAATGATGGGGCTAACTTGTGCATGTTATTGTACAATTATGTATATATTTCACTTTTACTCTGATCACTTTTCTATGCTTGCCGTTTTGATTGCTCTCTTCCGCATCGCTGTTTGTTTACCACGCTATCGTTTTATATACAGCTAGGCATAGATAATAATAAAAATAAGAGGTTGGGACTAATGGGAAGGCTTCATACGTATGGGGTCGCCTCACATGAAAATATTTTTCATCCAATCAACATCATCATAAACACCTACTAGACATAGAACCATTATTAAAAATTTTATTCTCCAAGAGAACTTCACAAATAAAGTGGTGGACCCAAATAAAAGGGTTTCACCCACACAACATAAACAACCATTTTCACCTCCACCAATTTTGGTGTGATGAGGTTCACCCCCCATACCTGTTGGTGAAATAATCCTCCGGATGAAAGTCGGTTGATCGGTTTGTGAATCTCCCGATTATTCGTCCGGATACTCGTAACAAACTACAATCAACACAAACAATCAAACATTAATATTAAACAACACCAACTACACCTATTCTCACCAACAATGGGTTCGGCCCCTATGTGTAAGAATTAGCTAGAGATGTTCAAAATTTCTTATCTCTTGGATGGATGATACTTAGGTATACCTAACACTAAAACAAGACTTATTATTCAAAACTTGAATCAAAAACTCAACCTTTTTCTACATATAGGTTTCGCCCACTTTAATAAGAAATGGCTAGAAAACTTATTTGATTTCATGCAATTGGATAATGAAAGAGAATGATGAAACTAACTCATAGAAATTGATTTGGTATTAAAAGGATTTTTCTACACTTTTCTATGAATTTTCAAAGTTTATGAATAAAAGTTGGATCTTCATGAATCAAGAGATTCAAGAGATGAAATAGAGAGATTAAGAGAGTTAATATGGAGTTCATACCCCATATATGCAAAGACTTATGAGCTAAGAAACAACTTTCACTAAAAGCTTCAACTTTTTGAAGATCAAAGGTCGTTTTTGTGAAGAACTTACGATGAACTCTCACGAACTTTGAAGAACAATGAAGAACAAGTGATTGGAGAGAGGAGAGAGTGAGTGGCCGAATGGTCAAGAGAGAGAGAGTGAGTGATATAGATATTTCTCACCTTATGGCAAACTTGTAAATAACCGAAGGACAATTTGGGAATTTCATTAAAAGACCAAGGGCATTTTGATCATTTCGCGTTCAGATATTTTCAACTGTCATCATGAAAGGGGGCACGAAATTCCTCTTGATTTGACATCAAGATTATCCTTTAGAGGGTCCCGTTAAATCCTTACGCAGCTCCAAACATCTCCCGATTCGAGTATATGCCCGAATATAATATATTATTTTCAATTTTGAACGTCAGGGCAAATATGTAGAAAATCAAATTCTAAGACTTACTATCTCGTCCGCAAGTCAAACTTAGGTCTTGATAGTAGAAAAACACTACTATCCGTGAAAAACGTAAACCGGGCTCCGTTTGAGTTTTCGACCAAAACTTAACCAAAACTTCCTACAATAGCGTAGAGTGTGACTATGGTCTTTGAATATTTTATTTCACTCTCTAGATCCCCCAATAAAATACAAACGCCTAAAATACTGAATAATTATAAAACTAGAAAATCGGGGCGTTACATTACTACCCATCTTAAAAGAATTTCGTCCTCGAAATTTAACATACCTCTTAAAATAGACATACTGCTGTTGCATGTCTTCTTATTTTTCCTAGGTAGCATCACCTGAAGTCTCGCTCCAGATAACTTTGACCAAAGATATCTCCTTCCCTCTTAGTTGCTTTATTCTTCTGTCCTCGATCTGAAGATTCCATCCGCTCCCTTTTTTTGCATTCAGACGTCATCCCTTTCTTCGAATTCCATCGCTCTTTCTCTAGATACTGGTTATACACTTGTTTCTCCTGAATCTGATCCATTAGATCACATGACACTGTAAACCATGCCCACACAAAGTCTCCCTGGCATACTGACCACGGACAGATGCATATCTCTGAACTGTTTTAATAGCTCATGACCCTTAACCATCATGGCAGACACATGTAACACTTTCCTACTTAGAGCATCCGCTACCACATTAGCTTTCCCCGAATGATACTGTAACTAGAAGTCATAGTCTTTCAGAAATTCTAGCCACCGTCTCTGACTCATGTTGAGCTCTTTCTGATCGAATAGATACTTCAAACTCTTATGATCACTGAAGACAATGAACGTCGAACAATACAAGTAGTGCCTCCAAATCTTCAACGCAAGGACCATTGCTACTAATTCCAGATCATGAGTAGGGTAATAATTCTCATTCACTTTCAACTGTCTCGAGGCATACGCTACCACTTTCCGATTCTGCATCAGAACACAGCCTAACCCCTGGTATGAAGCGTCACAGTACACTTTAAAAGGTTCGCTTGGATCTGGCAATATCAACACTGGTGATTTAGTCAGCCTCTTCTTCAGCTCCCGAAAACTCTGCTAACGGGCTTCAGTCCATTCAAAAGCTTTATCCTTTCTCGTCAATTGGGTAAGGGGTCCTACAATCTTAGAAATCCCTCGATGAACCTCCGATAATACCCAGCCAAGCCCATAAAACTGCGCATCTTAGTCACTGTGGTTGGTCTCTCCCATTCCAGAACTGCTTCAACTTTCGACGGATTTATAGCAATTCCTTCTTTTAAATTCACGTGACCCAAAAACTACACTTTGTTGAGCCAAAACTCAGACTGAGACAGTTTCGCGTACAACTGTTCCTCCTCCAGAACCTAAAGAACAACACTAAGATGTTCAGCATGTTCTTCCTGGTTTCACGAATGGATGAGTATGTCGTCTATGAAAACAGCGACAAACTTATCTAGATAGGGACGAAAAATCCTATTCATATAATCCATGACTATGGCTGGAGCATTCTTCACCCCAAACTGCATTACAAGGTACTCGTGGTGCCCATAGCATATTCGAAACGCTGTCTTTGGTACATCCTCTACTTTCACATGAATCTGGTGATAACTAGGTCACAGATCAATCTTGGAGAAAACTATCGCTCCCCTCAACTAATCCATCAAGTCATCTATCCTCGGAAGAGGATACTTATTCTTAATGATAACCTTGTTCAACTGGCGATAATCCACACATAAGCGAGAAGTTCCTTCTTTCTCCTTCACCAACAGCACAGGTGGTCCCCACGACGACACACTGGGTCTAAAGAACTGCATCCCCAATAAGTCCTCCAATTGTTCCTTCAAGGTTTCCAACTCTGCAGGTGCCATGCGATACGGTGCCATAGACATGCGTCCTTTTCCAGGCACAAGATCGATCGAAAAATCGATGTCCCGAACTGGCGGTAATCCTGATACATCTTCAGGAAAGACTTCTGGAACTCGTTCATGACAAGCACATGCCCTAAGACTAGCTCGCCCTTGATCTCCAAAGAAGATAGCAACATGTATCATTGAGCTCCTTCTCTTAAAGAAGCGTTCACTTGGTTTGCAGTTAAAAATCCAGAATTCTCAGAAGTAGGAAAGATTAAGGTTTTGTTTGCACCATCTAACAAGATATGGTTAAAAGATAACCAATCCATCCCTAAGATTATATCCATTTACGAAAAGAGGCAAACAGATCAAATCTATCAAAAACGTCTATCTTTTACAAAAGAGAACAGTTCGAAAAAACTTTCGCAGTTATTACAGTCTTTGCGATAAGTGTAGAAATCACTAAATCAAAAGGTAAAGAAGACGCAGATAATCCCAAAAGGTCCACACAGTCATAAGCAATAAAGGAATGTGTTGCGCCTAAATCAAACAGTACAATTAGGGTTTTACCTTCCATGGCGCACTGACCGTGGATCAAGTCTCCATTCTGAGAAGCCTCAACACCATTCGCAGTATACTCTATTCCTTGACTTAGGCCTTGCTGCTTGCTCATTGTTGGCAGAATGTCCAGCTTTTGATTGCACACAGTTGCATGAAGTAAGCCCCGGTCTCCCACACCTGAAGCATATTATCCCTTTGATTGAGCATTCTTTGGTGGCATGATTATTCTTTCCACACTACATACACTTGTTTGGGGTGTTTCCAAACTGACTAAAACTCATACTGCTTCATCCTACAGAATGTTGTTGTTGACCTCGTTGCGTTCAATATGGTTTCCATCGTGGTCTGTTATCACGACCATTGTTGCCTCTGTGGAATCTAGTCGGTCCAGAGTGACGTTGCCTCCCTTCGCGAGTCTTCATCAAATCTTCGATTAGGAAGCACTCGTCTATCAAAACTGAGAACTCTTTGATCTTGAGAGGCAGCACCGCTCCTCGAATCTCGTTCCTTAAATCTTCTTCGAACTTTGGGCACTTCCACTCCTCATCGGGATGAAGATGGAAATACCTCGAAAACTTCAACAGGAACTCAAAACGATCGGCATATTCTTTGACAGACATTTCTCCTTAAGTAGATGTAGAAACTCCATGTCTTTCAACTCATCTTGCATCCATTGGAAAATACTCATTCTGAAGGACTCTGCAAGTGACAACTTACAAGAAAGCAAAAGCATCACTATTCTGTCCATAACTACTCCTTTTCAGAAACAATAATGTAGAGAATCACAAACAATTGTTGTCTTTCTTATAGAAACACAATACAAAGAACAAACAACACAAAAGGATAGACCGAAGTCATCGTCCTTTCCAACTTTGTTTTCTCTCGGAAATAATAACACAGAAAACAATCAGAGAAAACACAACACAAACAAGGCAAACCATAACCTACAAACCCTAAAAGACTCCGCCAGCTCTGATATCACATAATGCAACACCCTTTCCCGAGTGTCACATTCCCGAACGATTATAAGGCCGAAAATAATATTAATGTGGAAAATACGGTTTTCCCTTTTTTTTTTTTTCTTTTCCCAAAGATGTAATGGGATTAATAAAGGTAAGTATTAATAAATGAACTTAGGTTCACTATGCGTTTCCAGAAGTCATACTGCATTAAATATAGAAACAGAAATAGTACTGTATACAAACATAGGTTTAATGCATAACTGACATAAGAATATAATTAAGTACTAGGAGTCATAGCTCCCCAAAAAGTACAACTGACACCTAACACAGCCTGGCCAAAAAGTAAATAGCAAAAGGAGTCCCCATCCAGACTCTAAGTGAATGTTGGACTATATCGTCGTCGCGTCCATCTGCTCAAGCAGAAACAACAATACCAACAGAGAAAACATACTGATATGGGTGAGATTCCCGATCATCAACATAACAAGATAGCAGAAGTAAAAACAGGACGACTCACCAAGTAACAACGTACCCATCATGCTTACCATAAATCGCTATATAAACCATGTTGAACAATTAGCAGCATAACATAAGGCATTCTCAAAAGTAGAACAGCGATGTACAACAAATAAATGTAATCATCAACAGCCATGCAAAGCAATGCAATTTATATGACTCAATGCCATATGCCACAAGGGTAAAACTCTGACCCCTACCCCATGGAGCTAACAAAGTGTCGGAGAGAGTGAATGGGAGGACATGTTCTGGTTATTGCCAGCCATGAGCAAGATGCTACAACATTCCTAACGTGCACATATCTGGCTTTACGGAAACACTCTCGACCAAACATGAAAAGTACGGCATCTAGTAGAGGATATCAGTGTATTGCTCGGATTTGCCACGACACAGAAGAATCACCAACTGGTCTCATGTCAGCCCTTCCAACCTTGATACCTCCAAAGACCATTTAAGATTGTCACCATAAGATTCGCACCAGCATCTAGGTGTAAGCTCAACTCCTAGGCTCAAGGCCTTATAACTTATGCAATGAAATGCCAATGCTTACATAGAGCAGATGCAATAAAGCAATGTCTATCCACCGGATAAACCTCAAGGTTTGTTAGGGTTCTCTTCCTTAAGAACTATACGTGTCTTTGTATTACAAAACTTTTATCCACCGGATAAATCTCGTGATCCCTCCAGGATCGAGCCATCACAAGACTGAAACAATTGAACAATTGACCTAGATCCGAATCACTGGTCTGTCATCGAACTACTGTTCCAAAACCCAAAACGTTTCATGTTTATGTTTATGTCTTATGAATTATGTCTCAAGTCCTAAGCATTATGAAGAAGGATTCAGAATCCTCTTACATAAGTCTTTGTTCCTTTCTAAGATATTAATTCCTTGGATTTCGAATAATGAAATAAGGATTGATTCACTTAAGTCTTATGAAGTCATTGATGAATTATGTCATCAATGGTATAGTACATGGTCTTGTTCCACCACATACCCTACTTAATTATCCCTGTCTTCAACTCTAAGTTAATTACTTTAACTTAGGTTTTCACGCGTAAAACTTTACTATTTCCAATATAAAGCTGGGTCAACTTCTCCATTGAGTACTTGATGTTTATGGGTAAAAAGCATGCTGACTTTGTGAGTCGATCCATAATCACCCAAATAGCATCATAACCCTTCGGTGTCCTAGGTAGACTAGTCACGAAATCCATGGAGATGCTAACTGTTTTCCATTCGGGAATATCTAAGGGTTGCAGCATTCCCGCGGGTCTCTGGTGCTCCACCTTCGCTTTCTGACACACTAAGCATGACGATACAAAATTGGCCACATCTCTCTTCATCCCATGCCACCAATACATCTGTTTCCGATCTTGGTACATCTTGGTTGATCCCGGATGCATACTCAGCTTGCACAAGTGAGCTTCCTCAAGTATCAACCTCCTTAGATTCGCATCACTGGGTACACAGATTCTGTCCTTGAACCTCAGAATTCCATCTGATCCTTCCACAAACTCTGACGTGGTCTCCTGCCATCCAGCCTCTCTCTCTTTCATGAGATACTGATCCTCACTCTGTTTCTCTCTAATCTAATTTAGGAGATCACTCTCCACGGTGATCATACCCACACTGAGCTTCCCTGGAGACGCATCTACAGCTAACTTTAGATCTCTGAACTGCTCGATGAGCTCTCTCTCTGACCATCATGGCAGATGCATAGAGCACTTTTCTACTTAAGGCATCCGCTATAACGTTTGCCTTCCCAGGATGATAGTGCAACTCGAAGTCATAGTCCTTCAAAAACTCTAACCATCTTCGTTGCCTCATGTTGAGCTCCTTCTGGTCAAACAAGTACTTCAGACTCTTGTGATCACTGAAAATGCTGAACTTTGCTCCATACAAGAAATGCCTCCAAATCTTCAGAGCAAAAACCACCGCAGCTAACTCCAAGTCGTGAGTCGGATAGTTCTTCTCATGATTCTTCAACTACCTTGAAGCGTAAGCTACCACCTTCCTGTTCTGCATCATGACGCATCCCAAACCTTGGTATGAAGCATCACAAAATACCTCAGAAGATCCGTTGGGGTCCGGAAGTACTAGCACTGGTGAACTGGTCAGACGCTTCTTCAATTCCTGAAAACTAGCCTCACAGGCCTCGGACCATGCAAAAGCTTGATCCTTCTGTGTTAACTTGGTCAATGGTGCCACAATCTTAGCGAATCTTTAAATAAACCTCCGATAGTAGCTCGCTAACCCGATAAAACTACGGATCTCTATTGCTATCTTTGGTTGTTTCCACCATAACACAGCTTCTACCTTTGCCGGATCCATAGCAATCCCCTCCTTTGAGATAACATGACCCAAAAACTGAACCTCTTCTAGCCAAAAACTCGCACTTCGAGAACTTGGTGTAAAACTGCTTCTCCTTGAGTATTTGCAATACCACTCGCAAATGTTCTGCATGCTCTTCTTTATCCTTAGAGTAGACAAGGATATCGTCGATAAATACCATAACAAACTTATCTAAGTAAGGACAAAAGATCCTATTCATGTAATCCATGAATATGGCAGGTGCATTTGTCACTCCGAATGGCATTATCAAATACTCATAGTGTCCATAACGTGTTCTGAATGCCGTCTTTGGAACATCCTCCGTCTTAACTCAGATCTGATGGTCCATCAGTTCATCAATCCTTAGAAGTGGGTACTTGTTCTTGATAGTGATCTTGTTGAGCTAGCGGTAGTCCACACACAACTGAGACGTCCCATCTTTCTTCTTCACAAGCAAAACTGGGGCTACCCACGGTGACACACTGGGCCTAACAAGCTTGGACATCAGCTCCTCCAGCTGTTTCTTTAGCTCCTCTAGCTCTGCGGGTGCCATCCGGTACGGGGCCATAGATATTGGTCCAACTCCCGAGACTAGGTCTATTGCGAACTCGATGTCCCTAACCGGTGGAAGTCGAGGTATGTCTTCAGGAAAGACTTCTGGAAACTCGTCGACAATCGGAATCGGACGTGCATCCTTCTCGCTACTGACCTCCAGAAAGCACAACAACATGTATCCTTGGGCTCCTTCTCCCAAAGAAGCTTTCGCTTGATTGGCAGAGATAAAACTCGAAATCTAACTTTTTGGAAAGATTAGGGTTCAGTTGGCACAGTCCAAAAAACATGGTTAGAAGATAACCAATCCATCCCCAAGATAACGTCTATTTGCGATAATTGCAAACTGATCTAGTTGGCTACAAACTTCTTACCCTCAACAAGAATAGGGCAGTTTAGACATGCCTCAACCGTAACAACAGGTTTTGCAGTAGGCATGGAAATAACCAAATCAAATGGTAGTGAAGAAACAGGTAATCCCAAAAGCTTAACACAACTATATGCAATAAAAGAATGTGTTGCGCTTGAATCAAACAATACAGTTAAAGTTTTACCTCCAATGTTACCTTCTCCCTGGATCAGGTCTTGGTTTTGAGAAGCTTCAGCACCATTCACTAAGTAGACTCGACCTTTTGCCTTGGGCCTTGCTGTTCTAACCAGGTTACAGTAGGTTCTGCCTTGGGTTGTCTGCACTCCTTTGCTATATGACCAGGCTTCCCACAGTTGAAGCAGATGATCCCTGTCGTTGAGCACTCCCTTGCATAGTGGTCTCCTCCACACTTGAAGCACTTCACACCAACAGCTCCAAAAACTGTACAGTTTCCGTTGTCCTTCCTTTGGAATCGTTGATAGCGCTGACCCCTAGACGGCTTTGAGTAGGGCTTCTTGTGATGGAAACTGCTACCACCACTCTTCTTGAACCTTGATGGCCCATTGCTTCCTTGGGTTTTGCTTTGACTTCCTTTCGGTTCTTCAATCAGCCGGCATTTGTCCATGAGTTAAGGAAATGTAGAAATCTCGAACGACATGAATGCCTCCTTGAGCTCGTGTCTCAGACCCTCCTCGAACTTTCTGCACTTCCAGGCTTCGTTGGGGTTGTCTGGGAAATAGTTGGAGAACTTTGCCAGACCCTCAAACTAGGCAGCGTACTTACAAACTGTCATGTTTCCTTGACGTAGCTGGAGGAATTCCATCTCCTTGGCATGCCTAGCACTCGTAGGGAAATACTTCTCAAAGAACTTCATATGGAAGAGCTCCCAGGTGATGGCTTGTCTAGCGTGCTCGGCCACCTAGTGGGCTCCCCTCCACCAGTACTCTGCATCACCTACCAGCATGTAGGCTGCATAGGTCACTGTATTAGTATCTGAGCACCTCATGGCTTCAAAGATCTTTTCCATTTCTTGCACCCACAATTCTACCTTCTCCGGGTCGTACTCTCCCTTGTATTGCGGCGGGTCATTCCTGCGGAATTCGCTTAATCCTCGACCACAAGCGATCGCATGTTCTCGGAGTACAAAAGCAGCAGTCATTTCCCTCATAGCTTGAACAGCATCAACCATACCGGTGTTCCTATTTGCCATCTCGTTCTGCAAGATCAACAAAGCTCAGTACATGCTAGAGATTCCTTCGCACAAGCTCAAACAATGTTGTCATTCCTTTCGGAATTCAACAGCACACAAGTCACAGAGGCACGCAGCACAAACAAGATAGACCAACCACAAACCCAAAAAGACTCAGCCAGCTCTGATACCAAATAATGTAACACCCCCCTTTAGGGGTCACGATTATTCAACACAAGACCATAAATTTAAAGGCGGAAAATATATAAATAGAGCTTACTGAAAATATGGGTTTTCTTTTTCCTTTCTTTCATACTCAAGCTCCAAAACCATACACGTATACTTACACAATAAGGATAATATGCATTATCAAAACAATATTAAAAGGTAGAACTTCTGTCAACTTTTCATAATACACATAGTAGTTTAACATCTAACTAAAGGTAAAAGCAAAATAGCATAAAGACCATCTGATCCTATACTACAGGAGATGTAGCTCCATAACATAAAGGGGAAGGGGGTGCATAAAAAATATAAAGACACTAGGAAGACTCTAGAGACTGGCCAAACACTGACACTACACTACACTAGTCATCAGAGTAATACTCCTCAGGGTCCTCCTCCTCCTCCTCCTCCTCCATGGCCTCCTCCTCCTCGTCCTCATCCTCCAAGGGCTGCATGTCATAACGGCTCATGATCTGCACCGCGTACCGCAGCACCTCCTCGTCAGTCCTCAACCACCACAGGCTGGCAGGGGCCACCTTAGGAACGTCCTCCAGAGCATACTCAGGCACTTCCTTTTCCTCCTTCTCCTCCATCTCCTCACCGTCAAATGAAAGGATAATGAGGGGATCAGAAAAGGATGCCCTGGCAGGAGTCGGTGTGCTCTTATGAGCAGTCATCCTCCAAGTCGCCCGATGGCAGGGAATCAGAGGGTGTAGCTCAGAAGGCTTATAAGTAGGCCCTTGGAGTGGGATAACAGGGACAGAAGGGTCGACCGCAGATGCAGGTATAGTAGAAGTAGACGGTGTAGTAAGTGGAGGTGGCATAGAAGCAGGTCAACATATATGTCTAGGGGCTCCTCCCAATGAACTGAAGTCAGGGTGCTGGGCTGTCACGGATGATTAGCAGGTGGTGGTGGTGGTGGCTAGGTGACTCCTGTGCTACCCTCACCACTAAACCGTACAGTACAAACTCTCTTAGACAGGCTCGTCATGGAGAAAGGCAACTCTCTCCTGCTCGTGAAACTCACTGCTCCCGTGTATGTGCGACGTCCTTCAGGATGGATCGTCCAAGCATCCGCCCCGTCGTGAAGCGTCAACTCCAACGTCATTCGAGAAGGTGGATCGCTCACCATAGTAGAAAGAAAACCACGCGAGTAGCATGATAGCAAAAGTAATGAGGTGAGATTCCGCATATCGCACAACCAGAATAGCAGTGACAAAAGTTACGAACACACGAACCCAATCCGTATAATAGCGAATGGGCTTTCACAGCATAACAATTAATTACATGGCATCACAGTTACATTGATATATCAATTGTAGTTAATATATCCATCAATAATGATATGGATCAAAGGTCAACTCAAGAATGCAATGACACAAATGCAACATGACTCAGACCCCCTACTCCATGGAGCTAACATAACAAGAGTGAGTGATTGGGAGAACATTGTCTGCGTTATCTCAGCCCACAGTGCCACATCCAAGGATTGCAATCATCATAACGGCTCACGCCAGACGTTCTTTGCCCAAATCATGATTTGCCCGGTGTTTCAGTTAGGACCTCAGTGTTTTTCGATGGATATCCACGACACAGAAGAGCTACTCTCTGGCCACATGTGTTTACCCCAAGCCCCGACGTCCCCAAGATCCTCATGATCGACACCTCAGACAATCGCACTTGCACCAAGGTGTAATCTCAACTCCTAGGCATCACGCCCAACTCATGCATAAATCCAGATGCATATCAAGAAATGCCACAAAACAACCACATACTACCTCATCATTTTAGCACCACATTTATCTCTTGATAAATTACAGGATATCCTTATGCGACCCACTTTCACACGACTTGCCATCAATCGCCCATCCTTGGTTCCGTTCTTTGCAATCACGTACCACTTCGTCGTTCGTAACACGATATTCATGTCTTATGATACATTAGTCCATGACCTAGATGTATTATGGAGGTTAGGATCTACAAGGATCCCTTTCATCTATATTTTCACTTTTCTAACAAGGAACATTACTTTTATAAGTAACTCTTAGTGATTAAGCATTATGGAGTCCTTAGATGATCTAAATCATCAAGGATGTGGAACATGGTTTTTTCATGCCCACTAGGTATTAGTATATGTCTTTTACTAGGATCTTATGAGTCCATTAGCGAGTTCATATAGATTCCCTTAGGCGATAACGCGTGTTTATACTATTATAGTGAAAACTCCAAAGTGCTATCCTTATGTCAAAGTAGTTGATGAAATCTCTTTGATGAAGTATAATTTGAAAATTCTAATCAAGTATCCATAGGTGTCTCATTTTAGTGTAAAACTCCTTGAGTTAGTTTCCTTAATTCTATTACTTAGTGGAGAAGAAAACATAATTCTCTTTTGAAATCATTATTTTGTTTTCAAATGAACTGTAACTTATAACTTTTGGAAAGTCCAAAGAGGTGATAGTGTAAAACTATTTGTTTTTAAAGAAAGGTTTTGTAAGAATCCTATTTCTCAAAGAAGGCTTACTAACTAAAATTTCTTGAAAACCATCTTGATTAATTATGAATCTCTTATTTCATAACACATGGTTCTTTGGAACCAAAACTTGGTTTCTTTGGAAACCTTTTCAATTTAGATACTTCTTATACTTTAGTATGAACATATAAAACCACTTAGCATTAAAATTTTAAGGTTCTAACCCTTTTTTCTACACCAAGGCCGAATGCCCCACAGGAAAATAGGATAGGTTTTTCTTTGTTTTATTGCATTGTTAGAACTATATTAAGTTCATTTTACCATCACTTAAACATAGAAGCTTTGGCTTCCATCCTAAACATGTCAAGGCCGAACCACTCGTGGTCATATACCACCAAAATACAGCCATTCAACAACATCCAAAGTAGCATAGAGTAATCACATCGACATATAAGCATGTTATCAAGACAACTTAGAACATAAACAAGTTCAAACCATTCAAAAATCCTATCCTTAGATCTTTGGACCTAAGAATAGTTTTTCACCATGCCAAAATAATTTTATTCTAGCACATACAAACATAATCATCATATCAACACAACAACATAATTTAATATGACAACAAAGTAAAGAACTTTATAAGGAAACCCTAGATCTAGGGTTTTCCTTCAACAAATTAGGAGGCCTTTATCACCACCATTTAAGGCGTGATATGGTTCAATCCCCCATTAACTTTGTGAAGCTTCCTTGAAGAGTAGAAGATGAAAACTTGGTCACCAAAACCACTAGGAAAACCGTGACCTAGAGGAGAAACAAACAAGTTCAAAACTTGATTTTTTTGAACTTCATAAACAATGAGAACACAATGATTTTTCAACATCATAAGGATGATAAAATAAAGATGTTCTCAAGATTAATAAAGAGAAGAAACTAAGTTAGGAACTTACTCTTGAACAAGGGTTCAAAATCAAGTTCATGAAGCTTGAACCTTCTTGAATGATTCTTGAATAACTTGAAGCAAACAACTTCAAATGAAGAAATTCCAAAGACGAAAGTTGTTTAGATGAATGAGATAAACAATAATATGAAGTTAGAATGATGAAATAATGTGAGTAAGACTACTTACTAGGTCTGGCCGAATGCAAGAGGGAAGTGAGAGAAGAGAGAAAATCTTGAACTTTTGTGTTTTGAGTGAGAAATGAATGGAATAGTGTTTTGGTGTCTTGAACACCGAAAAGGCCGAGTTCTCCAAGCATCATGGCCGAATGGCCTTGACTAATGTAACTAGAATAGTTACATTCTCATTTAGTTAGGAATTAGGTAATTAGGATTTTTTTTACCAAAAATGGATAATTGGTTTTTCCTACTTTTGGTAAATTTTTGGATTTTAAGAAAGCTAATCTTCTTCATTAGGAATAATCAACAAGGTAATGGAAAATGTAATTCAACATTACATCTCACTTAATTCCCCGTTTCCCGGCCTCCGGCATACAAAACGAGAAATTACCCGTTAACGATCAAAATAGAACTTTTATCGGTTTTTCATCTCTTGACGACAAAAGAAACTTTACCACAACATAACCATAGATATAAAACATCATATAAACATTGATATATATATATATATATATATATATATATAGTCATATCAAACATAAGGTAGCGATCACACTTAAATGCTGATCATAAACAGTTACAGAAACGGGGGTGTTACAATAGCATGTTACACCCGGGGCTGACGAGGGCGGGGAGTGATCATTGGTGCATGAGGCATGGACAAGGAGCGGCTCCTGGCTAGCTTCTAGGCGGAGGGATACATGAATGAACAGAATTCACATCGGAATGAGACGGATCTTGAGGCTGTGCAGGTATGGGACTGTACAGTTAAAGGAAGGCTTATAAGAATTGATTGGTACTACCTATACCAACAAGATGCGTCTTCTTTTCGGTAGCCCATCACTTAAGAACTCCAAAGTTAAGCGTGTTTGACTTGGAGTAATTCTGGGATGGGTAACCTCCTGGGAAGTTTTTCTAAGAGGCGTGTGAGTGAGGACAAAGCACGGTGAAGAGACCCGTGTTGGTTTGTGGGGACAGTCAACAATCCTTAAAGCAGTGCGGGCCGTTACAAATGGTATCAAAGCGGACCTCTCCCCGCGCGATGTGGTTCGAGGACGAACCAAGCGAAAGCTGGTGGACATGTTACACCCGGGGTTGAAGAGGGCGGGGAGTGATCGCCGGTGCATGAGGCACGGACAAGGAGCGGCTCCTGGCAGGCTTCTAGGCGGAGGGATACATGAATGAACCGAATTCACATCGGAATGAGAGGGATCCTGGGCTATGCAGGTATGGGACTGTACAGTTAAAGGAAGGCTTATAAGAATTGATTGGTACTACCTATACCAACAAGATGCATCTTCTTTTCGGTAGCACATCACTTAAGAAATCCAAAGTTTAGCGTGTTTGACTTGGAGTAATTCTGGGATGGGTGACCTCCTGGGAAGTTTTCCTAGGAAGCGTGTGAGTGAGGACAAAGCATGCTAAAGAGACCCATGTTGTTTTGTGGGGACAGTCAACAATCCTTAAAGCAGTCCGGGCCGTTACATTGAGATAGTATACCATGACGAGAGGGGATGGCGGGTAGACCCCTTTACTTTTTTGGTGGTGTACACAGGACTCGTTAGTCTGATCTTTCGAAGCGGCACGCCTCCTTATGTGGATATCATCGGCCCCTACCGCGTGTACCAGTTTCTACCTTTTCCGAGGATGTGGCGACCTCTAAGGCAGAGGGAGCGAGACTACACGTGGGTAGCACCCCAGTCTTCGATCATAACCAGCAAGAGAGGTTACGTCTATCGAGGCCAGCGCAGGAGGATTGAGCAATACCTGAGGATCTATCGCAGGCGGAGGATCGTGGTCTCTAGCTCTTCGTCAGAGTACGAGCCTATTGTGCGGTACAGGCGTACTCATGGCGAGGGTCAGGGTAGCTCAGGGCATCCTCACCACTGATGGTGAGAGCTTGCCAGTGCGCCCTAGGGAGTGAACCGAGAGATTTTGATGTATTTTGAGAGGGGACGGGGGTTGCTGGTGAGCTCCAAGAGTTTTATTTTGCTTTTGATGTATTTTGATTCTACTCTTCTCAGGATGTATATGTATGTACAGTGCCCTACTGATGGGGCTAACTTATGCATATTATTGTATAGTTATATATTGCGCTTTTACTCTGATTGCTTTTCCATGTTTGCCGTTTTGTTTGCTTTCTTCCGCATCGCTGTTTGTTTACGACGCTATCGCTTTATATACGGCTAGGCATAGATAATAATAATAATAATAATAATAATAATAATAATAATAATAATAATAAAAATAATAATAATAATAATAATAAGTGGTTAGGACGAATGGGAAGGCTTCATATGTATGGGGTCATCTCAGAGAATGATGAAACTAACTCATAGAAATTGATTGGGTATTAAAAGGATTCTTCTACACTTTTCTATGAATTTTCAAAGTTTATGAATCAAAGTTGGATCTTTATGAATCAAGCGATTCAAGAGATGAAATAGAGAGATTAAGAGAGTTAAGATGGAGTTCATACCTCCTAGATGCAAAGACTTATGAGCTAAGAAACAACTTTTCACTAAAAGCTTCAACTTTTTAAAGATCAAAGGTGGTTTTTGTGAAGAACTTATGATAAACTCTCATGAACTTTAAAGAACAATGAAGAATAAGTGAGAGAAGAGAGGAGAGAGAAAGTTGCCGAATGGCCGAGAGAGAGAGTGAGTGAGTGATATAGATATTTCTCACTTTATGGCAAACTTGTAAATAACCAAAGGACGATTTGGGAATTTCATTAAAAGACCAAGGGCATTTTGGTCATTTCGTGTACAGATATTTTCAACTGTCATCATGAAAGGGGGACACGAAGTTCCTCTTGATTTGACATCAAGATTATCCATTAGCGGGTCCCGTTAAATCCTTTCGCAGCTCCAAACGTCTCACGGTTTGAGTATACGCCCGAATATAATATATTATTTTCAGTTTTTAACGTCAGGACGGATTTTAGCAAATATGTAGAGAATTAAATTCTAAGACTTACTGCCTCATCCGCGATTCAAACTTAGGTCTTAATAGTAGAAAAGGACTACTATCCGTGAAAAACGTAGACCGAGCTCCGTTTGAGTTTTCGACCAAAACTTAACCATAGCTTCCTACGATAGCATAGAGTGTGACTATGGTCTCAGAATATTTTATTTCAATCTCTAGACCCCCCAATAAAATACAAATGCCTAAAATACTGAATAATTATAAAACTTGAAAAATGGGGCGTTACAGAAAGTTAGTCCTTGCCTTGGATTACATTTATCTGTTGCATAGGCAAATAGATAAGGTCAATAAGAAAATGACGGTTCTCTATAGTGATAGGACATTTAAGGCATACTGATAGGGAAATCAGAGAATCGCCAATAGGCGTTGAGACAGTCAAATCATAGGGCAATACAGAAACAGGCCGCCCTAAATGATCCATGCACTCTAATGATAAGAAAGAATAAGTAGCCCCCGAATCAAACAAAAATGACGAAAGTTTACTAGAGACTAAGCATTTACCTTGAATCAGGTCGGGGCTTCGAGACACTTCAGAACCCCTCTCGGCAAACACCCTTCCAATTGTCTGTGGCCTACTCTGCTGACTTGCCACTGCTGATCTTGCTCTGCCACTCTGAGCTCTACCACTCTGCTGTTGAAACTGAACCCTTATGCTAACTCCGGACTTCAATCTGATGCATAGTGACCTATTTGTTTGCAGTTGAAGCACCTGATATGCTGGGTCCATAGGCAGTTCTGGACTAGATGCGGTCCCCCGAATCGAAAATAGGTCTTGATTTCCTTGTGCCCTTGACTGGAGCTACTCCCTCCATGATTAACATTAAACTAAGCCTAGCGATCATACGGTCTCGCCCTCTGCTGAAACTTGCCACCTCTGCTTCTCTGGTTGCTCCGAATAGGTCCACCACTTCTCACTTGTTGTGGAACAGTCCCTACTCGGTCATGCCTTCCACCACCGTGGATTGCTCTACTAACTCAAGGAAAGAACTGATATTCAGAGGTAACATTGCTCGCTTTAACTCAGGCCTCAACCTATCTTCAAACCTTTGGCATACCCACTCTTCATCTGGGTGGATCTGATAGAACTGTGAGAATTTGAGTAGTGCCTCGAATCTCATCGCGTAATCACCAACCGATAGCTGTGCTTGTTTCAGACTCAGGAACTCTTTCTCTTT
Source organism: Ammopiptanthus mongolicus (assembly GCA_039655645.1). Lineage (NCBI taxonomy): Eukaryota > Viridiplantae > Streptophyta > Magnoliopsida > Fabales > Fabaceae > Ammopiptanthus > Ammopiptanthus mongolicus. The sequence goes on from CM077345.1 coordinate 64,946,179, forward strand.
TTCGTGCTGTATACTTCTTGGAAAGTACTTTTCTAAGAAACTGTCCCAAAATAGTTGCCAGGTCAAATTCCTTCCTCTGGCCTCTAACAGATTTGCCTTGGTTCTCCACCAAGCTTCCGCTGCTCCGACCAGCATGAAAGCAGCGTATGTAACTTTCCTATCCTCTCTGCAGTGTGTGGCCATAAACACCTCCTCAATTTCTTGTAACCACATCTCCGCAACTTCAGGTTGTACTCTCTGTGGAACTGAGGAGGATTCCCTTTCATGATCGTATTGAGACCAATGTCCACAACCTTATTTCCTCTCACCACGTGCAACTAATCCTGTCTTGCTTCCCTCTCTTGCTACCGCTGCATATACTGGGTAGTCTGCAGAGTTTATGTAACATCCTGGTTTCTCTATGACTCAGATTGAGCTGGTTAACCTCGATCGTGGCTTTGGATGATTGTGTGGTTTGTTGCTTTAGTTTTAGACATAGTTTGAAGCTTAGGAATAGGCTTGAGCAAGGCGGAGGTGCCTAAGACGTTAAACGAGTAACTGTGGAATCTAGAAGTTCTTCTCTCGCAGAGATGACGCTCAAACGTGGGAGAATCAAACTGAAATATCGTGTATACTGTTGCTATAAAAATGGTTGATGAGCTTGTGCAAGTATACACAATCGTTTAACAAGTAATAAAGTGTAAGAGAGATCGTTCCCACGAGGATTATATGGTGATTCAAGTACAAGTTTTTGTATTAATGGTTCTATTAATCAAGATTAACAAAGAGTAACATATAATTTGTGTGTGTGTATCCAGGACAGTTTCGGTAAGAACAAATGCTTGAGCAATAGAAACGGATTTGATAACAGAATGGGTAAAACATCTACGGGGAAGTATCCCTTGCAACTTCAGTCTAGTTCAGTTATGCGTTTGCAATGCTACGGCAATTTGGCTCCAGGAAATGAAAGTTTGTTTTCCAACAGTCTGAGATGAACTTCACTAAACGTCTTCTATTCCTAGGTCCAAATTAGTTACATTCACGCCTCACTTAAGCTCGTTCCAGCTAGCCTAAGAGTTAGAATGTTCATTCCTAATTCATTCTTCATCATAATTTTCCAATTAATGATTTTACTCTTATCTATAAAACAGTTCTGCTACACTTAGCTTTTCCAAGCATCCGTGAGCTCAAGTTTTAACTAAGGTGATCAAGCTCAATTAAAACACAACCAAATCAGATTTATAGAAAATGCAATAGCAAAGCATAACATAACATTCACTAGAAATCCATTACAAGTTCAACATGCTATAGTTACAAAAGGTTTAGCTCATATTGAGCTTACAGAAAAAAAGAGACAAATAAGAAATGGAAGAAGAAGCCATTACAAGAGAGGAGAGAGAGAGAGAGAAAGGGGCGCAGCTCTGTCCTTGCTCCAGTAGGGAAGATTTTCCTCTCTCTTTCTCTCGCCTCTTGTCCCCTTTTTAGGGTTCTTTTTCCAGCCTGTCTCAAGGCCCTTTCCTCTCTTATCCTTTTTGGGCTATAAACTGATTAGGACAAGTGTCCTTGGCCCAGCTCCCTGACTTTAATGCACCAAACACCAGCCCCACGTGTAGGACATTGTCCTCATTAGTTAACGACCACTCAATGTGTAAGAGAATGTTTTGAGCCTTTGTCCCTGTGCACTGTCAGCTTCAGCTACAATTGCTATAGCAAATCCCAGAGCAACGTCTCCAGTTCAGCACCTGATTCTCCAAAAACTGCCCTGCACAGAAACTCTCAATTAACTACCCAAAAACAGTTCTAAACGACACCAAAACATTAAAACTAACAAAAGATTCTTACAAAACACACTTTACACAAAATCACACTAAAATACTAAAAACATAAACTCCAAAGTACTCAAAGACCACAAAAACGCAAGCCAAAAAGGTATAAATAACTCTTCATAACAAGAGTTGTCACACCCCCAAACTTGAATCATTGCTTGCCCTCAAGTAATGGAAACAAAAGAAACTAAAAAGAAAAGACACATATATATTATTTTTTTTTTTAAACCTCGACACATGTGCTCAAATTAGCTCAAACACAAAACTTTCTTCTTTGAAAACCAATTTCTTCATAAGGCATACATGACAATGCATCGACAGTCATGAAGTTCAATCAAGCAAGCATTCATGGCTGTCCTCGTTTTCACTCTCAACAACATGCTACAGCACTAAACTCTCATAACAGTGTATTCTTCCTCTCTTCTCAAGCTAAGATAGGTGCTCTCAATCATCATTCAAATGCATACTCAAACACGACCTTGACAAGCTTCTAAACACACCACTCACAATCAAAGTTGCACACTGCTAGAGGACTTTATTTGGTTGCAATGGGGCTTGGGTTCAGGTAGGAACAGTTCTGGGAAGGTGGCTACACTAGATGGAGCTTAGGTATGCTTCCTCTTTTTGCTTCACAACTATTTCTTTCATGGCCCAGCTCACACAAGTCAGGGAGGACTTTTTGATCTTTTTCATTTTGTTTACCTCTTTGAATTCGGTTTCCTCCTTTGTACCCTCAGAGCAGTTGTTGCAACATTTTAGCATTTTTTCTTGCAACTGCTCTGCTATTTTTTTTTTTTATACAAACCATTGCTTTTTACCAGCAACAGTTCAATTTCTGATATTCTGGCACATAACAACTGCATGGCACCCCCAAACTTAAAACTGTGCTAGCCCGCGAGCACCCCCAAACTTATGGTACAGCATGGAAACGCAGGAAGCACACCAGCCACTCCAACTAGGGAGGACAGTGGTGTTGCATGATATGGCTTGTAATGTGGGTTCAGTAGAAACAAAGGGCTTGCAGGCTCAAAGGGGTTCACACAAAGGTAGTATCCAAGGGTAGGCTATTTAGGTAATACTAGGCTCAAGAAAACAAAATGTGCCTCTAGCAAAAGTGTGTGCAGCAGAGATGTGTACACGTATGAAAGCAGCAAGGCAAAATCAGAGAATGATGCGTAAGAATGGTATTCACAGAGAAAGAAGGATAAAGATGTTCTGGCCCAAAAGCTCACAAAAGGTAGATCAGAAATTCTAAAGCATGTGCCGCGAGTGTCAACCAATTATATCCAAGCATACAGGCTAGAAAGACAACAATCAAGCCAAAATTGCCATAGAGATGCACTAGTGAAATATTAAAACAGAAAAGCTGCATTAAGCAAAACCCCAGGATGGGGATGGTGGAGCACATGGTGGAGGAAAACAAACAGGATGTTAAGCTGACAAAAATGGCAATTGCATGCTAGAAGGGGAACAAAATAAAACGGCAACAACAACGTAAACCACAAAGCAGAAAAAAAAAATAACCAAAAAGGGAAACAAGGAAACTCCTGATAGGGTTACTGCAACAGGTTGCAGCAACAGGCTGTGATGTGCTCAAGTGCTCAATTTCCTGATGCGGGAGCTCTTCCTACTCCCTGTTGCAGTGGTCGTTTTCTTGCTTGCGGGGGATGAAGTCCCCACTTCTTTCACAAAAACCAAGTCTTCTTGGTTCTCTTCATCAACAGCTGAGGCTACTGTATATCCTCTGCACTTCCCCCTGCCCCCTCACTCTCTGCCGTAGACGGCTGGTGACTCTTGCCCTTGATAGCACGTTGTTCAGGCAGCCTACGCTGTCTTGTGGCAAGAGGGACATTGTCCTCCTCATCCTCATCAGAGGCAGGGTAATCAGCGGCTACGTTGGTGATCAAATCTCGAAGAAGGGTGGTTGGAATTTTCTTCTTAGGAGTACGAGAGGGGGTAAGGGTTGTTGTTGTTGCGTCGGGCTCAGTTTCTTCAGGCTCTGCTGCAGTCGCAGCCCCCAAGTTCGGCAAGGGGCTTGCACTTCGCTTTCTCTTGTTACGGCTGATTGCTTCAGTGGTGGTGGTGGGTTTGTGCTGTTGTGAAGGAGCTGGTGGCATCCAGTCAGAAGAGTCCGAGTCATCCGGGACTGCTGTGGCACTGGGACTATTATGCTGCCCAGAGGTGTGATGTAGATCAGGTAGAATATTTAGTGGAAACTGTGGAATGGGGTGCACCTTCTTCCATTGGTTAAGCTCCAGCACCCGTTGCTGCCATTTAAACTGATCCAGAGCAAATTGCCAATATAACTGCTGCTGTAGCATTTGTTGCTGCAGCAGTTGAGTCAGTGATTCCACCTTTTTTTCTAGCCCTGCAAAGCGGTCTTGCTGCTTTGAGGGCTCCCCTGGTTCCATAATCCGCTCTTTGTCTTTGGCCTGGCTTGCTTTAGCTGAGTTGGAGATGAATCGATTGATTAAGGCAATATCAATGCTTCCTGCGTTTCTCTCCTCCACTTCCCCTTTTCGAAGCTCGACGCCACATCGCTTGCATAGGTCAGTGATAAAGCAGGGGAAAACCAATTGGCCTTTCGTGCTCGTGGCACAAGTGGAGATCTCCTGCTGAATCAACCTCCCCACATTTATTTTCCTTCCCTCCATTATGCAGTAGAGGAGCACCAAACGTTCCTTCTTAACAGTTTCCGTGTGCGCAGTGGGGGAGAGCTTATGCCGAAGGAAGTGATACCAAACCTTGTCAAAGGGCTGCAACGCAGACCTTGCTACTTTCAGCTGGTTTCTGGAAGTTGGGAGCCATTGCGTCCCTGGGACCATCACAGCATCCTTCATAGCAGTTAGTTGCTCTACAGTGGCCTGTGTCAGTAAAGGTTGGTACTCATCGGCCCATTCAGCCAAGTTCAGCTTTAAGTTGATGGTCTTAGCAGAGAAACTGACCTTGCACCCTCTGACCATGGAGTGGGTTTGTTCGGCACCTCCAATGTTCGCATAGAACTCGCGAACAAAAGATGTGCAGAACCCAGTTGGGTTGCCAGCAAAACGTTTCCACTTGTGCTGGTCAATCACTACAGCAATTTCGGCAGGGAGGCCATAAGAAGCCTTGGAGGAGATGGCGAAACCTTTCTCTGCATGAGGTTCTCTGAGCGCAGTAACATTACTGTACCGAGCTGCAGCTTCGGCGTCAACAAACACTTCATACCCCTCAAACTCATCACTTGCGGTGGGTTTGCTCTGCTTCACAGCGGTATGCTTGAGGCGAGGCATGGTTGGGCGAAGATGAGGGGAAGAGAGGAAGGTAGGGCAACAGAAGAGATTTGGGGGAGGACTGAAGGCGTTAGGGTTCGGGTGGTGAAGGCAGTGGGTTACGTGTGGGAAGGAAGGAGAAGGTGGGGGCTTTATGAAAAGATTTGACGGGAGAGTGTGGTGATTGATGCGGGTGGTTGGGAGTGTGTGGCTAGGGAGAGGCGCGAATACCCAGGGAGAATAAGTGGTCTGAGGGTTCCCCTCTAACCTTTTCGGATGTGTTGCACCTGGTTTGAGCGTGACATGACCTCTTCCCCCAAAACCCAACACAATCCCGAATCAGCTAGATGGGCCCCCAACCTTTTTCAACCCAATATACAATCATGGCACCACCGAGACAGTTTTACCACCTTCAGCCACATCTCCAATTTCTTTGTGTTCTGCTAACATAGTTAGTGCTAAAGAAAACGAAAACAAAAAAAACAAAACACTAACAAAATAACATCTAAAATTAAGGAAAATGAAAATTGGCTGGGCTGCCTCCCAGTAGCGCTTGGTTTATAAGTCCTCAGCCTGACTCAGTGCATGTTGAACATTCAAGGATCAGCCATTACTGTGGTGGCCAGCGCCTTAGCAAATGGCTCACCCCAGTAATGTTTGACCCTTTGCCCGTTTACCTTGAAGGTCCTACCAGAGGCTGCGTCAAGCAGTTCCATAGCCCCATGAGAGTGGGCATGAACTATTGTGAAGGGTCCAGACCATCTAGATTTGAGTTTTCCTGGAAACAGCTTCAGTCTGGAATTAAAGAGCAATACTTGCTCTCCTGGTGCAAAGTCTCTCTTCTGGATCTTTCGATCATGCCAAGCTTTTGTCTTAGCCTTGTAGAGTTCTGCCCCCTCATACGAAAACATCCTATGTTCTTCAAGCTCATTGAGCTGCAGCATTCGAGCTGCCCCAGCCTGGGCTAGCTCCAGATTTAGTTTTTTTACTGCCCAGAAGGCTTTATGCTGCAGCTCAATGGGCAAATGGCATGCCTTTCCATAGACCAACCTATAGGGTGACATTCCTAAGGAGGTTTTATAGGCAGTCCTATATGCCCAAAGAGCATCTTCCAAGTGCAGGGACCAATCTTTTCTAGTTGGATTCACCACTTTTTCCAAAATTCTTTTTATTTCCCTATTGGACAGCTCTGCCTGCCCATTTGTCTGCGGATGGTATGTTGTAGCCACTTTATGTCTCACCCCATATTTTGTAAGGACTCCATTAAAGAGCTTGTTGCAGAAGTGTGTACCTTCATCACTGATAAATGCCCTTGGTGTGCCAAATCTTGTAAAAATATGCTTTTGAACAAACTTCACAACAGATCTAGCATCATTTGTAGGGAGAGCTACAGCTTCCACCCATTTTGACACGTAGTCTACAGCTACCAGAATATATAAATTTCTAAAGGAAGGGGGAAAGGGACCCATGAAGTCTATGCCCCACACATCAAACAACTCTACTTCCAAGATGGAATTGAGGGGCATCTCGTGTCTATCTGAAATATTTCCCACCCTTTGGCATTTGTCGCAGCCCTTGGCAAAGCAGTAGGCATCTTTAAATAATGTAGGCCAAAAGTATCCGGCCTGGAGGACTTTGGCAGCCATCCTCATTCCTCCAAAATGTCCCCCACATGGGGATGAATGACAATGTAAGAGAATAGCCGGGACTTCTGTCTCTGCTACACACCTTCTAAGCAAATTGTCAGCACAGTGCTTATACAAGTATGGCTCGTCCCAACAGAACTGCTTTGCCTGATGGAAGAACCGTTTTCTTTGTTGTGGACTGAAATCTGTAGGGACAATTCTACTGACCAGGTAGTTCACCAGGTCAGCGTACCATGGTGTTTCAGCATCTTCCATGGACAGCAACTGCTCATCAAGGAACAGTTCATTGATCTCAGAATTCTTTGTGGCTTCATTCCCCTCAGACAGTCTTGACAAATGGTCGGCCACCTGATTCTCAACTCCCTTCTTATCCCTAATTTCCAAGTCAAACTCTTGCAGCAAGAGCACCCACCTAATCAGTCTTGGCTTTGCATCTTTCTTGGCAATCAAGTATTTGATGGCAGCATGATCAGTATAGACAATCACCTTTGTTCCAACAAGGTAGGGTCTGAACTTGTCAAAGGCAAACACAACAGCCAACAACTCTTTCTCTGTAGTGGTATAGTTCAATTGAGCTTCAACCAATGTTTTGCTGGCATAATACATAGAGTGAAACACCTTATCCTTCCTTTGGCCCAGAACTACTCCCACTGCGAAATCACTAGCATCACACATCAACTCAAATGGCATAGACCAATCAGGAGCAGTTATGACCGGTGCAGTAATGATGGCCTTCTTCAGGATTTCAAATGCTTCCAAACAGGTTGGAGCAAAATCAAAGATTCTATTATGCTCTAGCAACTGGCATAAAGGCTTGGAGATTTTGGAGAAATCCTTAATGAATCTTCTATAGAACCCAGCATGTCCTAAGAAACTTCTCACTCCTTTAACTGAGGTAGGTGGTGGCAGCTTTTCAATGACCTCTATCTTGGCTTTGTCTACCTCCATACCCTTCTTAGACACCTTATGACCCAACACAATTCCTTCCTGAACCATAAAGTGACATTTTTCCCAGTTTAGCACCAAATTAGTTTCCTCACAACGAGCCAAGACCTGTTCCAGATTTTCAAGGCATTCCTGGAATGACTCTCCAAACACTGAGAAGTCATCCATAAAAATTTCCATAGATTTTTCAATAACATCCGAGAAAATGGCCATCATGCATCGTTGGAACGTTGCTGGGGCATTACAGAGGCCAAAAGGCATTCTTCGAAAGGCAAAAGTGCCATAGGGACAAGTAAAGGTAGTTTTTTCTTGATCTTCGGGTGCTACAGCAATTTGATTGTAACCCGAGTATCCGTCCAAAAAGCAGTAGAACTCTTTCCCAGAAAGTCTATCCAACATTTGATCAATAAAGGGCAAGGGGAAGTGATCTTTTCTGGTGGATTTATTCAATTTTCTATAATCCATGCAAATCTCCATCCTGTGACTGTTCTGGTGGGGATTAGTTCATTTTTCTTGTTAGCCACAACTGTTATTCCCCCTTTCTTTGGTACACACTGGATTGGACTTACCCACACACTGTCAGAGATGGGATATATAATCCCTGCATCCAGCCATTTGATGATCTCCTTCTTTACCACCTCCTTCATTATAGGATTCAGTCTCCTCTGGCTTTCTATACTATTCTTGGCTTCAGACTCTAGCAATATTCGATGCATACACACAGTAGGACTAATGCCTTTGATATCTGCAATTTGCCAACCGATTGCTTTCTTGTGTCGTCTCAAGGTTTCTATCAAACTGTTCTCTTGATTAGTAGTTAGGAAGGAGGAAATAATCACAGGCAAGGTTTCCATAGCTCCCAAATAAACATATTTCAAATGAGCTGGGAGCTGTTTCAGCTCCAAAACAGGTGGCTTTACAACTGAAGGTATGTTGTCCTTGAAAGTCTCATCAGTGACTTCCAATGATTCAAATTTTCTAGCCCACATAGGTTGCCTTGCAGTGCAATCCTTTATTTCAGAAAGTTCTTCCAACAGGGGATCATCAGTACTTGATTCATACTCATCATCACTCAATTCTGTTCTTCCTATCAGGAACTGTCGTTGCAACAAATCATCGAATGACTGCACAAACGAACATTCTTCTACTCCTTCTTCAGGATACCTTAAGGCATTGAACACATTGAAAGTCACATGTTGATCATTAACCCTCATGGTCAACTCTCCCTTTTGTACGTCAATGAGAGTTCTTCCTGTAGCAAGGAAGGGCCTACCCAGAATAATAGGAACTTCCCTATCCGCTTCACAGTCTAAAATAATAAAGTCTACCGGGAACACAAACTTATCTACTTTTATCAGTACATCATCGATCTTTCCTTCTGGATATGCAATAGATCTGTCTGCTAGTTGAAGTGTCACAGTGGTTGGCCTGGCATCCCCAATGTCCAATTGTTTAAAAATCGACATAGGCATTAAGTTGATGCTAGCACCTAAATCACACAGTGCTCTGCCACAGTAGGTATCTCCAATAGAACAGGGAATGGTGAAACTTCCTGGGTCTTTCAACTTGGGAGGTACTTTGGCTTGGAGCATCAGGCTGCATTCCTTTGTCAAGGCAACTGTTTCAAACTCCCCCAGCCTTCTCCTCTTTGTTAACACATCTTTCATGAACTTGGTATGGTTAGGCATCTGCTGCAAAGCTTCAACCAAAGGTATATTGATGTGCAACTGCTTTAGAATCTCCATGAACTTGCTAAACTGCTTGTCTTGTTATACTTTCCTCAACCTTTGAGGAAAAGGGGGGTGGTCTTTCTAGACTAAATTTAGGCAAGGGTTCAGCTTCTGGAACATCCTCAGGCTTCCTAGCAGTTCTCTCAGTTGTTTTCTCAACAATTTCACCTGTTGTTGGAATAGTCTCAGTGTCTCCAATTTGCACCTTGCTCTTTTTCTCTACCATGGATGGTAATTCAGTTCCACTTCTCAATTGTATTGCCTTGCAGTGCTCCTTACCAAGAGGGCTTGAGGCTGAAGGAGTTTCAGTAGAAGATGGCAGAGATCCACTAGGTCTGCTGTTCAGTGCATTAGCCAGCTGGCCTACCTGAATCTCAAGGTTCCTCATGGATACTCCTTGATTCTGGAACTGTGCCTTAGTTTCTGACATGAATGCTTTTAAGACAGCTTCCAGGGACATTTCTTGAACTGCCGGTTGTAATTGCTGTTGTGGCCTTGGTTGCTGACTTGTGAATCCAGAGGGAGCAGTTGTGGACCGGGCAGGAAAGTTTGAGTTCCATGGCGGAGCGTTAGCATTGTTATTCCATGAAAAACTTTGAGGTTGCCTGTTCCCTGGATTGTAGGTATTGAAATAGGGTTTATCTCCCTTGCTGTCCCTGTAGCTAACATAATTAGCAGATGCTGGATTGCTGAAACAGTCTTCAAACAAATGTTCTCCTCCACAGTACACACAAGAAACAGTTTCAGCTTGGTGCACCTGTTGTTCATTTACCACTGCTTCAGTTACAGCTGCTTGAGATATCTGGTTATTCTTGTTGGTAATCGCTAGGTTTTTCACCATGTTAGTTAAGGAAGCCAACTGAGCAGTAAGTGCTGTAACGCCACTCACTTCATGCATTCCTGCAGCAGTTATGCTTTTTCCAGAGGTCAGCCTAGCAGTAGGCCACTGATAACTGTTAGCAGCAATACTTTCGATCAATTCATATGCTTCATTATAGGACTTGTTAAGAAGAGTGCCTCCTGCAGAGGCATCAAGCATCATTCTTGCAGATGGCAACACTCCATTGTAGAAGTGCTCCATCTGAATGCATATTGGAATGCTGTGATGGGGGCATCTCTTTAAAAGCTCCTTAAATCTCTCCCATGCTTCATATAAAGGTTCATCATCAAGTTGCTTGAAGGAGGTTATATCATTTCTTAGATTCGCATTCTTCATGGGAGGAAAGAATTTGGTCAAAAACTTCTCAGCCATCCTATTCCATGTATTAACAGAATTGGGTTCCATAGAATTTAGCCAATTCTTAGCCTTGCTAGCCAAAGAAAATGGGAACAGTCTTAATCTGAAGGAATCATCAGTGACTCCTGGATTTCTGAAATTATTGGCCACAGTTAGGAACTGCTTCAGGTGCAAATGAGGGTCCTCGGTTGCAGCACCATTGTACTGCCCAATTGCTTGCAGCATCTGGAACATAACCGGCTTGAACTCAAAATGCCCAGCTGTTATTTCGGGCACCACTATGCCTGTTCATTGTTGCCGGATCAAACAGGGCATAACCTCTGATAGAACTGGTTCTATCATTGGCTAACGCCATGCTATTAGGTTCGTCACCCATTTTAGAGTTGTTAGAACTAGTGGCAGCGGAGGAGTAGTCAGGGGTATCAGGAACCGATCGCTCCAACTTGACTAAGCCCTGGTTCTGCCTGTTCAACCTTCTGAATGTTCTTTCAATTTCTGGGTCTAGTTGGAACTCCGGAGCGCTATGCCTATGCATACAGAGTAAAGTACCTGTTGCTATAGCAAAACACTCCACAGATCAGTAGTCTCAACTAATAGAACTATCAATTTAAAACTTGTTAATTAAACACCATTACAAATCCCCGGCAACGGCGCCAAAAACTTGTTGCTATAAAAATGGTTGATGAGCTTGTGCAAGTATACACAATCCTTTAACAAGTAATAAAGTGTAAGAGAGATCGTTCCCACGAGGATTATATGGTGATTCAAGTACAAGTTTTTGTATTAATGGTTCTATTAATCAAGATTAACAAAGAGTAACAGATAATTTGTGTGTGTGTATCCAGGACAGTTTCGGTAAGAACAAATGCTAGAGCAATAGAAACGGATTTGATAACAGAATGGGTAAAACAGCTACGGGGAAGTATCCCTTGCAACTTCAGTCTAGTTCAGTTATGCGTTTGCAATGCTACGGCAATTTGGCTCCAGGAAATGAAAGTTTGTTTTCCAACAGTCTGAGATGAACTTCACTCAACATCTTCTATTCCTAGGTCCATATTAGTTACATTCACGCCTCACTTAAGCTCGTTCTAGCTAGCCTAAGAGTTAGAATGTTCATTCCTAATTCATTCTTCATCATAATTTTCCAATTAATGATTTTACTCTTATCTATAAAACAGTTCTGCTACACTTAGCTTTTCCAAGCATCCATGAGCTCAAGTTTTAACTAAGGTGATCAAGCTCAATTAAAACACAACCAAATCAGATTTATAGAAAATGCAATAGCAAAGCATAACACAACATTCACTAGAAATCCATTACAAGTTTAACATCCCATAGCTACAAAAGGTTTAGCTCATATTGAGCTTACAGAAACAAAGAGACAAATAAGAAATGGAAGAAGAAGCCATTACAAGAGAAGAGAGAGAGAGGAAGGGGCGCAGCTCTGTCCTTGCTCCAGTAGGGAAGATTTTCCTCTCTCTTTCTCTCGCCTCTTGTCCCCTTTTTAGGGTTCTTTTTCCAGCCTGTCTCAAGGCTCTTTCCTCTCTCATCCTTTTTGGGCTATAAACTGATTAGGACAAGTGTCCTTGGCCCAGCTCCCTGACTTTAATGCACCAAACACCAGCCCCACGTGTAGGACATTGTCCTCATCAGTTAAGGACCACTCAATGTGTAAGAGAATGTTTTGAGCCTTTGTCCCTGTGCACCGTCAGCTTCAGCTACAATTGCTATATCAAGTCCCAGAGCAACGTTTCCAGTTCAGCACCTGATTCTCCAAAAACTGCCCTGCACAGAAACTCTCAATTAACTACCCAAAAACAGTTCTAAACGACACCAAAACATTAAAACTAACAAAAGATTCTTACAAAACACACTTTACACAAAATCACACTAAAATACTAAAAACATAAACTCCAAAGTACTCAAAGACCACAAAAACACAAGCCAAAAAGGTATAAATAACTCTTCATAACAAGAGTTATCATATACGACGGAAATTTCGGGGACGAAATTTTCTGTAAGGGTGTGGTAATGTGACATACCGGTTTCTCTGTGACTCTGATCGAGCTGGTTAACCTCGATTGGGGCTTTGGATGATTGTGTGGTTTGTTATGCTTTAGTTTTAGACCTAGTTTGAAGCTTAGGAATAGGCTTGAGCAAGGTCAGAGGTGCCTAAGACGTTAAACGAGTAACTGTGGAAGCTAGAAGTTCTTCTCTCGCTGAGCTGACGCTCAAGTGTGGGAGAATCCAACGCTCAAGCGATATGACTCTTAAGCGTGGGAGGAGATGGACGCTCCAGCGTGCTGAGTGCGCTGAGCAGCTGTTCTGCGTTTGGACGCGTGTGAGACACGTGGCGGGCCGGGGAGCAGGTGGAGTGGATGAGGTCCCACGCTCAAGCGTGGAGAGAACCCAGCGCTATAGCGTGGCAATGCTCAAGCGTGCAAATTGATGAACGCTTAAGCGTGGACAGCAGAACCCATAAGTGGAGCTTCCACTTTCATCTTCTCATTCTGCACGAATTGGGGGAGCTATTCTGTGAGTTAGAGAGAGACGCTCTGAGTATCTAGAGTGAGAAAGCTCGAGGTTGAAGGTGATCGAAGTACCGGAATGCGATTCCGACTGCACCGTTGTGATCGCAGCTGAGTTATCTACAACTTTGATGGATTGGTTTTTCGATTCTCCTGAGGTAAACCAAATCCCTAACACGTGTTCTTCGTGTTCTTGGTGTTCTTCGAGTCATTACCCTTTTTCTTCGATTTTTGGGCTTGCCCTGGGGCTAACATTGTTGTATATGTGTTGTGCTTGTTATTAGGGCAAAGTGTGTGCTCGTGATTTCCCACAATTGGGGGCTAAGGCCGCGGCTACCAAGGAGATTAGGGCTGTTCTTGGTGAAGGGGGCTGCGAGCTTGAGGAAGGAGGAGTGAGCCAGTGATCGCATGGATTTGCGTGCCGACAGTTCAGGTGGGGAGAAAGAGTATTGCATCCGTCGGGAAGGCAAGAGTAATGTAGTTGTCATTTCTTCTATGCGTAGGGAAGCCCAAACCCTACTAGTGGTTGAGCCCCGATAAAGTATCTAGACCCTAGGTTTAGCTTACTTTGGGCTATCGTCGTAAGTTTGGAAACCCTAGGTTAGAGAACTGTTAATCAAGGATGTTTGATAACGTATGACTGTATGATGTTGGTTGTTGTTGTTGCTATCTGTTTGCCTATATGCTACTTGGTGTATGTGATATGCTGCTAGCTACGTATATGTTGTTATTGATGTTACTGCTACTATGATGTTATTGCTGTTGCTATGTTGTATGCTGTAATATTGAGAGTTGTGGCGGAATGCCGTAGAATAAGTTTGGATGTGTGTCGTGTTGTTGTCGGGTTGATACCGGGGATGGTACCGTTGCTGCTATGCTGACTTCTTGAGGCTGTGTACCGTGTTGTTTGAGCTGTGGCTCATGGACGCGTGGCGTCGAGGCTGTGGCCGTGTGGATGCAGTGGCATCGCGATGTTTTGATTTGGTTGAGAGCTTAGATGTGAGTTCCGGTATCAAGCCCGTTGAGGATGTTTGCTGCATATCATTTTCAGTTGCCGAGTGGCGAGGTCGTGTGACAGGTAGTATGGGCTGCCAGCGTCATATGAGGTTAGAGGTACCTGAGTGGGGTACAAAAGGTAGACGGGGCGGTCAAGTGAGTGGCCTTGGGGATGTTGCCGGTCTCGGGGATAGTTTACAATGACGGATGAGGTAGCTCCTATCCTATCGTGACGCCCGATCCAGTCCGGTTTGCCCGACTAATGCCAGAGCTTTCCAGTTGTTCCAGGCTAACTTTTCGAGGCGACCGAAATACCCCGGTTTCGGTATGGAAGGGGGATGCACTCTTATTGGTTACGGCGAGCGGTTCGGTTTCTTGGACAGGCTAACTCCGTTCCGACACAGAACTTGTTCCGGTGTGCACTTGGTCCGGTGTCGAACGGTTCCAGTTGGGAACCTTAAGTACGTTTTTCGGCCAACATGCTGCATGGGATTAGTACCCCGGTCTAGAGGATTGATCTGAGTGTGAGACTCATTGGATGGATGTCTGTTGAAATTGTTGTCTCGAGAGACATGTGTTGGAATGCAGTAAATGTTATAAACGTGATATCTATTATATGCTACCTGTTGCGTGTCTACTGCGTTACTATTGTATTCCGACCTTATAAGGCATTGTATTTCTTATCTCCCTTCTGTTTTCCTTGTTGTCCGGTATGGATTCGCTTAAAGACGACGAGCCAGCTGAGACGTATCATGGACCCGAGACTTCACCCATTCATCACGAGGGCACCGGGGATGCCGATGCTAGGAGACATTGAGATCATATACCATGATGAGAGGGGATGGCGGGTAGACCCCTCTACTTTTTTGGTGGTCTATACAGGGCCAGTCAGCTTGATGTTTCGGAGCGGTACACCTCCATATGTAGATATTATTGGTCCCTATCGTATCTACCAGTTCCTTCCCTTTCCGAGGATGTGGCGACCTCCGAGGCAGAGGGAGCAGGACTACACTTGGGCAGCACCCCAGTCATCGGTCGTGACCAGTAGGAGAGGTTACGTCTACCGAGGCCAGCGCAGTAGGACCGAGCATTACTTGAGGACCTGCCGCAGGCGGAGGATCGTGGTGTCCAGTTGTTCGTCTGAGTATGAGCCGATTGTACGGTACCGGCATACACATGGCGAGGGTCAGGGTAGCTCAGGGCATCCTCACCACCAATGGTAAGAGGCTGCCAGTGCGTCCTAGGGAGTGAGCTGAGCGCTTTTTCATGTATTTTGAGAGGGGACGGGGGTTGCTGGTGAGCTTCAGGTGTCTTTCTTTTGACTCTTAATCTATTTTTGGTTTTCTACTGACAGTATGTATATTTATGTACAGCGCCCTACTGATGGGGCTAACTCATGCATGTTATGGTACAGTTATATATTTTGCGCTTTTACTCTGATTGTTTTCTCTATGCTTGCCGTTTTAATTGCTTTCTTCTGCATCGCTATTTGTTTTACCACGCTATCGCTTTATATACGGCTAGGCATAGTTAATAATAATAATAAGAGGTTGGGACTAATGGGATTATCCTCCTAAGAGAGGAGGGTCGTCTCAGTTTGTTGCATCATTGCGGTAGCCAAGTATCGCATGGCCCGCATTGCTTCAGAGGTGTCACCACCACTTCCTGTCCCTGAGTGGTCACCATTGTTATTGTTGTTGTTATCATTGTCTTCGGTCACAGCCGGCCTACCACGTCTTCCTCTTCCACGTCCACATGCCTTCTAGCTTCCTGTAAAAAGGAGCTATCAATTCCAATTCATAAGACATATAATAGCACTTAACAGTTAAATATATCATATGCCTTATGAATGAAAACAGTTATCACACTTCGATAACTAGCACATCGGACACTCTACCCAAAACCGGACTTAGTTGATACAACTCGAGTATCAAACATTAAAGCCAGTACACTTTCCAGACTCGCAATAATGGTTCCAGACTTCCAC
Source organism: Ammopiptanthus mongolicus (assembly GCA_039655645.1). Classification (NCBI taxonomy): domain Eukaryota; kingdom Viridiplantae; phylum Streptophyta; class Magnoliopsida; order Fabales; family Fabaceae; genus Ammopiptanthus; species Ammopiptanthus mongolicus. The sequence goes on from CM077345.1 coordinate 64,962,304, forward strand.
AGTCCTTTATAAAACCAAATTGCTTTGATACCACCAAAATGAGATGACCCTCCTTTTTTCAGAAGGATAATCCCATTAATCCCAAACATATACTATTAACTATGCCTTACCGTATTATAACAATAGCGTGGTATTCAAAAAACATAGCGGAAACATGCGCATTAAAAACATACAGCAGACGGAAAGCATAGAAAAACATCCGTGTAAAAGCGCAACATAAAAATAACTATACATCAATCATGTATATCATAGCCACATCAGTAGGGCACTGTACATACGTATACAAACTGTACAAAACTAAACCAAAATAAACAGAAGTACATCCAAAAGCAGAAGACAAAAACCCTCACAACTCACGAGCACTGCCCCTCCCCACTCAAAAATACATATAAAACTCGCAGCTCACCACCTAGGACGCACTAGTAGGCTCCCACCATCAGTGGTGAGGATGCCCTGTGTAACACCCCGATTTTCGGTGCCTTCTAAGATCGGTAAATTATATAAATAAGTTTATAGTTTATCCAAGATTTAGAAAATGATTTTGGATAAACCAAAGTCATATTCATACTCTACACTATCGTAGGGAGCTACGATTAAATTTTGGGTTGAAAACTCAGACGGAGCCCGGTCTACGCTTTCACCAAGAGTAAGATTTTACTGTCCAGAAGACCTAATTTTGAGTCGGGAACGAAACAGTTATGATTAGAATTTAATTTCCTACATTTTTTATAAAATCGGTCTTTCGCACTAAAAATTGGACTAATATAAGTTATTCGGGCGAAATCACAAATCGGGTGAAGAATGGAGCTGAATAGGGATGTTCCGGGACCCACTAATGGATAAACCTGAAGTCACATCAAGTCAAGTCACCCAGGAAAGCGTTCCAGTGTCATGATAAATTTAAAAAATATCTTGACGCGAAAAGACCAAAATACCTGTTATCACCAAAAAATAATTCTTGTGATAGGAACATGGAGTTAGTGGGAGTTGAATTAGTGGGTAGTTATTCATAACAATAACCATGAGTTAGTGGGAGTCGAATTAGTGGGTAGTTATTCATGACTACAACCATGGAGTTAGTGGGTAGTTACTATTGTTGGCCATTATCAATTGTGACAAAGTGGCTAATAGGGGTAGTTTTAAGCCTATAAATACTTATTGTATTGTTCATATCAACACAATCAATCAATAACACAAGTCTTTACATTTATTTCTACTTTATCGCTTTCTTTTTATTTCTTTCTTTTATCTCTTTCATTCAACCTTAGTTTCATAATTCACTTTCTACACTAGACGCTCTTTTGAGTAGTCTAGGAACCCGCAGCTGAGAAACTGAGTCCCTTTCTCAGCGTAATCGCCTGAACACAAAGGGAATCAACTGTGCAGATTAGCCAACCAAACGGCTAAACACCAAATTTCGCATAACGGTAACAATGGCACGCCCAGTGGGACATTGTAGGTGAACATATTGTTCACAATTGAAGCACCACAACAAGAGCAACCACATGTTCAGGCATAACTTTTACCACAGGTTCAGCTGAACTCTATTCAGGCAAGACCTTTACCACAGGTTCAGCCGAATATGTTTGCTACTACTAACCCATGGGGGCAAATAGTGGCGAGTGATATGGTTAGTAATGCGGTAAGACAAACTAGAATTTTGTGTGTTATGCCAAATGCTTCAACTTATGGCACAGCTCTACAGGCCTCCAATCAAGGACCTGCTGTTTATCAAGCTCTGGGCGTTGGTGGAATACAGATAAAGCTACCTGGTGATTATATGGGGGAGCAGCCATGGAATACTATTCCACCTACCTCGGCTAATCAACCAATATATTGGTTAACTCCAAAACAGCCACTTTATGTTCAGATGGGTTCAATTCCTCCTCGAGGAATTTTGTATAGGGCACCTGATGATTATGTTGGGGGTAGCAATGGAATCCAATTCCACCTACCTCAGCTAATCAATCGGCTGTCAGCAGGACTCAATATATTAATCTTGGTGATTAGGCAGCTAATATCATGGTAGCCTAAATCTTGAGGAAAATGATGTCCAAGAAGCTTTGAAGGATGAAAGATCCAAGTTAGCCGACAAAGGTGTAATTGAAACGACGAGTGATACAGATTTATTCCTAGCTACATTCTCTTCTATTGTTTTAGTGTCTGGCTTACCATTTCAAAGGGTAAATGGAAATAGCTTATGCATAAGAAATGGGAACATAAGGGTATCTCAATTGAATAAAGACAAAGTGGACGGACATTTAGTTGTGCCAAATCGGCAATATAAGACTACTATCTGCAAAACCAATGTCTTTATAACGTTAGAGTCTCCTAAATCAGTTGGATCATATGAAGCTGGGGGGCATTTAGCAGTGTTGTCCTAACATTGTAAGTCTAATATCTGCAAACCTAGTTGTTCCAGAAGATTAAATGTACATATGCCGTAGAGCCATATTAGCCGAGATTCAAGGCAACAGGCAAAAGGAAATGTGACTGACATAATACATCTTTTAGCTTCCTCTTATTGTCGTCAGGTAAAATATGCAGGGGCATATGTTATCACCAAAAAATAATTCTTGTGATAGGAACATGGAGTTAGTGGGAGTTGAATTAGTGGATAGTTATTCATGACAATAACCATGAGTTAGTGGGAGTTGAATTAGTGCGTAGTTATTCATGGCTACAACCATGGAGTTAGTGGGTAGTTACTATTGTTGGCCATTATCAATTGTGACTAAGTGGCTAATAAGGGTAGTCTTAAGCCTATAAATACTTATTGTATTGTTCATATCAACACACTCAGTCGCTTTCTTTTTATTGCTTTCTTTTATCTCTTTCATGCAACCTTAGTTTCATAGTTCACTTTCTACACTAGACGCTCTTTGGAGTAGTCTAGGAACCCGTAGCTGAGAAACAGAGTCCCTTTCTTAGTGTAATTGCCTGAACACAAAGGGAATCAACTGTGCAGATTAGCCGACCAAACGGCTAAACACCAAATTTCGCACGACGATAACAATACCTTTGGTCTTTCTTGTAACACCCCGATTTTCACTGTCTTTAAATATCAATAAGTGAATAATTAAGTTTATATTTTATTCAAGGTTTTAGAAAATGAAATAAAATAAACCGAAACCATATTCATGCTCAACGCTATCATACAAAGCTACGATTAAATTTTGAGCTAAAAACTCAAACGGAACCCGGTTTACATTTTTCACTGAAAATAAGATTTTACTGCTCAGGAGACCTCAGTTTGACCCGTGAACAAGACAATTAGTCTTAAAATCGAATTTCCAACATTTTTGTTAAATTTGAAAAAAATCAGTTCCTACGCTTTATTCGGGCGAAATCTCAAATCGGGTGAAGAACGGAGCTCGATACGGATTTATCGGGACCCGCTAACGAATAATCTTGAAGTCACATCAAGACACATCACACGGGAAAGCGTGCCAGTATCATGATAATGTTTGAAAATATCAGGATGCGAAAAGACCAAAATACCCCCGACCTTTTCCTAAATGACATTTTAGTCCTTGAAGGAAAAGATTAAAATGCCCTTAAGTGACCAACTTTTGGACCTTTTCGTCCCACTTCTCCCACACACAAGTCAGCCCAAAAGAGAGCTTCACCATTTCATTTTCTAACTTCATCTTCTTCCTTAGAATTCCTCAGTTTTTCCTTAAGAGAAAAACTTGAGTTCTGTAAGGAAAAGTGTGATTCTTGACTAATCTTCATCATTCAGGAGGTAAGATCACTTCTATGATCCTTAAGCCTCATGAATCTCTTCCTATTTCAAGTTTGAAATCCTTGATTCCATGGGTTCCAACTTCATGAGCCAAATTTCTAAAATTCCTACAAAATTGTGGAAAAATCCTTTTAATATGAAACCAATTTCTTTGAGCTAATTTCATCATCTTCTAACTCTATCCAAGAGTATGTGATCAAACATTAATCCTAGCCTATTTTAATGGAGAAGACCGAACCCTAGAAAAATTGGGGAAAAGTGGATCTCTTCAATTTTTGTTCTTGAACACTTGATTCCATCCTTTTCTTTCTTTGATCTTTGAATCCAAGTGATTGGAAAACCAAATCAATTTCTAACCCTTTTTCCTCTTCATGGCCGAAACTTAGAGCATCGAGAACCATGAGTTGTGTTTCAAATTTTTGAGTAATAGGACTTAATCTAGTGATAAGTATGCTTAAGAACCAACCATTCAAAAGATTGGAACCAAATGAAACGCCCAGCCTTTTTTCAAAATTATGGCCGAACCTTAGACCAATTTTGGGGGAAGGAATTTATATTTTGATTTTATTATTTTGTATTGTTTGTTGTTGAGAATTGAATTGTGGTTGATTGTTTTAGGCGACGCAGACGAAAACGGAACCGGAACCGAAAACAGTTCGGGAGTTGACTTAGAACCCTAAAAAGGTAAAGGGAGGTATTTCATAATAAGTTTGTTAGCCTCATGATGAGCGATTGTTAGATGTGTCGTCATGTTTGATTGGTGCTTTGAAGATATGTTATGAATGGTGTAACGCCCCGATTTTCAATTTTTTAATTCTTCAGTATTTAAAAGTTTGTATTTTATTGGACGGTGAGTAAAATAAAATATTCTGAGACCATTGTCATGCTCGACGCTATCGTGGGAAGCTACAGTTAAATTTTGGTCAAAAACTCAAACGGAGCCCGGTCTGCGTTTTCATTGACAGTAGTATTTTACAACTATCAAGACCTAATTTTGACACGTGAATGAAACAGTTAGATTTTAAATAAAATTTCTAACAATATCGGTGATTTTGAAAAAAAAAATTAAAATAAATAAGTTCTCAAGACTTTCTTGGATGAAAACCTAAATCGGATGAAAAACGGAGCTGAATACGTATTTACGGGACCCGCTAACTGATAAACATGGTGTCACATCACCTAGGAAGGTGGGCCATGACTCGCCACTTTAATGATTACGTTTAGAAAATATTTGGACGCGAAAAGACCAAAATGCCCCTGACCTTTTCCATAATTACCACTTGCCCTAGGATGAAAGACCGTTTTGCCCTAAGGATTTATGAAATGACCCTTTTGACCCAGTGACTCACCAATGTCATCATTACTTCTAGAAAATATCTAGATATTTATAGGGGAAATGACAAAAATGCCCCTGGTCTTTTAAGGAATTACCAAATTACCCTTTTGGTTATTTACAAGTTTGCCATGACATCAAATAATATCTCACCTTCACTCTCTCTCTCTCTCTCTCTCTAGGCCATTCGGCCCTTTCTCTTTCTCACTCTTCTCTCACTCCTTCTTTCAAGTTCATCACTTGTTCTTCATAGTTCTTCACCAAAAACCATCTTTGATCTTGAAAAAGTTGAAGTTTTTTGTGAAATCAAGTTTCTTTTCTCTTCTAGGAGGTATGATCTCCATCCTAACTCTCCTAATCTCTCTATTTCATCTCTTGAAACTCTTGATTCATGAAGATCAAAGCTTTGATTCATAACTTTGAAAATTCATAGAAAAATGTAGAAAAATCCTGTTAATACCAAATCAATTTCTATGAACTAGTTTCATCATTCTCTTTCATAATCCAAGAGCATAAAATCAAATAATTTTTCTAGCCTTTTCTCTTTAAAATGGGCGAGACCTATGTGTTGAAAAAGGTCGAATTTTTTATTCAAGTTTTGAGTAATAAGACTTGCTTTAGTGTTAAGAGTACCTAAGGATCATCCATCCAAGAGATTAGAATTTTTGGACATCTCTAGCTTATTTCCTACATAGGGGCCGAACCCAAAGTGATAGAAAATAGGGGAGATTTGAGTTGTTTGATGGTTAATGTTTGATTGATTGTGTTGTTTGTAGTTGGTGATGAGTATTCGGACGAATAATCGGGAGATTCGGGAACCGGTCAACCGACTTTCATCCGGAGGATTATTTCATCAATAGGTATGGGGGGTGAACCTCATCACACCAAAGTTGGTGGTAGTGAAAATAGTTGTTTAAGTTTGTGTGTGGGTGAAGCCCTTTGGTTTAGGTTCACCACTTTCATTTGTTAAGTTCACTTGGAGAACAAAGTTTCTAATAATAAGTGTATGTTTTAGTGTGCTCTAGCATATGTTTATGATGATGTTGATTGGATGAAAATTGTTTTCATGTATGTTGAAAAACCTAATTTGATTTATAGATCAAGTAAGGATTTTTATGCTTGATTATGATGCAATAATGTGTGATTGTTGTTTGTCATAATTTTGTGAGCATTTTGAGCGATGACTTGTCTATTTTGGTGAAGCAAAATCTTAACTTCCCTTGTATGGAAGCTTGCGGCCTTAGTAAGGAAAAAGGGGAAGAACATATGTTGTTCTTGAACACTTAAAGTTTTGAAGTAAGAAAAGTGTTTTAATGACTTATGTTTCAAAGAAAAACAATAAGTGATTTGATCCAAAGATCAAATAAAGCTTCAACCTTCAAGTGTTTCACCAAAGTGAAAATGTCTTTTACTTTAACCATAGTTCATCTAATTAACCAAAGTGTTTTAAAAAGAGGATTAATGAAGTGGTTTCATGAAATTTAGCATAGTTTTAAATAAGACACTACCTTTATCTTAGAACCAAGATAATGCTCCTTTTTAAAACATAATGAAGACCGTTATCCTTAAGTTGATTAAAATGAATCATAGTTAGAAGATTAGATAAGATTATATTTTCTTTTACACTAACTTAGGATATGGTTTTACATTAAGTTAGTAAGGAAAAACCCTTTTCAAAATTGGTTAAGGTAATTTGCTTTAAGCAAGTACAAGGTTCTTTCAAATTAATGAGTTTTCAATGAGAATGGTTTTGGATTACTAAAAGTGTTTTTCAACTCAAGTCATAAAGTTTTACGCGTGAAAACCTAAGTTAAAGTAATTAACTTAGAATTGAAGACAAGAGATAATTAAGTATGGTATTTGGTGGAACAAGACCATGTACTATACCATTGATGACTTAGTTCATCAATGACTTCATAATACTTAAGTGAATCAACACTTATTTCATTATTTCAAAATCAAGGAGTTAATATCTTAGAAAGGCTCAAAGACTTATCTAAGAGGATTCTCAATACTTATTCATAATGCTTAGGACTTGAGACATAATTCATAAGATATAAACACAAACACGAAATGTTTTGGGTTTTGAAACAGTAGTTCGATGATGGATCGGTGATTCGGATCTGGGTCAATCGTTCAATTGTTTCAGTTTTGTGATGACTCGATCCTGGAGGGATAACGAGATTTATCTGGTGGATAAATGTTTTATAATACAAAGACACATATAGTTCCTAAGGAAGAGAACGTTAGTGAACCTTGAGGTTTATCCGGTGGATAGACATTGCTTTATCACATCTGCTTTGTGTAAGCATTGGCATTTCTTTGCATAAGTTGTAAGGCCTTGAGCTTAAGAGTTGAGCTTACACCTTGATGCCGTTGCGAATCTTACGGTGAAGATTGGAATAATCTTGGAGGTATCAGGGTTGGAAAGGTTACATGTGACCAGTTGGTAGCTCTTCTGTGTCGTGGCGACTCCGAGTAATACACTGATATCCTCGACTAGATGTCGTACCTTTCATGTTTGGTGCAGAGTGTTTCCGTAAATCCAGATACGCGCACGTTACGAATGTTTTAGCATCTTGCCCAAGGCCGGCATACACGGAACATGTCCTCCCATTCACTCTCTTAGACGATTTGTTAGCTCCATGGAGTAAGGGTCAGAGTTTTACCTGGTGGCACATGGCATTGAGTCATATACATTGCACTGCATTGCATGGTTGTTGATGAGTACATTTATTTGTTGTACATCGTTGTTCTATGTTTTTGAGAATGCCTTATATTATGCTGCTAAATGTTTAACATGATTTATTTTGAGATATATAGTAAGCATGTTGGGTACATTGTTACCTGGTTAGTCGTCTCGGTTTTACTTCTGCTACTTTGTTGTGTTGATGATCGGGATCTCACCCATATTTTGTATATCTTTTCTGCTGGTATTGTTGTTGCTGCCTAAACAGATGGTCATGACGATGATGGTTCAGTCCATCGTTTGCATTGAGTCCGGATGGGGACTCCTTTTACTGTTTAGTTTTGTTTTGGCCAGACTGTGTCAGGTGTCTATAGTACCTTTTGGGGAGCTGTGACTCCCAGTACTTACTATATTCTGTTGCCAGTTAGGCATTGAAACTATGTCTGTATACAGTACTATTTCTATTTTGTTTCTATACTTTATTTCTGAATGTCTGTTAGAAATGCATGATGAACCTAAGCTCATTTTATTATTACTTACCTCTACTAAATCCCATTACATCTTTGTGCAAAAAAAAAAACCGTATTTTCCGCAGTAATATTATTTTCGGCCTTATAAACGTTCGAGAATGTCACCCTCAGGAAAGGGTGTTGCAAATGGTGTAACTACTTGATTTACTTAATGAAGTATATACATGAATATTTGAAAATGATTTGTGGCATTGATGCCTTGGATGAAATTTATTGGTGATATTGAGTTGCGATTAATCATTACCCGAAATCGGAGTTTTGAAAACGGATTTTGAAATCAAAGAAAAATCTTAAAAAAATGTTTTGCTTTATCAAGGAAAGTGACTTCCATTTTAAAGTGTTAGATCCTTTCAGCAGAAAAGGTCGTTCAAGGAAAGTTTACTCAAAAATGAATTTTCTTTTAGAAAACGTTTTTAAAAGAGACGGAACCTTTAGAAAAACAGATTTGCAAAGAAAAAGAGTTTTCCTGGAAAATGTTTTGGTTCACTAGGTCTATAGGGGCATTCTGTGTTCGAAACTCCACAAATGGCAGGAGGCATCGTGACCCCGTGCCGTAGTAAATCGGTTTCCCAACACGGATGAACTCAATCAGAGACTGGACTATTCGTGGTATGGTTGTGATGTGGTACCCATGAACAATTGGAGTTCGGACCTAAATTGAGAGGCCGACTCATGAGAACAATGGTGTTACGGGAATATTGCGGCCTATCGCTCGATGAAGGGAAGTAGGAATCTCCGGAGAACATGATGCATTATTACAACTCATGATAGTGTTTGAGATATTATGTTATATGAATATCTGTTATTATAACTATATTTACATGTGGATGTATCTGTTGTTTGTCGCTTGTGCGGCTATTGTGATAAATTTGTAACATGAGTATCTCACCTTTGCCTGCACATGTTGGACACTCTGTCATGTTTTTGGATACATGTACAGATGATGCTCAGAGGTCCCCGCGGACACGGGAGGACTCAGACGACGGAGTCTTTTGAATGTATAGAAAGGAAGGATCCCTCCGAATTCCTTTAGGAATCGGAGCTGCGGGTTGTTCCCAATGGCTAGTTTTGGCCCGACCAGTATAGGAGTGTTACTTTTGGAGGCATTTATATTTTTATCTGCTGTATGTATGTTGAACATATGTTTTTAAGTCTGTAATATGATATACTAGACATGAACTTATATTATGAGTTTAAACTATATTTCTAAGGAACTTATATGCTTCGGCATAATTACGTTATGACTATGTTGTTATGGATATTGAATGTTGATGTGTGTTATAAGGATTATTCCTTTGTCTTGAGTTTGGATTACTTGATGTATGGAGATAAATCTTTTTTTAGACCCACGTTTTCGACGTTAGTAAATTACTTAAAGTATTTTCCGAAAGCAACTAGCGTTTTCATGTTGTTTATGTTTTCCGCAATCTAGTTTGAGTACATGGTGCCGAGGGGGCGTTACATTAGTGGTATCGGTGCTGATCGATTTTTTCGAAAATCCTTGGGGGATAGGTCTGTTGTGTTTATGTTGTGTGATCTCTGTGTGAACTTTGTTTGAATTGTTTCTCTGTTGAAGCAATGTGTGTTAGCACACGAGTTTATGTTTCCTTATTAGGGTATGATTGGTTGCCTTGTAGGGATACATGAATCTTAGAGGCGGTCGTGGTGGAGGTCGTGGCAACACAAACGATGGTGATGGTCGCGGCACTGCTGACACCAAAGCTGGTGACAATATCAATCGGGCTATCCAGGCCATGGCTGATATGGCGGTAGCTGTTGCTTAACAAACGGCTATGATGGCTCAACAAAACCAACAGAATCAACAAAGGTCCAATCTTGCTGCTGATGCCAGAGGTTTAGTCGACTTTCGGTGTCATGATCATCCACAGTTTCATGAGGATCCTGATCTGGAAAAGGCTGACTTATGGCTGCAAGAGGTGAAAAAGATATTTGCTGTTCTGCGCTGCCCTGAGGGAGTGAAGGTTGACTATGCCACATTCCTGCTACTGGGTGATGCAAAATATTGGTGGGGAGGAACCGGACAACTGCTGGAAGCCAAATATCAAGAGGTCACTTGGGGAGTATTTCGTACCAAGTTTCTGGACAAGTACTTTCCCCAGAGTGCCAGGACCGAGAAAGAGCAAGAATTTCTGAAGTTGTAGCAGAGGGACATGACTGTTGGGGAATATGCGGCGAAGTTTGAATCACTCGCCAAATATTTCCACTTTTTCCAAGCTTAACCTGATGAAGACTGGAAATGCGGAAGATTTGGAGGAGGTTTTCGTTTCAAGATCAAGGAATTTGTGTTACTACTGGAGATCCGTAACTTTCAAGCCTTGGTGGAGAAGTGCAGAAAAGTCAAGAAGATTAGAAGAGGAAGAGAGCAAGAGCACTGTGGGGGACCGTCTAGGTCCAGGAATCCGGACCAATACCAGAACCAGAAAGGGAAGAAGTCCCAGAAGAAACCGTATTCCCGACCCTAAGGGAATAGTCAGAAACAACAATCTTATTGTCCTGCCGCTTCTGCCTATGGTGGTGGGAGTGGAAACGACCAGAACCAAAGACAAGTTCAAAGATGTTTCAAGTGTGGGAAACCAGGACATCCAACTGAGAATTGCGAGCTGAAGGGAGTTCTATGTTTCCACCGTGGGAAGATAGGACATTTCGCGAGGGATTGGCCTACACCAAAGTCCGAGCCGACTGTCAACAATGTACGGACTGCTAGACCAACGGCGAGGGGAAGAGTATATACCATGAGTGGCATTGATGCTTCCAAATCGGATGATCTCATACAAGTTAGTTGCATCATAGTTGGTAATCTCCTCACTGTACTATTCGATTCGGGTGCTACACATTCGTTTATCTCTTTGGATTGTGTGAGACTATTGGACTTGCCTGTTTCTTCGTTGTCTTTTGATTTGATTGTCACTACTCCAACTGCTAAACCTGTTAGTGTAAATACAATATGTTTGAACTGTCCTATTGTTGTTCATGATAGGAAATTTCTTGTTGACTTAATATGTTTGCCTTTGACACAATTGGATGTGATCTTAGGCATGGATTGGTTATCTTCTAACCATATCCTTTTAGACTGTGCACATAGAACCTTAGTTTTTCCTGACCCTGAGATTTCTGGATTTTTAACTGCTAACCAAGTAAGAGATTCTTTGAAAGAAGGAGCTCAGGGATACATGCTTCTATCTTGTTTAGAAATCGAGAGGGACGTTGTTTTGAGCGATGTGCCGGTTGTGAAAAATTTTTCGGAAGTTTTTCCTGAAGGCATTCCAGGTTTGCCACCTGTGAGAGACATCGAGTTTTCGATTGACTTAGTTTCGGGATCCAATCCGATGTCTATAGCTCCTTATAGAATGTCACCTATAGAGTTAGCCCATATGAAGAGTCAACTAGGGGATCTGTTGTCCAAGCGGTTCATGAGACCAAGTGTGTCCCCATGGGGAGCACCAGTGTTATTGGTGAAGAAGAAGGATGGAAGTTCGAGACTCCGCATGGATTACCATCAACTCAACAAGATAACGACAAGAACAAGTATCCTCTACCCCGCATAGATGATTTGATGGATCAACTTCAGGGAGCCGCTATCTTTTCAAAGATTGACATAAAATCTGATTATCACCAGATTAGAGTAAAGAACGAGGACCTACCTAAGACTGCATTCAGGACTTCTTATGGTCACTATGAGTACCTCTTGATGCCTTTTGGAGTGACAAACGTGCCTGCTATCTTCATGGACTACATGAACCGGATTTTACGTCTGTCTCTGGATAAGTTCGTTGTCATGTTCATCGACAATATACTTATCTACTCTAAGAGTCATGAGGAGCATGAGGAACACTTGCAACAAGCCTTACAGATTCTTCACAAGGAGAAGTTGTACGCAAAGCTATCTAAGTGCGAATTTTGGATGGATGAAGTAAAATTCTTAGGGCATGTGATTACAAAGGAAGGAATTGTTGTTGACCCTACGAAAGTGGAGGCTGTACTTTTATGGGAGAGACCTAAGACTTCGACATAAATTCGCAGTTTCGTTGGTTTGGCTGCTTACTACAGAAGATTCATCGAAGGATTCTCAAAGATTGTTGCACCGCTGACTCAACTTATGAGGAAGGACCAACCGTTTACGTGGACTGAGAAATGAGAGAAAAGTTTCCAGACGATGAAGGAACGTTTGACAACCTCACTAGTATTAGTGTTACCCAAACCGGACGAACCATATGAAGTGTACTATGATGCTTCGCATCAGGGCTTAGGGTGTGTACTTATGCAACATTGAAGGGTTGTAGCTTATGCTTCGCGCTAGTTGAAAACTCATGAGAGAAATTACCCGACGCATGACCTAGAGCTAGCTGCTGTGGTTTTTGCACTGAAGATCTGGAGACACTATTTGTATGGGTCCAAGTTTGATGTCTTTAGTGACCACATGAGTCTGAAATACCTGTTCGACCAGGAGGAACATAACATGAGGCAGAGACGTTGGATGGAATTTCTCAAGGACTACGACCTCACTTTGCTATTCCACCCTGGAAAAGCAAATGTCGTTGCAAATGCTATGAGTCGAAAGACCTTGCATATCTCTGCAATGATGGTTAAGGAGTTAGAATTGATAGAGCATTTTCGTGATCTCAATCTGGTTATGGAAGTGAAACACAAAAAGATTTGTTTGGGAATGATCAAGGTATCTAGTGGACTGATGGAGACGATCCGCGAACAACAAGCAACCGATGAGTACCTCCAAGAGAAAAAGGAGTTACTTGGACAAGAGAAGGCTGCAGAGTTCAGCTTGGGAATCGATGGCATCTTGAGATGCAATGGACGGGTTTGTGTGCCTAGAAACCCGGAGATGCGGGAGATGATTCTGGAAGAAGGACATAAGAGCAAGTTGAGCATTCACCCTGGATCAACCAAAATGTATCAAGATCTGAAACATAAGTTTTGGAGGCCAGGAATGAAGAAGCAAGTGGCTAAGTACGTAGCATCATGCTTGACCTATTAGAAAGCAAAGGTAGAATATCAACGACCTGGTGGAATGCTTCAATCTTTGGATGGACCCGAATGGAAATGGGAGAGCATCTCAATGGATTTTGTTGTAGGTTTTTCGAAGACTTCTAAGAGTTTTGATTTGATCACGGTGATCGTTGATAGGTTAAGGAAGTCAGCATACTTCTTACTTGTTATGATCAACTACTCAGTGGAGAAGTTAACTGAGCTGTATATCAGAGAAGTAATCAAACTACATGGAGTGCCGTAAAGCATAGTCTCTGAGACAGTCCCTTCCTAGGAGGTCCTATTGGTGACCCCACTTATAATTATTAGCGTTATAGCGTAGCGTAAAAATTTGCGGAAATATTAAAACATACAATACATATTGATACCATAATAAAAATATACATACAAAATAGTACTGGCTCCATCAGTAGAGCCTACAACACTGATACCAAATATAAAAGACTTCAGAGTATACAGTAAATAAAACCTAAAAACATATCAATGGAAATGAAGATACATCAGACTTCCTCCCCTGGCGCTCAAGGTCCCCCAGCATTGGGATCCGAGACTCTCCCGCCAGCATCAGGCTCAATAGGTATGCCATCAATCTCCTCTGGAAATTCCTCATCAGGGTCTTCTCGTACAGTCGAGAATAAAGATAAAATACGACATAGAAAATAAAGGGGATAAGAAACGGTAATATGTCATAGATAATGTATATAGATAGCAACACACCAAATCACAACAGTGACAACCAAACAACTTCCGGATAATTTTTCCCTTAACTACTGTCTCTCAAACTCATGCAACTAACAAATATATGGACGCGATCATGACGCGACATCCCCAACGGATCAAGGTGTCTCAGTCATCATTATGCCACCCCCTAAGTAAAGGTTCAGTCTAAAGCCCGCAGGCCCAACTTGTCTCATGGATACGACATATTCCCCCGCCCGCAGGCCAAGTCGGAATATTCACTCGTCAACAACGCAACTTACGGTAATGATATGTTCCCCCGCCCGCAAGTTAGGTCGGAGCATTCGCCCGTCCGTTAACAACTCAACTTTCGGTAACGACATATCCCTCCGCCCGCAAGCTAGGTCGAGATATTTGCCCGTCCGTCTACAATTCGACTAACCCAGCAGGCAAGATCGGAATCGCCCCTACGCCAAACTAATCGGTACGACCATCTCCCTGCAGGTAAGATCGAAATCTCCCGTATGCCAACACAGTGATGAATAACAACTATGCAACATGAATCTCACTGAGTCATCTCAAGATCAACACTTAGTGCCTCAACCACAACTTATATACAACCACGGCCAACTTTCATCCGGCTTAACCAAGTATCAACTCACATCACAACAATAACAGATCAACTATATCACCAGGTTGAGCACTACAACATATATATAACCTCGACTTTCTCACCACACATTCATCACCCGATTTATCAGAAATCACTGCCTAGTTTTACTCAGACATCAGCAGTCACAACAGACATCAACAACAGCCAAAATATATATTCAACAGTAAAATCAACTTGCAAATAAAAAACAGTTAAACAATTATAGCATATAATAGACATCATACACATATCACATATAATATATCAAATATCCAATCACAGCACAGACAACCTCAATAAGCTGTAAAATCAACCTAACGGTCAAACGACCTCTAGTAGGGTTTGGGTCGCCCTACGCATATCAATATATATTATTTAAAGCTTACCTCCCCGACGATATTGTGGTTCTTTCACCCACCTTAGCAAAGTTCCTGTGAGACTCTAGATGTGGCTCTGCAACAGTCAATCGAGTGAGCGATCGAGCATTCGAGTCCTGTCAGGTTCTATACAGTAAAACACAACCAGAAGTTAAAATAATTAAATCATAATCTACCTAGCTACTGTCCCTATTTAATTAATTAGGCTAGGGATGTTTAAAAATTCCTAACTCTTGGATCAATGATCCTTAGGTATCCCTAAACATAATCAATAAAGGCATTTACTCAAAAAGTAAAGATTTCTCCTATTGCACTACCCCTAGGGTTCGGCCCTATTGAATGAAAAATAAGAAAAATAGCTAGGGAGCTCCAAAAATCCTCATACCTTGGATAACACCCTAACGAAGTGTGATAACCCTAGATATCAACTCAAAACATCAAAAACCAACCAAAAACCTTACCCTACACAGCAGAGGGTTTCGGCCCCTGTGTGATTAAATACCCTATAGAGATTTCTTGGCTCTAAGCTCTTGGACCATACAAGTATGTCATGAACCTAGGCCATAAAAACTGGTTTGGTATCAAAATGATTTTTCTACAATTTTCAAGAGATTTTTGAAGTTTAGATCTAGAAATTGAAATTCATGAAAATCAATGGAGAAAAATAAAGATTGAGAGCTCAAAGATGAGATCTATACCTCCTAGGTGATAGAGGAGGATGAGAGGAGCAACTTTGCTTCACAAATCTCCTTGAAAAAGCTTGTGGAAGTTGAGTGAAAATGAAGTTGAAAATGGAGGAAGAAAAGAGAAATGGAAGAGAAGAAGAAAGAAGGAAGAAGAAGAAGAAGGAAGTGAGGGGAGAGAGAAAGAACAACGAGAATGAGAGAAAAGTGAGTGAAGAATAATGTATTTATTAGGTGACTTAATGCTTAAGAAATAGGTAAAAGTAATAATAGGTAATTAGTAAAAACTAACCAAGGGCAATTTGGTCAATTCACGTCCTGACATTTTGAAAATCCTCACGACATTTGTAGGAGTCCCATAATGATTTAACATAGCCCTGGTATGAAAATCATTGGCTTAACGTTCTCGAAAAACCCTAAGACAACTTGAATCATCTCCTAAAACAATTATCGGCTCGAGTATAATATATTATTTTCATTTTCGAACGTCAGGACGAACTTTTTTGAAAATATAGCAAACGTGATTCTAAGATCCAAAATATAGCATTAAAACACTACCGTCAGTGAAAATTGCAGACCGGGCTCCGGCTGAGTTTTCGACCCAAAACTTAATCATAGCTTCCGACGATAGCGTAGAGCGTGACTATGGCCTCGGAATAATTTATTTAATTTTCTAGATCTTCTAATAAAATACAATCACTTAAACACTGGTTAAATAAAAAGATTAAGAAAACCGGGGTGTTACAGTCTCTGATAGAGACCCAAAGTTTACTTCACGGTTTTGGCAAAGTCTACATCAAGCTTTAGGAACAAGGCTAAGACTGAGTTCTGCCTATCACCCTCCAACAGATGGACAGACGAAGAGGACTATACAATCTTTGGAAGATTTGCTGAGAGCTTGTGTTCTAGACCATGGTGAGTTGGGATGACCTGGTGCCTCTTATCAAGTTCACATACAACAATAGCTATCATTCTAGCATAGGGATGATACCCTATGCGGCCTTGTATGGACGAAAGTGCCAGACATTGTTGTGTTGGTACCAGGATGGAGAAAATATGATTGTGGGCCCCAAACTTGTGCAACAAACAACGGAAAAGATTAAGCAAATCCGTGAAAAGATGAGGATGGCACAGAGCAGACAGAAGAGTAACTCCGATAAATGAAGACGACCCCTCGAGTTTCAAGAAGGTGAACACGTGTTCCGGAGAGTCACACCCACAATTGGGGTAGGTAGAGCTAAAAAGTCCAGAAAACTCACTCCCAAATTCATTGGACACTACCAAATTCTTGGATGTATTGGTCCAACAGCTTACTAGATTGCCTGACCACCTTTTCTCTCCAACATTCATAATATTTTTCATGTCTCACAACTTCGGAAGTATATTCCTGATTCTTCGCATGTAATTGAACCCGATATAGTACATTTACGAGCCCCCTTGGTCAAGGTTGTTTGGAGTGAAGCGACTGGAGACACAACGTGGGAGCTCGAGGACAAGATGAGACTACAATATCCCAATCTTTTTCAAGGTATATAATTTTGAGGACGAAAATTTTTTTTTATAGGGGTAGTAATGTAATACCCCGATTTTCACTATCTTTAAATATCAATAAGTGAATAATTAAGTTTATATTTTATTCGAGGTTTTAGAAAATGAAATAAAATAAACCGAGACCATATTCATGCTCAACGCTATCGTACGAAGCGACGATTAAATTTTGAGCTAAAAACTCAAACGGAACCCCGTCTGCATTTTTTCACTGACAGTAAGATTTATTGCTCAAGAGACTTCATTTTGACCCGTGAACGAGATAGTTACTCTTAGAATTGAATTTCCAACGTTTTTGTTAAATTTGAAAAAAATCAATTCCTACGCTTTATTCGGGTGAAATCTCAAATCGAGTGAAGAACAGAGCTGGATACGGATTTACCGAGACCTGCTAACGGATAATCTTGAAGTCACATCAAGTCATATCACATGGGAAAGCGTGCCAGTGTCATGATGACGTTTGAAAATATCTAGACGCTAAAAGACCAAAATACCCCCGACCTTTTCCTAAATGACATTTTAGTCCTTGAAGGAAAAGACTAAAATGCCCATAAGTGACCAACTTTTGGAACTCTTTGTCCCACTTTTCCCACGCACAAGTCAGCCCAAAAGAGAGCTTCACCATTTCATTTTCTCACTTCATCTTCTTCCTTAGAATTCTTCCATTTTTCCTTAAGAGAAAAGCTTAAGTTTTGTGAGGAAAAGTGTTAATATTCTTGACTAATCTTCATCATTCAACCGATAAGATCGCTTCTATGATCCTTAAACCTCATGAATCTCTTCCTATTTCAAGTTTGAAACCCTTGATTGCATGGATTCCAAATTCATGAGCCAAATTTCTAAAATTCCTAGAAAATTGTAGAAAAATCTTTTTAATGCAAAACCAATTTCTTTGAGCTAGTTTCATCACCTTCCACCTCTATCCAAGAGTATGTGATCAAACATTAATCCTAGCCTATTTTAATGGAGAGGGCCGAACCCTAGAAAAATTGGGGAAAAGTGGATTTCTTCAGTTTTTGTTCTTGAACACTTGATTCCATCCTTTCCTTTCCTTTGATATTTGAATCCAAGTGATTGGAAAACCAAATCAATTTCTAACTCTTTTTCCTCTTCATGGCTGAAACTTAGATCATGGAGAACCATGAGTTTTGTTTTCAAATTTTTGAGTAATAGGACTTAATCTATTGATAAGTATGCTTAAGAACAAATCATCCAAAAGATTGGAACCAAATGAAACCCCTAGCCTTTTTTCAAAATTATGGCTGAACCTTAGACCAATTTTGAGGGAAGGAATTTATGTTTTGATGCTATTATTTTGTATTGTTTGTTTGTGTAGAAATGAATTGTGGTTGATTGTTTAGGCGACGAGGAAGAAAACTGAACCGGAATCGAAAATAGTTCAGGACTTGCTTAGAACCCTAAAGAGGTAAAGGGGGGTATTTCATAATAAGTTTGGTAGCCTCATGATGAGTGATTGTTAGAAGTGTTGTAGTGTTTGATTGGTGCTTTAAATATATGTTATGAATGGTGTATGTACTTGATTTAATTAATGGAGTCATACTTAAATATTTGAAGATGATTTGTGGCATTGAGGCCTTGGATGAAATTTATTGGTGATGTTGAGTTGAAATTGATATATATATATATATATATATATATAGGATTGGTTAAGAGCCTACCAATGGCTATGACCCGATAAAGAAGTTTAAAATGCTTAAAAACCCGAAATCGGAGTTTTGAAAACGGATTTTAAAATTAAAGAAAAATCTTGAAAAAAGGTTTTGCTTTATCAAGGAAAGTGACTTCCTTTTAAAAATGTTAGATCCTTTCAACAAAAAATGTCGTTCAACGAAAGTTTAATCAAAAATTAATTTTCTTTCAGAAAATGTTTTTAAAAGAGACGGAACCTTTAGAAAAACAGATTTGCAAAGAAAAAAAATGTTTTGGTTCACGACAATGAAATTGAGTTTTGTTTTTCGAAAACTGTTTTGTGAAAATAAGACCGAGAGAAAAGTCGTGGTTTCCTTTTTCACCATAAGAAGAACGCAAACCTACTGACCGAGACGTGGGGCTAGTGTTTTGTGAAATTGAGTATTCGGACTTCATGTCCTGTGTTTTGAATGGACGGGCTTTATGTCCTTTAAAATGAGTCATGAGCTATTTGCCTCGACATGAAAGAAAAATGAAAAAGAAAACAGAAACTTTCTGTGTACATGCATGAAACGGAAGACGTGCCATTTGAAAACGAGCTACAACTCAAGTAGTTGAGAATATGAGCCAGTTAAGACCACTAGGTCTATAGGGGCATTTTGTGTTCAAACACGGATAAACTCAATCAGAGACTGGACTATTCATGATATGGTTGTGATGTGGTACCCATGAACAATTGGAGTTCGGACCTAAATTGAGAGGCCGACTCATGAGAACAATGGTGTTACAGGAATATTGCGGCCTATCGCTCGATGAAGGGAAGTAGGAATATCCGAAGAACATGAATTAGAATGATGATATTGGAGTCTCATGCATTATTGCAACTCATGATAGTGTTTGAGATATTATGTTATATGAATATCTGTTATTCTAACTGTATTTACATATGGATGAATCTGTTGTTTGTCGCTTGTGCAGCTATCATGATAAATTTTTAAAATGAGTATCTCACCTTTGCCTGTACATATTGGACACTCTATTGTGTCTTTGGATACATTTATAGATGATGCTCAGAGGTCCCCGCAGACACGGGAGGACTCAGACGAAAGAGTCTTTTGATGGAATAGAAGGGAAGGATCCCTCTGAATTCCTCTAGGAATCGGAGTTGACTTTGGGGTTGTTCCTAATGGCTACTTTTGGCCCGACTAGCATAGGAGTGTTACTTTTTGAGGCAGTTATATTTTTATCTGTTGTATGTATGTTGAACATATGTTTTTAAGTTTGTAATTTGATATACTAGACATGAACTTATTTTATGAGTTTAAACTACATTTCTAAGGAATTTATATGCTTAGGCATAATTACGTTATGACTATGTTGTTATGGATATTGAATGTTGATGTGTGTTATAAGGATTATTCCTTTGTCTTGAGTTTGGATTACTTGATGTATGAAGATAAATCTTTTTTTGGACCCATGTTTTCTAACTTAGTTAATTACTTAAAGTATTTTCCGAAAGCAACCAGCGTTTTCATGTTGTTTATGTTTTCCGCAATTGAGTTCGAGTATGTGGTGTCGAGGGGGCGTTACATTTCTCCTAAATGACATTTTCGTCCCTGAAGGAAAAGAACGTTTTGCCCCTAGAAACCTATGAAAAGACCATTTTGCCCTCACCCTCATCATGACATCTAGAAAATATCTAGATATTTTGGTTACTTTAAGGGTGAAAAGACTATTTTGTCCTTGGTCTTTTATTCTAATTCCATTTTTGTCCCTAGGTGAAATGACTATTTTGCCCCTTAAGTAATCAAACTTGGACCATTTTGCCCTCCCATTCTCACGCCCGAAAGGCTCCATGAGAAGCCAGCTTCATACTTTTCTTATAACTTCATCTTCCATCTTCATCTTTCTCTCATTTTTCTCATAAGGAAACTTGACAAATTTTGTGAGGAAACCACTTGATTCTTGGCTCATTTTCATCACTCAAGAGGTATAGTTACTTCCCTTGATCCATGAGTTTCTTCATTCTTTCCTTGTTTTAAAGCGATGGTTCCATGAGCTTCAAGTTTAACCTTCAAACTTCAAAAATCTCTAGAAAATTGTAGAAAAATCGTTTTAATGTGAAATCAATTTCTATGATCTAGTTTCATCATTCTCTTTCAATATCCAAGAGCATGTAATCAAAGGAAAATTACTCCCTATTTATCTAGAAGTGGCCAAACCTCAAAGAGTTTGGGGGAAAATGACTTTACTTCAATTTTTGTAAATGATACTTGATTTCACTCTTTCATTCCTATGATCCTTCAATCCAAGTGATTAGGAAACCAAATCAAAATTTTAGCTTATTTTTATCCATGATGGCCGAACCCTATCTTGTTGGTTGAAGAGGGTTGTAGTTCAAATCTTTGACGAGTAATCATAGATTATGTCTTAATCATGCTTAAGGATCATTAATCCAAGAGTTAGTAAAGTTTTAACAACTCTAGCCCAATTTAAATTAAGGATGCCGAACCTAGTTCTTAGTAGACACGGAATTGTATTTTTGTGATTGTTAAAGTTTGGATTGATTGATTGAAGATGGTTATTGTCGAGTGTTCGGACGAGTAATCGAAGGATTCGCGGACTAATCGGACGAAGTCCATCCGGAGGTTTACCTTCGAGATGTAAGGGGAGTTTGCCTGAGGGATTTTCCCGATAACTATATGTTATCCGTGATTGATCTGTGTAGCTCTGTTTGAGCTTCGTCGTGATTGTAATACTGTTCCATGCTTTAGTATATGTTATGATGATGTATGCTTGGATGGAAAATGTTTTCATATATGTTGAAAACGATGCTTGATCTCTAGATCAAGTAAGGATTTTTCTGCTTGTTTATGGTTGAATGATGTATGATTATTATTCATCATAATATTGTGATCATTTTGAGCTATTACTTGACAAGTTAGTCACTAGTACAAAAAGCACTTTTTATATCGGTTAAAAAAGACTTTTAACATCGGTTAAGGAGGCGACGTTAATTCAAGGGATGTTAAAAGTGTGACTTTTAACATCGGTTAGGCAACGTTAATTCAAAGGATGTTAAAAGTTTACTTTTAACATCGGTTAATAAAAAACCGGATGTTAAAAGTACACTTTAAACATCGGTTATAGGGACACCCGATGTTAAAAGTATGGTCTTAGTCAGAGAGGTGCTCTGGTTAGTACACTTTTAACATCTATTGTAGCTGCAATCGATGTTAAAAGTACACTTTTAACATCGGTTTTAGGAATACACGATGTTAAAAGTGTACTTTTAACATCGGTTATTATAACAACCGATGTTAAAAATTTTTTTTTTTTTTTAAATGGTGTGTTACATTTATAGTTCTTTCCCACCCATGCATATCAATCAGTATATCATCCACAATTCAGTACACAACATAATGCCAGAAACACATTCAAGCATGCAACTCATATATTGCTACTCCAGAATTACAATATTAGAGTTACACAAGTCCAGAATAATTAAATTAAATTATATGGCAATACATATATACAGTGTTATAAGTGCAATAACCTAAAGTCCAAAATGTGTCACATGCAATACATACAAGTGCAAAAATCATATACAATCTATATTATGCTGCCTAGTATACTCATAAAAGAAATTAGCAAAACGATCCCTCAGGTCTTTCATCTCTTCTTTATCAAGTGGAGTTTGATCGTCAAAAGCCTGCACAAGTTTAAATAACTCTACATTAAATCATCAACCAAAACAAAATATAATTTAACTTGTGCAAAACTTTATATTTATTACCTGTTGCCATCCGTCAATAATAGTGGCAAAGACCATGTTCAACATATGTTTCATCACATAGTATCCACACTTCCAGCCGCGAGCTTGTCTACGAGACTAGAAGGCAACATGAAATTGAATATCAAATACAATACTAATATAATAATAATTACTCTTGTAAATTTTTTGTAAGAAATAATAAACTACTTACGAGTGGGATAATCCATTCAGGCTTTCTTTTTGACTTGGATGGCCTACTTTTGCCATCTGCACAAGCCATGCTACTTACAACCATAGCTCTATGATTAAAAATAATAATGTCAATTATTTTCATATAGTAAAGCAAAATCAATTTGAATTACAAATTAAATTAAAGCTTACATGTCAATCGCATCCTTCAATTCAGATGTCGGACTATAGTGCAACAAGCATAAGAAGACGACACGATGCTAGCTAGGATGAAGTATGAGCAACTGCCAATGGCTACTCCTAAGTATTGGTGCTAGATAAATATCTTTCTTTGTTCGACCAAGGAGCTTCAGGATGTATGTCTTCATCGCATCCCCATTAGTGCAGTAATTTCCCTGAATTACGCTTCCATACGTATTCTGGTTGCCTCTTTCCATACATAAGCGATGAAGATACCTATGATATTAGAATAAAATAATGTTAAATACCTAAGACATTGAAATAAATTATAGAATTAAAATACCTAAGATGCATGTCAACAGTGCACTTACGTGCACCAAATACTCATAACGGTATTGGCTAGCCAATTACTAGGCAGACATATGTCACCTATATCCTTCCCAGAGAAAAAAAAAAGGCTGGCAAGTCGCAAGCGCCTTCGTGTTCCAAGGGAATAGCATATTCTTTATCCAGCGCATCCGCAGCAAATGCGGCCAAATAAGCTACATTCAATCTTGGCTTTTTATCAATGTTCTAAACAACAAAGATAAGGCATTAGTTAAGTAATGTCATTTGTCAATAAATAAGACATAAGTAATTAAATGATTAATATGAAATTAATATGCATACCTGGGATAAAGGCATCTCAACTGGCTTATGTGCATCCTCACAGCTCCCCACGGTGCTCACATGCTGAGAAGGTTGGCTCATTAGGCTTTGTTGGGAAAATGTAAGCCCCCTAGTTGACATATCCTTTATGAATGATTCCATAAGCTCCGGAAACATCTTTCTTTTAAGCTCCTCCTTAATGCTTTCCCGCTCATGGCTGCTGATTCGGCTTCCAACAAGGACTCGTCGTCCGTGATATTGCCGAATGGCCACTAGCCCTCCAACACCCTTTACATAGCCAGGGTGGTCATCTTTATCTAGGGCAGTGCTCAGGATATCCCTACGTCCATGTTGAACGAATGATCCTTGCGAGCTTTGTTCCACCAACGATGTCTACAAGGGGGAAATTCATAAAATATGTTTAAGATAGTGTTTATTTAACTTTATTATTTACAAGTAGAAGTAATCTATTAATTACTTACAATCTTTTAAGCGACAATGCGTGTGGGCTCGGCTTTAAAATCTTCCGATTTTGTCTTTCGGGCTTCCATCCATGTTTCATGGCATTCGGGTGGAGATGGAGGATTTACAACTATTTCTCCATCGGCTTCGGCTTCTCCATCAGCTCCACCTTCTTCTTGCTTCTTTTTCATCTTCTCCTCCATAATCTTCTGCCGAACCATACGATAGCCACCACGAGACATATGGTGTGGGTGTACATTGTTTTTATGGATTTCCTTGGCCTTTTTCCTTTTCTCCTGTTACAAATAACACGTACTCAATTCAATTAAATAAATAAATAAATAAATTAGATAGGCCTATTATAAAAAAATATAACGGGAAACTAACCAGAAAGGCAGGGTCTTGTTGGCTCACAACAAACCTATCCCACGTCTCCTTATCAATGAGAGAGTATGTGTCAAGTGGAAATTTGTCATCTTTCTTCTCAAAAATATATCTATCGTCCAAATAGGTCTTGAAACCCGTCCACCGCTTCGCGGCAAAAGAAAGCCATTTCTTCTTTTATTCAGGAGTATTCGGGACATCAAAGGTCAACTATAGTACCAAACAAAATGGAGGAAATATTAGAGTATGATAATAATATAAGTAAATACAATTTAGATACAAATAGAGAGGATAAAAGTAAAATACCAAGATTGAGGACCAAATTTGATCCTTCACCATACTCGGTACCTGAGCCCATTCCTCAATTAGAATGCTAACCCTGTTTCGAGCTTCCAGGGCCACAAAATCAGTGAATTTGTCAGCATTCGGCCCTATGGCCGCCTATATGTATCAAACTCAACCGGAAGCCTCTGATCACCGCAACGACTCAGAGCCAACGATCGTAACTTTGTTGCTGATCTACCCCTTTTTGGGGGCATGCACCACCTGACCCGCTATGTGAAGGAGAAAGAGGAATGCTTGCTGGATCAGTCATGTATGCCTATTTAGACAAAAAGTAATAAATTAGGTTAGTATATAAGAATGGATAAATAAAAATAAGTCTACTTTAACATGGATAAATAAAAAAAGAATACTTTAATTTAAACATAACTTACACTGTGGTCAAGTTTAGATCAATATCCCTTCATGATGATAATCACGAGTGACAAGTACATCGTCCACTACATTTTCCTCGACGAAAATAGGCATCTGTGTTGAGGAAGAAGGAGTTTCTGGAATATCAAGAGTTGAATCTTGATTTTCATGGATGCCATTATGCATGCTTTTTCATTGGAGAACAACTGACCACCTTTTGTTAGAAAGATCATTGATATAAAAACCTTGTTTTGCTTAGGAAGCCATGATGAAAGGCTCTTCCGTGTGACCTACTTTGTCAAGGTCTACCACTGTAAATCCTAATTCTTCAGTTTGCACACCACTGTTAGTGTCAACCCACTTACACTTAAAAACAGGCACTTGAAATTTAGTGTAATCGACCTCCCAAATCTCTTCAATGACTCCAAAGTAAGATTCCGATGCCATAATGGGATTTGAATCTTTTAAACTAGAGAAGTGCATCGACTCAGATACGATCATAACCCCGCTGTTTTGCATGGTACTTTTGTCATCTTGGGACTTTGTATAGAAGGAAAACATATTGATATCATATTCACTCCAACATATGACTTCAAGACGCGGCCTCTGTGCGTAGCCATTGTAATGTATCGGAAGTAGTATGATCATTTGTAATTTTTTCTTTAAACCAGGCTACGAAAGTCTTGTTATGATGGTTCAACAACCATTTTTCGATTCTTCTAGGGTTTTCTTCCTTGACCTCTTGTTTGTGAGCACATAAGTAATGTGCAACCTCATCAGTGTTATTCAAAATGTGCAAATGGGCTTGAAACACTTCCTCCCGGGCCTTGCTATTAACCTTTGTACCTCGTGTACCCTTACTGGCACATCTTCCCTCATGGCGAGGCTTAGGAATCCCTATAGCCTCCACTTCTGAAAGGTAGTCTTGACAAAACTCAATAACTTCTTCTGCAACGTACCTTTGAACAATGGATGCTTCAGGACGGTGTGGATTCTTCACATACCCTTTCAAGATCTTCATGTATCGCTCAAATGAGTACATCCACCTTAAATAAACGGGGCCACATAATCTAATATCCCTCACTAGATGAACAATTAAGTGAACCATGTTGTCAAAAAATGAAGGAGGAAAATACATCTCCAATTGGCACAATATTATAGCAGCCTCATCTTCCAACTTCTAGGGGTCAATGACTTTGCTACATATAGCATTGAAGAATAAGCACAACCTAGTTATGACATGTCTAACATTTTTAGGAGCAATACAACGAATAGCCACTGGTAGTAGTCGTTGCATCAAGACGTGGCAATCATGAGACTTTAAGCCAACCAATTTTAGATCATTTGAGACAAGCCTCTTGACATTTGAAGAGTAACCCGATGGCACTTTGACGCCCCGTAGACACTCAAAAAAACTTTTTCTCTCTTTTTTTGACAAGGTATGACATGCTGGAGGCAAATATGTCCACTTACCATCCTTTGGTTGTGGAGCTAACTGCTCTCGTATACCCATCGCAACCAGATCTAGACGAGCATTCACACCGTCCTTTGTCTTACCTTGAATGTTGAGAAGCATTCCAATTAGACTATCACATACATTTTTCTCCACATGCATGACATCAATACAATGTCTGACATCAAGTTTACACCAGTATGGAAGATCAAAGAAGATTGACCTCTTCTTCCATATGTTTTTCTCAGTAGCCTTCTTTTGAGCCTTTCCGAACATAACATTAATGTCCTTCACCCTTTGATAAAATTTTTCTCTAGTGAGGGATATTAGATGACCTAACTTTTTAAAAGAACCCAAACCCCTTGACTATTGAGATTTTATAAGCAAAGCCTAAAAGTCTTTGCTCAATATGTAAGATCAAAGTGTTTAAGTTTAAAAAGAACTCAAAATGCATTTCATTATTTCAGAAAATATTCAAATCATTAAAACAGAGACAATGCTAAACACTAACTAACAGAGAAGGATTACCAAGTAGAAGGGAAATAAAGGAGAGGACTTACCAAGTAAAATAGAGGGGAGTTGGGGCGATTCAATTGCGGTGGTCAGTTGTAGAAGAGAGGGAGTTGGGATGGTTCAGTTGCGATTGTTCAGTTGTAAATGGTTCTTAGCAAATATTAGCAAAAATTGTATTTAGCAAATGAGGGTTTTAGCAAATAAAAATAAGGAAGAGAGAGTTACGTACCTTTGCGAAGAGGAAGTGATGGTGGTGGTTCTACGTTGGCTCACGAACGGAGGAGAAGGAGGTCAGTGAAGAGAAGAGAAAAGTAGGTCACTGGATTGAGAACACTGTAACGTTGAAATGTAGGACGCGAGACTGAGAAGGTTTGAGAAAGTTAACGTTATACATTTTAATAACTTTTGACATCGGTTGTTAAAAAAACAAATGTTAAACTTTATTTTAACATTGGTTATACAAAAAACCGATGTTAAAAAGTTAGCAACAGTAAATATGGAATAGGGGGAAGAAACTTTTGACATCGGTTATATCAGAAACCGATGGTAAAAGTACATTTTAACATCGGCTTACTTATAACCGATGTTAAAAGTGTCTTCCCTCCATTCCATATTTACTGGATTGCCACCCAGTCTCCAGTTTTAACATTGGTTTTTAATGAACTGATGTTAAAAGTGTACTCCATGCGCTATTTATTTACAAGTTTACCACTGCATCTATTTTTAACATTTGTTTTTCTTTAACAGATGTTAAAAGCCTGACGTGAAAAGTCTATTTTCCACTAGTGAGTGAAGCAAAATCTTCACATCCTTATGGCATAGTATTCGGCCATGACCACTACAAAAGGAAGAACATGAGTTTGTTCTTGAACTTCAATGTTTTTTAAAGTTAGAAAGTGTTTTAGTAACTTGTATGTTCAAAAACAAACAAGAAGTGATTTTGATCCAAAGTTCAACTAAGGGTTAGGCCCTCAAGTGTTTTTAACTAAGGTTAAAACGTGTTTTACTTTAGTCAAAGTTTGTTAAATTAAATAAGTGTTTTAAAAAATAAAAGGATGAAAGTGATTTCATGAAAGTAAAATTAATATGAAGTTACTTTAGGTTTAGTAGGATGTCACATTCCTTTTAAAAACCAAGTTAACATTCAATCTTCAAAGTATAAAGAGGACTTTGTCCTAAAGTGTAGATTTAAATGAATCCTAGTTCGAAAACTAAATGAAATTCCATTTCTTTTACACTAACTTAAATCATGGTTTTACACTAAGTTATTAAGGAAAAACCCTTTTCAAATTGGTTAAGGTACATTACTTCAAGCTAGTAACAAAGTTCTTTTAAATCAAATGCATTTTCAATTAAAAAGGTTTGGGTTTGCAAAGTCTTAAATTGAGAGTTTTCAACTCAAGTTGTAAAGTTTTACGCATGGAAAACCTAAGTTAAGTAATTAACTTAGAGTAAAAGAAAAGAGATAATTAAGTATAGTATACGGTGGAACAAGACCATGCATGTAACACCTTGATTTTCACTGCCTTTATAAATCAGTAAGTTATATAATTAAGTTGGTATTTTATTCGAGGTTTTAGAACATGAAATAAAATAAACCAAGACCATATTCATGCTCAGTGCAATCGTAGGAAGCTATGATTAAATTTTGAGCTAAAAACACAGACGGAGCCCAGTCTGCGTTTTTCACTGACAGTAGTATTTTACTACTATAAAGACCTAATTTTGACTCGTGGACGAGACAGTTAGGCTTAGAATTCCATTCTCTAAAATTTTGCTAAAATTGGTTCTTGACGTAAAAAAGTGAAAATAATATAAACTACTCGGGCGAAAACTCGAACCGAGAGGAGAACGGAGCTGTAAATGGATTTAACGGGACTTGTAATGGATAAGCTCAATGTCACATCAAGTCATATCACCTAGGAATGCTTGCCAGTGTCATGATGGTTTTTCAAAATATCTGGATGCGAAATGATCAAAATGCTCTTGGTCTTTTAAAGAAATGACCATTTGGTCCTATAGAAAAGACCATAATGCCCTTAATGAAAAATTGGTGGATATTCTTGTCCCACTCTTCACCTCTATTTCGAGCAGCCCTCCATTCCACTCCCTCCCTCATTGTTCTTGCTTTGTTCTTCATTTTCCCTTTACTTTCTCTCCAAAATTCTCCTAAGTCTTCAAGCTTTTTTGTAAACAAATTTGATTTCTCACTTAGCTTTGTCATCTAGAAGGTATGGACTCCATTCTTGAACTCTCAATCTCCCTATTTCTCCATTCAATTTTTATGATTAATGGAAGTTAGATTTTGAAACTTAAACTTCAAAAATTCTTAGAAAATTGTAGAAAAATCCTTTTAATGTCAAACCAATTTCTATGAGCTAGTAGCATCATCCTCTTCCACAATCCAAGATCTTGTAACCAATTGAGCTCTCTAGGTCATATGGGTATAAGAGGCCGAATGCCCTCTTTTTGAATCATTAGAGTTTTGTTCAAAATTTTGTATAGGAAGCATTGATCTAGTTCTATCACACTTAGATGGTCTTGAATCCAAAAGTGTGTGATCAAAAAACTTCCCTAGCCTATTTAATCATAGGATGACCGAACCACCAATTTGGGGAAAATATGAAGTTTTGACTCATGTTTCAAAATTGAGACTTGATTTGGTGTTAAGGTTACTTAAGGATCCTTACTCGAAGAGATAGGAATTTTTAGACATCCCTAGCTAATTTCCTAGCTATATTGCCGAACCTAGGTCAAGGGATATAGGGAGAATTTGTGTTGTTAGTTATTGATGTTTGGATTGGTTGTGTATTTGTAGTTGTTGTCGGGTAATCGAACAAGAAACCGGGCGACTTTCGGATCGGTGGGGCGACTTTTCGCTAACTGGGAAGCTTCGAGAGGTAAGGGGAGATTAATTCTAATAAGTTTGATAGCCTCATAAGATTGATTTATGTATGATTGTGATGATGTTATTTGAATCGATGTTAATAATTTCTCTTGTGATGTGTATGTGAGAATTATTTGGTAAGTGCGTGATTGGATATTGAAATATGAATTGTGACATTGATACATTGAATGAGATGATGTTGAATTGGGATTTGATGTATATATAT
Organism: Ammopiptanthus mongolicus; assembly: GCA_039655645.1. Taxonomy (NCBI): domain Eukaryota; kingdom Viridiplantae; phylum Streptophyta; class Magnoliopsida; order Fabales; family Fabaceae; genus Ammopiptanthus; species Ammopiptanthus mongolicus. The sequence continues at coordinate 64,992,624 of CM077345.1, forward strand.
ATATATATATATATATATATATATATATATATATATATATATTTTTTTTTTTTTCAAACAATAGGGCCTCATTAAAACCCTTTGCTGCAAAACCCTCATTAGGGAAAAAACATCAAAAGGGAAAAAGAGTACCACTATTGGTTATTTTATTAATAAAAAAGAGAGTAAAGGAACAAACGTACATGGGGGGACATACACCAAAACCCATGGAATATTATTTGAATCTATAATTAGGCAAGCCTAATCTATTTCTAAAAAAGTCATGTCTAATGGAATCCAACAGATCATCACTTCACTCAAATCCATTGATGGTCAGAGCATAAGAGGCAATTTTATCAGTGCAGGCATTCCCTTCCCTATATATATGAGATGAGATAAACCACATTCTCTTGATAAACTCCATACAATTCAACCATCTATTTCTTAGCTTCCAAGGAACCAAATCACAATCATTAAATGTAGCAATGACAAGAGAGGAGTCACATTCCAGCCATAGTGTAAACCAACCCTTACTAAAAGCAAACTCAATAGCAAGCAAGGCGCCAACAAGTTTAGCATGAAAGGCTGGACAGATTTTGAGCAAACCAACCCAGAATAGCAGCATTTTTATCTCTGAAAATACCTCCACAAGCAGCTGGACCTGGACACCCTCTAGCAACACCATTAGTGTTACATTTGATCATGTTGCAAAGAGGAGGCTTCCAAATAACTTCTTTGATAACAGAAGCAGCACTATGATGAATAGGAATCTTAAAGTTCTTTAACATCAAAAATTCAGCCATAGAGTTGTGCGTAGCACCATTACTGTAACAACCAGTAAAGTAGACCCGAGAAAGGACCTAAGAAGTAGCAGTTTGCAGATTAAAATTCCTGTTATTGAATCTATTTTTATTCCTGCAGTTCCAAATAGCACATATAACATGGACAATGCTGGAAATCACCACATCTAAGGCTTGAGTGCTCCAACCTTTATGACAAACATGAAATAGGCTATGAAAAGAGGAAAAATCCACTTTACAACCAAGCTGGCTGCTAAGCCAATTCCAGAACTGAATAGCAAAAGGGCACTGTAGAAACAGATGCAATGTTGTTTCTTCTGCTGAACCGCATAGATTGCACTTGGAAACCACTATGCAGCCTCTAGTTTTTAATGTTTCATCGGTTGGCATTTTAAAAGGCATAATTCTCCACACACACACACACACACACACACACACACACACACACACATATATATATATATATATATATATATATATATATATATATATATATATATATATATATATATATCCTCGACTGGTTAAGAGCATAGCACTGTCTACAGCTCAATAATGAAGATAAAGCTACTTAAAAGTCTTAATTAACGATTTGGAAATGTTTTGATTTGAGAGATGAAAAACTTCCAAGCTAAAAGTTATAATGGCCAATTTTACTAAAAATCCACTAAGTTAAAAACCCAAGAGGAATTTTCGAACAAGACTTAAGGGGTAACACCCCAATTTTCGCTTGCTTGTTATAAAGTGTTGTTATATATATTATCCTTGTTTAATATATATATATATATATATATATATATATATATATATATATATATGTTATGTGTTGCTATGCATGTGTTAGATGTTTAGGACGTGTTTTAGGGTAGTTAAACCTTATAAATGAGTTTATAAGTGATCCTGTAAGGGTGGCATGGACGTGTTGCACGGTTGTTCAGCACACCCGTGCTAAAAGTTAGCACACCCGTGCTCTTCGCGCGCACCAGAAGTAAGTTTTGGGCTCTTTTGTCAGCCTGTTTTGCCACAATCCTTTTAATACCTCTTTTGCTCGACCTAAACCTCATAGCTGTCGATCCTAAAGTTAGAAACAGCCATATTTAACCTTTCTCTTGGGTTCCCATTGAATCCTTAAGTGTCCTCAATCCTTGTTTGGGTGTTCTTTGTCAAGAACACATCCCTGTGGTGTTCGTTGTTGCGTTTGAGGTTAAGCTGCTAGCTTCGTGTTACTCTGAGATAAGGTAACCAACCCTGTTCATCCTTTTCTTTGGATCCCTTGAATTAATGTTGAACCGTTTTGTCCCTGTCAAACCAAACTTCGTGGTTCGTGTGCCAGTGCTGTGAACGGCAACTAGCAGATTAGTTCCACAGGGATCTAATCGAGGTATGTGCATGACCTTTGTGTTAATTCCCTTCCCTTTCTTTGTTTGGGAATTAACTATCTTTGTCCTTTCTTATTGTTCTTGGTCAAAGCTCGCTGAACCTGTTGAACCCGTTTGGAGAAGTCACGCTTGGACTTTGCTCTGGTTGGCTCATCGGCTGGTATCATCATGCCGGGTATGGGGAGAAGGGATTAGTATAACATATAGGTTTTAGGGTAGGGTGTGATAAGGGTTAACCCATGACGCTATTTGTGTACTATATGCCTTTGTTGGTATATGAATTGGTTATAGTTGTTTATACATGATATTAATTGTTTAATTGGTTTATATGACCTTGGCATGATGTTGTTGATGATATTGTTTATTTGCGAAGATTGTATGAATTGATATGTTGGAACTGTTGTTAAATCTATGTTAATAAAAGACATAGGGATGTTAGCGCTAAGCCTAAAACTAGGATTAGTCTGCTTGATGTGCATAAAACATAAAGATGTTGATGCAGGGCGAGATTAACGCCAATGAATTAGTCAAGAACCTTAGGATCGATTGGGAGTGTTGAAATCTAGAGAATTGCTACGTTTCCCAGATCTGAACTTTGTAATAGCATTCATCACGGCCGTGCTAATTATTGGCATGCCCGTGCTCTTCGCCTAGTAAAACCAGCACGCCCATGCTCTCATGTAGCACACTCGTGCCATATTAACGAGAAAAGTGACGCTGTTTAGCACGCCCGTGCTAGTTGGCCAACACGCCCGAGCTTAGGCCGTGTAACACCCTGTTTTTTTTTTTTACACTATGCTTATATGTGTTAATATTTGCTTGTATATGTTGTATATATGTTGTTTATGATTGTTCTTGATGTCCAAGTTCATAGTTGGGGTAGTTTAGCCTTAAGGAATGGTCAATGCCTTCAAGTCTAAGAAACCTGTTTTACGATTTTGTTCATATCTTGAGTTCTAGACATCCGATTGAGGTGATCTTGAATGCGCTGGAAAGCTTAGAGAATTATATACAAGTCTTATTTCAGGTGTTAAGGTCAAATTCGGCTTCTAAAGTTTCGAGTCGCGAAGATACATTCGCCTCGCGAACCTGGCAGCCAGATTATTGCAACTCTCTGGTTCGCCTCGCGAAAGGCTACTCGCCTCGCGAATCTGCACGCACCAGAATCGTGTTTTTGGGCTTCTAATCAGCCCATAATGACCGTAACTTATATTTGTACCATAAGACTCGACCTAAACCTATTTTCTAAGTCGAATTACTCTTAGAAACTGCCTCTTCCTCTCCAAACAAGGATTTCTAATCCCTTTCCAAGGATTCTTGAAGGAGATTGCACCATTGTTCATCGTTCTTCGTCTCCTTTGCTTGAAGAGCATCACTGCCATCACAAGCCCTCTTCCTAGTTGCTGCTCTTGAACCTTTTGGGGCTGTGATCGTGAAGTCAAGCGTCGTAAGATCGAGCATTCGTGTAGACGCAACCTTTTCCGGACCTTTTTCCTTCCTTTGTTCCTTGTGATCGTCATACCAGGTATGGGGGGAAGAAATAGATCATGAGTATGTGGGTTTTGGGATAGGTTAAGATGAAGGGTTAATCCATGACCCCTATATGTTTGTCTATATGCATTGTAAATGCCTATGTATATGCTATGAGTGTAATTATGTGTATGTTATGTATACGCCATGTATATGCCTATGTGAATATTGTATAAATATATATATTTTTATGGTTCTATGATTATGATTATGGGTGTTTGTTTTCATGATATGATTGAAATATTATAATGTGCGATGAATAGTATGAATATAGATACGATATGCATTGATGAGATTTTATGATATGCATTGATAATGATGACTTGATGATGATGTTCGTTATAATAAAGAAAATAGGATTAGTGAAAGAACATAGCATAGGGACGTTTGGCACCCCATAATGAATGAGTTGTTATGAGAAGTGAGATTGATAATATTGGATTAGTTTTGGAAACCCATGGGGATAATTCTTGAGAGATGGGATGATGGGCATAGGGATAACTTAGAGAAATTCTTAAGATTTCCACATCTGTGATGATTCGCCTGGCGAATAGCCATTCGCGAGGCGAGACAAAGAGACCATTCGTGGTCTAACGTGATTCGCCTAGCGGATTATAATCCGCGAGGCGAATGAGAGAACCAAATATTGGGGCTCTCGGGCTCGCCTCGCGAGACATGATTCGCCTGGCGAACCTGATAACCTGTTTAGGAGCTCTCGGGCTCGCCTCGCGAGACATGATTCGCCTGGCGAACCTGAGAACCTGTTTAGGAGCTCTGACCCAGATTCTGTTGTGAAAGAATAATGAATAGAGTAATGAGAAAAAGACTGTGAGATCACAATTCAAGGTTGATAATATAGAAAAGAACGTTAATTCTAATAATGACGATATGATAATATTGGCAATGTTGATAAAGGCAATAACGATGGTTAGCGCCTAGTTGATTGATGATCATCGTTGATGGTCATTGTTGATAATCAATGTGATTGGTTATGATGGTGGATGGTTGGACATGTGTTTGCATGTTGTTGAGCATAGCATGCATCATACGTTGACGTTGTTATGTTGGGTGGAAAGCAAACGATGAATCGCGATAGTGGAGGCCACGATGGGTGTTATCCCAGCCTTGCGGGTACGCTGGGTACGGAAGTTCCAGGTGACATGGGCTAGCCACCTATTGTCGGAGTGACCTAAAGAATAAGCTTGAGTACCCTGATTAGCCACTATACGTTATCAGGATTAGTGAGAGTGTTCGGGGATGGCCTATGGTCTGGCATATCATCCACGTTGATAACCGGGCATGTACTCCTAATCGTCTTTCTAGAGTTAGAGTTGTTGGCCACATGCATACGGAGTAGTGATGTTGCATTCGCATTGACATGCATCCTTGATATATATATTGATTATATCTGTGTTGATTGATGTATGTTGTATGCCATCTTAATTACTATTGCATTCCGTTTACATATATTCATGATTGTGTTTCTTACCCCTCTCTTTGTTATTCTTGTGCATATGTTGTGGTATATGCAGAGGAGGGTGAGCACGCTGACGAGGAGTGATCCCGAGGAGATCTCTCTCAGTAGTTAGGATTTATGATTTATGTTATTCGGTTTTATTTCGATGTATTATCGGTATATGTATACCAGCTCTGATATGTGACATCGGGACTTGGGTTATGTTTATTACTTATTTTTTTCGCAGTTTGTTTTTAAAGGATTTTAATTATTTCAGATTCCTATGTTTTACGTTCTAGATGATGTGATGCACATTACCCTTGAGGATATGTTTTTATTTTAATTGTTATTTTTTTAAGGCATGTATGATTTTATTCATGTTTTATTATATGCGGGGTAGTGGGTGTCACATTTAGTGGTATCAGAGCCGGTCTGTCCTACAGGCCGGGGTATGTGTCTATTGTATTCTCTTCTGTGTACTCTTATATGATTGTCTGTGACGATGGTATAGAGTATTAAGTGTTTAGTTTTGTTTTACTTGACTTTCGATATTGAGCAGTGTGCTTGAACGATGCAGGAAGTTATGGCAGGTAGAAACAATCGGGCGATTGCTGATGCCCTGGAAGCATTAGCTAATGCGATAGGGCGGAATCAGAATCACAACGGAGGTGGACCTGCTGAATTTCAGGGTTTGGATAAGTTCCAAAGGAATAATCTGCCATCCTTCAAGGGAGCATATGACCCTGAAGGTGCTCAGACTTGGATCCGGGAACTTGAAAAGATCTTTCGGGCCATGGCATGCACCGATGCACATAAGGTTACCTTTGCTACCTTCATGTTAGTAGAAGAAGCTGAACATTGGTGGGAGAATTGCCACAAACGTTTGGAAGCTGAGGGCGCCGCTGTTACTTGGTATGCCTTCAAGGAGAGATTCTTGGGGAAGTATTTTCCTGCTGATATACGCCACAAGAAGGAGATGGAGTTTCTAGCTTTGACTCAGGGAAGCATGTCCGTTGGGGAGTATGCCGCTAAGTTTGAGGAGCTATCACGTTACTATCCACTCTACCAGTATTGTAATGATGATCGCTCCAAGTGTGTGAAGTTTGAGAATGGTTTGCGTCCAAAGATTAAGCAAGCCATCAGCTACCAGGAAATCCGTGTTTTCCCCACCTTGGTGAACAAATGCAGAATCTTTGAGGAAGACTACAAGTTCAGAGTTGCCCAGTTTAAGAATTCTGGTCCTCAAGGGAGTAAGAGGATGACCCAGCAGGATAAAGGGAAGCAGCAGTTGGCACCAATTAGCCGTGGGTTCAAGCACGCCGGCAAGAAACCGCATTATACGTCGGGATCATCTAGTGGCGGAGGATTTGCCTCTTCTAGGCCAATCAGGTGTGGCAAGTGTGGTAAGGAACACCTTACTCGTGACTGCAAAGAGACAGACATCATCTGCTTCAAGTGTGGGAAGCCTGGTCATATCAGTAAGGATTGTAGTGGAGCAAAGATGGAGCCACAGAGTGCCAGCAAGAGTTCTCAAGCCAATCGACTGAGGACAAGTGGAAGAGTCTTCACTCTCAGTGGAGCTGAAGCCTCAGAATCCGAAGACCTGATTCAAGGTAAGTGCCTCATCAAAGGGACTCCTTTAATAGTGTTGTTTGATTCGGGTGCGTCGCATTCTTTTATATCACATGATTGTGTTGAGTACCTTAGATTACCTGTTGTCCGACTTGAATACGATCTAGTTGTTGCTACCCCTACCAATAAGCTTGTTGTAACCTCACATTTTTGTAAAGGTTGTTCCATTGTCATTGATGATAGAAATTTCATAGGTGATCTTATATGCTTACCCCTTAAACAACTTGATGTTATTCTTGGTATGGACTGGTTATCCACCGATCATGTCCTTTTAAATTGCTTTGATAAAACTGTTGTTTTTGGAACTGCTGTCAATCCTAAGGATCCGAGTTTTCTGACTGCCAACCAAGTCAAGGCTTCTATTAGAGAAGAAGCTCAAGTATACATGATCTTATCTTCCCTGGAAGTAGAGAGAAAGGCTTAGGCTAAGGATGTGCCAGTTGTGAGAGAGTTCCCAGGAGTTTTTCCAGAGGACATTTATAGTTTGCCACCTGAGAGAGAGGTTGAGTTTAGCATAGACTTAGTGCCAGGTACAGGACCTATATCCATAGCAACTTATAGGATGTCCCCTCTAGAGCTAGCTGAGTTGAAGAAACAGTTAGAGGAATTGCTCCAGAAGCAGCTTGTTAGGCCTAGTGTGTCTCCGTGGGGAGCGCCGGTGTTGTTGGTGAAGAAGAAAGATGGCACCATGAGGTTGTGTGTCGATTATCGACAACTCAACAAGGTGACCGTTAAGAATAGGTACCCTCTTCCTAGGATAGATGACCTTATGGACCAGCTGATTGGAGCCTGTGTGTTTTCTAAGATAGATTTGAGATCAGGTTACCATCAAATTCGGGTCAAGTCTGAGGACATTCCAAAGACTGCGTTCAGAACGTGCTATGGCCATTATGAGTATCTAGTTATGCCTTTTGGTGTGACTAATGACCCTGCTGTGTTCATGGACTACATGAACAAGATCTTCCATCCATACTTGGATAGGTTGGTAGTTGTCTTCATAGATGATATCTTAGTATACTATAAGACTAGGGAGGAACATGAGGAACACTTGAGGATAGTCTTGGAAACCCTTAAGGAAAAATAGTTGTATGCCAAGTTGTCCAAGTGTGAGTTTTGGTTAGAAGAGGTGAGTTTCTTAGGACACATCATCTCTAAAGGAGGGATAGCCGTGGAACCAGTTAAGGTAGAAACCGTGCTCCATTGGGAAGCACCTAAGTCAGCGACCGAGGTTAGAAGTTTCTTGGGTTTAGCCGGGTACTATAGGAGGTTTATAGAGGGATTCTCTAAGATAGCTTTGCCTATGACCCACCTTACTAAGAAAGGTCAAATCTTCGTGTGGGACTCTAAGTGTGAGAAAAGTTTTCAAGAGTTGAAGAATAGGTTGACATCTGCACCTGTGTTAGTATTACCCAATCCTAGTGAACCTTTTGTAGTGTACTGCGATGCTTCGAAGCAAGGTTTAGGTGGTGTGTTGATGCAGAATGGTCAGGTAGTAGCTTATGCTTCTAGGCAGCTTAAGACCCATGAGAAGAACTACCCTACTCATGACTTGCAGTTAGGAGCTGTAGTGTTTGCCTTAAAAATTTGGAGGCATTACCTCTATGGAGCTAGATTTGAGGTCTTTAGTGATCATAAGAGTTTGAAATACCTGTTTGACCAAAAGGAGCTGAATATGAGACAGCGTAGGTGGATGGAATTTCTTAAGGATTATGAGTTTGAGTTGAGTTACCACCCAGGTAAGGCCAATGTAGTGGCTTATGCTTTGAGTAGAAAAACCTTACATGTTTCAGCCTTGATGGTTAGAGAGATGGATTTGATAGAGGAGTTTAGAGATTTGAGTTTAGCTTGGGAAGTTACCCCTAAGAGCATTAGGCTAGGAATGTTGAAAATCACTAGCAGTTTGATGGATCAGATTAGAGAAGGGTAGAAGATAGACGTATACCTTTTAGACCAGAGATAGTTGATTGCTCAAGGTAGAAATCTCAGTTTTAAGGATGGGACAGATGGAATTTTGAGGTTCCAAGATAGAGTTTGTATACCTGATGTTCCAGAGCTCAGGAAGTTGATCCTTGAGGAAGGACATAGGAGTGGTTTGAGTGTTCACCCAGGAGCCACAAAGATGTATCAAGATCTGAAACGGATGTTTTGGTGGCCTAGGATGAAAAAGGATGTGGCTGAGTTTGTGTATGCTTGCTTAGTGTGTCAGAAGGCTAAGATATAGCACCAAAAACCTTCGGGTAAGTTGCAACCTTTGAGTATTCCTGAGTGGAAGTGGGATAGTATCTCTATGGATTTTGTGTCTGGACTCTCTAGGACTCAAGCTGGTTGTGATGCCATATGGGTTGTTGTGGACAGGCTAACCAAATCTGCCCATTTCATCCCTATGAACATGGAATATCCATTAGAGAAGTTGACTGGGTTGTATATCAGAGAAATAGTTAGATTGCATGGTGTACCGTCTAGCATAGTTTCAGACAAAGATCCTAGATTTACCTCTAGATTTTGGAATGGTTTGCATGAGGCCTTAGGAACTAAGCTTAGATTGAGTTCAGCTTATCACCCACAGACCGATGGTCAGTCTGAGAGAACAATCCAATCCTTAGAGGACTTGTTGAGGGCGTGTGTGCTAGAGCAGTCTGGTAGTTGGGATAAGTTTTTACCCCTTATAGAGTTTACCTACAACAATAGCTTCCATTCCAGTATTGGGATGGCACCTTATGAGGTTTTGTATGGTAGGAGGTGTAGGACACCTTTGTGTTGGAATGAGCCTGGAGAGAATGTTGTGTTAGGACCTGAGGTAGTGCAAGAGACTACAGAGAAAGTGAGGATGGTACAAGAAAAGATGAGAGTGGCATAGAGTAGGCAAAAGAGTTACCATGATAAGAGAAGAAAAACTCTCGAATTCGAGAAGGGGGATCATGTGCTCTTGCGAGTTACTCCAACAACTGGGGTTGGCAGAGTAATGAAAGCGAGGAAACTTACTCCTAGATTCATTGGCCCTTACCAAATTCTAAAAAGAGTCGGTGAAGTCGCCTACCAGTTAGCTTTACCCCCGTTCTTGTCAAATCTTCACAATGTGTTTCATGTGTCTCAACTTCGAAAGTATGTTCCTGATCCAAGCCATGTGATAGTACCCGATATCATTCCACTAAAGGATAACTTGACTTTCGAGGTGTTACCGCTTCGGGTTGAAGATCGAAGGGTCAAGCAGCTGAGAGGGAAGGAAATTCCCTTGGTCAAGGTCGTTTGGAGTGGAGCTACAGAAGAAAGTGTTACTTGGGAGTTGGAGAGCAAGATGAAGGAGTCATATCCGCATATGTTTACTCAAGGTGAGTAGAAATTTCGAGGACGAAATTTTTATAAGGGGGTGGAATTGTAACACCCTGTTTTTTTTTTTTTTTTACACTATGCTTATATGTGTTAATATTTGCTTGTATATGTTGTATATATGTTGTTTATGATTGTTCTTGATGTCCAAGTTCATAGTTGGGGTAGTTTAGCCTTAAGGAATGGTCAATGCCTTCAAGTCCAAGAAACCTGCTTTACGGTTTTGTTAATATCTTGAGTTCTAGACATCCGATTGAGGTGATCTTGGATGCGTTGGAAATCTTAGAGAATTATCTAGAAGTCTTTTTTCAGGTGTTAAGGCCAAATTCGTCTTCTAAAGTTTCGCGTCGCGAAGATACATTCGCCTTTCGAACCTGACAGCCAGATTATTGCAGCTCTCTGGTTCGCCTCGCGAAAGTCTACTCGCCTCGCGAATCTGCGCGCACCAGAATCATGTTTTTGGGCTTCTAATCAGCCCATAATGATCCTAACTTATATTTGTACCATAAGACTTGACCTAAACCTATTTTCTAAGTCGAATTACTCTTAGAAACTGCCTCTTCCTCTCCAAACAAGGATTTGTAAACCCTTTCCAAGAATTCTTGAAGGAGATTGCACCATTGTTCATCGTTCTTCGTCTCCTTCGCTTGAAGATCATCACTGCCAACACAAGCCCTCTTCCTAGTTGCTGCTATTGAACCTTTTGGGGCTGTGATCGTGAAGTCAAGCGTCGTAAGATCGAGCATTCGTGTAGACGCAACCTTTTCCGGAACTTTTTCCTTCCTTTGTTCATTGTGATCGTCATACCAGGTATGGGGGGAAGAAATAGATCATGAGTATGTGGGTTTTGGGATAGGTTAAGATGAAGGGGTTAACCCATGACCCCTATATGTTTGTCTATATGCATTGTAAATGCCTATGTATATGCTATGAGTGTAATTATGTGTATGTTATGTATATGTCATGTATATGCCTATGTGAATATTGTATATATATATATATATATATATATATATATATATATATATATATATATGTTTATGGTTCTATGATTATGATTATGGGTATTTGTTTTGATGATATGATTGAAATATTATGATGTGCGATGAATAGTATGAATATAGATACGATACGCATTGATGAGATTTTATGATGTGCATTGATAATGATGACTTGATGATGATGTGCGTTATAATAAAGAAAATAGGATTAGTGAAAGAACATAGCTTAGGGACGTTTGGCACCCCATAATGAATGAGTTGTTATGAAAGGTGAGATTGATAATATTGGATTAGTTTTGGAAACCCATAGGGATGATTCTTGAGAAATGGGATGATGGGCATAGGGATAACTTAGAGAAATTCTTAAGATTTCCACATCTGTCATGATTCGCCTGTTGAATAGCCATTCGCGAGGCGAGATAGAGAGACCATTCGTGGTCTGACGTGATCCGCCTAGCGGATTGTAATCTGCGAGGTGAATGAGAGAACCAAATATTGGGGCTCTCGGGCTCGCCTCGCGAGACATGATTCGCCTGGCGAATCTGAGAACCTGTTTAGGAGCTCTCAGGCTCGCCTCGCGAGCCATGATTTGCCTAGCGAATCTGGGTTTCTCACCCAGATTCTGTTGTGAAAGAATAATGAATAGAGTAATGAGAAAAAGACTGTGAGATCACAATTCAAGGTTGATAATATAGAAAAGAACGTTAATTCTAATAATGACGATATGATAATATTGGCAACGTTGATAAAGGCAATAACAATGGTTAGCGCCTAGTTGATTGATGATCATCGTTGATGGTCATTGTTGATAATCAATGTGATTGATTATGATGGTGGATGGTTGGACATGTGTTTGCATGTTGTTGAGCAAAGCATGCATCATACGTTGACGTTGTTATGTTGGGTGGAAAGCAAACGATGAATCACGATAGTGGAGGCCACGATGGGTGTTATCCCGGCCTTGCGGGTACGTTGGGTATGGAAGTTCCAGGTGACATGGGCTAGCCACCTATTGTCGGAGTGACCTAAAGAATAAGCTTGAGTCCCCTGACTAGCCACTATACGTTATCAGGATTAGTGAGAGTGTTCGGGGATGGCCCATGGTCTGGCATATCATCCACGTTGATAACCGGGCATGTACTCCTAATCATCTTTCAAGAGTTAGAGTTGTTGGCCACATGCATACGGAGTAGTGATGTTGCATTCGCATTGACATGCATCCTTGATATATATATTAATTATATCTGTGTTGATTGATGTATGTTGTATGCCATCTTAATTACTATTCCATTCTGTTTACATATATTCATGATTGTGTTTCTTACCCCTCTCTTTGTTATTCTTGTGCATATGTTGTGGTATATGCAGAGGAGGGTGAGCATGCTGACGAGGAGTGATCCCGAGGAGATCTCTCTCAGTAGTTAGGATTTATGATTTATGTTATTCGGTTTTATTCCGATGTATTATCGGTATATGTATACCAGCTCTGATATGTGACATCGGGATTTGGGTTATGTTTATTACTTATGTTTTCCGCAGTTTGTTTTTGAAGGATTTTGATTATTTCAGATTCCTATGTTTTACGTTCTAGATGATGTGATGCACATTACCCTTGAGGATATGTTTTTATTTTAATTGTTATTTTTTTAAGACATGTATGATTTTATTCATGTTTTATTATATGCGGGGTAGTGGGTGTCACAGGCCGTGCCACTGTCAGAATTAAGAAAAGTTCATTGTTTTAAATAAAAGAGATTTAATACCCCTTTTTAGAAAAAATATATGAGATAAGAGATTATAAAATACGACCTTGAGGATAGTTAATTAACTAGGACAAAGATATGGTAAAATGTAATAATGGAGACTTAGTAAAGAGATTAAATAATCAGAAGATGATGTTATCGATAACGGCATACTGTTATCGATGTTGTTGGTTAAATCATTCTTGATGCTTATTACTCAAGTCTGATGCTGATAAATCACCTTTGATGCTTATTGGTCAAAGTTGATAGCCGGTGTTAAATGATGTTGATGTAGGTGGTTGTCATGTTGTTTGTTTGTTAACATTGCATCCATCATGACAAGGTGTTGTTAGTTGGGGGCAGTTCATTCGAGAGTATGGCAAAAGGCAACTCGTGGGGATTTATCCGAGAGTACGGTGAACAGCCTGTGTTGATCGTTCACCCGAGAATTTGGTGGACAGGCAACTAGTGGGGATTCATCTGAGAGTATGGTGAATCGTTACTCATGGGGGTTCATCGGAGAGTATGGTGAACAGTTGGTGTTGATAGACAGGCAACTCGTGGGGATTCATCCGAGAGTAAGGTGAATCGTTATTCATAAGAGTTCATCCTAGAGTAAGGTGAACCGCAGGTGTTGATACATGATGGTCAACAAGTTGATGTACTCCGAATCGTCTTCCTGAGTTAGTTGATCGGATCCACATTGCATATGGAGTAGTGGAGTAGTTATGCATCGCATAACATGCTTATATTGTGATATGATGGTGTGTGTTATAACTTGTATGTTGTATCATGATGTTTATATGTTGCATGATCATATTGCTAACTCCTCTATTACCGTTTATGTTTATACGTACAGTTCCATATTCCCTACTGTTGTTGTCGTTTTGCATGTACCTTTGGTTATGTAGAGGATGGTGAGCTGCCAGCTGAGGAGTGATCCCGAGGAGATCGCTTACTCATAGTTTACTTTAGTTATGTTCGTTGTTCCCGATGTAATATCAGTAGGGGTTACCAGCTTTGATTTTGGGACATTGGGTTTCGGGTTTTGTTTATGTTTATGTTTTCCGCAATTTTTGTTTTATGTTTTAAAACATTTTGGATATTGTGGTACTTGCTACCTTTTATGTTAAAGTTTTTATTCAACTTGCATGCCTTATTTAATTTTATCGTATGCGGGGTAGCGGGTGTCACATTCAGTGGTACCAAAGACAGGTCTGTCCTTTAGGCAGGGGTATGTGTCTGTTATGTTATCTTCTGTGTACTCTTATATGATTGTTTATGACAATGGTATAGAGTATAAGGGTTGGGTGGTTGTTTTGACTTGACTTTTATGTTAAGTGGTTTATTTTGGACTGGTTATCTGCCAACCGAGTCCAACCTTGTAGAAATTTCGAGGAGGAAATTTTTATAAGCGGAGTGGAATTGTAACAACCCAGTTTTCGCTTGCTTATTATAAAGTTTTGTTATATATATATATATATATATATATATATATATATATATATATATTATCCTTGTTTAATATATATATGTTATGTGTTGTTATGCATGTGTTAGATGTTTAGGACGTGCTCTTCACGCACACCAGAGACACGTTTTGGGCTCTTTTGGTCAGCCCGTTTCGCCCCAATCCTTTTTATACCTTCTTTACTCGACCTAAACCTCATAGTGTTCAATCCTGCAGTTATAAACAGCCGTCTTTAACCTTTCTCTTAGGTTCCCATTAAATCCTTGAGCGTCCCCAATTCTTGTTTGGGTGTTCTTCGTCAAGAACACATCCCTGTGGTGTTCGCTGTTACGTTTGGGGTTAAACTGCTAGCTTCGTGTTACTCTGAGGTATGGTAACCAACCCTGTTCATCATATTCTTTGGATCCCTTGAGTAAATGTTGAACCGTTTTGTCCCTGTCAAACCAAACTTCGTGGTTCGTGTGCCAGTGCTGTGAACGGCAACTTGCAGATTAGTTTCCTAGGGATCTAATCGAGGTATGTGCATGACCCTTATGTTAATTCCCTTCCCTTTCTTTGTTTGGAAATTAACTATCTTTATCCTTTCTTGTTGTTCTTGGTCAAAGCTCGCTGAACCTGTTGAACCCGTTTTGAGGAGTCACGCTTGGACTTCGCTCTAGTTGGCTCATAGGCTGGTATCGTCACTCCGGGTATGGGGAAAAAGGATTAGTATAACATTTAGGTTCTAGGGTAGCATAAGATGAGGGTTAACCCATGACCCTATTTGTGTGCTATATGCCTTGGATGATGTATGAAACTGTTATAGTTGTTTATGCATGATATTAATTGTTTAATTGGTTTATATGACCTTGGCATGATGTTGTTGATGATAATGTTGATTTGCGATGATTGTATGAATTGGTATGTTGGAATTGCTGTTAAATCTATGTTAATAAAAGACATAGGGATGTTAGCGCTTAGCCTAAAACTAGGATTAGTCTAATTGATGTTCATAAAACATAAAGATGTCGATGAGGGGTGAGATTAATGCCAATGGATTAGTCAAGAACCTTAGGATTGATTTGGAGTGTTGAAATCTAGAGAATTGCTATGTTTCCCACATCTGAACACTGTAATAGCATTCAGCACGCCCGTGTTCTCTGCCCAGTAAAACCAACATGCCCATGATCTTACGTAGCACGCCTGTGCCATATTAAAAAGAAAAGTTACGCTGTTTAGCACGCCTATGCTCTCACACAGCATGCCCGTGCCAGTTGGCCAGAACGCCTGTGCTCAGGCCATGCCCTTGTCAGAATTAAGAAAAGTTCACTATTTTAAATAAAAGAGATTTAATACCACTTTTTGCAACAAAAATACGATATAAGAGATTATAAAATACAACCTTGAGGATAGTTAATTAACTAGGACAATGATAAGGAAAAATGTAATAATGGAGACTTAATAAAGAGATTAAGTAATGAGAAGATGATGTTATCGGCAACGACGTACTGTTACCGATGTTATTGGTTAAATCATTCTTGATGCTTATTGATCAAGTCTGATGTTGACAAATCACCTATGATGCTTATTGGTCAAAGTTGATAGCCGGTGTTAAATGGTGTTGATGTAGGTGGTTGTCATGTTGTTTGTTTGTTAGCATTGCATCCATCATGACATGGTGTTGTTAGTTGGGGGAAGTTCAGTCGAGAGTATGGCAAAAGGCAACTCGTGGGGATTCATCCAAGAGTATGGTGAATCGTTACGCATGGGGGTTCATCCGAGAGTAAGGTGAACAGCCTGTGTTGATCGTTCACCCGAGAGTTTGGTGGACAGGCAACTCGTGGGGATTCATCCGAGAGTATGGTGAATCGTTACTCAAGGGGGTTCATCGGAGAGTAAGGTGAACAACCGATGTTGATAGACAGGCAAATCGTGGGGATTCATCCGAGACTAAGGTGAATCGTTATTCATAAGGGTTCATCCTAGAGTAAGGTGAACCGCAGGTGTTGATACATGATGGACAACATGTTGATATACTCCGAATCGTCTTCCTGAGTTAGTTGATCGGATCCACATTGCATATGGAGTAGTGGAGTAGTTATGCATCGCATAAAATGCTTATATTGTCATATGATGTTGTGTGTTATACCATGTATGTTGTATGATGATGTTTATATGTTGCATGATCATCTTGCTAACTGCTCTATTACCGTTTATGTTTATGCGTACAATTCCTTACTCCCTACTGTTGTTGTTGTCGTTTTGCATGTACCTTTGGTTATGCAGAGGATGGTGAGCTGCCAGCTGAGGAATGATCCCGAGGAGATCGCTTAGTCATAGTTTAGGTTAGTTATCTTAGTTGTTCACCAGCTCTGATTTTGTGACATCGGGTTTCGATTTTTGTTTATGTTTATGTTTTATGTAATTTTTGTTTTATGTTTTAAAACGTTTTGGATAATGTGGTACTTGATACCTTTTATGTCAAATTTTTGATTTAACTTGCATGCCATATTTAATTTTGTCGTATGCGGGGTAGCGGGTGTCATATTCAGCGGTACCAAAGCCAGGTCTGTCCTTCTGTCCGGGGTATGTGTTATGTTATCTTCTGTGTACTCTTATATGATTGTCTATGACGATGGTATAGAGTATTAAGTGTTTGTGTTTGTTTTGACTTGACTTTTATGTTAAGTGGTTTGTTTTGGACTGGTTGTCTGCCAAACGAGTCCAACCTTGTAGAAATTTCGAGGACGAATTTTTATAAGAGGGGTGGAATTGTAACACCCCAGTTTTCGCTTGCTTATTATAAAGTGTTGTTATATATATTATACTTGTTTAAAATACATATGTTATGTGTTTTTATGCATGTGTTAGATGTTTAAGACGTGTTTTAGGGTTGTTAAACCTTATAAATGAGCTTTTAAGTGATCCTGTCAGGGTGGCACGCCCGTGCTCCCGTGCAGCACGTCCGTGCCAGTTATTCAGCACGCCCGTGCTCTTTACGTGCACCAAAAACACGTTTTGGGCTCTCTCGGTCAGCCTGTTTCTCCCCAATCCTTTTTATACCTCTTTTGCTCGACCTAAACCTTATAGCCGTCAATCCTAAAGTTAGAAACAGCCGTCTTTAACCTTTATCTTGGGTTCCCATTGAATCCTTGAGCGTCCCTAATCCTTGTTTGGGTGTTCTTCGTCATGAACACATCCCTGTGGTGTTCGCTGTTGCGTTTGGGGTTAAGCTGCTAGCTTCGTGTTACTCTGAGGTATGGTAATCAACCCAGTTCATCCTTTTCTTTGGATGCCTTGAGTTAATTTTGAACCGATTTGTCCCTGTCAAACCAGACTTCGTTGTTCGTGTGCCAGTGCTGTGAACGGCAACTAGTAGATAGGTTCCCCAGGGATCTAAACGAGGTATATGAATAACCCTTGTGTTAATTCCCTTCCCTTTCTTTGTTCGGGAATTAACTATCTTTGTCCTTTATTGTTGTTCTTGGTCAAAGCTCATTGAACCTGTTGAACCCGTTTCGCTTTGGTTGGCTCATAGGCTGGTATCGTCACGCCAGGTATGGGGAGAAGGGATTAGTATAACATATAGGTTCTAGGGTAGCGTAAGATGAGGGTTAACCCATGACCCTATTTGTGTGCTATATGCCTTGGTTGATGTATGAATTGGCTATAGTTGTTTATACATGATATTAATTGTTTAATTGGTTTATATGACCTTCGCATGATGTTGTTGATGATATTGGTGGTTTGCGATGATTGTATGAATTGGTATGTTGGAATTGCTATTAAATCTAGGTTAATAAAAGATATAGGGATGTTAGCGCTAAGCCTAAAACTAGGATTAGTCTAATTGATGTGCATAAAACATAAAGATGTTGATGAGGGATGAGATTAATGCCAATGGATTAGTCAAGGAGCTTAGGATTGATTTGGAGTGTTGAAATCTAGAGAATTGCTACGTTTCCCAGATCTGAACTTTGTAATAGCATGCAACACGCCCGTGGTCTCTGCGGAGTAAAACCAACAAGCCCGTGCTCTCATGTAGCATGCCCGTGCCATATTAACGAGAAAAGTGACGCTGTTTAGCACGCCCGTCCCAGTTGGCCAGCATGCCCTTGCTCTGGCCGTGCCACTGTCAGAATTAAGAAAAGTTCACTGTTTCAAATAAAAGAGATTTAATACCCCTTTTTGGAATAAAAATATGATATAAGAGATTATAAAATACGACCTTGAGGATAGTTAATTAACTAGGACAACGATATGATAAAATGTAATAATGGAGACTTAATAAAGAGATTAAGTAATGAGAAGATGATGTTATCGGTAATGAAGTAGTGTTACCGATGTTGTTGGTTAAATCATTCTTGATGCTTATTGATCAAGTCTGGTGTTGATAAATTACCTTTGATGCTTATTGGTCAAAGTTGATAGCTGATGTTAAATGGTGTTGATGGAGGTGGTTGTCATGTTGTTTGTTTGTTAGCATTGCATGCATCATGACATGGTGTTGTTAGTTGGGGTAAGTTCATTCGAGAGTATGTCCCAAGGCAACTCATGGGGATTCATTCGAGAGTATGGTGAATCGTTACTCATGGGGGTTCATCCGTGAGTAAGGTGAACAGCCAGTGCTGATTAAGACAACCCTCCTCTCTTAGGAGGATAATCCCATTGGCAGAACGTCCTCGACGCTCCGATACCACCAAAATGAAACGAACCTCCTCTCTTAGAAGGATAATGCCATTAGTCCCAACCTCTTATTATTATTATTATTAACTATGCCTAGTTGTACATAAAGCGATAGCGTGGCAAAACAGGCAGCGTTGCGGAAACTAATCAACGTAAACAAGAACGGCAAGCATAGCAAATAACGATCAGAGTATACAGCACGGAATAAGCATAACTATATAATAATATGCATAAGTTAGCCCCTTCAGTAGGGCATTGTACATACATATACATACTGTCGGGTATAAACAAAAAAGACATCAAGAGTCAAAAGAAAAGCACTCGAAGTTCACCGGCAACTCCCGTCCCCTCTCAAAATATATGAAAAAGTGCTCAGCTCACTCCCTAGGACGCACTAGCAGGCTCTCACCATCAGTGGTGAGGATGCCCTGAGCTACCCTGGCCTCGCCATGAGTATGCCGGTATTGCACAATCGGCTCGTACTCCGACGAAGAACTGGACACTACGATCCTCCACTTGCGGTAAGTCCTCAAGTAAAGCTTGGTCCTCTTGCGCTGGCCTCGGTAGACATAACCTCTCCTGCTGGTCACGACCGATGACTGGGGTGCTGATTAGGCCTAGTCCTGCTCCCTCTGCTTTGGAGGGTGCCACATCCTCGAAAAGGGAAGGAACTGGTAAATACAACAGGGACCGATAATATCTACATATGGAGGTGTACCGCTCCGAAACATCAGGTTGACTGGTCCTGTGTAGACCATAAAAAAGGTAGAGTGGTCTACCCGCCACCCCTTCTCATCATGGTAGATAATCTCAATGTCTCCCAGCATCAGCATCCGCAGTGCCCCCGTGATGAATGGGTGAAGTCTCGGATCCATGATACGCCTCAGCTGGCTCATCGTCTTCAAGCGTATCCATACCGGACAATAAGGAAAACAAAAGGGAGATAAGAAATACAGCGCCTTATAAGTTCGGAAAACAACAGTAATGCATTAAACAAGTATAGCAGATAACACATAGCAGATGTAGCAAATATAGCATCTACTGTATTCCAACACGCATCTCCTAAGATAACATATGCAACAAGCATCCATCCCAAGAGACTCACATTCAGATCAAATCTCTAGATCGGGATACTAATCCCATGCAGCATGTCGGCCGAAAAACGCACTTCTGCAGGTTCCCAACTGGAACGGTTCCACACTCGAACAAGTCCACATCGGAACAAGTTCTGTGTCGGAACAGATTTAGCTTGCCTAAGAAACCGAACCGCTCGCCGTGACCAATAAGAGTGCATCCCCCTTCCATACCGGAATCGGGGTATCTCGGTCGCCTCGGAACATTAGCCTGGAACATTGGAAAGCTCTGGGATTAGTCGGACAAATCGGACTGTATCGGGCGTCACGACAAGATAGGAGCTACCTCATCCGTCACTGTAAACTATTCCCGAGACCGATAACATCCCCAAGGCCACTCACTTGACCGCCCCATCTACTTTCCGTACCCGCACTTAGGTACCGCTAACCTCGTATGACGCTAGCAGCCCATACTACTTGTCACACGGCCTCGCCACCTGGCAGCTGAAAATGATATGCAGCAAACATCCTCAATGGGCTTGATACCGGATCTCACGCCTAAGCTCTCATCCAAATCAAAACATCACGATGCCATTGCATCCACACGGCCACAGCCTCGACGCCACGCGTCCACGAGCCATAGCTCAAACAACACGGCACACAGCCTCAAGAAGTCAACATAGCAGCAACGGCACCATCCACGGTATCAATCCGACAACAACGCGGCACATAGCCAAACTTATTCTACGGCATTCCGCACAACTCTCAATATTACATCACACAGCATAACAACAGTAATAACATCATAGCAGCAGTAACATCAACAATAGCATATAAGCAGCTAGCAGCATATCACATACACCAAGTAGCATACAGGCAAACAGATAGCAACAACAACAACCAACATCATACAATCATACGTTAGCAAACATCCTCAATTAACAGTTCTTCTAACCTAGGGTTTCCAAACTTAACGGCGATAGCCCAAAGTAAGCTAAACCTAGGGTCTGATACTTTGTCAGGGCTCAACCACTAGTAGGTCTAGGGCATCCCTACGCATAGCAGAAATCACAACTACATTACTCTTGCCTTCCTGACGACAGCAATACTCTTTCTCCCCACCTGAACTGTCGGCACGCAAATCCATGCGATCACCGGCTCACTCCTCCTTCCTAAAGCTCGCAGCCCCCTTCAATGGCAGCTCCAAAAACAACCCCAATCTCCTTGGTAGCCGCGGCCTTAGTCCCTAATTTGCGGGAAATCACGAGCACGCACTTTGCCCTAATAACGAGCATAACACATATACAATAGTGTTAGCCCTAGGGCAAGCTCAAAATATCCAAGAAAAAGTAAGGACTCGAAGAATGCCAAGAACGCGAAGAACACGTGTTAGGGATTCGAGTTTACCTCAGGCGAATCGAAAAACCAATCCGTCAAAGTTGTAGATAACTCAGCCGCGATCACAACGGTGTAGTCGGAATCGCGTTTCGGTACGTCAATCACCTTCAACCTCGAGTTTTCTCACTCTAGAAACTCAGATCTTCTCTCTCTAACTTGCAGAATAGCTCCTTAATTCGTGCAGAATGAGAAGATGAAAGTGAAAGCTCCACTTATGGGTTCTGCTGTCCTCGCTTAAGCGTCCATAACTTTGCACGCTTGAGCGTTGCCATGCTCTGGCGTGGGATCTCTCCACTCCGCCTACTCCCTGGTCTGACACGTGTCTCGCACGCGTTCAAACTCAGAGTAGCTGCTCAATGCACCCAGCATGCTGGAGCGTCCATCTCCTCCCACGCTTAAGTATCGTAACGCTTGAGCGTTGAATTCTCCCATACTTGAGCGTCAGCTCAGCGAGAGAAGAACTTCTGGCTTCCACAGTTACTCGTTTAACGTCTTAGGCACCTCCAACCTTGTTCAAGCCTATTACTAAGCTTCAAACTAGGTCTAAAACTAACACACAACAATTCACACAATGATCTAAATCCCCGATCGAGGTTAACCAGCTCGATCAAAGTCACAAGGAAACCAGGATGTTACATTGATCGTTCAACCGAGAGTTTGTGGACAGCCAACTAGTGGGGATTCATCCGAGAATATGGTGAATCGTTACTCATGGGGGTTCATCCGAGAGTAAAGTGAACTGTCGGTGTTGATACATGATGGTCAACAAGTTGATGTACTCCGAATCGTCTTCTTGAGTTAGTTGATGAGATCCACATTGCATATGGAGTAGTGGAGTAGTTATGCATCGCATAATATGCTTATATTGTGATATGATGGTGTGTGTTATAACATGTATGTTGTATGATGATGTTTATATGTTGCATGATCATCTTGCTAACTACTCTATTACCATTTATGTTTATACGTACAGTTCCTTACTCCCTACTGTTGTTGTTGTCGTTTTGCATGTACCTTTGGTCATGCAGAGGATGGTGAGCTGCCAGCTGAGGAGTGATCCCGAGGAGATCGCTTACTCATAGTTTAGTTTAGTTATGTTAGTTGTTCTCAATGTAATATTAGCAGTGGTTACCAGCTCTGATTATGTGACATCGGGTTTCGGGTTTTGTTTATGTCTATGTTTTCCACAGTTTTTGTTTTATATTTAAAACGTTTTGGATAATGTGGTACTTGCTACCTTTTATGCTAAAGTTTTTATTTAACTTGCATGCCTTATTTAATTTTATCGTATGCGGGGTAGCGGGTGTCACATAAGGAATTGAGAGTTAGTGTGGAAAATAGTGACAAATTGCCTTATCATTATTTTCTAAACATGTTGTACAAAGAAACAAAACCTTGAGAAATATCTAGTTGTCAAACAAAGAACCTTCTGAAAGTATTTGATGTTCCGAAAACGAAAATGTCTCTTCATGAAAGTTTGCTCAGATAACAATCTTTAGAAAAATGTTTTAAAATGATGGTATGTTTAGAAAAGGCGTTTAAAGCCAAAATCCTTTGAAAATGAATCTTTAAGACTGAGCCTTTGAGAATGGTTTTTTAAAGAGAAGATTTTGTGGAAAATAAGTTTTACAGCGAAAACGAGTTTTGGTTTATACCAAAGAGATTCTGAGTTTTTTTTTTTAATTTTTTTACGAAAACGAAATTTGATGAAACTAGTGATTACCCCTTCACGCATGTGAAGCACATGAACCTAGTGATCGAGATGTCGGGCTAGAGTTCTGTGACATGAACGGACTTTGTGTTCTATATGCGAGTTTAGTGTCCGCGATGTCGGCCCAATACATCGTGGATTGAGCACTCAGACTACGTGTCCTGTGTTTTGAAAAAAAGAACGGACATAATGTCCTACATGAGAGTCTAGTGTCTGCGACGTCGGCCTAGTACTTCGTGAATTAAGAACTTGGACCATGTGTCCTGAAATTTGAATGAACGGGCTAAATATCCTTTAAAACGAGTCATGAGCTATGTGCCTTGACAGAAAAGGAAAGAATTGAACGAAAAAGAAAACAGAAAATTTTCTGCATGCATACATGAGTCGTCCGACGTGCCATTTGAATCGAGCTGCATTCCAAGTGGTTGAAAATATGAGCCAGTTAAGACCACTAGGTCTATAGGGGCATCCTATGTTCGATTGCCTAACACGGATAAACTCAATCAGAGACTAGACTATTCATAATATGGTTGTGAGTGGTACCCCTGAACAATTGGAGTTCAGACCTAAATTGAGAGGCTGACTCATAAGAACAATTGTATTACGGGAATATTGCGGTCTATCGCTCAAGGAAGGGAAGTTAGGAATCTCCGGAGAACATGAATTAGAAAGTCGAATTGAAGTCTCATGCATTCTTTTGACTTATCTTGTTGAATGGGTGTGATCCCACTGAGTAAAATTAACTCATTATGATATTATGATTGAATATTGATATTTTATCGCATGACTGTGTTGATGCATTATTTGTATGCTGCTTTACTTGTGTGGCTATTACGATAAACTTGTGAACGAGTACCTCACCCTTGCCTGTACATGTTGGACACCCTGTTGTGTTTTTTGAACACATGTAAAGATATTTTCCAACGGTCCTCTGGGTCACTGCGGGACCCTGTAGCTGAGTTCCTTGGTGTTGACGATGAAGACGGGTGGATTGTTGATGACGAGGCCCAGTATCATTGGGACGATGCATGCTAGGTAGTATGCTTTATTGTTCTTAGAGTTTTATTAAACCAGCTCTTAGGATTTTTGGCGTTTAAGTCATGTCTTTTGACCTTGACTCAGTATGATATGTATTAAGAGATTGAAGTGATGTATGCCTTATGGCGAAGTTGAATGAGTTTTATAGATGATGAGTTTGAATTTGTTTTTCAGCTGTTATTAAAATTTTCAATTGGTATCAGATTTTCGTAACTAGTCTAATGAATATTTTTGAAAAAGTTTTAATTAACTGAAAAAAAAAATTTGGGGTACGAACTGTGACACCGAGAGGGGGTGTTATAATAATGGTATCAGAGTTGGTCAATGTCTTTTGTGATCTAGGTTATGGATTCATGATGTTTTTGCTGTGTTTACTCTGTGTTTTGTTTTGATAGAGGACAGTAAGATTGCGAACAGTCTGTGATGACTTGTTTCTTTTGGAATACAACCAATTGGATTGGTTGGATCCGATGATTAAGATGCGTTAAGACTCTTAAGAGAAGAGTTATCCGAGTTATTAAGAGGTGAAATCTAAGGTAAGGTTTAAGACAGCTCCTTAGTCAATTCTAGCAAATAAGCTTGAATATGAACTTTACTTTATGAGTCAAGGATGTTAGACTCTTAGTTATCAAGCGAGTGTAGACTCCTTGGTAGGTGAAGGAAATTTGAATGTTGGGAAAGTTTGCCGAAGGAACAAGCGTGCCTTAGGCAAGTAGAAGAATACCAAAAAGTTTTTGGAGTAGATACACAGGTAGCTAGTAAACGACCAAAGGAATGGCAAGATAACGTTATGTACTCTAATAGAGTTGAGAGACTGGAATGGAATTCCGATAAAGTAATAGAAGTGTGGTATCGCGTGAAGTTTCTTCTGATAGTACTTTAGGAAATGATTGGAGCCTCTGCTGTTTATGGGTTTGATGGATAGGTCGTTTGTCTCCATTAGGACAGATTAAGGGCTATGCCTTATGGGTAGACTGTAATCCATGTTGATGATGGTGAAGAATTCGTATAATACCTAAGTATAACTTTTCGAAGTTGCGAATGATTAAAGACTGAGTGAACCAGAATTGAAATGTGAACTTTGGCTATAGAACAAGTGTCCTTAGGACTGGTATCAGTAGGTGAAAGAAGTACAATGGATCTTATATGGATAGGAGTATTGTCTTGTTAATAGAACTTAAGACAGTGAACGGCAGAGATGAGTAATACAGATGAGTTTAGACTCGTTTGCAACGACCACTAACTGAGGATATGGTTGACTCTTTGTTTCGATACTTTCAAATTCGAGGACTTTGACTAAGTTGATATTAAGTTTCGAGTTTCATATAGATATTAGATCTCTTAAGTGAGCTTATTGGGATTTAGAGTGCATTAGAGCTGTTGTTGAGATTGAGACGGGTAATAACGGAATAAGAACTAGTTTAAGTGTTTGACTTAATCATGGAAGTAAGTCTTTCGTGAAGGATTGGTAGTAGAGAATGACGGACTAACAGGTCAGTGAAAGTGGGAATGACCTTCTCGATAGTCGATGCTAAACAAAAGACGGATGATAAATTTCTGGAGTTAATTTTATTTCTCCAAAAGAGTAGGACCGTGTTGAAATTGTTCCCTTGACGAAACAAGTTGTGTTGTCACACAAGGGTGTGCGTTTTGTTGAGTTCTAGTCAGGTTGAAGCCTGGTGAGAAGTCACGTTTAGAGAATGGTACTTGCATTCATGTTGACACGTCGTTTACCCTTTTAGGGATTGTGTCAGACATTTGAACGAGATGCCTGTCTGGGAAGATTTTCAGGATAAATTTTTAGAGGATATTCCGATTCTATGCTGCAAAAGACGTCGAATTTTCGATTGATCTAGTTTCTATATTCAATTAGATATCCATCGCTTGTGTAGGATATCGCCTGCAAAGTTGGTCGGGTTGGACCGCGTGAAATGGAATTTCATTTGGTTCTCATTAAATTTGTCATCATCGGCGATGTTCTTGTTTACTCTAAGAGTCACGAGGAACATGAGGAAACTCTGCATCAAGTGTTACGGACCCTACGCAAGAAGAATTGTCATGAAGTTACTTAAGTATGAGTTTGACTCGATGGTGGTAGAATTCTTAGGGTATGCAATCCCAAACGAGCATATGTACTCATAATCCTACATAATTATCAGTGTATTAGACATTTGAGTGGATTGGTTTAATAGTAACCTTTGGCCTAGACATTTTCATGCCATTTCATCGAAAGATTTGTTATAACTATTTCTTGAGTTGTAACACAGACAAATTCTCGACACTAGAAGTTTCTTGATGAAACTTAGTCTAATCACTTTTACTTTTGGTAACTGTGACCCAGTCTAATTTTTGACCAGACTGTTTATCTTTTGATTCCTTGATCTATGGGAAGGTTCTTATGAAAGAATGGACTTCATTAGAGTCACAATTGTAAACATGTATTAGCTATGCATTTTTACACTCACGAACCTACTGAAGAATCTTTTTACATACTAGATATTCCTATATCCGTTTTTGAGTGGTAAAATCCTTCTATATACGTTCCTACGAGAGTAAGACCAAGAAAATTTCCTCAGTTGAAAGTTTCTTTTGTTGAAAGATTTCTTTCCTTAATCTTCAAGGACCGAATAGCGACTATGTTCAACTGATCACCTTCAATTCAAGTGAACGAGCAAGGAAAACGATTTGATCTTTAGAAGGTTGGTTGGATTAAGTGTAGTATTTACTGCGAACATCCTTTTCGCAGGATAGACAAGAAGTAATAGAAGTTTTGATTGAGGTATAGTTATGATTGATAAGATGTGAACCTTTAAGATCAATCTCAGCTGGTGAGGCAATTATTAAGTATTGATCAAGGCAGAATAGTAGTCGAGAGATCTATGGTAATGATTAATGTCTGTAATTAAGATTGATTGTATGAGTTTGAAGATTTATAGGGAAGCGTTCTTGGTAGTTTTACATAAGTTGAGTATAAGCAGAAAAGATGAGTTCTTGAGTAAAACTAAATTGTTTGAAAAGTTTAAGATTTATGATATTAGATACATCTATCATTGCGAATTCTTTTTGGTTGTAGTCGTATTAAGAGGTGCAATCATGTTCTTTAAGATTGAGACACATGATGTAGATTAGAGAGGAACAGATGGATATGTTGTAAAAGGGATATGTGCCGTAATTGCAATCTTGGCATTATTAGTGAGAGTTAATGATGTCGGAGGAAGATTTCCTAAATGGATTAGTATAAAAAGAAAAGTGGTTAAGTTTTATTTATATCTGTCACATGTGAGGAACTAAGGAAAGATATTAAGGAGAAGGAATATGGATTGAGGATCGGCGATTTGTTCTTAGTGGTAAATCGAACAAAGGATAAGTATGAAGTTATCATTAGATTATAGTGTTACCTAAGGGAGAATTATGTACGGGAAGTACAATGTGGTACCTGGAATTTTAGAAATCCTGTCTAGTTTTGAGTCACGAAATTTCGAGGACCAAATTTTTTAATAGAGGGGTAGTAATGTAACACCCCGATTTTCACTGCCTTTATAAATCAGTAAGTTGTATAATTAATTTTGCATTTTATAAGACTTTAGAAAATGAAATAAAATAAACCAAGACCATATTCATGCTCAGCGCTATCGTAGGAAGCTACGATTAAATTTTGAGCTAAAAACTCAAAAGGAGCCCGATCTGTGTTTTTCACTGACAGTAGTATTTTAATACTATAAAGACCTAATTTTGACTCGTGGACGAAACAGTTAGGCTTAGAATTCCATTCTCTACCATTTTGCTAAAATTGGTACTTGACGTTAAAAAGTGAAAATAATATAAACTATTTGGGCAAAAACTCGAACCGGGAGGCGAACAGAGCTGTAAATGGATTTAACGGGACCCGCTAACGGATAAGCTCAGTGCCACATCAAGTCACATCACCTAGGAATGTGTGCCAGTGTCATGATGGTTTTTCAAAATATCTGGACGCGAAATGACCAAAATGCCCTTAGTCTTTTGAAGAAATGACCATTTGGTCCTATGGAAAAGACCATAATGCCCTTAATGAAAAAATTAGTGAACATTCTTGTCCAACTCTTCACCTCAATTTCGAGCAGCCCTCCATTCCTCTCCCTCCTTCGTTGTTCTTGCTTTTTTCTTCATTTTCCCTTTACTTTCTCTCCAAAATTCTCCTAAGTCTTCAAGCTTTTATGGAAACAAAGTTGATTTCTCACTTAGCTTTGTCATCTAGGAGGTATGGACTCCATTATTGAACTCTCAATCTCCCTATTTCTCCATTCAATTTTTACGATTCATGGAAGTTAGGTTTTGAAGCTTAAACTTCAAAAATTCCTAGAAAATTGTAGAAAAATCATTTTAATGTCAAACCAATTTCTATGAGCTAATAGCATCATCCTATTCCACTATCCGAGAGCTTGTAACCAAAGGAGCTCTCTCGATGATATGGTATAAGAGGCCAAATGCCCCTTTTTGTATGATTAGAGTTTTGTTCAAAATGTTGTATAGGAAGCATTGATCAAGTTCTATCACACTTAGATGGTCTTGAATCCAAAAGTGTGTGATCAAAAAACTTCCCTACCCTGTTTAATCATAGGATGACCGAACCACCAATTTGGGGAAAATATGAAGTTTTGACTCAAGTTTCAAAATTGAGACTTGATTTGGTGTTAAGGTTACTTAAGGATCCTTACTCCAAGAGATAGGAATTTTTAGACATATCTAGCTAATTTCCTAGCTATATGGCCGAACCTAGGTCAAGGGATATAGGGAAAATTTGTGTTGTTAGTTATTGATGTTTGGATTGGTTGTGTATTTATAGTTGTTATCGGGTAATCGGATGAGAAATCGGGTGACTTTCGGATCGGTAGGGTGACTTTCCGCTAACCGACAAGCTTCGAGAGGTAAGGGGAGATTAACTGCAATAAGTTTGATAGCCTCATAAGATTGATTGATGTATGATTGTGATGATGTTATTTGAATCGATGTTAATAATTTCTCTTGTGATGTGTATGTGAGAATTATTTGGTAAGTGCTTGATTGAATATTGAAATATGAATTGTGGCATTGATGCCTTGGATGAGATGATGTTGATTTGAGATTTGATATATATATATATATATATATGTATATATATATATATATATATATATATATATATATATATATCCTCGACTGGTTAAGAGCATAGTACTGGCTATAGCTCAATAATGAAGATTAAGCTACTTAAAAGTCTTAATCAATGATTTGGAAATGTTTTGATTTGAGAGATGAAAAGCTTCCAAGCTAAATGTTATAATGGCCAATTTTACTAAGAAGCCACTTAGTTAAGACCCACAGAGGAATTTTCGAACAAGACTTAAGGAATTGAGTGTTAGTGAGGAAAATAGTGAAAAATTGCCTCATCATTATTTTCTAAACATGTTGTACAAAGAAAGAAAACCTTGAGAAATATCTAGTTGTCAAAGAAAGAACCTTCTGAAAGTATTTGATGTTCCGAAAACGAAAATGTCTCTTCATGAAAGTTTGCTCTGATAGCAATCTTTAGAAAAATGTTTTAAAACAATGGAACCTTTAGAAAAGGCATTTAAAGCCAAAATCCTTTGAAAATGAATCCTTTGGACTTGAGTCTTTGAGAATGGTTTTGTAAAGAGAAGTTTTTGTGAAAAATAAGTTTTAGAGCGAAAACAAGTTTTGGTTTATACCAAAGAGATTCTGAGTTTTTTTTTTTTTTAGATTTGAATGACGAAAACGAAATTTTATGAAACTAGTGATTTTCACGCATGTGAAGCACATGAACCTAGAGATCGAGACGTCGGGCTAGAGTTCTGTGACTTGAACGGACTTTGTGTCCTATATGCAAGTCTAGTGTCCGCGAGTTCGGCTTAGTACATCGGGGATTGAGCACTCGGACTACATGTCCTGTGCTTTGAAACAAAGAACGGACATAGTGTCCTACATGAGAGTCTAGTGTTCGCGATGTCGGCCTAGTATTTCATGAATTAAGAACTTGGACCACATGTCCTGAAATTTGAATGAACGGGCCAAATATCCTTTAAAACTAGTCATGAGCTATGTGCCTTGACAGAAAAAGAAATAATTGATCGAAAAAGAAAACAAAAAACTTTCTGCATAAATACATGAGTCGGCCGACGTGCCATTTGAACCGAGTTACAATCCAAGTGGTTGAGAATATGAGCCAGTTAAGACCACTAGGTCTATAGGGGCATCCTGTGTTCGAAACTCCACAAGTGGCCGGAGGCATCGCGACCCCGTGCCATGGTAAATCGGTTGCCCAACACGGACGAACTCAATCAGAGATTGGACTATTCTTGATACGGTTGTGACGTGGTACCCCTGAACAATTGGAGGTCGCACCTAAATTGAGAGGCTGACTCATGGGAACAATTGTGTTATGGGAATATTATGGCTTATCGCTCGAGAAAGGGAAGTTAGGAATCTCCGGAGAACATGAATTAGAAAGTCGAATTGAAGTCTCATGCATTCTTTTGACTTATCTTGATGAATGGTGTGATCCCACTTAGTGAAATTATCTCATTATGATATTATGATTGAATATTGATATTTTATCGTATGAATGTGTTGATGCATTATTTGTATGCTACTTTACTTATGTGGCTATTACGATAAAATTGGGAATGAGTATCTCACCCTTGCCTGTACATGTTTGATACCCTGTTGTGTTTTTTGAACACATGTACAAATATTTTCCAATGGTCCTGTGGGTCACCGCGGGACCCTGTAGCTGAGTTCCTTGGTGCTAATGACAAAGACGGGTGGACTGTTGATGACGAGGCCCAATATCATTAGGATGATGTATGCTAAGCAGTATGCTTTATTGTTCTTAGAGTTTTATTAGACCAGCTCTTAGGATTTTTGGCGTTTAAGTCAGGTCTTTTGACCGTGACTCAGTATGATATGTGTTAAGAGATTGAAGTGATGTATGCCTTACGGCAAAGTTGAATGAGTTTTATAGATGATGAGTTTGAATTTGTTTTTCAGCTGTTATTAAAATTTTCAATTGGTATCAGATTTCCGCAACTAGTCTAATGAGTATTTTGGAAAAAAAAAATTAATTAATCAAAAAAGAAAATTTGGGGTACGAACTGTGACACTGAGAGGGGGTGTTACAATGCACTATACCATTGATGACTTAGTTCATCAATGATTTCATAAGACTTAAGTGAACAATACTTACTTCATTATTTGAAACTCAAGGAATTAATATCTTAGAAAGGATCAAATACTTATCTATGAGGATTGTCAATCCTTCTTCATAACACTTAGGACTTGAGATGTAATTCATAAGACACAAACACAAGCATGAAACGTTTTGGGTTGTGGAACAGTAGTTCGATAACGGACCTGTGGTTCGGAACCAATGAAGTCATTCAATTGTTTCAGTCTTGTGATGACTTGATCCCGGAGGGATCACGAGATTTATCTTGTGGATAAAAGTTTTATAATACAAAGACACGTATAGTTCCTACGGAAGAGAACCTTAGCGAACCTTGAGGTTTATCCGGTGGATAGACATTGCTTTATCGTATATACTTTGTGTAAGCATTGGCATTTCATTGCATGTTTGTAAGGCCTTGAGCCTAGGAGTTGAGTTTACACCTAGATGCTGGTGCGAATCTTATGGTGATGATCTTAAATGGTCTTTGGAGGTATCAGGGTTGGAGAGGCTGACATGAGACCAGTTGGTGATTCTTCTGTGTCGTGGCGACCCCGAGCAATACACTGATATCCTCTAATAAATGCCGTACTTTTCATGTTTGGTCGAGAGTGTGTCCGCAAAGCCAGATACATGCACATTACTTTTGTTGTAGCATCTTGCCCATGGCTGGCATTAACCAGAACATGTACTCCCATTCACTCTCTCTGACTTTTTGTTAGCTCCATGGAGTAGAGGTCAGAGTTTTACCCTTGTGGCATATGGCATTGAGTCATGTACATTGCATTGCATGGCTGTTGTTGTACATCACTATTCTGCTTTCGAAGATGTCTTATGCTGCTAATTGATTAATATGATATATTGCGATTTATGGTATGCATGTTGGACATGTTGGGGGGAAATCCGATCTTGGGCTTGAAAAGATAAGGTCTAGAAGGAAGCAAAAAGAGAAAAGAAGTCACAACTGCTATGCTGGGGTGGCAATTTTCACCTGGACGTGGGGAATCCCGCATAGACTACCCCATTTGGAGTCTTGCAAGCAGGGAGTTTTTTTTTTCCGTAGGGATGGGGACGAGGGAGAAAATTTCTCCAAAGACATTTTGGAGATGGGAACGGGGACCATACTCCCCGCCCCTCGGGGTCTCGTCCCCGACAAGATTACATAAACACCATATATATATATATATATATATATATATATATATATATATATATATATATATATATATAAAATTTAGTAATTTCAAATATATATTATTTTGTTAAAATAATAAAAATTTAAAATATTGAAAAGCAGTCAACTCCAAATTCTTTATTTACTCAGTTTCTCCGTTTCTTCCGCCTCTTCCACTCTTCTGGACCTTTCACCTGATCACCTCTCTATTCTTCATGGTTCTTCCCTTTTTCCTCAGAAGTCAGAACTCTGCTCTGTTCCTCTCCATTCCACTGCACTGCCACTGGTCTGCTGCTTACACCACCCGTCTTCGAGCCACAATTAATAAGGTGAGCCAAGCACTGTGAAATGTTACTCTCTTGCCTTCTTACATTTTAGTGGGCTCCACTTTTCTTTGCAAAATATAACCATCTTTAATTTAATTCCACTTGACAAAAACGCTTCTAGCTTCACGTGAATCTTATTTTTTTTTTTTTAAAATGTTGGTTTCTAAGGTGAAGTCTAGGGTGGACCACCTCACAAGTGGTACATGGGTTCACCAGGAAAATGACCTGCTACAGGAGGTAAATTCGGTGCCTTCTTATGAAATTTAACTTCTTGGTGGCAGATATTATAAAACCTGAAATTGCTTAAATGCCCAAATTATTTCTTTGTAGCCCTTAATGTCAACATCTATTTCGCAACACAGTTCACTACAACACAGTTCGTAGAAGAAGTACCGTGCAACGCCCATTGATGGCAGTGAGAATTTAATGTGGAAGTGATGACTAGTTAGTTTTGACTGTTAGTCATTTTCACTAATTTTCATACTATTGTAGTTTATTAACCCCAATAGTCGATTCAGTAAACAAAAATTAATCGATTAACCATAATAATTTGTACAATAACCCAAATTTAATTGATTACCACTTGTAATATCGTCCCCTTGTAATCTATTCAATATGCCAACTTTAATCGATTCATATGTTGCTTATTTCATTGGTTGTGCATGTTTCACGTGGATTAATGGCATGGCAGGATGTGGTGGGTATGATTTGTGTTCTCACCTCTAAAAGAACCCTATCCGCTAGAAGCTGCTCAGTTAAACAAATAATATATAAAATCATATAATCCAACCTAACCCAAATAATCGATTATCACTACCTACACCCAACAATAGTCGATATATTATGACAACTTTGATCATTCATCTTTGTCTGTTCGGTCCTCCACCACCGCCTAGCTTCCTTCTATCCAGAAAGGTCGGCAGTGCAGTGTCTCTCATCTGCAATCTTCATTCTGCAATCTATGCCGAGGAAGAACACTGTGATTCGGACAATTTAAGCTGTTTCAGACTATTCAAGTGGTGCATTAAAAAGAAGAGCTACGTCGGCTGTGACGGCCCGGATTGCTTTCCGGATTATTGATTGTACCCATAAACCAACATGGGTATTTTCAGCGTGCTTTTTCCTCACTCACACGCTTTCTGGGAAGTGCTCCAAGTCAAGCACGCTTAACTATGGAGTTCTTATATTTTGGGCTACCAAAAAGAAGACGCATCTTGTTGGTATAGTTAATACAAATCGATTCCTTTAAGCCTTCCTCAACTGTACATTCACATACCTGTACATTCTCAGGATCCTTCTCATTCCGGTGTCAATTGGTTCATTCATGTGTCCCTCCACCTAGAAGCTTGCTAGGAGCCACTCCTTGTCCGTGCCTCATGCACCGACGATCACTCCCCGCCCTTATCTGCCCTGGGTGTTACATGCCCACCAGCTTCCGCTTAGTTCGTCCCCGAACCACACCGTGCTGGAAGAAGTCCGCTCTGATACCATTTGTGACGGCCCAGATTGCTTTCAGGATTGTTGATTGTCCCCACAAACAAACACAAGTCTTTTCAGAGTGATTTGTCCTCACTCACACGCTTTCTATGAAACTTCCCAGAAGGTCACCCATCCCACAAGTGCTCCAAGTCAAGCACGCTTAACTATGGAGTTCTTATGTTCTGGGCTACCAAAAAGAAGATGCATCTTGTTGGTATAGGAAGTATAAATCAATTCCTTTAAGCTTTCCTCAACTGTACAGTCCCATACATGTACAGTCTCAGGATCCCTCTCATTCGGGTGTGAATCGGTTCATTCATGTGTTCCTCCACCTAGAAGCCTGCCAGAAGCCGCTCCTTGTCTGTGCCTCATGCACCGGCAATCACTCCCCGCCCTCATCAGCCTCGGGTGTTACACCGACTTCACATACATGGTCTCCGATTGGGTGAAACCATGTCGGAAGTTCGAAGGGCCCCTTCCAAATGAAACCTATAGATAAAGGGTAGAGGGTTCAGTGACGAAAGGACTAAAGTGAAATTCACAAAAGTTAATAGCATCAATTCAAAGGACTAATTTACCCATTTATGATTTACTTGTTATATCAAGTAACTATAATCAATCTGGGCCGCTCGAATTTTAAAATATTAAATCAAACGGTATAAAATACATTACCTTACGTAGATCACTTGTGAGGTGGTCCACCTTAGACGCAGCCGGTTTCTTATGAATAAAATAATGAAAACATGCAGAATGTGACTCTGGCAGATGTACATTCTCTGTGATGTATTGCATCCAAGTTTTCTTTTTAGGGTCTGTTTGAGAGTTTGAAGGGGAAGAGAGGGAGGGGTTTGAGGTGCAAGGAAGGAGGAAAGGGATGAGGAAGGGAGGATAGTTCTCCACCTTGCATGCAGGTTTATTTTCCAACAAAAGAACCAAAATCCCCCAATTTGGGAAAATAAAAAAGTAAACTAGGAGAGAGTTTTGGAGGACTTTTAAAATTTCCTTACATCCATCTTTCTTCTAAAATACTCTCAAAATTTCTTCCCCTCCCTTCCCCTCCCAACTCCCAAACAAACACTTAATTTAATATAATACATTGCCGCAATCTTTATCTTTTCATTATCTTCCTTGCAGTTGTTCTTTTCATCCTTTTTATTAGTAAAACTTACTTGGATGGGAGGAGCTTGTCTAAAAATGGTTGGTGAAGGTCAATCATCTAAAAGTCTTATGGAAATCAATGAAGTTCCACCCATACCTCATTTGAACTTGATGGGAGAGATATAAAAAACTGAAACTCTTCCGAATGAAGCAAATATGGAAAACCAAGATCCACAAGATACCATTGAGTGCTCAAGTCCTAACAAAAGAGGATTAACTTCAAAAGCGTGGATGCATTTTAAAGTGAGAAGATAGATGACAAATGGAGGACAATATGAAAATATTGTGAAAGGAAACTTAGTGGCGACACTAAACAAGGCACTGAGCATTTACATGACCACATTAGGACATGTAAACTTTGTATTGTGAGTGATCCAAAGCAATCAATAATAAAAGTTATGGAACAATCATCAAGTTCAATAGGAAATAGACGTGAATCACTTTTAGTTGGCACTTGTACATTTAATCAAGATGTTGCTAGGAGGGAACTTGTGAAGATGATCATATTGCATGAATATCCCATCACGATGGTTGACCATGTTGTTAGGTCTCCAAGCGTCTGAGTGTCTTACTATAAGTTTGATAGTTTGTGCTAAGCATTTGTTCCCTGTTTTTTGATGTATCTAAACATTTGGTTAATGACTTAAATGAATTGTGTGAATATTGCTGATGATTTACTTAAGTGTGCAGATTATAAGCATTATATCTAATATCTCTTAGAGAATCTCAAGTCAAGTGTTGAAGTGTATGTTAAACAAGTGAAGCTTTTTTTTCATGATTTTCTATGAAGACCTTCAACAACATTCCTTAACTAAGCATTATGCGCTTGAAGAACATCAAAAGTTAATTACTCTTTTGAAGTATCTTGTAACACCCTGATTTTCGAGTTTTTCTTTTAATCAGTATCTATGAACTTATATTTTATTCGAGGTCTTAGAAAGGGATATAAAATATTTCGAGACCATAATCATGCTCAGCGATATCGTAGGAAGCAACGATTAAGTTTTGAGTCGAAAACTCAAACGGAGTCCGGT
The DNA here is from genome assembly GCA_039655645.1 of Ammopiptanthus mongolicus. Classification (NCBI taxonomy): domain Eukaryota; kingdom Viridiplantae; phylum Streptophyta; class Magnoliopsida; order Fabales; family Fabaceae; genus Ammopiptanthus; species Ammopiptanthus mongolicus. Next base: position 65,029,198 of record CM077345.1, read on the forward strand.
CTGCGTTTTTACATTGACACTATGATTTTACTGCTCAGGAGACATCAGATGGACCCGTGAACGAGACAGTAAGTCTTAGGATTCGATTCTCTACATTTTGGTTAAATTTCATAAAAATTTCAAAAAAATTATTTCCTGACCTCCATTCGAGTGAAATCTTCAATCGGATGGAGAACGGAGCCGCGTATGGACTTGCCAGGACCCGAAAACGGATAATTTTGATATCACATCATGTCAACTCACTTGGGAGAGCATGCCAGAGTCGTCATGACGATCGAGAATTTCGGGACGCTAAATTACCAAAATACCCCTAACTTAAGTCTTTTCACCTTTTACCATTTTACCCTTTGAACCAAATGACCTTTTTACCCTTAATGAACTCTTTAGAAGGCTGGAACAGCCTTCTCCAGCCCCATAATCACGCAGCCAGCCCTCCCAAAACATGAACTCCATTGTTGTTCTTGAAGAAAAATACTTTCCTCCTTGAAAACCTTGATCCACTTGTTGAAATCACTTGATTTCTTGACCAATCTTCCTCCATTTTAAGGTAAGATCACTTCTATGGTCTCATATCTTCTTGAATCTCTTTCAATATCAAGATCAAAACTCCATTTTCATGAAAGTCATTCGTAGATCCAAAACTTTGAAAATCCATAGGAAATTGTAGGAAAATCATTTGGATGTGAAACCAAGTTCTTTGAACTCATCTCATCACCCTCTATCTAAACCCAAGAGCTCATGACCCAAGTCTCATCCTAGCTCTAAAATCCCAAAGTGGCCGAACCCTAGTAGTGGTGATGAATAGTGTTTTTGCTCAAATTTTTGATTTCTAACTCTTGATTCCATCCTTAGCTTTCCTAGTGTCCTTGAATCCAAGTGATGGAAAACCAAATCAATTCTTAGCCTAAATTGCCCAATATAGCCGAGAGCTTCATGGGGAAAATCCATGAGTGTTGTTTCACATTTTTGAGTCATAGGACTTGAAATAGTGTTAACTAAGTTCATGAACCAGCCATCCAAAAGTTTGAAACCAAATGAGATCCCTAACCCTTTTTACCTTTCGTGGCTGAACCCTATACCTTTTAGGGGAAGGAAAACTTGTGCTCTTATGTTATAGATTGATGTTGATTTGTTGTTTGAATTGAATTGTGTTTGATTTTTTTAGGCGACGCGAACGGAACCGGAGCCGGAGCCGAGAACCGATCGAGTTTGCATTGAACTTCCTTTGTGAGGTAAAGGGAGGTAGTCATTTAAGTTTGAGTAGCTTCATAGTGCATGTTTGATATATGTGTTATGATGTCTTGAGTGATGATTTAGAGATGAGTTTGAATGATGTATATGTATACTTATATCCAGGATTGATTGGATGTTAAGTGTTGTGCATAATTGGCTATTCGATATAACTGTGGCATGGATGCCTTGAGTGATATCATTGTGATATTGAACTGTTGATATATATATATATATATATATATATATATATATATATATATATATATATATATATATATATATAAACATTTATATTTATATCCTGGATGAGCGTAGGACTGGCTATGTCTCGATAATTGTTAAAAGACTCGAAATCCTAAATCTATGTTCTGAAAATCGTGTTTGAAATTAAAAAGTGATTTTTGGAAAACGTGTTGCTTTTCAAAAAAAGTGAAGTTTCCTTTTTGAAAAGTGTGTTCCTTGAGATTGAAAAGTGATTTTGTGAAAAGTCGTACAAAACGTATTTTATTTCGGTAAAGCGTTTTAAAAAGATGTGAAACCTTAGAAAATAGTTTTTGTTTTCAAGAACGGTGTTTTTCACGGAAAACTGTTCTCTTGATCAAAAAGGATGTTTTGTTTCAAGAAAACCAAATTATATTTTGTTTTCCAAGGTGTTTTGAGAACATGAAACCAAAAGAAAAATGATGAACATTTGAGACAAACCCGAACCTAGTGGCCGAGACGTCAGGGCTAGTGTTTTGTGGATTGAGCACTCGGACTTCGTGTCCTGTGTTTTTGATTTGCGTGGGCTTAATGGCTTTTTGAAACGAGTCGTGGACTTTATGTCTCGACATTTGAAAGAATGAACGCAAAGAAAACAGAAAACTATCTGTGTACATGCATGAACCGGCAGACGTGCCATTTGGAACCGAGCTACAACTCTGGTAGTTGAGAATAAAATCAGTCAAGACCATTAGGTCTATAGGGGCATTCTGTGTTCGAGATCCCACAAGTGGCCAGTGGCGTAGCAACCCCGTGCCGTGGTAAATCAGCTGCCAAACACGAATGAACTCGATCAGAGACTGGCGTATTCAGGATACGGTTATGACGTGGTACCCTGGAACATTGGAGTTCGGACCTAAATAGAGAGACTGACTCATGAGAAAAATTGTGTTACGGATGTTACTACGACCTATCGCTCGATGTTGGGAAGTTAGAATCTCCGGAGCACATGAATTAGAAAGATGATATTGGAGTCTCATGCATTATTATAACTGATGAATGTGTTTGAGATGTTGTACTGTATTATAGAAATACCTGTTCATATAACTGTTTTTATGTTGTTTGTCGCCTGTGCTGCTATCGTGATAAACTTTATATGAGCATCTCACCTTTGCCTGTACATGTTGGACACCTTGTTGTGTTTTTGGAACACATGTACAGATATTGATCATAGGTCTCCGCGGCGTGAGGACTCGGACGATGAAAACTTTTGAAGGAGCCGATGTTGGGTTGTACCCCAATGGCTACTTTTAGCCGACCAGCTTAGGAGTCTTTTGTTTTTGAACAGTCTTATATTATTACTGCACGTATGTCGAACTTATTTCTTAAGTTTGTAATCTGATATATATTAGACCAGGTTTTATGTTATGTTTATGTTTTAATGAACAGTGAATATCAATGTGTGATATGAAATTTATTCCTCCGTCTTGAGTTGTTTGCCTATGCATGCAGAAAATTTTTAGAACCGCGTTTTCGAACGTAGCTACTTAATTAAAGTATTTTCCCAAAGCAACCAGCTTTTTATTTCCTTGATTTATTCCGCATTAGAGTTCGTATATGTAGCACCCGCGAGGGGGATGTTACATTAGTGGTATCAGAGCTGGTCGAGTCTTTCGGGAATCCTTGGTAAGTGAGTCTGTTATGTTTATGTTGTGTGATCTCTGTGAACCTTGTTTGAATTGTTTCTCTGTTGAAACAATGTGTGTTGACACACTAGTTTTGATTTATGTTTCCTTATTAAGGTATGTGTGGTTTGCCTTGTAGGAAGACATGAATCTTAGAGGTGGTCGTGGTGGAGGTCGCGGCACTACTGAGAACAATGCTGATGACAACAACATGAATCGGGCTATCCAGGCCACGGCTGATATGGCGGCTGTTGTTGCTCAACTGACAGCAATGATGGCTCAACAGAATTAACAGAACCAACAGAGAGCTGATCTTGCTGCTGGTGCCAGAGAGTTAGTCGATTTTCGGCGTCATGATCCTCCGTAGTTTCACGGGGACTGTGACTCGGAAAAGGCTGACCTGTAGCTGCAAGAAATAGAGAAGATTTTTGCTGTTCTGCACTGCCCCGAGGAAGTGAAGGTGGACTATGCCACATTCCTATTTCTGGGTGACGCAGAGTATTGGTGGGGAGGAACCCGACAACTGCTGGAAGCCAACAACCAAGAGATCACTTGGGGAGTATTTCGCACCAAGTTTCTGGACAAGTACTTTCCCCAAAGTGCCAGAACCGAGAAGGAGCAAGATTTTAGGAAGCTGCAGCAGAAGGATATATCTGTCGGGGAATATGCGGCGAAGTTTGAATCACTCGCCAAATATTTTCGCTTTTTCCAAGCTCAGCCTGATGAGGATTGGAAATGCAAGAGGTTTGAAGGCGGTCTGCGCTTCAAGATCAAGGAGTCGGTGTTACCACTGGAGATCCGTACCTTCCAAGCTCTAGTGGAGAAGTGCTGAAAAGTGAAAAAGATGAGAAGCGGAAAGAAGAACAAGGGTATTGCAGGAGGACCGTCTAGGTCAAGGAACCCGAACCAGTACCAGCAACAGAAAGGGAATCAGTCCCAGAAGAAGCCGTTTTCCTGACCTCAAGGGAATAGTCAGAGACAGCAATCTTATCGCCCTGTTGCTTCTGTTTACGGTGGTGGGAGCAGAAACGACCAGAACCAAGGCCGGGCCCAGAGATGTTTCAAGTGTGGGCATCCCGGACACCCAGCTAATAGCTGCAAGCCGACAGGAGTTCTATGTTTCCATTGCGGAGAGATAGGACATTTCGCGAGGGAATGCCCTACACCAAAGCCCGAGCCGACTGTCAACAACATGTGGACTGCTAGACCCACAGCGAGGGGAAGGGTTTATACCATGATTGGCGTTGATGCTTCCAAATCTGATGATATCATACAAGGTAGTTGTGTCATAGCTGATAATCTCCTAACTGTAATATTTGATTCGGGTGCAACACATTCGTTTATCTCTTTGAATTGTGTGAGACAATTAGAGTTGCCTGTTTCTTCGTGTCTTTTGATTTGATTGTCCAATCCCAACTGCTAAGCCTGTTACTGTTAATACAGTGTGTTTGAATTGTCCTGTTATTGTTCATGATAGGAACTTTCTTTTTGACTTAATTTGTTTGCCTTTGACTCAATTAGATGTGATCCTAGGCATGGATTGGTTATCTTCCAACCATATCCTTTTAGACTATGCACATTGAACCTTAGTTTTTCCTGACCCTGAGATTTTTGGATTTATAACTGCCAACCAAGTAAGACCTGCTTTGAAAGATGGAGATCAGGGATACATGCTTCTATCCTGTTTAGAAATCGAGAGGGACGTTGTCTTGAGAGATGTGCCGGTTGTGAAAGATTTTCCGGAAGTTTTTCCAGAGGAAGTACCAGGTTTGCCACCTGTGAAGGACATCGAGTTTGCGATCGACTTAGTTCCAGGATCCAGTCCGATCTCTATAGCTCCTTATAGGATGTTACCTATGGAGTTAGTCAAGTTGAAGACTCAACTAGAGGATCTGATGTCCAAGCGGTTTGTGAGGCCAAGTGTGTCCCCGTGGGGAGCACCAGTGTTATTGGTGAAGAAGAAGGACAGGAGTTCAAGACTCTGTCTGGATTATCGTCAACTCAACAAGATAACGATCAAGAACAAGTATCCTCTACCCGCATAGATGACTTGATGGATCAACTTCAAGGAGCCGCTGTCTTTTCAAAGATAGATCTGAGATCCGGTTATCACCAGATCAGAGTGAAGAACGAGGACATACCCAAGACTGCTTTCAGGACTCGTTATGGTCACTATGAGTACCTCGTGATGCGTTTCGGAGTGACGAATGCGCCTGCTATCTTGATGGACTATATGAATAGGATTTTTCGTCCGTTTTTGGATCAGTTTGTCGTCGTGTTTATAGATGATATTCTTATCTACTCGAAAAGTTCCGAGGAGCATGAGGAACATCTACGACAAGTTTTGCAGATCCTTCACCAGGAGAAGTTGAACGCGAAGCTACCCAAGTGTGAATTTTGGCTGGATGAAGTCAAATTCTTAGGACATGTGATTACGAAGGAAGGGATTGCCGTCGATCCTACAAAAGTAGAAGCAGTACTTCTATGGGAGAGACCCAAGACTGTGACAGAAATTCGCAGCTTCGTTGGACTGGCTGGCTCTTACAGAAGGTTCATCGAAAGATTTTCGAAGATTGTTGCACCGTTGACTTAACTGACGAGGAAGGATCAACCGTTTATGTGGACTAACAAATGTGAGGAAAGTTTTCAGACAATGAAGGAACGTTTGTCAACCTCACCAGTGTTAGTATTACCTAAACCGGACGAACCGTACGAAGTGTACTGTGATGCCTTGTATCAAGGTTTAGGATGTGTGCTTATGCAACATCAGAAGGTTGTAGCGTATGCTTCGCACCAGTTGAAGACTCGTGAGAGGAATTACCTAATGCACGACCTTGAGTTAGCTGCTGTAGTTTTTGCACTAAAGATCTGGAGACATTACTTATATGGATCAAAGTTTGATGTCTTCAGTGACCACAAAAGTTTGAAGTACCTGTTCGATCAGAAGGAACTTAACATGAGGCAGAGATGTTGGATGGAGTTTCTTAAAGACTATGACTTCACTTTGCTATACTACCCTAGGAAAGCAAATGTCATTGCAGACGCTCTGAGTCGGAAGACCTTGCACATCTCTGCAATGATGGTCAAAGAGCTAGAATTGATAGAACAGTTTTGTGATCTCAATCTAGCTGTGGAAATGAACCACGAGAAGATTTGTTTGGGAATGATCAAGGTATCTAGTGGACTGATGGAGACAATCCGTGAACAACAAGCAACTGATGTAAATCTCCAAGAGAAAAAGGAGTTACTTGGACAAGAGAAAGCTGTAGAGTTTAGTATGGGAATTGATGGTATCTTGAGATGCAATGGACGAGTTTGTGTGCCAAGCAACCTGGAGATGAGGAAGATGATTCTAGAAGAAGGACATAAGAGCAAGCTGAGTATTCACCCTGGATCAACCAAAATGTATCCAAATCTGAAACAAAAGTTTTGGTGGCCAGGAATGAAGAAGCAAGTGGTTGAGTATTTAGCGTCATGTTTGCCTGTCAGAAAGCGAAGGTAGAACATCAACGACCTGGAGGGATGCTTCAATTCTTGGATGTACCCGAATGGAAATGGGAGAGCATTTCAATGGATTTCGTGGTGGGACTGCCGAGAACTTCTAAGAGTTTTGATTTGATTTGGGTGATCGTTGATAGGTTAACGAAGTCGGCACACTTCTTACCTGTTAAGATCAACCACTCAGTGGAGAAGTTAACTGAGCTGTATATCAGAGAAGTAATCAGACTACATGGAGTGCCTTCAAGCATAGTCTCTGATAGAGACCCAAAGTTCACGTCACGTTTTTGGTAGAGTCTGCATCAAGCTTTAGGGACAAAGTTGAGGCTAAGTTCAGCCTATCACCCTCAGACTGATGGACAAACAGAGAGAACGATACAGTCGTTGGAAGATCTACTGAGAGCTTATGTTCTAGACCATGGTAGAAGTTGGGATGTTCTACAACAACATCTACCATTCTAGAATAGGGATGGCACCCTACGAAGCCTTATATGGACGAAAGTGCCAAACACCATTGTGTTGGTACCAGGATGGAGAGAATATGATCGTAGGCCCAAAACTTGGGGAGCAAACAATGGAAAAGATTAAACAGATCCGGGAAAAGATGAAAATGACACAGAGCAGGCAGAAAAGCTACTCAGACAAACGAAGACGACCCCTCGAGTTTCAAGAAGATGAACACATGTTCTTGAGAGTCACATCTACGACTGGGGTAGGTAGAGCGATTAAGTCCAGAAAACTCACTCCCAAATTCATTGGACCGTACCAGATTATTCGGCGTATTGGTCCAATAGCTTACCAGATTGCCTTACCACCTTTTCTGTCTAACATTCATAATGTTTTCCATGTCTCACAACTTCGGAAGTATATTCTTGATCCGTCTCATGTAATCGAACCTGATATAGTACATCTACAAGAAAACTTGTCATATGAGACATCGCCTGTGCGAATCGTTGATAAGAGGATCAAGCAACTCAAGGGAAAAAAAGTTCCCTTAGTCATAGTCATTTGGAACGAAGCAACTGGAGATGCAACGTGGGAGCTCGAGGACAAGATGAAGTTACAGTATTCCGATCTTTTTCAAGGAACGTAATTTCGAGGACGAAATTTTTTTTTTATAGGGGTAGTAATGTAACACCCCGATTTTCCAGTTTTTCTTTTAATCAGTATTTATGAACTTATATTTTATTCGAGGTCTTAGAAAGGGATATTAAATATTCCGAGACCATAATCATGCCCAGCGATATCGTAGGAAGCAACGATTAAGTTTTGAGTCAAAAACTCAAACGGAGTCCGATCTGCATTTTTACACTGACAGTATGATTTTACTGATCAGGAGACCTCAGATGGACCCGTGAACGAGACAGTAAGTCTTAGGATTTGATTCTCTACGTTTTGGTTAAATTTCATAAAAATTTCAAAAAAATCATTTTCGGACCTCCGTTCGAGCGAAATCTTCAATCGGGTGGAGAACGGAGCCGCGTATGGACTTACCAGGACCCGACAACGGATAATCTTGATACCACATCATGTCAACTCACTTGGGAGAGCATGCCAGAGTCGTCATGATGATCGGGAATTTCGGGATGCTAAATTACCAAAATACCCATAACTTAAGTCTTTTCACCTTTTACCATTTTACCCTTTGAACCAAATGACCTTTTTACCCTTAATGAACTCTTTAGAAGGCTGGAACAGCCTCCTCCAGCCCCATTATCACGCAGCCAGCCCTCCCAAAACAAGAACTGTTGTTCTTGAAGAAAAATCCTTTCCTCCTTGAAAACCTTGATCCACTTGTTGAAATCACTTGATTTCTTGACCAATCTTCCTCCATTTTAAGGTAAGACAACTTCTATGATCTCATATCTTCTTGAATCTCTTTCAATATCAAGATCAAAACTCCATTTTCATGAAACTCATTCTTAGATCCAAAACTTTGAAAATCCATAGGAAATTGTAGGAAAATCCTTTGGATGTGAAACCAAGTTCTTTGAACTCACCTCATCACCCTCTATCTAAACCCAAGAGCTCATGATCCAAGTCTCATCCTAGCTCTAAAATCCCAAAGTGGCCGAACCCTAGTAGTGGTGATGAATAGTGTTTTTGCTCAAATTTTTGATTTCTAACTCTTGATTCCATCCTTAGCTTTCCTAATGTCCTTGAATCCAAGTGATGGAAAACCAAATCAATTCCGAGCCTAAATTGCCCAATATGGCCGAGAGGTTCATGGGGAAAATCCATGAGTGTTGTTTCGCATTTTTTGAGTCATAGGACTTGAAATAGTGTTAACTAAGTTCATGAACCAACCATCCAAAAGTTTGGAACCAAATGAGATCCCTAACCCTTTTTACCTTTCATGGCCGAACCCTATACCTTTTAGGGGAAGGAAAACTTGTGTTCTTATGTTATAGATTGATATTGATTTGTTGTTTGAATTGAATTGTGTTTGATTTTTTTAGGCGATGCGAACGGAATCGGAGCCGGAGCCGAGAACCGATCGAGTTTGCATTGAACTTCCTTTGTGAGTTAAAGGGAGATAGTCATTTAAGTTTGAGTAGCTTCATAGTACATGTTTGATATATGTGTTATGATGTCTTGAGTGATGATTTAGAGATGAGTTTGAATGATGTATATGTATACTTATATCCTGGATTGATTGGATGTTAAGTGTTGTGCATAATTGGTTATTCGATATAACTGTGGCATGGGTGCCTTGAGTGATATCATTGTGATATTAAACTGTTGATATATATCTATACATATATTTATATCCTGGATGAGCATAGGACTGGCTATGTCTCGATAATTGTTAAAAGACTCGAAATCCTAAATCTATGTTTTGAAAACCATGTTTGAAATTAAAAAGTGATTTTTGGAAAACGTGTTGCTTTTCAAAAAAAGTGAAGTTTCCTTTTTGAAAAGTGTGTTCCTTGAAATTAAAAAGTGGTTTTGTGAAAAGTCGTACAAAACGTATTTTATTTCGGTAAAGCGTTTTAAAAAGATGTGAAACCTTAGAAAACCGTTTTTGTTTTCAAGAGAGGTGTTTTTCACAGAAAACCGTTCTCTTGATCAAAAAGGATGTTTTGTTTCAAGAAAATCAAATTATGTTTTGTTTTCCAAGGTGTTTTGAGAAAATGAAACCAAAAGAAAAATGATGAACATTTGAGACGAACCCGAACCTAGTGGCCGAGACGTCGGGGCTAGTGTTTTGTGGATTAAGCACACGGACTTTGTGTCCTGTGTTTTTGATTTGAGTGGGCTTAATGCCTTTTTGAAATGAGTCGTGGACTTTATGCCTCGACATTTGAAAGAATGAACGCAAAGAAAACAGAAAACTTTCTATGTACATGCATGAACCGGCAGATGTGCCATTTGAAACCGAGCTACAACTCTCGTAGTTGAGAATAAAATCAGTTAAAACCACTAGGTCTATAGGGGCATTCTGTGTTTGAGATCCCACAAGTGGCCCATCGCGTAGCAACCCGTGCCGTGGTAAATCGGCTGCCAAACACGAATGAACTCGATCAGAGACTGGCGTATTCAGGATAAGGTTATGACGTGGTACACTGGAACAATTTGAATTCGGACCTAAATAGAGAGGCCGACTCATGAGAATAATTGTGTTACGGGTGTTACTACGGCCTATTGCTCGATGTTGGGAAGTTAGAATCTCCGGAGGACATGAATTAGAAAGATGATGTTGGAGTCTCATGCATTATTATAACTGATGAATGTGTTTGAGATGTTGTACTGTATTATAGAAATACCTGTTCATATAACTGTTTTTATGTTGTTTGTCGCCTGTGCGGCTATCGTGATAAACTTTATATGAGTATCTCACCTTTACCTGTACATGTTGGACACCTTGTTGTGTTTTTGGAACACATGTACAGATATTGATCATAGGTCCCCGCGAAGACGTGAGGACTCGGACGATGGAAACTTTTGAAGTAGTCGACGTTGGGTTGTACCGCAATGGCTACTTTTAGCCGACCAGCTTATGAGTCTTTTGTTTTTGAACAGTTTTATATTATTACTGCACGTATGTCGAACTTATTTCTTAAGTCTGTAATCTGATATATATTAGACCTGGTTTTACGTTATGTTTATGTTTATATGAATAGTGAATATCAATGTGTGATATGAAATTTATTCCTCCATCTTGAGTTGTATGCCTATGCATGCAGAAAATTTTTAGAACCGCGTTTTCGAACATAACTACTTAATTAAAGTATTTTCCGAAAGCAACCAGCGTTTTATTTCCTTGATTTATTCCGCATTAGAGTCCGTGTATGTAGCTCCCGTGAGGGGGGTGTTACATGTCTGATAGATGCAAGCAATAAAGAATAATCTTGATGTGTCCAAATATTTTATTCTCTGAAGAATATCTATTCAAAGCTCAAGTAAGCGTCTAAAAAGAATAAAGAAGAAATTGCTTTGGAGCAAAAAAATTGAAGCGTCTGATATCTTTTAAGATCTATTCAAGATGCGTCCAAGACCTCTTCAAGGAAAAGACTTCAGGACATTCATCTGGAAGCATCTGAAGTAAAGATTGTCTAGACTTAATAAAGACAAGACAACTTTTTGGTATCTTCAAAGCAAGCCAAGTATGCAAAATATTATCCAAGCATCTTATGGAAAGTCTGGAAGAAGACATGTTTGTCAAGCGTCTACAATGTATCTTGACTCAACTCTTATCAAAACTAATCAGAAAGATTATTAAATATGTTGGAAACATATTTAATAAGACTACTTATGATTTTGAATAATACTAGGATCTATTCCTAAAGTCAAAATAGCAACCAAGCATCTCTGAAGAATAGTACATGCCAACAACACCTTTAATACGCAAAAACAGTCTTTTAGAACTGTTATTCTGACTGATTGCACTAAAGAGGAAATCTGCACTGCAAAGACTCTAAAGCTGCTCTGAACAAGTTGCTGCTCTGATTAAGTATGTACATGAGTACAGAAGTACCTTCAACGTTCTCAACCATTCAATGCTTTTATTAGAAAGACACTTTTGCATTATTGGTCGCTTAAGACATGTGAAGAAAAGCAACCTCAAAAAAAGACGAAGTCGAAGAAATGTCTCAGAAAGGATCTTTGCTGTATGAAGACTATTTAAGAAAACTTTGGCACAGTTTGCAAGACAGAGAATACACACAAGTGAGCAAGAATACTTTTACGAGAATCTGAATACAGAATATACCATACACTTTCAAAAGATCAAGTTAAAAAGCTATATGAGTTATTCATTGCAAACTCTCTTATCTTCTCTATTTTATCTGTAAATCTTTTAGAGAAGTTCTTTCCTTATAGCTTTCATACCTTTGCAAAATAAATTCATCACTGAGTGTTATCCGGTTGGCTAGCTAATGTAATCGAAGCTAGTGCTTCAAAACAAATCATTTCATTTGTGAAGTCTGAAGAGGCTAACTAAAGAATACATGTTGAGCCTAGAGAGGCTAGGTGTGCAAAGAATACTCGTCTATAATCTAATCAATTGTAGTGGAAAACTTGGTTAAGCCAAAGACTGGACATAGCCCAAAGGTTAGGGTGAACCAGGATAAATCTTATGTGTTCTTCTTTCAATAGCTTTAGCTTTAACACTGCTATATCATTATCTTTTTATTTATGTGTTTAACCTTGGGGTTGAAGTGTGCATATTCAAATACCTCTTTATGAAAAAGTTTCATTCAGAAACCGTATTTGCTTTGATAAACCATGTTGGAAACAAAGTGGTTATGGTCCATTAATCCCTTAAGATTTTGATGTTAACAAAAGACTAATTTAAGTGAAGAAAGATTAGCTATGGACTAATGTTTCATCTTAAGTGTGCAGAAAAATCGAAGTTCAAAGACTTACCTTACATCCAAACCCCAAAGTTCTCGCGGCCTCTAGACTATAATCTTCAAACAATGTATCTGAGTTCAAAGACTCCTTCTGATGTTCTCTTTTAAAAGGTCCAATGTCTTATGCTTTAAAAATATTTTAAGCGCGAACGTGTATGTAAACTTTTTTGAATGTATTATTCAATGTATAAAAGCTTGTATCCTCTGGACAAACAATCCTTGCAATCTTCGTACCATCGAACGCTGAAGCCAGTCTATTCCTGACACAAAAGGATTTGACTATCTCCAAAAGGAAATACAAAAGGCAACTTTCGGGAATAAGGAAAAGGTGTCAGCACTACTTTAAGCTATGAAGCCTGTACTTTGCTGATTAGAAGCCTCAACAAGTTGTCAGACTCAACGAACCAATGCATTTAATGCATGATCAAAACGGATCTTTTTCCATCCGTTGAAGACTGAAGATTGATCAAGGCTAGAAGGCTATAAATACCTTCATCTTCGAAGATGGAATTAGATTGAACTTGAGCAAAAATACAAGCATACAAGAAAACAAGGTATCAAGAGAAAATCAAAGCTTACAAGCTTACTCTATTCTTAAACTTTCATATCACTCTCTGCGAAGAGTATTGTTTAGAGTTCTAAGCGTAGTTTCAAACCTTCACTCTCAGTGAGTTAGTGGAACAACACTCTTTTTCAAAACCTAAGTTGGTTGAGCCTGAAGAGGCTTGAATGGAAAAGAATACTTAGTGTTGCCTGACGAGGTGTAAAATACTTAACTTTGAATACTTGTAACAAAGGATTTTGTTATAGTGGATAATGCTCTAAAGTAGAGAGGACTGGACGTAGCTCTTTGGTGAAGAGTGAACCAGGATAACATCTCCGTGTTCTTTTTCTTTCCTTTGCTTTTGCTTTTGGTTACTTTCTAGCTAACTCCTTGTGATTGAATTGATTTCTTAACGCTCTTATTCTTTTATTTTAATCCTTCTAAGTTAGCGTCCAACTGGTGTTTGGAAACGCTCTTTTCATCCGCTGTCATTTTAACGTCCAACCTTTGAGAAAATATATATATCTGCTTGCAAAAATTTTTAAAAACTTAAGAAACACAATTCAACCCCCTTCTTGTGTTCCAAATAGGTTATTTCAATTGGTATCAAAGCTCAGCCTCTTGGTTGAGCACTTAGCCGTGTAGAGGAAAAGAGCCTACAGCAGATATGGCAAGACATGGCATGTCAAGCAGGAGTCAACCTATTATGGAAGGCACTTCCATGACCGGACCTCCGTTCTTCAACGGAACCCGCTAACTGTACTGAAAGGAGAGATTCAAAGGCTTTATCTTAAGTACAAACTCTGCTCTCTGGGCCAGAATCATGAATGGTCCAAATGCGTCTCAATGCTGATGGTACAGAAAAAGCTGAAGAACAATGAACTGATGCTGAAAGAGCCAAGATGGAACAAAATCACAAAGCAAGATATGCCTTGATGTTTGCTCTAAGTCCAGATGAATTCCAGAAGATTCACACATGTGAATCAGCCAAACAAATCTGGGATACCTTGTCAAATTTCCATGACGGGACTACCAAGGTAAAAGACTCAAAGATTATCATGCTGGTTGGCCAGTATGAAACGTTCACCATGGCTGAAGGACAGTCCATCCGGGACATGATGGGTCATTTTCAAACGATCACCAACAACCTAAAATCCGTAGAGTTGTTGCATCTTGATTTGTTTAGTCCAACAAGGATTGCCTTTGTTAGTGGTAAGAAATACGGGCTTGTCATAGTAGATGACTACACAAGATGGACATGAGTCTATCAAGGTCTTTACGATATTCTGTAAGCGAGTTTAGAATGAAAAAGGCATATGTATAAGCTCAATCAGAAGTGACCATGGAGGGAAATTTGAAAATGAGCTTTTCCAAAGGTTCTGTGATGAAAATGGTATTCATCACAATTTCTCTGCCCCTAGAACACCACAATAGAATGGTGTTGTTGACAGAAAGAACCAATCTCTTCAAGAGATGGCTAGGGCAATGCTCAGTAATAATTCTATTTCCAAACAATTCTGGGTTAAAGCTGTAAATACAGCCTGCTACATTCAAAACAGAATATGCGTAAGACCTATCCACCCCTTCGGATGTCAATGTTTTATTTTCAATACTAAGGATCAACTTGGTAAGTTCAATGCCAAATTAGATAATGCAATATTGTTAGGATACTCCGAAACGGCCAAAGCTTTTAAAGTCTATAACTCCAGAACTTTAGTTGTTGAAGAATCCATCCATGTTAACTTTGATGACAAACAGCCTGATAAGAGATTATTAAAGCTAGAGGAATCCATAAGATCATCCAACGCTTAAAGATGATGGAGCATCAAACACAACTCAAAACGCATCAGACACATTAACGTCTCAGCAAGTTGCTAACACCCCTCGTTCGTGGACGAGGTCACCCTTCAGAGAATAAGCTGATTCAGCCTTTATTTCTAAATTGGAACCAAAGTCAGTGGACGAAGCCCTAATGGATAATTGTTGGATCCTCGCTATGCAAGAGGAGCTTAACCAGTTTCAACGTAGTGACGTTTGGATGCTGGTCCCCTTGCCTAAGGATAAGTCTGTCATTGAAACCAAGTGGGTCTATCCAAACAAGCTGGACGAAGATGGCAAAGTCATAAGAAATAAAGCAAGGTTAGTTGCTCAAGGCAACTCACAAGAGGAAGATATTGTTTATACTGAAACTTTTGATCCAGTAGCTGCAACACCCTTTCGAGGGTGTCACATTTCCAAATGTTTATAAGGCCAAAAAATTAATATTAATGCAGAAAATATGGTTTTCTTTTTTTTGTCTTTTCACAATGATTTAATGGGATTAGTAAAGGTAAGTAACAATAAATGAACTGAGGTTCACCATGGATTTCTAGAAGTCATACATAATTGAAGTGCAGAAACAGAAATAGTACTGTATACAAACATAGGTCCAATGCCTAACTGACAATAATTGTATAACAAGTACTAGGAGTCACAGCTCCCCAAAAGGTACAACTGACACTTGGACACAGCCTGGCCAAACTAAACAGCAAAGGGAGTCCCCCTGGACTCAAAGTATATGCTGAACTGAACCGTCGATGCGTCCATCTGCTTAAGTAGAAACAGCAATACCAACAGAGAAGATATACAGATATGGGTGAGATTCCCAATCATCAACACAACAAAATAGTAAAAGTAAAAACGGGACGACGCACCAAGTAATAACATATTTAACAGGCATACCATAAATCTCAATCTATAAACAATTAGTAGCATAAAATAAGGCATTCCCAAAAATAGAATAATGATGTACAATAAGTTAATGTAATCATCAACAGCCATGCAATGCAATGCAATGTACATGACTCAATTCCGTATGCCACAGGGGTAAAACTTTGATCCCTACTCCATGGAGCTAACAAAACATCGGAGAGAGTGAATGGGTGGACATGTTCCGTGTACGCCAGCCATGGGCAAGATGCTACAACATTCGTAACGTGCACGTATCTGGCTTTACGGAAACACTCTGCACCAAACATGAAAAGTACGGCATCTAGTCGAGGATATCAGTGTATTGCTAGGATTCGCCACGACACAAAAGAGCTACCAACTAGTTACATGCCAGCCTTTCCAACCCTGATACCTCCAAGATTATTTAAATCGTTACCGTAAGATTCACACCCGCATCAAGGTGTAAGCTCAACTCCTAGGTTCAAGGCCTTACAACTCATGCAATGAAATGCCAATGCTTATACAAAGCAGATGCGATAAAGCAATGTCTATCCACCGAATAAACCTCAAGGTCCTCTAAGGTTTTCTTCCTTAGGAACTATATGCGGCTTTGTAGTACAAAACTTTTATCCACCGAATAAATCTCGTGATCCCTCAGGGATCGAGTCATCACAAGACTGAAACAATTGAACGATTGACCTGGATCGGAATCATCGGTCCGTCATAGAACTACTGTTTCAAAACCCAAAACGTTTCATGTTTGTGTTTATGTCTTATGAATTATGTCTCAAGTCCTGAGTGTTATGAAGAAGGATTGAGAATCCTCTTAGATAAGTCTTTGATCCTTTCTAAGATATTACTCCTTGAATTTAAATCAATGAAATAAGGGTTGATTCACTTAAGTCTTATGAAGTCATTGATGAACTAAGTCATCAATGGTATTTTCTAAACTCTCTTTGTAAACCAAAACCTTTCTAATTGAAAAGTCATTGATTTGAAAGAACTTTGTTATTTGATTAAGATAATGTGCCTTAACTAATTTAAAAAGGTTTTTCCTTACTAATTTAGTACAAAACCATGATCTAAGTTAGTGTAAAAGAAAATGTAATCTCATTTAATTTTCTAACTATGATTCATTTAATTGAAAACTTAAGGACAAGGTTCTTCTTATATTTGAAAAAAGAATGTTATCTTAGTTCTAATATAAAGGTGATATTTAATTAAAATCTAAGGTAACTCTCATGAAATCACTTCATCATTTTTCTTTTAAAACACTTAATTATTTAGATAACTATGGCTAAAGTAAAAAGATATTTTTCATCTTAGTAAAACACTTGAATGTCAAAGCTCCATTTGATCTTTGGATCAAAATCACTTATTGTCTTTCTTTGAAATATACATTATTAAAACACTTTCTTGCTTTCAAAACTTTGAATGCTCAAGAAAAACTCATGTTCTTTCCTCCTTTCATAGTCATGGCCGAATGCTCTCATAAATGGGATGTGAAGATTTTGATTCACTAACTTCCCAAGTCATAGCTCAAAATGCACACAATATTATGACAAACAACAATCATACATCATTGCATCATAATCAAGCATAAAAATCCTTACTTGATCTAGAGATCAAAGTATGGTTTTTCAACATACATGAAAATATTTATCATCCAATCACACATCATCATAAACTACTAAGCATAGAACCATTGCTACAAATCATGTTCTCCAAGAGAACTTTACCAATAAAGTAGTGAACCCAAAAAAAGGGTTTCACCCAAACAACATAAACAACCATTTTTACCTCCACCAATTTTGGTGTGATGAGGTTCACTCCCCATACATTCTGTGAAGTAATCCTTCGGATGAAAGTCGGTTGACCGGTTCGCGAATCTCCCGATTATTCACCCGAATACTAAACACAAACTACCATCACACAATCAATCAAACATTAACATCTAACAACACAAATTTCCCTTATTTCCATTAACTTAGGGTTTGGCCCCTTAATTTTAAAATTAGCTAGAGATGTCCAAAATTTCTTATCTCTTGGATGGATGATCCTTAGATATACCTAACACTAAAACAAGTCTTACTGTTCAAAGCTTGAACCAAAACCTCAAACTTTTTCAACATAGGCCATTTGGCCACTACATGCCCATATGGGCTAAGAAAATCTTTTGGCTACATGCTCTTGGATAATGAAAGAGAATGATGAAACTAATTCATAGAAATTGGTTTGGTATTAAAAGGATTTTTCTACAAATTTTCATGGATTTATGAAGTTTATGAATCAAAACTCTAAGCTCCATGAATCGAAATAGAGAGATTAAGAGAGCTAGGATGGAGTTTATTCCTCCTAGATGATGAGGCTTAAGAAGAAAATCAACTTGTTTCACCAAAAGACTTGAATATTCAAGTAGAAAATGATAAGAAAGTGTGAAGAAAATGCTGAACAAAGAAGAACAAGTGAGATAGAGAGAAATAAAGAGGGCTGCTCGAAATGGCCAAGGGTGAGAGAAATAAGTTGAGATATTTTCTCACTTAGGGGTAGTTTGGTCATTTCACTAAGGTTAAGTTGTAATTTCATGAAAACTCAACGGCGTTTTGGTCATTTCGCATCCAGATATTTTGAAAAACCATCATGACACTGGCACGTTTCCCAATGTGATGTGACTTGATGTGACACTGAGTTTATCCGTTAGCGGATCTCGTTAAATCCATCTCCAACTCCAATCGTCTCCTGATTCGAGTTTTCGCCCGAATAGTTTATATTATTTTCACTTTTTAAAGTTAAGAACCGATTTTTGCAAATTTGTATAGAATTAAATTCTAAGACTTACTGTCTCATTCACGAGTAAAAATTAGGTCTTGATAGTAGTAAAACACTACTGTCATTGAAAACACAAACCAGGCTCCGTCTGAGTTTTCGACCCAAATTTTAACCATAGCTTTGTACGATAGCATAGAGCGTGACTATGGTCTCAGATTATTTTATTTCACTCTCTAGACCCTCCAATAAAATACAAACGCATAAATACTGTTTAATTCATATTATAAAGCTTGAAAAAATCGAGGCGTTACATTACTACTCCTCTTAAAAAAAAATTCGTCCTTGAAATTTAACGTACCTCTTAAAATAGACTCGGATACTGTCGTTGCATGTCTTCTTCTCTTTCCCAGGTAGCATCACCTGAAGTCTCGTTCCAGACAACATTGACCAATGACATCTCCTTCCCTCGTAGTTGCTATACTCTTTTTGTCCTCGATCTTAACAGGCAGTGTTTCATAGGTCAGGTTATCCTTTAGCTATACTGAATCAGACTTGATGACATGACTGGGATCTGGAATATATTTTTGCATATTGTGAAACATGAAAAATATTATGAAGGTTGGATAGAAAAGGCGGTAAAGCTATTTGGTATGCTACCGGACCTATCCAACGAAGAATATGATAAGGTCCAATGAATTTTGGAGTGAGTTTTATGGACTTAGGTACCCTGCCCATCCCAGTAGTTGTAGTGACTCTCAAAAACACATGATCACCGTCTTCGAACTCAAGGGGCCTACGCCTTTTATCCGCATAACTTTTCTATTGGCTCTGAGTTGTCCTCATATTTTCTTGAATCAGTTTCACCTTCTCCATTGTTTGTTGCACTAATTCAGGTCCTAATGAAGCACTTTCTTCATCTTGATACAAACACAAAGGTGTTCTGCAACGTCGTCCGTATAAAGCTTCATAGGGCACCATCCCTATGATCGAATGATAATTGTTATTGTAGGTGAACTCTATTAACGGTAGGAAACTCTCCCAACTTCCGGCATGTTCCAACACACATGCTCTCAATAGGTCCTCGAAAGATTGAATCGCCCTTTCTGACTGTCTGTTAGTCTGAGGATGATAAGCCGAACTCAGTCGTAACTTCGTTCCTAAGGCTTCATGTAAACTCTGCCAAAATCGCGAAGTAAAACGTGGGTCTCTATTTGATATGATGCTTGAAGGTACTCCATGCAGTCTCACAATCTCACAGATATAAATCTAAGTCAGCTTCTCCGTGGAATACTTAATATTGACAGGTAGAAAATGAGCTGATTTCGTAAGCCTGTCAATTACTACCCAAATGGAATCGCACCCCTTAGGTGCCCTTGGCAAACACGTCACAAAATTCATCGCTATGCCATCCCATTTCCACTCTGGGACATCCAACGGAAGTAACATTCCTGTTGGCCTTTGATGTTCAACCTTTGATTTTTGACACACTAAGCAAGATGTCACATAATCAGCCACATCTCTTTTCATGCCTTGCCACCAAAATTATCGCTTCAGGTCTTGGTACATCTTGGTTGATCCTGGATGCATACTCAACTTGCTTTTATGAGCTTCGTCCAGAATTAACCTCCTTATCTCTGGGTTGTTTAGCACACAAACCCGTTCTCCTCGTCTTAGGATCCCATCAGCTCCTTCTTTATATTCAGACATCATCCCTTTCTTCAGATTTCCTCGCTCTTTCTCTAGATACTGGCTGTACACTTGTTTTTCCCAAATCTGATCCATCAGATCACATGACACTGTAACCATACCCACACCAAGTCTCCCCGGCATACTGACCACGAACAGATGCATATCTCTGAACTGTTCTAACAGCTCGTGTTCCTTAACCATCATGGCAGACACATGTAACACCTTCCTACTCAGGGCATCCGCTACCACATTAGCTTTTCCAGGATTATATTGTAACTGGAAGTCATAGTCCTTTAGAAATTCCAGCCACCGTCTTTGCCTCATGTTGAGCTCTTTCTGCTCGAACAGGTATTTCAAGCTCTTATGATCGCTGAAGACATTGAACGTCGAACCATACAAGTAGTGCCTCCAAATCTTCAACGAAAAGACCATCGCTGCTAACTCCAGATCATGAGTAGGGTAATTCTTCTAGTGCACTTTCAACTGTCTCGAGGCATACGTTACCACTTTCCAATTCTGCATCATAACACAACCTATCTCCTGGTATGAAGCGTCATATTACACTTCGAAAAGTTCGCTTGAATCTGGCAATACCAGCACTGGCGAAGTAGTCAGCCTCTTCTTCAGCTCCTGAAAACTCTGCTCACATGCTTCAGTCCATTCAAAAGCTTTATCCTCCCTCATCAATTGGGTAAGGGCCCCTACAATCTTAGAAAATCCATTGATTTACGTCCGATAATACCCAGCGAAGCCCACAAAACTGCGTATCTTAGTCACTATGGTCGGTTCCTCCCACTCAAGAACTGCTTCAACTTTCGACGGATCTACAACAATTCCTTTCTTTGAAATCACGTGACCCAAAAACTGCACTTCGTCGAGCCAAAACTCACACTTAGATAGCTTCGTGTACAACATTTTCTCCTTCAAAACCCGAAGAACCACACTAAGATATTCAGCGTGTTCTTCCTGGTTTTGCGAATAGATGAGTATGTCGTCTATGAAAACAATGACAAACTTATCTAGATAGGGACGAAAAATCCTATTCATATAATCCATGAATATGGCTAGAGCATTCGTCACCCCAAACGACATTACAAGGTACTCGTAGTGCCCATAGTGTGTTCGAAACGCTGTCTTGGGTACATCTTCTGCCTTCACAAGAATCTGGTGATAACCTAATCGCAGATCAATCTTGGAGAAAACTGCCATTCCCCTCAACTGATCCATCAAGTCATCTATCCTCGGAAGAGGATACTTATTCTTAATGGTAACCTTGTTCAACTAGCGATAATCCACACATAAGCGAGAAGTTCCATCTTTCTTCTTCACCAACAGCACAGATGCTCCCCATGGCGACATACTGGGTCTAATGAACTGCTTCCCCATTAAGTCCTCCAACTGTTCCTTCAAGGTTTCCAACTCCGCAGGTGCCATATAATACGGTGCCATAGATACGAGTCCTGTTCCTGGCACAAGACCAATCGAAAACTCGACGTCCCGAACTGGCGGTAATCTTGGTACATCTTCAGGAAAGACTTCCGAAAACTCATTCACGACAGGCAAATGCTTTAAGACTAGCTCACTTTTGACCTCCAAGTAAGATAACAACATGTATCCTTGAGCTCCTTCTCTCAAAGAAGCATTTACTTGGTTGGCAGTCAAAAATCCAAAATTCTCAAAATTAGGAAAAACTATGGTTTTATTTGCATAGTCTAACAGGATTTGGTTAGAAGATAACCAATCCATTCCTAAGATTACATCCATTTGCGAAAGAGGCAAACAGATCAAATCAATCAAAAACGTTCTATCTTTTATAGAAATAGAACAATTCAAACAAACTTTAAAAGTTATAACATGCTTTGCAGTAGGTGTAGAAATTACTAAATCAAAAGGAAAAGAAGACACAGGCAATCCCAAAAGATTCACACAGTCATATGCAATAAAGGAATGTGTTGCGCCTGAATCAAATAGCATAGTCAAGGTTTTACCTCCCATGACGTACTGACCTTGGATTAAGTCTTCATTCAGAGAAGCCTCAGCGTCACTCACAGTATAAACTCTGCCTCTTGCTTTAGGCCTCGCTGCTTGTACATTATTGACAGAATGTTCAGCTTTCGGTTGCACAAAGTCGCGTGAAATATGACTCGGCTTCCCACACCTGAAGCATATAATCCCCTTGATTGAGCATTCTCTTGTGCCATGATTGCTCTTTCCACACTTCATACATTTGTTTGGGGCATTTCCAGACTGAGTGAAATCCCCACTGCTTCCTCCTACAGAGCGTTGTTGTTGATCTTGTTGCTTTGAATATGGCTTCCATCGAGATTTGTTGTCACGACCACCGTTCCCTCTATGGAACTTAGTCGGTCCAGAACTCTGTGCTCGCTTGTCCTTGTTAGACTCCAAGCTCTAGTTCAAACGACACTTTTACATTAGCCTAGGAAAAACAGAAATCTCCAGCAAAACCACAACCTTTTTTAAATCGAGCCTCAGACCCCCTTCGAACTTCTTACATTTCCATTCTTCTCTTGGGTTGTCTTGGAAGTAGTTTGAGAACTTCGCCAAACTATCGAACTTGGCCCCGTACTCAGCTACAGACATTCCCCATTGTCTCAGCTGGAGGAACTCCATCTCTTTCTCGTGCCTCGCACTTGCAGGAAAATATTTCTCCAGGAACTTCCCTTTGAAAGCATTCCAGTCTATAACTTGCTGATCATGTATCAGCACCTGACGGGCTCCTTCCCACCAGTATTCAGCATCCTCCACCAGCATATAAGTTACATAGACAACCTTGTCGTTCTCGGTACACCTCATAGCTCCAAAGATATTCTCTAAAGTCTGGATCCAATGCTCAGCTTGCTTAGGATTGAACTCACCCTTAAACTGAGGAGGGTTCCTACAGAGGAATTCATCCAGTCCTCTACCCCCAGCAGCTCTCTCATCATGTTGAACCATCGCAGCAGCCATCTCCCGTATGGCGTTCATAACAGCATTCAGGTTTTGAGCAGCCATTGCAACCTTTAAAACCAGAATTGTCAAGCTCAAAGGACCACAAAACAACCAAAGCAAACAACATTATCTTCCTTGCGAAGATAACAACTGAGAAACACACAGAGAACACAACACAAACAAGACAGACCATAACCTACAAACCCCAAAAGGCTCGGCCAGTTCTGATACCAAATAATGTAACATCCTTTCTCGAGTGTCACATTCTCGAAGGATTATAAGGCTGAAAAAAATAATATTAATGCGGAAAATACGATTTTTTTTTTCTTTTTTCTTTTCACAATGATGTAACAGGATTAGTAAAGGTAAGTAACAATAAACGAACTTAGGTTCACCATGCATTTCTAGAAGTCATACATAATTAAAATACAGAAATAGAAATAGTACCGTATAAAGGCATAGGTCCAATGCCTAACTGACAATACGTGTATAACAAGTACTTGGAGTCACAGCACCCCAAAAGGTACAACTGGAACTTGGACACAGCCTGGCCAAACTAAACAGCAAAGGGAGTCCCCCTCTGAGCTCAAAGTATATGCTGAACTGAACCGTCATCGCGTCCATCTGCTTTAAGCAGAAACATCAATACCAGCAGAGAAGATATACAGATGTGGGTGAGATTCCCAATCATTAACACAACAAAATAGAAGAAGTAAAAACGGGACGACCCACCAAGTAATAACATACTTAACATGCATACCATAAATCTCAATATATCATGTTAAACAATTAGCAACATAAAATAAGGCATTCTCGAAAATAGAACAACGATGTACAACAAGTAAATGTAATCGTCAACAGTCATGCAATGCAATGCAATGTACATGACTCAATGCCATATGCCACAAGGGTAAAAATCTGACCCCTACTCCATGGAGCTACAAAACATTGGAGAGAGTGAACAAGAGGACATGTTCCGTGTACGCCAACCATAGGCAAGATGCTACAACATTCGTAACGTGCACGTATCTGGCTTTACGAACACACTCTGCACCAAATATGAAAAGTACGACATCTAGTCGAGGATATCAGTGTATTGCTCGGATTCACCACGACACATAAGAGCTACCAACTGATCACATGTCAGCCTTTCCGTCCCTGATACCTCTAAGATTATTGAAATCGTCACCGTAAGATTCCACCCGCATCAAGGTGTAAGCTCAACTCCTAGGCTCAAGGCCTTACAACTCATGCAATGAAATGCCAATCCTTACCCAAAGCAAATGAGATAAAGCAATGTCTATCCACCGGATAAGCCGCAAGGTTCTCTAATATTTTCTTCGTTACGAACTATATGCGTCTTTGTAGTGCAAAACTTTTATCCACCAGATAAATCTAGTGATCCCTTCGGGATCGAGTTATCACAAGATTGAAACAATTGAACGATTGACCTGGATCCGAATCACCAGTCCGTCATCGAAATACTGTTTCAAAACCCAAAATGTTTCATATTTGTGTTTAAGTCTTATGAATTATTGTAACGGCCCGATTTTCACGTTTTCTAATTCTTCAGTATTTTAACGTCTTTATTTTATTCGAGGTCTAAGGAATGGGAATAAAATATTCCGAGATCATAGTCATGCTCGACGATATCATAGGAAGCTATGATTAAGTTTTGAGTCGAAAACTCAAATGGAGTCTGGTTTGCGTTTTTACACTGACAGTATGATTTTACTGCTCAGGAGACCTCAGATGCACCCGTGAACGAGACAATAAGTCTAGAATTCAATTCTATACGTTTTGGTTAAATTTCACAAAAACTTCAGAAAAATCACTTCCTGACCTCCATTCGAGCGGAATCCTCAATCGGGTGACGAACGGAGCCACATATGGATTTACCGAGACTGGCCAACGGATAATCTTAATATCACATCATCCCAGGACACTAGGGAGAGTATGCCAGAGTCGTCATGACGGTCGGGAAAATCTAGACGCGAAATTACCAAAATGCCCCTAACTTTAGTCTTTTGCACTTTTACTATTTTACCCTTTTGGAAAATGACCATTTTGCCCTTCAGTGAGCTTTTTAAAGGCTAAACTCAGCCCACACAGCCCCATATTCACGCACACAGCCCTCCCAAAGCACACTCCATCTTCAACCTTGAGAAACTCCATTGTTGTTCATGAGAAATTCATGAACCTTGTTAGAATCACTTGATTCCTTGAGCAATCTTCCTTCATTTTAAGGTAATATCACTTCTATGATCTCTTAGCTTCTTGAATCTCTCTTTATTTCAAGATCAAACTTCATTATCATGAAAATAATTTCTTAGATCCAAAACTTTGAAAATCCATAGGAATTGGTAGAAAAATCCTTTTGATGTGAAACCAATTTCTTTGAACTCACTTCATCATTCTCTATCTAAACCCAAGAGCTTTTGATTCAAATCTCATCATAGCCCTAAATCCCCAAATGGCCGAACCCTATGTGATGATGATGAATAGTGTTTTTCATCAATTTTTGATTTCTAACACTTGATTTATGTCTGTATGCAGTATTATTTGCATTTCTGTTTTTTGTTTTCTGTTTCTGTATTTATCATATAGTATGTCCTAGAAATGCATGGTACCTAAGTTCATTTATTAGTATGAATTACCTTTACTAATTCCATTACATCTTTACGAAAAGAAAAAAAAAAAGAAAATCATATTTTCCAAATTAATAAATATTTTCGGCCTTATAAACGTTCAGAAATGTGACACTCGGGAAAGGGTGTTGCATTATTTGGTATTATAGCTGGCCGAGTCTTTTTGTGGTTTGTAGGTTATAGTCTATCTTGTTTGTGTTGTGTTTTCTCTGATTGTTTTTCTGTGCTATTGTTTCTGAGAGAAAACAATGTTGGAAAGGATTAAGACTTCGGTTTAGCCTTTGGTGTTGTTTGTTCCTTGTGTTGTGTTTCTGTAAGGAAGACAACAATTGTTTGTTATTCTCTGCATTATTGTTTCTGAAGAGGAATGATATTGGGCAGGATAGTGATGCTTTTGCTATCTTGTAAGTTGTCGCCCGCAGAGTTCTTCAGAACGAGTATTTTTCCGACGGGTGCCAGACGAGTTGAAAGACATGGAGTTCCTGCAGCTACGTCAAGGAGAGATGTCTGTCAAACAATATGCTAATCGTTTTGAGTCCCTGTTGAAGTCTTTGAGGTTTTTTCGTCTTCATCCCGATGAGGAGTGGAAGTGCGCAAAGTTCGAAGAGGGTTTAAGGGACGAGATTCGAGGAGCGGTGCTACCTCTCGGGGTCAAAGAGTTCTCAGTGTTAATAGATGAATGCTTCCTAATCGAAGATCTGATGAAGACTCGTGAAGGAAGGCAACATCACTCTGGACCGATTAGGTTCCATGAAGGCACCAATGGTCGTGATGATAGATCTCGAGGGAAACCATATTCAAAACAGCAAGGTCAACAACAGCGTTCTGTAGGAGGAAGCAGTGGGAGTATTAGTCAATCTGGAAGCGCCCCAAAGAAGTGCATGAAGTGTGGCAAGAACAATCATGTCACCAGAGAATGCTTAATCAAGGGGATAATATGCTTCAGGTGTGGAAAACCACGGCATACTTCACGCGACTGCGTGCAATCAAAAGCTGGACATTCTGTCAACAATGTGCAAGCAGCGAAGCCTAAGGCAATGAGTAGAGTTTATACTGGGGATGATGCTAAGACTTCTCAAAATGGAGATCTGATTCACTGTCAGTTCGTCATGGAAGATAAAAACTTGACTTTACTGTTTGATTCAGGCGCAACGTATTCCTTTGTCGCATATGATTGCATAAACCTTTTGGGATTGCCTTTGTTTTCTTTACCCTTTTATTTGGTAAATTCTGCACTTACTGCAAAGCCTGTTGTAACTGCGAATGTTTGTTTGAACTGTTCTATTTCTCTAAAAGATAGAACGTTTTGATTGATTTGATCTGTTTCCCTCTTTCGAAAATGGATGTGATCATAGGGATGGATTGGTTATCTTGTAACCATATCCTATTAGACGATGCAAACAAAACCTCAGTTTTCCCTGATTCTGATAATTCAAGATATTTGGACTGCCAACTAAGAAAACGCTTCTTTGAGAGAAGGAGCTCGACCAATACTTGTTACTAACGAGTTTACGGAAGTCTTTCCTGAAGACATACCAGGTTTACCCCCAGTTTGGGACATCTTAGAAACCTTGAAGGAACAGTTGGTGGACTTATTAGGGAACACCTATGCTGTTGGTGAAAAAGAAAGATTGCACATCTCGCTTATGTGTGGATTATCGCCAGTTGAACAAAGTTACCATTAAGAACAGGTATCTTCTTCCGAGGATAGATGACTTGATGGGTCAGTTGAGGGGAGTGGCAGTTTTGTCCCAGGTTGGTTTGCGATCGGGTTATCACCGGATTCGTGTGAAGGAAGAGGTTGTACCAAGAACAGCGTTTCAAACACGCTATGGGCACTACAAAGTACCTTGTAATGCCGTTTGGTATGACAAATACGCTAGCCATATTCATGGATTACATGAATAGAATCTTTCGTCCATATCTAGGTAAGTTTGTCGTTGTTTTCATAGACGATATACTCATCTATTCACGAGACCAGGAAGAACATGCTAAACATCTTAGTGTGGTTCTTCAAGTTCTGAAAGAGAAACAACTGTATGAAAAGCTGTCCAAGCGTAAGTTTTGGCTCGACGAAGTACAGTTTTTGGGGTCACGTGATTTCAAAGGAAGGATAAAGCATTCGAATGGACTAAAGCCTACGAGGAAAGTTTTCAAGGATTAGAGAGAAGGTTTACTACTTCACCTGTGTTAGTTCTGCCTGATCTCAAGGGAACATTTGTGTTCACACTCCTACATATTCCTCAGTGTATTAGACAATTGAGTGAATTGGTAAAATGGTGTCCATTGGTCTGGACATTTTCGTATTGTTTCACTGAAAGATTCGTTATGACTATTTCTTGAGTTATAACATAAACAACTTCTTGATACTAGGAGTTTCTTGATGAAAGTTAGTCTAATCACTTTTACTTTTGGTGAAGGTGATCCAGTCTGATTTTTGGCCAGACTGTTTATCTTTTGATTGCCAAATTTGTTGGAGGGTTCTTATGAAAGAAGGAACTTTATTAGAGTCATGGATGTAAACATGTATTAGCTATGCATTTTTACACTCACGAACCTACTGAAGAATCTTTTTACTTACCGGATATTCCTGTATTCATTCCAGATTGGTAAAAATTCTTCTGTATACTTTCTTCTGATACCAACACCAGGAAAAATTTTCTTTGTTGAAAATTTCTTTCCTTAATCTTCAGAGACCTAGTAGGTTCAGTTTTAAGTCACGAATTTCGAGGACGAAATTCTTTTAAGAGGGATAGGAATGTAACGTCTCGATTTTCAAGTTTTCTAATTCGTCAGTATTTTAACATCTTTATTTTATTCGAGGTCTTAGGAATGGAAATAAAATATTCCGAGATAATAGTCATGCTCGACAATATCGTAGGAAGCTACGATTAAGTTTTGAGTCGAAAACTCAAACAAAGTCCGGTCTGCGTTTTTACACTGACAGTATGATTTTACTTCTCAGGAGACCTCAGATGGACCCGTAAACACGACAATAATTCTTAGAATTCGATTCTCTACGTTTTGGTTAAATTTCACAAAAACTTCAGAAAAATCACTTCCTGACCTCCGTTCGAGCGGAATCCTCAATCGGGTGACGAACGGAGCCACGTAGGGATTTACCGGGACTCGCCAACGGATAATCTTGATATCAGATCATCCCACGACACTGGGGAGAGTATGCCAGAGTTGTCATGACGGTCGGGAAAATATAGACGCGAAATTACCAAAATGCCCCTAATTTTAGTCTTTTGCACTTTTACCATTTTACCCTTCTGGCAAATGACCATTTTGCCCTCAAGTGAGCTTTTTAAAGGCTAAACTCAGCCCACACAGCCCCATCTTCACGCACACGGCCCTCCCAAAGCACACTCCATCTTCAACCTTGAGAAACTCCATTGTTGTTCATGAGAAATTCATGAAACCTTGTTAGAATCACACCATTCCTTGAGCAATCTTCCATCATTTTAAGGTAAGATCACTTCTATGATCTCTTAGCTTCTTGAATCTCTCTTTATTTCAAGATCATACTTCATTTTCATGAAAATAATTTCTTAGATCCAAAACTTTGAAAATCCACAGGAATTGGTAGAAAAATCCTTTTGATGTGAAACCAATTTCTTTCAACTCACATCATCATTCTCTACCTAAACCCAAGAGCTTATGATTCAACCCTCATCATAAACCTAAATCCCCAAATGGCCGAACCCTTTGTGATGATGATGAATAGTGTTTTTCATCAATTTTTTATTTCTAACACTTGATTTCATCCTTAGCCTTCTTATTGCCTTTGAATCCATGAAATGGAAAACCAAAATCATTTCCTAACCTTTTTACCCTAGGGTGGCCGAAACTTCTTTAGGTAGAATTGTTGAGTTTTGTTTTGATTGTTGTTTAATATTTGATTGCTGTGTTGTTGTAGTTGGTGACGATTATCAGGAGGTTCACAAACCGATCAACCGACTTTGATCTGGATATCTGCTCTTCAACAGGTATGGGGGTGAAGCTCATCACACCAAAATGGTGGTGGTGAAGATTGTTGTTTAGTTTATGTGTGGGTGAAACCCTTTGGTTTGGGTTCACCATTTAATTTGGTTCTCTTGGAGAACAATGTGTAATAAGTGTAGTTTATGCTTTAGTGTTCTGTAGCATATGTTTATGATGATGTGATAGGATGAAAATCATTTTCATGTATGTTGAAAAACCTACTTTGATCACTAGATCAAGTACGGACTTTTATGCTTGATTATGATGCAATGTTATGTAATTGTTGTTTGTCATAATTAGATGAACATTGTGAGTTATACTTTGTCTTGAGGGTGAAGCAATCTTCACATTTGTCCCTAATAGGCTTTTGGCCATGACCTTGAGAAAAGGAAGAGTATGTGTAGTTCTTGAACAATTAAGTTTTCAAGTAAGGAAAGTGTTTTAATAACTTATGTTTTTCAAAGAAAAACCCTAAGTGACTTTGATCCAAAGATCCAATGGAATTTAATCTTTAAGTCACCAACGTGAAACATGCCTTTTTATCTTAGTCATCTAAGTAACTAAGTGATTTAAAAAGAGAAATTTCATGAAAGTTAGCATAGGTTTCATAAAGACTTTACCTTCATTTTAGAACAAGGTTCATATTTTGCTTAAAGGCAAATTTCGCTAAGCGAATTAAATTTCGCTAAGCAAAAACAGAGAAATTCCAAGTTAGGTATCACTGCCTCCATTTCGCTAAGCGAATACAGTCGACTTTCGCTACGCGAATTATGTTTCGTCGAGCGATACAAAGGAGTTTCAAAAGAGGTGTAACCGCCTCCATTTTCGCTAAGCGAATGCAGCGATTTCGCTAAGCGAATTATGTTTCGCCGAGCGATACAGAGGAGTTTGAAATGAGGTATCACTGCCTCAATTTTGCTAAGCGAATATACTCTCGCTTAGCGAATTTCACCTTTCAGAAAATGCTAGAAATGAGGTAAGTAGTTCAAATGTTGTTTTGGTTTACAAAAACTCAAAATCGTAAAAGTTTTACGCGTGAAAAATCTAAGTTAAGTAATTAACTTAGAGTTGAAGACAAGGAAAATTTAAGTATGGTATGTGATGGAACAAGACCATGAACTATGCCATTGATGACTTAGTACATCAATGATTTCATAAGACTTAAGTGGATCAACACTCATTTTCTCTAATTGAAAATCAAGGATTAATATCTTAGAAAGGATAATAGATTCATCTAAGAGGATTCTCGAACCTTATTCATAATGCTTAGGACTTGAGACATAATTCAAAAGACGTAAACACAAACACGAAACGTCTTGGGTTTTGAAACAGTAGTTCGATGATGGACCGGTGATTCGGATCCAGGTAAATCATTCAATTGTTTCAGTCTTGTGATAACCGGAATGAGAGAAAGATCCTAAGACTGTGCAGGTATGGGACTGTACAGTGGAAGGAATCCTGAGGCTATGCAGGTATGGGACTGTATAGCTAAGGGAAGGCATATAAGAATTGATTGGTACTACCCATACCAACAAGATTTATCTTCTTTTCGGGAGCTTAGAACATAAGAACTTTATCTTTAAACGAGCTTGAATTAGAGTAATTGCAACGCCCCGATTTTCACGTTTTCTAAATCTTCAGTATTTTAATGTCTTTATTTTATTCGAGGTCTTAGGAATATAAATAAAATATTCCGAGACCATAGTCATGCTCGACGATATCGTAGGAAGCTACGATTAATTTTTGAGTCAAAAACTCAAACGGAGTCCGGTCTGTGTTTTGACACTGACAGTATGATTTTACTGCTCAGAAGACCTCAGATGGACCCGTGAACGAGACATTAAGTCTTAGAAATCGAATTCGATGCTCTACGTTTTGGTTAAATTTCGTAAAAATTTTTGAAAAATAACTCCCTAACCTTTGTTCGGGTGGAATCCTCAATCGGGTGACGAACGGAGCCACATATGGATTTACCGGGACTCGCCAACAGATAATCATGATATCACATCATCCCAGGACACTTGGGAGAGTATGCCAGAGTCGTCATGACGTTCAGAAATATCTGGACGCAAAATGACCAAAATGCCCCTAACCTTAGTCTTTTACACTTTTACCATTTTACCCTTTTGGGAAAATGAACTTTTTACCCTTAAGTGAGCTCTTAAGAGGCTGAACTCAGCCTCTCACTCCCTCATTTTCGCACAGCCCCTCCAAAGATAGAGCTCCATAGTTTTTCTTGAGAGAAAACACCATTGTTGGTCTTGAAGCTCCTTGATTTCTTGTTGGAATCACTTGATTCCTTGAGCAATCTTCCTTCATTTCAAGGTAAGATCACTTCTATGATCTCTTAGCTTCTTGAATCTTTCTTCATTTCAAGATCAATCTTCATTTTCATGAAAAGAATTTCTTAGATCCAAAACTTTGAAAATCCATAGGAAAATGTAGAAAAATCCTTTTGAGGTAAGACCAAGTTCTTTGAACTCACATCATCAATCTCTACCTAAACCCAAGAGCTTATGATTCAACTCTCATCATAGCCCAAAATCCCTTTTTGGCCGAACCCTACTTGAGGATGATGAATAGTGTTTTCATCAATTTTTGATTTCTAACACTTGATTTCATCAGCTTTCCTAATGCCTTTGAATCCATGAAATGGGAAAGCATGATCAATTCCTAACCTTTTTAACCTAGGGTTGCCGAAATCCTCTTTGTTAGAATTGTTGAGATTGGCTTTGATTGTTGTTTAATGTTTGATTGTTAAGTTGTTATAGTTGTTGACGATTGCCAGGAGGTTCACAAACCGATCAACCGACTTTGATCCGGGAATCTGCTCATCAACAGGTATGGGGGGTGAACCTCATTCGCACCAAGATGGTGGAAGTGAAGATGGTTGTTTAAGTTATGTGTGGGTGAAACCCTTTAGTTTGGGTTCACTATTAATGGTTAAGTTGTGTTAAGTTCTCTTGGAGAACAATGTGTGATATTTGTAGTTATGCATGTATGCCTTATCATGTGTTTTATGATGATGTTGTCTAGGTGAGAAAATGATTTATTGCATGATGAAAAACCTACTTTGATTACCAGATCAACTATGGACTTTTGTGCTTATGTGCTTAAGTATGGACTTTTATGCTTAGGTGCTTAATTATGATGCAATGTTGTGTGTTATTATTGATCATAATTGTGTAAGTTTTGTGAGCCATAATTTGATTAGTTGGTGAAGTAAAACTTCACAATGGTTCCTATTTGGCTTTTAGCCATGACCTTGAGAAAAGGAGGGTAATGTGTAGTTCTTGAATCATTCAAGTTTTGATGTAAGAAAAATGTTTTTAGTGGCTTATGCCTTAAACAAAAACCATAAATGATTTTGATCCAAAGATCAAACAAAATTTCAATCTCAAAGTTTTTTCACCAAAGTGAGACATGTTTTATACCTTATCCTTAGTTCATCTAGTTAATCAACTAACTTAAAAGTGGATTAATGAAAAGTTTCATGAGAATCAATATAGTTCCATAAGGCTTTTCTTTAACAAGGTTAATGTCTTGTTTCAAGGCAATTTTCTCTACGCGAATCCAATTTCGCTGGGCGAAAACAGAGAAAATACAAGTTAGGCATCACTGCCTCCTTTTCACTAAGCGAAATAATTTTCGCTAAGCGAATTTCGCTGAGCGAGCCATTTATCGTCCAACGATACAGGGGAGTTTTCAAAGAGGTACTACTGCCTCATTTTCGCTAAGCGAATTTAACTCCGCTAAGCAAATTTCCTGTTTTCAGAAAGTGCTAAAAATAGAGTAAGTGGTTCAAAAGTTGGTTCAAATCAAATGAGTTTGAATTGAGAAGTTGTTTTGGTTTACAAAGGAGTTTTTAACTCAACTCGTAAAGTTTTACGCATTAAAAACCTAAGTTAAGTAGTTGACTTAGAGTTGAAGACAAGGGATAATCAAGTATGATAAGTGGTGGAACAAGACCATATACTATACCATTGATGACTTAGTACATCAATGACTTCATAAGACATAAACATAAACATGAAACGTTTTGGGTTTTGAAATTGTAGTTCGACGACGGACCGGTGATTCGGACCCCGATCAGTCGTTCAATTGTTTCAGTCTTGTGATGACTCGATCCCGGAGGGATCACAAGATTTATGCGGTGGATAAAGGTTCTGTTTTTCAAAACACGCGTATAGTTCCTAAGGAAGAGAACTTTAGTAGACTTCGAGGTTTATCCGGAGGATAGACATTGCTTGATCGCATCTGTTTTGTGTAAGCATTGGCATTTCATTTGCATAGTTGTAAGGCCTTGAGCCTAGGAGTTGAGCTTACACCTTGATGCGGGTACAAATCTTACGGTGACGATCTTCAATGGTCTTTTTGGAGGTATCAGGGTTAGAAGGGCTAACATGTGACCAATTGGTGATTGTTCTGTGTCGTGGCGAATCCGTGCAATACACTGATATCCTCTACTAGATGCCATACTTTTCATGTTTGGTCGAGAGTGTTTCCATAAAGCCAGATACATGCAGGTTACGAATGTTGTAGCATCTTGCTCATGGCTGGCAGAAATCGGAACATGTCCTCCCATTCACTCTCTCCGAATTTTTTCTTAGCTCCATGGAGTAGGGGTCAGAGTAGTATCCAGTGACATTGACATTGAGTCATATACATTGCATTGCATTGCATTGCATTGCATGGCTATTGATGTTTACATTTACTGTTATACATCGCTGTATTGTTTAAGAATGCCTTATATTATGCTGTTAAATGTTTAGCATGATATTATGTTGTTGATTGCTTAACATGATTTATATTGAGAACCCTTGTAAGCATGTTGGGTACGCTATTACCTAGTGAGTCGTCCCGTTTTTACTACTGCTATTTTGTTGTGTTGATGAACGGGAATCTCACCCATATCTGTATGTTTTCTGCTGGTACTTGCAGTTGCTGGTTGAACAGATGGACGTGATGATGGTTCAGTTCATTAGTCTCCTTGAGCCCGGAGGCAGACTCTTTTTGCTGTTTTAGTTTTGTTGTCAGCCAGACTATGTCAGTTTTTGTAGTACCTTTTGGAAGCTATGACTCCTAGTACTTATTGTATTTTCTTATGGCAGTCATACATTAGACTTATGTCTGTATACAGTGATGTTGACGTTTCTATTTCTGTTTCTATTCTGTGTTTATTATAAGCATGTTCTAGAAATGCATGGCGAACCTAAGTTCATTTATTAGTATTATTTACCTTACTAAATCCCATTACATGTTGTGAAAAAAAAAATCGTATTTTCCGCATTAAATAATATTTTCGGCCTTATAAACGTTCAGGAATGTGACACTCGGGAAAGGGTGTTGCATTATTTGGTATCAAAGCTGGCCGAGTCTTTCTGGGGTTTGTAGGTTATGGTGTGTCTTGTTTGTGTCGTGTTCTCTGTGTGTTTCTCTATTGTTTGCTTTAGTTTTGTTTTGGTTTCTTAAGTTTGACAGTTCTGGTTTTGAAGGTAGCAATGCTGCTCAAAACCTGACTGTTGCTGTGAACGCCATACGGGACATGGCTGCTGCTATGGTTCAACGTGACGAAAGAGCTGCCGGAGGTAGAGGACTGGACGATTTTCTTCGTCGGAATCCACCTCGATTCAAGGGCGAATTCAATCCTGAGTTAGCTGAACGCTGGATCCAGACGCTGGAGAAAATCTTTGGAGCGATGAGATGTACTAAGAATGACAAGGTTGTCTATGCAACCTATATGCTGGTGGAGGATGCTGAATACTGGTGGGAAGGAGCCCATCAGATGCTGGTGCATGATCAACAAGTTGTGGACTGGAATGCTTTTAAGGGAAAGTTCCTAGAGAATTATTTTCCTGCGAGTGCAAGACACGAGAAAGAGATGGAGTTCCTCCAGCTGAGACAAGGGGGAATGACCGTAGCTGGATACGGGGCCAAATTTTAAAGTCTAGCAAAGTTCTCAAATTACTTTCTGGACAACCTAAGAGAGGAGTGGAAGTGCAGAAAATTCGAAGGAGGTCTGAGGATCGACTTGAAGAGAGCTGTAGTTCCATTGGAAATTTCTGTTTTTCCAAGGCTAATGGAAAAATGTCGTCTGATCGAGAGTTTGGAGCCCAAGGACCAGCGAGTACAGAGTTCTGGACCGAGCAAGTTTCACAGAGGAAGCGGTGGTCGAGACAACAAATCTCGATGGAAGCCGTATGCAAAGCAGCAAGATCGACAACAACGTTCTGTTGGAGGAAGTAGTGGGAGTTTCAGTCAGTCTGGAAACGCCTCAACCAAGTGCATGAAGTGTGGAACCAGAGACTGTTCGGTCAAAGGGATTATCTGCTTCAAGTGTGGGAAGCCGGGACATATCTCACGGGAATGCATGCAACCAAAATTGGAACATTCTGTCAACAATGTCCAAGCTGCGAGGTCTAAGGCGAAAGGCAGAGTCTACACTATGGGAGGCGCTGAAGCTTCTCAAAATGAAGACTTGATCCAAGGTCAATGTGCCATGGGAAGTAAAACCTTAACTGTACTGTTTGATTCAGGCGCAACGCATTCCTTTATTGCTTATGACTGTGTGAATCTGTTAGGATTACCTGTATCTTCTTTACCTTTTGATTTGGTAATTTCTACGCCTACTGCAAAGCCTGTTGTAACTACAAAAGTTTGTTTGAATTGTTCTATTTTTGTTAAAGATAGAATATTTTTTATTGATTTGATCAGTTTGCCTCTTTCGCAAATGGATGTAATCTTAGGAATGGATTGGTTATCTTCTAATGATATCCTATTAGACTGTGCAAATAAAACCTTAGTTTTTCCTAGTTGTGAGAATTCTGGATTTTTGACTGCCAATCAAGTAAACGCTTCTTTGAGAGAAGGAGCTCAAGGATACATGTTACTATCTTCTTTGGAGGTCAAAAGCGAGCTAGTCTTAGAGCGCGCACCTGCCGTGAACGAGTTTCCGAAAGTCTTTCCTGAAGACGTACCAAGTTTGCCGCCAGTTTGGGACATCGAGTTTGCGATCGATCTTGTGCCAGGAACAGGACCAGTGTCTATGGCACCGTATCGTATGGCACCTGCTGAAGTGTAAACTTTGAAGGAACAGTTGGTAGACTTATTGGGGAAACAGTTCGTTAGACCCAGTGTGTCGCCGTGGGGAGCACCTATGCTGTTGATAAAAATGAAAGATGGAACATCACACTTATGCGTGGATTATCGCCAGTTGAATAAAGTTATTATTAAGAACAAGTATCCACTTCCGAGGATAGATGACTTGATGGATCAATTGAAGGGAGCGGCAGTTTTCTCCAAGATTGATTTGTGATCGGGTTATCACCAGATTGGTGTGAAGCCAGAAGATGTACTGAAGACAGCGTTTCGAACATGCTATGGGCACTACGAGTATCTTGTAATGCCGTTTGGTGTGACGAATGCTCCAGCTATATTCATGGATTATATGAATAGGATCTTTCGTCCATACCTGGATAAGTTTGTCGTTGTCTTCATAGATGACATACTTATCTATTCGCGAGACCAGGAAGAACACGCTGAACATCTTAGTGTAGTTCTTCAAGTTCTGAAAGAGAAACAGCTATATGCAAAACTGTCTAAGTGTGAGTTTTGGCTCGACGAGGTGCAGTTTTTGGGTTAT
This sequence comes from Ammopiptanthus mongolicus, assembly GCA_039655645.1. Lineage (NCBI taxonomy): Eukaryota > Viridiplantae > Streptophyta > Magnoliopsida > Fabales > Fabaceae > Ammopiptanthus > Ammopiptanthus mongolicus. The sequence continues at coordinate 65,066,607 of CM077345.1, forward strand.
GTAATTTCAAGGGAAGGAATTGTTGTAGATCCTTCGAAAGTTGAAGCAGTTCTTGGGTGGGAAAGACCAACCACAGTGACTGAGATACGCAGTTTTGTGGGTTTGGCTGGGTATTATCGGAGGTTCATTGAGGGATTCTCTAAGTTTGTAGGACCTCTTACCCAATTGACGAGGAAGGTTAAAGCGTTTGAATGGACTGAAGCCTGTGAGCAGAGTTTTCAGAAGCTGAAAGAGAGGCTGACTACATCGCCACTGTTGATATTGCAAAATACAAGCGAACCTTTTAAAGTGTACTGTTACGCTTCATACCAAGGTTTAGGCTGTGTTCTCATGCAGAATCGGAAGGTGGTAGCGTATGCCTCGAGACAGTTGAAAGTGCACGAGAAGAATTACCCAACTCATGTTCTGGAGTTAGCAGCGGTAGTCTTTGCGTTGAAGATTTGGAGGCACTACTTGTATGGTTCGACGTTCAATGTTTTCAGTGATCATAAGAACTTGAAGTATCTGTTCGATCAGAAACAGCTCAACATGAGACAAAGACGGTGGCCGGACTTTTTGAAAGACTATGACTTCCAGTTTCCGGAAAAAGCTAATGTGGTAGCAGATGCGCTGAGTAGAAAAGTGTTACATGTGTCTGCCATGATGGTTAAGGAACACAAGCTGTTGGAACAGTTCAGGGATATGCATCTGTCCGTGGTTAGTATGTCAGGAAGACTAGGTGTGGGTATGGTTACAGTATCTTGTGATCTGATGGATCAGATTCGGGAGAAACAAGTATACGACCAGTATCTGGAGAAAAAGCGGAGGAATCTAAAGAAAGGGATGACGTCAGAATACAAGGAAAGAGCAGATGGATTCCTAAGACGAGGAGAACGGGTTTGTGTGCCAAACAACCAAGAGATAAGAAGGTTAATTCTGGACGAAGCTCATAGAAGCAAGTTGAGTATGCATCCAGGGTCAACCAAGATGTAACAAGACCTGAAGCAGTTGTTTTGGTGGCAAGACATGAAAAGAGATGTAGCTGATTATGTGGTGTCTTGGTTAGTATGTCAAAAAGCAAAGGTTGAACATCAGAGGCCAGCTGGAAAGTTACTTCCGTTGGATATCCCAGAGTGGAAATGGGACGGCATAGCAATGGATTTCGTAACGTGTTTGCCAAGAACACTTAAAGGACACGATTCCATTTGGGTTATAATTGATATGCTTACGAAATCAGCTCATTTTCTACCGATTAATCTCAATTATTCTAGAAAAAGCTAACTCAGATTTATATCAATGAGATTGTCAGACTGCATGGAGTACCTTCAAGTATCATATCGGATAGAGACCCACGATTTACTTCGCGATTTTGGCAAAGTTTATATGAAGCTTGAGGGACAAAGTTACGATTAAGTTCGGCTTACCATCCTCAAACTGATGGACAATCGGAAAGGGCGATTCAGTCTTTAGAGGACTTGTTGAGGGCGTGTGTGTTGGAATATGCCGGAAGTTGGGAGAATTTCCTACCGTTGATAGAGTTCACCTACAACAACAGTTATCATTCGAGTATAGGGATGGCACCCTACGAAGCTTTATACGGACAACGTTGCAGAACACCTTTGTGTTGGTACTAGGATGGAGAAAGTGCTTCATTAGGACCTGAACTAGTGCAACAAACAACTGAGAAGGTGAAACTGATTCAAGAAAAGATGAGGATAACTCAGAGCCGACAGAAGAGTTATGCGGATAAAAGACGTAGGCCACTTGAGTTCGAGGAAGGGGATCATGTGTTTTTGAGAGTCACGCCGATGACTGGGGTGGGCAGGGTCCTGAAGTCTAGAAAAGTCACTCCAAAATTCATTGGACCTTATCAAATTCTTCGTCGGATAGATCCAGTAGCTTACCAAATAGCTTTACCGCCTTTTCTGTCCAACCTTCATAATGTTTTTCATGTTTCACAATTGTGAAATTATATTCCTGATCCCAGTCACATCATACAGTCTGATTCAGTACAGCTAAAGGATAACCTAACCTATGAGACATCGACGATTAAGATCGAGGACGTAAGGATAAAGAAACTGCGAGGGAAGGAGATAGCTTTGGTCAAAGTTATCTGGAACGAGACTACAGGTGATGCTACCTGGGAAAGAGAGGAAGACATGCAACAACAGTATCCGAGTTTGTTTTAAGAGGTACGTATAATTTCGAGGACGAAATTCTTTTAAGAGGGGTAGGAATGTAATGTCCCGATTCTCACGTTTTCTAATTCTTTAGTATTTTAATGTATTTATTTTATTCGAGGTCTTAGGAATAGAAATAAAATATTCCAAGACCATAGTAATGCTCGACGATATCGTAGGAAGCTACGATTAAGTTTTGAGTCAAAAACTCAAACGGAGTCCGGTCTATGTTTTTACACTGACAGTATCATTTTACTGCTCAAAACACCTCAGATGGACCCGTGAACGAGACAGTAAGTCTTAGAATTCAATGCTCTACATTTTGGTTAAATTTCATAAAAATTTCAGAAAAATAACTTCCTGACCTTTGTTCGGGCGGAATCCTCAATCGAGTGATGAACGGAGCCAAATATGGATTTACCGGGACTCGCTAAGATAATCTTGATATCACATCATCCCAGGACACTTGGGAGAGTATGCCAGAGTCATCATGACGTTCAGAAATATCTGGACGCAAAATGACCAAAATGCCCCTAACCTTAGTCTTTTACACTTTTACCATTTTACCCTTTTGGGCAAATGACCTTTTTACCCTTAAGTGAGCTCTTAAGAGGCTGAAATCAGCCCCTCACTCCCTCATTTTCGCACAGCCCCTCCAAAGATAGAGCTCCATAGTTGTTCTTGAGAGAAAACACCATTGTTGGTCTTGAAGCTCCTTGATTTCTTGTTGGAATCACTTAATTCCTTGAGCAATCTTCCTTCATTTCAAGGTAAGATCACTTCTATGATCTCTTAGCTTCTTGAATCTTTCTTCATTTCAAGATCAATCTTCATTTTCATGAAAATAATTTCTTAGATCCAAAACTTTGAAAATCCATATGAAATTATAGAAACATCCTTCTGAGGTAAGACCAAGTTCTTTGAACTCGCATCATCAATCTCTACCTAAACCCAAGAGATTATGATACAACTCCCATCATAGTCCAAAATCCCTTTTTGGCCGAACCCTACTTGATGATGATGAATAGTGTTTTCATCAATTTTTGATTTCTAACACTTGATTTCATCCTTAGCTTTCCTAATGCCTTTGAATCTGATGCAAACCAAGGATGGTCAACTTTGAAGAGAAGAACATGCCAATTACGGAACAAGAAGGGCCAAATTGAAATTTGTTGAAAAACTTTATTTGGGTTGGTGATGACCTCTCTGTCTTGTTTTGGCTGTATCTTGAGATCCAGATATCCGATGGATGAGTTCTTTGATGCGTTGGAAAGCTAAAATAATTATCTACAAATCATATTTCAAGCTTTTGGGCGAGATTCGGCTTATACCATGGTAAAAACCTGGATACAAGATTAGGACGAAATTCAAGATGGGATTTTTCTTGTATTTTGCACTTTCTTTGTATTGGGCTTGTGTTTTGGCAAGATAGACTCCTTCTGCATTACTTAGGAGAAGATTAGGGTTAGCCGTCACCTTCTTAGAATAAAAATTCTATAAATAGGACTTGTATTACCTCATTTCATTAAGCTTTGAATAAAATTTGAATTACTCATACTTGAGTTTTCTTGTGAGGCCATAGCCCTCTCATAGTTCTTGGATTAGAACTCTTGATTCTTATCAAGGATTGCTAATCCTTGTGGCGAATCCTCCTTTGGCTCATCAATTATCCAATTCAATGGGTCTTTGTGGCACCTTCCCTATCATCCCCTTTCCTTTCCATTTTCTATTTTTCATTTGAGTATTGTTATCATTTACTTCTTTTATTTTATGAGTTATTAGTTTTGTGATTTAATTTTCGAATTCTTATTGTCCTTTTTTTATTTCTTGAATAGCTTAGTCTCTTACTTATTCTCTAGTAATCACGTAAATAGCTCAAGGAAGATCCTAAAACTAAATGATTCCAACTTGGATCATATCAGAATCCATGAAATGGGAAACCAAGATCGATTCCTAACCGTTTTAACCTAGGGCGGCCGAAATCCTCCTTGTTAGAATTGTTGAGATTGGCTTTGATTGTTGTTTAATGTTTGATTGTTATGTTTTTGTAGTTGTTGACGATTGCCAGGAGATTCACAAACCGATCAACCGTCTTTGATCCGGGAATTTGCTCATCAACAGGTATGGGGGTGAACCTCATTCACACCAAGATGGTGGTAGTGAAGATGGTTGTTTAAGTTATGTGTGGGCGAAACCCTTTAGTTTTGATTCACTTTTAATGGTTAAGTTGTGTTAAGTTCTCTTGGAGAACAATGTGGATTATTTGTAGTTATGCTTGTATGCCTTATCATGTGCTTTATGATGATGTTGTCTAGGTGAGAAAATGATTTCTTGCATGATGAAAAACCTACTTTGATTACTAGATCAAGTATGGACTTTTGTGCTTATGTGCTTAAGTATGGACTTTTGTGCTTAGGAGCTTAATTATTATGCAATGTTGTGTGTTATTGTTGATCATAATTGTGTAAGTTTTGTGAGCCATAATTTGATTAGTTGGTGAAGTAAAACTTCACATTGGTTCTCATTTGGCTTTTAGCCATGACCTTGAGAAAAGGAGGGTAATGTGTAGTTCTTGAATCATTCAAGTTTTGATGTAAGAAAAATGTTTTTAGTGGCTTATGCCTTAAACAAAAACCATAAATGATTTTGATCCAAAGATCAAAAAAGTTTCAATCTCAAAGTGCTTTCACCAAAGTGAGACATGTTTTATACCTTATTCTTAGTTCATCTAGTTAATCAAGTAACTTAAAAGTGGATTAATGAAAAGTTTCATGAGAATCAATATAGTTCCATAAGGCTTTTCTTTGCCAAGGTTAATGTCTTGTTTCAAGGCAATTTTCGCTAAGCGAATCCAATTTCGCTGGGCGAAAAGAGAGAAAATACAAGTTAGGCATCAATGCCTCCTTTTCGCTAATCGAAATAATTTTCGCTAAGCGAATGAAGCGAATTTCGCTGAGCGAGCCATTTCTCGCCCAACGATACAAGGGCATAAACTGAACCAACAATTAGGATAAGCACGAAAATGAAAGCTTCTATAAATACGGATACCTAATATTTCAATTGTTATAATTATACCCCCAAATTCTATCTTTTATTTCGATTTTTTATTTATTTTGGAAAGATTCCAGCCTTCTTCCCAACTGAGGCAACAAACAATCGAGTAGAAGGTCTGGCTGTGCGCGAAGAAGGACTTCGGCCATTAGTTAAATTTCACGAGTTGTTGAGGTTAATTCAATCGAACATCAGCTTCGGAGCTTAGAGCACGCCAAGCACAAGCTACTTCCTTTCCACTTCCTACGAGATTTGAATTCCCCGTAAAAAAGACATAAGAGATCTATCGACAAAAAAGATTTGTCTAAGTCACTTTGTTTCTTTTTGTCCAAGTTACTTCTTTTTTTGTCCAAGTTTCTTCTCTTTTTGTCTAACTCAGCTCCACCGAAAAGTCCTATTTTTCCTCCACGGCGATAAGGAGCTAAAAGATCTACTACCTTTATTCCTGTTTCAAAAATGGATAATTTTGTATCTAACTCGAGAATCAGAAAGATCCTTTTCAATCAAGTTTGAATTTGTTCGTTTGGAATCTGGACTCTTCTACTGCATTTTTATTTACTTATTTTTTTTTTTGCGATAACTGCATGCATTGCACGATGGATATGAAGAAGTAGACCATTATCCCGGCAATAATGAGATAAGGAGCTAAAAGATCTACTACCTTTATTCCTGTTTCAAAAATGGATAATTTTGTATCTAACTCGAGAATCAGAAAGATCCTTTTCAATCAAGTTTGAATTTGTTCGTTTGGAATCTGGACTCTTCTACTGCATTTTTATTTACTTATTTTTTTTTTTGCGATAACTGCATGCATTGCACGATGGATATGAAGAAGTAGACCATTATCCCGGCAATAATGAGATAAACTAGTATTTAGGCTACGAACTTAGAAATGGAGAGCAAATTGAAGAAATGACTTTAAATCTTTGTGTACTGACCCCAAATCGAATTGTTTGGGATTCAGAAGTGAAACACCTATCGTTAATGAGAAACGGCTCGTCTCGCCGTGACCTTCTCTTGAATTCTCAAAACTTCTTTCGGGCAGCTCTCCTGGGAGAAAAGGTAACCATCGTGGATAAAACTCATGGCACTCCGGAGAAACAAATCTTGATCGAACCTATATTTGCCCAATGGATACAATCTGCTCATGGTAAAATTTCCGGCCCCATATTGTAGGGTGGATCTCGAAAGATATGAAAGATCTCCCTCCAAGCCGTACATACGACTTTCATCGAATACGGGGTGCGCGTGAGGCACCTGTCTCTAGATATGACGAAGAGGCTTCAGGCGGAGAGCTGTATACAGGGGCAGCTCTCCTGGGAGAAAAGGTAACCATCGTGGATAGACGGACTGTAAATTCGTAGGCAATATGTCTACGCTGGTTCAAATCCAGCTCGGCTCTGATTCGATCTCTGTTTCTGTTCGTTCTGATTCGATCTCTGTTTCTGTTCGTTCTGATTCGATTAATTGAAAATTGGATCAATAATTCAGAAAATCTAAATAAAAAAGAAGAATGCATCAATGAAATGTGCTTGTGTCGAAATATAAATATTTTACAAAATTTTAATAGAATAATACTTCTTGATCCCTTTCCTAAAAGAATATTTTCATTTTAATTATTTATATTTTAATTATATTTCTATTAGAAAATAATCAAAATAATAATAAATATTAAAACCGATTCTTATAGTACTGTTCGGGGCGTGGATAAGATAATTCCTGTGGATGTCTATTGCCTTGCTTGACAGTATAGCCTGCGGGTGAAATCCCCGATGTCGTATTGTACATGGGAATGAAAATTGTGAGGCCATTGAATGAGAAATCACGACCTTAAACACTTGCCTGTAGCTATAGTGTCAACTTGACGCGCTGAACGACTATGATCAGAATCCTTTCGGGGGCCCCGTTTCACATTGGTGCGCTGGAGACGGTTCTTTCTGTATCTTCGGCTTCCTCTTCTCTTCTGACTCGGCCAGTTCCTGGATAACAAGCCTAAGGGTTTTCTTATTGATGATAGTGACGATAGTGACGATAGTGATGATAGTTGATTCAAGAAAAAAGATAATCTTATTTAAAATCTTATTAGAATAGGCGTAATCGGACCTGCTTTTTACATATCTCTCATTATTTGGTTGGGACCCTATTCACCTCTTTTGGCTTCTATTGAATCGAGAAATGTGGATAAGTTCAAAATCTTTTCATTCTGAAAAAAAAAAAAATAGAAGAGAAAGATGACACATCAATCTTCTGTACCGAATGGGCCGGAGTTTTCAAATGGGTATTACTGCTGCATTTTCGCTAAGCGAATTTAACTCCGCTAAGCGAATTTCCTCTTTTCAGAAAGTGCTAGAAATAGAGTAACTGGTTCAAAGGTTGTTTCAAATCAAATGAGTTTGAATTGAGAAGTTATTTTGGTTTACAAAGGAGTTTTTAACTCAACTCGTAAAGTTTAACGCATTAAAAACCTAAGTTATGTAATTGACTTAGAGTTGATGACAAGGGATAATTAAGTATGGTATGTGGTGGAACAAGACCATATACTATACCATTGATGACTTAGTACATCAATGACTTCATAAGACAGAAACACAAACATGAAACGTTTTGGGTTTTGAAACAGTAGTTCGACGACGGACCGGTGATTCGGACCCCGATCAGTCGTTCAATTGTTTCAGTCTTGTGATGATTCGATTCCGGAGGGATCACGAGATTTATCCGGTGGATGAAGATTTTGTTTTTCAAAAGACGCATATAGTTCCTAAGGAAGAGAACCTTAGTAGACTTCGAGGTTTATCCGGGGAATAGACATTGCTTGATCGCATCTGCTTTGTGTAAGCATTGGCATTTCATTTGCATAGTTGTAAGGCTTTGAGCCTAGGAGTTGAGCTTACACCTTGATGCGGGTGCGAATCTTACGGTAACGATCTTCAATGGTATTTTTGGAGGTATCAGGGTTGGAAGGGCTAACATGTGACCAGTTGGTGATTCTTCTGTGTCGTGGCGAATCCGTGCAATACACTGATATCCTCTACTAGATGCCGTACTTTTAATGTTTGGTCAAGAGTGTTTCCATAAACCAGATCCGTGTACGTTACGAATGTTTTAGCATCTTGCTCATGGCTGGCAGAAATCGGAACATGTCCTCCCATTCACTCTCTCCGAATGTTTTGTTAGCTCCATGGAGTAAGGGTCAGAGTAGTACCCAGTGACATTGACATTGAGTCATATACATTGCATTGCATTGCATGGCTATTGATGTTTACATTTACTGTTATACATCACTGTATTGTTTAAGAATGCCTTATATTATGCTGTTAAATGTTTAGCATGATATTATGTCGTTGACTGCTTAACATGATTTATATTGAGAACCCTTGTAAGCATGTTGCGTACGCTGTTACCCGGTGAGTCGTCCCGTTTTTACTACTGCTGTTTTGTTGTGTTGATGAACGGGAATCTCACCCATATCTGTATGTTTTCTACTGTTACTTGCTATTGCTGCTTGAACAGATGGATGTGACGATGGTTCAGTTCAGTAGTCTCCTTGAGCCTAGAGGCGGACTATTTTTGTTGTTTTAGTTTTGTTATCGGTCAGACTATGTCAGTTTTTGTAGTACCTTTTGGGAGCTACCACTCCTAGTACTTATTGTATTTTCTTATGTCAGTCATACATTAGACTTATGTCTGCATACAGTGATGTTGACGTTTCTATTTCTGTTTTTGTTCTATGTTTATTATACAGCATGTTCTAGAAATGCATGGCGAACCTAGGTTCGTTTATTAGTATTATTTACCTTTACTAAATCCCATTACATCTTGTGAAAAGAAAAAAAAAATCGTATTTTTCGCATTAAATAATATTTTCGGCCTTATAAATGTTCGGGAATGTGACACTCGGGAAAGGGTGTTGCAGTAATTATGGGATGGGTGACCTTCTGGGAAGTTTCCTAGAAAGCGTGCGAGTGAGGACAAAACACGCAAAAAAGACTTGTCTTGGTTTGTGGGTACAATCGGCGATTCTGAAAGCAGTTTGGATCATTCCAAAGGAGTCACGAGATATTTATCTGATGGATAAATGTTTTATCCGATGTTTAAATGTTTTATAAAACAAAGACGTGTGTAGTTCCTACGAAAGATAACCTTAGTGAACCTTGAGGTTTATCCAATGGATAGACATTGTTTTATCGCATCTGCTTTGTGCAAGCATTGGCATTTCATGTGCATAGTTGTAAGGCCTTGAGACTAGGAGTTGAGCTTACACCTTGATGCGGGTGCGAATACTACGGTGACGATCTTCAATAATCTTTTTGGAGGTATCAGGGTTGGAATGGCTGACATGTAACCAGTTGGTGATTCTTATATGTCGTGCCGAATCCGTGCAATACACTGATATCTTCTACTACATGACGTACTTTTCATGTTTGGTCAAGAGTGTTACCGTAAAGCCAGATACGTGCACATTACGAATGTTGTAGCATCTTGCTCATGGCTGGTAGAAACCGGAACATGTCCTCCCATTCACTCTCTCCAACACTTTTGTTAGCTCCATGGAGTAGGGGTCAGAGTT